>CM062235.1:2344272-4744272 GCA_031216185.1 Syzygium aqueum | reverse complement strand
TTCTTTTTCTGTCTTGTTGTGCTTTTAAGTTATTGACAGCTTGTCATAATTTACAATCTCATAGAATGGACAATTGTATAGAGTCCTGTATGAGACACGATGCATGGTGTAGTCATCTTAGGTCATGTTTGGTTGGAGGTGAATGGCAGAAATGGATTGCCATTCGGCTTCCAGTATCCTTTCCCTTGTTTGTTGGGGAACTTGGAAGCTAGAATGCCCTCTTCAGCAGACTGAGTACTACAAAAAAAAATTGTCAATCACGGGCTAATGCCTGCTTTATTGGAATGAGCAGTCTGCCTGCCAAGGGCATTGTCGTTCCTCTAGGGCCATGAAATGGCAATTTCATTCAATCTTCCATTAATAGTAAGAACGGTCCCGAAGATACTAAGATTGGTTTACAAAATGCTGTGGGAAAGTCCTAATGGATTTTGAATACGATTCACTTGTTCAAATATCCAGTTGCAGTTTTCACATCACTCAGTAAGTCAATTTTGTGAACCAATCGCAGTATCGCTAGCATTGGTCTTACTTCAAATGGAGCACAAACTTTCGAGTTGTCTAATTAAATAAATTAGAGAGGATTATTTGTTTCACTAATTTGTGGGACCATCAGTTATTAAAATCAAAGTGTTTATTCCGCTTCATTTCTCGGTGAATCTCTTTTGATGACTCATTTGATTCCAACTTAGTTCCAGTCATGGTACATGACATGAAATCAATCATCTTATGTGGATTTTACCTGTGCGGTGCTTTTATCTCGCACTCTTGCCTGAGTGTTTCGCTGAAGAGGCAGTGTATTGCTTTTCTTACCATTACTTTAGCTTTGTGGTTGCATCTTTAGCATTTATGGTTTCTATGACAGGAATTTGAGAGACAACTAGCCGCAAAGGAGGCTTCTCTTCCTCAGGAACCCATGCCAGATGATGAAAATGCAATAACCCTCCTAGTGAGAATGCCAGATGGCAGCCGGCGAGGTCGACGGTTCCTCAAATCTGATAAGTTGCAGGTGAATCAAGTTGAATAGGAGTTCTATGCTTTCGTATTTTTTTTATCTCAAAGAATTTGCTCATTGTACTTACCTTATCCACGCTTATTCTGGTTTTTGTTTTTCTCTGCAGTGTCTTTTTGACTTCATAGACATTGGTAGGGTAGTCAAACCTGGTGCATATAGGCTGGTAATACTTCTGATCCTTGCTGGATTTTGCTGTTTACTACGTACACTTCACTTGAGAGTGTTGGTTTATTGTTCAAACTTCAAAAGGCATGAATCGTGAACAGATGAAAAGAAATATGTGATATGGCACCTGGGAAGATACCTTTGGTTTTACCTGCAAGTGCTTATGTGGTTTTTTGAACAGGTGAGGCCTTACCCACGGCGTGCTTTCACCGACGGTGAGAGCACATTGACTCTAAACGAGCTTGGGCTTACAAGCAAACAAGAGGCGCTGTTCCTCGAGGTGATTTAGCGTGACGTCAATGGTATTGTAGTTTCATGCATTGCGAAATGCTGGTTTTTATCTGGGTTTGTGCTGTTGGATCGATCAAAAGGAACTTTGAAGTGGCAATATTTGTCGACCGAAACGCTGATGGGTACAAAATTTGTTTATGTACTTATGGCATTTCATTGTCGGGCAGAATTTCCTCTTGTACTTTGGGAGGGTTCGTGCTTGAGGTTAGGTGTGCTGTTATTGACCGCATGCTTGAGCCAATTAGAAACCGAAGCTTGTAAAACTCTCTCTCTCTCTCTCTCTCTCTCTCTCTCTCTCTCCGTGAATGTGCAATTCATTCTATTGCAAAGCCCGAGAGTGAGCGACGCGGAGAGGCAGAGGTCTGCTTGTGGCCAAGATACCGCAGCGTTTCAATGTTTGGAGTGAAATTGGGCTGAGCTAGGGAAAAGTATCGTGCGTGATGAAGTGTTGCCGTTTCCTATCCTCGATCATGTCCTAATGCCATATCTCTTTAGTGTTTATCTTATGATGCCGTCTTGTAACATCATGATGATGAAACGTGAGTGTCTGTTAGGACTAGGAATCGGACGGACCAAGTGAGGTCGCGGCCTTTGGGGCTCACGGGATTGTATGATCTGTGGCTGTGATCTTTTTGGTCCATGTGCGAGGGATTTGGCCCTCCATTTGCCGCTGTTCTCATCGGACTGTCACCCAGCATGTGTTCTTCTGATCAAGTGGAGGCTTCACCCGTATCAGCCCGCGATCGGCCAGTTAATTTATCCGCCCCCGGACATTAAGCTGTGTGGTACGAGGATTAGACGTATGAGGCGACGTTAGCATTATCATCTAACAGCCGTTTTAATCTCCTTTGAGTGGATCAGCAAATGGACACGGCATCAATCCACATGATTGTCTCAAGGATGTCTCATCATATTTCAACTGTCGGTGCTTATATCATTTCTATGCATCAAAGGTGAACAAGCGATCGTGTTTGAGACAATAACTGAAATACCGTGCGGGGTAGGGGGGATCTTTATAAACTTGACATAGGCGGTTATCGACACAAAGAAAGGTGACGAGGAGGAATTGATAAATAAGGAATAAAGAACTATTTGCTCCGGCATATTGTAAGAAAAAAGATGCCAACTTTTCTGCACCGAATATCGAATCTAAGAATTTTTCCCCACTAAATAAAGCAAGATAAAATCGAGGTGTATTCTCAAATTTTTACTTGATAACTGATGGAAAGTGACTGCATAGAATGATAGTCTAGTACCTAATGATCTCTCCCTAATTATATGGACACCGATTAGCCGGCCAAAACGTGGAATGTTGCCTAACACATTAACCCTCATAAGCTATTTGACCCTTTTTTTTTGATGACCTGGGAACCTCCCTTCGTCCTTCCTAAAACCAAAAAAAGAAGAAAAGATGGAAAATTACCGATCAGTTTTAAGTTTATTATTTAGCAAAATTGAAAAATTTAGAATTGAATTGATATCGGTATGATAAATTTATGATTAATTAAATAATTTTTTTTGAAGAAAAAAAAATGAAGGTACGAGTTTTTTGTTTGTCCCCCCTAAACATGAAGGGCTGAGTGAAAGGCTAATCGATCATGAACTACTTTAAAGTCTGAGCGGAAATCATTGGCATCAAGGAAAAGATTATCAAAGCATTTTGGAAGTGATGGATTTTGTTTTTTTGGTCGAAGGAAGTGATAGATGACACGGGCTGTTCGTACAACAACTATTTATAGGTGAATTGAACGGCCCAGAAAGTCACAAAGTACAACTCCAGCTAGCAAATTGCAGCAGCATCTGATATGCCGTGAATGTCCATCTCAAGTTCAATTGCTTATCGTATCATTTCTTACCGTTTTCCTTATCTTCTATTCTCATTTTTGTCCCGGCCATGTAGATGCAATTATCATTTTGCCGTCATTCAAGAACATGAGTATTGTTAAAGTATTATCTCACGTCATTTAATAACGAAACCTAAATACTCTTTATATTCATGTGAACTCCTTTCAATTATTAAGGTAGACTTCCCAACAAATATAAAGGCCGATAACTTAAAATTTGTACGTAGAAAGCTAAAACGTATTCGAATTATAGTAACCCTTTTGATTGATTGCAGATATTTTTTTATATATTTTTTCTCTATCTTTGTCTCTCTAGGGAATCAAGCGTGATGTCACAAGCGAAAGACATCATCGTCAATCATCATGGTGCTTCGATGCTGATTTCGATTACAACGTTGGGGATTGTGTTGTGTTGTGTTGGCTAATGGCTATCGCTCTGCATCCGCTAAAATGGAATTCCATCGGTGTCACGTTCCCTCATAAGTCAGCATTGTACGCTAGCCTGGCTGAAAATCTTGAAAGTGACCTCTCTTGGCCACTAATGGGATGGCAAAGTTGTGGGGTGGAAGGCTTTTTAAGGGAGGTAGGTGCTTGTCGCCTGTCACGACCTCTCTCGATCACTACTCAGTCGGGGTCCATTGGCAATCGCGCATCCAAATAATTGATAATGATATCTCGAATGCGGCAGTAATTTCCTTCACACAAATTAGTAATTAAGATTTTATTATGAAGTTACCTATTGTCGTGGTTGCACGGCCTGGTTGGTTGCTTGCGCAATGTCAAACGATAAAGGATTTAGCTCGACGACCGGAGTATGTCGTGCACTGTCAATTGATCGGGACTCTTTGAGTGACATGAGATAATAACTTCGACATATTTTCTCACTTGTAACTCGGGTTAGGAAAGACTTGTAGGCTTAGAGAATAGAAAAGTTGAATCGTGTTAAATAAGAAATCACTCGCTTCATGAAAATAACTCGTGAGATGTAAAGAAATTGAAATTCACTAGCAAAATTTGTTTTCAGCATGGGGCTTCAGGTAGACGGTATGAATAGTGTCACGCATCGAAAACATCAACTATTTAAATGAATTAAAGAGGCACAAGAGAAGGAACCTGGCAAAATTAGTAGACTCGGATGTTAAGTGGAAAGAGAAGAGCATTGTAAAATTTGAAATCACCCAAAATATAATAAGATTGCAGAGATATGATAAGTAAATTGAAAGAGATCGTACGTAGCAAAAAGGCCTGATTGGATAATTTATAAATGAATTGACATCCGTATAATAGATTTATAATTGATTGGACAATTTCCTTTACGAACCGGACAAGTTGCAACTCAATCCAACATTCCTATGTCTAAAATAATATAAATATTTATAGGTAAATTGAACGGCCCAGAAAGTCACAAAGTACAACTCCAGCTAGGAAGTTGCAGCAGCATCTGATATGCCGTGGATGTCCATCTCAAGTTCAATTGCTTATCTTATCGTTTCTTACCTGTTTTCCTTATCTTCTATTCTCATTTTTGTCCGGGCCACGTCAACGCATTTATCATTTTGCCGTCATTCAAGAACATAAGTATTGTTATAATATCGTCTCGCGTCGTTTGATAACGAATCCTAAACACTCTTTATATTCATGTGAATTCCTTTCAATTATTAAGTTAGACTTCTCAACAAATATAAATGTCGATAACTTAAAATTTACCTGTAGAAAGCTAAAATGTTTTCGAATTCTAGTAACCCTTTTGATTGATTGCAGATATTTCTTCATATATTTTCTCTCTATCTCTGTCTCTCTCTCGGGAATCAAGCGTTGTCACAAGCGAAAGACATCATCGTCAATCATCGTGGCGCTTCGATGCTTATTTCGATTATAACGTTGGGGGATTGTGTTGTGTTGGCTAATGGCCATTGCTCTGCATCCGCTAAAATGGAATTCCATCGGTGTCGCGTTCCCTCATAAGTCAACATCGCATGCCAGCCTTGCTGAAAATCTTGAAAATGACCTCTCTTGGCCACCAATGGGATCGCAAAGTTGTGGGGTGGAAGGCTTTTTAAGGGAGGTAGGTGCTTGTCGCCCTGTCACGGTGTCTCTCAATCACTGCTCCATCGAGGTCCGTCGGCAATCGCGCATCCAAATAATTGATAATGATATCTCGAATGCGGCAATAATTTCCTTCACACGAATTAGTAATTAAGATTTTATTATGAAATTACCTATTGCCGTAGTTGCACGGCCTGGTTGGTTGCTTGTGCAATGTCAAACGATAAAGGATTTAGCTCAACAACTGGAGTATGTCGTGCATTGTCGATTGATCGGGACTCTTTGAGTGACATGAGACAATAACTTCGACATCTTTTCTCACTTGTAACTCGGGTTAGGAACTGACTTGTAGGCTTAGAGAATAGCGAAGTTGAATTGTGTTAAATAAGAAATCACTTGCTTCATGAAAATAACTCGCGAGATGTAAATAAACTGAAATTCACTAGCAAAATTTGTTTTTCGCACTGGGTTTAATGTAGACCACATGAATAGTGTCACGCATAGAAAACATCACCTATTTAAATGAATTAAAGAGGTGTGAGAGAAGGAACCAGGCAAAATTAGTAGACTCGGATACTAAGTGGAAAGAGAAGAGCGTTGTAAAACTCGAAATCACCCAAAATATAATAATATTGCAGATATGATATGTAAATTGAAAGAGATTCTACGTAGCAAAAGGGCTTGATTGGATAATTTAAAACTGAATTAGCATCCGTACAAAATTTTTTTAAATTGATTGGACAATTTCCTTGACTAATTGAACAAGTTGCTACTCAATCCACCATCCCTATGTCTAAAAAATATAAATAATTGAAACCTCAAACTCCTATGAAGAATCGATGACATACATGACAATGAAAATCACCCTTTGGCGAGCCTACTCTAATTAAATAGTGAAATAACAACGCGTGTAAGATGATTATTTTTTTTGGGTCAATACCACAAGAAACCCTAAACTGATAATTTGTTCCAAACTAATTTTTTGACAACTAAAAACCCCAAACCGGTACACTTATAACAAATTTACCCTTCATTAATTTTCATTTTAATTGTATTTTTTTTTACAAAAATAGGAAATTAACTTCTCATTCTTTCTGACAATTAAATTTTACCGTCAAATTGCTGAGTTTGATGATGCGTGGCAGTTGATGGGTGTATCGGTTTATGGTTTTACCTTTCTATTTGTTACATGTTTACAAGTTTGTGACTTTTTTGGTATCAATCTAATTTAACGGAGGGCAAATTTATCATAAGTATACCAGCTTAGGGTTTTTGGTTGTCTTGTTACGGGTTTATGGAGATTTATAATGGTTTTAACCATTTTTTTTCTTTTATTAGAGGAGTGATTTTAAAATGAAAGAAGGAAGAAACATATGAGGAGCTTTTTGTAGAAGTGGCTTCTCATTGTCAATCAAAATCGGTCCCCAACTAGCGCGACAAAGAAACTTAAACATCCGGAAACTAAAATAACTTATCTCAATCCGATGTTTAATCAAATCGGTCATGCCACCATCCCTATATAATTTTTTTAATTGCCACTATTATATCATGACAAAGTACTAACATCGCAATTAAAAAACGTGTATGTCTAGTACTGAATACACCCGGTGCATGTGAGCCCGATCCATATCCGTCGTCGGATCAGGAGGGTCCCACATCAGATCCGCTTCGTCCGACGGTGCATGCGAATCGGTCTTTATGAGCATCGGTGTGCAGCTAAGTGTTTTCTCTCGTTCCCGATCGATCCATGCGGTCGATATGACCCACTGATTCGGATATACATATCGAGCACTTGTTCCCTTCTTGATCGTACGTATAGATAGCAGTTCGAATTTGATGATTTCGACTCGTTCTGTTTTTCTTTCACACGGAATATCGGTTTGTCAATCTTGATGTCAATTTAAAATGATGGGGTCATGTGTTATAATATGGTACAATACTATAGTATCAGCTCTTGTTGTGTTACTGTCGGTATGGGTTGGTGGTCCTATTGAATTAGGTAACACTTGTGAGGATCGTATCAGTGCGACATTGGAATTAGGTCTGATCAACGTAGGGATGGATTTGCCAATATTGGGAAATCCAATTCGGATATGGTGGCGCAGAAAAAAAATTGTCCCTATCATCCAAGGTCGTCTAAAGCCATCCAAAGTTTGAATTAGGGTAATATAGTTATAAATAGAGATATAGATTTTTTTTTTGTTGCCCTTGATTGCTTGAGGGGACAAGCGCTGGTCGATTAATTTATGGCGGCCTAGGTTTGAAGTCAACAGTTTTCGGGTTTCGTGGAAAAAAACAGGAGACAACAGGAGAATTCCTCGTCATCTGCTAAGACCATCGATCGGTGCGCGTGCGCCGTCCCAAAGGAATGGTCTTTCCGAAGAACCAATGGTGACCACAGGATTTCCCTTCCCCCCCAGAAGGAGAGGAAGCCTCAAACCATCCCCCGCCGCCCACAGTAAAATTTCAGAAAACCGTGCTTGATTTCGACATGATCATCCCCCTGATTTTCCTCCCCCCCCCCACCGCAAAATCAAGATCGATGGGTCAGATGAATTTGACGATTCGTGGTCACCGTCGATGATTCGTGGTCACCGTCGTCATCATCGTCATCTCCCCTCCGTCTTTATCAAGAGCGTTACTCACCGTCCTCCCTCCACTTTCTCTCTCTCTCTCTCAACAGACGAACGAACAAACAAGCAGAGCAGAACAGAACAGAGCAGGGCAGAGAAAACGACCCAAGAGATTAGATTAGCATTAATTAAGCAAGATCGAAGCCAATCCGATATGGCTACGCGTCGGTTGACAAAACCCACCTCCCCGTTTCCTTATCTCTCCTGCTCCACGTTCCACCCCGGCTACTAATAAGAAATCTTCAAGGAAGTTCGGATTTTTCCTCCTCGTTCGTTGTTCGTTCGTTCTCGGGGAGAGACCCTTTTGGCGAAATGGGTTTGATCTTCTCGAGCGAGTCCCTGGGTTGCGCTCCCTCCGCCGGGCCTGCGGCGGCGACGGGGCTTGGGGACCTGCCGGAGGGCTGCGCGGCGTCGATCTTGGCCTACTTGGAGCCGACGGATATCTGCCGGCTGGGGGGACTGAATCGGGCGTTCCGAGGGGCGTCGTGGGCGGATTTCGTCTGGGAATCGAAGCTGCCCGAGAACTACGGCGTTCTTGTCGAGAAGGTGCTCGGTGGTGCCTGTGTCGTTGGAAATGAGTTGCGCAAGAGGGAGATATACACGCGGCTTTGTCGAGCTAACGTTTTCGATGGAGGCACAAAGGTAGACGTTTTGTAGCGGACTTATTGTTAAGAGTCGATGAATTTTTTGATAGAGCAATGAATTTCTCGTGATCGTTAAGTGAGGAAATGTTGTGTGTTTGAATTTATCTACTATATGGATGTTTATGAGGTTTCCATTTGTAGGGATTGTTGATCTCTTCTTTTGGCTGGTAGCTGATAATTTTGATAAAAGTCTCCAGTTTTAGATTCACCAAGGTACTTCTGATACAGAAAATATGTGGAGAAAAGCTGGGATTATGTTTTCAGATGATGAAAAATTTGTTGATTGGGATCTGAGAAATAGGATAATATCAACAGTAGTTGAAATTGAGCCTTTTCTGTTTTTACTCTTATCGAAATCTGCTGGATATATGGGGAGCTTTTGTTGTGAGAGTACTGGCATGAGTAAGTGTTATTTTCTCTTCTGGTGGTTTATTTCAGCTAATAATCTGACCTACCTCGATATTTTTGGACATTTTTTACTTGTTTCGAGAACTGGGTTCTTTCTATTTGATGCATGGGTTGCGTGTGATGTTCCACGCCGAATTACATCAGCATAGGGTTTAATTCGCGAGTCTCTACGAGTTAGTCGAGTTCGGATTTATGATTCAATTGCCCAAGTTTTCAGTTAAGCAAGGTTTATGCGGCATAGCTGAGGCGGTATTGTTGTTTATCTGTTTTGCCAGAAAGTTTGGCTGGATAAATGTACCAGCCGTGTTTGTATATCTATTGCTTCAAAAGGCTTAGCTATTACTGGGATCGATGATAGAAGATATTGGAGTCACATCCCAACAGAGGAATCTGGGTGAGTCTCATGTTAATTCCTTGTCAGATTCATTGACGAAATTATATGCGTTTTTGGGAGCTTATTGTTTAGGTAAATTTCCCGATACGGCCCCAAGTGTTCGGGTTTGGGGATTCCTCATTGTAATCGTCCTGAAGAGGTCCTTCAATTATCTTAGTATTCAATTTCTTTTTGCAAATTCTGTGGATTTTACGCCTTGATGTTTGGCCTGGTTGCCTATTAGTTTCTGCACGGGATTTTTAGCATCATTTGTGCAAAGCACTTCATCATGGAAGTTGCGTTTTCTTTTTTGGATATAATCATGCTATCTTTTTGGATGCTTTTGCTGGATGGCCTTAAGAACCGGAGCTTAGCTTTCTTAACCTCATGCTGAAGGACCTATCAGTTTAGTTTCGTTGGTGGACTATTTATCTGATTCTTCTATATTTGTAAAGTTAGCAGCTGTCTTCAAGAAGTTATAACCATGATGCTTTTGGAAGAAGAATGGACTCAGTTCTGAGCTTTGATTCCGACATCTAGTTGTTATACGACTCAGTTCTGAGTTTTGATTCCTACATCTAGTTGTTATATCTCTTGGGCTATTTATACAGGCAGTATCAGAAAATTAAGGACTATTCAGTTAGAGCTTTATCTATTTTTTTTTTAAATATCAAACTCTTTTGAGGCACCAATCAGAATTTGATGCAATTAGATGGTTCCAGTTTTTCTTTGAAATATTAAACTTTTAGACCATGACATGCTTTGTAGCCTTCGCAGCTGAACTTTCCTGCTGTTATTGACAGTTGACATGGCGTCCATCAAGAAGTCAGGGCAACTGTCTCAAAAACTTTGTTACCTCGTAAATTTCGTCATCCTTATTTTCTCTCGTTGTTGGAAAGCAAATAAAAAAAAGCATGGAGACTTGTATAAAGTGTAGAATTTGGGTTACACAATGTCATTTGTTACTGAATCTGAAGTGCTACTCCTGTTTCGTTGAGTACCATAGTCTTAGGCCTATCATCTACATGTGCAGTTGGTGCTTGACATCTATTCTGCTATTTATCAATCTATGGGAAATGGCCAAGTATGGTTGGAAGGAGATAAGGTTTTTTTGGGTTTGTGTCTTCGAAAAACATCAGTGCTCCTCTGTACTTTTCTTAGCCTTTTTTATTGCTTTAGCCTTGTTGACTTATAAATGCTGATGCTTGTTCTGGGAATTGGGTGTGCCAATAGAAAACCTGATAGCGGCATTGTTGGTGAATTCTGTTATGCCACATGAGTTACTACAGTTAAATAAAGCTACCAATTGGATTGCTGTCTTTGAGAGAGCACTTCCGTGTTTGGTTAAGTGTCATCACCATACCACGCCTCAGGAGGTGTGGTCATGGGTTAGTCCTACTGAAAAAAACTTCCTTTGGGCCACTCTCGGGTTTCCCCTGCCTTGGTAACCACTTATTTGCAATGCAATGGGAGCCTACCTCGACAGATTAGTAGGGTGCTTTAAGAGGCACCGACGCTTAATGTTAGAAAAAACAACGAAAATTGCTCTCTTAGGGATTTATCCTTTTTGCTCAATTCAAATAGGATTATTAAAGAGCTTAAGCATGTCTTGTAATTTATTCTTCTGCTGATTCATTTGGCGTTTCCATATCTGTCTACATGGTGGGAGATTGAGCTTCGGAGCTAATTGATAAATACCACTCAAATGCAGGTTCGGAACCGTTGCATATCTCCAGCAAACATGGTGGTTCCAAGTTGAGGGCGAGATGGAATTCCTGTTCCCTGCGGGTTCCTACAGCATCTTCTTCAGAATCCAGTTGGGCCGGGCCCAGAGGAGGTTCGGTCGTAGGATTTGCAACTCCGAGCACGTACATGGTTGGGACAAAAAGCCCGTGCGCTTCCAGCTGTGGACTTCAGACGGTCAGTCTGCTTCATCCCAGTGTTTCCTTGGTGAGCCCGGGAAATGGATCAACTACCATGTTGGGGACTTCGCCGTCCGCGGTGAGCATGCGTCCATGAAGGTGAAGTTCTCCATGACGCAAATCGATTGTACACATACTAAGGGAGGTCTATGTCTAGACTCTGTAATTATATACCCTAGCGAGTCCAAGGAGAGGTTGATGCGGTTTTGAGGTGCATCAGCCCTTCTTAGGTAGGAAGTAGTAACAAAGTTAGTCCTTAAATACCAACGTGGTTTATCTGAGGAGTATGAGCGTTTGCGTGTAAGAAAGCGAGGAAACTGTGTATAGTCTAGCATCCTGCTTGAGTGGACACATCTCTCTGAATTTGCTGAGGGTCGCTGTATTGCCGGAAACATTTAAATAACATCCGAGACCTATGATTTCTTGCATAAAGATTGTTGACGTTAACTTGTGAACATGGTTGGTTTGTGGTTAGTCTGAACGGTGTACTTGCATGTGCTTTTATTCTGAGAGTAGCCCACCAAATCTATCAGCTGAAACCCCTCGGTCCCCAAAAACTCTGCATTTTTCATATTGTACGACTTCGATTCCGAGTGAAAATTCGAGTTTGCAAACAACTTCTTCGGAGTCTTGGTTTGATTCCAAATAAGATAGGCTATCCTTTCTGAGTGTCATTTGCTCCTGATCTTGAAAGTGAGCATACGTTATTTCTTTGCTGTACTGCGATACAGTGATGAACTTTGCCCCCTGAAGTCTGTTAAAAACCGGCGAACAGTTGGCTAATCCATGGTTGCAGCAACGTCTATGCCCCTCCTAAGTTTTGCGTACCACAGGACATTGACTGTAATGCAACAACTCCAAAGCTGATGAGGTTATCACTTGGCAGTCCGATTTCCACTAATTCTTGAGAATTCCAATCCGAATCCTATGTACCATGTAGCGACAGTAATTGCCGTCTTTAACATGCTCGTTGAAATCGAGTTTCTACTTAGAAATCTAGCAAGTATGAAAAAAACGATCAAGACATACCAATCCAAGTTTTCCTGAGAGCTTCGGTAACTAAGAGGCAATCCGTTAGAACATAGGAGATCAAAGCCCAAGTGCTAGGATTAAACGCACAAGCCCAACGAAATAGAGACTAAATGCGAGAAAGAAGAACCGAAACACAAGATCTATTATGAATTACCCTTAAACTAGATCTACATTTAATAGATGATGACATTATAATTACCATCTCCCCACTTCTTATAGGGCGGCCAAGGAGCACTGCCCCTATGAGCACTGCTCCTGCGACCCCGTTGGGGTGGCTTCTGGATCTCACCTGCTCAATAAGGAGTGAGACCTCGTACCTTCCTATCGGTGATGAGTATGAATCATACCTCAACAATTAGTTTGTATCTTAAATACCTCGGACGAACATTTCATGATCCATAAAACACTAAATCACTTTGAGATTTGATTATTCTATGATATCAAAGTCCCTAAGTTTCTACGAGGGTAGGCCAAAAAGACGACCAAAACTTGGTTTGATGGTTGGGGAGTTGAACTGTTTTTGGATCGTCAAACCTAAGACAGCGCGGTCGTAGCCTTCATAAAGTCCCTTAATAATTCCGAGGCGAAAACGCGATTGCGACCCCCGCATCCTCCCGAGGAAATGTCTCTTTTGGACATCAAGAGGAGCCGGCGATCGAACGATGCGCATTTGCACGTTTCGCTCCCTCCTCGAGATCCTCCCAAGGCTGACTTCAACCGATTATAGTGCTATGCAGTTGAAGCGGGCGCACTCGAACGGGCTAGTGTGTAAATTTTATTTTTGCTTTTATCGAACGCGATTGATTAATTGAGTTAACAATGGCACAAAGTTGGCAATTCTGTACAAACGTCAAACGAAAGGATAGATTACGAATAAATAATTATGCAATTTGATAATCGATAAGAATTTATGACGGAGGAGGACCACAGGAATCGGTCGTCTTGTTAACGAGTTTCTCTCGAAACGCACTCCCTGACGATATTTTATCAAATTTGATGCGCCGATGCATCGATTGCACATGACACCCCTAGACGAGAACGCCGGCGCATCACCGGAGGTTTCGTCGCGTTTGCGAAATCCTCAAGCGATCCCCGCGCGCGCGCACGACAACACCAGAGGCTTTCCCCCGTAGCCGAAGAAGTCATAAGGGCACTCCGGTAATTTTCCCACCCCCCCTCCTCCCCTGCGCTTACAAAACTCCTGAAATCCAATCGCCACCCGTGCCTTCACTTCTCGCGACCCACCACCGCACAACCCCTCGGAGGAGGAGGAGCATAAGAATCACCGCAGGGCGGGTCGAGCCGGAGCCGCCGCCGCCGCCGCCGCCGCCGCTGTCGCCATGGAGCTCGACATGGAATCCATGGCCTCCGCGATCGGCGTCTCCGTCCCCGTGTTCCGGTTCCTCCTGTGCTTCCTCGCCACCATCCCCGTCTCCTTCCTCTGGCGGTTCGTCCCCGGCCGGCGGGCGCGGCACGCCTACGCCGCCGGCTCCGGCGCCCTCCTCTCCTGCCTCTCCTTCGGCTTCTCCTCGAACCTCCACTTCCTGGTGCCGATGCTGCTGGGTTACTTGTCGATGGTGGCCTACCGGTCCAAGTGCGGGATCGTCACTTTCTTCCTCGGGTTCGGCTACCTGATTGGCTGGTATGATTTGCTCTCGGCGCGGACTGTTTCGAGCGTTTTCGCTAGTTTTCCGTGGCTGTAATGGCTTTCCTGCTTTTGTTCGGATGTTGCGTGCGTGGTTTGATTGTTGAATGTTGTTTGTCGTGTGTTTGTTGCGTTGCATTCGATTATTATTGGATTCGAGTACGTCTTTTCGTGTCGGGATTCGTTTCGCCTGCTTTTTTTAAATTTGAAGCTGATTGGCTCATCTATGTAGCTATTGCCGTTAAAGAAAGTGAAAATAGATTGCTCATAGTTCAATTTCCTCCAATGTGGTGCTTATGGGTGTGATGAAGTGATCATGCTTTGTAAAATTTTTCCAATGGTGCAATGCTGTGAAGTGGGTTTGCTTCATCTGGTGTCGCATGTTTGTTTGTTTGATAAGCCTTGTGTGTTCTGTTGAATTTGGCTGTTATCAATGTCGAGTATCTTCTTTTTTTCCTCAGTTCTGCGGATTTATTTGACTCTTTGAGTTGGCCGGGAAGCTGATTTACTTGTGCAACTAAGCCAGTGATGTTATAAAGAATGAAAATGGCATCAAATTTTAATTTCCTCTGTCGTACTTCGACTATAGACAACATATTAGGCACAGAAGGCTCTGGTCCTTTTGTCTCCCTGGAATCAAATTGTCTAGGAGAAATGTAAAAATTGTCTACTGTTGCTAAAAGTATGGGTGCTTGAGTTTTTCCGGAGATGACTTGACCTTTATGCTACTGATCGGGATATCTCTCAAGTAATTGGTTGAGACTGTAAATTACTAACCTTTGACATGGATGATCATTAATGCAATTATTACATATATGTAAGAGTTAGGCTTTTTATCTTTCTCTCATTTCTTGTGAGCTCTTTGCTTATGTTTGGCTCTTTCCAACCTTTAGAGCGATAGACAAAGCCATCTCTTTCATTTATATATGTTTGGGATAAGCAATGGGTTTATGATGTAAGCAATGGCCCTTTCTTCCTTTGTGGTGGTGTTCCAGGATTTATTTACTTTAAGGGGATTCCTGTAACTTTTTAATTTTCTTTAATTAGGTGTAGATCCCAATTGTCAGCACTAATAGGGAATCTGTTTGGGCTTTCAAGAGTCCTTTAGACTTCAGTAAGCAGTTAAAAAGTTAATAAGGAGAAGCAAGTAAGCTGTATATGCTTGAAAGCTTGGAGAAGCGTGGGCCTGCTGCTGATTTCTCTTTTTATAGATAAGTGTATTGGAAGTCCTAAAACTTGTCATTAAAGTGCAATTGAGTCCTAAAACTTTCAAAAAGTGCAATCAAGTCTCAAAACTTGTCACGAAAATGCAGTTGAGTCCTAAAATTTTCGAAAAGTGTATTCAAGTCCTAAAACTTGTTAGCGTTTCCGCTTGTCAAGTTGGACGGAGTTAATGGAAGGGCTTGATTGCGCCAACTTGACAAGTTTTGGGACTTGATTATACTTTTTGAAAGTTTTAGGGCTCAATTGCACTTTTGTGACAAGTTTTAGGACTAAATTGCACTTTCGTGATAAGTTTTGGGACTTCTAGTGCACTTAAGCCCTCTTTTTATTGGAAGAAATTGTCTACGGCAGTC
The DNA here is from genome assembly GCA_031216185.1 of Syzygium aqueum. Lineage (NCBI taxonomy): Eukaryota > Viridiplantae > Streptophyta > Magnoliopsida > Myrtales > Myrtaceae > Syzygium > Syzygium aqueum. Next base: position 4,728,680 of record CM062235.1, on the reverse strand, counting down.
ACTCAAATTTTAGGGCCACATTGGCTTAAGGCAATCTGATCCTTTGTTTAGCTGTCTAATTTCTGCTTTATTTTATGGTAATATCATGCATAAAGTATGCTTAAAGGTCATCTAATCATTTTTGCTGTCTATTTTCAGTGTTCTCTTACTTTATGTGTTGCACATACTGTGCTCATTCACCAAGTGTACATACTATGTTGTGCTCCACTTTTTCTGATGAATTTTTAGATCTTGAACATTTTTAAACAAACAAACAATGAGCTGAGTATTTCAAAACGTGTCAAGAAGAATTTGCATTCTGATTTTTGTCATTTTGCTTGTGGTGAAATGTTTTAAAATCTTGACTGTATATGACTTTGTAGCCATGTCTACTACATGAGTGGGGATGCATGGAAAGAAGGAGGCATTGATGCTACTGGTAAGAGAAAATTTCAGTTTTTACATGCCTTCTATAGTCTGTTGTTCCTAGTTTATAAGTTTCCAGCTCTTTTTTCTTACTGGAGTTGGATGATTTGAGTTGCTCTCCAAGTTCAAGATCTTTGATATGATGTCGAGTTGCCTCTTGTCCTTTGCAGTGGTGGCTTTGGGCTTTAAGGATTTAACTTTCCCCCAGCCAGTGGGAAACACCTTTTTTTATTCTTTATCTTAGCTAAAGCTATTCATTTCAGTTGAATGTTGCATGTAGAGTTTGGATGAGTAGATTGTGTCTAAGGGCGAAAGTGTTTCTTTTAATAAGATTGAGTATACCATCCGTCTGATGATCAACTGCTTATTACTTTGTGTACAGGAGCTTTGATGGTATTGACATTGAAAGTCATCTCATGTGCAATCAATTATAATGATGGGTTGCTGAAGGAGGAGGATCTTCGCGAGTCTCAGAAGAAGAATCGTTTAATTAAGTTGCCCTCATTGATAGAGTACTTTGGCTTCTGCCTCTGCTGTGGCAGTCACTTTGCTGGTCCTGTTTATGAGATGAAGGATTATCTGGAATGGACTGAAGGGAAGGGGGTAGGATTTGTGCAAGTTTATTCTGTGCTTTTATCTTCCACTTTCTAATGGAAACTGATCTCTTGGCCTTTGATAAAATTTTTATAGATTTGGAGCCACTCAGATAAAGGACCTAAACCATCACCTTTTGGCGCGACCATGCGAGCTATTCTCCAAGCAGCCTTTTGCATGGCTTTGTACCTGTACCTGGTGCCCCAATATCCTTTGTCTCAGTTTACGGATCCAGTATACCATGAATGGGGATTTTGGAAGCGGTTGAGTTATCAATATATGGCTGGCTTCACAGCACGTTGGAAATATTATTTCATCTGGTCAATTTCTGAGGCCTCTATAATTATATCTGGCCTTGGGTTCAGTGGCTGGACAGATTCTTCTCCACCAAAGCCGCTGTGGGATAGGGCAAAGAATGTTGACATCCTGGGAGTTGAGTTTGCGAAGAGTGCAGTTGTGTTGCCACTTGTATGGAATATCCAAGTCAGCACTTGGCTCCGTCATTGTGAGTAGCTATTCTTAAAAGATCTCATATTTTGAATGCTGTGTGGCAGAAGGTGAACTATTCGAGTAGCGTGCAAAGAATTTGACTGATAAGTTCGTATATGCACAGGGTGTCGATTTCTCTTTTTCCTCTGTCAAACTGAAGGGTCTCAATTGAAAGCAGCATTATCAGATTGTTATTTGATTTTTTAACTGAAACGGGTATAGCTAACAAGGTTCTATCATCTAAGACAAATGTAGTGGACAGAGTTCATTTGTTAATTCTTTGGTCTGTTTTTACTGCTGGGTCCAAATAGTAATTGCTGCTTGGTTGCAGTCTGTGATTACAATGAGGAGACTTTCCGGGTATATATATCATTCCATCTCTAGTATATGCCTTAAAGCGCAAATATACGAATTTGGAGTTATGTTGGATGTTTTTGCATCTTATGATACTTATATGCATGCTAAAGCTATGGTTACTCCTTGCTTTAATTGGCTTAAACATTTGTAATCTGTAAATAGGTTAGGAACTGCAACTGATAGATAAATCCTCTTTCAAGTGTAAAATTAATTGAAAAATTCTATTATTTATAAGTAAAACTATCTAAAATTCTGTTGCTGCAGATGTTTATGATAGGCTTGTTCAGAAGGGGAAAAAACCTGGCTTCTTCCAGCTGCTGGCAACGCAGACAGTCAGCGCAGTTTGGCATGTGAGTAAATGTTGCTTTCTGCCACTAAAAAGAAAAAAAAAACTAAAGAAGAGGCTCTCATTAGTCTTTGTTTCATTTTTCATGCCCTCTGGGAGTGTGGGTCGTGGAGATTCTAAAAGGCAGTTGACATTAGCATATTTCATTTGTGTGAGAAGGCAACTTGAATAACTCTGTGTGCTCCTAAGAAGCATAGCATATTGAGAGAACCTTCCAGCCTAAAAAGGGTACTTTTTATTTGAATACAAGCCAATTAATGCACTCCTTCCCCTATCACTGCCTTTTGAAGTAGCTATATCCGTATGTTGGGATTAGGTTCCTTTTCTCTTTATGTTGAGTCAGTTTTTTTCTTTTTCATATTGTGATTTAGGTACTTTTCAATCATCTTAACCTCTCCTACTATCTCACCGTTCCCATTGTAGGGATTGTATCCTGGATATATCATTTTCTTTGTACAGTCCGCCCTGATGATAGCTGGATCTAGAGGTAACCACAGATCTGTGCATTTTGCTTTGCACTGATAATTGATGCTTTCTTTGATTGACTATGGTTTGTTGCTTTGCAAGCAGTGATATACAGATGGCAACAGGCTATTCCTCCAAAGATGGCTCTGATGAGGAATATAGTAGTATTTTTGAACTTTGCGTACACGTTATTAGTTCTGAATTATTCATGTGTTGGTTTCATGGTGAGTCCCTCTCCTTCTCCGTCTCTCCATGTCGGCTCGTCCCTATCAAGTACATTTCATAAAATGAAGATACAGACAGATACCTTTGTGTGCAAAGATACGAAATTCTTTTGGAGTTGGAATCGGCATTCTTTTGTTTATAAGCTTCTCTTTTTGTACAGAATTTGGTTTATTTGGAGTTGGAATCGTCATTCTGTTGTTTCTAAGTTTTCTCTTTTTGTGTCATGCAGGTGTTGAGTTTACATGAGACAATTGCCTCATACGGAAGTGTATATTACATCGGAACCATTATTCCCATAGCTTTGATCCTCCTTGGGTATGCAATCAAACCGGCGAAACCAGCCAGATCTAAAGGTCGCAAGGAACAGTGAGAATTGGGAAGGCAGTTCGTCTGAGACACACTAGGCCTTATGTAATGGGTTCATTTGGACATGTCGCTCGTTCAAGTAATTACTCTGCTGCTTTGTATTTCCTGTGAACAATGGCACTCTTCTGATGTAATGAAATGACTGAGCTTTTCTCCAATCAGAAGCTATCTCAAGGTTTCCTGTATCTATTACTTCTTGGGATTTGGTAAATCATGCCTTCAAAGGCCAGAAACGGACATAAAAAGAGTCCAATTGTAATGCAGAAAACATGGGCGTGATAGAGGACCATAGGTACATAGATTCAAGTTTAATGTTGTTGAATGTAGTTTTCATGTGAGTTATGAATTGCGAACATTATAGTTCAAACTGTTCTGAAAGTCTGAACAATGTATATGTCAGATTTACCAGTACTAGTCGTGTTGCTCTTTTTTTTTTTTTTTGGTAAAAGTAAGAGATTGTATTACTAAACAAGAACACCAAATACAAACTAAAACTAAAGGCATGTTGCTCTTTAATCCCTGGTGTGTCGAAAATTTTTCTAACTTGCCCCATGTTAATTTGCATCAACGTGTCAGAGATTGTATCTTTTTCTAAGCAAAACCATAATGATTCAACATAAGCCGAAAGAAGAAAATCAAAGCCTTAAAAAAGGGTCATTAAAAGCGCCAATAAGCAGAAGCCATTGTTTACTAACGAAGACTTTCTCAAGTTCTACCCATGTCGAGGTAGAAGTTGATGAACACTTCGCCTTGAGTGATTCTTTCATAACAAGCAACACTATTCCTCAGACGGAGGCTTATCACCGTCACCGCCGCTGTCGCCGATGACATTACCGTCGCCGCCGCCATTGCCATTGTCATCGCCATATCCCTTGACGAACTTGCTCCAATAGGGGTGCGTCTCCCACACGCGGTGCATCTCTTCGATGGGGATGCCCTTGGTCTCCGGCAGGAACTTGTAGATGAAGATGCTCATGATCACGACCCAGAAAGCAAAGAAGATGAAGAGCCCGAACTTCAACCGGCACAGCATGAGGGTGAAGATCTGCGCGATGAAGAACGTGAAGATCATGTTCACCGAGACGTTGATGCTCTGCGCGGCCGACCGGACCTCTAGGGGGAATATCTCGCTAGGGATCAACCATCCCAGTGGGCCCCACGACCACGCGAAGCCCGCGACGTACACGCAGATCGCTACCACGACGGTCAAGGCGTACGAGTGGGATAGCGTGCCCGGGTTGCCGGTCGTCCCAAACTTGAAAGCGATGGCCACGGTGATCACCGCCTGCGGGTTAAGGTTGCAACGGGATTATAGATAATGTCTGACGAGATTTGAATGAAACTAACTTTAATTATAGAGCTCATCATAGTCATTCAATCAAATAACTCAGGTAAAAAAAAATGGGGATGCTTTACTCAATGTTCAGGACACTGGATGTGTACAGTGTATTTAATTTTTTTCCTTTTTACATAATCGAAAATCATGAGTACCACATCATTTTTTGTTATACTGTCTCAATTAATTTAACACGCTAATCCTGCAAATTTGACTCTTGCATTGAAATGAAGAGGATGGTTCGAAACATATACCTGACAAACGAGCATTTGGAGCCCACCCTCGAAGAAGAAAAACCTCCTCCCGAATTTGTCGACGGCGAAAATCGAGACGAACGTCGCGAGCGCGTTCACCCCTCCAGTGATCAAAGCCGACATGAGTGCGGCGGTGCTCCCGAACCCGATCGTCTTGAACAGGACCGGCGCATAGAACATGAATACGTTCATCCCGGTCAGTTGCTGGAAGAAAGGGATGCATATTGCCATCGTCAGTTGCGGCCTATACTTCCTCTTCAACAAGTTCGCCCACGGATGCTTCACTTGCTTGGACCGCTCGCTGGCCGCCACCAGGTCGTCGAACTCCTCATCCACGTTCTTGATCCCCCGGATGCGTACGAGCTGAGCTCGGGCTTCGTCGAACTTCCCACGCTCTATCAACGAATTGGGCGTCTCTGGGAGGAAGAACGACCCGAGGATTATGATTAGCGCGGGGACAACCGCGCCCCCTAGGCTGAGACGCCACCCCCAGCCGCCTTCTATCTTGGCGAACATGTAGTTGAGGAGGTTGGCTATGAGGATCCCGATCGTGATCGCTAGTTGGAACATCATGTTCAGCGCGCCACGGTACTTGTACGGAGCAGTTTCGGATACATAGATCGGTACAGACTATAAATCATAAGCCAAACAATACCTTAGTGAGAATTTGGTCACGTATCGGTACATAACATAGTCACGTATCAAAATAAATAAATATATAACCTGATTAGCACATCCAATGCCAAAACCTAGTAAGAGGCGGCCGACAATGAGCATCCAGACGTACTTGGCGAAGCCATTGATGATCGCGCCAAAGCAGAAGAGGATGCCACCGGAGAGCATCGTGAACCGCCTCCCAAAGGTCCGGGTCACGGCGGACGCCACCATCGATGACACGAGCGCCGCCAGGTAGAGCGATGAGGTGAACAGGGTCAGGATCTGGCTGTTGAACTTGCAGTACTGATCGTCCGATGGCTTCACGGACGACTCCTTCTGGTAGACCGACGGGAAGAACTCCTTCAAGAAGGAGTCCATCGACGTAACTCCACCTGCAATGCATCGTATCAAAAACTAGTAGCACTCGACATACATTAGAACATTTACTTAAACACACTCATGCTGTTGTTGTTGTAATAATCTGAAAAAATATAGACTTCACCTCCAATATTAATAACAAAACAAGTTTGGTAAGGGCGCAAGGTCAAGAGACATGACTAAAGAAGCTGGCGAAGAAATTTCAGATTTTTCATCTTACCTCAATCTATAATGAGCAAATCGTTCGCTGTTTACCAATCTAACTGGTGATAATCTTTTGGCACAGAGGTTGAGCTACGTTCATTCACCATCGACACTAAAAAACTTCATTGCGCAAAATAATCTAATACGCAAGAACTTCCACACTTCATCAGGAGTCAGAGAGAAAGAAGAGAGACCTGATATGCCGAGATCATAGCCGAAGATCAAACCCCCGGTCGCGGCGACGATGCAGGTGATGAAAACCCTGCACGTGAGATTGCCCGGATAGTTCTTTCCGGGACCAGTAACGAGACCCCCGCCTGCCATATTGCTTAAGCTACAGTCTGTATCTAATGTTCATCAAACATGTAAGTGCAGAGGCAAATGCAGGAGTGGGAAACAGAAGAAGAAAGATTAAATCAAGGAAATGAAGAAGGAGAAGAAGAAGTCACTTGTTGGGTCTTTATAGAGAAGCAGGCATTCACTTCGTATTTAAAGCTGGTCTCTTTACTTTATCCAATCCGCATTTTGACTGTGGATATATCTCTATCCCTCAAGATTTTTAGGGGATTCTTAGGGTTTATAACCGACTTCAAATATTTGTTTGCGGAGAAGATATCAAGAGAAAATATCTTAACGAAAAAACTAAATAGGTTTTCTGCTTTCGAGGGGATAAGATCGTGCTTTCAAAAACATCCGCTTCATTTTTCAATCCGAGCAGCTTCGACAGGTCGCTTAACTCGTAAAATTATACGATTATGAGACCTTAATCGAAACTATCCCCAACTAGTCTTGTTTTGCTAGCATAGTCGCTTGGCATATTCACATAACAACACCATTTGGATCTCTCTTCGACAACCGCGGAACGGGTTCTTCGTTCTGGAGATATCATGCTTTCTTTTTTCAGTTACTTGAGAAGAGCTGCCTAGCCACTTTTTGCAAATTCGTTTGATAATTTTAAGTGTAGCTCGGCAGCTAAAATGGTTTACACGGTCATTGCGGGTACTTGGAATTGATTGCGCAGTTTTTCTACATGTCCATTTATCATTGAGTATGCAATATATGCATGAATTACAAAGAACAAAGGTTAGGGAAAGAGAGGCAAAACCAGTTTTAAGCAGAAGAAATCAAGCAAATGCAGAAAGAAGTCACTAATGGGATTTCATAGAGCAGGGCATTTTCGATATATGAGAGCATAAAGTGTCTCCCTACTTCCTCTTACCTTACCAAAAAAAAAAAAAGGTCTCTCCCTACTAATTTGGATTTCAAAAATTATTCAAACAAGCTCTCTAGTCTCTCTCATATCTGCAATCTTTACTTATATCTCTCCCTCAAGATTTTTTAAGTTGCAAAATCTCAATATAACTGCTTTTCCATCATCTTCTACAAACAATTTCAAATTGGGATGATAGCCAGATCACTGGAAAACGCACCTCGTGTCATCACGCTGTCATCCGACGGTCTTTTGGTGAAACACTAATCAAATCATGTGAAATCACTAGAAATCTTGCCTACCATGACACCGATAATCCAATTTTTTTTATTTTAAAAAAGTCGGATATTGACGTCACATGTGTACAGTTTGGATGTTTGGGTAACACAAAAAAATTGGGTTATTAATGTCCCGATGGGAATAATTTAAAACTGAGAAAATGATATAAATGTTACATGAACTTTGAACTAATGTGCAATGTGGTCCACGAACTTTTAATTTGTACAAATTAGCCCTTAAATTTTACTTCAATGTGCAATGTTTGGTTCTTGAACTTTTATATTGTTCAACGTGATCCATGAACTTTTGGTTTATAATCAATTAAATCATTGGACTAACTTGAATTAATAGAATGACAACACTGAATATTTTCATATAGTCTAAGGACTTAATTGAGTATCAAAAGTCTAGAGATCACGTTGAACAATCTAAAAATTCACGGACCACATTGCACATTAGGGTAAAATTCAAAGACCACATTGAACACTCTAAAAATTCGGGAACCACATTACATATTTGATCAAAATTTAAGAATAATTTGCGTCTTTGTCCCTTTAAAACATTTGTCGGTGCAAAAGAAAAAAATTCGCGATATAGATCTCGCAGTGTTCAAGTTTGTTCACGGGACTTTGGTTAAACGATGTCCCACCACTCCTTCCTGTGGTCCGGGTTGGCCGTGCAGCCCGACACATCTCGTGGCGACAGGTGGCGCAGTTTCAGCTGCCGGGGGCCAATCATTATCCCCACCACCTGATGCTCCGTCAGCCACGTCGGCGAAACCGGGTCTGCGTCGCGGCCGTCTGCCTCGGCGTTGACCACCTCCGCCGCTGCCCGGCCGTCTCCGTCTCCGTCACGTCGCGGTCCCGCGTCCTCTCCGAAAGTCCTTAGCTCAGCGCTGACGTGGGCAGTCAGTGGTGACTTCATCCTCTGCTGTTCCCACCGTCGTTTGCTCCGTCACATACTTGGTTTTTTCTGTGGCGGAGGGGGGGTTCTTCCTTCTTCGCTTCGGCCGAGGGCAGCCTTCGGAGTTTAAACTGCAAATCGAGTTCCACGTTCCGTTCTGGAATCCATTTTGCAGAGGATACATTTTGTAGAGGATACTTCGAAACCGATGTATACGTATACAAGGGTTTTTATATAGTCGAGGGAGCTAAGATATACGTATACATCCATGCGATTTGACACTTCACTCGGCATATACCATAAAACGAGAGGTTTCCGAATGCATTTACATGTTGTTCGAATAATTTTCCCATGTGAAATCTATCCACGTCGATGGAGAATTTAAGTAAAATGCAGAATGTATCTCGTTACGCTGATAACACAGAGGATATGAAGTCAGAATTGGTGTAAAATAAGGGCTGCATTTTTTCTTCAATTATACCTCTGATCGATGAGTTACAAATTATGGATTTCGCCCGTTTGTAAACTTAACTAAATTTAAAAAGCGATTTATGTCCATATGTAGTTCGCGAAATAGAAGATTGATATGAGAAAGTTACTTTCAACTAGAGATAGAGAAAAACATGGTCATGTATGGCGAGTGTTGCATAAGTCAAGCGATCGAACAATAAAATTGACAGAACAAGAAAATAAATTGGATATTGGATTTACGTGGTTCGATCGTTGTGATCTACGTCTACGGGGAGAGCAGCACGGAATTTCACTATAAATCAAGCGATACAACGGAGATTATAACCACACTCGAGTCACTCAAACACTCTTAATGTTTCTCAAGCCCTAATTATATCCAATAACTCACGCGGTGTTTAACCCACAATTCTTCACGAAATAATCTCTTAATCTCGCAAAAGAATTATACACAAATCTTATCACAAGATTTATGCTTGAACACTAATTCTTCTTGGATGTAATTCACGAACGAGAATCCACGGAAACACCCACCGCCAAGCACTCACGAACGCTGTACTTCCTTCTTCGTGCACAATAACGGTGCTTCTTGTTCACTTGCACAGCACACCAAGCACTTGCGTTAGAGTGCTTCAAGATTGTATTTGCCACGACATTCCTTGCAATAAATATTCCGCAGCAAAAGAACACACAGTGGCCGACTTAGTGTGGAGTAGGGATGAGCAAGATGGATTGCTCAAACTGGGACCGGACCAACTGGTTTGGTTCGGTTCTCGGGAATATCGGTCCGATTTCCTATTGCTAAAAGTGGAACCGGTTTCCGGGGGGTCCGGTTCCCAGTTCTAGGATGGGAACCAGATCAGATCGGACCGATAAATATATATTTTTCTAATTTTTTCATATATATATTTATTTACTTTTTAAAATTTTTGAAAAAAAAACCTAATCTAATTTGTCAAATTTTCTTTTGCCTTTACTAATAAGTGATTGGTCCTATTAGAATCAGACCAGACTGGACCGGACTGATCCGATTTGGTCCGCGGTCCCAAAACTAGCTGATCTGATCCCCGATCGTAGAAATTAGGAGTCGATCCTCCTGTTCTAGTTCCCAATTTTTGAATTGAATCTGGAACCGCTTACCCTAACGTGGAGAAGATATTCCACGATTCGGAGAATAAGTCCAAGTTTTGACTTTCCTATTTCGTCTTTCTTTGGCAGACCTCAAGTAGGGTTTTATTTCCTTTCTCTGACACATGTTCATGATTTGCTTTCTTTCAGTCAAAGTCCAACATCCTTTGGACTACAAATTGGAAATAAAACCGCCTACAACTAGTAAACGAAAATTGCCATACACTGCATGCATGATTCCGAACTTGCATAGGAAATCTAAACTTCGGAACATGGAGACCTTCCCAAATAATAATTAATCTCAAGTTGAATTTCATTTATCAGACTCAAACTGGAGATATATTTTAACATTGAGTTTGTACTCGCGCAAAATAATGAGCCTATCTTGGTCCAAAGTGCAAATGGTTGGGTTTGAAAAAGGGTTTTTACGCCAAGTGCCCGATCCAACACGCCCATTGAATAGCTCTACTACCACGTGCCCACAGATCACAAAAACCTTTCACACAATGCATGTGTCATCTTGTGACGGGAGATGCAAGCATGAGAAGTCGAGCCCTACGATCTCATGGCGCTACAACCCTATAATCGATGCAACGACACTATCTTGCGAGGCCTAGCCAACGGCAACTTAGATCGAATTTACATGGTAACGATCACAAAATGCAACATAATCCAAGCACGTGCGCACATATATATATTCATATTGATAACGATTAAAGAACATGTGGTGTTCGAGCCAAATTGAGTAATATATTTCAAAAGAACATATGAGAAAGGGAAAATGGATTATCTACATATTGATGAAGACGACGGTACATGAATGCAAATTGATCGACATCGAAATGCACGCACACGTATGATACACGACAAAGAACGTCAACTTGGCAATGTGTTCGATGGCAATGTGTTCGATTTCACGTGAATCGTCTTTTATCTTCTTTCTATAATGTATGCGATTTGACACTTCACTCGGCATACACCATAAAACGAGAGGTTTCCGAATGCATTTACATGTTGTTCGAATAATTTTCCCATGTGAAATCTATCCACGTCGATGTAGAATTTAAGCAAAATGGAGAATGTATCTTGTTGCGCTGATAACACAGAGGATATGAAGCCAAAATTGGTGTAAAATAAGTGCTGCATTTTTTCTTCAATTATGCCTATGATCGATGAGTTACAAGTTATGGACTTTGCCCACATGTAAACTTAACTAAATTTAAAAAGCGATTTATGTCCATATGTAATTCGTGAACTAGAAGATTGATTTGAGAAAGTTACTTTCAACTAGAGATAGAGAAAAACATGGTCATGTACGGCGAGTGTTACGGAAATCAAGCGATCGAATAATAAAATTGACAGAACAAGAAAATAAATCGGATATCTGATTTACGTGGTTCGATCGTAGTGACCTACGTTTGCGTGGAGAGCAGCACGGAATTTCACTATAAATCGAACGATACAACGGAGATTATAACTACATTCGAGTCACTCAAACACTCTCAATATTTCTCAAGCCCTAATTATATCCAATAACTCACGCGGTGTTTAACCCACAATTCTTCACGAAATAATCTCTTAATCTCGCAACAGAATTATACACAAATTTTATCACAAGATTTACGCTTGAACACTAATTTTTCTTGGATGTAATTCACGAACGAGAATCCATGGAAACAACCACCGCCAAGCGCTCACGAACGCAGTATTTCCTTCTTCGTGCACAATAACAGCGCTTCTTGTTCACTTGCACAACACACCAAGCACTCGCGTTAGAGTGCTTCAAGATTGTATTTGCCACGACATTTCTTGCAATATATATTCCGTAGCAAAAGAACACATAGTGGCCAACTCAATGTGGAGTAGGGGTGAGCAAGATGGATCGCTCAAACTGAGACCAGATCAACTGGTTTGATCCGGTTCTCGGGAATATTGGTCCGGTTCCCTATTCCTAAAAGTAGAACAGTTTTCAGGCGGTCCGGTTCCCGGTTCTAGGGTGGGAACCAGACCGGACCGATAAATATATATTTTTCTAATTTTTTCATATATATATATTTATTTACTTTTTAAAATTTTTGAAAAAAAACCTAATCTAATTTGTCAAATTTCCTTTTGCCTTTACTAATAAGTGATTGGTCCCATTGGAATCAGACCGGATCGGATTGATCCGATTTGGTTCATGATTCCAAAACTAGCCGGTCCGATCTCTGATCCTAAAAATTAGGAACCGGTCCTCTTGATTTAGTTTCCAATTTTTGAATTGAATCGCATGGAATAGGGAACCGCTTACCTCTAATGGGGAGAAGATATTCCACGATTCGGATAAGAAGTCCAAGTTTTGACTTTCATATTTGGTCTTTCTTTGGCGGACTTCAAGTGGGATTTTATTTGCTTTCTCTTACACACGTTCATGATTTGCTTTCTTTCGGTCAAAGTTCAACAACCTTTGGACTACAAATTGGAAATAAAACCGCCCACAACTAGTAAACGAAAATTGCCATATGCATGATTCCGAACTTGCATAGGAAATCTAAACTTCGGAATATGGAGACCTCCCCAAATAATAATTAATTTCGAGTTGGATTTCATCTATCAGATTCAAACTCGAGATATATTTTAAAATTGAGTTTGTACTTGCGCAAAACAATAAGCCTATCTTGGTCCAAAGTGCAAATGGTTGGGTTTGAAAAAGGGTTTTTACGCCAAGTCCCCGATCCAACACGCCCATCGAATAGCTCTACTACCACATGCCCACGGATCACAAAAACCTTTCACGCAATGCACGTGTCATCTTGTGACGGGAGATGCAAGCACGAGAAGTCGAGCCCTAAGATCTCATGGCGCTACAACCCTATAATCGTTGCAACGACACTATCTTGCGAGGCCTAGCCAATGGTAACTTAGATCGAATTTACGTGGTAACGATCACAAAATGCAACATAATCCAAGCACGTGCGCACATATATATATATATTTGGTAAAGATGCGCACATTCGACATCGAAATGCACGCACACGTATGATACACGGCAAAGAACGTCAACTTGGCAATGTGTTCGATTTCACGTGAATCGTCTTTTATCTTCTTTCTATGCGGGAAGGAAATTCAGAACTTGGCTACGAAAGGGAAAACGAAGAGCGAATCCGACAAAAGGTCCAACATCGGGCCCCAGAGAATGAGAGCACCCGCTGACCAAGAGATAAGATGAGTCTCCGTCCACCCATTTTTTTCTTTTTTTTTTTTAATTTTTTTTCTTGTTGCTTCTTCCCTTAGTACGATGATAGAACCGATAGCCTAGTAACAAAAGAGTCGCGCAGGTCATAAGTTCGCATCATATAAAGGACGAACCTCTAATTTGCAAATAGATCATAGATCAATTTCTTAACCTATATATGTTGAGTTAAATAATTATATAGGTTAGTTATATTTAGTAAATGAATCATTAATGAGTTTAAAATGGTAAAAGCACAAAATAATAAGTATTAAATGAGTCATAATTAGGTTTACAATTCACTTTCCTAAATTGGATTAAATATAGAAGTGTTTTAGTAATATGAATTGGGTGGAGACAGGTATTACTCACAATACTTGCATTGTATAGAAAATGAGTCAAAACAGATTAAATATGTCTATCTTGATTGGACCATTATCGACCCGATACAAACTTAATCCGATCTACCCATTCGATAGGTTTACTTATCACACACCGACGGGACTTGTATTGGCGGGTTCATATATTTATGGGTGCACTGAGCAATTATGGTGATGACGTTCAATGGGGATTTTTGTGCCGATTGACCCCCATCCTTTTACCTATCAAAACAAAATGTACGAACAAAAGTCAACATTCGGTATGCGCTTCTTGACAATACGTATCCCACATTCATGCTGCTGTTGTTGTAATAATCTGAAAAAAAAATATAGACTTCACCTCCAATATTAATAACATCACACTTTGTTTTATGAGTTTGGTAATGGCGCAAGGTCGAGAGACATGACTAAAGAAGCTGGCGAAGAAATTTCGGATTTTTCAACTTATCTCAATCTATAATGAGCAAATCGTTCGCTGTTTACCAATCTAACCGGTGATAATCTTTTGGCACGGAGGTTGAGCTACGTTCATTCACCATCGACACTAAAAAACTTCAGTGCGCAAAATAATCTAATGCGCAAGAACTTCCACACTTCATCAGGAGTCAAAGAGAGAAAGAAGAGAGACCTGATATGCCGAGATCATAGCCGAAGATCAAACCCCCGGTCGCGGCGACGATGCAGGTGATGAAAACCCTGCACGTGAGATTGCCCGGATAGTTCTTTCCGGGACCAGTAACGAGACCCCCGCCTGCCATATTGCTTAAGCTACAGTCTGTATCTAATGTTCATCAAACATGTAAGTGCAGAGGCAAATGCAGGAGTGGGAAACAGAAGAAGAAAGATTAAATCAAGGAAATGAAGAAGGAGAAGAAGAAGTCACTTGTTGGGTCTTTATAGAGAAGCAGGCATTCACTTCCCATTTAAAGCTGGTCTCTTTACTTCATCCAGTCTGCATTTTGACTGTGGATATATCTCTATCCCTCAAGATTTTTAGGGGATTCTTAGGGTTTATAACCAACTTCAAATATTTGTTTGCGGAGAAGATATCAAGAGAAAATATCTTAACGAAAAAACTAAATAGGTTTTCTGCTTTTGAGGGGATAAGATCGTGCTTTCAAAAACATCCGCTTCATTTTTCACTCCGAGCAGCTTCGACAGGTCGCTTAACCCGTAAAATTATACGATTATGAGACCTTAATCGAAACTATCCCGAGCTAGTCTTGTTTTGCTAGCATAGTCGCTTGGCATATTCACATAATAACACCATTTGGATCTCTCTTCGACGACCGCGAAACGGGTTCTTTTCTCTATAGTTCTGGAGATATCATGCTTTCTTTTTTCAGTTACTTGAGAAGAGCTGCCCAGCCACTTTTTGCAAATTCGTTTGATAATTTTAAGTAGCTCGGCAGCAAAAATGGTTTACACGGTCATTGTGGGTCCTTGAAATTGGTTGCGCAGTTTTTCTACATGTCCATTTTTCATTGATTATGCAATATATGCATGAATTACAAAGAACAAAGGTTAGAGAAAGAGAGGCAAAACCAGTTTTAAGCAAACGAAATCAAGCAAATGCAGAAAGAAGTGTTGCGGAAGTCAAATGATCGAACAATAAAATTGACAGAATAAGAAAATAAATCGGATATCGGATTTACGTGGTTCGATTTTAGTGACTTGCGTCTACGGGGAGAGCAACATGAAATTTCACTATAAATCAAACGATACAACGGAGATTATAACTACACTCGAGTCACTCAAACACTCTCAATGTTTCTCAAGCCCTAATTATATCCAATAACTCATGCGGTGTTTAACTCACAATTCTTCACGAAATAATCTCTTAATCTCACAAAAGAATTATACACAAATCTTATCACAAGATTTACGCTTGAACACTAATTCTTCTTGGATGTAATTCACGAACAAGAATCCACGGAAACACGCACCGCCAAGCACTCACGAACGCGGTACTTCCTTCTTCGTGCGCAATAACGGTGCTTCTTGTTCACTTGCACAACACACCAAGCACTCGCGTTAGAGTGCTTCAAGATTGTATTTGCCACGACATTCCTTGCAATAAATATTCCGTAGCAAAACAACACACAGTGGTCGACTCAATGTGGAGTAGGGGTGAGCAAGATGGACCACTCAAACTGGGACCAGACCAACTGGTTTGGTCCGATTTTCGGGAATATGGGTCCGGTTCCCTATTCCTAAAAGTGGAATCGGTTTTTGAGCGGTTCGGTTCCCGGTTCTAGGGTGGGAACTGAACCGGACTGATAAATATATATTTTTCTAATTTTTTCATATATATATATATTTATTTTTAAAATTTTTGAAAAAAAAAACCTAATCTAATTTGCTAAATTTCCTTTTGCCTTTGCTAATGAGTGATTAGTCCCACTAGAATCAGATCAGACCAGACCGAATTGATCCGGTTTGATTCACGGTTCCAAAACTAGCCGATCCGATTCCTGGTCCTAAAAATTAAGAACCGGTCCTCCTGATCTAGTTCTCAATTTTTGAATTGAATCGGATCGAATTAGGAATCACTTACCCCTGATGTGGAGAAGATATTCCACCATTCGGACAACAAGTCCAAGTTTTGACTTTCCTATTTCGTCTTTTTTTGGCGGACTTCAAGTGGGATTTTATTTCCTTTCTCTGACACACGTTCATGATTTGCTTTCTTTCAGTCAAAGTCCAACAACCTTTGGACTACAAATTGGAAATAAAACTGCCTAGAACTAGTAAACGAAAATTGCCATACACTGCATGCATGATTCCAAACTTGCATAGGAAATCTAAACTTCAGAATATGGAGACTTTCTCCAAATAATAATTAATTTCGAGTTAGATTTCATCTATCAGACTCAAATTTGATATATATATATATATATATATATATTTTAACATTGAGTTTGTACTCGCGCAAAACAATGAGCTTGTCTTGGTCCAAAGTGCAAATGGTTGGGTTTGAAAAAGGGTTTTTACACCAAGTGCCCGATCCAACACGCCCATTGAATAGGTCTACTACCACATGCCCACCAATCACAAAAACCTTTCAAGCAATGCACGTGTCATCTTGTGACGGGATATGCAAGCATGAGAAGTCGAGCCCTACGATCTCATGGCGCTACAACCCTATAATCGATGCAACGATACTATCTTGCGAGGCCTAGCCAATGGCAACTTAGATTGAATTTACATGGCAACGATCACAAAATGCACCATAATCCAAGCATGTGCGCATATATATATTCATATCGATAACGATTAAAGAACATGTGGTGTTCGAGTCAAATTGAGTAATATATTTCAAAAGAACAGATGAGAAAGGAGAAAAGGATTATCTATATATTGATGGAGATGACGTACATGAATGCGAATCGACTGGCATCGAAATGCACACACGTACGATACGCCGCAAAGAAAGTCAACTTGGCAATGTGTTCGATTTCACGTCAGTCGTCTTTTATCTTCTTTCTATGCGGGAAGGAAATTCAGAACTCGGCTACAAAAGGGAAAACGAAGAGCGAATCCGACAAGTGGTCCAACATCGGGCCCCAAAGAAAGAGAGCACCCGCTGACCAAGAGATAAGATGAGTCTCCGTCCACCCATTTTTTTCTTTTTTTTTTTAAATTTTTTTTCTTGTTGCTTCTTCCCTTCGTACGAGGATAGAACCGATAGCCTAGTAACAAAAGAGTCGCGCATGTCATAAGTTCGAATCATATCAAGGACGAGCCTCTAATTTGCAAATAGATCATAGATCAATTTCTTAATCTATATATGTTGAGTTAAATTATTATATATGTTAGTTATATTTAGTAAATGGATGATTAATGAGTTTAAAATGGTATAAGTACAAAATAATATGAGTGTTAAATGAGTTATAATTGAGTTTACAACTCACTTAGACACAACTTACTTCTAAAACTCTCTTCATTCTCTCTCACTCACACTCACTCCATGTTCTCACCTCAATTTGGAAATGAATTTTCTTAAATTGGATCAAATAAAGAAGTGTTTTAGTAATATAAATCGGGTGGGGACGGGTATTACTCACAATATTTGCATTGTATAGAAAATGAGTCAAAACGGATTAAATATGTCTATTTTGATTAGACCATTATCGACCCGATACAAACTTAATCCAATTTACCCATTTGACAAATTTACTGATCACACATCGATGGGATTCGTATTGGCGGGTTTATACATTTATGGGCACACCGAGTAGTTACGGTGATGACGCTCAATGGGGATTTTTGTGCTGATTGACCCCCATCCTTTTGCCTGTCAAAACAAAATGTACGACAAAAGTCGCATTCGGTGTGGGCTTCTTGACAGTACATATCCCACCCTCACTTAGCAGATGACACACATTTTAGCACGATAAGTCTAGAATAATATCAAACAAATTCAGACCATTACAGTAAATTGATCGATTAAGCAATATGATCGGTTTGATTGAACGTCGTGAGAGCAATATCGGGCCACTGTCCATTTCCATGTCCCAAACACGACACTAAAAAAAATGCCAATCCCGGAGAAAAGAGCTCGAAGAATACGACACGGCACGACGCGTTTCACTTCAAACGCGAATCGATGTGAATCAACACATCTTGGTATCGTAATCCAATTATTGAACACACTGGAAATCAGAATTACGATCTTTTTTGCCAACTTAAATTATAAGCACGATTGCGACACGTCCTCAAATACGTAAGTTGCAAATTTTTCTCTCCTTTTTTTAACCACGACTACGGAGATGCACGTGTTACTTCCTTTCAGCCGCAAACAGTTTCCGGCACGTTGAAAATGTCGGTGCTTGACCCAACAGCAATACTTTTTAAGGTCAAATCCAAAAGTACGCAAAAAAAAAAGAAGAACCAATTTTCAACTAGCTCGTGTGGGGCCCAATCAGCACCCTCATTTCACACGTTCTCCTTCCGGTCCCGTGTGGCAACCGACCCGAGTGGGACCCATTCGTTCGATCTCCCGTATATATCCATGTGTCCGTGTCTCCGCCTTTTACTGCTTTTGACAGCAAAAAAAAACTCGAAAGAAAAACATCTCATCCATCACTCGCGAAGTCAAATTCTCAAGTGTAGCCATATTCTTGATGAACAGTTCCATGATACTGCAATCGGACGTGCTGGTGCCAGAGCAGTCGTCGCCGTCGCCGTTGGACTCCTCCTCGAGCCACCCCGCATGCTCCGACGAGGAGCAGGTCGTGGTGCTGGCGTCGAGCAGGCCGAAGAAGCCGGCCGGGCGGAGGGTCTTCAAGGAGACGCGGCACCCGGTGTACCGGGGAGTGCGGATGCGGAACAGGGGCAAGTGGGTGTGCGAGCTCCGGGAGCCCAACAAGAAGACCCGGATATGGCTCGGGACGTACCCGACGGTGGAGATGGCTGCGCGCGCCCACGACGTGGCCGCGCTGGCCCTGCGTGGCAGGCAGGGCGCGTGCCTCAACTTCGCCGACTCCGCCTGGCGTCTGCCAGCGCCGGCGTCCAATGAGCCGGCCGAGATACGGAGGGCGGCGGCGGCGGCGGCTGAGGCGTTCCGCCCTGCCGAGGCCGAGGAGGTGGTCTCTTCGTGCAGCGAAGCCAGCGGAGGGAGCGTTTGCACCGGCCAGGAGGCTAGCGTGCGTGCTCCAGACGACGAAGACGGTGATCATAAGAAGTTCAAGCAAGAGACGGTGCGTGATTGCATGGAGGTTGAAGAGACGACGTCGTTCGACCTGAAGAAGTGGCTCGAGTGTCCTCTTCTGTCTCCGACACCACATGATGCCGGCGCCCATTTTGGCTGGGACTACGATGCGGAAGGCGATCATGCAGATGTTTCGCTGTGGAGTTACTCCTTGTGATGACGACAACGTAAATTATGCAGCTTTTTTTTATAAAAAGAATTCTTTTACATTGTTTTAGTTCCTCCTCTTGGCGGGGCATTCATCTTATTTCGATTTCATTGTATTTTCCCTATTATCAGCTCGTTGCAGCGTCTCTGTGTGCTGTAGCATAGGCAGAATTCTGTGTCAACTGTCAAAATGCTCATCACATGTGTAACTGGAGTCATTACCGACCAGACAGAGAACAAGGGATAGAATAGAATCATAGAAAGAGTCTGACTTAGCCGTGGCAGCTTAGTCTGGGACAGGCGAGGCATC
Source organism: Syzygium aqueum (assembly GCA_031216185.1). NCBI lineage: Eukaryota > Viridiplantae > Streptophyta > Magnoliopsida > Myrtales > Myrtaceae > Syzygium > Syzygium aqueum. The sequence continues at coordinate 4,708,855 of CM062235.1, read as the reverse complement.
TGTGTTTCATTTTCATTTTGGTGGAATCATTGTCTCATCCGTTGGGACTTCTGTTGTCTGATCAGAGCGATTCATCCTTTACTTTCTGAAGTAAAATCTTTGAATACTTTTTATCTATACTTGCCTGTGGGGTTTATAAGGAGTTCGAGTGGGAATACGAGCGAGAAAGTTGGTCAAGCAGTAAAGGAATGCGATAGGTCGAGATAACCTCGCGATCGATCTTAAGGGCGCTCACGCTTTTCAAGTAAAAGAGCAGTGGAAGGAAATTTAGTGGGCGAATAATCGAGGAGGCAAAACTATAGTCAATTGTTAATACGTGAGCAGGAATAGTACATGTTTATGTTGGGGAGACATAGGCAACCTTGTTGTTTTGTCGTGGTAAGGTAAGATAGGCCACGAGTTGTAGGACTGTACCGAGATGTCAAGGGAGATAGTTAACAACTAACAACTTCTTGGGGTTAGCATGAAAAGAGCATTTAAAAAAGAGAAACCGGCGCCCCCTTACTTCATAGGAGGCTCGAAAGCTATCATTGTAAATTGACCTGGTAGAATAACTAAGAAGGGTGCTTGCTAGGAATAAATAAAATAGAAAAAAATAACTGTTATGATATTAAGGAATAAATAGAAAATGATAGCGCTAACATTTTATTACAGTTTAGGCTCGACTAAGAACATAGATAGGGCTTTTCTCATCTTGTTTGGGACCACGGTAGTTTTTCTTCTATCAACAAAGAAGAGATGGATTAGAAGTCTGCTAGGGCTCTCGGAGATAGGGACTCCAGCGGACCAAGAACTAACCTAATTCATGATCAATTTCTATCCCAAAACTGAACCGACTAAAATTGACTTACCACAGCAACAACCAACAGTATATTCCAGTAATACAATCTCAAAACAAGTAAATATAATGCTGGAACAATAAAGGGACAAAAGCAACAACAACAGCAAGAATTTAAGTGGAAAATCCAATGCAAGAAAAGACCATGGACCGCTAAAAAAAACTTCTAATAATCATAAAAAATAATAGAATACTCAAAGGTTCTTCTCTGGTCACACACTAGAAGTTGAACATTAACAATACAACAGTATTTTATCACTGTAAAGATAAATTAGTATAAATAGAGTATGAAACCCTAATCACGATCGGAGATTGCGAGGGATTACATGGAGAAGGCTTTCAACGAACGGAACCCAGGAGCTCGTAGGTCTTAGGTGTCACGATCAACATATTGGAAATTTGAGCCAATTCCAACAACGAGTGGCTGCCGTGGCTGCCAACATCTTCGTCAAAGCCGCTGTGTTTTTTCTTCTCCACGTGTGCGTGCTCTACTCGGCGAGAGGGCACTTTTTCGCCTCTCTCTTCTCGAGCGTGTGCAAGACGAGTCCCGCCTCTTCAAATTTGTTTGCCTTTGACTTGCTTTTCTTTTTATTTATATTTATCTGTGTTGCCTGGGGTAGAGGTGGCCACGGTTCGGAATCGTTCGGTTCCGGTTTGTCGCCACATATGAACCGGAATTGGAACCGCCCCTAGCGGTTCCGGTTCCGGTTCGGAACCTTCCAGCTTTTTTTTTAATTTTTTTTAAATGCCCGTTGGGGCGTAGCCGTTGCCCCCAACGACAGGCTGTGCTGCAGTTTTTTTTTTTTTAATTTTTTTTTCTCAGAACCGGCCCGGAACGGGCGGTTCCGGGCCGGTTCACATTTTTCTGGAACCGGAACCGGGCCCATAGGCCACGGGCCGGTTCCGGTTCCGAACCGCGGGCTCGGTCAACGGTTCCGGGCCCAAGTTTGACCGGGCCGGTTCCAGGCCAAACCGGCCCGTGGCCACCTCTACCTGGGGGGACCGAGCCAATAGCTTTATCAGCGTCTGTTTGGACACTTTACAGCGGCGTACCTGAACTAGCACACGGGACCCGCGAAACCAACGACAGCGGCGTACTTTGAACTAGCAAGCAGCGGACCCGACCCAACTCGAGTCCGGGGAAGGAATTCCACGCACGCACGCACGAACGAAGGAATTCCAATGGGACTTTCCAGATCAGGCAAGAACATATGAATTGCAGAACGAAGATGAACGGTCCGTGATGATATTGATTGGGCCTGGGCTGCTCTTCATAGACAAACTTGGGATTTGCGATCCCAGGTAAGATCGGTTCAGGATCATGGGATCCTTTTCTATCATATAGGAAGGGTTGTTGCACAAAATGCACTTCTAAGTAATTGCCCCATAGATCCTATATCTATCTATGTGAAGAAGAAATCATGTAACGAAGGGGATTCTTATTTGTACAAATGGTACTTTGAACTTGGAACGAGCATGAAGAAATTAACAATATTTCTTTATCTTTTTGAGTTGTTCTGCCGGATCCACTACAAAAAAAAAGTTGGTTTTAACGACGAAATTAGCGGCGGAAAAAAATTCGTCGCTGATAGGTTGTCGCAAAATTTTGCGACGGAAAATTTCAATTTTCGTCGCTAATTTGTGACGAAAAAAATTTATCGCAAAATTCGTCGCTATTTTTTTTTGTTGGTCGCAAAATTGCGACGAAATCTTTTCGTGGAAAAAATCGTTACTAATTATTCGTGGCAAAATTTATCGCTAATTTGCGACGAACTCATTTCGTGGCTAATTTGCAACCAATTTTTTTTTTGTAAGTATTTTGCGACGAACTTATTCGTGCCAAAATTCGTGAGTAATTTGCCACAAACACATTTCGTGAAAAAATTCGTGGCTAATTTGCCACCAAATTTTTTTTTGTCAGTATTTTGCGACAAACTTATTCGTGGCAAAATTCGTCACTAATTTGCCACAAAAAATTTTGACTTTTGCCACGAACATTGTTCCGAAATGAATTTGGCGACGAATTTTAATGAATAATTTAGCGACGAAGTCTGCGACGAATGTTGTTTAGGGACGATTTCGATTTGAAATCTAATTAATAGCAATTATAAAATTTATATTTAACATTGATAGAATCACAGTCAAGATAAGAACAAACACAAAACAGAAAGAAATGGAACAAAGCACTAAATTTGTATGAAAAATCCTTGAGAGGATCCAACAAATCCAGTTTGCTCTCTTGTTGCTAACTGTTGCTGAACCGGCGAAGAAGTTAGAAGTTAGGAAAAAAAAAGAGAAAAAAAAGTCAATAAACTAAAAAAATTCGAATCTAGCAATGAATAGTTTTGCGATGAACCGTCTTCGTCGCCAATTAGCCACGAAATTAGCCATGCCACTTACCAGCAGAAAAGCTTTATCGATACTGATTTGCGTGCACGTAGAGTGGTTTATTGAGAGAAATGAAAGAGGGAGAGGGAGGAAGAACAACGAAGAGGGATATGAGGAATTAGTAGGGAGGGAGAGAAATTGGGGATAGGGGTATATTACAAGTAGTGAGGGGGACAATTAGAGAATTAGCGATGAATTTATTTTCCGTCGCAAATTAGCGACGAATTTATTTTTTGTTGCAAATTGCGTGGCAAAATTAGCGACGGAAAAAAATAAGTCGCTAACTCCGTTGCAAATTAGCAACGAATACTTTTTCGTCGCAAATTCCGTTGCAAATTAGTGACGGATTTTTTTCATCGCAAATTCCGTCGCAAATTAGCGACGAATATTTTTTCATAGCAAATTCCGTCGCAAATTAACGACGATATTTTTTTCCGTCGCAAATTAGCAATGGAAGAAAAATTCGTTGTTAATTTCGATGCAAATTAACAACGAATTTTTTTTCGTGGCAAATTCCATCGCAAATTAGCAACGACATTTTTTTCATCGCAAATTAGCAACGGAAAAAAAATTCGCTGCTAATTCCGTCGCAAATTAGCTACGAATTTTTTTTCATGGAAAATTCCGTCTCAAATTAGCGATGGATTTTTTTCTGTCGCAAAATTCATCGCTAATTCCGTCGCAAATTAGCGACGAAAAATTATTCATCTTTAATTTTCTGTGGCTAAATCCTTATTTTTTTGTAGTGATCGATCGCTCAAGACCTTTGGTCTCTACCCGGACCCGATGAAAAAAATGAGATCACTTCTGATGGACTCGTTGAGAATGATTCTGATCTATCAAAATAGATACTATGTTTCTATATGGATCCCTACGTCGTTTCATTCTATTTAGGATTAGGAATAGGCGTAATCGGACCCGCATTTTAAATATCTCTCCTTATTTGAGACCCTATTCAACTCTTTTAGCTTCTATTGAATCGAGAAATGGGTTTGATTGTCCATCTTTTTTATTTGATATAATATTAATATATATAAGGCATCCTTCGGATAATTCAAATCAAAGCAATTGGATGTACAACTTGGGCCTATATGACATGACCGATCAATAGAAATACTCCAACACTCCACCTTTGTCATATATTCCATACATCACACTAGATAGATATCACATTCATGGAATACGATTCACTTTCAAGAATGGTAGACACGCGAGACTCAAAATCTCGTGCTAAAGGGCGTGGATGCTCGAGTCCTCTTCAAGGCATAATATTGAGAATACTCATTGAATTGGAATAAGTTCGGCAACGGATCACGAAATCTTGACGATCTTCTCTATTTAATGAATGGAGAGTCCGCTTTGAAGTCGTCCGCCCTGCACCCACGAATGTCCTTTTGCCTTTGCTTTCTGGCCCATGTTTTTGCTCAATCGAATCTCTCTCTATGTCTTAGAGATGCGTTCAAGGCTTTGATGGGAAAAGAACACTCTTCACGAGAAAAGCTTTACAATATACTGAGGAAACTGCAACTTACGGATAGAAGAATTAATGGTATTTGCCAAGGGTAATTCTGCCCATTTTCGAATATTAGATACCTATTGTGCATAATTGTATTAGGTGCACAGTTACAACGGTTTAAACAATGGATAATGGGTAATTCATACTAGGGGTGTGTAAAAGGAACCGACTGGACCAACGGGTTTTGAGCGGTTCCCGAAGGTACCGGTCTGGTTTTCAATTCCATAAAATTGGAACCGGAGATTTTCGGTCCGGTTCCAACGGGTGAAATTGGCCACTCAGACCGGTTATTTTTTTTTTATTTCTTAAAAATCTCAAAACAAACAGTAGGCCGGCTGATTTTTTTCCCCTGTTCCCTCTCTGCTGTTAAACCATTACACACCCAGTAACCTGCTCGCATGGATCTACTCTTTCTTTGTCATCTCTTCTTTCCTGGGAAAATCTTCTTTATTTCCCATTGGAACAAGAAAAAGCTCTTAGATTTTCATGTTTCTGCCTTTCCTTCTTCTTGGTGTGTGTTATAACCTTTCAATAGGACATACTCTGTTTGGCCCTTGAGAAAAAACAGTGGGATTCAGCGAGCAATTTTGCAACTTTGACTCGCATACCAGTTGAAACTCCTTGAACGACGTTTTTTTGCCAGTGCATGCTTGCTCATCTCGCGTTCGGTTGAAATTTGTGATTTTTGCTCGTGTTTTGGCTATGGATTTAGGGTTTGGAGGGAGGTTTAATCAAGTACTTCGCTGCGATCAGATCCATTGGACCATCTAGGAATTAGGCCGGACCGACCGATCCAATCCTGGGACCAGATGGTCTAGTTCCCTATTCCTAGGTGGGATCGGATCAGACCGGAAATCGATCACCCGTAATTCATATGTCAGCAGGAACAACTTTCTGTCAAACCCCAATAAATGTTAGGATGCACGTGTGAGTTGTATTAAAAAAATTCCACTTCGGATTGATGTGGTGTAAAACAGTTATTATATTCTAGTTGCGCCATAACTTATTGCTTAAGTTCTTTTATTGAATGTGGGTCCAACTAAATATGTTAGTAGGCTCAGAAGTGAGCTCTCTTTTGATGATCTCCTTAAGCGAAAGGTATTTGATTTCTACTATGTGCTCCCTATAAATGGTATCAAAGATGATGGCCGATTGGTGGGGGCTTCTAATTTGTTTTGGTATTTGGTGGATGAAGCTCAATGTGATTTCAGGGTTGTGGGCGTTGTAGTGTAATAATGCAAGCCTAGTGGCAGATTTCATATCCTAATGAAGAAGGATATCTAGATTAAAGGGGAGCAATCTAACACTAAGCTCACTTACAAGGAGAGGAAGAGAAATTGAGACACAAAGTTTTATCATGGTTCATCCTTAAACTAGAATTACGTCCAACATAAAATTTAACTATATTTAGCACATTCCACTTCTCTCTGACATCCTTTAATTACAATAGAAATAGACTATATATACTTAGTAACTATTTATGGGCCTAAACCCAAAGTACTATTAAAATATAAGCCTAAATTATAAAAGCCATTTGGAGTCCGGGGGGTGGCGTTGCCACCTACAACCCCTACCGGGCGGCCCTCCCAGATCCCATCTCTCTGTTACATCTTTCAATTAAGAGTGAGACCCCATGCTTTCTCGTTAATGGAGAATATAAACCACACCCCAACATTAAGATTCACAAGGAAATCAACGATAATGACCAAAATCAACTGAAATAGCTTATAGAATTTCACGCTGGTGCTTTGAAAGAGGTGGAAACAAAGGATTTCAATGTCGGAATTAGTACTCATCGATGGTGCTATTGAGGTCTTGTAGGGCTTGGAACAGGCTTTTTCTAATGTGAGGTCCGAGTCAATGGGGACCTAAAGATCATGGCCAAAAGTAAGGATGCAAAGAAGATTCATCTAGGAGAATGTCGCCTTTTGAATACCTCCAAAGATTCTTCAATAGTTGCTCCTATCTAAAAAAGAATTCAAGTAAATTTGATTAAGATGAGCACGGCAACATATTTAGATATGCTTTTCAAAGAGAGCTCAATAGCAGATGTGGAGTTTGAAAGGTCAAACCTTTCGAGGTTCAGAACGAGATGTTAAAAGTTCTAATCTCTTCAAATGGGATCAAGACGGCTCGTACAAAAATAAGAAAAATATCGAGCGAAACTCTCGAGCGAAACTCCAAGAAGAATGGGTAGCTTCTCCACCTCTAATTTTTGCAAGGAAACCGGCCAACTTGTTTAACCGAAACAAGATCTAATCAAGCATGCCAAAGACCAAAAATATCTGGGCTAATATCGAATCTCCCTTCACAAATTTTGTGGCTCTAAACGTAAAGAAACAGAGAAAAGCAGAGTAAACAAACAAATCTCTCTCTCTCACACACACATACACACTGTCATATCGTACAGTGTGCTCGTGAGGGGGGGGGGGGGGGGGGAGGCCCGTGGCAGCGACAAATCGGCACCGATCTGCAGGTACCAACGTGCGCGTTCAAAAGCCGCAGGTGTTTTCACTTTCTGCTTCGAAAATCTTCTCCTTTATGTAATCGCGAGGCCATCAGAAAAATGGACATGCACACGTGCTCAAGTGCGCGAAGTGTGGTCAGAGCGAGCATGGGAGATGGCGAATTGGCCGAATCCCCATCAGATTCTGCAAGGTCAACTCCCGGTCTCACTCCCGTCCAAAACCCCACGCACCCCATTCAATTCAGATTCAAAAGCCTCATTTTTTAACTGTTTCTTTGGCAAATCTCTGTCAAAACTTTCAAACCCGAAACATTAGAATAACCATACTTGAGATTCAAAAAACCCACATCGCCTCAGGCAGAAGAAGCTCGGATGAAGCTTCTCCTCCTCCTTCTCCTTCTTCTTTTACCACTTCTTGTTCTGCTTCCTCTCTGTCAAATCCTGCAACAAAATAATGCAAGCCTGTCAGTTCAGATTTCTCCCACTTCACCTTGAGATCTTCATTGAGCTATAGCGAGGAACTTACCTCTCTGTTTCTCTCTCCCCCCCCCCCTCCCCCACCCTCCTTCGCCCACTATAAATTCTTTTCTCTCCCCTCACTGTCTCTCTCTCTCTCTCCACCATTTTTCTCAGCTTTAGCTTCAGCTTCGTTTCTTACTGTGTGTTCCTCTTTCTCTGTGTTCATGTACTTCTGACAATACAGTGATAAAGCAGTTCGCTTTTCTGACGGTGAATTTATGGGAAAATCTTCCTTTGTGATCTCCTTTTCCGTGCGCATTCAGCATTTTGCCATAAATGCTTCTTCTGTTTGATAAGAACCCTTCACGAAAAGCGCTCAATCTCTGTCTCTCCAACAATTCCTGCCTTTTCTCAAAAACCCCACTCGAAATCAAACCAAAGGACAGGGTTACTTCTCTTTAAGAAAGTCCCATATCTTCTCTCTCTCTCTCTCTCTCTACCCACTTGAAAAAGTTTCAAACTTCCTGCTGAAGAAGCTACCCATCCCGCCATGGAAATAACCACCGTCAATTTCCACCATCGAAAGTCCTTCAAGATGGACCCGCGCCCTCTGATGCTCAAGGACTACTTGCGGGATGACATGAGCTCCTGCTCGTCCAACGGCTTCCAAACCATCCCCCGCCGACAGTGCTGCTCGACCGTCCGGTTCCTCCTCGAGATCGACCTCAAAGCGGCACCCTCGACCCCCTCGAAACGACGCCCGCGGAGAAGCAGCCGGCGCTCTCCGGCGACGGCCTCCGTCCTGCAGAGAGCCTCCGTCAAGGTCCTCAACGCCATGAAGCTCCTCCAGTTCCACTCCGTCGCCAAGTCCCCGTCGCGCGACGTGTCGAAGAAGAACAAACCTCGCAGCCGCAAGGGGCTCCTGCCTCGGGGCCTCTCGCGGAAGCTGTGGAAGCGGAGCTTCTGGAGGAAACCGCACAGACGAGACGGCGGCCGGGGCGAGGACGTCGGGCGGCGGAGGTCCATCGAGAAGCGGCCGCCGACGCCCGGCCGTAATGCCACGTCGGCGATCGCGCCTCACCGGTTATCCACTAGCTCCAGCAGCAGCAGCAACCGCCGGAACAGCAGCAGCTGGGACAGCAGCGAGTTCACGGCGGAGTTGGCCCGTTCTCCGAGCGGCGGCTCGGAGAGCTCCGGGCGACCAAACGAGGTCGTTTCGGAGGACAAGGGTTCGGCGCGGGGGGGACCGCACGATGAGAAGGTCAGCGATGAAGTAGGCGCAACGCACGGCCAGGATTCCATCACAGCAACCCCCAACTGCTCTAAGGTAAACACCAAAAGAGTTCGATTAAAATTTTGCTTAATTGTCTGTTACTGGCGACCAAGTGACGTAATTAAAACGACACCGGAGAAAATATTTTAAAAAGTAAAGTATAAATAAATTTCTATTTTACTTTGGCATAAATATCAATTCTTTTATTTACTATATTTTTCCTTTATAAATCTCACAATTTCTATTTCCACTTAAAAATCTTAAGCAGGAAATGGTATTAGGGCATTGGAATGTAATTCATGCAAACTAATGTTAATTTGTCTTTGATTAAGCTAAGCTTTTTAACTTTTTTAAAAGAAAAAAAACGAGGGGGCCTACGTGGAAATTGCCCGAGAAGGACAGCTGGAGGCTTCCATTTGCACGGCTCCCCAGGTGCGGGTGTTCTATCTGTCTCGGGAAATAACATGGTATTTCTCGGGACCACGCAATAGAATCCCATCGAGCATTTCAAGGCCCTAGATCCCGCTACGTGTAGACCTCTACGCGGCATCGACGGCGTCGATTAGTGCAAGACCATTAATATCCCTACCGCGCGATATACTAGATCTCTCCGCCGTATAAGGTTCTGTCAGCCCGCCACGTGTGCGGTGATTAGTGAAATTTCTTTTTTTAGTACGGCACTTGATTTGCGTTAGGTAGTTGTAAAAATTTTGTTGCCGGTCGGGAAATGGAGGTTTCGATTTATGTATAATATAATAAATTATTTTAATTTATTTTATGTGCCATGGTTAGGTGCTGGTCTCTTTGTACGTAGTAGCGAGCGGGGAAATTTAATAATGCCAACAATAACATAAATTAATCGAACCAAATTTGGTTTCAATGTAGATCGACCATGTGGACAGATGTCGATTCTTGTCTGCTAGTAGCCTTGTCCCGCTCGCACAAATCTAAAAGTTCGTAAGCAGTTGTGGCGTGCATGTTGGGTCGTTGCCATTGGTTTTGAATTTTTTTCTTCATTTTTATTATCTCTAAAGTTAATATAATTGTACGACCCTCGTATTATTATTCTCGCTCCAAATCATTAGCCATGTATAAGCATGATAAGATCAAGTGTGACGAATAATTGGGACGTGATATTTCGAATGACTGAGTCCTTGTCCTTTTGACTTCTCTTGCTTTATTCATTGTATATGTCCATCTATGTAAAGGTGTGGCAATAATTGCATGGAATTAACGCTATATATTTCTTCAAGAAGGATGTCACCGGATTAAAGTAGAGTTGGACTCCTGTAGAGTCAAGGACATGCGCCCATTATTTCATCTGGGGACGTGGAACGTGCCCTAGCATGCTCAGCATCGAATGAGCATGTATGTGCGCTTCCTTGCTATTTCTTTTCGATCGCCCATAACATCATTGCGGTCGTCGTTTTTCACTATTTTATCTTAGTGCATAGGTTCGTGGCTTGGACAGTCCAGGTTGTGCGACGTACCATCCAGCTTTTCTTATCCTTGGTAATCACATTAAAAGTGATAGAACCCAAATGAGGAGAAAAAACGAAGTGTTGAGGACCTCCGAGATTGTTTTGCATGAAAATTGAAGGTCCTATGTGCACTTGGGGATCTGATCTATGGAAACTGGACAAATAAAGGGCCAGAAAGATCATTGAAATGAGAAGTATATGCGCTCTCTTCCATTGTGATGGCATTTCCCTATGATTTGTGTCAGTAAATGCTCCTTCACTCTATCATCTTTAGCTAAAGCCTTTCCTGTTTGTTTGTGCAGCAAGAATGGCCAAATGAGGAGAAGGAGCAGTTCAGTCCGGTGTCTGTCCTGGACTGTCCATTCAAGGATGACGAGGACATTGCTTCACCTTTTGAGTGGAGCCCCTCGCGTATTGGAGGTCGGTCTGTCTGTCAGTCTCTGTCTCTGTCTCTCTGTCCATAATTAAGTGAACGAGCTTAGTTAATGAGTACACGGAATCCTTGTGCGGATTAAGTAACTAAAGTATGATGTTTGTGATCATCAGGTGCTAAACAAAAGCTCGAGCACAAGGCGCGCCGGTGCAGGACGCTTTCTCGGTTGAGGCCAGTCCAATTGGAGAACAGGATCACTTTGTCGGAGCTCGAAGATGAAGCTCTGGTGCAGTACTCGAGCTCAACCCCTAGTCCAAGTGTTTTTACCGAGGACCAAGGCAAAGAAAGCGAGATCGAAGAGAAGATTCCAGAGTTGCTGGATGTCGCCGCGGGAATTAATCCATCTTTCACCTCGAAAGTGGACATTCTCCTGTTGGACTTCTTCGGAGAGAGGCTGGAGGAGGAGGGTGCAAAAAATATAGCGATTACAGGATCGAACGAATTCGAGAGCAAGCTACTGAAGGTAGCTGAGGGTTGGATCAATGGACAACCGCAAGAATTGTTTTTAGGATGGGAGGTTGAAGATGGGAGGCATGCTTACATTAAGGATATGGAGAGGAGAGAGAGATGGAGAAATGTGGATGAAGAAAAGATGGAAGTTGCTTTGGACATGGAGGTTGAGGTTTGGAGTTCATTGATGGATGAAGTCTTGCTTGATATCTTTAGCTGAATAAATTAGGTTGATTTTCCCCTTTTCTTTTTGGTTGGGAAGCAATCATGCTTCATGAGGTAGACAATTGATGAGAGCATTCACTAGTTCAATTTTGAAGTCTTGATTGAAAAGAGCTGAGAGCTCTCTCTTCTTTGTCCTTTCTCATAGGTATGAATCAATTCCTGAATGGTATCATTGCGCCATAAAATCATTCGCTCCATCGTGGAGGACCATGCCTTGAGGAGCAATATTGATTGAACATGCTGGCAAAAGGCCCAAATGTGGTCAAAATGCATATAAAATGGCCAAATTAGTGGGTAAGAGTAGTAGGATATGAAAATGATGTTCAACCATCTTTTGAAGCCCTAATTTGAATTGATGTTCTACCATCTTTTGAGACTTAATGATTAGGGCCCTTCTTTTCGCACCCAAAGTTTTTGGTGAGTCCATGCACGGTGCAACTTGTAAGGTCATATTTCTCCTCTAAGACGAGCCACCGCATAGGAGGTTTTGGGAAACTGCCACGGCGGACGGTCAGTCAGGTGTTATAGGGGTTGCCCTCACATAGTTTAGTGCTCGGGTTGCCCTCACATAGTTTAGAGCTCCCCGAGCACGAGTTTGAATCATCCAATCGCTCTTCAGTCTTGAAAAACCTTAATTTGTCCGGAATGTGAACGAGATTGGTGTGCTCCTTTTCCACAACTTTTAATTCACGAAGACAATTGTGTTTTGGAAAAGAGTAGATGTAACTCAAAACGAAACCGGTTTGGCTTATAAAAACTATGTCTTATGTGTGACGTATCGATTGAATGTGTTACGTACGCATCATGGACGTAAAGTTTCAGATCAAATGAAACCCACAAAAGGTAATATGTTATTCGAGTGGTCACACGCACTTGAGTGCACATGACCAAGATGGATATGAACTTTGAAGTTTCATTTCCTTTTTTTTAATTGTGGGAACAGGAGTGGAAATTTTTGTTTTTGGACATTAATTGTCCTATGGCCAACCTAGATATGCATTGGCTATATAGTGGATAATAGTTGTAGGATATGGAAATGATGTTCAACCATCTCTGTTGAAGCCCTAATATGAAATGATGTTTCACCATCTTTTGAAGCCCTAGTATGAAATGACGTTCTACCATCTTTTGAGACTAAATGATTAGGGCCCTTCTATATTCCTCCCAAAAGTCCTTGGACGGTGCAACATGTAAGGCAATATATTTCTTCTAAGACGACGATCCACCGCATCGGAAGTTTTGGAAACCACCACGGCGGTCTATCAAGTATTATAGGGCTTGCTCTCGTATAGTTTAGAACTCCTCGACCACAAGTTTGAACCACCTAATCATTATTCAGTCTTCAAAAACCTTAATTTGTCCGGAGTGTAATCGAGATTGGTTTGCTCCTTCCCACACTTTTAATTCACGAAGACAAAGAGTAGATGTAACTCAAAGCAAAACCAGTTCGGTTAACAAAACTAAGTCCTACGTGATGTATTGATTGAATGCGCTATGTACGCAACTCGCAGTTAAAGTTTCAAATCAGGTGAAATCCACGTAAGTTTCAAATCACTCGAGTGCTCAAGTGCACATAAACAAGTTGGATATGTACTTTGAAGTTTCATTTCTCTTTTTTTTTCAATAATGAGAATAGGAGTGGAAATTGTTGTTTTTGGACATTAATTGTCCAATAGCCAAGCCAGAAGATGCATTCTTCGACAAAACAATAATCAATATGGGCTGGAGAGATTCTCCTTTCTTCTTGCCATTAAAGATTAGGCTCCTTGACAATAGCCCATAAATTAAAGGATGCAAAAGGCCCAATGTTGATCTTCATGATCCGACCCGCTAGACCTTGGCCAGTTCATCAGTCCACTAGCAAATTCTTCAAACGCCGCACGACACTGCACAAGCATGAATACCCCAAAAAGGATTGGGAAGAAAAGTGATGCATCAAAAAGAGAAACAATAAATAGGCCAGAGGAAGAAATAGAGAAAAACCCAAGTGATCAAAAGGAATATGAACAGACACAAGTAGCTAAGCAATTCGTATCGGCGTCAAGATTGAGCTCGATAACATACTTTACTTAGAGTGATTAAAAATTGAATCGAGTCGAGTATGTGTGTCACAACAATTTATACATGCCGAGTGTCTAGGTTACCAGCTGCCCTTCGAACCGAGATATCGTCATTAAGATCAAAAGTAAAGGCACGTGATGCAAAATCACAAGTAGCTACACATATGCCATTGGCATCATCTTTTTACTTCCTAGAACGAGCAAGTTCGTCTTGCATTGATAGTGCAATCAAACGCTATCCTAAGAGTCATTCTTGATCACAAAGTGCGCATGATATTCTTCATTAAAGATTATGCAATCGTTTCATATTGTCCTTAATGTACAAAAATTCTTGTAAGTATTGCAGACATGGATAAAAATGCTTATGCTTCACTTCTATTCAATGACCTCGAAATTTTCATTTAAATCCACTCTTGTAACAACTTAATCAGGTTGTTGTAGATCTTGCGTTCGAGGATGGGAATATTTTGCACTCAGTCGAGGTCGAGCTTCGAAAACGCTATCTATCGAGCTAAATCAGACAGAACCGGTTATACTGACTCGATTCGAGCGCGTTCCGCTTCATAAGTTCAGTTTCATTTGCCTAGTTGATAAAAAGCTCTAACTTCATCTCTAGATCACAAAAGTCGAGTAACGCGAGTAATCCACGAATCCAGTAAACTTTCCTTTTTCTTTTGAATAAGGAATTCATCTATCGGATTGCATAATTTCGGATTGCTTGTTAGATCAGACGCATGAAATCTGCTCGTGCATGATCCTCTGCAATCGTGAGAGGACAATAGCACTAAAAACATTTTTTTTGACTTTAAGAGTGAATATGCTAATACAACCACCCACCTGGGTGGCGCTGCTGGAAAGGGCACTCTTCCTCTCGCAAAAGGTTGAGTGTTTGAATTCCGGGTGCCGCAGGGTGACTTAACCGGTGCACGTGTGTGGTGGCTAGCACGTGTCGCCCCTAGGGTTTACCTCCCGGCTGTCGGCTGTGCGGGGGTTCCCTGGGTTATCAAAAAAAAAATGCTAATACATATGCCTAGATTAGAGATGTTTTTTTTCCCTCTTTCTTCCCCACATAACATCATCGTTGTATCATTTCTACATCATTACAAAGTGCAATCCTAGTACACTATCTTGGTACTCAAGAACCACTTCAACGGGAAACTCGACCTACTTTTCTGTCTCTGTTCCTAGAAAAGCACGACCCCTTTTTTGTTTCTCTTTTCCTGCTGGAAGGAAAGCATGGCCCTTAGGCCTACCTTCACAAAAAGTCCAGCAGGAACAGTGACACCAACCTTCAAATAAACTGAACTGCCTTTCACTTTCCAGATCGACATGATGATCTACAAAAATAAGACAGAGATCGAAATCTCTAGAGCCATATCCCTAAAAAATTAGTAGTAAAGTGGGATGTTGAGCAGGGCAACAAAAGAGTGCAATAAATTACTAAGCAAGGTAAAAAGTGGTGAATGACACTTCCATGATAAGCATCAAGTCCCATATATCATGTTAGTATAATTTTGTGAGATTACTATCTATGATTTAAAAAGCTTAAATTGTTAAATGAATGCGTGGTTTGATGTTTTAGATATTCTAACGCTCTCCCTCACTCATAAATTAGAATTTGACCTAAGATTAAGCTTGAAAATATATCGCAAGGGATTCTGACAAAACTTAAGCTGTTAAATGAATGCGTCATTTAATATTTTATAATTCTAACACGTGCTGCATAAATCGAGAGGCGTGATCTCTATACATAATTAGACGGGCCCATGTCGGATTTTTTCTTATTTTTCTTTTAAGAAAAGGTATGCTACTAGTCAAACTTAGGCGAGATTGTTCTCCGATAAATAGATCAAGACCCAATTTTTTTAGATATTAAGGGCATGAGGACAAACGCCCATAATGAGCAAAAGCACTAGATCTTTGGATCTGTAGTTGGGGCTAGTGATGGCGACAATAATTGCAATCGTGAATTGAAGGTGCACTGTGGAGTGGTGGGCTCGCTATCGAATTTCCCTCGATTTTTAATTGATTTCGTACTATTTAAAATTCGCAAAACGACACAACCCATGAATCACATTGTGATTCTACTTTGTAACCCCACTCGACATCCAAATACAAAGATTTGTCCTATTTGATTTCGAGATAATGTTTATTGAATAACAATGCCACGTGATTACATGTAAGGTGAGGTCATGCTGAAATTATATTCGTAATTAAATGAGTACACAAGCTGACGAATTAATATCGACGCTAGCTAAGAAGAAAAGGACAATTGCATGTGTTATAAATGTTGTTGTCATGTACGGCTTAGTCTTATCCCTTCAACAAGGTCGTCATCACCATCATGTCATTGTTGAAGTAGCATAGTTATGTTTTTCAACAACTTCATCATGGTATTTTGTTCCTAATTGTGCGAACGATTTTCACGGGTTATTTCTTTGTTTCTTTAGTCTGATTATGTCCAGAAATAGTCGTAATTGTATATTTCAACACGTTCACCATGATGTTTGTGTCTAATTGAGCAACTCGTCAATGATTTTCACAAGTCATTCCCCCATTTCTTTAGTTCGATTATGTCTGGAAGGTGCCATAATTGTCATCTTTTACGAGTTCACTGTGATGTTTGTGCCTCATTGGGCAAGCAATGAACGATTTTCATGAGTCGTTTCTTCATTTTCTTTAATCTGATTATATTTGGAAAGGTACCGTAATTATTCTTTTTAACAAGTTCATTGTGCATGTTTATGCCTACTTGGGCAAGCCATCAACGATTTTCCCAAGTCATTTCTTCAATCTAATTGTGTCCGGAGGTACCATAATTATGATTTTAACAAGTTCATCGTAAATTATACAATATTTATCAGGAAACAGCGTGCGAGAAGCTAGCAAAAAGTAAAAAAAAAATTACACATCCGATCTTCCACCAAAGAACATCATTGAATAGAGTCGATTACATACCAAAAATTGTCTGGCCACTCGCGTTATGGGAGGAGAATCAACGGATCTCATTATTTCTTAACATGTGATTAACATAATCCATTGCATTAATAAGCCTGCCGAATAACTTCTCCGATGTGCCCGAAAGGATCCGATTTTGAGGACAATCTTGACCGTCCATTTTGTCGAGGACATGGCAAAATCCCATGTGAACCCGACACATGTGTCGTCGGATCATCCATCTGTGCAGGTAAATACCTGCTCCAAGATGCGGGGGGACCACGGAGGCCAGTGCCACGTGCAAGCACGTCACCCACGTTTTGTGGGCTTCGCCCCCTTAACTTCTTTTGCTTTTTTATTTTTGCTACCCTCTATCCTAATGAACATTAGGGGTGATCGGTTTCAGAGTGGGTTGGCTACAGACTTGAAACCTAATGTTACAATATCTTTGAGATTCTGTATATATTCTAGGATATTGTAGAATTATTCTTTGTATATTCTCTAGGATTGTTTCCCTAAAATATCTTATAGATTAGGTTTTATTGTACCTATTTATTCTGGGCTTGTGCCTTAATTTAATACACAACTTTTTCATATTTTCTCTCTATCATGGTATCAGAGCAATTGCTTTGGGCTTTTGTTTCCATGTTGTGACGTATGTTGTCACTATACCTTTGCGCATTGCCATATCACCGGCAATCAAGTTCACCACAGTTTGATATTGTCATTGGAAGATTGGGACTCTTCGCCATTGTGTTCTCGTGGTTTTATTAATTTGACAACACCACGTTCATCGTCTCGTCATTGATGACTTCTCACACTTCACCACCCGGTAAATTCTCGATACACGCACTCTCACATGCCGTTGTTATTACTGCTCTTGAATTTTGGTCATTTTCTGCGCTATTGGATTTGATATGGGTGACTCGGGTGACCGAATTGATGTCAAACTCGATGGCTCAAATTATGCTCTTGGCGGCCATCGGCTATAGTTGCACTTGTTTATCGTGACTTATTTGAGCATGTTGAGAGTGTACGCGTTTATCCTGCCAAATTCAAGGACGTTGAGCAATCCAAACTCACTTCTGAGGAGATTGCTAGGCATAAACTTGACATTTGGACTTGGACTGTTGCTGATCGAAGGGCTTGGGCCATTATATTTGGTTCTCTTGATCATGCCCTTCGTCCACAGTTTGCTCACATCACGGGTGCGAAGAATCTTTGGGATCAGCTCGCTGACATGTTTACTCAGACTGACTCTATCCCTGTCTATCAATTACAGCAGGAGATTGCTGTTGCTACCCAGGGCGCTCGATCTATTCGTGAGTTTTATAATTATTTGAAGTCGCTTTGGAGTCAACTTGATGTTTTGTCTCCCACTTTATGTTCCACATGTTCTAGCTGTGCCACATGTCGGTCTTCTCGACTACAGACTCAGGATTGCTTGCGACTTTATGATTTTCTTATGAAGTTTCGACCTGCTTTTGAGGGTGTTCATAGTCAGATTCTTTATCGGAATCCTCTACCCTCTCTTCTTGATGCTGTCAAGGAACTTCAGCCTGAGGAAACTCGGTTGGGTCTTCTCTCATCTTCTGCGGTGCCTGATCCCACTGCGATTCTTGCTGCTACTCCTCGACCTACATCATCGTCTCTTGCTCCGACTCAAGGTTCTTAACAGTTTATTCAGTGTTTTTATTGTCATCGCCATGGTCATACCGAGTCCCGCTACAATAAGAAGCAGCGCGATACCCAACGCTCTCCTCAGACTCCACTCGCTCCTACTTCGGCTTAGCATGTTTCTCCCGCTTCTCCTTCTATTGATGAGCGATTTACTGCACTTGAGGCTCAATTAGCCCGCTTAAATAAATTGCAGCTTAACTCTCAGTCATCCAATTTGGCCTTTCGATTGCTGTCACTCCTGTTGATTCTTCTGTAGCTGCTGCTCCTTCATCAGGTGGCTCCTCTACTACTTGGATTCTTGACTCAGGAGCTACTAGACACATGTCTGCTTCCGCTACTTGTCTCATTGAGCTTTCTGAGCTCAAGTCTCCAGCACGATTATTTACAGCTGATGGTTCTCCACTTATAGCTGCCCAACAAGGGACTCTTGTCCGCCCTCGGGTTTTCTGTGTTCATGATGTATTGCATGTCCCTTCTCTGGCGCTCAATTTATTATCTGTCAACCAACTTACTGATGCTGGTTATATTGTGAGTTTTACTGATCGCTCTTGTTTTGTGCAAGATCGTTCGAGTGGCAAAATGATTGGCAAGGGTAGTAGGAATAGCAGGTTATACACTATGTAGTCTCTCCACCTTCCATCCACCTCCGCTTCCTCTCCTCATCCTATGCTATTAACTGTGGATCTTACGCGGTGGCATCATCGTCTAGGGCACACTTCGTCTTTTCGCCTTTCTATCAAACTTTTACTGCCATGATATCTACACAATTTCAAAAGAAAATCAAAGTTTTTCGCTCTGACTCCGGGAGGGGGGAATATCTTTCGGGTGCCTTTCGTTCTCTCTTAGTTGGTTATGGGACATTGCCACAACTTTCTTGTCCTGGTGTCCCAGCTCAAAATGGGGTTGCTGAACGTAAGCATCGACATCTTCTTGAAACCACTCGTGCTCTTTTACTCTCTACTTCAGTTCCTACTGAGTTTTGGGCTGAGGCTCTTCTTACTGCGGTTCATCTCATTAACTGTCTTCACTCACCCATTCTCCATCAGAATACACCCTTTCAGCGACTTCACTCTTATTCTCTTACCTATACACATCTTCGAGTTTTTGGGTGTATGTGTTTCGTGCTTCTCCCTCCCACTGAACGTACGAAGTTGACTGCTCGATCCATATCATGTACATTCTGAGGCTACAGCACTGAGCACAAGGATATCGTTATTACAATCCGATTACTCAGCGCATACGTATCTCTCGTAATGTCACTTTTCATGAGCATATTCCTTACTTCTCTACTAACACTATGCCTTTAGTGTTTAATCCTATTCCTTTTATGTACTTTCCGCCGATTCTTGTCCTGACCCATCTCCTACTTCTGCTTCTCCTCCTCTAAATATACCTGACCCTCCTTTTCCGTCTAAACTACCTCCTGCTAGTGCCCCTCTTATTTCCCTTGCCATCGACGATTCTGCCCCTCTAGAGCTACGTCGTAATCCTCCTCGAGATCATCGCCCCCTTGCTTAGTATGTTGCTGCTACTTCTTATTCTGCCCAGTTTGGTTCCTTTTTGGCCGCTATCCATGATGTGCAGGAACGTACTAGTTATTGCGAGGCAGTTCAACATGCTAAGTGGCGTCAGGCCATGGCTGAGGAACTTTCTGCATTACAGAGTTCTGGTACTTGGGAACTTCTTCCTCTTCCGCCGGGTCAATCCTTAATTTCATTTCGTTGGATCTATAAAGTAAAGAATCGTTCTGATGGTAGTATTGAGCACTACAAGGCGCGTTTAGTTGCGCGAGGTTTCTCACAAGAATATGGCATTGACTATGAAGAGACTTTTGTTCCGGTAGCAAAGGTGATTTCTGTTCGTACTCTTTTAGTTGTTGCTTCTGTTCGCAACTAGCCTCTTTATCAGCTCGATGTGAAGAATGCTTTTCTTCATAGGAATCTTCAGGAGGAAATCTTTATGTAGCCACCACTTGGTCTTGCTCACGCCCCTGGTCAGGTTTGTCGTCTTCGACAGGCTCTTATGGCCTCAAACAAGCACCACGTGCTTGGTTTGAGAAGTTTACCACTGCTATGTGTTTTGCGGATTTTGTTCAGAGTGAGGCTGATCATGCTATATTTGTTCATATTTCGTCTTCTCGTTATACTATCATTCTTCTTTATGTGGATGACATGGTCATTACAGGCAATGACTCTGATTATATTGCACATACCAAGAGGCATCTTCAGCAACATTTTTCCATGAAGGATCTTGGTCCATTGCGTTATTCTCTCGAACTTGAGATTGCTCGTAATTCCCGTGGTATTCGTCTCTCTCAGCAGAAGTATACCGTCAATATTCTTTCCAGGACTGCCCTTTCTGATTCTCGTATTGCGGTCACTCCTATTGAGCTGAATTAGAAGCTTTGCCCTAACGACGAGGAGCCTCTTTCTAATGTGACTCATTGTCGAACTCTGGTCGGTAGCCTTGTGTATCTCATTATTTCGCGACCTAATAATGCTTATGCAGTTCATGTTGTCAGTCAGTTTGTTGCTGCCCCTTGGTCTACTCATTATGTTGCTCTTTTGCGGATCTTGCGATACCTTCAGGGTACTTTGACGCGGTCCTTATTTTTGCCGTTCTCTTCTCCTCTCGAGTTACATGCTTATTTTGATGCTGACTAGGCTTTTGATGTAACTAATCGTCAATCCATCACGGGATTTTGTATTTTCCTTGGTGATTCTCTCATTTCTTGGTGCGCCAAGAAACATCGGATTGTCTCGCGCTCCTCTACTAAGTTTGAGTATCGTGCTATGGCTGATACTACTGTTGAGATTGTCTGGCTTCGTCGTTTACTTGCTGACATGGACATCTCACTTCAAGATCCCACTCCTTTGTATTGTGACAACAAAGTGCTATTCATATCGGGGCTAATCCTATTTTTCATGAATGCACTAAACATATTGAGATTGACTGCCATCTTACTCGTCATCATCTCCAGGCTGGTACCATCTCTCTTCCTTTTAATGGGATTACCGATCAGTTAGCTGACGGTTTTACAAAGGCTCTTACAGCGCCCTGCTTTCGGTATCTACTTTCCAAACTCTCGTTGTTTGATCTACCTTGAGTTTGAGGGGGGTGTTACAATATCTTTGGGATTCTATATATATTCTAGGATATTTTAGAATTATTCTTTGTATATTCTCTGAGATTGTTTCCCTAAAATATCTTATAGACTAGGTTTTATTGTACCTATTTATTCTGGGCTTGTGCCTTAATTCAATACACAGCTTTTTCATATTTTCTCTCTATCTCCTGAAACCAACCCTGTTATAACCGGTTCTCAATTTTTAGAATCTGAAACCTACCATCTTTTCCCTGGACTCTATTTTGGAACCAACCTTGTTTTTCCGGTCTAGTTTTAGAGCTGACTTGAGAATCTATTTTTTTTGTTCCTTTTTATGGTTTCATTTTTTTCCAGCAAAATAATATAGATAGTAATGAAACGATTAGAAGTAAAAGATCTACCAGATTGGCGAGCCAAAAAGGCGGAAAAAACATATGCATGGTGCGGACACCGAGATGACCGAACCCTAGCCCTCTTCAACACGCAGGCAGGCGACGAGCTGAGTTACGTTCTTACGGCGACTGAGGAGGCGCTTGCGAAGAGAGAAACCGTGAGAGACAAAGGAGGACGCGAAGAGAGATGAGAGAAACCGTTAGGGACAAACTAGGTAGCCACGTAGAGTAACGTGATCTAGGGTTTTTATTTTTTATTTTACATTATCTCAAAACCGGTTTTAAAACCAATTCAGGTCAATTTTTACTTGGAACCGAAAACCGGACAGGTTATAACCGGTTCCTAAAAAATGGAACCGATTCCCGGACCGATTTTTGTTAGAACCGATTCTCAGACCTATTTTTTGGGTAGGCCAGTTCGGTTTCCGAGTAAACCCGGTCCGGTTGCGCACCCCTAATGGACATGGTCCTCGCTTCTTATGGCATGAAATACCAAACAATTAGAGCGCGAATCAGAACATCTCTTCTCCTATTCTATTTCTAGCTAGAAATAGAAAAATCTATTTTTCTTTCTCAAATGAGTTTTTGAGAAAAAGTAGAAATTATAAAAGCCTCACCAGTTAAAAGCATGAATTCTCTAGCAGTCAAGTTCTTTCAACATGTCAGTAACTTCATCTTTTGCCAGTTACTTCTTAAGTGTGTCAATAAATCATCTCCATCTGCAGCTCGAGAGGCTCCGTTTGTTTTACAAAAAATATTTTCCTCATTTTCAGGTGTTTGGTTTGTTTAGAAAAAATAAGTCAACGCAAAATATTTTTCTAGTTAACAGAAAATTTGTGGTTAAATTCAGGAAAATAATTTCTTTTTGAAGAATTCGAAAATCATTTTCCAAAATATAACTAGACATCAACGTTTGGACCTGAAACTTTACGCCTAGGCACAGAAACCCTAAAGCTAGTTCTGGGTTCTTGGCATCCAGGATTAGGTCTTCGGCGCCTGAACTCGGGTTCATCGTGGCTAGACCCTTGACCATGGTGCCCGTGCCTTGGACTATGATTTCTATGCCAGAATCTCAGGCGTCGGTACCCAAGTCCATTGAGATCAAGCTTGGGACCCCAATGGCTATGCCCAAGCCCCTGACGCCTATGCCCGGGTCCATCGAGGCCAGGCCCAAAGCTCGATGCCCCGGCACCCAAGCTCGGGTCCATAAAGTTCGAACGCTAGATCTCGGATCCCCAACACCTGGGCCTAGGGTCCATAAAGGCTATGCCTGGGTCTTTGGCAATTGGTCTCTGGTCTTGCTGCCCTATCCAAGTCTATTGAGGCCGAAGCTTGAGACCTTGGTGCCCTTGCCTAGATTCACGATGCTCACGCTATGGCCCATCGAGGCTACGCTCGATACCCTGGTGCTCACACCCGAATCCATCAAGGTATAGGAAAATCAAATCAAATTTTCAATACCAAACTACCAAAAATATTTTCAAGTTTCAGCCAAACACCAAAAAATGTTATTATTATCCTAGAAAATGATTTCTTGAAAAATATTTTCTAGAAATGTTTCATTTTTCGCGAAATAAATGGAGCTTTAATTTTGATGCTTAATTTCTTCCTTCTCTCGTTCTCAAACAATGCTATCCAACACTACAAAAAAGCATGAAATTTGCGACGAAATTTTTTCCGTCGGAAATTTGCGACGGAAAATACAATACGTCGCAAATTTGCGACGGAAAAATTTCGTCGCAAATTTCCAACGGAAAATAATACAGCCGCAAAATCCGTCACAAATTTGCGACGGCAACATACATCCGTCGCAAATTTGCGACGAAAACACACATCCGTCGCAAATTCGTAGTTTATCAATCCGTGACATACAATCACTATCTCTCTCTCTCGCTCTCTCTCATTCTCTCTAGCTTTCTGTCGCTTTTCTCCGTCTTTCATATATCTGAAATCAGCAAAATTCGCGCACGCACATATTAATCTCGGTGAAGCTTTTGTACCGGTAAGTGCACAATTGCTAGCTTCGTCACTAATCGTTGTTGCATTCTAATTTTCTCTTTTTAATATATTTTTATGTTTATGTTTTTTTCGTATCTGCATCACCAGTTTAACAACCGGCGACCGGTGACACCTCGCCGGCGTTCGGATGAGCCGAACGGCCACGCCGTTTTGCGACGGATCATAGAATCCGTCGCAAATTTGCGACGGAATTTTCATTTATTCGTCGCAAATTTGCAACGAATGAATTCCGTTTCCATCGTACTTTAAAAATTATTAAAAAATAATTCTTAAGTGATTATTCTTTTTTGGGTTTGTGCCTAATTGAAGGTCTCGCAATCCAAGTGGACTTTGCAATTCTCATCAATATTTCAGTCAAATATTTGAGTAAGTCTTCTTTACATTGTAATTTTTTCTATGTTTGCAATTTCATATTAATTGTTGTGTGAATAATAAAAATTATAATTTCCAAAATTTTATAGTTTTAATTAAGAACAATAGATATGATATTTTAAATATTTTACCAGAATTTTTTATTTTAATACAGACACAATGCAAAGAAAAAGGGCTTGGATGTATAATAAGAACTTACCTGAACGTCAAGGATTGACAGATGAGTTTCGTACTGGGTTGGAACTATTTTTAGACTTTGCTAGTAGTAAATATGAGTTTATGGATGGAAATAAGTTAAGGTGTCCGTGTAAAAAGTGTTGTAATCGTAAATTTGCAGTGTGTGATCGAGTTAGAGAACACCTTACTAGATTTGGGTTTACTCCGAACTATTATAATTGGACTTCCCATGGTGAACCATTTATATCTTATGAAGGATATGGAAGAAGTGACCAATTTTCAGTTAGGGAAGAATGTGGCTATTATGAGGAATTGAACCCATACGAGAGGATGGTGATTGATGCAGCTAGTTATAATTTTGTCATAGAATCAAATCATGCAAGTACTAGTTTTACTCCTACACGTGAACAAGTGGATACTAGTCATGCTTCACAATTGGAAGATATAAGAGTAATGGGTTTTGAGGAGAATGTGTGTAATGAAACTTTTCAATATAATCAGTTCTGGGATGCGTTGAAAGCAGCAGATGAACCTCTATAGGCAGGTTGTAAGGACCACACTAAGTTATCGGTAACAGCCCGACTATTAAATATCAAGACAGAGCATAATGTGTCTGCGGATTGCTTCAACTCTTTTGTTGAAGTAATGCGAGAATCATTGCCTCATGATAACAACATGCCAAGTGATTTTTATGATATGAAAAAGCTAGTGGATAACTTAGGTCTTTCGGTTGTAAGAATTGATGTATGTAGTAGGGGTTATATGATATATTGGAGAGATGATGAAAATGCAGAATCTTGCAAATTCTGTAGCCAACCTAGGTACAAGATTAACAGGAGGCCGGGTCATAATCATAAGCGTAGAGCATGCAAGCAAATGTTTTATCTGCCCTTAATCCCCAGATTGCAAAGACTTTATGCGTCTAAAGCCACTGCTGAACACATGACTTGGCATGCAAATCATAAAACAGAAGAGGGTCTAATGTGTCATCCTTCAGATGCGGAGGCATGACAACATTTTGATAGAACATACCCTGAGTTTGCAATGGAGCCTCAGAACATCAGGTTAGGTCTCTGTGCCGATGGATTTGTTCCATTTGGGAAAACAGGAAAAAGTTATTCATGCTGGCCAGTTATCTTAACGCCGTACAATCTTCCACCGGGTATGTGCATGAAGACACCTTATATGTTTTTGACATTGATCGTGATAGGGCCGCAAAATCCAAAAAAGTTGATAGATGTTTATATGCAACCATTGATTGAGGAGTTACAGCGGCTTTGGGTTGAAGGTGTCCCTACGTATGACGATTCTACCGATCGCTCATTTGTAATGAAGGCTGCCCTTCTTTGGACGATAAATGACTTTCCAGCTTACGGAATGTTATCTGGATGGAGTACAGCTGGGATCTTAGGATGTCCGATATGTTTGGAGAGGTCAAAGTCATTTAGATTAAAACATGGAAAGAAGCCTAGCTATTTTGATTGTTATAGACAATTTTTACCGCAAAATCATCCTTTCAGAAGGAATAAGAAAGAATTCATCAAGAATAGGACTGAAAGAACGCGTCCACCATTGAGGTTGACCGGCGATCAAATTTGGGAATGTGTGCAGGACTTTCCAACTGTTGTTGAGAACCCGCACAGCACGACTTTTGCGTACGGAAGTACACATAAGCGGACAAAACACAGTATATTTTGGGATCTACCATATTGGAAGGCCCATCTTATTCATCATAATCTTGACGCCATGCACATAGAAAAAAATGTTTTCGACAATGTCATAAATACTGTTATGGATGTCGCCGGAAAAACAAAAGACAACTTGAACGCAAGAAAAGATATGAGAGATATTTGCGATTGGCCAATACTAGCTGTGGATGCAAGCAGCAGGGGACCAAAACCGAAAGCAGTTTATACATTGGATAAGGAGCAGAGGCGAGTTGTTTGTCACTGGTTGAAATCTGTGCGGTTTCCTGATGGATATGCTTCGAACCTCGGGAGATGTGTTGATTTGAATGAATGCAAGTTGACAGGTTTGAAGAGTCATGATTGTCACATCCTGATGGAAAGACTATTTCCAATAGCTTTGAAGGAAGTTCTACCAAACTTTGTATGGGGCGCCATTACAGAATTAAGCAATTTCCTCTATGATATTTGCTCGACAGTGTTAAAAGCATCGCACATGGAAAAACTAGAAAGAGATATTCCAATTATTCTTTGCAACTTAGAAAGGATATTTCCTCCGGCGTTTTTTGATTCGATAGAGCATCTATTAGTTCACTTGCCTTATGAGGCCAAAGTTGCAGGTCCCGTCCAATTTCGATGGATGTATCCATTTGAGAGGTAATGTTTTTTTTTTAAATACAATTCAAATTAGTTTATCATATAATATATTCCGATGAGCTTCTTTTTATTTCAACTAGATTCTTATATCATTTGAAGAAAAAAGTGAAGAATAAGGCACGTGTTGAAGCTTCAATTTGTAATGCATATATTGTGGAAGAAGTGACAATATTTACATCATACTATTTTGAGCCGCATGTTCAGTGCAAGAGGCGGAGAACAGGCAGAAATGATGAGGGCCCCATTGATCCCAATTGTACGGCGTTCTCTATTTTCAATTATCTTGGTCGACCAAGCGGCGCATGTCAGTTTCGCTACTTATCAGGTGAAGAATTGCATGCAGCCCATACTTATATTTTACTGAACTGCCTAGAAGTCGAGCCATACTTCAAGTAAGTGTAAATTTGCAAATATATGTTTTGCGTGTCAAATATTTGCTAATAATGATATGATTTTTAATATTAGGATTTTCCAAACTTCAATGTTTGGACTACAACCAAATGGGTTTGACCGTTTGTGCGATGAACATTTTGCAGCATGGTTCAAGACATATGTAAGTTGCATATGGATCAAAACAAAGTTATTAAAATTATATACATCATTTAGTAAAATATATATTATTAACTTTGCATGTCTAACCTTAGGTTCACAGTAAGTATGATGAATTTGGAGAGCAAGGATTGCTATATTATCTGTCATGGGGTCCACAGTTAAGAGTTCGAAGTTGGCCAGCATATTTCATAAATGGATATAATTTTCATACTCAAGAATATGGAATGGGAAAATCCACAATGAATAGTGGTGTGTCTGTTCGGTCATCCAATGATGACAGTTGGCAAGATGATTTTTATGACTTGTTGGATGAAATCATTGAGATAGAGTACCATGGACCATTAATGATGCGGGTTGTGTTATTTAAGTGCACGTGGTTCGACCCCATCAAAGGAATGAAGGTGCATACGAAGTTCAATTTGGTTGAAATAAATCACAAAAAAAGGTATATGAAGTATGAACCATTTGTCTTGACACAACAAGCAATTCAAGTATGTTATGCATCATATCCTAGTTTGAAATGTGACAAAACTGATTGGTGAGCTATATGTAAAATCAAAGCACGGAGGAAAATCGAGGAACACCGGAAGGATAGAGCCTACCGACAAGAGGAAGTGTGTAATACTGTTGGAGTTGAGGAATATGACATACCAACTTTACGAGATCCGTCCAGAGCAATGATAGATGTGGAATCAACAGAAATTTACGAATTAAATGTACCAGAATGTTCCGAATCTGATTTGCAGACAGATGACAAAGACGAGGACGAAGACGATGATGGAGACGAAGACGAAGACGACGATGGAGACGAAGACGAAGACGACGACGAAGACGAAGCCGAAGACGAAGATTAACATTGTTGTCACAAAATACTACGGATGTGTAATTATTAATGCTACAAGTGCTATTTTGGCTGTTATCATTATTGTTATTGTTATTATTGTTATTATTGTTATTGTGCTTTTTTATTATTGTTATTGTCGATTATTCTTTCTATTTTAATGTATCATCTGAAATTTTAGACTGAAAAAAACGACAAGTCAAATATTATTAACGTGCCATAACATTTCCGATATTCTAATTTCTATTGCAAAATTTGAGATGCCAAAATTTTGGATTGAAAAAAAAATGTAGCAAATTTAGGACCCATATCAATGAGACGCTACATTTTTTACTGAAAAAAAGACGTCACAATTTTACAACGATCATTTAGTATGTGCAAAATTGCGATGGACTGAAAACCTGTCCGTCGAATTTTTTGGATAGAATATACCGGTCCGTTGCAAATTTTGCTATGGAATTTCTACCGTTCGAAATTTGCGACCTACTCAGACCTACCTGTTGCAAATTTTGCTAGGAAATATTTACCGATCGAAATTTTGCAAAATTTTTATCCGTCTCAAAACTCAAACCTGACCGTCGCAAATTTGCGACGGACGACATTTGTCCGTCGCAAATTTGCAACGAACCAAAGTCGTCCGTCGCAAATTTTGCGAGGGAATTTCCAACTGAGGAAATTTCCGAACCGTTCGAAATTTGCGACGGACTGAAATTGTCCGTCACAAATTTCAACGGGAATTTAAACCGCTCGAAATTTGCGACGGACTAAAGTTTTCCGTCGCAAATTTGCGACGGACTAAAGTTTTCCGTCGCAAATTTTGGGAGGGAATTTCCTCGGAGGAAATTTGCGAACCGTTCGAAATTTGCGACTGACTGAATTGTCCGTCGCAAATTTGCGACGGCTCTTTAATGTCCGTCGCAAATTCTTGTCACCGACACAAATTTGCGACAAAACTATGATGTCCTTCGCAAATTTGCGACGGACGATGATGGTCGTCGCAAATTTGCGACGGACTAAGTTTGTCAGTCGCAAAATCTTGTCACCGACAAAATTTGCGACGGACATCTTGTCCGTCGCAAATTTGCGAAATTTGTACCCGTCTTCCTCGCCGTTCCTTCTCCGACGCCAATTTTTTCCCCCCACTTTCAGATCTGCGCAGGTCCCCCGCCGCCATCGCCCCCGCCCGCCGTCGCCGCCCAGCCGTCCGCCGTCGCAGCTCCCCCGCCTGTCGCCGCCGATCCCCGCAGGCCCCCCGCCTGTCGCTGGTCGGGGGCCAGCCGCCCACGAGCCCCCCGCCCGTCGCCTGCCCTCGCCCCTGCGCTCCCCCCGCCTGTCGCCGATCGCCCTCGCCCCCTCCCCGCCTCCCGCCCGTCGCCTGCCGCGCACCCCCCGCCCATCGCCGCCCCCGTCGCCAACCCGCCCCCGACCCCGCCCCCGCTCCGCTCCTCGGCCCCCTCCCCGCCCCCGCCGCAGTCAGCCCGCCCCCGCCTCGCCCCTCCCCGCCCCCGCCGCCGTCAGCCCGCCCCTCGCCCCGCCCCCTGCCCCCCTCGCCGCCCTTTCACCCCCGCCTCGCCGCCCTCCCCGGCCCCGCCTCGCCCCCTCCCCGCCCCTGCCCTGCCCCCTCCCCGCCCCTCGCCCTCCTCCTCGGCCTCGCCCCGTCCCCCTCCCCGCCCCTGCCCTGCCCCTCTCCCCGGCCCCGCCCCGCCCCCTCCCCGCCCCTCGCCCCCGCCCCGGCCCCTTCTTCGCCCCGCTCCCCGCCCGTTGCCGCCCGCACCAGAGCACAGCGACCGTCGCCGCCGACGCTGTAGTCACCATCGCCGCCGTCGCCCACACCCGTGCCAAGACCGCCACTGTCCATTCCGCCGGTTTTTGTTATCCTTGAACCAAGTAAGCCAACTCTTTAACCACTAGTTAGTATAATTAGGTAATTATTCGGACTTGTTTAGGGATTATTTAGGATTACTTTTCATTGGTTAAATTACGGGTCGATTTCAAGATTGCATGTGGCTTTGATCGATGGTCGACTGTTTAATTTGTTTATTATGTGGATGATTTAGCGTTAATTAAGCGTTTTCACAGAAAATGCTTGAAAATTAAACAATTCTATAAAAATTCCTGCAAAATTATGGAAAATTAAAAAAAAGGTATATGTTGACAACAACAATTAAATTTGACCGTAAAAGTTTTTAAAATTTTTTAACAAAATTAAATTTCATGATATCACAAAATTGCAAAAATTAATAGTACCTACCCATTTTCAGTGGAATTTAGATTTTTTAACATTCCGGGGAAAAAATTTAAAAAAATTAAAACTTTTCATAACCTGATAAAATGGCTTCACATAAATGTGGTCACCCATATTGTGAGGGAAATTCTTTTTTTTTTTGTGAAGAAAAAGTACAAAAATATAAAATGAAAAAAATGCACAGAATTGCCTAGAAAACATGTGGCCATCAACTTGCAGTGAAATTTAAATTTCTTTAGATGGCAACAAAAATTAAAATGTAAAAATTTTCAAAATTTCACGGAATGGCTTATAATACGTGTGGCCACCTACTTTTAGTTATATTTAATTTTTTTAACGTGCCCTAAAAATTATTAAAATAAAGAATGAATAAAATTTGGGAAACTTTATCTAATAGCTTAGACTACCTGTGGCCACCCAATTTTAATATGGAAAATTTTTTTTCCACGGAAAAAATTTTATATTAAAGATAATAATTTAAAAATTCTTTAAATTTTAAAATTTCAAAACTTTACATAATGTCTTACAATATCGGTGGCCACCAACTTTTAGTGAAATTTTATTTAGGTCTCATAAAAAATTTAACAATAATAATAATAATTTATTTCTTACAAAACTTTACAGAATGACTTAGAATATTTGTGGCTACCCACTTTCAGTGAAATTTAAATTTTTGTACATGGTAAAAAAAATTTAATCAAAATGAATGCAATTCATATAGTGATGTTTGATACATGTGGCTACCCATATCGTGCTCATACATTGATGTTTATATAAAAAAATGATTGGGATTCATAGTATAATTGTTTGTAGGAAATTGCACGTCATAAACACTCGACATTGGCTTATTTCAAGGAAACATTTTCTCAGTTTGTCCATCAAAATGGTAAGCTTCGTCATGTACATCATTATGTGTTCGTAATACGTGTCAATAGTCTTTTACATATTCGCATAACCTTCCTACTTGTCAGTATAAACGTGGAGGTCACATGCCTAAAAGACAAGGCTATACCTCGTCCTTGTCCTCGTCCTCGTCCCCGTCCCTTTCCTCTTTTCTTATCCCGGCATTTAACCCTCAACCGCAATATGATCCGTCACAATATGAGCACGTTGGCCCTTCCTCCCACACTCAACAATATGTTACGGGACTTGACCACATGCGAACTGAACGTTCTCCAGTTCAATCTCCTTTAGCTCCCTCTCCTTCCGTTCCACCCCATTATTCGGCGGAACAATCGAATATTGACGAAAACATCGGTCAAGAAGATAACCGATTCTTCATATGCCCATTTGGAGATTCGTAAGTGCTTCGTTTTTATTTTAGTATATGTCATATTTAGGGCTTTAGATATTAATGTCAACTAAATTGTCCATGTTGCACAATATTCGTATGAATGCAGATTCACGGATGCTACGTCTGTTGTGAAAGAATTGAACAAAATAGTAAGAAACTTTTGGATGGGACAGTATATTAATTACAGAAGTGTTCCACAAGAAGCGAAAGAAATGTGGTGGAATGAGTTCAAGGTAAGTTTTACATATTTTATTTTCTCGTCAATTCAGTTTGGTGTAGTATATTGATGGTCAAGAATGATGTAACGAGACCAGAACAACTCTGTAGTTTTCGATACCTAAAGGACTGGATATTTTCCCCGACATGAACTTTACAAAATCTGTCTATATGTGTCTGGTGCATGGTTATGGATATGTGATCATCATAATAATTTTCAATTTGTGTTTTTATTCATTGCAGCGGGAGTTTAAGTGGGACGAACGGGAAGATAATGAAGTGAGAAGAATTTTCGATAAGAAAATAAGTGATTTTATGGAAAATGTCATGAATAGAGCGAAGAGCAAGCAAGCGAAGCCGTCTTTCTTTACAACTGACAATTGGGCGGCAATTAACAGATTTTGGGCATCTGAACAGAGTTGGCAACTCTGTGAGCAGAATAAGAAGAATCGATCTTCTAGTTCTAGTGAGGGGTCAGCCACATATGCTGGGGGCTCTATCAACATTGCGGAGCATCGCAAACGACTGGTAAGTCTGTTACATGCGTTATAACTTAATTTAATTCAATTACTCATGTGTACATTTTGTAGGCACATGAATTGGGGACGGAACCGACATTTGCAGCTACATTTGAACGCACATTTCAAAAGAAAGATAAGACATGGACTGGCGATCGAGCAAAAACTGTTAAGGTATGTAAAGTTATGCTTTGGCTTATATGTAAACTACAAGTTTGACCGTGAATGCTTTGCTGATTGATGGTATATATATTATATATATAGTGATTTTATTTTCATCTACATTGTTAATGTAGGACAATTATGATAAACTTGTAATGAGCAGTGCTAGTGGTAGTGATGATTGTCCTGAGTCCCGGCCACCAATTGATAATATGGCATTATGGCTGGAGGCAACGGGTGGACCGAAAAAAGGGAAAATATTTGAGCTGGGATCGTTGTCAAGGATGTTTATGCCGAATAGTCCTGAAAGTTCATCATCCGCGGAGACTGGTCGAAGGAGGTCACGACCAGACGAGCAATTGACCCAAGAAGTGAATCGTCTGAATGATTTACTTGTTAAGAAGGATGAACGAATACATAACTTGGAAGAACAAATGAGATTGGTTATGCAACATCTTAACATTGATCACAATTACGGTCCTCCTAAACCTTCAGCCAATCCAATAGGTGATGCGCACAATGATGACCAACACATTGATGCCGGGAATGCTGATGCCGATGATGATGATGGTGATGATGATGATTTTCTCCAGCCTTTGTAGTTGACGTTTTTAGGTAAGCAATCTTGGTTTTTCATAATTTCACTCATATTCATATGTATGAACATTTATGTTCGTTCTGAAACGTATTTGTGTTATTTTACACCTAGTTAGTTCCACATCTATGCATAAACGCTTTTTTTTATATTCTGGACTGATTTATGTATCGACATTTCTTCAGGTCTCGACAAAAGTGACTACTTTTGGTGTCCTGTCATCGTACAAAGGCTGTGTCTTCTTCTGTATGGTTTTTTTTGCGTCTTCTATGGTTATCCCGTCTCTTAGTTCATGTTTTGAATGTATTGTAAGATTGGATATCAAATAGCATCATGTCAAACAATAAAACTTTCCTTCTGTTATTTGTTTTAATTATATGTCATTGTGGCTGGTTTGTCAGAATGTATAGTTTGTTCGTTTTTCTGTTTCAATTATATGTCATTGTCTCCTTTGATTGATATGGACAATAATTTATGGCCGAAATAATGTAAAAATAACGACAAATATTTTAAGCTGAATTTTGCTATTATTAAAGTTTGTCGCTAATTTGCTATGAAATTCGCGACGAATTTTCCGATGCAATTTGTGACGAATTTTCCGACGATTTTGCGACGAGTTTTCCGACCGATAGAGTTCGTCGCAAATTTGCGAAGAAATTTGCGACGAATTTTTGCGACTAAATTTGCGACGAAATTGCGACGGATTTTTGCGACGAAATTTACGACGGAAAAATCTGTCGCAAATTTGCCACTAAAATTGCGACGAAATTTGCAACAGATTTTTGCGACGAATTTATTTCGTCGCAAATTTGCGACGAAATTCCGACGGATTTTTGCGACGGAATTTGCGATAAATTTTGCGACGGATTTTGCGACGAATTTTGGGACGAATTTTTCGACGGAATTTGCGACGGATTAAATCCGTCGGAAATTTGTGGCGGAATTTGCGACGGATTGTATTCGTGGCTATTTTGCGACGAATTTTTTTTCGTCGCAAATTTTTTATTTTTCCGTCGCAAAAATTTGCGACGCGCTAGTTGCAACGGAATTTTTTCCATCGCAAATTCGATTTGCGACGGATTTTTCCAAAATTTCCGTCGTAAATTTCGTCGCTAATCCAGTGTTTTTTTGTGGTGCAATCGCATCATTTGTAATTGCATTCCGTAGATACATTTCGCTCTGACACATGCAAGACGAGGTAAGAATGTACACCTGGCTTGATGCGAGACTTCCGATTAATTTTAGAAATATAGAATAGAATATACAACATTTAGGGCTGCAGATCTGTGCCATGTCGAAGCAAGGACATAACACAGATATAAATAATCCGAACACCAACGCGTTTATGAAACGAGTCAAATCATTTAGACACGTCATGGTTGTCAAATGTATCACCCTGTCAGGTGTCAACAAGATACAATACATTCACTTGTTACAAATATACGTTTTTTTTTTTTTGGTAAAATGTTACAAATATACGTTAGCCTGTGTTAAATACTAAAACACGTTTAGGAGCAGCAACTTGTGTTAAAATGTTTCTAAACACTTTGAGTAATTTTACTTGGCATTATATATAAAAGGTATTATTGAATTAGCTTTTCTTTAAACAGATTTTCTTAATGTTTATTGACTTTTTTATTCCTAAATATGTTTTTTTATTCTTTTTGACCTGGATGTTATCTTCTATAACTTTTAAGGATAGAAAGTCCTTAAATACAAGCAATAAACATGTCAAAACGTATCTAATTTTGTGTGTCAAATCAAATGATGTGCTAGCATGTTAACTTAAATGTATCAATTCGTGTCCTAACAAGTTAAGTAGTTTAACCAGCGCAAGACACAATTATTCACCATGTCCCCTATAATTACACAACTCATTTATACTAAATCCAATTCTAATTAAACGTGATCATGTCGTGTTTATAGATAATCTCAAAGTTGCCAACCCTAATAAAATTTTCCACAACCGATATAATGACTTAGCGGATTCGATACAACACCTATGTACAAACACAATATCAAAAATCAAATGACAAGAGGGCGGGTGCTCGTGGTATTTAAAAGCATCGTCTGCAACTCAATG
Organism: Syzygium aqueum; assembly: GCA_031216185.1. Lineage (NCBI taxonomy): Eukaryota > Viridiplantae > Streptophyta > Magnoliopsida > Myrtales > Myrtaceae > Syzygium > Syzygium aqueum. Next base: position 4,673,734 of record CM062235.1, on the reverse strand, counting down.
GAATGAATACTATTCACGCTGTTTTGGGCAAGTGACAAGAATTAAACATATTGCAATTCGCGCTACTTTAGGTGGACAAAAATTAAGTCGTTCTCAAATTTGTATTTTTTGGTATGCTCATCATATAAAAATCGACATGCGATAAGTCTGTGAGAATCGTGATGATACTTAAATTTCAAGCAGCGGTAGCTTGATTGTGACTAAAAATCATATCTACATAATAGGTGATAGCGACATGTAACAATTGACTCTTGATCCGCCTAGATCTATAGAGAAAGGATAAGCTCAATTAGTCTTATCTTGCTTGATTAGTGATGTTCAATCCTTGCTGCGTTGGAGAGAGCAACCTTAAACAGTCGCAATTTCTGTAATACTTTATTCGCAGGTCAAAGGATGTCAGCCGGCGTTGTCGCTTCGCAGCGTCCCATGGTGCCTTCCTTTGAGAACCGAAATCTAGAAGGATGTATTGCGCGGGACGGGACCTGTTCTCTTTCCTTCCACGAGGCAACTTTTAAGCAGGACGTAGAATATTTCTTCTTTATTGACAAGAAGATATTATAAATTTTTAATGCATAGGTTTCTGGTCAGCTTTTTCGAATTTATTTCTCCATAAAATATAATTATTGAGTGCCTCGTGGCGCTCTCAAACATAACTTATTGATTGGATACGAAATTATATTCGGACTATCAAACGTAAACTAAAAGCCTGGTGAAGTGAACAATCCACCAGTCCAGTTGAACTTTCTTCGTTTGTTTCAAATAATGAATTCATTGGGTAGATTTCATGCATAATATGCATGAAATCTCCCTCTGCAGTTGTGAGAGGACACTAGTACTGAAAAAACTGAAAGTACTGAAAAACACTTTCAGTTTAGAAATGGACGTGCTCACTCTGTATGCTTAGATTGGAGATGTTCTTTTTACCCCTCCCCTCCCCTTCCCTTTCCCCTCTTTACATCATCTCTGCATCATTACAACTTACAATCCTAGTACAATATCTTGATCTCATGAGCCACGTCAACAGGAAAAGTTAGTAGTGAGCGGTTTCAAGGTTGGGCCGGTTTAACCGTGGAACTTGGAACGTTCCCACATGGATCGGTTTTCATATTTTGGAACTTGGAACCGACGCAAGAAACCTTGGAACCAACTCTACTGGTTTGGTCCGTTTCTAAGGTCTGTCTAAGGAACCAACCGATTCCTTTTTTATTTTATTTTATTTTATTTTTTTGTATTCCTTGAACAAACAAACTTACTCTTTCGAAGTACATATCCATCAACACGCAATATTCGGAATTGCCATACTTAGCAACAAAATGGCGAGATGAAAAAAAAACACTAGTAAAAGTATATAGAAATTTAAAGCAATAGATAATTCTCCAATTCATCCCTTAATCAAGCAAAATGAAAGCTAAAGCAAGAGCAGAAATCTCCACCTGCCAAAAACAACAATTCATAAAAGATGAACATGTACAATAAAATAAACAATAAAAAGTTCAAAACATGTAACATAAAAGATGAATTATAGAACTTCATTCCTCATTCGTCCATAAAAGATTGCTCTAAATTCTACCTACCTAAAAACAAAACAAACAACAAAGATAATTAAAATGGGTTCGGTCCAAGCTTGGTTCAAGATTGATCTAGGGTCGGTTCATCGGTTTGGTACAACACCCTGACCTTGGATTGGACTACATAGTGCTAATTCTCAATTTTTAGAACCGAGGACCAAACCGTTTCCTATGGGAACCGGATTGCATGGTGTCAATCTAGCCTGGTTCCAGAGTCTACCATGAATGGGTGCTCACCCCTAGAAAAGCCAACCTATTTTTGTCCCTATTCCTCGAAAAGCACAATCGTTTTTCTTGCTAGAAGAAAAGCATGATTTGCACCTACATTAATACAAGTCCAGCAGAAAATTCTTTTAGTGATCCTACGAAATTCTACTTAAATTTTTAAACCAGTTAACAGTGATCACACAAAATTTTACATGGTATTAGGGTAAGAGATTATGAGTTTGTTTTTTTTCTAGGCTCCTTATTTGTCTCCCTTGGTGTATATTTTATTTCTTTATTTTTAGGGTAAAATCCAAAAATTCAATTTATAAGTGACGACGATCACTCGAATGGCTTAAAATTTTTAAAAAAAGTCGATCGTGATCTCACCAAATTTGCATATACTCCTCAAATTTAGGCGTAAAGTGGGGATGATGATGAACAGAGCAACAAAAGAGTGCAAGATAAAAGAAATGAATGGAACTTCCATTAGAAGCCTTGAAGTCAATCTAATCTACCGTGATGCATTAGAATGGAGAAAAAAAGGTACGTTTCCTAGTCTAACTTAGCATAGATTGTTATCCAATAATTAAATTCAAGACAGGATTGTTAAATTCAAGGGCATGAAGACAAACCCCCATAATGAACAAAAGGACTCGATCCTTTGGATCTGAAGTGGGGCTAGCGATGGCGACAATAATTGCAATTGTGAATTGAACTTGCACTTTGGAGTGGTGGATCTATGTTTGGACACTTAATTCTGGCTGTCTCGATTTGACAATCACACTCGGTTGGCTCGTGTCACTGTCGAATATCCTTCAATTTTGCAATTGATTTTGTATCATTTAAAACTCTTAAAACGACACTAACCCTTTGATCACATTTAATCCTATTTTATATCTAGCATGGGATCGTGTCGCCTTCTAGGGACACCCGTGCACCCCCACTAGACCACCTAAATCCAAATCAAAAGTTTGTTTGATTTGATTTTGAGATAGTACTTATTGAATAACAATACCACGCGATTGCATGTGGTATTAGGTCATGTTGAAATATATTCATAATCAAACGAGTACACAAACTGGCGAATTGGTATCACCGCTAGCTAAGCAGGATCGGGCAATCGCTCGGCACACTCGTGTTTTTTCTTGGAGGGTGATAAATCTGTAATAGACTATAGATATGCGTGTAGATGTTGTTGTCATGCACAGTTTAGTCTTATCACTTTGACAAGGTCATCGTCATCATCATGTCATTGTTGAAGTAGCATAAATTGTATTTTTCAACGGGTTCATCACGAAGTTCGTACCTAATTGAGCAAGCCATCTACGATTTTCACAAGTCATATCTTCATTTTTTATAGTTCGATTATGTCCATAAGGTACCTTAATTATAATTTTATTTTCGGCAAGTCCATTTGTAGCATTTGTGCCTAATTGGGAAGCCATTGACTATTTTCACGAGTCATTTCTTTAGTCCTATTATGTTTGGAAGATGCCGTAAATATATTTTTCAACAAGCCCGTCATGATGTTTGTGCCTAATTGGTCAAGCCATTAACGATTCTCGCGAGTCATTACTACATTTTTGTAGTCCGATCATGTTCGAAAGGTGTCATGATTATATTTTTCAACGAGTCCATTATGATATTTGTGCATAATTGGGCAAGCCATAAATGATTTTCACAAGTGATTCTTCATTTCTTTAGTCCGATTATGTCGGAAAAGTACCGTAATTATATTTTTTCAAAGAGCCCATCATAAGCTATCAACGATTTTCGCAAGTCATATCTTCATTTCTTTAGTCTGATTATGTCCCGGGGATACTATAATTATATTTTTCAACAAGTCCATCGTGAATCTTTTTTGTTTGCGCCTAATGATGCAAGTCATCAGTCATTTTCACGAGTCATTTCTTCATTTCTTCAGTGCAATTATATCCCGAAGGAAATAAAAAAGTCTTCTAGTCGGAACTCCACCCAGGACTCGTGCCGTGTACATTTGACATGTGAATTAATCTTCTAAGTTTGGGGAGAGAACTAGTGACAAGACAATCAAGAAAACGATGTTTGGAAATCACATCATCAAATAAACCAATTACTAGTCAGCTATGAAAGTCCGGTTGGACCCCCTAAACCCAACTAGGTCAAAAATCAGTTGAAAGCACATGTATCATAAACTAGTCTAATAGCTTGAAAAATTATCAAAAAAATCATATTATTATTATAATTATAACAATTCAGTCATAGTTTTTTTTTTGCCAACTAAGCAAAATGGACGGACCGAACTGAGAACCACATGGACCAAACCGATTAAATCGGGAATCCCCAGGATCGGACTGAACATGCCAATTTGATCCGGTTCCCGATTCCTAAAAGTGGAACTGGGGTTCAGGAGGTCCAATTCCTTGCGGATTGAATCGGATATATAATTTTGTTTTAATTTCTTCAAAAAAATTAAGTAAAGTAAAGTGAAACCCTGAGTGAATTTTAGTCCTCCTTCCTCGAAAGTTACACTATCTTCAATAATAACACAAATAAATTTAACTCTTCTAAGAGCTGTTCACCACCAAAATAATTACTACAAAATTACAAGACTTTCGAACTGATTTCAAAGAGGGAAAACATACAAACCTAACCGTTGTAAGTAAATTTGATGTGAACACAAATTATAACAATATATAATAAATATCCGATTTAATTATACTATATTAAGTCGGGAACTGATCATCCTTAACTCACGTCGTGATGTTTTTCCAACAAAACCCTGAAAATTCTGTTCCGAGGCCAGGGAGGGGCGGCGCCACGTGTAAGCATGTTACCCGCGCAAGGTGGCAAGCTGCCTCCTTTTTGCTTTTTGTCTTCCTCCGTTCGACGCGACATTAGATACCGCCAACCTCGGCCGGCATTGATGGCCCCGTCTCACGACATCATCTGTTGTACTTTGCACCCAAAACAAAAGTAAGTACGAGAACACTGAATGGTCCCTCCAAAGTTTCCAGAAATTCCAAAAACCTCCCCCAGTTAAATATCACGAGTTCTACCTGTGGTAAAAATCTTGTGCCAATGATTTTGAAAAATATTTTTTTAAAAATAATCACTTGAAATAGTTAATCGATTAAAACGATTTTTATTATAAAAAATAATGTATGTCTAGACATTTTTGTGGAGATAAATATATTTTTCGTTCGTTCGTTTGTTCGTTCATATAAGTGATACAAACGACTGTGATATTGTAGTAAACACCTCCCACGATCGTATGAACGCCACATTGATCGGCCTATTATGGATAAGATCGTACATCTGGCTTCATATGGGACTTCCGGTTAATTTTAGAGACATAGAGTGCAACTATGCAAACATCTAGGGCTAACAATCCGAGTCTTGTCAAAACGATGGGGGTCTAACATGAATGTGGCTCATCCGAACGCAATCCATTTATGAGACTCGTTGAACTGTCTCGACACGAACATGACACCACCTAATAAAAATGGGATGCACGGCGTGGCGCGATTAACATGATTATTGAACGTGTCACCATACAAGGCATCAACACGACACAATGCATTAAACCGTTTACAGATGTACGTTTACTTGCATGCACATTAAACACGTGTATACCCGAAACTTGTATTAACATGTTTCTAACGCAATATGAGTAATTTTAGTGAATTATACATCTAAAATGTATTATTAAGTTAGTTTTTACTATATTTAATGACTTTTTTGTTCTAAATATATTGTTTATTTGCTTGTTGTTTTCGATATGGGTGTTATTCTCATAAACTTTTATCGGTGACAAAAACCTTTACACGAAACGTGTTAAAAATGTATCTAATTGTGTTGTGTAAAATCAAATGAAGTATTAACTCAAACATGTCAATTCATAATGGATCAAGCGAGTTAATTCGGGTTTAACAATATTTTTTTATACGCCTTTCGCAATACGGAATCAATTATGTCAAATCCAAACCTGCTTAATTGCTATCAAGTCGTGCAAACAGATCGTGTCAGGAATTGCTGACCCCAACAAAAATTCCCCTCGAACCGAGATATACCGGCTTGGCCATACCTAGGAAATGCACAAATCGCAAATTCAAGAAGATCTGCCTAGATGTATATAGAAAAAAGATAAGCGGATCGATCTTATGCCCAGTTTTCGCAATAAATATTTTATTCCTTCTGATTAAAAATCTCTATCAATTAAATAATTCTGATCTCTTAAAGTTGCAGCTGTCTTTGCCATTTTCTGATCATTGCAAGAGGGCAACAGTACGTCAGCGGGCGCTGTCGTTTCGCAGCGTCACATCATGCTTTCTTTAACCGAACCCGCAATCTAGAAGCCTCTTGTGCGGGACCCGTTTTCTTTCCTAGTACGAGGTAAAAAAATTTTTTTTCCCTGGACATTGCTTTCGGAACACTATGAATTAACTTTTCCATGTCCGTTTGATGCCAAACCATAGTGTTAAATTATAAATTTTATCTACGTGTACAAAATAGATGTGCAAACAATTTCGACCTAAAATATTTTGCCTAAAATTCCACAAAGCCCATGCTCGCTATGACGAATAATAATCATGTATTACTAAATAATGGACCAAAAAGTAATAATCACGTTACACTCTAAATATCCCATAGATTGTAATTTGGAATAGCTTTCCTCATTCTGTAATAATCTAGAGTTATTTTTTAAAGCAGATCAAATTATAGTTTTTCATTATTATTTTTTATATTGCACTCGTACGATAGGTGCGTGCATTTTTGCCTTAAACTTATGGATAGAACCTCGGGGCTTCATTTAATGAAGCATGTGCCGAACTAGATTATATACATGATTTCTGGTGCCAATTGATCGAAAAGACCACATCGCATGTTTAGCCTATTTTTTTAACCAATTTCAGATATCGAATGGCCAATTTCACATGTTATCTCGATCCACTCGCGAGTCCTAAGTAGGAGCATGGAAATGTATAACAATACTCATTGATACTTGGTGTGGATTAATCGGTTGCGTAAAAATCGACGCACCTGTCATCGAAATAAAATTCGGTCAACATCACTACAAACTCGATTAATCCGACTAGGGAAAATGACACAAATGACTCTTGAACTTTGGCCTGATGTGCGATATGATTTTTAGACTTTAGCTCAATGTGCAATGTCATTCCCAAACTTCTAATTTATTCAATATGGTTCCTAAACATTTAATACATATTTAATCTAGTCCCTAGGCTATATGAAAATGCTCAATATTGTCCCTGAACTTGAACTAATTGAAGTATAACGTTGAATATTTTCGTATTGTTCAGGGACTAACTCGAACAAGTACTAAAAGTTTAAGGACCACGTTAAATAAATTAAAATTTTAAAAATCAAATTACATATTTAACTAAAATTTATGAATTATATTAAATAAATTAAAAATTTAAAGGTTACATTGTATATTATCCGCCTATCATTAACCCTCTTACTTTTCCGATTACTCTGCAAAGAGAACAAATAGGAGAAGAGGAAACCGAAAGAACAAGCCGCGAATGGTCGTCCCATGAAATGCGGACGACACGTCCCGTCATTACCGACGGGCTAATGTAAAAGGACGGGACCGACCGCGGCTGCTGGGGTGTCGCCCTCGTCCCTTTTTGTCATCTTCCTCATAATTGACCGTACGAGAGGCAATGGTTGCCTCCCAAGATGTTGACATTTCGATTTTAGTCGCGAAGCATATCTCATTTCTGTCGAGCCCCGAGATTCGATGCAGTGTGTCCATTGTGATGACATTTTAGGGGCAAAAATGACCTCATTTTTCCCCGGCCCGGCCCGTGCCGGGTTAGTGTCTCGCGTGCGACCAATTAATCATGTTGCGTTTAGCGGGGGAAAAATTCCCAATTCGATCCTAAATCTATTACGTGAATGGCAATTTAATCATAATCTTTTCAGATTTGAAAATATAATCATTCCGAAATCTTCGAACGAATTTCAATATAATCATTTCGATCAATTGCCCATAGAAAATTGCCGACATGGCGATCCGCAAGGTGTCTAACTTGGCAGGCAGTATAGGACGGCCGGTGATGATTGGACATCACGTCGGCGAATCCCCTGCTGCAATTGGCCTTGGAGGACCGCGTTGGAATTTCGTGTAAAGATCTAGAATTATGTCGTGGAAATTGAAAAATCCATGATCAAATTGATAGCCATTCAAAAGATTTATAACTAAACGAGGTAATTACCCTCGATTTTTTGGCTGTTGCCTTGCTGTGGCATTTTAGTAAATTGGAGAAGCTCTTTTTGTTTTTTTTTTTTGGGGGGGGGGGGGCAGCAATTGCCCATGGTAATGATGGTATCTAATAGTGGTCAGAATTGAAGGGGGCGTGTGGACCACGAAGCTTTCGGGAGGATTCATTGATGTAAAAACAGAATATTCATTCGCTTGTGGTTTGTGTTCTATTGCGTACCACTCTATTCACTTCATTTTCAAAAGGAGCCGTATCATGTGATTTTCTGATCACGACCTGTCATTTTCCCTTTTCCGTGCTTCCTCTCCAGTTAAATTCACGATTTTTTTGGCTTCTTTTTTTTCCTTTTTGGTTGAGCTCGTAAACCATGAATCATATCATTTTTACAGCGAATTTCATTAAGGAATTAACGTTTTTCGCGCGTCAGCAGTATGTGTGCGCGATCACATAAACTGAGTGTTCAATACGAGGGTATGATCAATAAATTAAGCGCCTATCCATGTTCCCCTATAACCTCGCAATTACACGGCCGCCAAACACCGGAAGTAGAAGGCGCCTAAAGCGGGCGAGCGCGAAGTGGAGCTGTCAACTTGGCGAGATATTCGGGATTAATGTCCGCGCGCATTTCATTAAGAGTTTCTATACAACCTAAGGTATGATTTTACGAAACACTAATCTTGATGATTTTAATAAATTTGATATTTGCCCCCCATCCTTTCCGTTTCTTCCAAAGTTGACAACTTTGAGATGACGAAATTACAATTTCAAGCCTCTCCCCCGTGGGGGACGTTACATGCGAGCACTTCTCAAATACAAAAGATCCGCTTTTCTCTGCTGAACCGCAGAATTCTCTCTCTCTCTCTCTCTCTCTCTCTCTCTTTCTATCTCTATCTCTGCCCTGCGTTCGCTCACTCTCTCTCTCTCTCTCCTCTTCGATCCGGCGAAGAAGCTCGGAAGAGAACCCTCCATTGCTTTGCTCCTCCGGCTCCACCTTCGCGGTTCCCCGGAAGTCGCCGCGCGCCGCCGCCGCTGCTTCCCGGCGCTCCGTTCCGTCGACATCCGGTCGCGCGCGCTCGTCCGTCGTCGTCTGAGGCCTGGGAGGAGAGCTCCGGGGGATCGCAAGAGCTTCGTCGAATCCGCTCCGGTAAGTTCGTTCGTTCTAGTGACGGCGAGAGCCGTTTTGGGTCGGCGTTTTTCGGTGGGGGGGTGTGCGTGCAGGGCTGCTTCTGTCGGGTCGTGCTGCGAGGAAGCTGGAAAGTGAGAGGGAGTGTGAGGATGTGAAGGCCTAGCCCACCCCTAGCGTGGCGTCCTTTTCAATGTTGTTGATGCTTCCTGGAAGCTGTAGAGAGCTGAGTGAAGAAGTCGCCCGAGTTTTCTCGGGGATCAAACAGAGCCCTGTTAGGAGACCCGAGCTTAGAGTTTTCGCGTTTCGATGCCGTCGCTTGTTGAATCGAAGGATTTGTGTTTGAGAACTCCGACTTGTTGATATTGGTCAATCTGATGATTCTTTTCTGCATATTTCTTTTACTGACTCGAAAGCGGTCTTTTTTTTTATTATTATAAATTTTTCTTGTGTTTGCTTCACTTTCAAGATCCTTGCAAGTGTAAGTTTGCGGAGGTTCGACTTTATTGATGCATTGGCTTGCAGTCGAGGCATCAATTTATTTGTTGATTCAAGTCGGATTGGACGTGTTGTGTGGTTTTTGAACTTGAGCTTATGAATTCCTCCTTGAGTTAGTGAAGCCGAAAGCATGACCTGACAGATGCGACGCCACGTATGTCGAAACTAAAGGAATGAGAATTATGCGCATTTTTAGTACTGGAAGAGGGGAATTCTCTCTGTTCTTCCGCTTTGTCTTATGTCGTGTTGAAAATATGAAAGAATCTATTTAGCCAATTGTATTCGATAGAAAATTTTTTAGTTACTGTCGTTCTGGTGTGCCCTCTGCTTTCTGCTAAATGCAGTTTCTGCGCTGTACGACTCGTGTAATGCTACTGGCACTTTGGGATTTTACAACTCACATCTAAGCATTTATAGAGCGCAACAGAATATGCTTGTCCTTATATTCTGTTTCCCTATTTTATTCGAATGACATGATATACTGTTCTTCAGAAGCTTTGAGTCATAGGGTAGAAATCTTGTATGTCTGGCTTGAGAATGTTCCCTTCCACAATAAGATGAAATCAGTAACTCTCTCTGGAATCTGGCAAATTCTTTCCTGGATGCGGTCCAGGGTGGACTGGGGGGAATCTCAGCGGTTAATCATGTGGGTCCCCACCTACAACATCCAATGGTTGTGATTCTCCTCGTCCATACTAGTATTTCCCCTGCCATTCAGATACTCTTGTTTTCTTTGACTTGGGAGATTGTCGTGTTTATGTTGTTCTTTCAACTAAATACAAAAAACAAATTTCCCTTTTGATGTGAAAGTTCTATGCTTTATTTCAGAAGGACATCTTCTCTCTAACTTTTCCCCCTCCCTAATGAACTTTTGTGACGTATTGCAGAGCCATGGTCGGCTTTGGTAAAAAGCTGAAGGAAAGGCAAATTCAAGAATGGCAAGGGTATGATCGGCTGCAATGTACAGGCTCATATTGTCAAATTGTTAGTTTGAAATCTAGGTCCTGGAAAATGTTATGAGCGTATATCTTATCAGCGGAGGTTGGAAAAGCCACACTGAGTGTCAACCAATCTGTCTCACGCGGTGTTTTCTGCCATTCTATTTGAAATGTGTTATTTCATGTGCCTCATATTTTTTTTGGATAATACTTACTATTGTGTCTAAGTCGAGGTAGCTATCTTCTCAAATAATGGAGTGAACTTGACAACTTGTCATGAGACTCTGCTTCTGTGAAACTCCATGCATGCTTGCTGGCTTTCATTTTGTTCCAGGGAATGTCTTTTGGTTCTTTGAATTCTTTCCTATGACCAATTGATGTCCTAATATATAAATAGTGCTGCCTTTAGGTTTTATGTATGCCCTTGCAGTTGCTTTGTATAAAGTTGTTGAAGCAACTATTGCTGCATTACCTTTTTCCTGATATTAAATTGATAGGTTCTTAATTTGTCCCTCTTTAATCAAATTCTCCAGTTATTACATCAACTATAAGCTGATGAAGAAGAAAGTAAGACAATATGCTCAACAAATTCAAGGTGGAACTCAAGATCGCCGACATGTTCTTAAGGATTTCTCTAGAATGTTGGACCACCAGGTACGTGGAACTGTAACTCTGTACAGTCTTACAAGCATTTGCAGGCAGGTTGTTTTCTTTTCTTTTCAGAAAAAAATAGTTCAATTATGAATACTCTTATATTACTTAGAATGCATTTGGATAATAACATCTTACTAGCCCTTTAGGAGTTTTTTTTTATGCTTATGAAGTTCTGTGCTCTGGAAGCAATGATGTGAAGGGATTCACGAATTCAACCCCACATTGTGGGACTAGTTGTAGTGTCCTTCTTTGAGATCGATTGAACAATGAGCAAGGGATGGAATAGTTTATTGTACTTAAAAGGCCTGTTAACCAACTGATACCAACTCTTATTTAGGAGAAATCCTTTTGTGCAGTGACATTGAGATTTTAGGGAAAAGGAGTTATTTTATTGCATGTATATACTTATGAGAATGAGGACAAGTATTATGATCATTTCAATACAGATGCAGTGGTCTTGATATTTACCTTTTCTGTTGCCATGTTTCTATCTTATCTTTGTTCTCATGGGATGATTGATAAAAGAACACTCTATGGTGGGATCCTGCAAAGGAATTATATAATTCAACTCTTTTTTCAACATGGAAATTCATTTCAAATATGTTTAATGAGTCACCTGACAATATCAGATTGAGAAGATTGTACTTTTCCTGTTGGAGCAACAAGGTCGCCTAGCCAGCAGGATTGCCAAGCTAGGAGAGCAGCAAGAAGCTCTTCAGCAGCAGCAAGATATATCAAAAATATCTGAATTAAGAGAAGCTTATAGAGAAGTGGGGCGAGATCTTTTGAAGCTCCTTTATTTTGTTGAGTTGAATGCAGTTGGTCTGCGAAAAATACTGAAGAAGTTCGACAAACGCTTTGGATATAGATTTACAGACTACTATGTCAAAACTCGTGCTAATCATCCATACTCTCAGCTGCAGCAAGTGTTCAAGCATGTGGTATAAGCTTAGTCCAGCATCTTTTTTTACTTAGGTTATTCATGCTCCATTTTGTTAGTATCTATTATAAAACTGGAACTTCTCCATCGATTTAGATTAATGGCATAGGCACATTATAACAAGCTGGCCATGTGCCAAAATTCCAGGGGATAGGGGCTGTTGTTGGAGCAATCTCCCGCAACCTTGCAGAGTTGGAGGATCGCCAAGGAAGCTACTTATCAATCTATGACCAACCTGCTCTTCCTCTGCAGGTTTATCTCCACCAGATATTCTTCATGCAATGTAATTTGTATTTCGTGGTTGTTTCCTACTTCAGATGTTCCACTATGATATTTACCAAGGTTCTTCTGCAGGATCCCACAGTCGAGTTAATAAAAGCAGCAGTAGACAGGTTGACCCACTCAACGAACTTCCTACACTTTCTGGCACAGCATGCATTAATTTTGCAGGAGGAACTACCAATTCCAGTTGAGGAACAAGTTGACGATGGAAGATACCATTTTATGTCTTTACTGTTGAACCTGGCAAACACTTTTCTATATATGGTCAATACATACATCATTGTACCCACAGCAGATGATTATGCCACGAGTCTTGGTGCTGCTGCCACAGTTTGTGGAGTTGTGATTGGAGCAATGGCTGTTGCACAGGTGTTCTCTTCAGTATATTTCAGTGCGTGGTCAAATAAATCATACTTCAGACCTCTTGTCTTCAGCAGTATTGTCCTCTTCCTGGGCAATACCATGTATGCAATGGCCTATGATCTAGATTCGATCGCTATTCTTCTAATTGGTCGTCTTTTATGTGGGTAAGAAGCCTAACTCCTTGTATTTTTCTTTTTCAAACAATCAATTTTGCAAAGTTTAAGCACTCTGTCATTCTATCTGCCAAGGCAGATTGGCTTAGTTTTCTGGTGGGTCATAGGTAATGTGAACATCTTTTATTTGAAATGAAGGACACAATACTTTGACCTTGTATGTTAGGACACAATCACTTTGACCTTGTATGTCGTATTCTTAAAGGAGAAGGAAATTATCACTGGCCGAATAAACCGGATGTTGTACCAACATGTTTTTCATCAAAGAGTAATTTGAGTCCTAAACAGGCATCGTCTGAATACAAAGAAAATCTGTCATCGCACACATATTGTCGACAGCCCCTTCTAACAATGGTGCTTAGTCTTGTTCAATTATCTATCAGAAGATTGCTTGGTTATTAATCACTAATTAAAGTAGAAGGTCGGTGCTCATTTTGAGATTGATCATGTCTTTGAAATCTTGAAGAGTATGTTGATAAAGAAGCCTTTAACTATGCATGTCCTAGACAGGGCGAGACTTGTGTAGCCTAACCACTGGAAACCACTTGAAACTTTCTGAAGGTCTGTCCTCTAGACTACAGGTGGACAGGCTATGTTCTTGAATTTGAAATTTCAGTGTTTGTCCTATCAGGTTCTCAAGTATGCTGCCGGCTATTAACACATCTTCAACCCTGCAGATAGTGTAACCCCTAAATTGTGCATCAGATTGTAACAAATTTCCCTGTATAATTGCAGATTCGGCTCTGCTCGAGCTGTTAATCGACGCTATATAAGTGACTGTGTACCTATGAAGATCAGAATGCAGGCATCTGCAGGTTTTGTGAGTGCTAGTGCCCTTGGCATGGCCTGTGGTCCTGCTCTTGCAGGTTTATTTCAGTGTCATTTCAAATTTTTCAAAATTACATTCAATCAGGAGACTCTGCCTGGATGGGCAATGGCTGTGGGATGGCTCTTGTACTTAGTATGGTTGTGGATTTCATTTAGAGAACCCTCCCATGAGAAGGAACCAAGCCACACGCCAGAAGAGTCTAATGAAGGTAAGTTTTTTTCACTTGCCATCAACTTTTCTATGGTCATGTCATTACGGGTCCAACAAAGCCTCCACCTTTTCTAGTAACTGAGAATCTATCTTTGGGATTATGAACTGCATCTTATCATTTTTTTTTGGGTAAGGGCATCTTATCATTTAATTCAACCATGAAAGACTACCGGTTTCATCATTATCTAACTTTTATAAAATGTGGAAACTTTAATCTTGATATCCAGATGTAAAACGTCATTGGAATTTAGCATCCACTGTAATCTTGACGACTAGATATTGATATCTATCAGGACTCATTGTCAATTAAGAAATCTAATATCCAGTTGGCTTTAACTTTTGCCTGCATCATATGGAGTTAATTGTCCTCTTGTCTAGAGAATCATTGCATTTGCAACGTCTTGTTCATAGTTTATCTGTCTTTGTTGTTATCTTAAAAATTTTGTTCAACAGAATCATTACAAACCGATGCTCTGGAGAATGGTCTCGAGCAACCATTGCTCATAAGTTCAGAGGAAAAAAATGAAGACGAAAATGATGATCAAGAATTTGATGGAAGTGATGAAGCTTCTGAGGAATCTCACCAACCAGCTACTTCAATTGCATCAGCGTATAGGCTACTAACGCCCTCTGTGAAGGTATTGGAATGATTCCCTGGACTGCTCTTTTTAAACACACAATGCAGCTTCATGCAAAATCAAATTTGCCCAAAGAGATCCCATCTGCAGTAGACTTGCATGCACTGTGTTCTATGGATTAGTTTGTAATTCACAGCATGCGTTTCCAGAATGGATTCTTTTAGGCCTGAAACATTCATATAAGTATTGTGAGTTCATGAATTTAACATCACCAGAAACTTTTTCTCCATAATAAATCTACAATGATTTCTTGGTCTTTCTATTGGCTCTCTGTGTCATCAAAGCCACAGTACATGCTCGAATTGAAACTTGAATTTATCTTTTATATGTTCATTCTTTCTAGTCAAAGGTTCTCTTGCATTCTTCTTTTTAAAGTTGGATTATAATGGTTCATACTTCAAATGTACTCTAACTATACCTATGTTTTTAGGTTCAATTGCTGATTTATTTCATGCTCAAGTATGCAATGGAGATTTTGCTCTCAGAATCTAGTGTCATCACCTCATACTACTTTAGATGGTCAACAACCAAAGTGGCAATTTTCCTTGCATGTCTTGGCTTGACAGTTCTTCCAGTAAATGTTATTGTTGGAACCTACATTAGCAACATGTTTGAAGACAGGTAATCCCAAATGTTTGAGAAGTTATTTGGCTTATATTCTACTTCTTCATCATTGAAATAGTTTGTAACTGTTCTCATCGATATGCTTGCAGGCAAATTTTGCTGGCATCTGAAGTCATGGTTTTCATAGGCATAGTACTAAGTTTCCACCTAATAATACCCTATTCTGTTGCTCAATACGTGTCTTCTGGGCTCATCATGTTTGTTTCTGCCGAAGTTCTCGAAGGTATTGTATTAGTTTAGTTTACTCTCTCTAGTAAAAAGTCAATTTTGAATGTGAATAAACATAGAGAAATGGCCTCCTAGGGGATATAGAAACGCAAGGATCGAGTGAATCTAGAAGTAAAGTCCATCCCTCGAAAAAACGAAGATTTCCAAGAAACAGCCATAACCAATTTAATCTTCATCTGTTAAGGCAACTCCTGCAATCTTACTGATAGCTTATGAGGATGACATAAAGGGATCATGCACCCATTTCCTAAGTAGTAAATTTCGGCAAAATGTGTATGATGTCAGTGAATATAGTGGAAAAAACTGCTAAACGTGTGGATCATTAGAGACAGCTCTCTGGTTTGGACGATGGAGTGGACAGGTTCAAATGCATGCTCTGAAACCATCGTGCAATTTATGGGAGAGTCACAGCTGGAAATTACCATGCAATTTATGGAGAGAGAGAGAGAGAGAGAGAGAGAGAGGGCAGGGATTTTTGCATTGGTTCTCGTTGACAATTTTTTTTTTTCGTATTCTTGGACATTTTCCAGGTGTCAACCTGTCGCTACTCTCGCGGGTCATGTCGTCCCGGCTTTCACGAGGAACCTACAACGGCGGCTTACTTTCGACAGAAGCGGGAACGATCGCCCGGGTGATCGCAGATGGCACGATAACGTTAGCCGGTTACTTGGGGGAGAGTAGGCTCTTGAACATCACCCTCCTTCCTTCACTAGTGATTTGCATATCATCCATCATGGCCACCCTTTACACCTACAACTCCCTCTACTAAGTTTCATGTCTCTCGTAGTCATACCCCATTTTAATGCCATCCTATCCTTGTTCTCTTGTCCTTATTCAATTTTCTTCTCCAATAATGTATGTATAGGTGCTCTAAACTGTAACTAATGAGGTCGATTGACTTTTTCTGGAGCGGGATTCTTTAGGGCTACATTTGGTTGTCTGGATTTCTAGCCAGAATAGGACTTGATAGGATAGGATATAAAATCCAAAGATTTTTTGCTGCATCCTATCTACTTTTTGGTGAATCATAGTAATAAAGCTGGATATTTTCATATTTTATCAAGTTGATTGTTTGCTATGAACGGCATATAAGCATAAATGAACTTAAAAATTGCACCAATGGATATAGTAAGAGTCTCTCGCTACACTCTTACCCGCATCATGTTTATTTGCTTATTTCTTATTATTTTTCTCTCTCTCTTTTTATTTCTTTTTTCCCCGTCCATCATACTTCAATAGAATTTCATTAAATAGTAAACTATACTAATATACCTAAAATATGTAATAAATATAAATACTAAAGATGTATATGGAATTTATATCATAAGATAAAAAGAAATTTGAATATATAAATAAAAATAGGAATATCTAAAAATGGAATTGTTGTTATTTTTTGTAATTACGAATTTTTTATAATAGAAATTCAAATATTATTTTAATTTTATTAATTTAACAAATTTGTTATTTGAGAAAAATAACTTTTATAATATGAATATTGGAAATCCCATTCACTTTTATTCGGGTTATGTCCATCTTATATTAGACGTTATCCTGTTTTGGATAGGCATCAAACACAGATTATGATAAATTTTATCCTCTCTTAAATCTTATCCTAACTAGAAACGTAGCTTAGAAGTTTTCGATCGGACTCATTCCCTTAGTAGATATCACTTATTTACTCTCTCAATCCATTTTCAAGCTTTGACCACCAAACTATGTCGATGGCCAGTGGCCAGATCGCGCTCTTTCTGTTGTTTAACGCCGTTTACATTCGTAATGGAGGCGAGATGTACCGGAGCGCGATTAAATTGCCGGAAAAGAGAACGGCGTCGCCGGATCGTACTTCTTAGAGGTACAGCACGGTCAAGTTCTGCATCCTGACGTTGTGAAGTTGGACCAATAATGGTGGAACTACAATCTCAGGCTATTCATGGCTGTGGATACCAGTTGAGCAGGCTTTCTCAAGAGAGGTCTCATTAATGAGATTTCTAAGTGGGCAGCGAGGAATTGACAGGCTGAGGATTTTGGATGGGATTGTGGTGGATTTCATGGGGGAGAGAGAGAGAGAGGACGTGGAGGAACCCTGGCGCCAAAGGAAAAATTATCGAAAAAATCTTAAATATATACATTTATGTCAATTTAATTTTAAATCTTTTAATTTGATCAATTTAGTCATTCATGCAAATTTTGATCGGAAATCGTTGATGTAGATGCCATCTGTCCTTCACGAAGCTAGTTATCTTACGTGGGTACGGTCGATATTGATGTGAATAATTCTTATAATTTTGTTTTCTCTTCTTTTCTTTCTTCTTCCTCCATCAGTCGCCAAGCCTCGGCGTTGGCCGTCGATCGGCCACAGTTGATGACCGGCGAGGGCCGGCCTCGCCAGCTTTGGGCGAGTCTTGCCCGAGGTGAGGGAGGTTGCCCCTCGCCTGAGGTTGGAGAGGGTGACCCTCACGGTCGTCCGGCAGAGGAAGAAGGGAAAAAAGAGAAAATAAAAATACAAAAAAAAAATCAAAGATGATTAAAAAAAAGTGTAAAAATCGTTCATGTTAATGCCGGCCATACTGACTTCCACATTAGCAATTTCTAGTCAATCGGACTAAATTGAAAAATTATCGAAAGATTTATGACTAGATTAGCACAAATGTTTTGACAAAAAAAAATCGACACAAATGCAATAAATTTAAGACTTTTGTTTTTATAATTTCTCCTGTGCTAACCGGTTATGCTTTTCGTGAGGAACCAATACCAGGCACGCGAAGCGAAGGAGGTGGCAAAAGATTAAATGCCACCACCTACTTAACACCCCCTCTCGAGGTTCGATAGGACAAGAGGTTCCATCTGAAAATTGGTCATTCATTTACTCCCACATAAAAAAAAAAAAAAGAAGGGCAAAAGAACAATAAGAAGAAGAAGCTGCCCCATAACATTGTGTCATCTCTATTTTATTTTTTTCCACAGACATAGTTGTGAGTCGAATTAAGTGAATTTATGGGGTCTTTCCAGATCGGGGTCGTATTAAGTGAGAAGCCGAACCACCTCGCGTCAAGTGGTTGGCTCCTCATTAAATTTCCACACCTCCTCCCAAAATCCCCCCAAAATTCAAACCCGTCACATGGCTCCTCCTCGAGCTCTCGATTGATTCGTGTTTGGGAATAATAGATTGATGTTCATGACGACAAAAAAACGTTTTGCTCCATCGAATGATGAGAGTCTTAGGAGGAGGACTCTCTCGGTCTTTGCCGATCCTTAACAACTCTCTTTGATTTCCGACATACCGTCCCTGTCGCCGTGTCGTGCGGGGGCGGTTTCGATTCTCAAGACTTTGATTGTGGACCTTAGTTGAGAAGTTAATTCGCTAACAATCGTAATGTCTTCCCGATTGGTCGCTTAATCATTGCCCTAGAGGCCCTTGTCCACAAGTTCCTAGATCACGATTTCCGATTTAATTGAACCGTATAGGTCGAGTTGTGTGGAGTTGAAGTAAAGTGACCCGAGTAAAAAGCTTAGCGATCAAATTGTATCGAGGTTGACAGAACTTGCGAAACCAATACCGAATTGGGTATAAACAATTGAAGCTTAGTGAGCCATACATAAGTTGTACAAGTTGTACAAAGTATGGTCATCACTTTGTGCTTTATTGCTTGATTTTCGATTAGACCTTTGTCAATGTAATAAGTGTTTACACCAAAAAAATTACTAACTTTTGATTATTTTGGACAAGGAGGGATAGATTCAGTCAATGAGAGCAGAGTTTGATGAACAGTAGAAGTCATCAATGAAAAGAATAGTTGATAACTTGATGAGTAGAGCGGTATTTTCGAATATTTAAGCTTTTTAAGATAAATGTCGACAACTTCAAAATAATCAACAACCAATAAAGTTATCAACAACAAACGTCAATCATCTCAAATGAAGTCATCGACATCAACATTGACGTGTAATTTTCTACTAGTGATGATATTTTTAGCTATTTGAGCTTCTTGCGGATAAGTGTTGTTGTAACTTCTTGTAACTGTAGGTAGATGAAGAAGTTTTTCATCTAATTTAGTAACCACATGGGGATGAGAAGTCGTGGTGACGTGAAGATATGGAACCGAAAGCTCTGGAGATGTGAAGGCATGGCTAAAATTGCTGAAGAATTGCTTATAGACAATTCTGATGTGAACTCTACAAATACTAGTGTTTGTGTATCGTAGAAGCCCCCGCAGAAAAACATACAATTCCTATTATCTTTCAATTCTTATATCATAGTTACACTTGAAGTTTCCGGATACCTCGTAGTTGATTAAATTCCGGCATATTTCTTAGTTGTTATTTCCAGATATTTTGTTGTTCAAATTCCGGCGTGTATCTTTGCTATAGTTTCTGGGTGTTTCGTCGCCGATTAAATTCCGACGTTATATCTTTATCTTGTGTACTTTAACGTTGATTAAATTCCGTTGAAGTATATGTATTAATTTCCTTGTGTACTTGTATGTTTGGAAGTGCCACGATACTCATTTCCTTTAATAAAAAACCGAAGAACAATTTTCGGTAAAAGGTATTTCATCGTCGAGGAAAATTCTGGCAAAACGATAAGTAATATATACACCGATATATTCTTTTTTTTTACCCGATATACAATCACCGTTGAATGTATAAAATATGGGAGAATTGCCTTACAAAACAAACTCTCAGTAAACATCGATATGCTCATTCAGCAATGGCTTATCATTATGCTCTTTATACTATGGAGCACCTAGAGAAAAATTCCACGAGTTAGGCTGATCGGTTCTCGGGCAGTCCGGTATCTTGGAGAATCGGACCAGACTAGTCCGATTCTCGGGTGGGTCATTGAAACCAGTGTCATATTTAGTTTTTTTTTATTGGTCGTTAATTTTCAAGATGAAATTGAATATGTTCTTGATAATTAAGGCCTTTCTACAATTAGTAGGTTTACGTGTAATATGGTAGGTTTTATAGAGATTTTTCTAATTTGTTGCAAAATTTCGTTGGAATGAGCAACTACTGTTGTGGTTTGATTTATTCTTGTCATTTTGCTCACGTGCATAAGTAAACGTAGTTACTCCAATCTTGAAGGGCCTTTCTTTGTGAAATGGAAGATAGATTAAGTTTTTTTTTCTATAGATCCTTAAGAAATTAAAAAAATTAAAAAGAGTCGGTCCTATCCGAGCGGGTAGTTCCACGCCTGAAATCAGGAACCAAATCAAAATTCACGGGTTCCATAGGAAATTGGACTGATACCCCCGAGAACCGCCCAGAACCAGTTGATTCGGTTCGGCCGGTTCCTTTTTGCTCACCCCTACCACGAGTGAGATTGAAGAAGAATGGTTCCAAAAATCAAATCTGCAATGATGTTCACATACCAACGGCGGCCAGAAATCCGACTCCGAACTCAGTAATTAGCCAATTAAATGCACCCATAATTTAGCAAAGGACCGCCCATCCTGTCTCTCTCGAATTATACCAGTCTTCAGGCACGCTCTATACACGTGCTCGACGTCATAGTGAATCAATAATGATATAAACAACTGTAATTGGATGGATAAGCTAAACACTCCACATTGTTTTTCTTTTCTTAATACTATGCGAGTTCTTTAAAAAGGGATTTCATCAAGTGCAGTTTTTATGGATATTTAACTTCTTGTTTTCACCTTTTAATCCTTTTTACCAAATTTTCCTTTCTTTCTCTTTCAAGCAAAATGGTAATGCATGTGTTGTAGTACTATGTAGGGTCCTATTCGAGTAAGCAAATTGAATTTCACGAAAACCCCCCCGAATGATCATCCCCTATCTATCTTTAGCTTTCTTCATTGCATGTCGTGTCTTGAAATACACTTGGAAAGTTAGTTCACTGTATCGTCTTGGCGACCTTACTTCCTTCTTTCCTTCATCACGTCTTCTGCATTTCCCCTCTCTCTCTCTCCCTCTCTCTCTCTCGATCCCATTCCCGGGCTCGCTCGTCGCCTTCGAGATCGGTGGCTTCCCTTCCTCGCCTGCATCGCCGCCAAGCTTGTTTGGTTCGAGGTTCTCGAGAGAGAGGCCAGCCAGCAGCATCGTTGTTTAAAAGGACATCATCGTTCATCTTGTTTTCTGGAGAAACCACAAGGTTGTGTTGGGGAGATTCTTCAAGAAAGTGATCATGGTTCTTGGGTTGTGGACGTTCCTTGGAGCTGCATTTGCCGCAGTTCTCTTCCTTCATGGATCTTTCTCTTCAGCTGATGGTACGCCTCGTCTTACACCCATCTTCGCTCTTTTTCTTGTTTTTAACTCACAGGGGACTCAGTTAGTGTTCGATTAATACCGTAATACTAATTTCCCGGGATACTCCTAGACCATGTTCGAGAGTGTATATATTAAATGTCATCCTTGGTTTTGAGCTAATAGAAGTAGCTTACATACCAGAAAAAAAAGCGTACATCTACAATACTTGCGTAAAAATGGGTACATAGATAAGTTAAATTCAGCCCGATATTGAATATAAACGCCGTAAAAACGAGGTCGAGAAGGTCTCTCGTTGAGAATTCAACATGAGCTGTCTCTCATGAATCATGGCATTGTAGATTAGCGACACGATGAAGTTAAAGACGGGGTTGTTCTACCTACTAATTGCAGCTCAATATGTAGCCCATTTAAGGGAAGCAGCGGTTGCAGTTGTATATCGCATTCTCTCTTCCTTTTCCTGGCCACACATCACATGGATCTCTGCTTCATTTCTCCAGTGTACTACACGAACTGATTCACAATGCTTTCTCCAAAGTACAAAGTGACAATGACATCATTCCCTGTCGGTGCAAAATAACAGCGAAAAATAAAAATTCATCTGCTAATTATGTGCATACTTATCGGAAGGAGGCAAAAAAAAAAAAAGAGCAACACTAACAAGATATGAAGGAGACTACATAGGAGCTGGGTCATCCTATGGCCCCTTCACTTGGTTAGAGCAAATTCCAGTCAGCAAAATACGGGATTTCCCTAACTTTTAAGGTAGGCGTTAGGTTTGGAGATGGAGTTATTCTTCTTATTATTAAAGAAGCCGATGCAACTTTCTCTGTCGTTTTGTTTTTCCATTGTCTTGAATTAATTATCCACGCCCTTGATGAAAGGACATTCACTTAAGCATCATCATCTGTGTTTGCCTGAGAAATTTTCTGCATAAGGTTGTTGACTGGGCCACAAGCAAGCCGGTTGTCTTGGCCTTAATGTGGATGCAAAGATAAATGCACCAACTTTTTTGTTCTATCTTTTTATTTGTATTACTAACACTCTATAACAACATCGATCGGTTTTTTATGTCGAGCAAAACAAGAGGCATTCTATCGAAACACTCTACAGTAGGTGCAAGACTCCTATAATAATGCCCAGAAGGGATTGTTGGCGCTAATTGCACCTTCCCGTCTTTAGCCTATCCCAAAAGCTAAATTAAAAACGACCGGCGTTTATTTTTTACAAATAACTTAAATGATCTCCTGCCAAATGGATACATATATGTCCAGTAGCTTAAAAATCACACTCTGCTCCGAGTTTCATCATGAAAACTGATTTTTAAGGCTGCTACATTTATTAAGCCAATCATAAAAAAAAATGAAAAAAAAAACCGATACCCCAATAACAACTCGTGTTCCACATTTTCCTTTCAATATGATTCAATGAAATCTTCTTTTGACCAAAAGAAAAAATTATAATAAAGTGGGATTACTAAGCTATGTTCTGCACAAATTTTAGGAAACTAAATTATTTGTTCGAAGGCGCATAATTTCCTCACCAAAATTTTCTTTCTCTTTTCAGCCATCCCGCCTAGAACCTATAGCTTCATGCGCAACGCCACATCGGCGCCACCGGTCTCATACTACGACTACATCGTCATCGGCGGCGGCACTGCCGGCTGCCCATTAGCGGCGACGCTATCTCAAAACGCCTCTGTCTTACTCCTGGAAAGAGGCGGCTCGCCCTATGGCAACCCGAACATCACCGAATTGGAAGCCTTCGGGGCGGCGATCTCGGACCTCTCTCCATCCTCCCCGTCGCAGCGTTTCATCTCCGAGGACGGCGTCATCAATGCGCGTGGGCGAGTGTTGGGTGGTGGAAGTTGCCTGAACGCCGGGTTCTACTCACGTGCCGCTCCTGAATATGTGAGGTAGGTAGTGAAGTGTACTCCATGCATTTACCTTTTACTTATTTTTGTTCTCTGGGTCTAGTGCCCCACTTTTCAAACGTGTTTAATGAAAAAAAAAACATTTCATTTTCAAACTATTTATTATGCATATATCACGAAATAATCAGTGTATTGAAAATTTATTATATTTTTCTGTTTGATTGCTAAACAGCGTGAAAAGCAGATTTCAATAAAATAATAATAACAGTCATATCTTAATCGTCGTCGTCGTCGTCGTCCTCGTCTTCATCATTATTATTGACTTTTCGGTTGACGATAGGGATGTGGGGTGGGATGGGAGACTGGTGAATGAGTCGTACACGTGGGTGGAGCGGCTGGTGGCTTTCGAGCCCGAGATACGACAGTGGCAGTCGGCGGTGAGGGACGGGCTGCTAGAAATCGGCGTGGTTCCCAACAACGGCTTTACCTACGACCACATTTCCGGGACTAAGGTGGGCGGGACCATATTCGACCGCTTAGGCCGGAGGCACACGGCCGCCGATTTGCTGGAGTATGCCAATCCCAAAGGCATCACCGTCCTCCTCTATGCTTCCGTGCATAAGATCCTTTTCAGGAGGAAAGGTGCGCCTTCTTGTCACTGGATAAATGCACGATCTCTCCCTTTCATGCTTTCATTGAGGGAGAGAAAGTTTATGATTGAGATTAGAGATGTTGAAGCTATTTAAAGATTATTCGAATCACCATTTTCTTTATCGCCCCAATAATTGTGAGTTCTTCAAAAGATGCACAACCTATTTTGCCTCCTCAAATTGCTCACTGAACAGGAATGCCAAGGCCCATGGCCCATGGAGTGACCTTCAAGGACTCGACGGGGGCCAAGCACAGGGCCTACCTTAGACAAGGACCCAAGAACGAGATTGTCGTCTCGGCCGGAGCCCTCGGGAGCCCACAGCTCCTGATGCTGAGCGGGCTGGGCCCGAGGGCCCACCTCCAGGCCCACAACATCTCGTTGGTTGTGGACCAGCCCATGGTCGGGCAAGGCATGTCCGACAACCCCATGAACGCGGTCTTCATCCCGTCGCCGAACCCGGTGGAGGTGTCGTTGATCCAGGTGGTTGGGATCACTCAGTTCGGGAGCTTCATTGAGGCCGCTAGCGGTGAGAACTTCGCCGGCGGTTCCTCGACCAAGGACTATGGCATGTTCTCTCCCAAGGTAAAGACTTCATATGCATACGCATATACGTACGCAAGTGCCGTATTGTTTTGATAGACTAGGGTGTCGGGCCAATCTTGCTGGCACCTAGGCTGGATCGGGTTCAATTAGCTAGGACAATGCGGTCTAGGACGAGGAAAAATGTTTTGCGGACACTTACATAAATCATCACTGATGCACATAATCACTTAAAAACAATAATTTTCAATAACATGAATCTCATGCATTTTCCTTCTGTGGTAAAAGAAAAAGAAGACTAATTACTCTAAACTCACACGATTGTTTCTTTAAAGTGGAGTTATTTACCAAATCAAAGCACATTGCTATCGTATATCATCGTAGATTGGCCAGCTCGCGACGGTTCCGCCAAAACAAAGGACTCCGGAAGCCCTAGCGAAAGCCATAGAGGACATGAACAGCCTCGACGAGGCGGCATTCCAAGGCGGATTCATCCTTGAGAAAATAACGGGGCCCATGTCCACGGGCCACTTGGAACTCCGGAGCCGCAACCCGAAGGACAACCCCTCCGTCACTTTCAACTACTTCCAAGACCCCGAGGACCTGCGGAAATGCGTCGAGGGGATCTCCACCATCGAGAGGGTCATCGACTCCAAGGCGTTCGCTAGCTTCAAGTACGACTCCATGTCGTTCGAGTCGCTGCTGAACCTGACAGTGAGCGCGCCAGTGAACCTATTGCCGAGGCACCGGAACACAACGACCTCGATTGAGCAGTTCTGCAAGGACTCGGTCATGACCATTTGGCACTACCATGGAGGGTGCCAAGTAGGGATGGTAGTGGACAGTGAGTATAGAGTCTTGGGTGTGGACGCACTTAGGGTCATCGACGGTTCCACTTTTAATCACTCTCCCGGCACTAATCCTCAAGCCACGGTCATGATGCTCGGAAGGTAATAACTCATTATTACTGAAGCATTTTAATTTATAACGTCGGTGCAAAAAAAAACAAAACTATTATTTTCACAAGCGATGTCAAGTCAAATTGGCACATGCATGGATGGACGGACCTAGGATGAGTGGCCACGTGTTTAAGTCGTGCTCACGAAAAAAAGCATTTTTCCATGTATGACGATGGAGAATACTCGAAATCTAGGTTATGAACTGGTTTTTCAAAGGAGTTTTTGGATGTTCTGGTGCAGGTACATGGGGGTCAAGATATTGAACGAGAGGCTCGCAAGCGAAGCGTCCTAGGAGATCATCACCAGATGGGCGCATTCAGTAGCTGCTCTCCAAGGATAGTCGAAGTGTTATGAGTAGAAAGAAGCACAATACTGTATCAGAGAGTGCAGAAAGAAGCAAAATTAGGTATCAGCTTTTAAGTTGGTGGCAGAATAATGTCTGGTATGCTATACCAAAATCTGTTCCGTACCCTTTGAAGAGAATATGATATTGGATATGCTTCCACGGTTCCGGGTATCGCTGCCAAAATTCCACATGCAAAAGAGATGGCATTATCTTTGCCTAGCTTTTACCCCTTTCTCCCTTTCATCGTCTTGAAATGTTGCGCAGACATAAAAGTACTCTCGTGACCTCCCCACTTCATTGGTGGCTTTGAGCTGAGCGTTAGACGCCATTGCTGCATGGACTCAAACAAATTAACAATTTGCATGCATGCTTTATAATTCTTTCTCTGAGAGAGAGAGAGAGAGAGAGAGAGAGAGAGAGAGAGAGAGAGAGTATAAAATGTCACGAGACTACTTAATTTATGTAAACCTAGCCACCACTAACGCACCTTCCTGATCGAGTTCTTTTAACCCCCAATATGTCTAGTAAATTACATGGACAATGTGTGCTATTGATAATCATACATTGCAATGTAGCTAAGGTTCTCAAGATTTAACTCCATCGCAGTTGTTTCTTAGTTTTTTTTACTTTTGGGATAAAGCCCATATTGGTTCCTAAATTCGATTTGATTTTTGAACTTTAATTTTGGCCAAATTGGTGCTTATACTTTTTTTGTTTTAACCAATTTGGTTCTTTTAATTAACAAGGGGTATCCAACTCATCCTGTGGAATCCACATTTGTTGACGTGGCTGTTCACGTGTAACGACCACAAGAGCAAATTAGCAAAAGATTAGCAAAATAAGGAAAAAGAACAGGAGCACTAGAGAGAGAGAGAGAGAGAGAGAGAGAGAGAGAGAGAGAGAGAGAGAGAGAGAGAGAGAGAGAGAGAGAGAAGAGAGAGAGAGAGAGAGAGAGAGAGAGAGAGAGAGACAGAGAGAGACAGAGAGTTGGGGGCGGCGTGGCTGCATTACTGCCGGGAAGTCTCGGGGACCCTTGCTGACCATTGCTTTGCGGTGACATGCGGTAAGGCTATGATTAAGTGCGAGGGCGAGAAGGCCCTCACACAGACACCAGCAAGGATTGAGGGCGAGATCTTGATGATGTTCGCCGGGCCTTGCTGCCTGTCTCTCTCCCCATACTTCTGCTGCCATTCTCTTTCATTTTATTTTTTGCCGAGGTGGCTGTTCACATGTACAACCACGTCAACTGATGTGGGTTTCATTGAGTGAACTGGATTGCCCCACAAGCTAAAATGACCAAATTGGTCCGAACCAAAGAGTACAAGAATCAAATTTAAAGTTTAAGGATCAAATCGAACACCGAGAAAGAGCTTGGGAATCCATTTTGGCATTGCCCCTCTACTTTTCTTACATAGAGTGAAGAAAAGAGAGAGGTCTAGATCATGGGATGAAGAATATCTTTGCGATGAGAAGCATTTTCAACAAAAAAGGCTGGCATGCATGGAATGCGTAGAAAGCAGGCACTCGGCTATTTGGATATCCATGGCATATGCCATCTGAACTCAAAGCCTCTCAATAAACCCTAGAGCCTATAAATACATCTTCAAATGCTCTTCCATTACAAACCAAGAAAAGGGGAGAAAGACAGAGTCAAAGTCAAAGCTTTTCAATGGCCGATGAACATCGGTGACTACACTAAGCAAATCAGTTTTAGGGTTTCTCTTCTTTGGCAAGGCATGTCGATGATGATGATGATGGAGAAGGTGAATGCCTTCCAGCCATTAATGACTTGCCAAAGGAGAGTTGCCCTCTGACTGCTTCTGCTTAACACGACTTGAACTCGAAGGGTCTTCAAGCTTTTCGTTTATACTTGGTGAGCTTCTGAAATGATGTATTATATGTGCATATATGTCGAGTTTTAGTCTCTGCTTGGCATAAATAAACTATTCTTTATTGATTTATCCGTCATTACCATATATATGGTATTGACGGGATAAATCAACAAATAATAGTGCCCAGGTTGAGAAGAAAACCAAAACCGCATGAAAATATTGACATGATGTCGTCCATTCAGCCACATTTCTTCATTCTCATTGCATTAGTGACCATTATACCCACATGTACGAAATTTTTACTAATTGAATTTTGACATAAGGTTAGCATGCTACGTCTCTTGTTTTTTTTTTAATCATTTTCATTTACAACCAACCTGTATCTTTGTGAAGCTATTAGAATGACATCGATGTATGGTGCCTGCATAATCGCCAACTTAGCAATGAACACTTTCAACTCAACATACCAAGAAAATTAGTCGGAAAATTCCGTAGATTTGGCTTAGTGAATTGTGAATCTTTATGAGACGCATGACTTAATCGGGGCTTACTTTTGTGGTCACAAATGGTCTAGTTTACTAATTCAAAGAATTGGACTGTGCAGCCTACACCAAGGTAAGCTTGTCCCCTGCTAAATAATTGATGTACAAGTTGGCAACTATAATTCATGGCGTGGAAAAAAAGAAGTTAGCTATGTTTTGCTGTAAATCTCCTAGAGAAAGGGCACTATACTATGAATCGAACCCAATACTACTTCTGATTTTTTGCCATAAAGTATTCAAATGATAACTATCTTGTTCTTTCAAAATGTAATGATCTTTATGCAACATGAATTACTTTGAGTTTAGTGTTGCCTATCGATTTGGCTCCGGCAAAGCAATCCTTCTTTAATGCACGAGACAAGGTGATGAAGATCTGCCCTGTTGGGTATCACTTCGCGACTGGAAAATCTCATCCCTGAGAACATGTCTGAAGCCTCGTTGGACGTCTACAGGCGTCGCTAAACCTCGAAGTGGTCTCTGGAGACGCCAAAAGAAGTTGTCGGACAGATGAGATACGCGCTAATGTTTTGCAGCGACACCCGCAACGGCCTATCAAGTATCGACCGCATTCAAGGAACATTTTCGGGTTTTTATGGATGATGTTACCCGTCGCCTATTGTCCTTTTTCAAGTAAATATTAGATAAAAGAGTCACGCTAAAGAGTCCAACGAGAGTCTATCGCACAAACTTCATGAACTAATTTAGTATCTTCCTTTTATCAAAACCATGTAATGCTGCGAGCCTATTACTTATCTTAACCCCATCTTGTATAAAAGCAAAGACTGTAAAGTAGAAACTTATTTTCACATGGCCCTTCCTTTTGAGAGCAAGATGACCACAGATTGCCACAAACTATGAACAAGAAAAATAAATCATTAGCAGAATGTTAAAGACACACACACACACACACACACACACACACACACACACACACACACATATATAGAAAATCCTACGATGTTTAAATAAGCTAGTCGACCGAATTACAATTGTAGCAAGTATTTCTTCTTGGAAAAAATAAATCGCAGATTGTCAGTTTAACACAAGCAACACAATATTTTCTTTTGTTCTTTTTTGGATCACACGGTATTCCGAATTTTCGCTCGAGTAGGCATGGCCCCTTCGATTAACTCTGAACGAGAAACATTGTGATTCAACACCAGGGATTGTTACATTCGAAGTGAGCGTTTAACCACTTACCGCGACCTTTCATAGTGGTATACTTAATGAATATTGTTCGAAAGGGTTTTGATCATAATAGCATCGTTTTAATTTTGACATGGATCGATATATTGCATTTTTTTTCGCTTAAATAAAAATGGAGGACTATGTTGTTTGGTAACGTGATTAAATGCTCGTGAAGACTTGAAGACCAAAGACTAGAAAGTATGTACCCAATTAATGTGACATTTGGAAGGGGGCAATGGCAATGCACAGGTAGTCAATGAAATTGACCTCGTCATAAATAGGCAAAAACAAGGTAAATATCTAGATGGATCATTCTTTATATACCTATTTCTATAGGTAAAGGGTACCATACACTGATCTGATATACGCATTACAATACCGGTTTCGCCTCAAAAGAAAAAAAAGAAAAGAACGTAAAGTAAAGAAAAAAGAAAATTCACAAAATTTAAAAAATATTGATGCACTACATAGAACGGCCAACTCTGATTGGGTATCTAGGTAAATATTTCTCGACCAGGAGAACCACATTGACAATTTGGAAAATTTATAATTGAATTGACCCATGTACAATATGTTTAAAACTTTTTTGGGCAATTTTTCTGATTTTGCGAATTGTGATTAACCATTGCTCAAAAGGACACTTATCACTAAGGCAAAGCCATGTTTGTTCATAATTTCACAATTTTGTGTATTGTCAAAGATTACAAAAGCTGATAATGAGACGGTTTCACAAGCAAGTAAGCATCCCAGTAAATAATATGAAAAGTAAATTTCAATTGCTTCAAATGAAAGCTGGCCATTTTTTTTGTTTGATCTTATTCTATCCTATATTTATTTTTACAAGTCATTGGGCGCAGGTTGTGAAATCATGCTTTCTCACTCACACATCCCCACCCTAACCCTTTTAAAAAGGCAAGGAATCGAACTCCGCACTTTCTTTTTCCAAGTGTGAAGGGCGGCTATTAGGACAACCCCCAGTTGTTGAATAACATGGCCATTGCCCATTGTGAATCCCTGTCCAAATTTGATTAGAAATCTCTAGTAAGGTTGTCTTTTCGCATAGGAAAAGTCAAATATTTCACTTTCATACTTTCAAGCTTTTTAATAATTAAGTCCTTATACTTTTATTTTTTCTAATCAAGTCATTTTACTTACGCAAAGTGACTAAATCGAGCCCCTTCGGCACTACGTCCTGTTGACATGGTCGTTGGCAATCCTCAAGTGTGACGTGGCCACATTTTGCTCGTGTAGACTCTCCCCTAGAAAATTGTACAATAAAACAAATCATCTTCTTCCGCTCATAATCTCTCTTTTTCAGCATGGACTTAACTTTTGATCTCCAAAAATATTTTCCGTTTCACACTCCAGGGTCGTGCAATGTCCGCGTCAGCTTGATTTGACAATTTTGCAAATAGGTTGACCAGGGCATCAATGGCAAGTAGAGGGGCTGTTTTTCTCCTTCAAAGTAGAAAATCTTTGTACTTTTTGGGCCTAATTAAAAAAAAGAGCACCAGCTTTAGGTCAAGGGATTATTTTGATCTGAATTTTATTTTATTCTCTAAAAAAGCATCAACTTTAAGTTGATGGACAATTCTGCCCGAACTTTTTTTTGTCTCGTAAAAAAACACCAACTTTAGGTCGATGAACAATTCTGGCCTGAACTTTATTTTATCCCGTAAAAAAAAATCAACTTTAAGTTAAGTGACAATTCTGGTCCCAATTTTTTTTGTCTCATTAAAAATCACTAATTTTCTTCATGATCCCAAATCTCGCCCCCTATTGACTTTCACCACTGTTTGAGAAAGAAGGTTATGGTGGTCAAGTTGGCGAATCCCGTCCATGGAGTCTGTCAACAAGTGGTAGTAGCTTCAGATTACGTTTGGTCAGAGAGATTCAATCTGGAGATATTTTTGACTTGTCAGTGAAGTGAAGGAGACGAATAGTTTTACTGTTATTCTTCAAATTGTGACTTAGAGAATAAGACAATGAATATTGTCTTAAATCCAGTTAGCAAGCCACGTTGATTTATTGCTAATGTGGAATAACCAAGCTAGATAATCAATGATTTTAAGTCAATGAGGGCTAAATTTGAGAAGTTAAAGTTAATGTTTTTTTGCTAGACAAAAAAAGTTGGAGCTACAATTATCTCTCGACCTAAAATTGGTGCTTTTTTATGGGACAAAAAAAAAGTTCAGGCCTAAATTGTCCATTGACCTAAAGTTGGTGTTTTTTTACTGAACAAAAAAAATTTGGGCCAGAATTGACCCTAGAATTAAAGCTTGTGTTTTTTTTTTTGGAATTAACGCGTACTTTTTGTACGGTAATATAGAGTAGCGCTCATGAGCAGATACGTGTGCCGAAAAAACATCGTAACCTAAGTTTGTTTTTCTCGTAACTCTTATACAAAGTGTCGTGCTACATAAATACCTAAGTTACGAATGCCCTAGGGAACCACAGCTGGGGCCCACCTGCATGATTGAGTTTCACATTGATATGAATTCTTGATTATTGAGATGGTGGGGTCATTTTCAAGGAGTCGAAAAAACTTGTGGCCTGGGCAAGAGGGCCGGCCACTTCAAAAGTTCTCTGGCCTCTTTCCGTTTGTTCGGTTCCTTCCACCAACTGTTCTTCCCGTGTGGCACTGATGCGGCCTTTTTTCCAAGGGGTTCGTCTTGCTTGGGGAGTACCCACCAGCCACGGCCACCTCGTTTCTCGGTCTAGTGGGCCTCGGGGCGCTTTTGACTGTTATCTTGGAAACGCAAAACAACATATTTTGCCAACATCAAGGCGGAAAAGGAGGCTGCTTGACAATGAACCGGACGTGGAGGTCTGCGTTCCTCATTTCGCAGAGGTTGCTATTATTGCATGGTCCATTCACGACAATAATAAGACAAGGCTGAGTGATCGTGATTGATCATCTAGTCCCCCGCCTATGCAGATGCATAGCATCCAAAGTGCTCATCTTCTTGGGGTGTTAAAAAGATGCCCGCGTCCGAAAGTAAACTATTTCGACTCAAAGTCAGCAGAAAAGTCAAGATCAGCCATCAAGAACGAGGGAGAGAAGTAGAGCGAGCAATTATTGGGTGGGCCGGGTGTGTGAGCCATCGGTGCACCTAAAGCTCCGGATGGTGCAAGTTCCATGCGAACCCACTTGAATCAAGGGCTGAGGTAGGTCGGGGGTGCACATGCGCTCGGTGCACCTTGGGAATTTGCTGAGCATCGGGCTGAAAGATTGCCAAGCGGACAAGAACTAGAAGCAGCTTGAAAGGCTGCCGTGTTGAAGTGGTGTCATGTGCGCAAGTTGACCTTGACTTGTTCATTAGAAACACGCAAAAGACAGCCTGTCCAACAAGCAAAGGCCTTCCTTGACCAAAAAAAAAAAAAAACAAGCAAAGGCCTTCGAACTTGACGTTTGGGGACAAATGGAATTGATTACAGAAGCAGATAAGATAAAACGAGGAGGAGGAATGAGAGAAAACCAAAGATGATTTAATGTGGTCGGAACAGCAAGGAGCAGTATGAACTCGCCTTGCCTCAGGGAGGCCTCAGAAGCATGCTTTCTTGGTTGCTCCCCCTTTGCTGGCCTTCCAGGAGCTCCGGCCGAGAAGTCTGTGACTGGCGCCGCCGTGTTCCGGCATGACTTCCTTATTGCCACCGCCTCGTCTCTCCACCCAAATTCACAATTCACTAACCACGAGTCCCTTCCTTCATTGCACGAATCGTCTTCTTTGTTTGCAAATGCATTTCCCCAATATGAACAGACGGATAAGGCCGATGAGATCCGAGCCAATGAATATCATCACCTCTCTTCGGCTAACTATGTTTGTCTTGACTACACAGGTCATGGCCTCTTCTCTTACTCACAGCAGATCGGCCATCTTCCTGCGACTTCGATAGCCTCTTCCTCCTCTCATCCTCCGCCATCGCATTCGTCGTCGCTGGAATCGCCCTTCCTCGTGATTTCATACAAATCAGTGAACTTGAGCTCACAGATACTTCATGGTGTCCAAGAATCGGAAATCGAATCCAGAATCAGGAAAAGAATTATGGCCTTCATGAATGTTTCGGAATCTGATTATGCCATGGTTTTCACTGCTAACCAGTCATCTGCTTTTAAGCTTCTTGCAGAGTCATATTCCTTCCATTCTAATACTAATCTCCTGACAGTGTATGACCATGAAAATGAGGCAGTAGAATTGATGCTAGAGAGCGCGAGGAAGAGGGGTGCACACACCAGATCAGCTGAATTCTCGTATCCGAGGATGAGAATCTGGTCAGAAAAATTGAGGAAGATGATAATTGGTAGTAAGAGGAACAGGAGAAGAAGAGGGCTATTCGTTTTCCCGCTCCAGTCAAGAATCACCGGGGCTCAATATTCATACTCATGGATGGGAATGGCACAGGAAAGAGGTTGGCATGTTCTGCTCGATGCATCTGCATTGAGACCTAAGGACATGGACACTTTTGGCCTCTCTATCTTCAAGCCCGACTTCCTCATTTGCACGTTCTACAAGGTTTTCGGGGACAACCCGTCTGGTTTCGCTTGCTTGTTCGTCAAGAAATCGAGTGCTTCGATCCTAAGGGATTCAGATGCAGCTAGAAGTATAGGGATTGTGAGTCTCTCCCCCGTCACAACATCTTTTCGTCATTTTCAGGAATCTGCTCAAGAAGGCATCAGTCAGAGACCAAGTTCAGGATTATTTCAGTTGCAAGAAAATGATATTATATCTGGAATGGCGCCTAAAGAAATGCATTACGGATCTCCCGAGTTGCATTCATCTGAAGTGGACAATGTAACACCAGAGGCAGTGTCATCTACTGAGATTGAAGAAGTAGAGACACCCTTGGATTCCGTCAGATCAAGAATTACAGAGACCAGCTTTGATGGGAATTTGGAGATCGAGTTTCGAGGCCTTGATCATGCAGATAGATTGGGCATAATACTTATAAATTGCAGAGCAAGGTACCTGATCAACTGGCTTGTGAATGCGTTGCTGAGCCTGAAACATCCGGATTCAGACACCGAGCTACTTCCCCTGGTCATGATTTACGGGCCAAAGGTCAAATTCGAACGAGGACCGGCGGTTGCGTTCAATGTGTTTGACTGGAAAGGGGAGAAGATCGATCCTGTGCTCGTGCAAAAACTCGCCGATAGAAATAACATTTCCCTCACTTGTGGATTTCTGCAACATATATGGTTTGCGGACAAGGATAAGGAGTGGGAGAGGACGTTGGAGACCAGAACAAGTGTGGCGAAAGGGATGGAATCAAGAAGGAAGAGGGACGACCGCCGCGGTATACCGGTAATCACGGCTTCACTCGGTTTCTTGACCAATTTCGAGGATGTGTATAGGCTGTGGGCATTTGTTTCGAGGTTCTTGGATGCGGATTTCGTCGAGAAAGAGAGGTGGAGATACACGGCCCTGAACCAACAGACGGTCGAAGTGTGAAATCAGAGTTCTGTCCGAATCTTCTCCAACTCTTGGAAACATTTTTTGTTCTTCATTCTTCCATTCTTTGATTCATCCTTCCTCCTGAGCATATGCTTTGTTGGCAGCCAGGTCTGATTTGTTGATCTATAAACTTGTACTTTGAAGAACTTTTCTATCGTGACATATAAATTAATCCGCCAATATGTTACATTAATTTGCCTTTTTTGGAATTTTATTACCGTCATTGTAAGAGTTGATGAACACATTCACTGTTTTCTTTTTGTCAGTCAAAGCCATGTCATTCAACGAATATCACGAAAGAGACAAAATATATGAGTTCCTGAACACAAAAGATCCCATAAAGGTGGAGATGGGATTTGATAACCAGTTGGTTGGAAGGGCTTTCTGGCGTCGGGCTTTTGCAATCCAGTTCGCGATCTGATTGGCCTCTCTCGAACAATAGGCTACTCTAATTGACTTGGACCGAGTTAGGCAGACCTTGCAATCTCCAATCACACCTTTGTTGTTCCCATGAGCAAGGATTAGAGCCTGAGACAAACTGCAGAACTTATAAGCTGGAACGCATTCACTGTCCGTTGGATGCTTGACATGCGAAAAAAATTGGCTGTATCATCATCTTCAACTACACATTATCAATCATCCAATTGTGAGTGTGAAAAAATTCTGTAACACTAACGGTGGATTTAAGAGTTATCCCTTTTTCCCTTTGTCCTAATCCGCTGCATAGGTCAACATGGTCATTTCTTTTTTGTGGGTGTACTAACATATTAAACACGGTCTCACGAAATGAATATGGACGGATCATTCTAAATTTAGTCAGGTTCACTGATATTGCTACTCGAAATTTCGATTCTCTGCTTAGTTCCAATTTCCAACTAACCCTTAGGAAAAAGTGTTCGAATTACACCATATGAGTTGTATAACACACTGATTGAATCCATTAAAGGAATTACGCGACACCATCGATTCAAATTCTAATGGCAGATTGCTATTAGCTGAGAGTTACAGATGAAATTTAGCACTCCAAGCTAAATTTTGCAATGGGGGGCTGGTCGGCCAATTTAAAGGGTGTTCAAGCCCATACAAAGTCGGGTCCAAAGAAACAAAAAAGCAAAGACATAAACAAGCACTCTCCCAAAAGACAAAGGGATGTGCTTGACATTCATTACATGTCATTTTAAGGCAAAGAATTGTAAGAGTGAATTTCCATCTTCTTCATCATCCTCTAACTTTAGAGTTATTATTTTCTCCACCTCGCTTTTCCGATATGTCATATATATGTTCTCTATTTGTGATTCAACTGTAATCCCGACCCCAGACATATATGTTAACAAGAAAGGACGAATTTTATTGACAATGTATTTAATTAAAATCGCGAGGTGTAATCGGTACAAACTTTTGAGAAAAAGTAAATATCAAGTTTTTTTTAAATTTCCGAATAATATTTTTGTTCGTTGATATGAATTATTGTTTTCCTATGCTACCTCTCACCAAGCAAAAATTAAATTGTTTGGTTCGTGTCCATAAAAAAATCATTGATCTAAAAGGTGGTGCTTGTGGCCTCAAAGTCGAAGTTACTTTAAAGTAGTTCCTTAGCCATCACTTTGCGCAGGCACGTCTATTTGCATATTTTTGTATATTTACTAAGCCAATTAAATAAGGTGTAATTGTAAGATAAAAGATGCTATTTATTTAATTATCACATATATTTTTCTAGAAGAATATCATGCCTTATGGAGGTCTAAGATTAACGTGTGGCAAAAAAGACGTCAACACCCAGGACACAAAATAGAGAAAAAAAAAGTGATCTCTAGAATCCAACGATGGAAGCTATTATATTGTTGAAATCAGTCTATTCAAAAAGTAGAAAATAGATTTTAAAAAATAAAATTGCTCTATGTTTTAAATAAGTTGTAATTAATCTTATTTTAATTTAACGTATTTGATTGTAAGTTTGAATTTTTTTTGGTAATAGAAAAGGAACGATGAGTTATTTATTCCATTAAATTATTTCATAGTCAAAAGAAACAAATTGAATAAATTGTGTTATAACGAATGAAATTACTCAGCAAAAAAAATGAACGAAACTTCTCGAACGAAATGAGTTATGCTTTAATCAGCCATGGTATATATACAAATAACATGTACCTTTAAAGTGGAGCTTATTCAGTTAATGCTATTACTTAACTATAAATAAATGAACTTTTAAATTTCACTTTGATAAGCATACGTTGCACGTTTTTCATAAAGTGATATTTATTTGTGTAACAAGATAATATATACTAAAAACAAAAAAATAAAGAAATTTAAGCTGAATGAATTTTTAAGTAAGTGAGATTTATTATGTAACCTACATTTGCTATACTCGTAATATTGTTGCAAGACCATATGATCTGGTAATTGGGAAACATGACGTCAATTTTTCGGCTTTGTGACAAAAGCGAAGGTCTAGTCGTGGTCACGATAAGCCGTTGGATAGCAATTTGTCAAATCTTCGAAATAAATTAACTTCAGGGCACTATTCTAAGTTGCTTTTAGAGGAGAGTCTACGGAAACTTGCAAGGTTCGATGTCTAATTCTTAAAGCAATCAATTCACACAAAACCCAAAAGTCAAAGTGACAGAAAAACATCCTCGTTGCTTAGAAACATTCGAAGGTTATGTCGAACTTTAGCATGTTCAAAAAGATTGACATCTTCTCGACTTACATGATAAGTTGTGGAATATCGTACGTTAGCATAGCCTCTACAGACGTCCAAACATCTCCCTTATACTGTCATCGGTCCTAAATCATGTTCGGTCGTCGACCTCATAGCAAAGGTGGTCGATAACAACCTAACCCTGAGAGAGAGAGCATTTTGAATTTAAATCTTTCTAGGTCTCATTTGCATGTTCAATAACATATGTCCACTAATACTAAATAAAAAGATTAGATTAAGCGTGAGGTGGACTGATAGAATATTTAAATATTAAACTACGCATTAATCCAATAACTTTAGCTTTTAAAATAATTAATAATAATCCTATAAAATCTCATCAGTATGATACTCTCGAGCATATCATCAAAGATGTCGATATACCTACTACATGGAGATGAATTCAACCGTATTTGTTACTCGATTATTGATCGATAGACACCCACGTGGGTTGGTTTTTTTTTTTTTTGAAACACCCACATTGGGTTAAACGATACACAACGAATTTCTTTTTCTTACCTCAATCGGGGTTTGAATCACTTGTCGTGTCCCTCATTTATGTGAATCTGTAAAACTAACTATGATGGTGTGCTAGGTGATGCTCCACACGTGAGCATCTTTGAATCGCAATTGCTTAATCTCGTGTTGTTAAACACACACCTCAAAGGCACAGTGGTAATGTCTTCTGATGTTGTAAAAAAAAAAACTCTATATTTATAACATTAGAAATGGCAAGCGAATATTCATTCTCATATATAGTAAAAAGATTGGTATAGCCAATTAGTTACGTCTCATTTTGTAGTTTATTATCTATTTATATGTTCATTAGGTTAGATACATGAAATGTGAGCAGAAAGTCAGAAGCATTGTGCTTATGCATATTCCTCGGTTAATTTTTTACATATGTATCTACACTATATTTATTTAGTACTTCTAGTTATAACCGTAGTCTAGTCTAGTGTGCGTAATTTTCTACGTGTCCTTTTTTTTTTGCTAAAATTTTTTTGTAGGTGTCTTTTATTGACTAAACTAATGCCCCCACCAACCACTATTGTTGCCGCGGTCGAAATTGGTCGTCTAGCAATTAAAATAGTATTACAAGATATTCATTCTTATGAAAGATCGTTTGGTGCTCCGTGGATCAAATGTCTTAGCCTCTTAGGCGGCGCATCGGTTAGTAAGTAAAGTCCGATCGGACGATATCTTGGGCAATCGATTTGTTAAATGCGAGGCCGATCGAATTGCCGAGAGAGAGTTGGTTGGTCCGTGGGGATTCTACGCGTCTCAAGGCGCGGAAATGGCGAAGAACGTGGGGATTCTCGCCATGGAGATCTACTTCCCTCCTACTTGCGTGCAGCAGGTGCGTTCCTCCCGCTCCGCTCTGTCCCCATCGTGGCGGTATCGTTCTCAATGCACGAGAGAAAACGGAGGAAAAGATGTTTCGGAATCTGAGTGTGGCTCTGAACCCGAGCGCTAAGTTCGTCACGCGATGGAAACATTGTCTGTAGTGTATGGTGATCCAAGTGGCTGGCTTTGACGAGCGTTGATCCCATGGCATTCGGTGATGGAGCCCGCAGAGTCGCTTAGACGATGGATTCAATACTTTGCTGATGGAGTCGGCATCTGCATTTCATTTACTTCCGTAATTGCTATGACGAATCTCCTCATCCGAAATAAATATCCGCTTGGACTGTCTCGTGATGCTGGGGGAGCCTTTAGGTGGCGCCGTGTCGGTTGCTCTTCGACGACGATCCTTTCTTTTGAATGGATTTGAGGCTGATCGTTGTGAATTTACGCAGCTCTACGTCCATAACAACATCTGCCATTGCATCTGAATTGTTAACCCAGTTTCTCATTTCTGCGTGAATAGGAAGCCCTGGAGGTTCATGATGGAGTAAGCAAAGGGAAGTACACTATTGGGCTAGGACAGGACTGCCTGGCCTTTTGCACGGAGGTTGAAGACGTCATCTCAATGAGGTCTGCCTCACCATGATTTCGGGCTATCTGTGAAATAATCACAGCCCTTTCGCCTCTCATATGGCATGTTAAGTTTGCCAATCATTTGCCTATGCGGACATGACAATTTACTTAAATCTTGATTATTCAGTTTGACAGCCGTGACTTCCCTTTTGGAGAAATATGGAATTGATCCAAAACAAATCGGTCGTCTGGAGGTAGGCAGTGAGACTGTCATTGATAAGAGCAAGTCCATCAAAACCTTCCTCATGCCAATCTTTGAGGTATACTTCCACATATTTTGGAGCCTAGCAATTGTTGTGGCAAGTGGTGCATTAGTGTTGTTGCCAAGAAAATGATGCATATTTCTGGTGGACTTTTTTTGGGCTATTCTACAAAATTGCTGCAAGAGAAATGATTGCTTTGGTTAATTTTTTGTGTGTAAAATGAACAGGCAAGTGGAAATTCTGATGTCGAAGGCGTTGATTCAACTAATGCATGCTACGGGGGAACTGCAGCTTTGTTCAACTGTGTCAACTGGGTGGAGAGTAGTTCATGGGATGGACGCTATGGGCTTGTTGTATGCACTGATAATGCGGTATGTATTCTTATTAGTATTTTACTGTTACCTCAAGTTATCTCTAATTCCTTGGCCAAAGCGCATACATATATGTTTGTGCGTGTCTACTCATGTATGCTGTCTATGTTCATAGCTACTCATGCTGAATGGATGCTTTTGTAAATCCATTCCCCATATCATTTGTCAATTTGCTTTTATAACTTCTTTTTGTGGTCAACAAAGGTGATGAATATCAGTTCGAAAGCGCCTTTTCAGCTGCACTCGGATGGTCTTTAATGGTGTCTTAGATCGTATCATGTACAGTTTGTATGCTGGAGTACCCATCGTGTTGATTTATTGCGAGAGATTTCCTTTATCAGGTGTATGCTGAAGGACCAGCTCGTCCTACAGGAGGAGCAGCTGCCATTGCAATGCTCATAGGTCCTGATGCACCGGTCATTTTTGAAAGCAAATTTAGGGGGAGTCACATGTCTCATGCCCATGACTTTTACAAGCCTAATCTTGCAAGTGAATATCCGGTAACCGTCCTTGTACATTACATTCTTAATTGGTCAAATGATTTCTCCCCGGGTTCAATTCTTGTCTTAGTTTCTTTCAATTTTGCCAATGGAGTTCTAAAATTTTTCACTTTTTGTCAAATAAGTCTATCTGGCCAATTTTGGCCTGAAATTGTTGACATGGACACCGATTATCCCATGTGGCACAACCGGTGCTGACGTAGATAATTTTTAATAATATTTTAATATTTTTTGAATTTTGTATGAATTTTTTTTCTTGTCTTCCTTCCTTTTTTTTCAATAGAGGTCGGCGAGTATTGCAGGCAAAGCAGCCTCGTTGACTGCGGGTGAAGGCCACCTTTGCCCTTGGCTAGTGAGGCCATGGCGAGGCTGGCGTCACCCATGGCTGTGATGGCCTTGCCTTGATTTGACCCTCGCCGGCCACTGTTGAGAAAAAGGAAGGAAACAGGAAAAAGAATAAAAAGAATAAAAATATTTAAAAAATTTAGAAAATATTTAAATATTATTAAAATTTGTCCACGTTAGCACCGGCCAAAATTGGTTAAATGGACTCAATTTGTAAAATGTGAAAAGGTTAAGGACTCGATCGGCAAAATTGAAAGGTTTATGACTGAATCGGTAAAAATGTAATAAATTTA
Source organism: Syzygium aqueum (assembly GCA_031216185.1). Lineage (NCBI taxonomy): Eukaryota > Viridiplantae > Streptophyta > Magnoliopsida > Myrtales > Myrtaceae > Syzygium > Syzygium aqueum. Next base: position 4,632,229 of record CM062235.1, on the reverse strand, counting down.
TTACTTATTGGATAATTTTCCGGCGTTTTGTGAAGAAGTTATTGACAAGGACACCTAATCACCTGAAAGAAGAAGACAGACAGAAGAAAGTAAATGTACCCCCATTTCTGCACAAACAAGCAGATAGTTATCCAAGAGTTTATGCATGTTTATCCTCCCGTTTTCTCTGTGTTCTCTCAACACTATCTCGTTCGGGGAACTGGCAGGAATTCTAGCACCCAGGCTCCTGCAAACCAAAAGCAAATTAACAGCACAATTATTTTAATTCGTTGCAAGAAAGAACGCCGCAAAAAGAACGAAAATCGACAATTATAGAACTAAGTACAAGCAATAGGCTATTCAATATGGCCTAACATCATGGATGATTATCAAAAAAGTCCTTAACCTATTGTATTTGTATTAATTCAATCATAAACCTTTTAATTTGGGCCAATTTAGTCCTAAATTATTTACATTTTGCCAATTTAATCAATCTGATTAATTTTGGCCAGAAATCACTAATATGAACATCGACATCCTACGTGACATGAATGGCTGGTGTTGACATGGATAATTTTTGCAATTTTTTAATATTATTTGTGATTTTTTTTCTTTTTTTCTTTAGTTTTATTGTTGGTCGCCAGCCTTAGCGAGGGCTCACTGCCCTCGCCAGATCTAGGCCAGGTGAGGGCATCGTAGCACTAGCCCACCCTAGGTGAGGGTGTTGCGACCCTCGCGTGATTAGGGTGTGGCCTTGCGGCCCAGATCCGGCAAGGGCATGGTGGCCCTTGCCTAAATCCGGTGAGGGCTCTAGCCACACCGAGGCTGTGAACTGGCTGTGCCACGTGAGACGATCGCTGCCCATGTTAATGATTTTGGGCCAAATTGACAAATCGTGAGAAGATTTAGGATTAAATTGACCAAATTAAAGGTTTAGGATCGAATTGTCGCAACAATATAATTAGAACTATTTTGATAATTTTCCCAACGTGGCGAGTCATCAGGGTTATAATTAATCATATGCATAACGATTGTCTATGATGGAAGATCCGTGTACTATATCCGTGAGAACTTGATAAGCTCTCACGTTTACTATTAATAAGAACTCGTACAAAAAAGCAGAAGTAACCAAAAAACAAGTATTGCAGATAATTGCTAAATGTCTAGTCGATAGATGTCTCCAAGAGTATTGCAACAAATTGAATGAAGGGATTTCTTTTGGTGCTATTTCTGCCATATTCAGCTTGATAAATTCGAACTTTCTGAAGATGGTAAAATGCACCTTGAAAGTTTTCTAGAATTTGAACAGTTACAAAGAACAGAGAATATACAAGGATTCGTTTTGACTTTAGCTTCTTATGGAATAAAATTTTGGGCATTAGCGAAGTCCTTTAGCGAAAATGGTCAAATAATATACATATTGTAGGATGAGGAAGAGTGATTTGTTATTCAAAGGGATCTGTGATGACAATAAATCTGTCAAAAATATTTTGTGTTGAGAAAGCGAAATATGAAGAAAAAATTTTCTTTATCAAGAGGGGCAGTTGAGTCTGTTAGTGCAATTGCGAAAAAATTTGAAGTGTTCTGTTTCACCAAGACCAAAAATTAGTTCAATAGATTAGTCGAAAACATCTGGAAAAACAGTTGAGATAATGCTTGTGATGCTAGTGGGTTTTCAGCAATTAAGCCCTTATGACATCTATAAGATGTCATACCCAGTGTTAACAGAAACCTTCGTCAAGCAAGTATGTTTACGTCAAACCAAGTACCTCAAAGTCATGGTGGACCTAGCTTGATGAAGTTGAATGCTGCTCTCTTAATGTAAACCTGATAGCTATTTGGTTGCTGACAACAAAAATAAATGCACTTGGCTTTTTTCACTACATAGTACATGGTATATACTAGATGGTTCCTTCTACAATATTGCGCTCCGATTAGTCCTGAATTCTCTGTGATATCTATTTGCTTACCCTGTTTCTTGAACGTATTCTAGGTTGTTGATGGGAAACTATCACAAACATGCTATTTGATGGCTCTTGACTCCTGCTATAAACTTTTTTGTCACAAGTAAGTTGCTATCAATATGCTAGATGCCTTTTTTTTTGTTAAGATATGCTAGATTCCTTTTACTCCCTATTATGTTTAAGAATCTTACATGCTTTCTACATTCTTGCACTTTGGTTTTCCATAGATACGAGATGTTAGAAGCAAAGCAATTCTCAATATCTGATGCTGCCTATTTTGTTTTCCACTCTCCTTATAACAAGGTGCCATTTTCGCCTCATCTCAACTCTCAAGCAACTGCTTATTTCAGTATTCTTCAACTTCACTAATTCTAAAACATACTACCAACTGCAGCTTGTACAGAAAAGCTTTGCTCGTTTAGTATTCAATGACTACTTGAGGAATGCCAGGTTTTATGTTCTTCCTGCTTTACAGCTTTAAAAACTTCTGTAACATATATACTTTGATTCGATGATTGATTTTACTTCCATTTGACGGGCAGCTCTGTAGATGAACTTTCCAAAGAAAAGCTGGCTCCTTTTTCAAGCTTATCTGGCGATGAAAGCTATTCAAGCCGTGATCTTGAGAAGGTCATTCTAAAGCCTACATCCAAATACAATAAAAAGGATGAAACTTGTGGCTCATAGTGTTGTTTTTCCCCCTCATTTTAGGTATCCCAACAAGTTGCAAAGCCCTTGTATGATGAAAAAGTGCAGCCAACCACTTTGATACCAAAACAAGTTGGCAACATGTACACTGCATCTCTCTATGCTGCATTTGCTTCTCTTATTCACAACAAGCATGCCACACTGGTAAAAGTTTTTGGACATATTTTACGGAATGGTTCTTGCACCTAGCATCTGGATCTTGCATCTCAAGTTTATGTTCTTCAATTTCTGTAGGGAGGCAAATGCATCATATTGTTCTCATATGGAAGTGGTTTAACTGCTACAATGTTCTCATTGCGACTTCATGATGGCCAAAATCCCTTCAGCCTGTCTAAGATGGCATCCGTTATGGATGTCGAGAAGAAGTTGAAGTCAAGGCATGAGGTACTTCTCATACTCCACTAATACGCATAATTTTTAATGGTAGAAATCTCATGCTACTTCAATGTGCTTGAACCCAGTATTTGGAAGTATATATACGCAGCAGCAGTTAAGACGTCTCTGTAAATGTCCGCCTGTGATCACCTAACGCTTTTGTAAATTTCAGCTTGCTTGACCGTATTGCTTCTGTGTCAACTGCTAAGTGTCCAGTGGTGTTAGTATTCAATTTACTAAAGTCTGAGGACAAGAAAATCTAATCATCTTGCGATGAGAAAAACTAGAGCGAACCGTCACCTTACCATTGATTAGGTGGATGATGGACTAATGATGAAACGTGCTTTCTTACAGTTCCCTCCAGAAAAATTTGTCGAGACCTTGAAGCTTATGGAGCATAGATATGGGGCTAAGGACTTCACGACAAGCAAGGACTGTACTCTCCTATCTCCCGGTACATATTATCTCACTGAAGTCGACTCCATGTACAGGAGATTCTACGCAAAGAAAACCAAGGACGGTAGTTGCGAGAAAAGTTTGGCTGGTCACTGAAATGAATAAGATAATTCCTGTAGAAGCACAAATTTGGATTTTTGCTTTTTCGAGTTTGGCAGTTTAGGGAAGCAACACTATCTTCCCTGTTTCTGTAACACCATTTAGCCAGCTCGTGTTCTGCGCAGTAGTATGTCCAGATATTTTTCTCTGTTTAATTTAATGGTTATTGCTGGAAGTATTCTGATGAGTATCTGTCAAAGTTTTTACTCGTCTCCAACGTAGAGTTCTTCATTCACTTACTCAGAGAGTTTGATTGTATTATTGGAGCCATTTCCTTTGGGAATTGAAGCTGGGAAGATCTGGTTTGTGTGAACTATTACTGGTTAGAGTGCGGTAAATTCTTTCCATATTGCTGTCTAATTGCTCTTAAAATGTCATTTGTGCAACTTCCATTCTCTCTATTGTCAGTCCCTGAGACGAGAAATCTCTCTCTCTCTCTCTCTCTCTCTCTCTCTCTCTCTCTCTCTCTCTCTCTCTCTCTCTCTCTCTCTCTCAAGAAAAAAAGTCCTCTTGGTGGGGTCAAGTAATAGAACTTTCGCGCTCTGTAGAGTATTTCGACGTCTGTACCACCCCCAACGTCACTATCCTGGTCGTGGCATGCATCGTTAGGGCATGCCAAATTTACTAGCGAACGCTTTGAAGTCCAAAAAGGGGACCGCCAAAGATGGCACATCAGGGAGCTTATCTTCTGCGAAAGTGTTGCATCTTCCAACCTTAGTGGCCAAGCGTCACCAGACATGTTTATTGGCTGAAAATTTGGTGTGCTCAGTTGATGGATATCATTTTCACTCCCAATAATGCAGCATTAGCTCATTTTAACGCCATTCCAATCGGTTTGTCTTATGTTTGCTGCTCTTTATGGTATGTGTAAAGTAAAAGACATTGGCTCTCTCGAGTCTTCTATCTCCATTGGGAAAGCTTGTTCCCGCGAGGGACTAAAGTCGCTATGCTCAGATAGACCATTCATGACCATCTCTTTGTATTAACAAGAACCATAGATTTTTGCGGTGAACGAGGGCATTTTACCACACTAATCCGGAAACATCTCCTCAGACACCATTCTAGGACTCGGATTTAGGTTGAGACTCGTGCGACATTGATCACAACAAACTATCAATCATATGCTTCCATTTGCACAGAGTTTATCAGATACTAACATACACCTGTATGCCTACATAGTACATCATAGTACATGCATACTTCAAGTCATATGATATGAGACAGAAAGAGATTAAAACAATTGGGCTGGTTTCTTCCGGGGCAACTCGGGAAGTGCCTTCATATTCAGAAGTTGCACCACGTCTTCCATGGAAACCCTGCAATTCGCTTCATTCAAAGTGCAGACCAGACCAATGTCCAAGGCGCGAAGAGCTTGTTCCCTGACTCCTCCCAACCCCATCCGCTCGTCCACGACTTTGTCCTTCTCTCCTCTCTCGTGCATGCTCCATGCAAATTCTAGAACTCCCGTCTCCTCTTTCTCACCCACGCTCACACTTCTCTTCCCGGCAACGATCTCGAGTACCATCATCCTGAACCCGAACACATCCTTTCTCTTACCGATGAATGCATTCTCGCCTCTGTTTGACTTGACCACAATGGAAAGTAATGCATAATCCACCAGAACGGCTCCATAGCTAATGTCGAGAAACCCGCTGCTCGTCCTCAAATTTCCATGAATGGTGCCCTTCGAATGGAGAAAACTTAATGCTTTTGCTATATCTTCAATGAGATTGAACCTGCGAGTCCAGGGAAGGACACCGAGTCCGAAAAGCCATTTGTCGAGGCTCCCATTCTGGAAATAACATAGATGACGATCATCTCCTTACTGTTGTAACACCACCCTTTGATAGGAGCCAGATTAGGATGGCAAAATTGGTTCAAGCCATTAATTCTTTTCATTATTCGGGCATGAATGCTCGATGCAATGGTCTGACTCTCCAAGTGCTGCGAGAACCGCTTAACTGCAATATGACGGCCATTGGGAAGGGTTCCTCTATATAGGACGCCTTTCAGTTCGCTGTTTAGCACTTCTGATTTGCTGAATTTGAGTGTAGCTCTGTAAATTTCATGGATCGTCAAAGGGTGAGGCTTGCTAGGTGGTGTCGGCCACCGCTTGATATCGGGAAAACTATAAGAAGGTGAGCTCTTTTGGGGGTTCCTTTTGGAATAGAGGACTACAAGAGCTAGTGTGCATAGCCCAACCACATCGACAAACTCAGAAAGCTGCTCGGTGCCCTTGAGTTAGGGACTTTAGAGTACTTGGAAACTTGGTGGATGAGGTCTCTTTTGCAAGTTCTTTCGCTAGGAACTTGAGGAAAGGCTTCAATTGCAGAAGAGAAGTTCCATGATAGAACACTGTGGATTTGTGTTGATTTGGCTGTGGAGGCCGAGAATCCAACAAACATAAATTCGTTGAGAAAACCTGAGAGATCCAGAGGCGATGATAATGCGGTTAGGTTTGGCATGTGACCATTGTTGACTCCGAGATAAACATCAATCCATTTCCGACTACCGTCATAATTGATCCATGCTCGATGAACAGAACCATCATGGAGGGAAACTGTGGTTTCTGATAGATTGGCCGTTTTCATGGAAACAATGGTTCCAAGGTTGATTCCGACATGATCATCGTTAGGATTGCCAAACTCTGTGTCGTGACTGTTATCGAACTCGATTGCAAAAATCTTGTAGTGGTCGCATGCATCATTAAGTAAGCCGAGCCTGGGTCCGGCTCTCCCTACAGTGAACTCATCAGGAACCAGGACAAATGCTAAGTCGCTCCCGCCTTGATCACGGCTTGAGGATGACTCATCAGTAGCATTGGATGTGAACATGGTGGCTGTGAACTGAAAGGAGAAAGTGGTTTTGAAGGAAGCTAGGATCTTGGTTACAGGTTCAAACGTACGAATGGGACAGTTATAAACGGCTCTACCTGCTTGATAACTACAGTTAGCGGCTGGTGATGGGTCAGGAATTTGGATAGTACCGTTGTCATCTGATATTGTTGCACTTCCCAGGAGCTTGATGTCAGGAGTACTACTTGGGTTTAATCTAGGATGGAACCTAGAGAAGCAGGGGTCCTTCCTTACAGTTACTGATGTTCCATAAAGGTGGAGATTGTGGTCGATTTTGTGTGCTGCAAGTTGGGTGTTCATTGAGAGAAGGAAATACAAGGTTGCGAAGATCGCTGAAGACACAGAAAATGAGCACCAATCCATCTTGTGAGGCTACTAATTAAGGGGTAGGTGATTGCTGATATATCAGTGCATTTTGCTGGCTATTAAAAAACAAGACAAATTGATCAAAAACAGTAATTATATGATAATATAAGATAACTTTATATTGGTCATTAATCACTTGGCCCATGCAACCATGCAACCATTAGCAACTAAGTAGAAACCATGCTGTCAAAACTCAAAACAGTGCTTAAATTGTTTAACTTCTTATACATCCATTATTGTATGAACCACTCAGTACAATCATATAGAAAGCTTGGGAATCTCAAGTTTCAACTCCTTAATAAATGCCTTAAAAAGGTCCCCATGAACATTATCTTCTGCATAGCGACCAAAAAAAAAAACATTATCTTCCGCATGTACATTTCACTCGTTGATTGGTTGAGAAAAGAGCGGGTTGCAGAGAAAACTAGAAGGATAATATTTCATGCTAAGTTATTGCCACAGGAGAGGAATGTTGGCAGTCTTGGTGCAAGAGCCTCGCTGATTATGCAAGAGTTGGCTGATACTCCCAAGTTGTAGTTTTTAAAGCATATACAGGTACAGGAGAGCCAAAATGGCTCTGGCGGCTGACCTAACTCCCTAAGAAGCAAGATTATTTTAATTAAAAATGGGCTTTGAGACCTTCAAGCAAGTAACCTTCCATGTTTCATGGTATGCTGTACTGTGACAAAGTTGAACAATTTAAGCTCGTCATTCTTTCGTGTGAAGAATTAATCACAGAGAACTGGTAAGGGACTGTAGTTTCTCATCGAACCTTGTATAAGGGCATGACAAAAGCTATGTTGAGTATGCAATTCCATATTGAGGTATAGCCAATTACAGTTCAGAGAACTTGTGTTCCATGATTTGGTTCGTATGGCTTCCCAATGCCGGTTCAACATGCTTTCTCGTCTGCAAATGATCAAGTCTATTGGATGGAGCCCTGCAATAACTTCTCTGTGATCAGTGTAAAGAAAATCTGAAAAGCCGGATAACTACTAATAAGAGCAGTTCCTTGCATCATTTGAGCAGGTTCCTAAAATGGAACAGACACCATTGGATATGCTTCACTGTCATGGATGTCTTTCTATCTGCAAGAAAGCCTTATCGTTTGTTATAATATGAAAGTGGAATAGTTTGCCTACTTATATCGGTGTTATCAGCTCCAACAGATCATTCTCAGTAGACAGCAAGTTGCTTAATGAAGCATTAACGAAGCTGGATTTTACTTTTTGCAGGATATTTAACTCCTGTTAGCCGCTTTCATTCTTAATTTGCATTTTCTATGGCATGACTCGTGAAAACGATTGGTTCTTGGCTAGTTATATGATTTCTATCCGTTGGCAACTCTCCTTTGGTACTCTTAGTGCAGTTTACTTTTTGTATATGATTCTGATTGATCTTCCTTTCTCCCAATCATCTTGTCTTCATTTGATGTTCCAAAGGGTTTCCCTATTTATACTAGAATGATGGAGCATTAACTTTTAAAAAGCGTTTTTATCTTGCACGAAAATGGAAAAAAGGCACACTAAAATTTGTGTTTCAGGGTGTCAGAAGGGACCAGAAGTTGGTGGACAACAAGAATTAACAATTTCGATCGCATATCTCAAGTCTCCGTCACTTCTATTTTCATACAATCAATTAACCCCATATTGTGCTTCACACCTCACCTTCACAATACTTCAACTTTGGAGGTGCCGAAGAAATACTGGTTCATCTGATTTTTCCTATTTGATTATACTGAGAGAGGTTTAACGACATTGTTAGAACTAGCAAAGCTAGAAGAAACAGGAGGGTACTTTTGTTATGAGGCTGCTATGACAAACACTCAGAAGTTTTCTTTCATACAGAGCAGAAAACAGATTATAGGTTCTGATTAGCCAGAACAAGAGTAACTGGGTAATCTTTGAACTGCTTAGTTTCTGATCTAGAATTGACTGAGATGTCAGGCCATGGAAAACGATAGAAAAAAACAGTCATTCCAATTCAAACTTGTGGTTAAAAGAAATTCTTCTAACTTTGGGAGATAAACATACTCTGTTTTACCAAAAAAAAAAACATACTCTGTTTTACTTTACCAAAAAAAAAAAAAAACATACTCTGTTTTAAGTATTAGCAATTGGTATGACCCAGGGAGGCTATCTAACCTCAATCCAGAGTTTATATCGCACACAAGATTTCCCAGGGCCTGTGTAGGGACTTCGGGATCAGTATGCCGCTTAAGTACCCCGCCTTTATCAATTCGTTCTCATATGAGGGAAAGAGGAGATTTTGCTGTGATACAACTATTTATAGACGGCAAGAGTGGTCGTCCAAGCCGAAAACTTCATTTTGGCCATAGCCTAGTCACTAGTGGCAGTTGCAATGGGGCTTCCTTCCCTTGGAGCTGGACAAGTTGCATAAAAAAAAACAAAAAGAATATATACAGAGCAGATCTAATCCACAAGAAGAAAAGACATATATGGAGAGCATACTATCAATGACATTAGCAGTTTGAGATAACCTGAGTGTGATGTTTCAAAGATGATCTTTGGTTTGCAATGAATAGCAGCTGCAATTTTGGGTAATGAAATCCCCTTCGTTTCATAAGAAAATGGTAAAAAAAAAGGGTTAATACCACGAAAAACCCTAAACTGGTACACTTATGACAATTTTACCCCAAATTATTTTTTTGACCATAAAAAACCCCAAACCGGTACACTTATGACAAATCTACCCTGAACTATTTTTTTGATCACAAAAAAATCTCAAACTGATATACATGTGATAATTTTACCCCAAACTATTTTTTTAATATTATTTTTTATTTTTCGATTTTTTTATTTTTTTTTCTTTACTTTTTTTTCTTTATTTTTAATCTCTGGCCGGTCGCCGGACCTGCAACCGGCCAGAGGCGGAAGCCGGAGAGGCTCGACCTCGCCATTACAGGGCTCGGCCTCGCCGTTGCAGGCGAGGCCGACCTCGCCAGATTCGGCGAGGCTAGCCTCATCGGCATTGGGCGAGGTCGACCTCGCCGGCGTTGGGCGAGGTCGGCCTCCCCCTGCAACGCCGGGGTCGAGCCCTCGCTAGATCTGGCGAGGCTTGACCTCACCTTTGCCGGGCGAGGCCGACCTCGCCCAACGCCAACAAGGCCGACCTCACCCTGCAACGGTGAGGTCAAGCCTCGCCGGATCTAGTGAGAGCCCGGCCGCTGGTGAGGTCGAGCCTCGCCAGCGGCCGATGGGGCCGGGCCCCCGCCGGCTTCCGCCTCTGGTCAGTCGCCGGTCCAGCGACTGGTCAGAGATTAAAAACAAAGAAAAAAAGTAAAGAAAAAATATAAAAAAATTAATAAAAAAAAATTTGAAAATTAATATTAAAATATTAGTTTAGGGTAAAATTGTTACATGTATACCAGTTTGGGGTTTTTGGTGGTAAAAAAAATAGTTCATGGTAGATTTGTCACAAGTGTACCAATTTGGGGTTTTTTATTGTCAAAAAAATAGTTTGGGGTAAAATTATCATAAGTGTACCAGTTTAGGGTTTTTCGTGGTATTAACCCAAAAAAAAACCCACAACAAAGTCCTCGAATCCCCAATTGTCGATGGCCCGAGCTTCACCAATCATTTAGGGCCCGTTTGGTAACGTGCCAAACAGTAAAAATTTCAGTTCTTTTGTTCTCAAAAATAATTTTGAAACAGAAATGCATTTGATAAAATTTTTATTCCCGGGCACATTTTTGCAAATATTTGTGCCGAGAAATAGTTTTGGAAGAGAAACAAGAAGTAAAAAAAAGTTATTTCTTATTTCTCGGTACAATTTTGAGAATCAGTTTTTTTCTTCTTTTTCTTTCTTTTCTTTTCTTCTTTTTGTGTTACTCTTCTTGGGTTGTGGCCAGTCACCGGCAACCGGTCGCCGGCGGAGGCAAGGGTCCCCCCTGCCGGCGAGGGCGAGGGCTGGACCCTTGCTGCCTGGGCGAGGCAGCTCGCCGTCGGTCATGGTGAGGTCGGCCTCGCCGTCGCGACCCACGGCGAGGTCGGCTTTGCCGTGGGTCGCGACGGCAAGGCTCGGCCTCGCCCGATCTGGGCGAGGCTAACCTCGCCATGACCGACGGCGAGCCGCCTCGCCCAGGCGGTGAGGGTCCAGCCCTCGCCCTCACCGGTAGGGGGGACCCTCGCCTCCGCCGGCGGCTGGCGAGGGCCGCGATGCCCTCGCCGGCCCTGGGCTGTGGCCGGTCACCGGCCATCGGCCGCTGGTCGTCGGCGACCGGCCATGGCCTGGGTAGAAAGAAAAAAAAATAAACAATTCAAAATATTATTAATAAAAAGAAATTTGTGTATAGTTACTAAACACATTTCTATTCTTTTCTACTCTGGGAATAGAAATTTTGGACAGTTTATCAAACACCTTCAAATGCTCAGAAATTATTTCCGGGCACAAAATAAAAAAAGATCATTTCTGTTCAGAAATAGTTCCCGGGCACATAATGATATTTATGCGCACCCTTAGCAGACCGAGACATGCTGAGTACCCAAGTCCTGTAGAACCACCAAAGAGCACAGGGTCCTAATCTGCTTTAACCCCTCATTGTTGGAGCACAAAGCCTAGGACCTTCAAAATAGGTCAACTTTCTTCATTCTCTAACGGGGAACCGTATACATTCGTCCATTTGATGTTACTCGATGATTGTCCACAATCCTCAAGAAAGTCCATCTGGGTGCTCTTTAAGGTGGGCAAAATTCGATGAACGAATGCGGCAGGAGATGCTTTTGTGCTCTGTTTCGAGACAGAGAGAGAGAGAGAGAGCATGAGAAAGACGGCAACAGCTTAAAAGGAGAGTCTTTTTTGCCAACAGCGATTGGTGAAGAAGGCCTACTACCCTCTTCGCCGCAAGAATCTGCCCATGATAGTTTTATCCGCTCTTTTTCCCTCTCCTCTTTCACAATTAACCCTGATCGTGTCTTTGCCCCTCGCCTCTAGCGCACGCCTCCAGCCTCGCTCGACGCCGGCCGACGGTAAGGAATGAAGAATCCTCTTCAAAAACGGTTAAAGATAACCTTGGTGAAGAAACCTTAAATTTCAGGACTTTTCGAGCGTGAGTGCTCGCCGGGGAAAGTTCGAGCTCGTTGGGAAGTCTCTGTGCGTGTCTGATGCAACAATTTGGCTGAAAGTGAAGAAGAATTTCGGAGCTAGATCATACCAGGGGCTATGGCGAAACAAGCAAATACCCTCTTTCTTGAGGACTGGTTGAGAAGCAACAGCGGCGGCGGCAGTATCGGCAACACCGGAAACGCTGCTTCCCCATCATCTGCTCGAGCGATAATCCAAGCATGGGCTGAGCTCAGAGATTGTCTTCAGCACCAGTCTTTTCAACCCCACCACCTCCAAACGCTGAAGACTCTCCTCAACTCCCAAGCCTCCCTCCATGTTGCAGACCCTCAAGCCAAGCTTTTGATCTCCATCCTCTCTTCTCCGGACTTCTGTCCTCCTCGGGAATCGCATCCCATGTTTCTCAGGCTCCTCTATGTCTGGGTAAGGAAGTCCTTCAGACCCAATCCCGCGCTTGTTGATTCTGCTGTGGAGGTTGTGTGTGGAATTGTTGTTTCAGCTAGGTTCGATTCCGACTGGGGTCGTTTGGTGTTCTCTGAGGGTGTTCTTGTTCTGGGTGCATTCTCTGCTGTGCCTGCTGCCTCCGATGCGTCAAAAGTTCTGTGCTTGGAGTCTATTTGCAGGCTGTTGGAACAATGTGGTGCATTGATGAGGTTGTCTAAAGGAGTCATAGCGAACGTCCTTGCAGGAATTGGATATGCTCTATCTTGTCCTGTCAATGTTCATTACGATAAATTTGTGAGCTTTTCGTTGGGCGTTTGGGGGAGCGAGGATGGACCTGAGAGTAGTATTCCTAATGGACTTATGATTCTGCATTTGATTGAATGGGTGATCTTGGGATACATCAATTCTCGTTCTTTCGAAAAGATTAGATTTTTTTCGCAGATTGCTCTGGAAAATTCAGAGGAGAAGTATGTTCCTTACGCTCTTTCAATGGCTGCTGGTGGAGTATTAAGAGCTGCCAATAGACTTGCATCTCGTGGTGCAGGGTTGGAGATTCTTAGATTGAAAATTAGTGCAGAAGACAAGATGGAATATCTTGCTAGTGGATTGATTTCCAGAATGGGAGATCCTAGGAATTGTCTTGACTATCCCATGGATAGACTCCTTTTACAGTGTTTAGCCTTATCATTTGCTCGAAGTGGCTCATTATCTTCAAGAGCCCCCTTTCTTATATGTCTTGCTTCTGCGTTGATGAGTGAAATTTTTCCCTTGAGGCGCTTATATGCCAAGATACTTGATAGTTCTCTTAGCAGTTCAGCTAGAATAAGGCACAATGAGGTTAGAGAACACGTGGAAAGTGTTCTATTTAAAGAAGGAGGAGCCGTAACTGGCATTTTCTGCAATCTTTATGCTTCTGCAGATGAACAAAACAAAGCTCTTGTGGAGAATCTCTTCTGGCGTTACTGTTGTGATTTGTATTTGAGTCATCGACAAGTCGTTCTAGTGCTTCAGGGCAGAGACAATAATTTACTTGGTGACTTGGAAAAAATTGCCGAATCTGCTTTTCTAATGGTTGTTATGTATGCATTGGCAGTAACAAAGCAAAAGTTAACTCCCAAACACGGCAAGGAAACTCAGATGGGAGTGTCGGTGCAGATATTGATTGCATTTTCTTGTTTAGAGTATTTTCGGCATATGAGGTTGGCCGAGTATCTGGATACTGTCAGGGTGGTCCTTCCTAGTGTTCAGGAAAATGAGTCTGCATGTGTATCATTTGTAGAGTCAATTCCTTCTTATGCCGATCTAACTGTTGGGCAAGGTAAGAATTATCTTCTGTTCTACTTATGAGTGCGCTAAGCGCCTAGCAACAATACTTCTGATAGCTATATATGGATTATTGTAATTGATAAATTTCCGTGTTTGTTCTGCAATTATTCCTTCGTCAGGATCAGAGTACTGTTGGTCCACAGATGACGTGCAAACTGCTCGCATATTGTTTTACCTACGGGTTATTCCAACCTGCATCGAACGGTTATTGAGCCCTGTCTTTAGGAAATCTGTGGCTCCAACTATGTTCCTGTATCCTTAACCAAGGATCTTTGTTCCTTATGATATCTGAGTTGTGTGTCTTACCATCCTTAATGAAGCTTCAATTAGATATATGGGACACCCAAATGTAAAAGTAGCTCGAGCTGCACACTCTTTGTTTGCTGCATTTGTATCTTCTGGTATAGATTCTTTTGAGGATCAAAGGGCATCCCTAAAGGAGCAACTTGTGTTCTACTACATGCAGAGATCTTTAGAGGTATCTAGTGATATGGCTATGAAAAATCTCATTAAAAGTTTGTTCTCAATATTGTAATTCCTCTGTTGCAGGCATTTCCTGCCATCACTCCTTTTGAGGGTTTGGCATCTGGAGTGGCAGCCATTGTTAGACATCTTCCTGCTGGTAGTCCTGCTATTTTCTACTGCATCCACAGTATTGCTGAAAAAGCAAATAAGTTATGCAGTGTGGAGTTCGTTCAGGATGGTCATATGTCCATGAAATGGCAAGGAGAATCAGAACCTTGCAAAAATCTGCTGGAGTTGCTCCTGCGCCTTTTGTCGCTTGTCGATATTCAAGTGAGTTCTCTTACTCTCCTGTTTGTTATGCCCTGCGGTGAGATAATTCTTAGCGAAACTATATATTTGGTGATTATTTGCCTGGGTGCTTGTACCACTTTTGAACCGCATTTATCTTTAGTTTTATCACTCGATAGGAAGTTGCTTCTGTCACAGTGGTAACTGAGGGACAAGAATTTCACATTGGGGTGAAGTAACTTAGTGCGGTGGTGCGGAGCTTAATAAGAAACTCATTTTGTTAGAGAAATGACTTCTGCAACTGAGATAGTATATCTTCTTTGATGGGTTGAACTTGTAATATGATGATTCAGGTATTGCCAGACTTAATGAAGTTATTAGCACAGCTGATAGTCCAGTTACCGAAAGATGGCCAGAACATGGTGCTCAATGACTTGTACGCACAGGTTGCAGAGTCTGATGATCTTACCCGCAAACCCACATTAGTTTCGTGGTTGCAGTCATTGTCTTACCTATGTACTCAAGCTAAGTCAAGTGGGAGTGATATCTCCAAGATTTCTTCATCAAAGAGAGAATCAACAAGTTGGATTGCTAAAGCCGCGCGACTTTAAAATGTTGAGGTGCAGTCTTGACTTTTCCGACTTACTGTAATCGTCTTGTGCACATGTGTTTCTGTCAGTAAGCAGTACTATGTAATTTTGCATTTGATAGGTGGTAAAATCTGCCTTCCATTCAGTACTGCTATTAGTTATGAAAATAAAAAGATCTCCCGTATAAAGATTTTTCAAGATTTTAGATAAGTTGATAACAATCTCACCATTTCCACATGGCATCAGATTAACTGGTTGTGCGCTCTCTTTAGAGTTTTTGATCGGTTTTCGATATATATCTTCTTGAGTTAAAATATTTCTTCTTTAGCATAGGTTGTTTATCGAAGTTTCAGATCAATCGAGATATTCCCTTCTCTTTTACTCTGTTGAGTTCATTTTCCTTCGCCTTCCTTTGCATAGATGCCACCAGTGAGAGGTTCTTTAAGTCTGAGATTCAATTATACATTGATATGTCAAGCACAATTACGAAATAATTTACAAGAGAGTTGTTGTTTCTATTTCTATAACTAATCACCTAAAATTGTAGTTAGTTACATCAGGAATGCGCCATTGTCCCCAACTACTTCACTCATGCTGCATATCCAAAAATCAGCAAACGAATACGTTAGTAGTTGCAGTTTCGCACATTGTTAACTTGGTCAATGTGTCTTATAGAGCTGAAACTCGAACCAGGGAAGTTGATCAGTCATTGAAATATCGACATAGATATTTCAACAGATGAGAGCTGGCAGACCAAATGGAACTCCACAACTTAACCTCGCTCCTGACCGAGTTAGCTTTTTTATACTGCTATTTTGTCTGTCATGCAATCTTCTTTTCATATAAAAGAGCGATTAATGGTGTTAGTTTCACATCATGTATTGCTTTGACTCAGTTTTGTCCACTTAATGATTGATGGGATGCATGTGCGCTTCTTTGCAGGGTAGAGGTGAAGTTTCCAGCTGCAAAGCTATTAGATCCTTCCGAGTTGCTCTTATTTCTGCCAAACATAGTCCTGGCAATGAAACTCAATTCTCCCTTTGCCTTGAAGAAATCTGAATTGTATATATGCCCAGAGAATAGTTGGATACAACTCTCGACACTCATTATAGTTTGTCACCTTAGGCTCCTATGCTGCCCTTTTAGCCCTAGTTTAGGGTAAAGTAGTTTCAGCAGAAGGTAATGTATTTGATCTTCTTCTGCTTGTCTGAGATATGCTGACAAAGATCAGACCAATACGAAAATCTGTGATGCCTTCCCTTTCTTTGCATGGATCACTTATTTTGATTGGTTAGGGAGCCTGCTTAAATTACTACTTTGGAGTTTCGCCGTAAAGAAATCTTACCTTTACCACGATAATCATCAAGTAAGTGTAGGTCTGCTGCAGCTGTGAGAGACTGAGAATCAGCTTAATTCTTTGCTTCTGTTTACCTAACACAGGTTCTAAACGCTCCTTTTCACCCAGATAATGGAATTTTCAATATCCACATGCTATCTGCTAGTTCTATGAAGTCGAAGAGGATACTCTCTATTCTCATGTATTGTGGATGCCACGACATTGAGCAGAGCCGACAATTCAACCGGCATGTGAACAGGATCGAGCGTGTTCCGCAATATCCAGAATTAATCCAAGGTGATGCTGAGTAGAGATTGAATCGTGCCGATAAGGAATATTGCAGGAATGGGAGTAGAGGTTTAAACAAAAAAGATTATGTAAGGGATCACAGCTGAAGACGGGTGCTTGAGAACAGTGTGTTGTATTAGCCAAATTTCAATGCCTTAGTTGAGCGCTCTCTGGCTTCCCAAAGTTCCTTTTCCTCTTGTTCTATCTTTTTGATTATTTACTCCAAGTTGTTGATGGTCCCCTTACACCACACTGGCCCTCCTTTCAACCAGAAGTTTCACTGAATTGCTTAAGCCAAAAGAGAGAGATAATAGCACCAATGATCCTTGAACTTTGTTGCATTGTACAATGTCATCCTCAAACCTCTAATTTATGCAATATGGTTTTTGAATTTTAGCCAAATATGTAATGTCATCGCTAAATTTTTAATTTGTCTAATGTAGTCTGTGAATTATTGGTAAATGTTCTATATTGTCTTTAGATTATATGAAAATACTTAGAAGTTCATAAACTACATTGAACATTATACCACAGTTCAGGGATCATATTGTATAAATTAAAAGTCCCCTCTCCCTAAGAGAAAAGAGATATCACCCACATCGAGTTTCATGTTGGATCATCGAAGCAACCTTGGCAATTATTGTCTTTTTTGACTCCTAACAATTACCTTGTTTTCTTTACCAAAAAAAACAATTACCTTGTTTCTATCCTCTTAATGTTTGCACGTGGATGCGATCTTTTACTCTTCTTATGCATTTGATGCTAGTGCTTCATTGGATGGGCAAAACATAGGCAAAATGCATTGTGATTGAAATTAAAATTAAGATAAGAGTTCTATTAACGGTGTGGCGAAGACACTTTTTGTTGAACTATTATTGTGGAGATTGCTTGTTTTTTCTTTTGTACTTCTATGGCATTGAAATGATTAATTAAAGTGCAATGAAACTCTCTGCAATGAAAAAAACATGGTGATAGTATTTTATAATATAAAGAATATGAATTACAACTTTTGGTTTGTGCTTTCAGATTTAAGTGGAGAGGCAAGCTCGTGGGTTGCTATACTAGTTCTTCTCGAGCTAGCTGGCTAACCACAATTGTACCTCTAGATTATAAAAAGAAATAGAAAATTGAAGTGAAATCTCAAATCGCCTGCTGATCATAAGGCATAACCTTTCATATATGTAAATTAGTTCATTGCGCACATCCAACGAGACCTAGAGAGGCGCAAAATAGAGAAGCAAATTCGTGACTTTTCACGTGACGGTTATAAAAAAAATGTACACAATATCATGCTCTAGAGCATTCAATGCTCGAGAGATAAGCGCAGCACTCGGCAGCCTATGACTACATAAACCTGGAAAGCTACTCAACGAGCTATTTGATCTCAACTAAGAATTTTTTAACAGTGCTCAATTCTTTGAGTTTGAGCTAAAGCATGAGATGTTTAACTTAAGTAACCTGGTTAGCCTAATCAAATAGGCGGATTTCCATAATATACATAATAATCGAATCGAGTCGAGTTGAGTCGAGTTTGAGCTAATCAAAAGCTTAATCGAGTCAATCTCGGGGTTTTCAAACTATACGTAATCAATTGGAGTCAAATACGAATAACTTAAGGAAAAATTGTTTAAAAAGTCCTAAAATTATTGTATAACAGTCAATTCATTTATAAACTTTTTAATTATACAAATTTAACTCAAAATCTTTTGATAATTGACTAATTTAATTTTAATTTTTTTAATTATATCAATTTAATCTTAAATTTTTTTAACCCCCACAAAGAGCAAGTGGAGGGACGGATTGGGACTATCCCACCCATCCTGTACCAATTCACTGAAGCGTGGTCGAGCCATGTGGCACATTCTCACTGGTCGATGATCTAAATTAGGTGATGTGGCAGCTCGTTACCGGTTCCTATCCAGCTCAGCTGTAGGGGTAAAAAAATTATCACCCGACAGGTTCCTATCTATCGCATCAAATGCTTTCCATCCTGTCCCCTCGCTCTCTACTCGGACGTGTCTTGGTGGGATGATAACCACAAGACATGGCCGTAATTCCATCACAAGATTTGCGTAAATTAATGAATTATTGAGCATGTAACAATCATTCAAGTTACTAATAAAAAATTATGAGAGATTGTCATTTCGCATAATTTTGAAGATTTTATGCTCAATATTTATATAATTTATATAAATTAGGGCTTTCTATATACTTAAAATGAAGGCAAAATTCCAAAAAATGGCCCGAAGTGAAATCGTTTTCTCAAATAAACGCTTGAAGTGAACATTATCTTAATCTGAAGTGACCAAATTGTCTCAAATAAAGGCACGGACTGGCCAGATCGTCTCAAAAAGGACCTTTGGCCGGTCGGTGACTATTTCGTCACCAGAAAAAGAGGTATTTTAGTCAAAAATATTATAAGTATATTTTTTGATTTTTTTTACTTTCTTTTTCTTTTCCTTTTTCGTTTTCATTTCTTCTTCTTCCCTCTCAACCTTCATTGCACTTGGCCGGCAACCTTCACCGGCCTCAAGCGAGGTTGCCGGCAAGGGGCGCCCTTGCCTGAGCTAACAAGGATTGCCCTCACCAGCATCAAGTGATGGCGGCTTTTGCCAGCGTTGAGCGAGGGTCGCCTCACTTGGGCAGGCCTCACCCTCGCCGGCGTCGAGTGAGGGCAGCTCTCACTAGCGTCGGGCGAGGGTCGCCTCGCCTGGGCTAGCCTCGCCCTTGGTAGCCCAAGTAAGGGCGGCCCTCGTCCGACACTGGCGAGGGCGGCCCTTGTTAGCTTAGGCAAGGGCGGCCTTTGGCTGAGGCCAGTGACCGCCGCTAGCTCCAATGATGGCCGACGGAGGGAAGAGAGGAAAAAATAAAAAGAAGGAAAAGAAAAAATAGAAAAAGGAAAAAAAATTCAAAAAAGTAAAAGATGAAAATATCTGTTGGCCAGTGAGGTCAAGTCGTTATTTTAGACTGATATGGCCATTTCAAGCATTTATTTGAGATAAGATTCACTTCATATTTTTATTTGAGATAAGATTTATTTCAAGTTTTTATTTGAGAAAATAACTCCACTTCGGAGTCTTTTATGGAAGTTTCCCTAAAATGAATGGTCTGCCACTTATAAGGTGATGTGGCCATTTATAATTTTTTTTCTTTCCACCACTTTTTTTTCTTTATCATTTAAAACCTTTGGTCAGTGGAAATTGAATAGAAATTATATATGGAAATTTCTCCATATAGAAATTGGAGCCCCAGGCTTTGGGGTTAGCATATTGTTGCTTACATTTTAGCACGAATAATATATTCAATGAAAAGAACTAACATTTTTTAAAAATGGGTCGGTAAAATCCAAGATACAAAGGCTAAAATACAATCACGAGTTCTGTTTTACATATGTTTACGCTTAGTACTTACTTGAAAGAAATAAGGAGAGAGAGAACTATTACAATAGCTACAAAGAACATAGATTTCTACGGACTATATTATAGAGATAAAAAAAATACTTTTTTGTCCCAAAATTAAAATACGAGGCAACGAGATAATGTTCATTGTTACAAAGTTAAATCAAAGGTGATCAAACAATATATGAAAGCCATTCTCTATGGTAAGGAAGGACCACATAATCGAACCTAAACTATTGAAATAGGTCACTATTTTATGGCCTAGCAAAACCTAGCTCAATTTGTACTTTGCGGCTCTGGCATTAATATGGAATTTATAAATACTCGGTTGGACTAATCTCGTATATACTGAGGAGGCTCAAACTTGACTTCTAAGGTTGAGCACTTGACCACTCAGCCAAACCTTCAATATTTAGGCTTAGGATGTATTTGTTTCACTGAAGTTAAATATTAATATGTGGAAGAGAGAAAATGGAAAATTTGTGTATTTCGGTATATTACGATGAAGATTACATCAGCCCATTACAACTATTTAAGGTAATATATATCAATCAAGATATGCTCAATCAAAGGAAATATATGTGCAATCTTAAGTGAGAGATCTAGATAATCAATAGTAAAATTATAATTATCTCTAATATAAGATAATATAAAATAGAAAAACTTAAGAATCTCTAATATTGCTAACATCCCTCGAATTCAAGGTGACTTCAAGAAGTCAACTGGAGTTTGAACCTGTCAAAATAGTGCCGCGAAAACTTGTTTCTCCAATGATGCCACGTGGAATCGGGCTAGTCAATCCGTGATTGGGCTTGTCGATCCGCGGTGGGGCAGTGTGTTAGGTATTGTCTTCCAAATCCAGCTCATTTGAGGGTGGTGAGTCTAGTGGTGGTATCGGCTTCTTGAAACAGGCTTGCGAGACAGTAACTAAGCAACATGACTTGGCATCGTAGCATCAAGCGGCCTATATGGCTGGCTTAGACTAGGCCGCTTAGAAATAATTATTGGGATGTGCTTGCACGAAAAATAGTGATTGGGACAAGGCTTGTGCGGCTAACATTGAAAGAAAGCTACATGAAAAGGGCTTGACGGGCAAGTTGTTAGATGATTTGGGATCTATCACTCCCAAAGCTAGCTCAAAGGTGAGACTTTCCCTCGCATTTATAAACAAACCAGGGCCCCTTCCACAACCGATGTTTGACAACCTCAACATCTTTCCCTCACAAATTGGGCTTGGGTCGGAGTCGAAACAATCTGTATCTCTCTCATATGACCATATGACTATTGGGTCTAGACTTATTGGCAATCTGAGCTCTACTACTAGTTGAATCTTAATATGCGGAATAGTGAAAATGGGAAATTTATGTATTCGATATATCACGACGAAGATTATATTCGATTGTTATTAGACTTTACGAGACAACTATCTAAGGTATATATATGTATATATATGTATATATATATATCAATTAAGATATGTCCGTAGATATGCATAATCAAGAGAGATTTACGTGCAATATTAAGAGATATGGATAATCAATGATAATATCATAATTGTCTCCAACATAAGATAATATTTTATAGAAAATCTTAAAAATCTCTAATATTGCTAACAACCGAAAACTTCTTGATAAAGGAAGATATTTTGCATGGTTTGTTTGGTAGTTTGAAGAAGGTGATTTCTTCTTACTAGAAGGGAAGTTATTTTCCTCCCATCTAAGTTGTTTTTTTTCAATCAATAGGAAATATATTCCATACATTGATTAGCTTTCTATCATTCAGATACTGAAAACGGAAAACAATATTTGAGAGATACTTTTTTTTCAAACAAATAGACCCTTAATCATTATCTTACATATAAAGACACGAAGATTCGGGAAACGTGTATTGTACATCGATTATCTTTCTATCATTTAAATATGGAAAAATCGAAAAATAAGTTTGAGAGAGCTTTCTTTCAAGCAAATGGACTCTTAAAACATTATTTTTACTCATAACGACATGAAGATTCCGAAAATTTAATTATTTTTTTCAACGTGATTGGATTTATGGGGCATGTGATATAAATGATGGATAAATTCTTTATTCAAAAGCGAACCAAATCGCCGTACAATCTTGCATCGCACGCTTGATGTTCTCGGGTCAACATAATAATGACTTAGGCATTGTCATCGAAACCAGATGGGGGGCAAGGACAAGGACCCCACTCCCCCCCTAGCGCCACGTGTCGCATATCATGAGGTAGTATCGAATTTCCATGCACCCATCCGTTTATTTATTATTCCCCCTCCCTTTAATTTTTAGCCTGCTTTTGAGCGGTGCCTGTCTTCTGCAGGATCTTACCAAAACAAGAAAGATATTTGGTCTCCGTCGCTCTTTATTCATCCATCCATTTCTTTGATCATTTCAAGAATGCTCCCCACTTCCCCAGGGCTAGCCATTGGAAGGCTAGGGTTCTCGGATTTATCTTTCTTGGGTCTCTGAGTTATTTTCCTTTAGATTATAATAAATGATCTTGCAACAAGATATCTGATGTCTTCCCCCTTCGCCCAACAAGCCCTTTTGCTTTTATTGGCTTGGTTTCATACGGTTCAGATTCTCGTCACTCCTTTTCTATTTTTGGAAACCCTAATCATGGTCTTGCAGATCCGGTAATCTCCTTCACTCACTCAGGAAGCTGATTCTCGATACACTGTCATTTCTCAGTTCCCATCTTCTTGGCATCATATAGTCGTTTCTAGGAGTTCTTTGGCTGCTTCTTTTCATCTCATCTCTCAAGCGCGAGAAACCAAAAATGGTGAGAGGGAAGACGCAGATGAAGAGGATAGAGAACACCACGAGCAGGCAGGTGACCTTCTCGAAGCGTCGGAGCGGGCTGCTCAAGAAGGCCTTCGAGCTCTCGGTTCTTTGCGATGCTCAAGTCGCTGCCATCGTCTTCTCTCCTTCGGGAAGGCTTTACGAGTTCTCTAGTTCAAGGTACTTCGGTTAGTGAATCAATGACTTTCGTCGCTATAATTATTAGCTGTTTTTTGATTTGCTGTATGGCTAGATTGACTGCAAAAAATCAATACTGTCTTATTAAGTTCTCTAGTAGGAATTAGTACGTATTCTATTCATTTTAATTTTAGTACAGATGACACTGTCATTAATAAAAAAAATTTGAGATGCCTATGATTTTAACCAAATAGGCAAGTAACTATCATTTTCTCCTTTATCTTTCTTCCCTGTAATCAGATCTTTCTTTATCTTCTGTTGCTACAGTCTTGCACGGCAATTAGTATTTAGTCAAATTTTTTTTCCGTATATTATGGTCCACGCTCCCAGATTGAGATCTGCATAATCTCTGCAGTACTAGCTTGGAGTACGAAATATAGAAAATATTATTTCGCACATGGAAGAAAAGATTCTATTTGCAAATAGTACAGTCAAACCATAGTGGCCTGTGTAAATTTTCATTTTATGTAAGTAAATATATACCTATGTGAAAGGCGAATGTTTTCTTTGCAAGATGACACGTAAAAGATTTGTCGACGGTGGGTCAAATATAATTCCTCATATAATTAGTCTGATGGCAAATTTAAGTGGGTATTTCTGTAAATAAGTTGGTCATGTTATGCACAAGATTTTCTAAACCATACTTTGTGTCAACATAACTTTGATCTATATGAATATAGTTTAAGGTGCCGAACGTTTCGGTTATTCTCAAATGTCTGAATTTTTACTTCTTCATTGGACATATACATGGTCATCACCATTTTAGAGTTGCACATATTGGAGCTGACATGAAATAAAAACTTTCTTCTGCATGCACTGAAACATAATTGCTTCTATTCTGGTTAATCAACTGTGAACTAGTTATTTTATTTCATTTTATATTTTCATAAGACGGTTATTCATACCTTGTGACTTGACTCATCCTTATGGATTCACGCAAATCGCTCCATCCACATACGTTGTTTGACCCATCCACAAAATGGTGGGCGTGGCTTGGATGACATCATTTTTTTTTTCGTCTAATGGTTACCATCGAATACATTTTGGTTACCCTGACCACCACAGAAACCAACGTTCGTTAGTGTTGTCTTGGAAAGACTTACTGACGAAGATAAACTCAATCTTGCCGAGAATGATCACACTTAAATCATCTATGGTAGAGGAAGATGGTGTATCTCTTTCTCAATATTGTATGCACTGTGAGAGGAGTTTATTACCTCAAATCTGCCTCCCTTAGTTCTTGATTTGTAAAAGAGCTATATATTCTGAAAGATTGGATTTATGGTCACTAAGTGTATTTTTTTTAGCTACTGTTTGTATGATCTTTGTGGTTCATTGGACTCAATATCTGTTATTCATATATATAGTTTATGTATTTTCTTGAAAGTGTTAAGTGAAGGAGATGGGGACAACGTATGCATGGAAAGAATGCTAATCTAGCACTCAATCTATATGGAAAACTAATCCCCTACTAAGAGCAAGAGTTAGGATTTCCCAGTTTTAGTACTTAAAACAGAAAATCTATACGGTACAATTCAGTCCTAGTTAAAATCATATTATTCTCTCTTTAAAAGCAAAGACACTCGTTGTCCTCTTCCTCTCACATTTATACTTTTACCGCAATGGGATATATAATATGATGAACCGGTTAATATATAATTTAGACAATTGTTTTTGGTCCACTTCACTGGAGCTTACATTTTTCAGGAGAAAGATCGATTTACCACTTTGCAGTACAGGATTGAATCCTGACATTTCATCTCAGCTTTATCGTATCTGTTAGTCAAGATTTTGTGCCTATTTTCCTAACTTGCAGTGGTTGTAGATTTGGTGCAGTTAAATCCACATCATGTGTTTCACGTCCAAAGATCGATTTACCCGTGATAAGAAATAAAATATGCTATATATAATGTACTCGGTGTTCACCTATTACCTGCCGGTTTAAGTTGTTGAAAAGAAAAAAAAATGTTTGTTTCTCAATAAGAGTGGAATGTGCTTTAGTGATAAATTAATAACCAAGAGGAAAGAGATCATATTTACCATATGATTGGTAATATGAAGAACAATCCTATATCTTGTACCTCTGCACTCTATTAAAGATTACTTAAAGTTATGATCTATCATATCATTGATTATGTTTTGTTAGAACCTCCAACTAAAAAACTTAAGCTAATAGGTGAAGAGACACTATATGAATAAGGCTCATTGAAACCCCATATACAAGCAATGTGAGATGGGAAGCCTCACATGGTAAATAAATCTGGGGTGGAACTTGGCTTCTATTCTATATTAGAAAGATTAATCCAAAAGCTTAAATTGATAGGTGGATGGACACTACATTAATATATGATCCATTAGAATCCTAAACAATTGCTAGGGGATACTTTAACATGTCGTATATAGTTATATTGACAATGAAAAGCACTCGTCATTCGGCCAAGTTCTTGCTAAGTCCCGAGATATATATTTGCTATTCCATTAATAACCAAGAGGAAAGAGATCATATTTACAGTATGATTTGTAATATGAAGAACAATCCCATATCTTGTAGCTTGGCACTCTATTAAAGATTACTTAACGTTATGATCTATCATATCATTGATTATGTTGTGTTAGAACGTTCAACTTAAAAACTTAAGCTAATAGGTGAAGAGACACTAAATGAATATAAGGTTCATTGAAACCCCATAAGCAAACAATGTGAGATAGGGAGCCTCACACGGTAAAGAAATCCAGGGTGGAACTTGACTCCTATTCAATATTAGAAAGTCCAATCCAAAAGCTTAAATTGATAGATGGATGGACACTACATTAATATAAGGTCCATTATAATCCTAAACAATCGCTGTGGGATACTTTAACATGTTGTAAATAGTAAGATTGACAATGAAAAGCACTCGTCATTCGGCCAAGTTATTGCTAAGCCCTGAGATATATAATTTCTATTACATGGCGCCAAATACTTCAAGACTCCCAAATTTTGGAATATTAGTTACCTATATATGTTTCTTCAAAGAAGATAGGAATCCTATCTATTGATCAGAAACTGAATATAATGTTCTAGAGGCTCTTGTGTCTTTGGTGACCAAACTAGCTGAAGACATTCATTTAAGAATGGATAAGAAAAAAATTCTCAAATTAGAATTCTTTTGCTACCAAAGCTTGTCAAGGACCTGATGAACTCTCCATGTTTCATCTTCATGCCCAAGGATCAATTATTATATCAGCCAAAAAAAATGGATCTTTGCGACCTAATTCTTGCTAAAAGGTGGTTTCCATTAATTAACAGGAGCCGAGATTACATAGAATTTGTCTCTCTGTACTAATCACAACTTCCAGCCTTTATTCAATAGTTAAATTACCATTGAGTGATTAGGTAGGAATGAAGACATAGAGAAGAGAAATCCCAGTTCTCGAGTCATCCTGCCGGTGCTGTACGTTAATAATAAGGATGGCTGAAATTGTAGAAAAAGTGCTCTTGAGATATATATAAACCGTAAATTGCTGCTCTATGATCTTTGAAAACTTTAAGAGTAAACGGTTACGCACTTAATTATAGCATGACAGTAATTAAGATGTTAGTTCGTTTCATCAAACTAATTCTTTGCCATAGTTATTGAGTTGCCCTTCTTTCCTGGGTTAGGTTGTACTAAAATTTATGAATTGCTGCAAAAATTGGTCCTTCAGTTTTTTTTTTCCTTGACTGCTGATTGGATCATCAATCATATCCCTCTAGTAGACTCACCACCGAGTTTGTCAGTTTAAAAAACTTGAGCTGAGGATCCAAGCAACATGTATGAAGCGACACGCCCATGCATATATGCTTTTTCGGTTTTCAAGTTTTCTTTTCTTCTTGGAAAGGAATTATTACTTTGATAGCAAAGCTAAAGGGTAAATATGTATCAGAGTATTTGGGTGTATCGTTAATTGTTGTCTCAATATGTTTCATTAAGCATTTGGCCTGGTATAGCTCTGGTCATTTCCACTAGGACACATGCAAGTCATATAAATGCTGATATGGCAATGGCAATTTTCAGCATGAGCAACATAATAGAACAGTATCAAAGGAAAACAAAGGACCCGGGCTGCAGCGCGAAAACTACCGAAATCGATTTTCAGGTTCGCCTTTTGATACTGATCATGTTCTTAGCATCTATCCCACGTCATCTCATGCATAAATATTAAAATATTCTCTAGCTATCATGTTAACCATCTTTGATCATGTTGTCTTGAAGTTACATAGAAGAGTTCACAGCTAGCTAGGGTAACTAAATCAGTACCCTTGTCAGGATTTATCATATTCTAATTAATTATTGCCATGACTGCGATGATTACATATTATCCTTGGAATGTTGAGTCTCTAATTTGCATAAAAAATTTAGCAGGGAAAAGAAAGATCGCCTAAGACAGGCAAAAACATCGTGTCCACTCTCACAAGTTAGACCAGTCATTTATGTGCATCAATGAAGCGGATTATATGTGTCATCTCTGAAATCGGATGTCTCTTCTTAAACTTGCAATTAATTTTGGATGAGTAATTTCTTGGAACACATATTTGGCTCTAGCTTGTTGAAAACAATTCAAATCATAGACAAATGCATATCTGTTCACCATTACGAGAAAA
This sequence comes from Syzygium aqueum, assembly GCA_031216185.1. Classification (NCBI taxonomy): domain Eukaryota; kingdom Viridiplantae; phylum Streptophyta; class Magnoliopsida; order Myrtales; family Myrtaceae; genus Syzygium; species Syzygium aqueum. Next base: position 4,604,592 of record CM062235.1, on the reverse strand, counting down.
ATACAATAGTAATCGTGCTATTTGCTTATGAAAAATGTTTTGCATGGTTGTCCAGCAATAATGACCTTCGTCTCTCACTTGAGGATGTGAACAACAAAGAGAGAACAAACTTGAGACATCATTCAAGTTGAACGCAGCTAAGTGTGTCTGTTTTTTTTATGCAGAATCTGAAGGGGAACTCTCTAGACATGGTAAAGAGGATTGAGCTTCTTGAAGTTTCAAAAAGGTCCGAGTGATCTCCCCCGTAACTTTTTTGGCAAATATTTAGATCTTTATTAATCAGTCCGATATCGCGTCGATTGCATTATTGCGAATGGTTGTGTAGACAGCTCTCAGGAGAAGTTTTAGATACATGTTCGGTTGATGAGCTACAATCGCTGCAGAACCAGTTAGAGAGAAGCTTAAGCAAAACCAGGGCAAGAAAGGTATATGCAAGCTGCCCCTCTAGCTGTATCGCTCATGTTTTGATTGTACAATTTCCCCAAAAAAAGAAAAGGGAGTATATACAAATTGCCACGATGTTAAATTGATTACTTGTCGATCTTATGCTCATGCAGAATCAACTCTTTCAGGAGCAGATTGAGCAGCTGAAGCAAAAGGTAATTAAACTGTAAATCCATGCACATGCGTTTGTGATCGCATGTGCTTCTGCTGGTTTCGCTAGATTCATTGACTTGTGATTTCTAATTCCTATGTGATTAATCTTTCTTGGTCCATTGTAGGAGAAAAAGTTGTCGGATGAAAACAAAAAGTTGCAGAATAGGGTGATTTGCGTCCCCCTCAATTTCTTTTAGTCAGTGGACACTACCTGGAACTTCAAGTTTTGAATTATGATCTTACCGTTGAAGTTTTTTGTTTCAGAACGGCATGCGAGAGCTGCTGCAATTTGTGACTGTGCATCCAGAAGTTCCTCAAGGACGGGGACTGGACGTGGAAACTGAATTATCCATAGGATGCCCTCGAAGACACCGATTAAACATTGATCCACATGAAGATGGTTTGAGCATACACTAGCTATAATAGTTGCCACTTGTTCAAAAGCTGGTACGAGCTTGACCATAACTCGGAATTCTCTCTCTCTCTGTCTCTCTGTCTCTCTGTCTCTCTCTCTCTCTCTCTCTCTCTCTCTCTCGTTGTAATTTTTTCGTGATTGACTTCATAATATGTCTAAAGTGGCTTTCTTACCCAAATGATTGGAAGAGGGAGGGTTTCAACTTGTTGCCTCCTTGTACTTTGGAGCATGTAGCTGCTACTCATATATAAATAATGCCCCTGGTGTTTGCGCGTGTATGTGTTCGTATAAGGATTTAGATGTGTTGTAGAGGGTTTTATGTCTTGTACAATGACTTGGGGGGATTGCACTCGCCTGTCGCGGGTCGTACCTTCTCAAAGATTCGATTTTGTTAACTTTATTTCTTCGGAAGTTATCCAAATAGACAGGACAGAAACATGGTCCCATTGGTATGAGCCACGTCCATCCGCAGCAAAGACTAGGAAAGGAAGGAAAGATTGGAAGACCAGAGGATGATAGATCTAATTTCTTAATAATTGAAGTTCCTCTTTTCTGAAAATTGTTTTGCCCAAGAAAGCTGAAGTTAGAGTCCCGAAGTTTCATCTTTCTATTGCTTCGCTCGTCTTCCTAAGCTCTCGCAAATGGTCAAATGAAGGCAAAGAAGCCGTTCAACAGAAGAGACTCAGACCAAAAACTTGGGACTCTACTAGGGACTTATGCTATGGCATTCTTCTAATCGTGTGCTTATCCCCAAACGCAGTGCCGTGTCCAAACTAAGCAGCCTTCGCTAGACTTAATGGGAAACAGATCCAGAAAAAGCTGAAAAATTTCGTTGACTTTTGGAAAAAAATTGAGAACTCTTGGCTCACTTTGTACGAACGGAAGATACTTCCAAGATTCATGCATGCTCTCTTTCATATTGATAGCCACCTTCTACTGGTAGGTAAACTAGGGTTGATTTCGCGGATGGTGGCATAAACCTCTTTTTGTTTCCTTCGTTTTTGTTACGCTCAGAAACCTTGTCCCCTCAAACTGCGCGATTGTCGTACTTTGTACCCTAAACTTTTTAATTAACGTCGAATTCTCCCGATGTTTGTTCTGTATGACGTGACTCCGTACGATCACTATTAAGTGAAAGTCGAGAATTCCAGTGAATATCGTCAAGTATATCGGGCTAGTTTCCATTCCTGTCATACTCAATTTATGCGGTTTATGCAACGATTCAGCACTTCAATTCATGCAGTCTCTAGAAAATTGTGTGGCGTAAGTATCATTACACTTTCCTACATCGTTACTTCGCAAATGTCCTATCGATGTTGACTTGGATGCAAATCAACACTGAAATATATCTAAATTGAACCGGCATCGTCTATCGCCTTGGAGTGAAAAGGCGTTCGTGAATCTTCGACTTTCATCTCCACAAAACGTGGAGTCCAACGAAGAAAATAATTCATTGACTTATTCCGGATGACGTCATCAATATGGGACCGAAAAAAATCCACGTTCTATCACCAACCGAAGGCCAAAATTTCTGCAATTTGTATGGAAGCATACAAAAGAACACGGGGAAAATTACCAAAAAAGTCATAAACTTATTGTAATTGTGTCAATTCAGTCTTAAACCTTTTTTTTCTATCAATTCAGTAATAAACTTTTTATAATTGTGATAATTCAGACCATCCGGCTACTTTTGGTCAGTAGGCGCTGACGTGGACGCCGGCCAGTTTTGGCTGTTTGGCCGATGTTGACGTGGCAATTTTTTAATATTTTTTTGATTTTTTTTCCTATCTTCTTCCCCAGTTGCTGGTCGCTAGACCGGCGACCGACCAGAGGCTAAGGCCGGCAAAGGTGGATTTGGTGAGACCTTGCCCAATGACTGTAATGCCGCCTAGATTTGGCAAGACCTTGCCGTCATTGGGTGAGGTCGAGCTCGCCCAGCCATAGCGAGGCTCGACCTCTCTCGGCGACAGCGAGGGCAAGCCTTGCTCATGGCCGAGCGAGGTGGACTTGCCAGCGATCGGGGAAGAAGATAGGAAAAAAAAAGAAAAAGAGACAAAAAAATTCGAAAAAAATAAAAAATTATTACGTCAGTGTCAGCCAGACGGCCAGCATTGACCAGCGTCCACATCAACGCTGATCAGCCAAAAGTGCCCGAATGGACTGAATTGACACAATTGCAAAAGGTTTAGGACTTAATTGGCTAAAAAAAATTATGGCTGAATTGGCACAATTGCAATAAGTTTATGACTTTTTTGATAATTTTTCTGAGAACATGCGATGGCCAATATGATGGCCTATAGTTAAGACCAAAGTTGGAAACGGGGGCCGAATTTGAAAGTGACTCATTGGTCAAGTTAGGTGTACCTAATATTTTGGAGCCGTCGAGATTTACTAAGGTAGCCCACAAAGAGTTATTGCGCATGCTCAATTAAGATCACATTTGAATAATTTAATGCAATGTTTTAATTGAATATACGTTTTTCTTTGGAATTGCTTGACATAACATGATAACAGCTTGCGCACGAATGTCGCATGGCTCCAATGGCGAGAGAGGCATGAATAATTGGCAAGAGATTAGGAATTGAAACGGTAACATACCCAGACAGATTGGAGAAGATTGGAAAATCATGCTTCCTTTGGAAAAACATCACTCAAACTCATGTTGGGGCTTTCTTCATGTTGACGATTTGCTGATAATTAGGCATAAGATCGTACATCATAATTTATGAGAATCTGCTTAATTATTAATAGACCCACGACACACCTTGCTCCTGAGTCTCAATCGATTTTCATAATCGTATCTATCTCCCATGCTACCCGTAAATTGATTCTACCCACCTTTTTGCTGATAATTTAGCAATTGAGGAACACAATTCTTATGCGTCATGCACAAGCATATACGTCCGATTCTATCATCATCAAGCGTAAGTTCTTTTCAATTAGGTTACGTTAAAGTGTAAATTCTTTCACATCTAGACTCCATTTCACGTTTAGATCGTTCATACTGTCCTAGCATGGGGCCTTACCTTTTTTTTTTTTTCTTTTTTCTTTGTTTTTTCTATTTTGCTCGTTTGCTCGACACAAGACACCATCAATTTTGAGCACATACTTCACATGATCCTTAATGCACATGACCTCAATCCATCTCAGCCGTTGGATGAAGTGGGTCCCACGTGGGGATCAAATGGTCACCATTTCTCATCAACTGAGATCGGGGATGGTCGGTGAACCTCCCCGCAAAGGACAAGACTTCAAGAAACAGTAACAGAACGAACGGCCGAGATGGGATGGTGGGCGACCCTACGGCCGAAACACGCTCACCTAAACGTCGCCGGATTTGGCAGCCACAGCTGCGCTGCTGTTGCTGTCGGCCCAAAAGAAGGAGGTGTCTTTTCCCCCTAGAGGAGAAGCCTAAGCCTCGAAGCAACCCCCCCTCATCAACGCCGAAACAGAGAGGTTCGATTACAGACACGGCCCCACTTCCATTTCCATCACGCAGCCAAAACTTCCCGGGCAAACCAGCGAAGCGTTGCTTCCGTTCTCGTTTTCCAACGTTGAAGTCCACAAGCAAAAGCCTTCGTGTCCTCCCAAGCAAAAGCAAAAGAGAGGCGAATAAAGAGAAAAAAGAGGGCCTGAGGAAAATATCGAGTACTTGCTTTGCTTCTAATGATAGTCTTCCTTCTCTGTTCTTTTCAAGAATATAATAGAGTGTCCGGGTCTTTTTGTTTGTTGAGGATCGGTGGAGGGGTTGGGGTTGGAGGCTGAAGCACGTCTCTTGCCTTCGCAGGGAGAGAGAGAGAGAGAGATGGGCACTCTGACTGCTTCTCCTCTCGTCCCTTCGAAGTTGGAATCTCCTTCTCTTTATCAGAAACAGAGGTCTCTGTGTCACTACAGGAGATCTACCAAGAAGAAGAATCTCTCTATAGTCCCCGTGAGTTCCTCTTTCTTTATTCGGCTCATGCTTTTGAGTTGTGCACTCTGGACACTCTGTTCTGGGAATTTCCTTTTTCGGAAAGGGGAAAATAAATTAAGGGTTGCTTCGTAACTTTTCTTTAGAAAGAATCTTGGTCACGCATGTTTGTTTAATTGATTGGATTGGATCAGGTTGCGAGGTTATTTGGGCCAGCGATCTTCGAAGCGTCCAAGTTGAAGGTTCTCTTCTTGGGCGTGGATGATAAGAAGCATCCGGGGAAGCTTCCTAGGACTTACACCCTCACTCACAGTGATGTCACTTCGAAGCTCACTCTGGCTATATCTCAGACCATAAACAACTCTCAGGTAAGAATCTTGATTTATCCAGAGTCTGACGTTGCATGAGATTCTGTTAAAACTATGTTTGTTCTTCGTCATGAGAGTTTCCTCTTGCTTTTTATTCTTGGGTCGTGAACTGAATAGCATGACTGCGTGAGAAGCTGGGAGAATTTAACGAAAGCAAAACAGGGGAAACAGAGCACAGGAGCATCGCGTACTTCTGGGCAAATCCGAGCTGGGATTACTTTTTTTTCCTTAAACAAGAAAGAAAAGATAGGGTTAACAGTTAGCGCAAGAGATCATATTTATCTATTGCAAATTGCCTCTTTCAAAAATTTATTTCCATTTCATGTATTTAACTGAAGATCTTGGTTTTTGTAGCTGCAAGGATGGTACAACAGATTACAGAGAGATGAAGTTGTGGCAGAATGGAAGAAAGTGAAGGGGAAGATGTCTCTGCATGTCCACTGCCACATCAGTGGAGGCCACTTCCTCCTGGACTTGTTTGCCAAGCTCAGATACTTCATATTCTGCAAAGAGCTCCCTGTGGTAACTCCTAACTAATGACCCACTAATTAATTAACTTGAACTCCATACACCCTATTCAGATCGACCATTTCTTGTATCAAAGATCAAGAGAATTAGTTTTGGTTAATCAATTTGATCTAACCTTTATCTTGGAAACAATCGAATTGACCGAACAGATTATACTTTAAATGAAAACACAGGTGTTGGGGGCATTTGTGCATGGGGATGGGAATCTTCTAAACCAGCACCCAGAGCTGCAGGAGGCTCTGGTCTGGGTGTATTTCCACTCCAACCTTCCAGAGTTCAACAAGGTAGAGTGCTGGGGCCCACTCAAGCATGCCACCGCCCCTTCCTCGGCCGGGGCCCGCAAGGGGGAGGAGGTTGAGACGGAGATGCCGCCCACCGAGTGGGAGCTGCCGGAGGCGTGCCGCGCGGAGTGCGAGTGTTGCTTCCCTCTGATGAGCTCGATACAATGGTCGGAGGAGCTTCCCCGGCCGAGCGGGGCTGGTGGGTATGGGATCCAGGAGGGCGCGGGCCAGCAAAGCTAAGCCCAATGCGACAAACCTTGCATCTGCCTTTTGGTCAGCTATAACTTTTTACTTGTCTGATGGGCGTGCTTTGTAAATGAATGCATGAAATTGTGTATATAAGAAGCCAATTTGTTGAATGAATTTCTCCCAAGCAAAGTCTTGGGTAGCAGTCCGGTGGCCATTTTGGTGTGATGTGAAACCACTATAGAGGGAATTGATAAAGATGGATTTGGACTTTGTGCTTTCTTTTGCTTGCTTGATTTGGTTGGACTCTTGGTTTGGCATTGAGCCACGTGAACTGGAGCTTCTTCTAGGCGTCCTGATAGGGCATTGAAATAAAGACGAACCATCTTAATCAGCAGAAGTAGTTCTCCTGTGAATAAAGCTTTAGAAAGATTGTCCTTTCTTAGTGCGAGGTTGTGTAGATTTGTCCCCTCAATTTCAGTGTTAGTCCGGGACATTAATCTTAATGCTCTTTGCTTTCAAATAAGTAGAATATATTCTCATTAGGATAAAAAGTGACAAGACAAAAGAAGGGTCGGGGCGGCATGAGCGATTAAGGGAAAGAGAGTATGTAATGTAAAGCCATGCACGCGCATCAATGGAAGTTAACGTTGGCCTTGTAAGTCATGCCCACGCTCCAGTTGGGAGGGGCGACGTTGTAGGCGACGAGGGTGTCCTTGTCGGTGTAGGAGGTGAGCTTGAAGGAGAGAGACTGGCCGCCAAGCGTGGCGAAGGCCTGGTACGAGGCACCCCAATTGTGGCTCATGCTGATCCACCCGGTCCGGCTCCCCTTGACCCACATGCTGGCGACGTCGCCGCTGCCTCCCACGTTCATCACGTACACCAGGAGCCAGTACCCGTTGCCTTGGAATTGAAACCGGATCCCGCCGGTCCTCACACATGGGACTCTGTCGATTCGATCAAAGGATGATATGATTTCAGAGAAGTGGATGAATTGAAAGTTTGTGTAAGAACAGAGTTTCTGAAGTTAGATAAAGAAGAAATCGAAGGTAGATTGGGGAAGCTAGGGACTAGTAGAGTCGAGGAGTAGCCACAGAGTGGGTGGCCTGAGCTCGGCTCGACTCATGCACTACATGCTCAAAAATCGATTCGAGCTCGATCGAGTGTTAAATTTCTTGCTGAGCTCAGCTCAAATAGAAAATCAAAATGCTCGAGCTCAATTTGGCTGTAGTTGAGTAATAATTGAGCTCAAGCTCGAGCTTATTAAACTTGAATATATACCCCCTGCAACTATGCCGTGGGTAGATTACCCAATTTCAAAGACTTCTACATCTATTTTAATAAGGGATAATGACACAAATATTTTTTTTATCTTGGGCATAATGAGTAATGTGGTCTCTAAATTTTTAATTTGTTCAAAGTGGTTCTTGAACTTTAGCCTAATATTTAATGTGGTCCTTGGACTTCTTGTACATGCATGTTCAATATTGTCTCTGAATTATATGAAAATGTTCAATGTAGTCATACAATTAAATTAAGATGAGGGACAACATTAAATATTTTTATATAGTTTAGGGACTAAATTGAACACATACCAAAAATTCAGGGATTACATTGAATAAATTAAAAGTTCATGACCACATTGCATATTAGGCTAAAGTTTAGGGACTATTTGTGTCATTTTCCCTCTTAATAACTATTATATAGTTTTAATAAAAAATAATGAAGACTGGATTAAGCTCACAAATCTATATAGAGCAGCATATCGACGAGCTTGAGCCCGAGTTCCGTTTGACAAACTATATAATTGAAGAGTTCGAGCATCAAAAGTAGAAATCAGGGTGATTGATTTTTGAATAGTCAATTTCATCGCCAGTAGAAGTCGAGACTAATGTAAAAATAAATGTGTATGCCATTAACAATGTACATAAAGGTGCGTACCTCCTATGCATGACGGGAACGATGCCCGCCTTCCACTGAGCAATCTTCATGAACGCGGGCTTGGACATGTCGAAGTGGGCTCGAGGGGGGTTGCACCACCCGCCGGCATTGGAGTCCTGGGACCAGTTCGGCGGGCAGAGGTTGGTCGCCGTCACTGTTGTGAACGCAACCCCTTTGAAGCACCAGGGCGACTGGACGCACTTGATCTGGTAACACTGTCCACACGCGTAGCCATCGTTGAACAGTTTAGAGCTCAAAGCGGCCGTGTCCGTCCCATAGCCATTTTGGAAGAGGTTTCCATATCCACAAGCTCCCCCTATACATGGCATTCAGAATTGAAAAGCTCAGTCACATGTGGATGTAAATATAAAGTTACAGAAGGTCCAAAGTGAAAAAAATCACTCTTTACACACGATAAAGAAAGAAAGAACGCTACAGGCATAGCGTACCCATTGTCTCGGAGGCAGTCTCATCCCCATAAAAGGTGGCATGGGCAAGGGACCAAGCGCTCGGCTTAAACCTTGCTGGCGAACTGCTGTAAGAGACCGCCGCAGCCACGGCGGATCTCCCGATGACCACCAGCAGGCAGAGGAGGCCAAGCCTCCACGAACGAAGCAAATCAGAAGCCATCGCTGCCGCCACTGCCGCTGCCGCCGCCACTATAATGCTTGATTAGAGGGCCTTTCCTTCTTTCTCTCAGCAGCTTCAATTTCTAGCCTCAAGCCTCTCAAATGAGACATTTCCACTTCTATATATACATGTACACATTGGGGTCGCCCTTCGTGACTCTCACGAAGATGGGGAGCGATTGCATCATTTCTTGGAAGTCAAATGGTGATATGATTAAGATTAGAATTGATTATTGGACCGGCCAAATTTACCATATGTGGCAAGCAGTTGTACGGAGGGTTTACGACGACTATGGAATTGAGTATGGAGCAACGTGGCTACCTCTTTTTTGTACGTATTTTGTGCAATGTCTTTGTGGACGTGCGGGCAGGTTCTATCTGGCGATACAGGGGACAGAAAATATATTTGTAAGGTCTAAGCCTATAATAAATTACTTTTAAAGGTCTTCAAGGGAGAGACCAGAAACTTTATTTTAAAAAAGAAAAAAAAGATAAGATAAGATAAGATGCGAGAATAATGCTCATTTGCCCTCGTCTCTCTCGTACGTCGTAAAGGATTCTGCCATCGAAGTAATAGATTTTTTGGGATATTAATCAAAATTCCTTACTTTGAAGGTAGTACATATTTGCCCGTAAACTTTTTGAAGGACATATTAGTAGATTTAATGAGATATTCTAAGAAAAAGAGAGAAAATTAATGATGTCACACAAATCTTCTTTTTCTGGTAAAATCAAAGTTTCGATTAACGATGAGTTCTTACCTAGCCATTTCATCAATTTCACCGCGAGTTCTTTTTCTGGCACAATCAATTGTCCATGATTTTTGGTAGAATAATGTCAAAAAATCATAAATAGTTGTTATGAGCAGGGTCTTCATTCTAAGAACTCCCCAGTTTTCATCAATTCTATACCTGGAAAGTCCACATTGGCACAGCTTACTGTCTGTAGAACCAACACTTGGTTCCATGCTCTTACTCAAATGATTGTAGAATCTAAATCTCGTAAGTTACTCTTGGTCTAGACTAGACAAGTTGCCATTTCCCCTGGATGTCGTGCCGACTAGTTTCTACATGGTTTAAATATGAAGTTCTGCACACTTAAGTAAGCTCATTAAATATTGCAGATTAAGTTTCGTTGTCATCATGCATGTATTTTCAACAAATTACATCCAATTCGCATCAGGATTAGGTCATCCTGCTAGCTTTCCCAATCGAGTGAGTTTTTTAGGAAAACAATGCGCACCCAGCTCTAACAAAACCAAAGTGCAAAAAGCATGCAAGGTTTTTTTTTCTCCTGGTAAGTACTCGTTCATTGAAAGATGGGTCTTGTATTGATCTTTCTTTTGCCGGTAGATATTTCCTCCAACGGATCTTTGTTTTTGTAGGTCAGATCCGACAGATCTTTGGTTTTTTTTTTTTGTTAGAGACAGATGTTTGTCTGATAGGTTCTTTTTCGAGAAAATTGTTCAAAATTTTTTAAATTTATTGTATTTTTACTAATTCAATTTTAAATCTTTTAGTTATGCCAATTAAGTTCTAAACATTTTCATTTTTTGGTCAATTAAGTCCATCCGATCAATTTTGATTGGAAATCACTGACGTGGAAACTGACCGTCCTACGTGACATGACCGATGCTGATACAGATAATTTTAATGATATATTTAATATTTTTTGAAATTTATTATTATTTTTTTATTTTTTCCTTTTCTCTTTGTTTTTTTCCTGTTTTCCCTCCACTGGCCATCGCCAGGCCTCGCGATGGCCGCCGAAGATTGCTAAATTGGGTGAGGGTCACCCTCACTTGAGGCTCGACGATGGCTAGTGGAGGAAAAAAAGCAAAAAAAGAAAAAAAGTAGAAAAAGAAAAGAAAAGAAAAGAAAAGAAAAAAGAGAAAAATAAAAAAATTAATAAAGATTTTGAAAAAATAAAATATTACTAAAAATTATTCATATTAGTGCCAACTGTGCCATGTAAAATGGGAAGTGTGAACGTCAGCAATATTTGGCTAAAATTAGCTGGATGGATTTAATTGCAAAAATGTGAAAAATGCTTATGACTCAATTAGTATAATTAAAAGGTTTATGACTGAATTGGTAAAAGTGCAATAAGTTTAACACCTTTTGGATAATTTTCCCATTCTTTTTTACACCTAAGTAAGCTATCTTTTTAAATCTCTCTCTCTCATCACGACCTTTGCAGTGGAGGTAGTGATTGGGTTGTATTGCAAACTGAATCAGAACGATCACGCAAAGAATAGAAGAAAATTAAATGATGCACGAGTTTACCCATGTTCATCCCCGAATAGGGCTACATCATGTAAAGGATTCCACTATGATTTAGGTTTACAACCACATCCACTCATTGCAATAATCTCTCATACGAGTACAATATATATAAGATTTAAAATGGGCCCAAAGCTGAAGCCTATCCGAATCTCTTTAATCCCACAACAAACGGACCAGCAAACCCGATGTTGTTTCTAGGGTGCTGTCCCCGAGCTCCTGCCCGCTCACCGACGAGCGGCACTGTTGTTCTCTGACCGGGAAGTGGAACCCTCGCCCGCTATCCGGTTAGCAGGACCCCCGTGTCGAGGGCGCTGTCCCCGAACCCCTGCATTTCGTGTGCAGGGGTTACATGTCGTCGGATTATACTTCGATTTCCCTAAACTCATGTGGGCGTGCCCGGTATAAGAAACAAGGATCCCCGAAGTATTCGCCAACTCCAACAGGGAGCAGCCTTTACACAACCTCAGGCGACTTTAGGTCTAGGGTTGCCCAATGGGTACACCACTGGTTTAAGGTCAAGACCTCATATGGCGGCCGTTGAGATTGCCGGGGTGGCCACAATGCCATTTGCGACCCAACCAGTGGAGAAAGGAAGGGGCGAGGGAGTGTACCAGTGGAGGTGGTTGGAGACGGAGGGGTTGACCCCATCTTAGGGAGGCGGCAGTGCAACGGCGACCGGAGGGGAGCAAAAGAGGAGGAGACTGAGAAAGCGTGTCGGTGATGTGTGTAGGGTTACGTTTTTGAATTTCTTCGCATCTTTATAAATTTAAGGTGTAAATGTGGATTACATAGGTTATATAACTTACCTAATCAAAAGTTTAATTGGACAAAATTTTTCTTTACCCATAAGAATTGGAGGGAAATATATACCTTAAGAGAAACAATCTCATGCTTACATAAGATTTTCTAATTACGTGTACAAAAATTATATAATGATTGGATGCGTTTGTTTTACAAAAACTTCAAGATATAAAAAATATTTTTCAAAAAATAATTAATTATATCACTCACAAGAAGGAATAAATGAGTAATATTTTCATCATTCATGAATTGTTATTGATGATAACAATATTTTTTTATTAACTAATTTTTCTAAAAAATATGATTAATTATTTTTCGAAAAATATTCGTCAAAACGCAGCCTGAGATCCTCGGTCCTTTTCCAGACGCCAGTGACCACGAGGAATCACGTGGGAAGCCTTTTACTTGAATAATTTAATTAGGCATAGTAGTGTCTACTAATAATGAGGCATGGGAATAGTAAACGGATCTGCCTATTTGATGGTGATTACTATCAACTGTAGGCAATAGGAAGATTTAGACATTAGGAAAGCGACCGAGCATTATATATAATATATAGGATTAATGACGATACAAAATTGTAAAGTAAATGAAAGGGGCTCTCGTAACTCTTTATATAGTCATTAGGCAATAGTTTATTCAATAGGATAGACTGTCCACAATGAAATCTGCTAGGTTTATATTCACAAAAAATCTACACATACAGGCATTTCAGTATATACGAATTTTATATGTCACTTCCAATATTCAATTTTTTCTCTGATCAAAAGGAAGAAAAGCTGAAGTAGCAATTCTAGCTATCCAAAAGCTTAAACTTTGGAATGTAGATGTCTACTATGTTATCAGGGTTAGACTTCAACTATTTAATTCCATTTAATATGGCTCTTTTATCTTTGTGAGACTCTTCATCAACTTATTCTTCCAATTTATTGTGCATTTTCATATGTTTTATTTTGATTTGCATGTAAGAAGGATTATTGAAATATCACAACCTTCTTATTATGAACTCTATATGTATAGAGGAGACCGCCGTAAACTCCACTCTCGTGATAATGGGGCTTTCGCATGAGGGAGTGCCATCATTGGGAGAGTGTTATGATAGAAAATTTGCTCATTTGCAAGACTAGTGAAGCAGGAGAGTGCTTCATACCACAAAAAAAAATCTTGTCTCAGTATAAAGCTCACTAAGCTTAAAACCTTCATGATGATGAACATGAGGAAGTGGCCAAGATATAAAGGAGACATTCCTGCAATTAATTCCTGAAACAACAAGCTCTTCTTGGATGCAGAAAATGATCTCATATACCACAATACATATATACACAGAGCACAAGTTATAAGAATCATCCCAAGTTTTAACATCTTGAACACTACTTATATCCCATAAGTTATGACTAGCTAAGAGAGAAAAGGATTGCTACCATTTCATAAAACAATCCTTAATCCCCATCGGGGGCTCTACCCTCAAACTCTAGGTTCGTTAACTTCTGTTGCAGCGTGGACAGATTGATGGTTTGCCCGCCAAAAATCTGCGCAATGAACAAGGCAAGCTGATTTTTCAAGATCAAGATGGAGAACTTCCACATAAATCATTTGCTCACCACAAATGGTTGGAGAAAGAAAATTTTCAGAGGAAAAGAAAATTATATTTCAGCTGATACTTCGAGAGGAACTGATATGCGTGAGACGAATCGGGAAGTCCTGGGAGTTACCTCGGATTCAATGCGATGAATTAGCCTCCCATTTACTTCAGCGGAGGTGCAGTTAATCACGTTCAATCCTTCATCTCCAATCAAAACTTCAAGAACTCTCCTTAAAGGCATCCCTTGTTCTGGTTCTGTACTAATTGCTACTTCCACTCCTGTCTTGCATGATTTGGCAATCACAATGTTCTTGGGACAAGAAGTACAAGAAGGAGGACATGTAGGGCAATTATTTGTGTCAGTACCACGTGAATTGGGTGACTCCAATTTCTTGAGTTCATCTCTCTTGTCACTTAGTTCCTGGATCTTGCTTTGCATATCCTTTATGTACTTTACTGCTTCATAAACATGATCGGCCATCGATCTCTTCCCCTGCAAGATCATCACACCCCAGATTCATTCTTACTCATTAAACAAATACTGCGACCGCTAATTAGTTCCATGGCAAAAAACTTAAGATGAGATTGAACTAATTATGCACTTTTTGTCTATGTTTTTCTGTTCAGATTCGCTCTTAAATTAGCTGCAAAATTAGTTCCAATGACTGACCTGTGCGCACAAGAAACCAAGAAAATCCTCCATTGCATACGTAGAATTTCCCCTTACAAATCATTGAAACTGACTCTCTTTTTTTTCCAACAATGAACAAAATGAAAATTTTCTCTTTGGGAGAAAGATCTAGATGTAAACCTTGAGATATTTGAGCGGGAGTAGCGATCTCAATGACCGAAGATGAGCGGCCATTTCTTGCCTTCTTTGTCTTTCGGTTTCTTTGTGCATATTCTTCTCTTCGCCCTTCAGACAAGTCTTTTCAAGGTCACACCTGGACAATCCAGATTTACGTCGTCGCCTATAATCCGGCTGGTCAGCGAGGACCCGGCCGTATTGACTAGATGAGATCATCAAGAATGGAGAAGCAGATTGCAACACCTGATCTTCAGTTTCGTCGGTTGGGGCTGCGGACGAAGCATGATTCGTATGTTGTGCTGATGTCACCAAGAGCTTATCATCTTTATGCGAGGGCATCGAAGAAGCAAATTGCAACACCTGATCTTCAGTCTCATCAGATGGGATTGTAGATGAAGTAGGATCCATATGTTGCTCTCTCTCTCTCTCTCTCTCTCTCTCGGTGAGAGTCGGATGTGAGAGTCAGATGTGTTTAGCAGACAATGAGATGGGATCTGAGGAGATCATTTGCACAATGAACTGACCTTAGAATGATGTAAAAAATTTTTGCGTAAAAAATACTGCATATTTCGAGAAACAGATAGTAGTATTATATTTGATTGCAAATTTCAGATCGTTAATTTTTACTTTATAATTGTTCTTTTTTTTTTTTAATTTCGCGTCTCTCTTAATATGACTTTTATTTCACGAATAACACTTAGAACTTTTTGAAATATTTAACCTTTGACATGCGAAATCATACATAACCATTTCATAATTGCTTAAACTTACCATATAATTCTGACAAAAAAAAACTTACCATAAAATGTGGAGTTTCACGTCTTTAGACTCCGAATCGCAAAATTTTTTGGAATTTAGTCTTGAAATCGCAAAATGCAATGGGATATCTCAAAAATAACTATTGAATGCAAAGTGTGGAGTAAAAGCAAATGTTCTCTACTTTTTGTACGACTAACGGTCTAATTCTCTAAAAAACCCCCAACTTTACCCTTTGTCCCAATTATATCCCAAACTTTTTTTTGTCTCATAAAAAACCCTAAACTTTTACTTTTGTCCCAAATCTACCTCGTTTACTATTCATCCAATTTTTTAATATTATTTTATATTATTCGAATTTTTTCTTTTTTTTTTGTTTCACCTTCAACCTTCGGCCGGTCGTCGGTCCAGCGATCGGCCAGAGGCGGGGGCCGGCGGGGCCAAGCCTCACCAGATGTCGGCGAGGCCGGCCTCGCCCAGCAACGGCGAGGCCGCCCTCGCCTCTGGCCGGTCGCCGGACCGGCGGTCGGCTGGAGGTTGAAGGTGAAACAAAAAAAAGAAAAGAAAAGAAAAAAGAATAAAATTCAAAAAAATGTAAAATAATATTAAAAAATTGGATGAATAGTAAACGGGGTAGATTTGGGACAAAAGTAAAAGTTTGAGATTTTTTATGAGACAAAAAAAGTTTGGGATATAATTGGGACAAAAGGTAAAGTTGGAGGTTTTTTAGGAAATTGGGTACACGACTAATATATGAAAAAGAACCCTAATTTTTTTTTTATTTCTTTCACATTTTTAACTCATTCTGAATAATGATAGAAGTTCAAAAGGATACTTTCTTGGGATTCGATTACAGCAGCAAGAAATCAGATTTATATTTTGACCCAGCCATCTTTGTTCTTCTCAAGAGGATAAGACCTTATGATCTATACTTATAGTATATGATGTAGGAATTATTTTGAGTGTTCGATTAAGTGAATTATGTTCATTACTTAGTAATTTGAATCATATGATTAATGTGGATATGGTATATAACAAAGTTAGCACTTATATAGGGTTGCTTGAGATTTTCAACTATATGTGCATTAACGTCATTACGGAGTTCTTTATTGATGGTGGGGAGGTGGTCCATGATGTGATGTGACAAATATTAAGGACAAATCTTATCATGGTAACTCGAAGTAAAAAAAAAAAAGCCACATCGCTATAGATCATCGTCTTTATTATTATTATTTTTCCTCATTTTCCACCTACTTTCGTCAAGTAGAGTTTTGGCTGAAATAGAAAACTAGGGTTTGTGGGTGTTGCAAATTTTTTAAAATAGGTTAAGGGCGCGCATGGAATCCATTCTGAAGTAGAAATTCTGTTCCGGAATGAATTCTGAAACAGAAAGACATTTGTTAAAAAATTTCCGAAATTCATTATGGAGTAATTTTTTCATTCTAGAATAAAAATGAGTTTGTCAAAAATATTTGATTTCAGAATGCATTCTTGATTCCAGAATGCATTTTTAATTCCAAAATGAGTTTTGGGCAAGAAAAAGAGAAGCTACTTTTTGTAGCTTCATTTTTCCTATTTTCTCTCTTTTTCTCACTAATTTTTTTTTTCAGAAAATGCATAAAAATTGAAAAATTTCATAAAAATTCATAAAAATTTCTAGAAAATAAAAAAAGTTAGATTTTGTGAAAATAGGAAATTTGGTGAATTTTTTTCAAAAAATATAAAAAAATCAAAATTTTCAAAACTTTTTTGAAAATAAAAAAATTTCAAAACTTCACAAAATGGTTTTGTGACATTCCGAATTTCGATCCATTTTTGAGATTTATAAAACGTGTAATTCGTTAGTGTGCTTATAGTAAAATCTCGCCCGAGAACTAATTACTCTCGGTTATTGTTTTTAAAATTGAGATTTCGCTATAATTGCATTCGATCGAATTTGGCAGTTATTTAAAGCCCGAACTTTGGTGTCGAATTTTTCGGAGTTTCGTGATAAATTTAATTGGACAGTGTCAATATTATTGTGGCCCACCTCGATATTGCCCGGAATATGTGAAAAGTGAAATTTTGATCGGGTGCGGATTTGGACTGATAGACCTCACTCGAAATATGTTTTAGTTATTTTCTTTTGGCCCTTTTTCTTAATTATTAATTAGGATTTTCGGGGACTGTAAGATCGTTTTCGAATTTAAATCGTGGCCATTAGATCGCACTTGAGTGCGATGTTGACTTTTCTTTCTCTCTCTCTTCTCCCTTCCCCCTTTTTGCGCCTGACACCACCCACTCCCCTCGCCGACCCCACCAACCCTCTCTCTCTCTCTCTTTCTTTTCTTTTTTCTTTTCTTCTTCCTTTCTCCTCCTCCCGCCGTTGCTCCTACTTCCCTTTTCTTGTAGCCCAACCATCGCCCGCCGTCCACCTTGTGCAGCCGCACGCCGCCTTCTTGTCGCCGAGCCGCCGTTACCCCAGCTCCTTTCGGGCTGAGCAATGCCACCCCCTGCTCTCCTGTCGCCCCCGTCGCTAGCCTATTCCAGCCAAGCGCGAGCCGTGCCTCTCGCCGGCCCAGCCACCGCCCGTCCATCATTGAGCGCCGCTTCTCCCCGCCGTCGAGCCACTGCCAACCCAGCTTTGTCTCAGGCCGTGCGGCATTGCCCCCGGCCGCCCAGAACCTCCCATCGCCGGTTCGCCCAAGCAGCGCGTGAGAAGCGCCTCTCGCCGGTCTCGTCCTTTCGTCCATCTCTACCGCTACCAACCGCCATCCCCACCGTGAATCAGCCCCGAGCCCCCACTGGACCAGCCACTACCGGCCGCTCTCGTCGTCGCTCCTGTTCGTCGTCCGCCAACCGCCATTCCCGCCAAGAACAGCCCAAGCCGCGCCGGATCAGCCCCATAACGGCCGCTTCTTCGCCACGCCCATTCGCCACTCGTCGGAGCAATCCGAGGACACCATGGACCGCCCTCGTCGCCGCAGTCGTCCTTGCGTCTTTGCCGATGTTAGCCGAGTAAGTTAACCCCTAATCTCGTGTTTAGGGTGTTAAACTTGCTCAGGGTAGTTTAGATTAAGTTTAATTAAGGTTATATTTAGTTAATTGGAATTAGGCGATATGTTATCGGTAATAATTCGATAAGCTATGATGATTTGTGTGATAGGTTATTGTTGGGTTTGCGATAAGCTATCGCATATTTGATGATAGGTTATCAGTTATTCTATTAAATAAATTATTTTCGGAATTAAATATTATTTTATTATTTAATAAATTATTATTGAATTAAATATTAATATTTTATTATTAAATGATTAATTTCCGAAAATTAAATATTAGTATTTCGAATGATTTTCAATACCAAATTGTGATTGTTTATGTTTGGATGGTGATTCCGAAGTTGGATTTTACCGTATAAATTAGCGTTTTTAGCTAAATGATTTGATTGATTATTTTCGAAATTAAGTATTATTTTAATATTAAATAATAAATTTCCGAATTTATTCATTATTATTTTGGAAAATCTTGAATCTCAAATTATGATTTCTAGCTTAAATGATGGCGATTATGTTGTGAATCGTCGTATTAAATTGTTTATATGACAAATTGTTTTGAATGGAAGTTTTCAAGGAAAGCTTATGAGATTTTTGGAACTAAACTATTTTTATTGTTATGCCAAGAAACGATAGTGATGCTTTGTGGTTGATAAACATGTTTGGCATCGAAACTTGCAAGAATTGATTGACTGTCTGTATGTGTGACCACTTGGTTTGTTATGCGGTATTGTGTGAGCACTATTTATGGACACATGGGCTAATTAAAAAGATAATAATTGGCCGGAATGCTTGTGTGCTCGTGTGGTCATACGTCATAGCCGTCTCGTTGTGTATCGCTTGACGATGCCCAGTTTATTGAGGTCTGCTGCGTATTGTGCTCGGTTTATCGGATACCTGGAGATTATCTGGATTGCCGATACTCCGGATGTTGGATCGCGGCCCGAGGGCGGATCTGATGCTCCTTACGGGATACCATCTTACTGTGTATCGTTTGATGCTGCCGTACTGGAATGCCGTCATCATGTGTATCGTTTGATGTAGCCGTGCCCAATGGAGTGGGACGAAGCCTGGTTTTTATCGGAAGACTACCATCTTACTGCAAATCGCTTGATGTACAGTGGCCCCGATGGGGCGTAATAACTGGAATACGTGTGATACATAGTGCCTGGTTATGTGATAGAAATTGCTAGGCATGGTATGAGATGTGCCCAAGTGGATTCTATTTTATAATCGAGACACGCGCGCATATGATGCATTGATGCATGGGAAATCTATTTAAATGCTTCGAGTATGTGACATGTTCATTTCATCAACGAGTGTACCAAGGCGAGGTAAGGATGCCTGTGGTTGTTTAATGATGTTACTATTGATGCTGTATTGCCTGGTTAGGGACCCCGTGCGAGTTGGCCTTCTAATTGGAGCTTAGGCCGTTAACTTATTGAGACTTTCGTCTCATTTGTTGTTGTTAACCATTTTTTCAGGCCCTTGGCATGTTGATGCACCTAGTTTGGTTTAGGGTGTCTGGAAGCTGGCTTTTTGGGATTGACCTATTGGTGGAGTAGATTGACCCAAGCTTGATATCTTTTTGCTAACTTTTTGTGGAAATGCCCGAAGTGGGCTTGTAAGAATGTTCCCAGGGGTTAATTAAGTGAAAATCAAAATAGTGTTGTGTGACTGTTATGATTTATTTTCTTGACTATCCTTATTTATTATTGTTGTTTGGGGATTATTGTGATCGCTTCTGCATGTGTAATTAAAATATAAAATGAATGGTCGGTGACGAGTCCTGAGACGTCGCATCTCGACGATCGAATAGGGGTGTTGCGCACCCACGGGGTTCGGGCCGTAACAGGCTTAGAATACCTTTGGACACCTACTTTAAATGAAATTTAATTTTTTTGAGGTGTAAAAAAAATCAAAAAATAAAAAATTTCAAAACTTCCCAAAATTGCTTAGAATACCTTTGGACACCCACTTTGAGTGAAATTTATTTTTTTTTGAGGTGCCAAAAAAAATAAAAAAAATAAAAATAGATTTCTATTCTAGAAATCAATTTCTGGAGCAGAGTTAGTCATGTTTTATCAAACAGATTTCTCCTCTAAAAATTAATTTCTGAAAAGGATTTGATTTCTGGAGCAGAATGGTTACCATTCGCACCCTAAAGATGGGTAGTTGCTTATCCTAGTTATAGCTTATGGGTCTAGAGGACTATAGCTTCTTTTTAAATGTGCGCAACTTGATTGGACCAGTTTAAATACGAATCTAACTGGGCTGACAATTCACATCGGTGGGTACAAATGGAGCGATGTGTAACTTGTATTTTATGGAAAGAAGACTTGGATTTTTAGTGAACTTTAGTTACTTTTGTTTCCTTGAGTATGGCATTGAAGTGCTCCAAAATCCACTCATCTTTCAAAGGAATTAACTTATTACATGTACTAAAATGAATCTGAACCATCGAATCTAATAAAACTCAACAAGACCTAGTATAGATTATGGGTAGTTGCTTATCCTAGTTATAGCTTATGGGTCTAGAGGACTATAGCTTCTTTTTAAATGTGCGCAACTTGATTGGACCAGTTTAAATACGAATCTAACTGGGCTGACAATTCACATCGGTGGGTACAAATGGAGCGATGTGTAACTTGTATTTTATGGAAAGAAGACTTGGATTTTTAGTGAACTTTAGTTACTTTTGTTTCCTTGAGTATGGCATTGAAGTGCTCCAAAATCCACTCATCTTTCAAAGGAATTAACTTATTACATGTACTAAAATGAATCTGAACCATCGAATCTAATAAAACTCAACAATACCTAGTATAGATTCAGTTCAGCACATATAATATGCTTTATGCAATAATTTCCGCTTTCCATTGTGGAATCTCCTTCGTGACATCTCCATCTCAATTTCATATCCCCTAGATGAACATGGGCTAGCTAGGTACTTAACTAAAAACCTCATCTCCCAAATGGCCCAAATCTAAGGCCCGTTTGACTTTTTGAAAGTCTCGGGTCACGGCCACTCATGGAGGAGGCCTGCTGCATCGCCGAACTGGTTTGAACTGCATGAAACCGATTTAATTTGCCCTTTCTATTGATGAACCGATGGTCCAATCGGGTCAATGTAGGAATTAAATCCTACATTTTTTTCCCAAAAAAATTCCAAGCAAGACTTATGCCTTGTTTGTATCATGAAAAGTGATGATTTGAAAACAAAAATTTCTAAAAATGATCGCATATATTACTTACAAAATTTCATAAACGAATAATATTTTTATGGTTTCTGAAAATATTTATACATAAATTATTATTGATAACGAAAACATTATTGTTGGCTAATTATTTCAAATGATACATATGATTATTCGCAGGAAATTTTTTTTCAAATCATTCATTTTTCACGAAATAAACATAGTCTCAGGCTTTGTTCACGACAACATAATCATTCATTTTCAGCACCATACTTTTTATGCAGTCCTCAGTGCATAGGAGTTCATTTGTGTGTGTGTGTGTGTGGTTCAAAAGCCAATTTTTTTAAATGTGTGTGTGTGTGTAGTTCAAAAGCCAATTTTTTTTAAATACCTTTCAAGTAATCTTGGCATTTTTTTTGTTACGTTTGTCAATTTTTTTTTTGAAGATCACTGTGAAAAGACTCTTCATATCTGTAAATTGTGCTGTTTTTCTTGAAAGGACATATTTAACACCTGACTTCTCCCTAAATATTTGCTACTTTGCACATTGAAATATTTCATTTTTGATTAAATGGTTTTTTTTCATCGCATTCTATTTTCAGGGCAATTAAATAGTACATGGCTTTTCTTTAAACAACATTCTTCTATTGGGAGGCTTCTTTAACTACAAGTGCTACCACAAAGCTTTTTTATGCAGTCCTCAGTGCCGATGACTTTGTTTTGATATATAATGGTCGTGTTTTGCTCAAAAGACAATCTTTATAAATCCCTTTCAAGTAATCTTGGCATTTGCCATCTCTTTGTTAAGTTTTTCCATAAAAGATTGAAAATCTCAGTGACAAGACTCTTTACTTTTGTAACAAGTGCCTCTTGGAAAGATCTTATTTTACATGAGACTTCTTCAAAGTACCTGCGATCTTTCATGTTTTGAAGGATTTCATTTTTTGACTAAATGGTTTTTTTCCTCAATTTCTTTTTCACCTGATGAAGCATTTTATTTTTTACTAAATCAAGTCTGTCTTTACTTACATTCTGTTTCCAGGTCAATTTGAATAGTTTATGGCTGTTGTTGAGATAGCTTTTTCACTGAAAGGCTTCTTTCTAATATGAGTATTCACACCAAAGCCTTTTTATGCAGTCATTTGTCCGGCGGACTTTGTTTTGATACATAATGTTGGTATTTACTACAGAAGCAAATCTTTATTAATCGCTTGCAAGTAGTTTTGGCATTTTTTGTTACGTTTACACATTATTTTTGTAAGCAATGACGTTTCTTTGAAAGGTCATATTTTACACAAAACTTATTCCGAAGTAACGCCCATTTTTTTTCACATTTTAAGCATTTTGTTTTTGAGTAAATGGTTCTTTTTTCCTCACATTCTCTTTCCAGGGCAATTGAATAGTATATGGTCTTTCTTAAAACAACTTTTTTCTTTCGAAAGGCTTCTTGCTACTTTGATTTTTCACACAAAAGACTTGTTGTGTGGTCGTCCATGTGGGGGACTTTGTTTGATAAATAATTTTGGTATTTTGTTCAAAGGCCAATTTTTATAAATCCCTTTCAATACTTCCCGGCTGTCGGCTGTGCGGGGGTTCCCTGGGTTATAAAAAAAAAAAAATCTTGACATCTTTTTCTTACATCTCTCATTAAAAAATTGAAGCACTTGGTGACAATAATCATTATTTTTGTAAGAAGAGCCATTTTTCTTTGAAAAGTCATATTTTACACTAGACTTCTTCACCGATAACTGCAACTTGTCATGTTTTGAAGCATTTCATATTTTACTAAATGGATTTTTTTACTCACATTCATTTTCCAGGGCATTAAAATAGTATATATGCCTTTTCTTGAAACAACTTTTCTACAGAAAGGCTTTTTTCTACTATGAGCTTCAACCCTCAAAATTTTTTTATGCAGTCCTATGTACAGAGGACTTTGTTTTGATGTATAATTTTGCTATTTTGTTCCAAAGCCAATTTTTTTTAATCCTTTTCAAGTTTCTTAATAAAAAGTAGACTATTATGGTGTCAATAATCATTATTTTTGTAAGAAGCATTTTTCTTTGAAAGGTCACATGTGACTTCTTCCAAAATAACTGCAAATTTTCACCTGACGAATCATTTTATTTTTGACTAAATCGAGTCACTCTTTCCTTACGTTCTGTTTGCAGGTCAATTTGAATTGTTTATGGTTGTTGTTGAGATAGCTTTTTCACTGAAAGGCTTCTTTCTAATACAGAAGCAAATCTTCATCAATCCCTTGCAAGTAATCTTGGCATCTTTTTGTTACGTTTATGCATTATTTTTGTAAAAAGTGATGTGTTTTTTTAAAGGTCACATTCACTTTTTGAAGCATTTCATATTTTGCTAAATGGGTTTTTTTACTCACATTCATTTTCCAGGGCATTAAAATAGTATATATGCCTTTTCTTGAAACAACTTTTCTACGGAAAGGCTTCTTTCTACTATGAGCTTTCGCCCTCATAAACTATTTATGCAGTCTTAAGTACTGGGGACTTTGTTTCGATATATAATTTTGGTATTTTGTTCCAAAGCCAAATTTTTTTAAATCCCTTTCAAGTTTTTTAATAAAAATTTGAATATTACGGTGTCAATGATCATTATTTTTGTAAGAATCATTTTTCTTTGAAAGTTCACGTGACTTCTTCCAAAATAACAGCAAATTTGCACCTGATGAAGCATTTTATTTTTGACTAAATTGAGTCACTCTTTCCTTACATTCTGTTTCCAGGTCAATTTGAATAGTTAATGGCTGTTGTTGAGATAGCTTTTTCACTGAAAGGCTTTATTCACACCAAAGCCTTTTTTATGCGGTCATTTGTGCGGCGGACTTTGTTTTGATACATAATGTTGGTATTTACTACAGAAGCAAATCTTTATTAATCCCTTGCAAGTAATCTTAGCATCTTTTTGTTACGTTTACACATTATTTTTGTAAAACGTGACGTTTTTCTTTGAGAGGACATATTTTACACTACTTATTCCAAAGTAACTCCCTTTTTTATCACGTTTTAAGGATTTCATTTTTGAGTAAATGGTTCTTTTTTCCTCGCATTCTCTTTTCATGGTAAGGCTTCTTCCTACTATGAGTTTTCACACAAAAGACTTTATGCAGTCCTTGGTGCAGGGGCTTTGTTTGATATATAAGGTCAGTATGCTGTTCAAAACATAAATACTTTTGAAGTAATCTTGACATCTTTTTCTTACATTTCTCATTAAAAATTGAAGCTCTCGGTGACAATAGTCATATGTTTTTGTAAAAAGTTTCGTTTTTCTACTGGAAGGTCATTTTACATCGGACTCCTCAAATAGCTGCAATTTGTCACGTTTCGAAGCATTTTGTTTTTGACTAAATTGTATTTTTTACTCACGTTCCTTTTCGAGGGCATTTAAATGGTATATGGCTTTTCTTGACAGAAATTTTTCTGCTGAAAGCGTTCTTTCTACTACGAGCTTTCACCTCAGGCTTTTTATGCAGTCTTGAGTGCCGAGTAGTTTGTTTATATATATAATTTTTTATTTGTTCGAAAAATTCAATTTTTTTGAATGCCTTATCAAGTAATCGTGGCATCTTTTTGTTAAGTTTCTCAATAAGAAAATGGAAGATTTTGGTGATGAGACTCATTATATTTTTATATTCGTTTTTCTTTGAAAAGGTCACGCAAGACTTTTGACAAAGTAGTTGCACCTTTTCATCTTTTGCAGCATCAGTTTTGTTTAAATGGTTTTTTTTCCCTTACATTCTATTTCGTGGTCAATCCAAATAGTTTATGGCTTTTGTTGAAACTGCTTTTACCCTCGAAGGCTTTCAACTATGAGTTTTCACACCAAGGACTTTCTATGCAATCATCTGTTCAGAGGACTTTGTGCAGAGGACTATATAAGTTTGTAATTTACTACAAAATTAATTTTTTTATTAACCACTTTATCAAGTAATCTTGGCATCTTAAAAAAGATCTCCATGACAAGACTCATTATTATCGTAAAAAGTGATGTTTTTTTAAAGGTTGTATTTTACATGAGACATATTCCAAAATAACTCCCGTCTTTTTTTCATTTTAAGCATTTCCTATTTGATTAAATGGTTCTTTTTTCCTCACATTTTCTTTCCATGGCAAGTTGAGTAGTGTATGACCTTTTTCGAAACAACTTTTTCCAGTAAAAGGCTTCTTTCTACTATGAGTTTTCACCCAGAGATGTATTTGTTCAAAAGCCAATTTTTAAATTACCTTTCGAGTAAACTTGGTACCTTGAAGAGTTTCATTCCAAGTAACCTTGGTGACAAGACTATTTGTAAAATGTGTAATTTTTGAAGGGTCATACTTTATACGAGACTTCTTCAAAATAACCGCAACTTTCTTCATGTTTTGAAGCATTTGATTTTGACAATTTTTTTCCTCGCATTCTGTTTCCACGACAATTGAAGAGTGTATGGCTTTTTCTAGAAACAACTTTTTCTACTGAATGGCTTGTTCCTATTACGAGTTTTCACACACAAGACTTTGTGCAGTTGTCAGTGAAGGGCACCTTCTTTCATATATAATTTGGTATTTTGTTTAAAAGGCAATTTTGTATAAATCCCTTTCAATTTATCTTGACAACTTTTTCGTACATTTCTCATTAAGAAATTGAAGCTCTCGGTGACAATAATCATTAGTTTTGTAAAAAGTTCTGTTTTTCTACTGAAAGGTCATATTTTACACGAGTCTTCTTTTTAAATAACAGCAATTTTTTTAAATGTTTTTGAAGCATTTTATCTTTGACTAAATTGTTTTTTTTACTCGCTCATTTTCCTGGGCATTTAAATTGTTTATGGCTTTTCTTGACACAAGTTTTTCCACCGAAAGGCTTCTTTCTACTAGGAACCTTCACCACCAAAGAATTTTTATGCCGTCCTAAGTGCAGTGGAGTTTGTTTGGTATATAATTTTTGTATTTTGTTCAAAAGCCAATTTTTATGAATCCCGTTCAAATCTTGGGGAATCTTTTGGTTAAGTTGCTCAACAAAAAACGGTACAAATGTACTAGAAGTTCTAGATAGTACAGAAAGTGCAAAAGTTTATGGCTTTTGTTGAAACAACTTCGTTACTGGAAATATTCTTTCTACTACGAGTTTTCACACCAAAGGCTTCTTATGCAGCCATCAGAGCAAAGGACTTTGTTTGATTAATCGTGGTATTTACAACAAAATCGAATTTATACTAATCCCTTTATCACGACCTACCCGACCTACCTGTCCCGATTGATTAGGCCAAGAGGAATTTGTCGAAGGATGTGAGCGTTAATTGATTCGTTTGAAGGACAAATTAAATAGTTCATCTAAGGACCAAGGTGCTTCCAAGCCTCATATCTCATGCGACAAAAATTGTCTAAACTAAACCTTCAATTGGAGTTGCCACTAGTCATGATCAAGGGTTGGCTAGAATTTTAATCGAGACGCAGGAGTGTCATCTCGATACATGCAAAAACCCGAGATTCCTAAATTTGATCGCTCGCAAACTAACATACCGAGCAACCTATCGAAAAAGCTTAGGATTTCATCTGACCGTTCTAAAAATAGAAAATAAGAATCAATGTATTAAAGGCGCGTAGCCAGATAATCATGAAAATAAACCAGTGACCTAGCATCATCTCTAAAAGAGAAAAGACAATCAAAAGTCCTAAAGTAAATCCCTAATGGCTTATATGATTTTTCGAAAGATTTTTAAAGGGTTTTCTCAATTTTTGCAAGATTTAAACTAAGTTTAGAATGAAATTAAACACTAGGATCTAATGAAATTAAGCCAAAAACTGATTTACGAACATTTTCTGATTTTCTAGAAATTTTTTGGAATTATTAATAATTACTATTAATTATTTTAAAAATTTATAATTTTTATATTTTAAAATTTTAAAATTTTATAATGTTTTTTAATTTTTTCAGACTTTTTAATATTTTTTGGATTTTTAAACATTTTCGAATTTTTTTTGAAATTTTTAATGTTTTTTAATATTTTAATATTTTTGTTAATAAAATAAAAATTCCATACCGGGTCCCTTGATCTGATTCGCCCGACTGCCTAACTCGGATTTTCTCTAACCCGACCGGATCCCTCTTTCCTATTTCTTTTTTAATTTTTTTTATTTCCTATTTTCCTTCTTTTCTTTTTCCTTTCTTCTTTTTTTTTAATGGTTTTCTTTTTCTTTTTCTATTTTTTTTTGACTTTATTCGTCTCCCCCTCTTCGTGCCTTTCCTAGAATGCTTGTCCCTTGCTTCTTCTTCTTCATGTTCTTCTTCACTGAAGGCCCCTTCAAGCCCGAGGCTTCACTCCTCCAATTGAGGCCATGTCGGGATGCCACCGTCGCTCACCCACCGGCCACTGATGGGCTCCGCCAATGCTGACAACCCATGCAGGGATCACATCCAGCCTCTGGCCACTACAGCCGTCACCGACTCACCCCTCAGT
Source organism: Syzygium aqueum (assembly GCA_031216185.1). NCBI lineage: Eukaryota > Viridiplantae > Streptophyta > Magnoliopsida > Myrtales > Myrtaceae > Syzygium > Syzygium aqueum. Next base: position 4,576,813 of record CM062235.1, on the reverse strand, counting down.
GCGAAATGTTTATAATAGTTCCGGCGAGGGCCGCCCTCGCCGGAAAGGAAAAAAAAAGGAAAAAAAAAGAAAAAGCAAAAAAGACGAAGATGCCCATGGATTAAAGTACAATGGGGTAAATGTGTCACAAATAATATAGTTTGGGGTTTTTGGTGTTATAAAAAAAAGTTCGGGATAAATGTGTCACAGATTGCATAGTTAAGAGTTTTTGATGGTTTTTTCCCTTTCATTTACTAAAATATCTCTTTTTAAAACAAAGGTAAGATTCCTAGGACATTATATCCATTTAGGAACTATTATACCTATTGAAAGATCAATAGCATTTTCGGAAAAATTTCTTGATGAAAGTTGTGACATTTCGAATTTCGATCAATTTTTGGGATTTATAAAACGTGTAATTTGTCAGTGCGCTTATAATAAAATCTCGTACAGAACTGATCACTCTTGGGTTATTTTTAAATTAGAGATTTCACTAGAATCACACTCGATTGAATTTGGCCATTATTTAGAGCCCAAACTTTGATGTCGAATTTCTCGGAGTTTCGTGACAAATTTAATTGGACGGTGTCGATATTATTGTGGCCAGCGTTGACATTACTCGGGATAAGTGAAAAGTGAAATTTTGATTGGGTGCGAATTTGGACTAGTAGATTTCCCTCGTAGTGTGTTTTATTTAATATCTTTTGGCTTTTTCCCAATTTATTAATTAGGATTTTTCGTGGATCGTTGGATCGTTTTTGGATTTGAACGAGGATTGTCGGATCGCACTCGAGTGCGATGTTTGACTTTTTGCCCCTCTCTCTCGCTCTCCCTCTGTCGCGCCCTCTGCCCCATGCATGTCCCTTCCCCCTGTCATGCTCACGTCTCCTCTCTATCTCTCTCTCCTCTTTCTTTTCTTTCTCCTTCCTTTTCCTTTCTTCTTCTTCTCTTCTTCTCCTCTTCCCCAACGCCGCTGCCCCTGCTCCCTTCTGCTGCTCGTTGCCCGACTGTCGCCCCAGTCCAGTCACCGCCTCCGCCGTCGCCCCAGCCAAGCCACCGAATGCCGTCACCGCCGTCGACCAGCTCGTCCAGCAACTCGCAGCTTACCGGGCTGAGCTCATCGTCGCTCAGCTCGCCTGGTCTAGCTCGTTGCTGCCGTCCACCTTGCATAGCCGCACACCCAGCTGCTAAGGCCACCGTCTGCCCCAGGGCCGACCGCCCCTCTCCCTCTTTCCCCTCCCTATCACGCGTGGGCAACAAGCTCGCCCATCGCGTTGCTGTGCCAGCTCGCCGGGACCAGCCCAACCACCGCGACTGTCCGCCTCAGCCATCTCGACTGCCGCCACTACCCCGGTTGCTCCGACGACGACGCAGTTACCCCCTATTCCGGCCGAGCTTGTCGCCGCCCAGCAGTCACACACCTTCGTCTCGCGACCACCGCTTGCCGGGACCAGCTCGCCTCCGCTTGCCGTCCTCCTGTCACCGCTGCTTGTCGCCACCGCTGTGTCGCCCAGCTAGCCGGCTAGTCAAGCCACCCAGCTCGCCTGCTAGCCAGGCCACTCACCCAGCACGTCTGGCCGCCATTACCCGGCCATGGCCGAGCCCGTTGCCCGAGCATAGCCGCTCGCTTAGGTCGTGGCCGGACAGCCCAGGCCGCTGCCCCTGCCCGTGCTGAGCTCTCCCAGCCGTGGCCGAGCATCGGGCTGTGTGCCTAGCCGTGGCCGAGCAAGTTGCTGGCCACTGTGCCCGTTGTGCCCTCACCCGCGCTGATCCATCACTATTCTCCAGGGCTATTTTGGACTAGTGCCAGTTTTTCCCGGGCCAAATTTAGGTAAGTGACTTCCTAAACCATACCTAGTACTTTGGGTATTTTTTTAGACTTGTTTAGGGGTTAATTAGCATCGGCTTAGTGGCTAATTAGTAGATTAAATTGTGGGCTGAGTGTGGCTATTTGTGGCTGAGTGCGGTGGTTGATTTGTGATGCAAACGTGGGCTAAATTGTGGCGGTTCAAGGGCCGTTTTGTGTGATGATTTATGGGACTGATTGGTGCTCGAAGCGGGGCTTAAATGTGTGATTTTATGCCTATATTGCGTTGGATGTGCGGTATTGGGGGCCGGGTTTGATGGCCTATCGAGGCCTTTGTGCGCTCGATTTAGTATGATGCATTGTGTGGAAATTGTGGTGGATTGGATGTTTGAACAGATTGATTGAGTAATTGGCGAATGAGCAAGTTTGAGTGTGGTTTGAATATGTGAAATTGGTTGGTTAGTTTGTCGTGTAATCGCTGCTTGAAATGAATGTGTGATGTGGCGTATGTGATCATTTGAAATGGCCTGAGACGTGTTTACGTGGGCCGTGGAAGGAAAGTTAAATCCGAGGCGTGTTTACGTGGGTCATTGGAGGATGTTGAGCCTGAGGCGTATTTATGTGGGCTGTGGAAGGAAAGTTGGACCTGAAGCGTGTTTATGCGGATCATTGAAAAGAAAGTTGGGCCTGAGGCGTATTTACGTGGACATTGAGAATGAGCTTGAGGCGTGTTTACACGGGCAGTGAGAATGGGCCTGAGGCGTATTGACCCGGGCAGTAAAAAAGGACTCGAGGGGTGTTAACCTGGGTCGTGAGAAAGTTAGATGGATGCGCATGTGAAATATGTTTGGGTTGAATCGGGTGAAGGTACGTGTATATGGTGCTCGAGTGATTGTGATATGTGCTTAGGTTATACTTGCATTATAGTGTTTGACTAACATGCAGAGTGGGCGTGTGATTGGAGGTGAGGTAAGGATATCCTTGTGAATTCTAGTTTGTCGGACGTTATATTGCATGTGGAAACTCGTCTGGGTACGCATTGGCCTATGTGGGGTTTAGGTTGTCTACTTATTGAGATTTATCTCATCCCCCGTTGTTAACCATTTTTATGTTTGGAGTGACGGATCGTCATCACAGGCGGTTCAGAGACCGAGAATGATCTTGGGCATTTGATGCTTCGTTTCATCTTTGAATGCCCCTCTTTTGTATATTAAAGTAGGCTATCTAACCATTGTTCTCTTTTGATATTGTGCATTTGTGAATGTAGTGTTACCCCCTTTCGTCATTGTTTATTGTCTGGGTTGTTTGGTTTCCGCTTCCGTTTGTGTTCGTTTTTGCGTGCTTCATATGAGTCGGTGACACGTCCTAGGACGTCGCGCTCAATACCACCATCGAAGCGGTGTTGTGAGCCCGTTAGAGTTTGGGGAGTGACAAAAGTAGAGATAAAAATCAATTGCAGAGATTTATTGGAAGTTTAAATTATGTTATAGATTTCTTCCCTTATATCAATATAATTTGCAAACCTCTTCACCGAAGACTTAAAAAAAAATCCTCCACCTTGGACTCCAGCTCATATTGATATTGTAAAAAACATCAATCATAGTATCAAAGAAATTCCTTGCTTACATCTTGTTGATCCTTCTGCTTTCAAAATCGTAGAAACAGATGCTTCATAAATTGAATATGGGGGAATTTTAAAGCAGTCAACAGACAACAAGGAACAAGTTGTTCAGTTTATCTCCAAACATTGAAATGACTATCAAAAGAATTATTCCACCATCAAGAAGAAAATTCTTGCTATTTTTTTTAATTTATATCCAAATTTTTGGGAGATCTTTTGAACCAAAATTTTTTATTAAGAATTGATTGTAACTCTACCAAAGATGTTTTGCAAAAGAATGTTCAAAATATTGCCTCAAAACAGATTTTTGCTAGATGGCAAGCTATATTATCCATTTTTAATTTTGATATCGAATTTATAAATGGTGCTTCAAATTATTTAGCTTATTTTCTCACAAGAGAATTTTTACAGGGAAAATGCCTCCCAATAAACCTACTCGAAGAGACAAAGGCCAATAAATTGCTGAATCCTTAGAACAAAAACCCACGGGCCTAACCAATTTTAGGACCTGGCTTTAAGCAGTTCCATCTGCTGAACCACCTTTGAATATTACCACCATTTCCAACTAGGTTGACAAAATGGAACCCGCCTCTCCATCTATAAACACTTCTTTTGATATTACTAAAGTATCTCACAAAGAAGCACTGAGACTTCTTGAAGTAGCTTTCAATAGCCAGCCACCAAAACAATCAGTGGTAAGTGCAAATCCCTCTCCTATAGCTGCTCAAAAGGCAATAGGGAAAAGAATTTATAGTGAGGTGGTCATTCAGCCAATCAAGACAGCCCCTCAAAAACAAAAATCTTTTTCCATTTCAAAAACCATATTTCAAAATATAAGTACAGTCGAAAACAGATTTTTCCATGAAAACCCATACATATTTGCAAAAAATATGTTTTCTGAAAAATTTAATTGTGTTCCTCATGATTTTTATAAAACAAATGAGTTTTATGAGAGAATCTTGACAAAAACAAAGTCTGCCACCATCAAACATTTTTCTGATAAAACCTACATCAATTATTCTACGGCAAGGATTTATAAAATCATTCATCCTTTCCAATGGAAACCCCATTCTACAACTATGGTGAAATGTGATGTCAAAATCATCGAACCACTTCCCTACAGATCTTCATATTCATATTTTGATTACCAACAAGCTTGGTGGAACACTTTATTCAAGAAAAATGCAACAATACTCATACCTGGCTATTTTTCTTTGAAAATTTTGATATTCGCCAAGTACCTTTCTGGTTTATTAAATAGTGGGAACATTTTGGTCTCATTGTTGAAATCTTACACCCATGGGTGCAACCCAGTTACAAAATGTTCTATAGCTAGTTCGCACCACTTTCATATGAAATCAGATTCCCTCAATTGATGCTCTTTTTTCTATACTTCGGAATATCATGGGTCTTGGCATGGGATTTTGATTATAGAAAATCTGTTCTGCCAAACACCATTGTCCTCATAAAAAAATTTAAGGTTTAATGGTAGGATCGTTTTAAATTTTGGAATAGAGTTACTGAGCAAACAGTTACAGATTGGCTAAATAACAGACGCTCTACCCAACTAATTTAGACAATATCACTCCTTTCCTCCATGATAAATGGTTCGTTTTATCAAAACTAGCATATGCTAAATCCTATCAGCAACTGGTAGGGATGCTAAAACAGGCCCTTTCTCAATTGGAAGATTCGAGTTCTTCCCATTCTCACTATAGCGAAAACTCTAATGAAGATAACTATTATGACATACCAGGCATATCCGATATCCAATGGGAAGATGTAAAGGACGAAGAAAAAGAGGAAGAAGAGAATCTTCCAGAATTATTGTCCAAATTTTGAAAAGATAGCAAATGAGCCGAAAGATGCTTGTGACTGTCAATTTTCATAATTATGTTTGTCAGCTTTTATAAAAGCATACACCGATCACTGTATCACTGTACACTTTTCACTATTCACCTTTTACTGATTACTACAGTAAGGCTCCGTGAACCTTTTCTACAGTAACCTCGATGCCTTTAAAAACGGACCACTTCCATCCGAAAGGGCACCGATCATTCTTAAGATCAAATTTTCATATATCCCCAGAGTCTCTCTCTCTTCTCTTCAGAAAAATAAGAGATTACTCTCAAAACTTTACACATCTCATACCCGGATCCTACCTCTTGAATATCTTCACTCCTTTTCCTGAAATCCAAAATCCAGTAAGTTTCATATCCACATATCATCCCTGAAACACCTTTATATTTCGAATCTTGTTCATGATTTGAGAATGCAAAGGCTTTTATTTTCTGTAATTTGCACATATACTTTTGATATCTCCACTTGTAATCTTTCGATATTATTTAAATATCAGTAATTTGCTTGAACCTTGCTTAATCTTTTCTTAACTACAATTTATATTACAGTAATTTAATTTACGTACCTCACAATCGGCAGGTTTTACTGCCTGTGGTTGGTCTGCTCATTATTTAATTTTGACGTAATTTTCTTACCGTTTTACCCTTTTTCTCTTAATGCTCATTTTTTATTTAGTTTCATATTATTTCTAACCATTGAATATTTACTTCTTGATATAGAACATATTCTTGATTTTATAAATCGTCTCAACTTCCTAAAATACGACGTTTTAAATAATCATCATATTTATCCTTATCTTTATTGATAAACCCCAGAACCTAGGACATCCTTATAGTTTCTAAATCTACTCCTACAGTTATCATAAGTACAATCGAAATATTGAATAAAACAACTTATGCGATAAGAATGCTATGGTGGCATATGATCATGCTAAAATATGATCTTAGAATAGCGAAGCGGCAACGTTCTTGAGAGGTTTAATGGGTTCATTATGGTTACGAATTAGTCCTAACCATTCTAGAAAAGAAATTAACAAACAAATTATGGTCACGAAAATTGGGCCATCATATCATCATGCCCCTGAACCTAACCCACTACGAAAGAAACCAATCTAAGGCTCCATTTGTTTAATGAAAAACAACTTTCAGTAAAATGTTTCCCAAATTTTCCGGCATTCGGTCCATGGAAAATAAACTAGTCAAAGAAAACATTTTCCGCTTGAAAAAACACCATATGAACCCACTAGAACTTTTTTTTTTTCTTTCCCTAGTCCTTGAAAATCTTTCATCCCCCTTTCCCCCTGAACCTCACACACTCAGAAAACGTAAAAACAGAACGGAAACTCATAACACTATGGCATTATCAATCAAAACTCCTCACGCCGCTATGTTGGTATATTGAATATACTAGCTATCGATTGCCCATTGCCCATATTTATCATAGAACCCAGCATCAGTCGACTATCACCGAACCTCCTCGTTGGCTATTTTCATCGTCTCACCAACCACTTGCCACTTCAGCCAAAATATGAGTAAAGCGAATGGATAAAAGAGAATCGATAAATGAATCGGTACCGCTATGTGTAATGATCATCATTCAAGTCTTGGATTCAGCATCAACCGAAAGACCGCCATTAGGAGCCACGAGACAAGAAACGTTAAATGAAGTGGATGGCATACAAAACGCATTCCATCAAGTTATCATGACGTAATCGCTTTCAGATGACAACAGGAAACGAAACTAACTTACACCGAGTTTTTCGCAAGTTTCGTCGAACTGGTTATGTGCTACTGAAAATCAGATTCACGGCCCGACTTGAACGAGGATAACAAATAAACTACAAGATCAGTGAAAAAACATCCCAGTCCAATCCAACACGTGTTAACGAAGGAAATTCAACTTCAACTAAAACAGGGCAACTCAGGGAATCGGAAGTTACCTGGAAGACAAGCGAGGATGCAGCTATAATCGGAGACCAAATCAACAACAAGAGCTCCTACTAGTGCCGGTGCTCGAAATCACGGTCAGCAAACGAGTTTCAAGAGAGACTTCGTCGCTAGGAGGTCTATGGCTGCAGAACAGGTTGGACGGAGCCGGCCCTGCAATCCTTCGGGACTTGAGCAAGCAGTGGCGGCTAAAGGGCTAGACAACCAGCAGTCCTCAGAGGACAAACTTCCTATGAATATTTTCTTTCGGAACCTAGGCTCTTGCTCTGTGATGTTTAGAAGAAGGTTCCGGGGCGTATGAGAATGGTGAGAATGGTGGGTGAATCCCGGCTATGACGGCGAGGAATCGTGGTATCAAGTGAGAATACGATGAAAAATGGTTGGGCGGAAGAAAAGACGGTCGTCCCTCTTTGCGTCCGTTACTTCCTCCCTATAAGCCCTTTTGTTATGGGATTTGGGTACTGTCTTTTTGCCGCCGCTTACCTCCTTCCTCTTTTATTCCCCTTTTTTTCTCCTCCAAAATAAAATAAACTAGATTAATATGCTGACAAATGGCGAGCTTGCAATAATGGAGATTTGGGCCAACTAAGATGCGTCATGTGGCGCGGAAAATTTCGCTGTAAAGAGAAAGATGTGGTCCAGGGTCGAACTCTATCCGGCCGGACCTAACAGGCCGGATCAATCCCGGTCAAACTGGGTTGATCCAAGTCTCTGCGATCTTTCATAATTAACGAAGATTCTTCGAGATATCAATGAATCTTATACTGAACAACCTTAAGTAGATGGTCGTGTTGAAATTTATCAACTCTACGTTTAGAAGAATCATGCTAAATTTTTTCATATGACAAGGATAGCCATCCAAATTTTTGTACTCTGCATCAATGTCCTTGAATTAAAGTTTGATCGAATTTCCCTAATGGAGTGAAATCTAGGCCAACTCTCGCGAAGAAAGAGTGAAACCACAGATCAAGATAAATAAGAGGCGAAAGATGAAAAAGTTCTCAAAGGCAAATTCAAGAGAGAAATGTGTCACTCCCCAAGCGCACTCTTTGTCGACTTCATTTTCTGAACCCTAGAAATCGTCGACACTCCCTACGGTCACTCAAACACAACAGCGACAGGGGCTCGAACCGAATGCCGAGCAGAGACCCATGTGATTGCCCCCTAAGCGAACGGCGGCGGTGCCGTCGCTTTCCGATCAACTCTCCTCATGAAGTCAACTCTGTAACTCGCTGTCTGGTTTGCCTCCGTGAACACTAGAACATGCGGGTACACACCAATTGAGTCTAGACCCTTAATCGGGTTGATGACTGACTGGTAATGCGACTTAGCGGGTCCAACGTTTCTCACCGTCCTTGTCACGGTCACCTTTGCTACCGAAGGCTTGAAGCTCACGCTGATCGATGGATAGTTGAGCTGGCAATCGGATATGCTCCTTATGTTCGAGCATGAGACTTTTTTTTTAATATGAGCTCCATTTGGAAGTCGTTGAAGTTGAGCCCACAATGGTAAGGAACGTAATCTCGAAGTTCGATGTCGTAGATGAGACCCGGGTCGACGGCCTTCGATGGGTTGATGTGTCCTGCACCGGTGGCAAAAATATCCGCTGGATGAAGCGTCTGGTCCACGATGGGTCGGCCCTCGATGTTGGAGGTGGCGGCAGTGGTCATGATGGCTGACTTGATGGCCGCTGGAGACCAGTCAGGGTGCACGCTCTTGAGCAGAGCCGCCACACCACTGAGGTGGGGGCAGGACATGGAGGTCCCGGAGATCACGTTGAATGCGTGCTTCTTGTCCGTAGAATTGTCTAAAGGAAATGCCCAACCGGCGAGAATGTTCACGCCCGGGCCGATGATGTCCAGTTTTAGGATGCCTGGGCTTTGGATGTTGGGGCCACGGGAAGAGAAGTATGCTACAGCCGGGGCGACCGATCTCCTTATGTGAGTGCCTTTGAATAGAATCGTAGCCATTGGCACCGAGTCCGTGCTTATGTAGCTCTTGATCTCTCTTCCTGCGACATATCTCACATGGACGGCGGGTAGGACATGCTTATCGGCCAATGTGGTGTATCCCTCAATGAGACCGTTCACGAGGATCATGGCCGCACCACCGGCATCCTTGACCTCTTGACCTTTCCCGACTGCCCCACTTCCATCGCCTCAGTCGCACACAACCACTTTCCCCCAGAGGTCCAAGCGGTTTTGTAGTGATCCAGTGTTAAGAAGTGATTCAAAGTTGAGTTCCTTGTTTTTAGGAGGCAGTTAGCTAGTTACGTAGTCAACAATAAATTAGATTGTTAGCAGATTTTTAGGAGCCATATCTGGCTTAGTTGCTGATTCTACGTTTTGTGAATTCTATTTATTGCTATTTTGTATTCTCAAAAAGTGCTCTGAATAAGAAAAGTTCTTCACTTTCATAATCTCCTCTGTTTTACGTGTAGTTTCTGTCTTGTGAGCTTGATTTGTATTAAGTGACCTTCTTATTGATCCAACATTGTGGTATCAGAGCCAGGTTGAAGGTCTCTACTGCAAATCAACATGGCAGCAAATGGATCTAACTTGCAGCAATCGATGATACCCATTTTCAAGGGTGAAAACTACGAGTTTTGGAGTATTAAGATGAAGACTCTCTTCAGGTCTCAAGACCTATGGGAAATTGTGGAAGCTGGTGTGCCAAAGAATGAAAAAGAGGGCAGAATGCGGGAGTTGAAAAAAAGAGATGCCAAAGCTCTTTTTTTTATCCAACAGGGGCCGCATGAAACTGTCTTTTCTAGAGTTTCAGCTGCGGAAACAGCAAAAGAGGCATGGGAGGCTTTGAGAAATGAGTTTCAGGGGACAACCAAGGTCAAGGCAGTGAAGCTGCAAACCTTGAGGAGAAATTTTGAGACATTACAGATGAATGGTGGAGAGTCCATTCAAGATTTCTTTTCAAGAGGCATGATAGTGGTAAATCAAATGAGATCGTATGGAGAAGAGATCTCAGATGAAACCATTGTTTGCAAAATACTTAGAAGCTTAGCAACAAGGTTTGATCACGTAGTGGCAGCAATTGAGGAATCAAAAGACTTAACAACCATGTCTGTTGATGCCTTGATGGGTTCTCTTCTTGCTCATGAAGATAGAATCAACAGAGCTGGAGAAAGAATTGATGAAAGGGCGTTCCAAGCTAACTGCAATTCAAGAGGAAATTGGAGAGGATCAGGAAGCTCAGGGAGAGGAAACGGAAGAAGTGGGACGCGAGGCAGAGGCAGAGGCAGAAACGCACAACAAGAAACGAGAAGATGCTTCAATTGTAATAGAGTGGGACATCTTGCAAAAGATTACAAGGTGAAGGTTAAACAGGCAGAATTTGCTGATGCTGAGGAACAAGAAGAGGAGGAAGAAGAGTGTTACCTGTTTATGGCACATGAGGAGACAACACAAAACAAGAGATCCATTTGGTTTGTGGACAGTGGCTGCTCCAATCATATGACCGGAGTGAAAGGACTCTTCAAGGACTTGGATGAGTCTCAGAAACGAATGATCAGTCTTGGGAACAACTACAAAATTCAGGTGGAGGGAAAAGGCACAATACTTATCAAGACACATCAAGGAAGAAGCAAGCTGATCAGGGATGTCTTGTACGCACCTCAATTGGCTCACAACCTGTTGAGTGTAGGCCAATTGATGAAGTCAGGATTTATAGTTCTCTTTGACAACAACACTTGCACCATTAGAGACAAAGAAGGAGGACAACTGGTGGCTCGAGTAGCAATGACAGAAAATCTTATGTTTCCTTTTGAGGTTACAGCAATAGAAGAACTCAGTATGGTAGCAATCAGTTCCTCAGAACTATGGCACATGAGATTCAGCCACCTGAATTATAGGAGTATGAAGGAGCTGTCAATGGATGAAATGGTCAGTGGTATGCCAACGATAGGTGACAAAAACAAGCAGTGCGAGGAATGTATTTTTGCAAAACACAGCAAGAAGACCTTTCCAAAAGAAGAAGCATGGAGAGCCACTGACGCATTGGAGCTGGTGCACATGGATCTTTGTGGACCAATGAGTACAACCTCATTGGGTGGAAGTAAGTATTTCATGATGTTGATTGATGATTTTAGTAGAATGAGTTGGGTTTTCTGCCTCAAAGTTAAGTCCGAAGCACTTGAAACATTTAAGAAGTTTAAAGCTTTTGTTGAGAAGCAAAGTGGGAAAAATATTAAAGGGGTAAGATCAGATAGGGGAGGTGAATTTCTTTCCACAGAATTCAATCATTTTTGTGAAGAAGCAGGCATAAAGAGGCAACTTACAACACCTTATACACCAGAACAAAATGGTGTAGTGGAGAGGAAAAATAGAACAGTGGTGGAGATGGCCAGGGCCTTGCTGAAATCAAGAGACATGCCTAATCTCTTCTAGGCAGAGGCAGTTCACGTTGCTGTCTACATTCTCAACATATCCCCAACCAAGGCAGTGACAAAGAAGACCCCATTTGAAATGTGGTATGGCTTTAAACCTACTGTTAGTCATTTGAGAATTTTTGGATGTGTGGCCTATGCTATGAAAAATCAGCAGGATAGAAAGAAGTTGGATGAAAAATCAGAAAAGTGTGTGTTCATTGGGTATTGTACATAAAGTAAAGCATACCGACTGTACAATCCTATAACTGAAAAAGTGTTCATTAGTAGAAATGTGAAGTTCAATGAGGAGGAAGGATGGAATTGGAAGGGAAAGGAGAAGAGGGAAGTGATACATCTGATAGATGAAGAAGGTACTGAAGATGAGGAGCATGAAACTCAGTCAGAAAGTGCACATGCACACAGTGGTGTAGGTGCAGGTGGATCTTCAATAAGCTCGGATACAACGAGTTCAGATGAAACACCACCAAGGAGGATGACCACAAGAAGCTCAAGAAGAATCGAAGAGCAGCAACTTCCAGTTCAGAAGAGACACCTCCACAAAAGGTGCGCTCCTTGAGGGAAATCTTTGAGTCTTGCACATTTGCTCTCTTTACAGCTGATCCAGGCTCTTATGAAGATGCAGTTGGTATAAAAGAATGGGAAGATGCAATGAAGGAAGAGTTAGAAGCTATTGAGAGGAATCACACATGGGAACTTACAGATTTGCCACAAGGAAAACAAGCAATTGGGTTAAAATGGATTTTCAAGACAAAGTTTCATATGGATGGGAGAATTCATAAGCACAAGGCAAGGTTAGTGGCCAAAGGGTATTCACAGATCCCAGGTGTAGATGTAGAGGAAACGTTTTCACCTGTAGCCAGATTTGAAACAGTAAGATTAGTCCTGGCATTAGCAGCTCATATGAGATGGAAGGTGTATCAGTTTGATGTCAAATCTGCCTTTCTTAATGGTGAGTTAATGGAAGAGGTATTTGTCACACAACCTGAAGGATTTGTTGTGAAGGACAAGAAGGATAAAGTGTACAAGCTACACAAGGCTCTATATGGTTTAAAACAGGCACCAAGAGCATGGTACTTGAAAATCCATGAATATTTCATGGAGTGTGGCTTTGTGAGAAGTTGCAGCGAACCAACGCTGTATGTGAAGAGAAATGGAGTCACAGATCTGTTGGTGGTGTGTATTTATGTGGATGATATGGTATATTGTGGGTCAAATGCTACTGCCATTTCAGACTTTAAGCAAGCAATGAAAAGGAGATTTGAGATGACAGATCTAGGCCTTCTTCATTATTTTTTGGGAATTGAAGTTTAGCAAATGGAAGGTGGCATATTCATAACCCAGAGAAAGTATGCAAAAGATATGCTCAACAAATTCAACATGAGCAACTGCAAATGGTCTACAACCCCTATGAATATGAACGAGAAATTGCAGATGGAGGATGGTTCACCAGCAGCTGATGGAAGCATGTTTAGGAGTCTTGTAGGAGGGCTTATTTATCTGACTTATACTAGGCCAGATATAGCCTTTCCTGTAGGTGTTGTATCAAGGTTTATGCATAATCCTTCACAACATCACTTAGGAGCAGTAAAGAGGATTCTTAAGTATGTTGCTGGCACCACTGATCTTGGAATTTTATACAAGCAAGGGTCTGAGTTGAAATTGCTAGGGTATACAGACAGTGATTGGGCTGGATGCATTGAAGATAGAAGAAGCACATCCGGTTACTGCTTCACCTTGGGCTCAGGAGCAGTAGCATGGAGTTCTAAGAAGCAAACAACAGTTGCCTTGTCCACTTGTGAAGCTGAATATATAGCTGGAGCAGGAGCAGCTTGTGAGGCAATTTGGTTGAGGAAGGTCTTGAGTGAGCTGGGTCAGGAACAAGTAGAGGCCACTGTTATAAAGTGTGATAGTGCTTCAGCCATAGCTTTGAGTCGAAATCCAGTCTTCCATGGTCGATCCAAGCACATAGAGATTAAGCATCATTTTTTGAGGGAGCTGGTAGCTAGAGATGAAGTTAAGCTGGATTTTTGTAGGACAAAAGAGCAGGTAGCTGATGTGTTAACTAAAGCATTATCACATGGGAGGTTTGAAGAACTCAGAAGTCAACTTGGTTTAACCAACTTTGAATCAAGGGGGATGTTAAGAAGTGATTCAAAGTTGAGTTCCTTGTTTTTAGGAGGCAGTTAGCTAGTTACGTAGTCAACAATAAATTAGATTGTTAGCAGATTTTTAGGAGCCATATCTGGCTTAGTTGCTGATTCTACGTTTTGTGAATTCTATTTATTGCTATTTTGTATTCTCAAAAAGTGCTCTGAATGAGAAAAGTCCTCCACTTTCATAATCTCCTCTGTTTTATGTGTAGTTTATGTCTTGTGAGCTTGATTTGTATTAAGTGACCTTCTTATTGATCCAACATCCAGGATAGCAGAAGGCCGAGAATTCATATCCGTCTACTCCCGGATAAACTAGGGGAAGTAGCGTCGGACGGAAGTCGCGCGGTTGGTACAAGGTCTCCCCATCGAACTCCCGCCCATTCCCAAGCCGTGCCTTGGCCTTTATGCTGCAGTCGATGCTGCTCGCTCCCACGGTGAGAATCCACGGTGCCTCGTTTGCCACTGTGCTGTTGGATGGCCTATAATTCCCCGCAGAGCAGCTGACGAAGATGCCCTTTTGTGTGGCGGCAAATGCACCCAGTGCGATCACGTCATTGTAGAACGGAAGGGATGGTCCTCCTATAGAGGCGGAAATCACATCAACACCATCCTCGATGGCCGCGTCGAACCCAGCTAATATGTCGCCCTGAAGGCACCGGGAAGCACTGCAAACTTTGTAAATTGCCAAATGCGCAAGGGGCGCCATGCCTATGGCCGTGCCTTTTGGCATTACCAAGTGCGCCTGCATCCCTCACAACAGCACCGGCAGCTGTGCTGGAAGTGTGTGTGCCATGGCCGTCATCATCATATGGCGGAACGGCCCGCACAACAGTGTTGCTCGAGCCAATGAAAGACCTCGCACCGATGACCTTGTTGTTGCAGGATGTGCCATTGAAGTCGCACCTGCCCTTCCATTTGGTCGGAGGCAGAGGCATCCCCTTGTTGTCGCTGAAGGAAGAGTGGCGGGGTAAAATCCCCGAGTCCAATACTCCAATGATCACGCCCTTGCCGAGGTTTGAGTCCTTCCAGAGCCCGACTCCTTGGTGCAAGCCCAAGAAGGCGGGGGTGTGAGTTGTGTGTAGAGAGAGCGCCTTCTCCGGACGCACGTACAAAACACCGTCCTTCTCCCCAATGGCTTTAGCTTCCTCGGCGGTCAATTTGGCCGTGAACCCGGATAGCACATGTCTGTACGAGTGAACCATTCTTTGCTCTTGGTTAGAGCCGGTTGCTGTGGTAGGTAAAAATGACCGATACAAAGTATCGAGATCCTCTGAAGTAGAGGTATGTTTGTCGGTCGGCTTTTGTACTTGGATGATATAAGTTGACAATGAGCTACTTGTATCAGCTACCGCAATAGCAGAATTAGCGGGGCAAATGCTTAGAATGCAAATGAGACCAAGAATGAAAATCGTCAAGGTGGTCGGAGACAATCTGCATTTCTGGTCTTCCATCTCGAATTTGCTGAAGAAAACAGAGAAATTTGCTTGTTGAGAAATGAAGAAATGGCGTTGGTCTCATGACCCTCTGGAAGTGAACATTGGTACTTTATTTCTTTACAAGGAAAGGATTTTTATTTCCTGACTTGCATATGCATTTCCATGTATGAATTGAATAAGACCTATTATAACCCTCAAGGACAGGGCACCATCCATGCGAATTTTCCAAAATAGACAATTCATTAAAGGAAATATAAATATGCAGATTTATATTTTGGTAGGATAACGGATGGAGCCCGAAAATTACATTGTTACCCTCCTAATAAAACGTGATACAATCTTATCCCCTAATATCAAATGAAGCAAACTTATTTGTGGCCTATTTAATACATGATTATATGCAGATTACATGCTACGTAAAGAATTTTTTTTTTAATATTTTTTATCCAATAGGAATTCTTATTTTCCTCATGGGTACACTCAAGTTACATCGTACATAATAAATAGTTAAATTGCAAAAAAAAAAAATCTTTTTGTTAGACAAAATGGTCAATTCAGGCCAATATTGAATTAGCTTTCTACATCCTAAATAAAATTCTTTACAAGACGAAAAACCAACCTAAGGTGTAAGGGTTAATACAAAGTTCTACAAATAGTTAAATAATTTTTTTTAATGTCACACTGTAATGTGATCCGTAAAAAGTACACTAAGTAAATTACTTTCCTCAAATGAGCTTCTAAACATGAAAATAAAATCTAACCAAAATCCTACTGGTAGTGCAATGTAATTTTGCATTTTTATGACTCTCAAATTATGCACAAAAGGAAAGTAAATCTACTCAAAATGATGTAGATATACAACTTTACCTTACATGCAAATGCAATCTTAAAGTTATTTTTATGTGATTTTCTATGAAAATGCAATTTAAAACTGCTAATATGAAAGAGATTATGAAGTTTTTATTTTCTATTTTCTGGTCTTACATCTCCAATTTGCGGAAGAAACCGAGAAATGCTTTTTGCTTCTGAGTTATGTGTTGATAGTTGAACTTGTAGCGCATATACATGTAGAAGAAGTGAAATGAAGAAATGCATTGTTCTTATGATCCTCCAGAAGCAAATATTGGTACTTTTTCTCTTTTGAAGAAAACTATCCATATTCATTTTTATTTCCTAACATGCATACGCAATTACATGGAAAAATTCAATAAGACCTGTTACAACCCTCAAACCGTCCATGCAAAATTACTAAAGTAGACTAATTGTTTAAAGGGAATATATACATGTATATATATATATATATATATATATATATATATATTGATTGAACATGCTACACAAAGACGCACCCTAAATAAATTACGTTCTTCAAATGAGCTTCTAAACATGAAATAAAATATAACCAAAATCCCACAAGTAATGCAATGTAATTTTGCATTTTTATGACTCTCAAATTGCGCAAGAGAGAAAAGTAAATTTACTCAAAATGATGTAGATATACAAGTTTACCTTTAATGCAAATGCAATCTTAAAGTTACTTCTATGAGAATTTCTATGAAGATTCTATTTTCATGACATGGAAATGAGGCATGTAAACCAAAATACTATCTAAACGAACTATCTGTAACACTAAAATATTAATTCATGGAAGTTTCTACATTTTGTAACATGGCATTTATGATGATGCAATTATAATATGATTACCAAAAAAGTCCTAAAACTATTGCACTTATGCTAATTTAGTCATAAACCTTTTAATTTAGTTAATTTAGTCTTAAACATTTTGATAATTTGCCAATTGAGTCATTCTAGCCAATTTCGATTGGAAATAATTGACGTGGACATCAGCTATCTTACATGGTATGACCGGCGCTGACGTAAATTGCTAATTGGTTAATTGTGCTAATTGGTGACAATTCTTCTATTCATTTCAACATTGGTCTATCATTTGTATGATCGAAGAGTGAGTTATTTGTGCCTACATTCGCTGCAATGGGGGCTGACCTTTGTTGATTACAGATGAATTTGATATACTTTGGTGATACTTTATGGTCATTTTGATTGCCTTTGATGTTATTGTAATTGCATTTGATGAGTTGGCTCATTTGATGCTCAAACACTTAAGGTTAATTAATATCCCACAAAGAGGCATTTATGGCAAAGTGGACTGAGCGTTTGACCAATTTGTTTGTAAGTGTGTTGGCATAAGGACACTAGAAGTGTTCAAAGTTTCGTATGACGTTCACTTTAATACCAAAATTTTTCAAGTAATCACTTAAGTGTCACTTTACTTAAGTGTTAACGCCGATCTAAGTAGTCGGAAAATTCAACTTGTCATTATTTTATAATAAATAGTCTGATGTGGCTAGCCGGAGAGAGCCACGTCATACCTAAATATTATGATGGACTTTATTTTTTTTTTGGTAAGGTAACAATTATATAACTTTTCAAAAACCAATTACAACCAGAGGCTAAAGGCACCCATCGACCCAACTAGGACAACTGTCTAAATGGGGTCAAAGGTCTTAGCAGGAACTATACAACCAACCAAGAAAAGGAATATACATAGAGGAAAGAAAGCAGCCTAAGCAGGAGCTGGACTAGCGGCAAACATAGTGGCCGAGAGGCCCCAATTCCGTTGCATTCTCCGATTTGCGGGTGTGTCAGGAATTGTTCCCATGGCTAGAGCTTTGTCCTTCACAACCTTGAGCAGGTGCTTACGCATTCCTGGGATAAAGGCAGCCTTGTTCCTGAAAATGGAATTGTTTCTTTCTGTCCATATGATGTGGCATAAGGCGCCAAATGCGAATCTGGAAAGGCTATGTGCAAAGGAGGAAGTATTGCAAACTTGCATAGCCCAGGTAATAAGATCAGGCGAGGCCTTATTACGCCATGGAAGATTGCATTTGGTCGCCCAGAACAAAGCTAGTCTTCTTGTAGCCGAGCACGCAAAGAATAAGTGGTTGATGGAATCCGGCACCTCACCACAAAACGCACATACAACGGCTTCAATCCTACGGTTTTGTAGGAGTAAAGTCTGAGTGGACAAACGGTTGAGAGATATTATTTTTGTCCACGATGGATGCCAATTTTTTTCCCTTTTCATTTTGCAGATAATTACAATTAAAGAAGAAGAAAGTTGAAGATGATGAGGTGCTGATGAAGATGAGGAAGGCGATGAAGACTTGGAAGTAGAGGTTGAAGATGAATTTTTAAAAGCTAAACATCATCTTCTCTCATTTATTTGCCTTAAATTAATGAATTTGGCATAAATTTGTTTTGTTTATCAAACCTAATTGTCATGTCCCGAACCACTCACGGACGATGCTTGTTGACCGACCATGACCGGAACAAGCCCGTGAAGCATAAACAATTGTTAGAACGTCCCGTTGATTTTAAAACGAAATGCAAACGGAAGCAACTGAACGAGACAAATTCAAGCAATTAAAGCAAACGGTGCACATTGTATTTACATGATGGACTCGTGCTTATTTTACATGCCCTATCTCGGGCAAGCAAGCCTCACGCTAGATTTTTTACATGCCTATTTCAAAGGCACTTCCAAATACTAGCCATATATACAACAAAATTTGGCTTGGGTCCTTAGCTTCTCTACGGCTACTAGCTTCTCGCTCTTGCTCGCTCCTCCCCACTCTCGTCCGCATGGCCGTCCTCACGCCCCGCCCATGGCCGATCCCGGAGCTGACCTGCCCATGCCATTAAAGGGGCCGTTAAACCCACGAAGGGGCCCAACCCAGTTCTCGTTGGCTAGGCGATACCAAGCCACGTACGGGTGCGGGATAAGGTCCTTCCGCCCTTCGTCAACCATAACGTAGGTTGTAATTCTGCAGTAGGCACGGTTCTCACGGGCATCAATTATCGTCAGGAGCTCGGTTCTCATTTCGATGGCATTGCCAAACAGGGCCAGGGGTGACGTCATTCTACGGACCTGAAAAAGAGGAAACAACGGGGAGTGAGTCGAGAAGACTCAACAAGTAAATATTCTACTAACAAGTGAGGACATATCAATCGCCGTTACACGAACCATTTCTTATCGTGCCAGCCTTAGTAGCCAATTAAACAATAACGTACACACCAAGCATAACACAAGAACTTCAGGCATAGCTAGTTCACGATTTACCTCATTTGTCACGCTTCGGTTTCTATTTCGGTGTAAAATAACATGCAAAACCACGAAACAAGGCAAACTCATTATGGAAAATGCAACGTTGAAACACCAAGAACCGACAAAAGGTGGAAAGCTCATGATACAACGTATCTCAACGTCATTTCCTGGTAGTAGAGAATTCACTTACTTTAAATGAAACAAAAACTAGAGAGTGGAGAATGGACGGTAAGGATGACGGCCTTGGGGTCTTGGGTGACTCATGGTGGTTGGCTCTCTCTCTGTCTCTCTCTCTCTCTTGGCCAGCTAGGTGTGTGAAAAAAGCGTCTTAAATCTCTCATCAAGTCCTCTATTTATAGGGCAAAAAGGCTTGGGGTCCAACGAGATAAGCGCATATGTCATCGGGGGTGCGAGGTAAGCGATGACCTCATTTGGTCATTAAGTGTATAAGCCAAAGTTCATGATGATGGCCAATAATTCTCTCTCTCTCTCTCTCTCTCTCTCTCTCTCTCTCTCTCTCTCTCTCTCTCTCCTTCGGCTCTCTCTCTCTCTCTCATCTTGGCCGTAACTCTCTCTCTCTTTTGGGTCAAATAATTGGTGACTCAAGGCTTCATAAATAGTCTCATAATTACAAAGGGACACCTAGGCCAAGCATTAAATGAATGAAATGATGAAGATGATAAGTTTTGACTTGGTCAAAGATTTTTAGGCTCTTCCTTGAGCTTATAATCAGAACCTCTAATGGCTGATTTTTGTTCCAAATCATTCGAATCAAGAGGCTCTCGTAAAAACATGCACATAACGCCTAAAACGAACCCCGCATCATACTAAGTCCCATAATTTTCCGAGGGTTTTCTCACAATAAATAATTTTAATAATTCCATTTAAAATGAGGTTTAACATGGAAAGGCCCTCACAAGTGACTAAATTTGGCCCTACAAAAATCTAAGCTAAACTAAGTTAATTTGGCCTTCTCGGGTTGCCTGGGCACGTGGCCGGGTCACCGGGCAATTGGCCGAGCTTGACCGGGCACGTGGCTGGGCTGCACGGGCACCGTGCCTGGCATGAGGCCGAGCTGAACGGGCGCCACGCCGGGCTGTACAGGCAATGTGCCGAGCGGGTTTGCCTGACCACACGGGCGACGTGCCTAGTGCTTTGCTAACCGTATGGGCACCATGCCCAGCATCATGCCGGGTCATACGGGCGAGGAGCCGGTTCACGGCCAAACACGCACATTGACCCGGGAATGGCATGGCGCGCGACTCATGGCCATATTTCTTAGGCAGGGGATGAAATCGGAATTAGATCTTATGGGCACAACTTGTGGCACAAGGATCGGGCACAATGGCCGGTGCATGAAAGGGTACGTAACCGGTCCGTGGCCTGGCTGATGAGCACGATGGCCGGTCATAACCGGGCACATGGCCTTGGCGATCGCGACCGGCAATTTTGCCCAGGCCTCAACTAAGCCATTAGGTACACGGCCTGGCACACGTCTCGTCCATGGCTTACCCGACTCAACGCAACGATCCGTGGCCGATTCGTGACCGGGCCATGTTCGAGTATCAATGACCCATGATTGACCCTCGATTGTCATGTAGCCCTGTGGAAATCCAATACCCCGGAATTTAACTCATGGTCAGCTGGGACTAATGCATGGCCGTGCGGTATCACCTGTGACCAACACATGCCAACACTGGACTGATCCACAGTTATTCCGGACTATTCCACTAACGGCCCTTATGGTCGAAGGGTCACTCCACGATTATATTACTCTAATCAGTTGCGTAGTTACAAGGTCATTCCACAGTCGATCCCTAGGCCAATTCATGGACAATCTTTCGATCGAACCACGACCAACCCTTAGTACACTCATTTCGATCATGCTGTCCATTCCAATACCGACCTTCGACTCGACTTACCCGCTTATTCACTTATTACTAGCCCTCGGCTTTCTAGGCCCGCAATCGGGGATGTCACAATTCTTTTCCTATAATAAAATTTCGTCCTCGAAATTTAAACACAAACCTGGTTCCTCAAATAAATGCGGATACTGCCGCTTTATGATTTCCTCACCCTCCCAGGTAGCTGCCTCTATGCCATGGTGTTGCCACAGGACCTTTACCATGGGAACAGTTTTATTTCTCAACACTTGCTCTTTACGATCCACGATCCACACAGGCTCCTCAACATAGGACACTTTGCTGTCCAATTCGACCTCGTTAAAATTCAGCACATGTGCCGGATCGGATTCATACTTTCTCAACATGGATACATGAAATACGCCATGCACCTGAGCAAGTTTCGGTGGCAGCGCCAACCGATAAGCCAAATTCTCTATTCTTTCTAGAATTTCAAAAGGTCCTACGTACCTAGGGCTTAACTTACCTTTTTTAAATGCGACACACCCCTCATGGGTGACACTTTGAGAAATACGTGGTCGCCTACCTGAAACTCTAGGGGCTTCCTACATCCGTCAGAATAACTTTTCTGCCGGCTTTGGGCAGTTTTCAACTTATCTCCAACCACTTGCACGACCTCATTGGTGAGTTGTACTAGCTATGGACCCGTGACCTTCTTTTCCCCGACCTCATCCCAACATACTAGAGTTCTGCAAGCTCGATCGTATAATGCCTCGAATGGTGTCATCCCAATACTTTGCTGGTAAATGTTGTTGTATGCAAATTTAATGAGATGCAAATGTTCATCCCAACTCCCCTTGAAATCCACAACGCATGCTCGCAACATATCCTCAAGGGCCTAGATCGTTCTTTCTGTTTGGCCATCCGTTTGCGGATGATAAGCTATACTGTATTGTAGCTTAGTTCCCATAGCAGTTTGGAAACTTCACCAAAAACTTGCAGTAAACTTGGGATCTCGATCCGATGTAATGGTTACTAGAACTTCATGTAATCGTACAATATGTCAGACATATAAATCAGCATAATCTTCCAAGGAAAAATCCTTTCTTACCGGAAGAAAATGGGCTGACTTGGTCAATCGATCAACGGTCACCCATATCAAATCGTTTCCTCACTGACTTCGCGGTAATCCCATTACGAAGTCCATCGTAATGTATTCCCATTTCCATTCAGAAATTTCCAATGGTTGCAATTACCCACCAGGCTTGCAATGTTGAGCCTTGATTTGTTGACATGTCAAGCATTTAGCCACATGTTTGGCTATGTCCGTCTTCATACCGTTCCACCAGAAATATTGTCGCAAATTCTAGAATATTTTGGTACTGCCTGGATGAATACTGTAATTGCTCTTGTGAGCTTCTGTCAAGATTTCTTCCTTGAGTTGCTCATCCTTTGGCATGTATAGACGTCCATTGAATTTCAAGATTCCATCATCAATAGCATGAAAATTGGATTTCTTCTTTTCTGTTAATTCCTTCCGGACTTTCTGAATTTATGGGTCTGTTTGTTGTAGCGCCTTGATTCTCACAATGATGTTCGACTCGATTTTGAGAGCAGCTATAAATTCTGATGACGTCCGACTTCCAGTTTGAAGTCTAAGTCTCGAGTTTCCTCAAGTAAGGTCCATTCCTTGACTATCAAATGAGCGATGGTTGATTTTCGACTAAGAGTGTCGGCAACTTTTTTTGCTTTGCCAGGATGATATAATATCTCGCAGTTGTAGTCTTTGAGAAATTCCATCCAGCGTCATTGCCTCATTTTTTATTCCTTTTGGGAAAACAAATATTTCAAACTCTGATGATCAGTATAGATAGCGAATTACTCCCCATATAAGTAGTGTCGCCAAATTTTCAAGGCAAACACGATTGCAACAAGCTCCAAATCATGAGTTGGATAATTCAATTCACATGGCCTCACTTGTCTCGAGGCATAGGCCACCACCTTGCCATCCTGCATCAATACACGGCCTAGCCCCTTATGAGAGGCGTCACTATATATTTCGAATCCTCCTGGTCCATTAGGTATGGTCAGAACAGGAGCAGTCGTCAGTCTTTGCTTCAATTCTTGGAAGCTTCGCTCACATTTGTCAGTCTATTCGAAATGCGTTTCCTTCTTTAGCAATCGCGTTAAGGGGATAGCGATTTAAGAGAATCGTTCCACAAACCTTCTATAATATCCTGCCAAACCCAAGAAACTTTGAACTTCGGTGATAGTCATTGATCTTGGCCAATTAACTATCGCTTCAATTTTAGATGGATCCACTGATATGCCATCTCCCGAGATCATGTGGCCAAGAAATACCACGTGAGATAGCCAGAACTCGCATTTGTTGAATTTTGCATTAAGTGAATGTTCCCTGAGCGTCTGAAGCACGAACCTCAGATGTTGTTCATGTTCAGCCGAATTTTTCGAGTATACCAGGATGTCGTCGATAAAGACTATGACGAAACGATCCAAGTATGGCTTGAACACTCTATTCATCAGGTCCATAAAGGCTGCTGAAGCATTCGTCAAACCGAATAGCATAACGGTGAATTCATAATGGCCATATCGGGTTCGGAATTCCGTCTTCAGAATATCCTTTGTCTTGATTCTTAGCTGATGATATCCCGACCTTAGATCAATCTTGGAAAACACTGATGCTCCTTAGAGTTGATCAAATAAATCATCGATCCGCAGCAATGGATACTTATTTTTTATGGTAACCCTATTAAGTTGCCGATAGTCGATGCATAGCCGTAACGAATCGTCTTTCTTCTTCACGAACAATATTGGCGCACCCCAAGGTGATGCGCTTGGACGGATAAATCCCTTGCCCAGTAACACCTTCAATTCCTTCAGCTCGGTTAAGGACATCCTGTATGGAGCTTTTGAAATAGGCTCTGTTCCAGGGGTTACTTCGATGGCAAATTCAGTCTCACTTTCTAGGGGTAAACCTAGTAATACCATTGGAAAAACATCAGAAAATTCTTGTACCATCAAGATATCTTCCAACTTTGGTTCGACTTCCTTTACTGTATTTTCTACTGTTGCCAGAAATCCTTGACAACCTTTCTGCAATAGTCGGGTTGTTTTTAAAGCAGAAATCAGAGGAGTAGAAGGTCCTCCTCCATTTCTCAAAAATGTATAGTAGGGGCGATCAGGGGGATAAAACTGAATCACCTTGCTATAACAGTTTATCTTAGCTCGCTGTTGACTAAGCCAATCATACCAATGATAACATCAAAATCATACATGGCCAATACTGTTAGATTTTATAATATCCACAAGTCCGCCTATAGCCATTTTATACCCTTGACATCCTAGGGTAGTCCGTACTTCATTTTTCATCAGAGTAAAAATACTAAGTACATTTTCTAACGGTTTCATCTCAAGTTTGGCCAGACGTACAAATTGGCTAGATACGAATGAATGTGTAGCTCCGGTATCAATTAACGCATATGCAGCACGGTTATTGAGGAAAACGGTACCTATGATCACTGCGTCGGAATTCTCAGCATCCTCTTGAGTAAGTGCATAGATTCGTCCTTGAGCCGGAGGACGATCACCACTGTTAGCACGAGGTTGGACTCCAGTTGATGCTGTCGTGTGTCTTTGTTGTAAAGGTATATTCTGTCGCCGTTGTGGACAATCCCTGATTATGTGACCTTGTTGGCCACACTCGAAGCACACTCCGGTACGAATGGGGCACGGGGCATTGCCATGCTGTCTTCCACAAATAGAACAAGTATTACCAGGATCATTAGCTGGTTGCTGAAAATTTCGCTTTTTACTGGAAACAAAGGGACGTTTTCCCCTTGTCACTGGCCTCTTGCCCGAACGTTGATCCATTCGGGGAGTAGAGTAATAAGGTTTTGCTGAAGTCGCCCTCTCCAGCAAATCTTTCTCGATCATATGGGCTCATTCATATAATTCATTATAATCTTTCAAATTCAAAGGCACTAACCAACTCCGGATGTCAGGTTTGAGACCATCACGAAATCGTTTTGCCCTGTCGACGGGATTTTCAATAAGTCTAGGGGCGTACCTTGACAACTGAGTAAACCTTGTTTCATATTGGTCCACCATCATATTTCCCTGCTGGAGTTGTAGAAATTCTTTCACTTTACGATCACGAGCACACTCGGAGAAGTACTTTCCGTTGAATGCCTTAACAAAAGCATTCCAATTTACAGCAGCATTTTTCGGGAACATAGTTTCCGTAGTCGCTTTCCACCAATAGCTGACGTTCCCTTGCAGTTGATAGGCTGCTAAAGTGACTTTAACTTCCTCTGAACATCGCAAAAATTCAAACGCTTTCTGTAACTTATCGATCCAAGATTCTGCCTCTTTTGGATCTCCGGTTCCAGCAAATTTTGGGGGTCGCAGCTTCAGGAACTGCTCGACCAGTCCATACATTGTACGGTCACCATTCCCATTTCCATTTGTCACCGCTGCATTCTTAGCAATAGGTAGTTGTTGTCGTGCTTGTTGATGTACTTGTTGCCCCAGCAATTCTCCTACGGTCGCAAGAGCCTACAGAATTCCGTCTATTCGGGGATTTTGCTTTGACTTCCCTTTTGAGGTCGAGGTCGGGTCTGGAGCACTCATACTACCTTTGGTAATCTACTAAGGCTTTCTACAACGTAAGAACATGTCAGTGATCAAAAACTTAACAATTAAAAGCCTACTTACCAATCAATCAGGTGCACAGACACACAATCACATGCACGGGGTGTTTCCTGGCTAACTACCCCAACTTTAGCGCATCTTATCACTCTGAGCCTTTATTTTCGCTTGGTTTTTAGAACCGTTTTCCACTTTTCGGTGCACAGTTTGACAATTCTCACTCTTTAGCTGTCCTAGAAGCCTGCTGGGAGTCGCTTAATGATCAGGCCCTTCACCCTGGCTCCACTTCCTTTCAGAAGCCGCTCAATGATCAGGTGGTATATGTATGTACCCAGGCGCCACTTTTTTCCAGAAGCCGCACAATGATCAGGCTACCTGCCCTGGCGCCACCTCAGTCAAAAGCCGCACAATGATCAGGTATTATTGCCCCGGCGCCACCTCCGTAGAGGCCGCTCAATGTTCAAGCATTCGTGACCCCGGCGCCACCTCCTAAGAAGCCACTCAATGATCAAGTCTTATGGCCCTGGCGTCACTCCCCGCCCTCATCGGATCGTCCAATTGCAAGTCGTCACGAACTGCACCTAATAAAGGGAAAACCTACTCTGATACCAAAACCACACGTTGTCACGTCCCAAACCACTCACGGACGATGCTTGTTGACCGACCATGACCGGAACGAGCCCGTAAAGCATAAACAATTGTTAGAACATCTTATTGATTTTAAAATGAAATGCAAATGGAAGCAACTCAACGAGACAAAACCAAGCAATTAAAGCAAACGGTGCACATTGTATTTACATGATGGGCTCATGCTTATTTTACATGTCCTATCTCGGGCAAGCAAGCCTCACGCTAGATTTTTCACATGCCTACTTTAAAGGCACTTCCGAGTATCAGCCATATATATAACAAAATTTGGCTTGGGTCCTTAGCTTCTCTACGAATACTAGCTTCTCGCTCTTACTCGCTCCTCCCCGCCTTCATCTGTACGACCGTCCTCACGCCTTACCCGTGGCCGATCCCGGAGCTGACCTGCCCATGCCATTAAAGGGGCCGCTAAACCCACGAAGGGACCCGATCCAGTCCCTGTTGGCTAGGCGATACCAAGCCACGTACGAGTGTAGGACAAGGTCCTCCCGGCCTTCATCAACTATAACGTAGGTTGTAATCTCGGTAGGCACGATTCTCACGGGCATCAATTACCGTCAGGAGCTCGGCTCTTATTTCGATGGGATTGCCAAACAAGGCCGGGGTGACGCCATTCTACGGACCTGAAAAAGCGGAAACAACGGGGAGTGAGTCGAGAAGACTCAGCAAGTAAAAATTCTACTAACAGGCGAGGACATATCGATCGTCGTTACACGAACCATTTCTTACCGTGCCGGCCTTAGTAGCCAATCAAACAATAACGTGCACACCAAGCATAACACAAGAACTTCAGGCATGGCTAGTTCACGATTTATCTCATCTGTCGCGCCTCGATTTCTATTTCGGTGTAAAATAACATGCAAAACCACGAAACAAGGCAAACTTGTTATGGAAAACACAACGTTGAAACACCAAGAACCAAGAACGGTGGAAATCTCATGATACAACATATCTCAACGTCATTTCCCGGTAGTAGAGAATTCACTTACTCTAAATGAAACAAGAACTAGAGAGTGGAGAATGGATAGTAAGGACGACGGCCTTGGGATCTCAGGCGGCTCACGGTGGTCGGCTCTCTCTCTCTCTCTCTCTCTCTCTCTCTCTCTCTCTCTCTCTCTTGGCCGGCTAGGTGTGTGAAAAAAGTGTCTTAAATCTCTCATCAAGTCCTCTATTTATAGGGCAAAAAGGCTTGGGGTTCAACGAGATAAACGCATATGTCATCGGAGGTGCAAGGTAAGCGATGACCTCATTAGTTCATTACGTGTATAAGCCAAAGTTCATGATGATGGCCAATAATTCTCTCTCTCTCTCTCTCTCTCTCTCTCTCTCTCTCTCTCTCTCTCTCTCCTTCAGCTCTCTCTCTCCTCTTGGTCGTGACTCTCTCTCTCTCTTGGGTCAAATAATTGGTGACTTAAGGCTTCATAAATAGTCTCATAATTACAAAGGGACACCTATGCCAAGTATTAAATGAATGAAATGATGAAGATGATAAGCTTTGACTTGGTCAAAGGTTTCTAGGCTCTTCCTTGAGCTTATAATCATAACCTCTAATGGCTGGTTTTTGTCCCAAATCACTCGGATCAAGAGGCTCTCGCAAAAATATGCACATAACGCCTAAAACGAACTCCGCATCATACTAAGTCCTATAATTTTCCGAGGATTTTCTCACAACAAATAATTTTAATAATTCCATTTAAAATAATTTTTAATGTGGAAAGGCCCTTACAAGTGACTAAACTTAGCCCTACAAAAATCTAAGCCAAACTAAGCTCATTTGGCCTTCTCGGGTTGCCTGGGCACGTAGCTGGGTCACCGGGCAATTGGCCGGACCTGACTGGGCAAATGGCTAGGCACATGGCTGGGCTGCACGGCCATCGCACCCGGCACGAGGCCGGGCTAAACGGGCGTTGCGCCGGGCTATACAGGCAACGTGCTGAGCGCTTGCCTGATCACACGGGTGACGTGCCTATTGTCTTGCCAGCTGTATGGGCACCGTGTCGAGCACCACGCCGAGTCATACGGACGAGGAGTCGGTTCACGGCCAAACACACACATCGGCCCGGGAATGGCATCATGCACGACTCATGGCCATATTTCATGGGCACGAGACAAGATCAAAATCGGATCTTATGGGCACAACTTGTGGCACAAGGGTTGGGTGCAATGGCCGACACACGACCGGGCACGTAGCTGGTTCGTGGCCTGGATGATGGACACGATGGTCAGTCATGACCGAGCACGTGGCCTTAGCGGTCGCGACCGATAATTTTACCCGAGCCGCGACTAAGCCATTAGGCACATGGCCTGGCACACGTCTTGTCCATGGCTTACCCAACTCAACGCAACGATCTGTGGCCGATTCGTGATCAGGCCACGTTCAAATAACAATGACCCATGGTCAACCCTCGGTTGTCATGTAGTCTTGTGGAAATCCAGTACCCCGGAATTTAACTCATGGTCACCCGGGATTAATGCATGACCGTGCGGTATTAGCCGCGATCAACACATGCCGACACCGGACTGATCTACAATTATTCCGGACCGTTCCACTAACGGCCCTTATGGTCGAAGGGTAACTCTACGGTCATATTACTCTAATCAGTTGCGTAGTTAGTGGGTCATTCCACTGTCGATCCCTAGGCCAATTCATGGACAATCTTTCGATCAAACCACGACCAACCCTCAGTACACTCATTCCGATCATGCTGTCTATTCCAATACCGACCTTCGACTTGACTTACCCGCTTATTCACTTATTACCAGCCCTCGGCTTTCTACACCCGAAATCGGGGATGTCACACTAATCCCTCAATCTTTATCTCTCGTCCTCCATCTTTGGTCATGCCGACCTCTATCCCGATTCCTGTAGTGCAACCATCGTCGTCAACTCCCATTCTTGTGCTGCCGCCCCAAGTGAAGCCGAATCTAGGCTCCGACCTCCCAAATAAGGGCTCACCCCCAACTTTATCCCATTGATCCTTGACTCCACGAACTTCTTCTAGAACACGTCCAGATTGAAGTCGCGGTTGAAGCGACCCCATTGAAGGTTGAAGTCGCGGTACCCAAACTCCGTGCGGACCAAAAAGTTTGCTTGTCCGGGTCAATATGCAAAATGGAATAGATTTCTCTTCTTTGGACAAAGTGACCCCATCGAGGTTGAAGTCGCGGTACCCAAACTCCGTGCGGACCAAAAATTTTGCTTGTCCGGGTCAATATGCAAAATGAAATAGATTTCTCTTCGCGATTCAATTAGCCGCGGATTTGGCCATTAACTTCAAATGAGTGCTCTCTACTCAGGTTGTGCAGATTTGAGTCCATTGAAGTGGAGGTGATGCTCGATTTGAGGGGTTTGGAAGTATGGATACGATTAATTTGATTTGTAGGAGGGTGTGGATGCCATTTAAGAGAAAAACCCAAAAACAAAAAGATCACGTACTATCATATTGCTGGTGATTTGCTCGAGCGCTAAGGTATGCTATTGTCCCTCTTCTTTTTCCTCTTTGCTGATTGTCATGAGTTTTTGTGTTCACACGAATTGCCACTTCGTTTCTCTAAAATTTTAAAGTTTTGATCAAGTTTTCAGCTAGGTCATTATCATCTGTCTCTACCTTGGAAAGTTTATGTTTATCAAGTTTGGCGAGGAATTTTTCTTTTTTGAATTTTGCCAACTCTTAACTTTTCTGTTTTGGACAGAACGATTCTGTCCAACTTTTCTATTTTGAAAAATTGAAAAATATTTAAGGTGCATCAGTTGCCCGCTTGAAAATTTCTTCAGCTGGGTTTTAAGTTTGAATGAATCGTTATGGGTACGAAAGAGAGAGAAGAAGAGAGCCAGTAAGTCT
The DNA here is from genome assembly GCA_031216185.1 of Syzygium aqueum. Classification (NCBI taxonomy): domain Eukaryota; kingdom Viridiplantae; phylum Streptophyta; class Magnoliopsida; order Myrtales; family Myrtaceae; genus Syzygium; species Syzygium aqueum. The sequence goes on along the minus strand of CM062235.1, from coordinate 4,546,463 downwards.
AAAGACAGAAAGATAGAGAGAGAAGATAAGTTTAACATGAGGGCCAAGTCATCTCCACGTTGGCCTTCTTTTTTCATCAGAAAAGTCAAGTAAGAATTAAAATTTTATCAAAAATGCCACATCAAATGAATCGCCGGAATTTATCATCGGAAGCACTTAAGTGATCGTTTTTCTCCGATTTGACACCTAAGTGAGCCGGTGAAAACTTTTGACACTAAAGTGAGCGTCATATATAACTTTTGACACTTATGATATCATTTCGCCTAAATTTGTTGGTAGAAGAGGTAAAAAAGGGAAATCGCACCACCTCTACCTAAAACAAAGCAAGATGGAATAACATACATGCCAAATTCAATAAATCGGCATGACTCCACTTTAGTCTAGTTCAGTTGAAGAACAGGGTAAACAAATTGAAGAGACAGTCTAGTAGTTTTAAAAATTTTCTTTCACAATCTAGATTTAGATGGGATAATGTAAACAAAATGGTTCCTATGGAAGATCTAAGTGCATGGAAGTCTCACACGAAGGTATCGCTTTAATTGGGTCATTTTGTTCTTATTATGAATGTAAGCTTTGATTATGTTACTCTTATTATGAATGTAAGCTTTGATTATGTTACTGGCGTATGTCATTATTGTGAAAATTGTAGGATAACAGCAAATAGGCTAAACTCAGGAAGGTGGGTTTCCTCAGTTTCCTGATTTGTGTATTTTATTTGGTGATACATATGCTACCGAGCAGTATGCAATAGAAAATGCAGAATACTTGGTAGTGTCGGAAGGAGATGACAATGGTGGTGGTGATGCAAAAGACTTGAAAATAGAAATTTTGTGTTGTTGTCAAAATAATTACTATTCTAGAAAACAGAAATTTTATGCAATTATCAAACGAATTTCTGTTCCGGGAACATAGATTTTGTGTGGTTATCAAACATGTTCCTCTGCTTAGAAACTTGTTTAGGGAATGGATATAAAATTCTATTTATGGCTAGAAATTGTTTATAGAAATAGAATTGTTATTATTTACGCCCTTAGTAATATTATGACTCTCAATTTGTGAGCAAAAGGAAATTTATTCTACTCAAATGATGGGAAAATTTGTCCAAAAAGTCATACTTATTTAGTGCGGCCAATTCAGTCCTACACTTTACAATTTTGTAATTTAGTCCTAAAGCTATAAACATTTACCAATGTATCCATTCCAGCTAATTTGTGTCGACAATCACTAATATGACGATTTGGTTAGCACTAGCCATCCTACGTGGGACGGTCGGTACTTACGTAGATGTTATTGCAATATTTTATGATTTTTTTTTTATTTTTCCTTGGCAATAGCTAGCCAAAGGGAATAGGGGAAAAATAGAAAAGAAAAAGGAAAGCAAAGGAAATGAGAAAAAAAGAGAGGAAATTTGGCAATATTTTAAATTTGTAATAGATGTGTATTTGTTGTGTGTGTGTGTGTGTGTGTGTGTGTGTGTGTGTGTGTGTGTGTGTGTGTGAGCGAGTGAGAGAGATGCTTTTTTTAATATTTCGAGAATGTCATCTAGTATTTGGTACTTAGTGTTTTATTGTTAACATATGTGAGAATATTTCTTAATCTTCCATTATTGGAATATTTACTCGACAATGGTCATCTAATCACGATTAATTACAAATCAAGAGGGACTGGTATAGATCACTTTGCTTCAACTTCATTACAGATAGAAAGGAGTGATGCATTCGTATATTTCCCTTGGACTGGTGTAGATCACTTCGACATTGATCCATTGGACGATTATAATATTGCTTGCATGCACCTTCTTTCCCAAGAGGTGAATATTTTCAGAGGAGACTAAAATTGTTGCTTGCATGATTAGATGAAGACTCTTGCACGACTCGTCGGATTTGAGCCTTGCTTTTTCTTTATCCAGCCTTTATAGGTAAGACTAAATCCACCTTCCCAAATCGAGGAAAGGTGCACCACCTCCGATGACAACGGAGATTCACAAGAAGCTACTTTTTCGTTTTTCTTTTTGTTGCCTAGCTCTTTGTGGTCGCATAGTAAAAATCGCAATTGAGAGACTTCATGCTTCTTGACGTGCACCCCAATTATATGACCATTTATCCAAGGAGTTAGTCGTTGGTTAATATGATTTAACATTACTTTAGAAGCCAGATTAAGGCAATTAAGTTCATATGTAGCATGAGTGTATATATATGAAAGAGGAGCTCTTTATATAAACCTTATCGTCTTGTCAATTTCCTCTGGTTGATCAAACCCGACACATTCATTAAGCATCACAACATTGGAACTCAAAATTGAACTGCTTATTGTACGATAAGCCAATTTACAAAAAGAGCTCTCAGGTATAAATATGCAGAAATGGATTAAATATATTTGATACAACTTTTCCGTAATAACCTTTCTCGTAAAAATGGGTACGGCTTTTATAAGATCTTGTGAAAATATCTCCAAAGTTGTAGCTAAGAAGTTGCCTCACCCATACCCAACTTACAGAACAACAAATACACTACATTTTAACCACAGTTGCTACTCAAATATCTTTAAGTATGTCATAAATGGGTTAAAAAGAATAAAGTGTGCATGACACATTTACTATTCATGTGCAGACGAGTTGATCCGTTTCTAATACATACATTATGAATCGTACACTTAAAACTCTGAACTAGGTCGTGGCGTTGAAAATTATCAACTCTACATAATAAGAATCATGTTAAACTTTTCAAAATTTTCATATGACAAGGATAACGACCCAAATTTTAGTATTTCTCTGTGGCCATGTCTAAAATTTAAAATTTGATCGAATTTCCTAGACGGAGCGAAAATCTAAGTTAACCATCGTAAAGAAATAGTGAAATCGCGGAGGAAGATAAAATTCGAGGTGAAAAATGACAAAGTTTTCGAAGGCAAATTCAAGGGGCGAAATGTATCATTCATTGCCCTCGAGATTATTCATGACAAAACATAGGGAGAAAAGCCAAACAAAATACCCGTCACTTCACTCCCCAAGCGCCCTCTTTGTCGAATTCGTTTTCTGAACCATAGAAATCGTGGACACTCCCTGCGATTACTGGAACTCGACAGAGACAGGGGTTCGAACCGAATGTTGAGCAGAGACCCACGTGATCGCCCCCTGACCATACAGGGTCGCCGACCTCGCTTTCCTTGTAAAGTCAACCCGGTAACTCGCTGTCTGGTTCGCCTTGGTGAACACCAGATCACGCGGGGACACGACAATTGAGTCGAGACCCACGACGGGGTCGATGACCGACTTATAACGTGAATTTGCAGGTCCTACGTTTCTCACCGTCCTCGTCACACTCAGCGTCGTCACCGAAGCTTTGAACCTCAAGCTGATCGATGGATAGTTGAGCTGGTAATCGGGTATGCTCCTTATGCTCGAGCATTTGACTTTTTTCTGAACTATGAGCTCGATTGCGGAGTCGGGGTAGTTGAGCCCACAAAGGTAAGGAAGGTAATCTTGCGGTGCGATGTCGTAAATGAGACCCGGGTCAACAGCTTTCGATGGGTTGACATGCCCCGCGCCGGTGGCGAAAATGTCCGCTGGATGGAGCGTCTGGTCCACGATGGGTCGGCCCTCCTTGTTGGAGGTGGCGGCGGTGGTCATGATGGCAGACTTGATGGCGGCCGGCGACCAGTCGGGGTGTGCACTCTTGAGCAGCGCAGCCACGCCACTGAGGTGGGGGCAGGACATGGAGGTCCCAGAGATCACGTTGAATGGGGGCTCCTTGCTTGTAGAATTGTCCACAGGAAGTGGCCAAGCTGCAAGGATGTTCACGCCCGGGCCAATGATGTCCGGTTTCAGGATGCCTGGGCTTTGGTTGTTGGGGCCTCGGGAAGAGAAGTATGCTACAGCCGGGGCGACCGATCTCCCGATGATTTGCGTGCCTTTGAATAAAACCGTGGCCGTTGGTGCTGACGCCGAGCTTAGGTATTTCTTGATCGCTTTCCCCGCCTCATATGTCACATGGACAGCGGGTAGGACATGCGGATCGGCCACTGTGGTGTATCCCGAAGTGGGACCGTTCACGAGGATCATGGCCGCACCACCTGCATCCTTGACCTCTCGACCTTTCCCAACTCGCTCACCTCCAGAGTCGCAGACAACCACTTTCCCACGGATGTCTGAGCGCTGGCTTAGTGAACCGGGATTGCAGCGGGCCGAGTCTGTATCTCCATTTGCTCCTGGATAAACAAGGGGAAGTAGCCCCGGACGGGAGTCATGCGGTTGGTACAAGGTCTCCCCATCGAACTCCTGCCCATTTCCAAGCCGCGCCGTGGCCTTTATGCTGCGGTCGGTGCTGCTCGCTCCAACAGTGAAAATCCACGGTGCCTCGTTTGAAGATGTCTTGGGAAGGGGCCCGGAATTCCCCGCTGAGCAGCTGACAAAGATACCCTTTTGGGTGGCGGTATATGCACCCATTGCAAGAAAGTCCACAGCGAACGGTTGGGAAATTCCTCCTAAAGAGAGGGAAAGCACATCGACGCCGTCCTCGATGGCCATGTCGAACGCAGCTAATATGCTGCTCTCACTGCACCCAATATCACTGCAAACCTGGTAAATTGCCAAATGCGCAAGAGGCGCCATGCCTGTGGCCGTGCCATTGGCATTACCGAGCGCATTAGCATCCTTCACAGAAGCACCAGCAGCTGTGCTGGCAGTGTGTGTGCCATGGCCCACACTATCATATGGTGGACCATCGCCCATGAAAGACCTCGCACCAATGAGCTTGTTGTTGCAGGACGTGGCGTTGAAGTCGCACTTGCCCTTCCATTTGGCCGGGGGCGGAGGCATCCCCTCGCCACTGAAGGAAGGATGGTCGGGGAAAACCCCGGTGTCCAATACTCCAATGATCACGCCCTTACCGAAGTTCGAGTCCTTCCAGAGCCCGACTCCTTGGCGCAATCCCAAGAAGTCGGGGGTGTGAGTTGTGTGTAGAGAGAGCACCTTCTCCGGACGCATGTACAAAACACCGTCCTTCTCCCCAATGGCTTTAGCTTCCTCGGCAGTCAATTTGGCCGCGAACCCGGATATCACATGTCGGTACGAGCGAACCAGTCTTTGCTCCTGGTTAGAGCTGGTTGCTGTGGTAGGTAAAAAAGACCGATACAAAGTGTCGAGATCCTCTGAAGCTGAGAAATGTTTGTCTGTTGGCCTTCGTACTTGGATAATATAAGTGGACAATGAACTACTTGTATCGGCTTCTGCAGTAACAGCATTAGCAGTGGAAATGCTTAGAATGTAAACGAGACAGAGAATGAAAATCGTCGAGGTGGTCGGAGACAATCTGCGTTTCTGGTCTTCCATCTCGAATTTGCGGAAGAAACAGAAAAGAAATGCTTTTCGCTTCCGAGTTGTGTGTTGATAGTAGAACTTGTAGCGTTTATATATGACCCTCCGGAGGCGAACATTGGTACGCTTTTTCTCTTTTGAAGGAAAATATTTTTATTTCCTAACTTGCATATGCATTTCCGTGTAATAATTGAATAAGACCTGGGCACCGTCCATGCAGATTTTCTAAAAACAGACTAATTCATTGAAGGAAATATAAATATGCAGATTTATTTGGGTAAGAAAAGGGGCAGAATTTCATGGTTTCCTAATAAAACGTGATACGATCCGATCCCCCAACAACAAATCGAGCAAACTTATTGTTGGCCTATTTAATACTTGATTATATGTATATGGGGATTCTTACTTTCCTCATCGATGCACTTATCTGTCATATCATAATAAATGGTTAAAATTACAAAAAAAGCTTTTTGTTAGACAAAATATTCAATTGAGGCAAAATATCGAATTAGCTTTCTAAATCCTAAATAAAATTCTTTACCGGTAGAAAAACCAACCTAATGTCTAATACAAAGCTCTACAAATATTTAGATAAAAAAAAATTTGAATGTCACACTGTAATGTGATCCATAAAAAGTACCCTAAGTAAATTACTTTGTTCAAATGAGCTTTTAAACATGAAAATAAAATCTAACCAAAATCCCAACGGTAGTGCAATGTGATTTTGCACCATTATTTCCTAACTTGCGTATGCATTTCCGTGTAAGAATTGAATAAGACCTGTTATAACCCTCAAGGACATGGCACCGTCCACGCAAATTTACTAAAATAGACTATTGTATCAACGTAAATATAAACATGCAGATTGAACGTGCTGTACAAAAACGCGCCCTAAATAAATTACTTTCCTCAAATAAACTTCTGAACATGAAGATAAAATCGGACCAAATTCCTACGGGTAATGCAATCCAAATTTTCTAACGTAAAATTGGTAATTATGCTTTTTTATGACTCTCAAATTGTGCACAAGAGGAAAGTAAATCAACTCATAATGATGTAGATTTAACTTTAATAAAAATGCAACCTTAAATTTATTTTTATGTGATCTTCTATAAAGATGCAATGTAAAACTACTAATATGAAAGAGATTATATTTTTTTTCTACTGTTATGACATGGAACTAAGGCATGTAAACTAAAATACAATCTAAACGATCTACCTATAATAGTGAAATATTAATTCATGAAAGTTTCTACTTTTTGTAAAATGACATCTTTGATGATGCAAATGTAATACGACTACCAAAAAATAACTAAAACTTTGCATTTGTGCCAATTCAGTACCAAACCTTTTAATTTGGCCAATTTAATTCTAAACATTTTGACAATTTATCATTTGAATCCTTTCGGCCAATTTTGATAGGAAATCGCTGATGTGGATTCCGATCGTCCTATATGGCATGACTAGCACTGACGTAAACAATTTTTTAAAAAAATTTCTGATTTTTTAATTGTTTTTTGAATTACAATTTTTTACTATTTTTCCTTGCTTTTTTTCATTGTAGCTAGCAAGAGGCCTTACCCAGATTGGGTGAGGGCCACCTCACCTGTAGCCAGCGAGGGTCGCCACTTTACCTTGCCGGCAAAATGAAAAAAAAAACAGCAAAGAGAAAAATTCAAAATTCAATTTTCTTTTAAAAAATTTACAAAAATTATCCAAGTTATCGCCGGCTATGTCACGTAGGACTTCTAGCGTCCATATCAATGATTTCTAATGAAAATTGACTATAATGACTCAATTGATAAATTGTCAAAAGGTTTAAGTCTAAATTAGCTCAATTGAAAAGTTTAACACTGAATTAATACAGGGCAATATGTTTAGGACTGTATTGGTAATTTTCCCTAATTTGCCAAAAACTATGCAAATTCTTAGATATGCCAAAATATGCAAATGAGAACACGCTCAAATTCACATATATGAACTTTTCTAGGTAAGTAAATATTCAAAATGCAATTCCTTACACAGAAAACCTCATTAATGTAAACATGTAACTTTACTAAACATGTCCCGATCAACAACATGCTATCTACCCTTACCAAAAAAAAACAAACAACATGCTATCTATGATTTTTGTGTAACGTATTAAACATGCAATGCAAATATTAATTCATAGACCGGTACCTTTTCCTCTTATAAGGAAAACTTTTCATGTGGTTTTTATTTCCTAAACATGCATCTAAATGTCCATGCATTTTTGGTAATAAATCAAACATTTAAAACGTTACCAATTTCATAAAATGTATGTTAAGCAGTAAATAATTGAATAGTAAAAGGCAAGAAAATAATAACTTGAAACAATTAAACAATCCCCTGTTTTAAGGTAAATAGAAAGCAAATGCAAATATTCTGAAGTTGTCAATATTCGCGTTGTCGATTGTTTGAGTTATCGATGTTCACGTTGTCGATTGTTGGTGTGCACGTTGCCGATTCTCTGAGTTATTGATCATATAACTTTTTGATTTTCAATATGAATTACCCATTTCCGAGTATGTTAACATTGTTTGCATGAGAAATGAAATGAGGTAATCATGTCTTTATCATTACCCATATATGTGATCATTTAAAGGGCAAGGCAATTGTATTTTGGAAATGATTTGCATGAAAAGATGTCATGTACCGGACGTCCATTCTCCAAAATGAGAGTTGATTTCATTGTTGATGCTAGGGAAATCATATGATCATAATATTATTATGTGCATTGCTACTTTATGATTATATATGAAAGTATTATGTCATATATTTTCGTAACCCATAAATTAGTGGTAACGATACCCCGTGTGTTGGGATGTCTCACGAGTCGGGACAACTCTGAAGCGTTTGGAATGCCTCGGGAGTCGAGATGCTCCATGAGTCAGGATGCCCAGTGACAGTTCAGGATGCCTCAGAGTGAAGATGTTTAGTGTGTTAGCATGCTTCGAGAGTGTTCGAGATGAGATGAAATAACAAATATGATACATGTATATGTACATATATAAACACATATATTTGCACTTGTCTATTAATGAACTAATTAGTTGTAGTCATGCATCACGTTATATGATGCCATCCTCTTGCAATGAAGTTAACAATCTTATGCAACAATGTTCATCGATTTTCATAGGCATATTATGATAGAAAAAAATCATGCATTATTCATCTGATTGCCTCTTATAAAAATTTAGTACTCGTCTTGATTTTAACATTGTTTTGTGGATACCAAGTTAATTGGTAAGGTGATCTCATACTATATGATTATAGAAGGAGATCAACTTAACATTGATTTTGTTGTTGATGCAATGGAGATTATATAATTATAATATTATCATGTTTACTGCTACTATATTATTATATATGGAAAGTATTATGTTATATATTTCCGTAACCCATATGTTAGTGGTTATGATACCCCGTGTGTCGGGATGTCTCGTGAGTCGGGATACCTTGAGAGTGTTTGGCATTTCTCGGGAGTCAAGATGCCCCATGAGTAGGGATATCCCGGGAGTGTTCAAAATACCTCAGATGGGAGATACTCCGTGTGTTCGGATGCTCGAGAGTGTGTGGGATGAAATGAAATAACAAATATGATACATGTATATATGCGTATATAAATACATATATTCAAACCTATCTATTAATAAACTAATTAATGGTAACCATGCATCACAATATATGATGTCATTCTCTTGCAATGAAGTGAATAATATCATGCAACATTATTCATCGATTTTCAATGGCATATTATGATAGGAAAAATAGTGCATTTATTCATCCAATTACCTCTTATAGCAATTTTGTACTCGTCTTGATTTGACATTGTTTTGTAGATAGCAAGTTAAGTGGTAAGATGATCTCCTACCTTAAACTTAGAGATTTCATTTACTAGGTTTTGACTCGTCCCTTTTCTTTTCTTTTCTTTTGTAGAATGGATCACCCTCCACCACTACGATTTGGAGTTCCTGTATATTTTGATTGTGAAATACTAAGATGTATTAGAACCTGAATCAACGATAGTTTATACTAGGTGTAGTTCTGTGGTATGAATCGATGTGGGGATACCATGGTAGATCCCGGACTGCCCTAAAAATCGATTCAGTTCCAGGTTCTCAATTCCAAAATTTGGAACTGGTGGGAATCAGTCCGATTCTCGATTCCAAGTGAAGAGCCAGCTAGAACCAGAACAAATTTAGAACCAATTTCATAAAGCCTAAAAATCTTAATTTTTCTCGACATCTTTTTCTCTATATCTCTCTTTTTCTCTATTTTCTTTGATCTCACTTACACAGTTCACTGCTCTCTATCTCTTGCTCACAACTCACCCTCCTCCTCACTCGCTTGTGGCTTGCCCTCGCTCGTTCGAGCCTCGTGACTATCACTCGTACCTAACTCGCCTTTGCTCGCTAGCCATCGTTCATATTTTATTTTGAATTGTTTTGTTACTTATATTATTTTTCTGTAAAAATGTAATAAAAAGGAACAAAAGAAAAACAATTCTCGAGTGGACCTTTGAACTAGACCGGAGAAACAAGGTAGGTTCCAATTCTAATGGATAGGTTCCAGATTTCAGGTCTGGAACCTATTCACTCTAAAACTGACCAACCCTACTCTCTTGAGTAAATGACTATAAATTTTATCAATAAGTAGATAGTTGTCTCGTCAATAGTCAAATCGGAGGTCTTTGTTGCATTTCTAGAGAGGTCAAAATCGTAGAGTGGGAGTGCCAGCATAATGTATACATGATATGCACATTCTTGCTTTGTTTGAACCTCGAAATTGGTCATTTGTACCACCCGTCTGGGTGGCGTCGACGGTGCGGGCACTCTTCCTCTCGCAAAAGGTTGAGTATTCGAATCCCGGGCGCCGCAGGATGACTTACCCAGTAGCACGTGTGTGGTGGCTAGCACGTGTCACCCCCAGGGTTTACCTCCCGGCTGTCGGCCGTACAGGGGTTCCCAAAGTTACCAAAAAAAAAAATTGGTCATTTGTGCATGTTTCATAATACATTTTTTTATGTCCTTCTACAATATTTTAGGCTTTTGCCTTCTCATAGCTCACCCTCACCTTGCATTGCCCGCCGCCACCTCCCACCGACCACTGCCAGTCCTACCGACCACCCGCCTCCCTTCGATGAATGGAAAAAAGCATAAGAGAGAGATATTTAAAAAGGTCTATCAAACAAATTTTGGTTCGGAAAAAGAAATTTTGTATCATTATCAAACGTGTATCTTTATTCAGAATCTCATCCAAGAAATAGAAATAGAAAAATCTATTTCTAGCTAAAAATATATTCTATGATAGAATGGTTATCATTCACGCTCTTAGAAGTGAACATTTCAATTATGCCAATTTAATCTAAACCTTTTGATAATTTGCCAATTTAATCATTCCATCCAATTTTGGCTGAAAATCGCTAATACGAACACTATCCATCATACGCGACATGATCAATACTGACATGGAGGATTTTTGGAATTCCTTTAATTTTTCTGTTTTTCATAATTTTCTCCTTTATTTTCCTTTTCCTTTTTCTTTTCCAAGTCCTATGGTCGGCAACCATCCATAGGCGAGGGTTGCCCTCACTAAATCTGGCAACACTTGACTTTGCCAGATCTAGCGAGGGCGTCGTGGCCCTTGCCCCACAACCGGCAGAGAGAAACAAAAAAAAAAGGAAAATAGAAAATTTTTGTATTTTAAGAAAAATACAAAACTTGTCCACGTTAGCGCCGGCCATGCCATATCAATAATTTCTTGCCAAAATTGGTTAGAAGAACTATATTGGTAAATTGTCAAAAGGTTCGAAATAAAATTGGAATAATTGAAATATTTAGAACTAAATTGACCGTCGTACAATAAATACTCTTAACTAGGTAATCGAGTTGATATGTAGATACCGTAGATCAAAAGAATCAGGTTGAATTTTGCATATGACGAGTATGTCAAAAATTGGTTAAGCAACGGTCCTTAATATACTGTGAGATTAACAGCATGTTCCTAATCACAAAAAATTATAAATGGTTGTGGGGTTCACTCTTTCATTAATTTTTGGTTCACAACATATTATTACTCTTACGATGGCTAAAAGACAGATATACTAGTAAAGCCACAATGAAAACCACTGTAAACTCTCTAATGAATATTTATTTTCCTTTTTTATTTTAAGATTAACCAAGCTACAGATTATTCAGGACACAAAACACACGAGAGAAGCCAAAGTAATCACACATCATATCACTCCACAAGCTCCCTCCTCGTCAACTTAAGTTCTTGAATCATAGAATTCTCAGACACTCCCTGCAATTAAAACACAACAACGACAGGCGTTCGAACCGAATGCCGAGCAAAGACCCACGTGATCGCCCCCTAAGCGAACCGGGTCGTCGCCGTCGCTTTCCAGCCAACTCTCCTTGTAAAGTCAACCCCGTAACTCGTTGTCTGGTTCGCCTCCGTGAACACCAGATCACCTGGGTACATGCCAATTGAGTCCGAACCCTTGATAGGGTCGATGACCAACCGGTAATGCGACTTCGCGGGTCCAACATTCCTCACCGTCCTTGTCACACTCACCTTCGTCACCGAACCCTCGAACATCACGCTGATCGACGGATAGTTGAGCTAGTAATCGGGTATGCTTTTTATGCTTGAGCATGTGACTTTCTTTAGAACTATGATCTCGATTTCAGAGTCAGTGTAGCCAAGCCCACAAAGATAAGCGACGTAATCTTGCGGTCCAAAGTCATAAATGAGACCCGGGTCCACGGCTTTTGATGGGTTGACGTGTCCTACGCCGGTGGCAAAAATGTCAGCCAGGTGGAGCATCTGGTCGACGATGGGATGGTGCTCCATGTTGGAGGTGGCGGAGGTGGTCATGATGGCAGACTTGATGGCAGCCGGCGACCAATCGGGGTGTGCACTATTGAGCAACGCAACCACGCCACTGAGGTGGGGGCAGGACATAGAGGTCCCGGAGATCACGTTGAATGCGTTCTCCTTGCTTGTGGATTTATCTGAAGGAAATGGCCAACCCGCAAGGATGTTCACGCCCGGGCCAATGATGTCCGATTTGAGGATGCCGGGGCTTTGGATGTTGGGGCCGCGGGAAGAGAAGAATGATACAGCCGGGGCAGCCAATCCCCCGACATGGGTGCCTCTGAATAGGATCGTGGACATTGGCACCAGCACCGTGCTTAGGTAGCTCTTGATCACCGTCCCCGCAACATAGGTCACATGGACTGCGGGTAGGACATGTGCATCGACCAATGTGATGTATCCCTCCAGGGTGTTAAAAGTAAAAGAGCTTTAAAGGCGATAGAAGATATGAAAAAGATAACACAATGCAAGAACAAAGTGATCCTTTTTATTCAATAATTCGAAAACACACCCATAAACATGACAGAGGAACAAGCTAATAAACAGCTAAATTCAAATAACTGAACTCCTAGAAAACAGAACAAAATGTGATAACGTGGGATCATGTTCCCACTAAATAAGGATCACTAATGACAGTTCCTACAATCATGGAATCTACTAAAAAGATCACCAAGACCACTTCCTACTAGCCGTTAGTGATTTGAATCACATTCCTAACACCCCCTCTTGATTCAAACTCCCCCATCCCAAGCTTGCTTCTTAAGTAACTAAACTTGGAATATGACAGCGCCTTTGTGAAGATGTTAGCAACCTAATCATCTGAATTGCAGAATTTCAAGCTGATTTCCTTCTTAGCTACTGGCCCCCTTATAAAATGATGCTTTATTTCTATATGTTTAGCTCGACCATGAAAGACGGGGTTTTTTGTCATAGCTATAGCTAAACTACTGTCACTATGAATCTCAGTTGCCCCCTCTTGCTTCATGCCCAGGTCAAGCAAGAGTTTTCTCATCCAAACGGCTTCGCACGCTGCTGCTCCTCCAGCTACATATTTTGCCTCGCATGATGATAAGGCAACCGTAGATTGTTTCTTTGATCTCCATGTGACTACTCTTGATCCAAGTGTAAAGCAAAAACCTATTGTACTCTTTCTATCAACTGATGAACCCGCCCAATCACTGTCATAATAACCCTCCAGTTTCAGAGATTTAGTTTGACCATACCAAATCCCCAATTCTAGAGTTCCTGCAACATACTTTAACACTCTCTTAGCTGCTCCATAATGGTGTTTTGTTGGTTTGTGCATAAACCTTGATACCAAACTCACTGCAAACATGATATCTGGCCTTGTATGCATGAGATAAATTAAACTGCCAACTAAACTTCTGAATTTCTGCGCATCCGCAGCTCCAGACCCATCATCGTCCTGAAGTTTCTCATTCACATTCATGGGTGTCTCTACTGCTTTGCACCCGTTCAGGTTGAATTTCTTCAGAAGATCCATTGCATACTTCTTTTGAGCTATGAAGATCCCTTCGTTACATTGCCTTACCTCCATTCCTAAGAAGTAGTGAAGCTTGCCCAGATCTATCATGTTAAACTTTTGCATAATTTGGCTTTTAAATTTTGTAATTAAAGAGCTGTTAGACCCTACATATATCATATCATCAACATACAAACATGCTAATAAAAAATCATACTCCCCACAGTTCTTAATGTACATCGTTGGCTCATTTTCACTTCTTTTAAAGCCAAATTGCAGAAAATATGTATCTATTTTCATGTACCATGCCCTAGGTGCTTGCTTAAGTCCATATAAGGCTGTCTTAAGTTTATAGACCTTATCTGGACTCTCTTGATTAACAAACCCATCAGGCTAAGCTACATTAACTTCCTCACTTAGTTCTCCATTAAGAAAGGCAGACTTGACATCAAATTGATAAACACAAAGCTTGAGAAATGCCGCTATTGATAGTACCCCTCGATTTGTTTCAAACGTTGCCACAGGAGAAAAGGCTTCTTCAAAATCTATCCCTTTCCTTTGTGAGTAGCCCTTCACCACTAGCCTTACCTTATGCTTTAGTAGAGTTCCATCTGGATTATATTTGGTTTTGAATACTCATTTCAAACCTATGGCTTTCTTATTCTTTGGTAGATCAACCAAACTCCAGGTTGCATTCTTCTCAATTGCTGACATTTCCTCCTCCATTGCTAGTCTCCACTCTGACTTTTCTGCTGCTTCTTCATATGAGGAGGGTTCAGCTACATAGAGAGCAAATGTGCATGATTCATTGATCTCTCTAAGTGACCTGAACTTCATAGGTGGTGTCTCACTATCATCATCATCATTGTCTGTATCTCCATCCGTGGAACCTGCACCATTGTTAGACGAATTTAAGCTGCTGCCCTGGTGAGTTGAGGTCGTGCGAATTGATCTGCCCACTGAGTTCGAGCCATCTGGACTCGCAACTGAATTTGATTCTGACATGGTCATGCTTCTAGTCTCCCTGCTATGTTCTTCTTCACCATCTTTGATCTGAAATACAGGAGCTTTTCCTTTGTCTTCCCATTGCCAACAGTCTTCCTCATTGAACACTGTGTTCCTGCTTATAATCGCTTTACCAGTTGCTGGATTATAGACCCTATAAGCCTTAGTTTGTGAGCAATAACCAATAAAAATGCACTTAATTGATTTTCCTTCTAGCTTATGTCTTTCATGTGCATTAATCATTACATACACAATGCACCCAAAAATTTTAAGATGCACAACTGAAGGCTTTTTACCTGACCAGGCCTCATAGGGAGTTTTGTTAAGAATAGCTTTTGTTGGTGAGATATTGATCAAATAGATGGCAGTAGTCACTGCCTTCGCCCAAAATCTATCAGGTAGCCCCTTACTCTTTAGCATACTTCTTACCATTTCAACAATTTTTATGTTCTTCCTCTCCGCTACTCCGTTTTGCTTCGGAGTGTAGAGTGCAGTCAGCTCTTTGTGTATTCTATGCTTCTCACAGTATTGATTGAACTCTCCAGAAGTGAACTCTCCTTCTGCGTCAGTGCGCAATGTCTTCAAGTTGTTCCCCTTCTGCTTTTCCATAAGAGCACTGAACTTGACAAATTGCTCAAGGGCTTCTGACTTAAATTTGAGAAAATACACCCAGCTCATCCTCCTGTAATCATCAACAAATAGTAGAAAATATTTACTGCCACCTAATGACTCAGTCCTCATGGGGCCACACAAATCAACATGTACAAGCTCCAATGGCTTAGTTGCTCTCCAGGATTAACCAACAGGGAACGGCCTCTTGCTTTGCTTCCCATACATCCATCCCTCACATACTGCCTCAGCCGTTTCAATTCATGGAAGACCACTTACCATCTCCTTTTGAGTCAACAACCTCAATCCAGTTGTGTTTAGGTGACCATATCGAAGATGCCAAAGTTGAGAGGCATTCTTAGACATAGTGACCATTGCGTGACTTAGCAGTTTGCTGAAAACTAAGGGGAACATGTGGTTTTCAGCCATATTTACTTTGGCCAAAACATGACCTGTTGCTTTCTCAGTAATAGTGCAGCATGTTTCATCAAAAAAAATAGTAAAACCACTAAGTAAAAGCTATTCCACACTCAAGAGATTGTGGGCCAACTCTAGAGCATAGAACATTAGAAATGAGTTTACTTTTTCCAGAAATAGACTTTACCTCAACTATACCCTTTCCCTCTACTTGGATTTGCTTGTTGTTCCCCAAACGAATCACCCTTCTTTGAGTTTTATCAAGCTCTCTAAACATCTCCTTCATCCCAGTCATGTGGTTACAGCAACCACTATCTATGAACCATACAGCTTTTTCTTCCTTTCCATGCTCCATTAACGCCATGAATAGAAAGTCTTCTTCTGTTGCTTCAGTTTCCTCAGCAGCAAATTCAGCTTGACTACTTCTGCAGTCTCTTGCAAGATGACCTTGTTTGTCGCACGTGTAACATTTCCTTTGCTCCACCCAACCTCTGCCTCTGCCTCTTCCTCTTGAACTGCCACGTCCTCTTCCTCTACTGCTACTGTTGTTTCGCCCTTCATCTTGAGTAGAATCTCTCACATCAAAGGCTTTTTCTTCACTCTTCTCTTGTGATCTATTCAATCGATCCTCATGTGCCTGCAGTGACCCCATGAGTTCATCCACAGTGAAGACTGACAGATCCTTTGACTCCTCAATTGCTGCAACCACGTGATCAAACCTTAGAGTGAAACTTCTCAAGATCTTTGCAACAACAGTCTCATCCATGATATTCTCTCCATACGACTTCATGTGATTGACAACTGCTTTTGTTCTCAATAGAAAGTCCTGAACAAATTCGTTGGATTGCATTGACAGTGTCTCAAACTCCCTTCTCAATGATTGGAGATTGATCGTAATGACTTTGGATGATCCCTGGAATTCAGTTTTCAGAATCTCCCATGCCTCCTTTGCACTTTCTGCTGCTAAAATTCTTGAGAAAACACTTTCATGAAGTCCTTGCTGAATGAAAAAAAGTGCTTTTGCATCTTTCTTTCTATTCTCCCTCAACTTTGCTTCATCATCAATCTCACTATACCCATCTTCAACCACCTCCCAAAGCTCCTGAGACTTGAAAAGTGTCCTCATCTTGATCCTCCAGAAATCGAAATTCTCACCCTTGAAGACTGGAATCATTGACTGCATTGAGTTGGATCCCAATGAGGCCATTGCTATTGAAGTCAAAAAGAAGAACCTAGCTCTGATACCAAAATGTTAAAGTTAAAGAGCTTTAAAGGCGATAGAAGTTATGAAAAAGATAACGCAATGCAAGAACAAAGTGATCCTTTTTATTCAATAATTCGAAAACACACCCATAAACATAACAGAGGAACGTCGGACCCACCACCCATGTTCACGGAAGATTCAGATGAACTCACATGGGATCCCTCCCCTTCCACTCCATTCTCGGTCTCGGTTGCATGGAAGCACACTAGAATGACGGGACAGCCAGTCCCTTGGCACTCTTTTGTCTGGGATAAGCATATTGCTCCACGCCACGCTTTCCTCCTTTGGATAATCTCCCTAAACCGACTGCCGACTCAAATCTTTCTCCAGCAAAACAGCAGGATTGACTCAGCGCTTTGTGCCTTTTGTGGAACTGTTCCGGACTCCATCAACCACTTATATTTCGCTTGCTCGGCTACGACTAGATTAGTGTCATGCTGGGCTACGAAATGTTCTCTTCCTTGGCGCAACAAACCTTGGCATGACCTTATCACATGGACTATGAAGGTTGCCGGCAGCAATTCCTTTGCTCACCGACTATCCAGATATGCATTTGGGGCTTTATGTCACATTATTTGGAGTGAACGGAACAACGCCATCTTCAGAAGCAAGTCGGCTTTCATTCCGGGTATGCACAAGCACCTTATTAAGGTGGTACAGGATAAAGCATTGTCCATGGGCACAGTTCCTGATGCTCCTTTCAATCGGAAGATGCAAAGGAAGTGGAGCCTCTCTCAATTGATCTTTGAAGTCAGACCAGCAAACCTTTAGGGTTGTTGTCGTTTGTTGTTAGCTTTTGTAACCTGTTTGGCTTGTTGTATAGTTTTCCTTGCTTACTCATCCTTCTCCCCTCTTGGACTCTTTCCTTGTTGGGCTGATAGATGTGCTTGGTTTTAGGTTGTATATGGTGTTTATGATTAGTAATACAATTCCTTACCTTTACCAAAAAAAAAAACATAACAGAGGGACAAGCTAATAAATAGCTAAATTCAAATAACTGAACTCCTAGAAAACAGAACAAAACGTGATAACGTGGGATCATGTTCCCACTAAATAAGGATTACTAATGACAATCCCTACAATCATGGGATTTACTAAAAAGATCACCAAGACCACTCCTACTAGCCGTTAGTGATTTGAATCACATTCCTAACACGGGGACCGTTCACGAGGATCATGGCCGCGCCGCCCGCATCCTTGACCTCTTGACCTTTGTTGACTCGCCCTCTTCCGTTACCGATCTCACACACAAACCACTTTCCCTATGAGGTATGAGCGCCCTTGCTGCCTCTGGCAAGACCCTCGCCTGTGCCTCATGAGGGCATCATGGCTCTCGTCTTGCAACCGGCGAAGGGAAATAGGAAAAAAAAAAAAAGGGAAAGGAAAGGAAAAAGAAGAAGAAGAAGAAAAATTAGAAAATTTCTAAAAAGTGCAAAAATTGTCCACGTTAGCGCCGGTCACACCACGTAGGACAACTAACATGACTGGATCACCTTGTTAGTAATTTCCTGCCAAGATAGTTGGAATGACAACATTAGCAAATTGTCAAAAGGTCTAGGAATAAATTGACACAATTAAAAGTTTTACGACTAAAGGTTTAGATTTAAGATAGACAATTTTCCCCTTAAAAATGCCTAAATATGCAAATGAGAACACACTTTAATTTGCAAATAGGGATTTTTAAATAAGTAAATATTCAAAATGTCATTCCCCACTTGCATAATAGCTAACTGATTTAAGCAATTGTTCGATATAATTTTCCTGCGGCAACTTTAATTGTGAAAACCGGTGCCGCAGCATCTATAAGGTCTTTTGCAAGCACCTCCAAAGTCGCAACTAAAAAGTTGCCTCACCCTACTCTAGAACATACCAATGAGCAAACATACAAGCTATATCTCTTCACAATGCAATCACAGCACATCACAAACTAAATTTTAACCATAATTATACCAAATTGACTCTAAACTTAACAAAACGTTTTGTGTTGTGATCAACCGGTTTACTTAAATTTAAACATGTCATAAATGAATTAAAAAGGTAAATTGTACATAACACATTTATTATTGATGCGTACACACACATACATATATATATATATGATTAATCTTATCCCGAACACTCTTAACTAGGAGGAGGCGGCGGTGAATTTGTCTAACTCTAGATTAGAAGAGTTAGGTTAGGTTTTGTCCATATGATGGGGATACAAGATAATCTCAAGCATGACCATCCAATGTTTCTACTCCACCGTGGCAATGTCCATAAATCAAAGCTTGATCGAATTACTTTGACCGAACGAAATTCTAGATTAACTCTCGTGAAGATATAGCGAAATTCGAGTTCGAATGTGTGAATTGCTTCTCAGATTCAACGATTCAACCCGTTAAGTCCATCATGAACCGGACCAAGACGTGGTTTTACGATAACTGGTACTATAAAAGCTCCAATGATTATTCAGGACACAAACACAGAGAAGCTAAGATCCCTACTAGTGGACTTCTATTCTTGAACCATAGAAATCTCAGACACTCCCTGTGATTACTCGAACACAACAGCGACAGGGGTTCAAACCGAATGGTGAGCAGAGACCCACGTGATCGCCCCCCGAGCAAACGGCGCTGCCGTCACATTCCAGTCAACTCTCCTCACGAAGTCAACCATGTAGCTCGCTGTCTGGTTCGTCTCGGTGAATTCCAGATCACCCGGGGACACGCCAATTAAGTCAAGACCCATGATCGAGTCGATGACCGACCTGTAACGAGACTTCACAGGTCCGACCTCATTGTCCTCATCACGCTCACCTCCCTTACCAAACCCCAGAACCTCACGCTGATCGATGGATAGTTGAGTTGGTAATCAGGTACGCTTGTTATGCTCGAGCATGTGACTGTTTCTTGAACTATGGTCACGATTTCGGAGTCGGTGTAGCCAAGCCCGCAAAGGTAAGCGATGTAATCTTGCGGTCGAACATCGTATATGAGACCCGGGTTGACAGACTTTAATGGGTTGACATGTCCTGCGCCGGTGACGAAAATGTCTGCTAGATAAAGCGTCTGGTCAACGATGGGTTGGCGTTCCATGTTGGAGGTGGTGGCGGTGGTTACTATGGCGGACTTGATGGCAGCCGGCGACCGGTCGGGGTGCGCACTCTTGAGCAACGCTGCCACGTCGCTGAGGTGGGGGCAGGACATGGAGGTCCCGGAAATCACGTTGAATGCATGCTTAAAGTTTGTGGAATTGTCCAAGGAAAATGGCCAACCAGCAATGATGTTCACACCCGTCTGGTTTGAGGATGCCGGGGCTTTGGATGTTGGGGCCGCGGGAAGAGAAGAACGATACAGCTGGGACAGCTGATCTCTCAATGAGGGTGCCTTTGAATAGGATCGTGGCCGTCAGCTCCGGCACTGTGCTTAAGTAGCCCTTGATTGCCTTCCCTGCGACGTAGCTCACGTGGACTGCGGGTAGGACATGCGCATCAACCAATGTGGTATATCCCTCAATGGGACCGTTCACGAGGATCATGGCCATGCCGCTCGCATCCTTGACCTCTTGACCTTTTGCTACTCACCCTCTTCCGCCGCCTATCTCGCACACAACCACTTTCCCTTGGATGGTCGAGCGGCCTACTAGTGATCCAAGGAGGTAGAGGGCCGAGGATGGATCTCCGTTTACTCCCGCATAAACGAGGGGAAGCAGCGTCGGAGAGAAGTCGTGGGGTTGGTAAAGGGTCTCCCCATCAAACTCTTGCCCCTTTCCGAGCTGCGCCGTGGCTGCTATAGTGTGGTCGATGTTGCTCGCTCCGACGGTGAGAATCCATGGTGCCTCGTTTGCCACTGTACAGTTGGACGGCCCATTATTCCCCGCAGAGCAGCTGACGAAGATTCCCTTTTGGGTAGCAACAAATGCACCCTTTGCGATCGAGTCATCAAAGAACGGTACGGATGGTCCTCATATAGAGAGGGAAAGCACATCGACACCATCCTCGATGGCCGCGTCGAGCCCAGCTAATATGTCGGTCTCGAGGCATCCTTTTGCCTCACAAACCTTGTATATTGCCAAATGCGCAAGGGGCGCCATGCCTGCAGATGTGCCTTTGGCATGACCTAGCGCGCTGGCACCACTCACAAAAGCACTGGCAGCCGTGCTGGAAGTGTGCGTGCCATGGCCCTCATCATCAGATGGCGGAATGGCCTGCACAGGAGTCGTGCTCGATCTAATGAACATCCTCGCACCGATGAGCTTGTTGTTGCGGGATGTGCCGTTGCAGTCACACCTGCCCTTCGAGTTGGCCGGGGGCAGAGGCATCCCCTCATTGCTGAAGGAAGGGTGGTTCGGGAAAATCCGTGTCCAATACTCCAATTATCACGCCCTTCCCCAAGTTCGAGTCATTCCAGAGCTCGACTCCTTGGTGCAATCCCAAGAAGTTGGGGGTGTGAGTTGTGTGTAGAGAGAGCGCCTTCTCCGGACGCATGTGCAGAACACGGTCCTTTTCTCGAATGGCTTTAGCTTCCTCAGCGGTCAATTTGGCTGCGAACCCGGATAGTACATTTCGGTATAAGTGAACCATTCTTTGTTCTTGGTCGGAGCTGGCTGCTGAGGTAGGTAAAAATGAGCAATACAGAGTATCGAGATCCTCCAAAGTAGCGAGATCTTTGTCAGTAGGCTTCCGCACTTGGATAATATACGTTGACAACGAGCTACATGCATCAGCTACTGCGATAGCAGCATTAGCAAGTAGAGTGCTTAGAATGCTAGAGAGACCGAGAATGAAAATCACCGTGGTGTTTGGAGACAATCTGCATTTCCGGTCTTCCATCTCAAATTGGCAGTAAGAAACAGAAGAACGTGTCACGAAAGGGGAAGGAAGAGAAATGAGAACAAAGAAAGAATTGTATTTTTGTTACTACTTGGTTTACATGTACAATGCTTAATATATAATACAAGATATGTGCAATAAGAGGAAAGAATATCTTTTATATAATCAATCCTAATCCTAGATTGATTCATTCAATCAACTATAATCTCGGAATGATTTAAATGTATCAATCATTATCTGGATTGATTCAGGCATATCTTCCAACACTCCCCCTCAAGCTGGCGGCTTCTATATGTCCAAGACACTTAGCTTGCTCAGTAGATATGTGTGTTGTCTTTGGCATAAAGGTTTGGTGAAGATATCCGCAGGTTGTTCTGTGGTTCCAATCCCTCTTGTTTTGATTATCCCTTCTTGGATCTTGTCTCGAGTGAAGTGACAATCCACTTCGATATGCTTTGTTCTCTCATGCACTATTGGATTTGCCGCAAGCTTGAGTGTTGCATCATTGTCGCAGAACAGCAATGTTGGTCCTTTTACTTTAACCCCACGGTCCAAAAGAAGGCCTCGTATCCATACTATTTCACATACGGTCTTGGCCATAGCTCAATATTCTACCTCAGCTAACGATAAGGATATGGTAGACTGTTTCTTTGTCTTCCATGAAAGTAATGATTCTCCTATTTTGATGCAGAATCTAGCGATAGACCTTCGGCTCATAGGACAGGTGGCATAATCCGTGTCACAATAGGCTGTCATTTCCATGTTACATTTTCTGGAAAGAAGAATTCCAAGTCCTGGGCATCCCTTTAAGTACTTCACGACTTTCAAGGCTGCATTCATGTAGGATTGTTTCTGATTATGCATGAACTGACTGAGTGTCTGAACTGCATAACATATATCAGGTTTGGTCATGGTGAGGTAGATGAGTTTCCTGACGAGTCTTTGATAACTTGATGGATCCTTGAGTAATGGGTCATTATCTAATGATCCCATATCATATTCGGTTGTAGTCAATTTGATGTTATGCTTGATAGGGATAACAGCTTATTTGCATCCTGATAGACCTGCTTCTGATATAATTTCCAAAACAAATTTCCGTTAGCTAAGAGAGATTCCCTGGTTTGATCGGGTAATTTCAATTCCAAGGAAATATTTGGGTGATCCTAAGTCTTTAATATGAAAAGTGGAATGCAGATAATCTTTCAAACTTTTGACAGCAGAATCATCGTTCCCCATAATCAGTATGTCATAGACATATATCATTAGATAAATAGATAACGTACCTCTCGTCCATGTAAATAGAGCATAATCAAGTTGAGACTGACTGACACCAGCTGTCATAAGCACAGTAGTAAATTTAGCATACCACTATCAAGAAGCTTGTTTGAGACCATAAAGGGATTTATGGAGACGACATACTCTAGACTCCCCCTGTCTGCTTAATCCCTGCGAAAGATCCATATAAATTTCTTCTTCCAGATCACCATGGAGGAAAGCATTGTGAACATCCATTTGATGTAGTAGCCAATCACGAAAAGCAGCAATCGACAAAAAAGAGCGTATTGTGACGTCTTTCGCTACAGGAGAAAAAGTCTCATGGTAGTCAAATCCCTCTCTTTGTGTGAAGCCTTTGGCTACTAATCGAGCTTTATATCTTTCAACTGATCCATCTGCTTTATATTTTATTTTGTAAACCTATTTGTAACCAATTGGTTTACGGTGTGGTGGCAATGGTACGATTTCCCAAGTTTTATTTTCCATCGGGGCATGTAATTCTGCCTCCATTGCTTTTTGCCAACGTGGGTCAATAGCTGCTTCTTCATATGTGGAAGGTTCTCTTTCTTCTGAAATTCGGCTAATACATCATGTGTGGTCCGATGACAGCTGATGAAAAGAAACATAAGAGGAAACTGGATAGTGAATACCTGGCGAAGAAGCACATACGTAGTCCTTGGTCCATGCAGGTGGTCGAGTAGCACAACCGGACTGTCGAGGTGGATCAGGTTGTATTTGCTCAAATTGATTCCAGGTATCAGCTTCTCCTATGGAAGAGGAGGCGGGACTCTCTTCAAAATTTTTTGCATATTCTTTTGTCAAATGTTCTGGATTTAAAGAATCGCCAATGGTGTCTATTTTTGGGCTAGTGTCTAGATAATTTGACGATGGAACAAGAACATATTGCTATCGAGAAGACAAGTCCTCTTCAAATAAGAATTGACGATGATCTAGAATCGGTCCAAAATGTTCAGCCGAAGATGCTTCATTTTGGAAAGGAAATATGTCTTCATGGAAAATAACATCTCTGCTTATAAAGAAATTTCCTATGGATGGTTCAAAAACACGATAGCCCTTTTTAAGAGTCGGATATCCCATGAAAATGCATCGTCGGGTGTGGGGACCCATTTTGTCCTGAGGACCCAATGTAGTGGCATAGCATAAACAACCGAAAACTCTCAGATGATGAGTTTCTGGTTTCTTCCCAAAAAATAATTCAAATGGAGTTCGTACATCAAGAATCCGGGATGGCATGCGATTGATTAAGTAAGCTGTTGTGACTACACAATCACCCCAAAAATTTTCTGGAATAGAAGCTTGGAACTTAAGGGCTTGTGCAACTTTTAAAAGTTGGCAATGCTTACGCTCAACAATCCCATTTTGTTGTGGGGTGTATGTGCATGTGCTTTCATGCAGAATTCCTCAAGAAGAAAAAAGTTTTGCACATTCATTGTTAAAGAATTCCTTCCCATTGTCAGTCCGAATACGCTGGACAATTTTCCAAATTGACTTTTTGAGAGAGAAAGGAAAAACTTCAAATGAGAATGCACTTGACTCTTGGATTGCATAAGAAAGACTCATGTAGCACGTGAGTAGTCGTCCACAATAGTAAGGAAAAATCGAGATCCATCATGATTTTGTGTATGGTAAGGTCCCCAAACATCAGCATGAATCAGCGAAAAAATACTTGTGGCGCGAGATTTGCTAGTGGGAAAGGGTGCACGAGATTGCTTTGCTAAAGGGAAAATTTGACATTGAGGATGTGGAAAAGAAGCACTGTGACCCAATCGCTGAGGAGAAAGAATATTTTTATCATTGGCATTGGCATTACACAATGATTGATTATTCAATGGAAAGCATGATAAATCAAAATTTTTGAGAAAGCTGGTCCAGAAATATAGCCCTTGTGAGACACTACCCAAGCCCATCAGTTTGCCGGTTGAAAGGGCATGAAAGAAACAATTATTAGAATTGAAGAAAACTCGATAGGGATTATCCCCACAAACTCTTGAAACAGAAATGAGATTGAAATGGAAATTAGGGACATATAGGACTTTTCGAAGAGTGATGAGAGGACTAAGGATTACGGTGCCAATTTTTGTGACATATGTAACGTTTCCATTTGGAAGACATGCTGAAATTGGCGAATTGAGATCTTCATCGATATGTGAGAAAAGACTTTTACTGCATATAATATGGTCACTAGCACTTGAATCAATTATCCATGCATTATTTGAAATGGTGCTCGAACAATAAGATGTACCTGAGAAACTTGCCACTTTATCAGAATTCTCCAGTTTTTTTAAAGCTTTCATCAGCTGCTGATATTCATCATGAGTAATTTGCTGATTGAATTTGTCAGCACTTGGCCCAATGACCTGATGAACTGAGAATTCCTTTTCTTTCTTCCCTTTATCTCCGGGTTTTCCATGCAATTTCCAGGAAGTATCTATTGTGTGATGTGGCATTTTGCAATAATCACAAAATAATTTTCCTTTTAAATTTTGGCCATTTCCCTTTTTATACGGGGCCGAAGATGGACTGCCCGATTTAAAAGTCGATGCTGATGCGGCTTCATAGGGGGCGTCCGATCTAGGGGCTCGGTTCTTCACTCGTGAGCCGTCAGATTTTGGGTTTCGATCTAAACCGTCCATTATGTATATGGTGCCCTTCTCTTTTCCGTGAAACCCTAGTGATGCAACCGCAGATCTCCATTCTGCTCTTGCCTTTTCTGTGGCTATTCCTCTCGGGTGAGCTCTTGTCTGAGCCCGAGGAGTATCGATTCCCTGACCTATATGTGCTTCGATGAAGCCAGTCGTTGGCCTTCCTCCTGGACGGCGAGCTGGTAAATTCGGCCTCGTCACAACACCGGATCCATCGCCAGAATCTGAGAACGAAAAGGTAAGTATGTTTCGTTCAAAATCAAGAGAAATCGAGTCGCCTTCTCCCTATCCTTCATGGATTTGGGCAAAAGAACCCTATAAGTGCCATAACTTGTATACGGCGCTCACTTTAGTGCCATAAGTTTTTTTTGGATCACTTTAGTGCTAAAATTTTTGAAAAACGATCACATAAGTGTTAAAATTTTTGAAAAACGATCACTTAAGTGCCAACTCTGGTGTCGTACACAATTTTTCGCCGGAAATCCAACGTGGCATTTTTTTTATTAATTTCTGAAGCTGACGTGGCTCACCGAAGGCTCGCCGGAGATTGGCACTTAAGTGATCGTTTTTCAAAAATTTTAGCACTTAAATTATCGTTTTTAAAAAATTTTAGCACTTAAGTGATCGTTTTTCAAAAATTTTAGCACTGCAGTGATTCAAAAAAAACTTATGATACTTAAGTGATCGTTTTTTCTCTGACTTGGCACCAAAATGATCCGAAAAAAAGTTATGGCACTAAAGTGATCTCCGTACACAAGTTATGGCACTTATAGTGTCCTTTTGCCCATGGATTTGTACTGTTGTAACGTTGACTCTGGCCCCAAGTTTTTCTTCAGCAGTTTCTAATTCATTCCAAAGCGCTGAAAGCTTGTTGAAACAAGCTGTGACCATCATATTCTCTTGTTTTAATTCGTTGAGTGCCTGGGTAAGAGAGAAAATTTTCGCACAATCAACCTTACCATACATTTCTTTGATATTTTCCCACATGCACTTTGAGTCCTCCGTCGAGGGAAGTCTGGCCGCGATCTCTGGAGAAATGTAATTGCCAATCCATGTTCGAATGAGGCGGTTGCATTTCCTCCAGTGTCACGCCAGATGTTCGTCGGAGGGGATCGGGACGGCTCCGTCAAGGAAGCCATCCTTGTCCTTTGTCCTTTGTTACTAGTGCTCGTCGGAACTCCTTAGACCATCGGGAATAATTTTCTGGGTCGGTCAGTTGTTGGCTAATAAGACGTAACTCCGGTTCATCGGCGGTGGAAGTATACAGTGGGTCGCCAAGCTCCGGGCAACCATTGGCAGCAGGAAGCGAAAACAGCACCCACCCAAGTTGAACAACCGGGTAGGGATTTGTTCCTTGACCCGACATACCAGATTCGGATGCCTGACCCGCATAATGCATTCCGGGCCAGGGGTTTGGGCTTGCCCCAATATTGGTTGGTGGGCTCTCTCTAGTCTCGTCATGTTCTCCATGGCCCGAGGAATTTTGGGCCTAATTTGTTGGTCCCTGAAAATTGTGCCACGGATTCGAATGGGTTGGTCCATACCAGAATGAGTTGAATGGGCCCTGGATGGGTTGCCACTAGTTTGGCTGGGCCTGAACAGGGCCTTGCCGAATAGGTTGCATTTGTTCGGTGGACGATTGGCTTGATGTGATTCCAGTCGGATTCTCCACTGTTGATTCCACATGATCATCCTCCAGATTTCCACTTGGAATCTGGTCTTCTGAACTGGAAGGGTTCTTTGACATGGTATCGGTAAGATGGTTGTTTTTTAATTGAATTGCTCAAAGAACTTATTCCTACACCGGAGTGCTAACCTTGTTTTACAGATTAGTGTCTTCCGCAACAACAACGATAGAAAAGAAGAAACCGGAAGGCAATCAAAAAGGAGAAATTTTGCGGAAGCTAAGCCAGGAACGTAAGCTCTGATACCATGTCACGAAAGGGGAAGGAGGAGAAATGAGAATAAAGAAAGAATTGTATTTCTGTTACTACTTGGTTTACATGTACAATGCTTAATATATAATACAAGATATCTGCAATAAGAGGAAAGAATATCTTTTATATAATCAATCCTAATCCCAGATTGATTCATTCAATTAACTATAATCTCGGAATGATTTAAATGTATCAATCATTATATGGATTGATTCAGGCATATCTTCCAACACGCTTTGTGCTTCTGAGTTCTGTGTGGACAGTGTTGAACTTGTAGCGCACTTATATAGCAGAAGCAAGACGGTGAACTACATTGGGAAATTACAGGTTTCGATGGACGCTAACCGGCATTCAGCTGTGGAATCATGATAATCAAGGTAGTTAAGCTCAGTTTGTCGCGGCTTCTTTGAATTTCAACTGTAAGCGTGGTTGCAAGAGTCCAAGAGAAGGAACTGGGTCATGGCGATCTCCGGAAATCTATTCCATTCGACCTAGCGAATGTGTGTGTAGATTTCACTAGTTTCAAACAAAACAACTAGATTATGTACTCAACCAAATGTTGGTTTATCATTCAATCATTGGAGTTATGTGAAGACTCAAGAAGAAGAAATCAGATGCGAAGCTTCCGTTTATGGCGTTGAGGACAATGTTAAGTTTTTACCCACATTGATCGGGACAATTGTATATATTAATGCTGACATTCTGGAAACTGTCGTCTGTCCAGCTTTCCTTGACCGCAATGATATCACAAGGAGAACAGGTTGAGATTAGCTTTTATAGTTTAGATCGATTAGACAGATTGTGCATTGTTTTACGCTCCATCATCTCCTTTCTTTGTCTCAAACTATACTAGTGTGTAATTTTTTATGAATAAGTGTTGGGAGCGTGCTCCTCACGCTTGAGCTCAGTGTTAGGTAGCATGTCATTATGACCACGTTGCTATACCACAATATCCATCACGTTAGGAGCATGCAGTAGAAGCCCAATACCTTTGAGCAAGAATATCACTAAGAGAGCTCAAGCCTGTCAACATATTTAGTTGGAACCACATTCACCATATTTATTCAAAAGTTTAAGTTAATAAATTATGAACCAATTAATAATAACTCGATGCCTTCTAGTTTGGGATATCATACGGGTTCTTTACCCTTTAACCTATTTAAGCGTTACTTTTGGCGCTAATTTCGAGGACAAGTGAAAAGCGCTCTCTCCAACTTTCCTATCTATTTCATGTCATATAGGCTGTTGTTCGGTTGCCAAAATGCTGGAGAAGAGAACAAAAACAACATGAATAGAGAAGAGACACTTGTCATTCAATGAATAGAGAAAAAAGAAAAAAAAAATAAGCCTCCGCCTCCTAGAATCGGACCAGTCGATCCAGTCCGGTTCTAGAACCAGGTGGGCTGATTTCCAATTCTACAAACTGGGAACCGATCTTACTAGTCCGATTCCAGCTTCAAGGTAGAAATCAACCCATAGTAAAATCAATCACCCTTAATATATTGGGAACTCCTAAATATTTTTTAAGCTTTAGATAATTGTGTTTTCGGTACTATTGAAGAGACTATAAGAGACAACGATTCAAAATTGATTTTAGAGTTGTGTCTCGACAATTAAATGGACATATAAACAAATGAGACGAGCTTAAATGTGCATTTAGAGATTTTCTTTTCTGGGGTCAATGTCATTCTTGAAAGTCTTGGCATCACAAGGATGCGATGGAAGCGACGCCGAGAACTTGAAGCTTGAGCTACGAGAGGTCGGGTGTGTGCGGAAGGGCATTTGGGAAAAGACTCTGCATAAATGCAAAGAATTTTAGACCAATGAGTTTTCACGATATGTAAATAGTGTTCGGTGAACACTTTTTCACGAACTTCCGTATCCAAAACCAAAATTAAAAAGAGAGAGATACATAGAGAGGGAGACGTGATGACTCACTCGAGGGCCACGGATCAGGCCACCTAGCTCTGGCAAGGGCCGCTGGAGGTCACACAACCTCTAGCAACGCCACCCCAAGGTCACAAGACCTTGAGCCTCGCCAAAGACCATGCGACCTCAAGCGAGGGTCATCGGTGCAAGATTTGGCTCACCGATAGTTAGATATGGGCTTACTAGCAACGACGGGATGCCAATTAGATTTGCATAGTAAAGGTGGTGAGGCAAAACTGGAATTTATCAGTTTATATATGGAAAATTTGGGGGAAAATTTTCATTAACCCCTATAATAACATTCTAAAAATGTTCAAAGCCTGCTGGATGAGACTTACATTGAACTCAAAGACTTTGGAAATGCTACTTATAGTTAGCCTTTGGAATTGTCTTTACCAAATACCTCAACTTTGGCACAAAGGCCTTTAGAGGCCCAAAATCCCTTGCTAAAGCTGTGTCGAATCCACAAGTCGCCACATTCTAAAAGAAACCGGGGATCTTATGTGCTTTTTTGTCTTGTACTAATTTTTTTTTCAAGTCTTTGTACGTCAATGTCAATGTAAATTGATCCGGTCGGTACTAACATGACACTTAAAGGCAAGATATTAACATAGGAGCCACAAACACACCATAATCTAAACGTTCAAAGTGAACAAAAGAAAAGTTTAAGCACAACGTTAAGCAAAAGATAGAAATTTAAAAATGCTATGAAGTCATCGGTCATTCCCTATATGAAGTTTGCAAATAAATACTCACGAAACACTTGTTGAATATAGTTTTTCA
Organism: Syzygium aqueum; assembly: GCA_031216185.1. NCBI lineage: Eukaryota > Viridiplantae > Streptophyta > Magnoliopsida > Myrtales > Myrtaceae > Syzygium > Syzygium aqueum. The sequence continues at coordinate 4,516,068 of CM062235.1, read as the reverse complement.
TATGGATCTAGACACTCGTAAAATCATCAAAAAACACTAGTTATATGCAACCTTATTGAACACCAAACCGTTGGAACTAGTGCTTAGCAAATAATGGAGGCACTGGTTAGCATGACTTTACTTTGGTTCTCACCTCACCTATTTCTCTTGGAAGTTGTAAAGAAAGGAAAATGACACAAGCAATCGCTGAACTTTGACTCAATGCACAATATGATTTCTGAACTTTTAATTTATTCAATGCAGTCCCCGAACTTTAATTCAATGTGCAGTGTGGTCCCTGAATTTTTAATTGTTCAATATAATCCTTGAACTTTTAGCAGATGTTCAATTTAATTCTTAGACTACGTTGAACATTTTCATATAATTTAAAGATTAAACTGAACATGTACCAAAAGTTTATGGACAACATTAAACAAATTAAAAGTTTATGAACCAAATTGAACATTATGCTAAAGTTCAGAGACTATATTGAATAAATTAAAATTTTATAGACTAAATTACGCATTAAATCAAAACTTATGGACTATTTGTATCACAATCCCCGTAAAGAATGAGAGCAGGTTTCCCGACGCTCCAGAATCTCTCCACATGTCACTTTGGCATCAGCTGCTTGCTCAAACAGGAAGAATCGATAGTCAGATGACAAGTCAGAGGGAGCGAAGATGTTACAAAAGAAAAACGCAGCCGACAAGATCCGATGGCGAATGGTCATGTTAACCAGTTCATGAAGCCAGTAGTAATCAGACACGATGCTCCTCCCGCCATGAGAAGATGTTCACCGCTAGTGGCCCGGCGGTCAGGACTTCGCCGTCCACAGATCGAAGAACGAAAGTACGGACGAAAGAACGATCACCCAGTTTCGACGAGACACTGCGCAGTTAACTAACGACTCTTTTTTGCATTCTTCCGTGGTTGGAATAGGAACAAGAAAAGCAGAAAACGAAAAGGGTTAATATCACGAAAAACTCTAAACTAGTACACTTGTGACAATTTTATCCCGAATTATTTTTTTGACCACAAAAAACCCCAAACTGGTACATCTGTGACAAATTTACCCCGAACTATTTTTTTTCCCATCAAAAACCCCAAACTAGTATACTTGTGACAATTTTACCCATAACTATTTCTTTGACCACCAAAAACCCTACACTGGTATACCTGTGATAATTTTACCCCCAAAACTAATTTTTTGACCACTAAAAACTCCAAACTGGTACATTTGTGGCAAATTTACCCTCTGTTAGTGTCCATTAAATTATATTAATATAAAAAAAATCACAAATTGATAAACTTGAGACAAACAGTGAGGTAAAACCCAAAATCGGTACACATGTCAATTACCACGTGTCATTAAACTTCGCAATTTGGCAATAAAATTTAACGGAAACTAACGGAGAGTAAATTTGTCACAGGTGTACCAGTTTGGAATTTTTGGTGGCTAAAAAATTAGTTCGGAGGTAAAATTGTCACAAGTATACCAGTATGGGGTTTTTGATGATCAAAACAATAGTTCGGAGTAAAATTGTCAAAGGTATATCAATTTAGGGTTTTTTGTGATCAAAAAAATAATTTAGAGTAAATTTATCATAAGTGTATCATTTTGGGGTTTTTTATAGTATTAACCCGAATGAAAAATAATAAGAAGGAGAGGAAGGAGGCGAAAAAACAAATGGGGTTCTTCTTGCAAAGGTCAGCGACCACCATCAAAGCAGCCGTCGCGGCTCCTGCTGTCCCCGCGGCTTTCGCCCTCTCTTCCCATCGTCGCTCTCCCCCTTCTTCTTCTTCTTCTTCTTCTTCTTCTTCCACCTGTTCTTGGTCTTTACGGTTCCCCAGGTTTCAGAGCCCGGGCTTCTTGTCTCTCTCTCATTCTTCGAGCCACTTGGGCTCTCCGGCGACTGTCAGAGGCCTCGATCCCGCTCCCTCGGCTCTTCACATGGACGCGCCGACCTCCCAGGTTCTTGATTTCGGATGCTCTTGATCTCGGTCGTCTGTTTTGAAGTCGTTTCTCTTTTTCATATGATTTCTGGGCGGTTCTTGATTTTCCGGTGGTTTTCGATCTTTGCAGAATGGTGCTGTCTTGCCGGAGCTGCTTGTGAGTCCTTCAATCCTCCTTCTCATGAATTTCTTTTTCTTTTTGTCGATTATTGGTATTTGGTTTTGGTTGGTGTTGCTGGGAATCTCGGATTGAATTGATCCCTTCTTTTATCATTGGCATCTGTATGATGGTTTAGCTCTTGGTCTATGTAACTATAGAAGTTCACATTGCCACCCTTCAATGATTTGTCAAATAGGAGCTTTTTCTGTCGCTGGAAATGGAGGTTGATATGATTTTACGTCGTTTTTTGGTTGGTGTTGCTGGGTTTAATAGTTTCATCCGGTTTAATTTTGAAGCTTACATCTTGTTAATTTTTTCCCCTACAGACTGAGTTTATGGTTGATATGAAGTGTGAAGGCTGTGTTAATGCTGTGAAGAACAAGTTGCAGACTGTCGAGGGTAAGTGCTTATAGTCCATTCATTGTTTCGTTCAGGGCGGTTCATTATGTTCATCATCTGGCCTTCTCTAATTTCTTGTCTTTCTTTATTTTTACTGAATTGTTGTGCTGTTCTTCTGATGGAAACTCATCTAGGAGTGAAGGACATCGAGGTGGACTTGAGCAATCAAGTGGTTAGGGTTTTGGGTAATTCACCTGTCAAGACTTTGACTGAAGCGTTGGAGCAGACAGGTCGTAAAGCCCGCTTGATAGGCCAAGGTGTACCAGATGGTGGGTCGACTATTCTACTATGATTGATGCAGTTCCACTGTGCGATTCTCTTTTTGGAGACTTTAGCCGCATATAGAAAATATGTTGCTTTACTGTGACAGTCTAATTAGAAGCTCCAACAGGTTATAAATGCTTATTATTGATTTTGAGTCCATTGTAGATCAGAATTGCAAGCGATGATTGATAGGGATGTCTGCAAGTAGATTGAACTTCAAATGTGAAGAAACGGTGCATAAGTAAGCACCATCCATGAAATGCGATGCAGTCTGAAAATTTGAGGTAGATGAGTAAATTAACAAGGTAGGATAGTTCTCATTTTCATGAATTTACAGAATGAAAAGTACAATTTGTGAGCGCTTTGTTCTAATTGCTGTTGGGCAGCCTGCTACAGTACTAAGTGTGCAATCTAGCTAGTCATTTGGCTATTGATATATAAAGCCATCCTCTGCTGCATACCTTATCCTGTCTCTAAAACCTCTGTGTCCGGTTTGGTGATTATTATCTACATATACGATAAGGTCATTGATTTTTATGGTTCCTCTTCTCATTCATCTTCTTTGAAAACCTAATTGTCTGGAAAACGATTTAGGGGTAAAGTCGCCTCTATGACAGTTGAATGGATAATTAGGTTATTGATGCCATCACAACCGAGCTTCTTTTGCTGAAATAATGTTATCTCTTGCTCATAGCTGGTTGACAATAGAATTTTTAATGCTTTAACAAATGGATGCTGGTAAAATTGAAATATCTTCATCTTGCAAATCAAAGGTTGTTTTCGCATTGATGATGGTCACAGACCGTCCAATCTTACAAAAAGTTGAATTCGTTTTTTACAAGACCTGCATCTGTTCAAGCTCATTATTCCAATGTCTTGGTAAAGAGTTTCTGGATTGCACATAACCATGTGAAAGATGGTCGATTATTCGACAATGTGAAAAGAACCAGGGCACACTTTTTTCAGCCTACATGTGGTAATTTTTTCTTGCTCTTGTGCAGATTTTCTAATATCTGCCGCTGTAGCGGAATTCAAAGGTCCAGATGTTTTTGGAGTAGTTCGCTTAGCTCAAGTGAGCATGGAATTGGCTAGGATTGAAGCCAATTTTAGTGGGTTGTCTCCCGGGAAACATGGTTGGTCTATCAACGAATATGGTGATTTGACCCAAGGGGCAGCAAGCACTGGGAAGATTTTCAATCCGACTGCCGAAGCAACTGCAGATCAGGTTTGCTCACCTATACTTCCTTCCAAGTTTGCTCGTTCTAATGACCCATTTTCTGACTATGAGCATATCATATGGGGGATGATGACGGGTTGTTTTTGCTTTTGCTTCATATTTCTGTTAATAAAGCCTAAGACTAGCTTAAATAAGATTTCTAAAATAAAAAACATGTGGTGAAGTAAGTGCACAATACGTGACTTGCATGCAATGCATCTTATGTCGTAACATAAATAGTTTTATTGATGCATATGAGCAGACACGGAATACTTAGTGCTTGGAATAATGAATGCTAAGAGGCTTTGGCGAGAGAGCGGGCCTCGAAATTTGCTGCGATTTTTTTCGAGCTTCATTTCTTTGCATGTAATCTCGGATTCACAGGTTACGTGTCTGTTCTCCTACTGCATGTGTCTAGAGTTGACAGTCTTAGTGTTTTAAGCATGAACTTTGTCTTGGTGTCCTCTGTTCATCCTGGATTGCGTAAGTGCTTCGTACATAGTTATGTTACATATGCTTGTTGACGAGTCGAAGGTTTATATAATGTGCTTTTGCTGATTTGCTACTCGATTATCTGTAACTTTTGCTCTTGCTTTACATTTCATGCATTTCATCCCGGCATAATTTAATATCACATGAAACCTTTTTGTTTTTCTGGGTGTCCTAGCATGAGTCTGTCGAGGTGTTTTTGTTGTGATATCACCTGCGGTCTGTCTCGCTGATTGTTTAATGTGATTCGGATTGAGCTGTTGTTCCATTTCTTTAATGCGGTTCGCATTGAGCTGCTGTTCCAATTCTTGTGTTCCAGCCCCTTGGCGACCTGGGAACACTAGATGCTGATGAGAAGGGTGAAGCTTTCTTCTCCGGTGTCAAGGCGAAGCTACGAGTTGCTGATCTCATCGGACGCTCTGTAGCAGTCTATGAAAGTGAAGATAAATCGGACACAGGCACCGCAGCTGCTGTAATTGCGAGAAGCGCCGGTGTGGGAGAGAACTACAAGAAGCTCTGTTCATGCGACGGGACCACCATATGGGAGTCGAGTAATAGTGATTTCGTCACCAGCAAATTCTAAATTCATATGAGATCTCAGAGTCATAGAATATTCTTAGAGAGGCATGTATCGACACAAGGGTTCGATTTGTTACTATTGATAAGAAATGAACAGACAAGTTACTTAGCCCTTTGTATGTTTTTCAGCTGCGTCGGTTGATATCAGGTCAAAAAAACAATTTCTTGCAAATCTCCTGATCCAACATGGATTAACCACCCTAAAAATGCAATGTTTATGTGCAAAATCTGGCTCTGAAGTGTAAACATGATATAATTGAACCGATTGACCAGCACTTTCATGGAATGAGAGAAAGCTTCAGTGTCTCGCTAAAGAAGCAGGTTGACTTTTCAAAGGAAGGAGACCTTCTCGCTTGGCCATCTCGTAGAGCCCGATCGCCATTAGCACCTTCGCATCACCAGTTGCGCGCCACAGTTTCTCATAAGGTACGACACGAACCTTAATGAGCTCGCCATGCTCTTGAAGACCAGTATCCTTGCCTTGCAGCTGCTTGATGATCTCTGAGTCCACATTCCCTCTGAATAGGAAGATGCCTATTTCTTCGTCGCAACCTCCCTACACATGGATTAGCATCCAAGCATGAACTTCATGCCTATAAAATATCAAAATAACTAAAGATACACTTCAAATGTCGATCGACTTAGTTCCATGATGTGCAAGCCTGTATCATATCTAAGATGTTGATTCATTTTTTTCCACCCTTATGATGACAAAATCACCACGTACACGTCCCCAAGTACAAAAGGACATAAGGTGCTCTTTTAGCATATGAAAGAAGTCAACCAGCAATGAAAAAATCGTTATGCTTGCATAGTTCTATTAGCGAAACCCCCTACTCTTCCTTGCCTTACCTGATGAAATCACAAGCTGTTAAGAGGACCATGGCTTGGTTTAATTGAGATGGGATCAGATAGATATGAATGCACCATTCAAAGAAGAATGGTAAGAGAGAGTTCCCAGATGACAACTTCTTGCAAAAGCTTCTCGAAGAAAATGAGAAACACAGGTCCACGACATCAAAGGCAGATTTTAAGCATATCCTAAGCCACAAAAGAAAATTTGCTCCCGAACACCAAGCTAATGCAGTACGTTTCTCAGATACACTTATCTTTCTTCCTCTTTTTCTTTACTAGAGCAACTTCTACATATTATTCACATTAAATGAATGATTAATCAGAAAAACTTCAAATGTTGAAAGGTCGCCATACCGGAGACGGAATCACCCTGCATCCAGTAGATGGATCGAGAAAAGCTGTCAGGTCAACCATGTCTTCCAGATTCAGCTGGATGCCTGTCTCCTCTTCAACCTGTTACATTAACAAGTCATCGTGATCAGTAAAGCGCCAAAGAAACAAAAAGCAAGAGTGCAAGTGCTGCAGTCAGTATTGGTGGTGCCTAGTTGGTTTACTATATAAGCCAGGATTCATTCAGTACCATCACGACAAGAATCAACATCCAGGGTAATAAATTTACAAGAGCACTTGCAGAATCACAGAATATGAAAATTGAATGTGTAGAAAAATTGAAATTCGAGGAAAGAGAAATGAAGAGGATCAACACCTCACGAACTGCTGTGCCAACAAAATCGCCTTTGTCATCATCCAACATTCCAGCAGGCAATTCCAAAACAAACCTCCCCACAGGAACTCTAGCCTGCGCGGTGCAGAAATATTCAGCTTGAAGAAACAGTTATAAGATCATTTTTGGATTCAATATTACTTTTCATCATTTGTACTTTTCAGCTTAAAGCTTGATTTTCAGAATTTAAATAAGATGTATAGAAGGAAAAAATCAAGAAAAAAATACCACCTGAGACATCAATGCAGAATGTATACCTGCTCTGTAAGAACAGCATAAGTTACTCCATCCGAATCCAACAGTATCAGCACAGCTACAGCTGGTCCTCGAGCAAAAACTATACCTGGCACCTAATAATATTTTATTTCCACGACTCTAAGAAAATTGAAATGTTTTAGAGCACAAGCACAATGCGATGCAAAAGTACTTCCTTGAATCACCTACTCCACAGGCCACATGTTTAATTAGAAAGAGAGAGATTCCACGTGAATGATATCGATGCTTAGAACTGATTAACATACCTTTTTCCCAGTTTCTTTGTCAAAAATATCTGCATTGAATTTGAGAAACCCAATGCGGCTTCCAAACATATCCACACCCTATTATAAAGATCATTACTTCTCGAGTCCAGAGAAAATAGCGGATATACGATAACACAAATAAGAAAACACACTTCCTTAAGAGTTCTATGGCCTTCCGTTATAACATTATCATCGATACAGATTGGTGTTTCGGTAAGAGTCATTGTAAAACATAATTCAATTTCGTAATGACCATAAAACGAAACATCCATGGTCGTTGCCAAGGAATTCTTCAATGTTTTTTGCCGGTTTATAACATTTACAGATGAGAAGAAATAACATCTTGTGGGCATAGGGTTGTGGGGAGGAAAACATGCTTAATGGTTTTCACATACCTCTCTTTAAATGTTGGAAAATTAACCATCCAAGCATGATTCCAAAAAAAAATTTCACCATAGAAAGTCTCCATTTTTACAAAACTCTTCAAAGCAACTCCTAAAACCAAGCAGCTCTTGCTCTTCACTCACTACAGTTGACAACAAAATAGGGCAAAGCTCTCCGTCTGCAACGCGAAGCAAAGAAAGGAACAAGAATTAGACCAAAAAAAAACTACCTGGATAAGCACTCGCTTCAACGTCGCGGCACCGCTAGACATAATCCCAGTTTCGCTTTGCAAGTTCTTGAGCCACTGCTTGAACAGAGACGAGTCGACGGCACATCTGCAGAAACCCACCGAGACAATTAAGGCGAACGGCCAAAACCCAACACGGGATTCGCTGCAAAACTGAAGGAAGAAACACCAAAGGAAAGTCTTTTGACCTGAACTGGGAATCAGAGATTCCGGGGGCAGCGACGATGTGGACGGGCTCGCTGGGCTGAACAGGCAGAGCGAGGGTGCGCGAGAGTGACGATGATGGGTTTGACTCGCTCGACATTCTGCAACACGGAGGTCTCCTCCGGTGGGGCGACGATGGGGAAGCGATTTTCTTGGCGAAAGAGATCAGAATGCGAGAAGGTTGAAGAAGATGAAGATGAAGACGAGTCATTTTTCCCGTATTTCCAGGGGACGCTGCAATGGTCCTCCTCGAAGTGGAACTTTTTAGGCGGTGGGACAAAGTGTGTTTGCGTAAGGGAGAACGAGAGGTCCCTCAATTTTAATTCCATATACAATGTCGACCATAAAAATTTACTTTTCTTAATATTATCCTTTAACCTAATTTATAACGTAATCCTTCAATTGTTGTTAAATTATTCGGTATGATCGCTGAATTTTTTATAATATTATCGTATAATTTATGGACTAAATTGAACAAGACAATTCCATATAATTCAGAGACTAAATTAAATATGTATTAAAAGTTCAGGGAAGTAGATATTAAAATTTCAGGAACCACATTAAACACGTTAAAAGTTCAAAAACCAATTATACATTTGACCAAAGTTAAGAAATAGCGTTGAACAAATTAAAAGTTCAGTGATCGTATTGAATATTGTACCAAAGTTTAGGGATCATTTATGTCATTATTCCTTTTGCGAAATGACATTTTTCTTATTATATATAGTCTATTTGATTGCTTGGGAAGTAATTACTTTGCTTTTTTTTTTCTGTTTTTGATCAGATTTAGAAAATAACAACAGCTCAAAAATACTCCCTTCCTTCTCCTTTGATATAACTTCTGTTTCTAGAACCGAGGGACTCGGAACTTATAATAGCTATATAATTGAATTTGTTAATAGACCATACTAATGGCGAGCCTTGACGGGCTAGGTTGTATACCGAACTTAAAAGTCATTGTTCAGACCTATCCATAATTTAAAAAATACCAAACTTTTGAGTCAACCGGAGACGTTCCAAAACGGAAATTTCGGGCTATTAGCCAAAAGACTAAGCGCCTCATCGAGTTGCTCACTTTATGAAAAGGTCTCTTTGCTTTAATGTTGTTTAATTATCTTTACATGACAACCCATATATCCATTACAACACTTGAATGTTGTCTATCACAAATTGTTTGACTACTTTGCATCGATATAATTGAATTTAAAGGAATTTTTTCTAATATATATTGTATACTATTGTACCCACAACCAAAATGGAATGGCTTTTTGTGTTTGGTCGTGACAAAACGTCATATGGACGAAGAAATTCCGTAAGGGCCTAATATGAAAAAAAAAATCCAATTTATGGAATTTTTCACTTACATCGTAATGTCGTAGAGCCTATAAAAAACATTACATATTTATGACATTTTTATATTTGTTTGTGACTTAAACAAGAAGACAGCATAAGATGTGATTTTTTAATCTACAATGTTTGGTTAAAACCAAAGTATAGAGTCATATGATGCGAATTTTTTACGTTTTGAAATTACACCATTTTGACATGCTGAAAATATGGTTGAGCACCGATTTATGATAGATCTTGGAATTGGATCGGATCGACCTTACCCAGCTGATTCTAATCCGATTCTCGATTTCAATTTTTTTTTTAAACCGGCTATTACCAATCCAGTTCCTATTTTTGGGTGTGAAACCAGACCAAACCGGGAAACCAGTCCTAACCGAGAAACCCTAATTATTGTATTTTGAGTGGAACTTCGGGGTAAGTTGTTCATCAATACCATAGCGAGACGTCACTTCCACTATGAAGCATTAGTCACGGCAAAAGAAGGATAACTGAACACAGTCAAGAGCCAATCGTTTCATCATATTTATGGACCACAAGAACTCAAATACTTGCACCACGACCACAAGCGAGATCTATTTTTTGAGCAAATAGGATCAGAAAATCCATATTATACAGGCATGGGGCCAGAATGAAGTTTTATAGTTCACGTTTTTGTGTTACGTGTGTTCTCAACCTTTTATTATTTATTTTATTTTACGTGTTCATTTTTTATGCTACGTGTTGCTTTCGACGGATGAAAATTTCTGTCATTATTTTAACTTTCGTCTTGCTTGGCTAAGAGATGAGTTGGACACTTCCCAATTGGTTTATATATCTATATTTTTTTTACTGTACTTCTCGCGTTTTGTCGCTATTCTATTTTGTTGTAACTCATATTTGTCTCGACTGAAAATAAGTAATGTTTTGTTCAAGTTTGTCTTTTCAAGGAATAAAAAAAAAAACTCTTGAAACTAGACCGAATCGACAAGTCAATTTCAAGGTTTGTAAGGTAGGTTCTAAGTTTCAGATATTGAATTCCAATCCCGATAGGGTAGATTCCAAGTTCCAGATCTAAAACCTACCCACCCAAAAATCACTCATCCCTAGTTGGAAACATCGTGAATAAAATACAATTGTTGCGATATGACATTTTCAATGTAACTTCGAACTTTTGAAAACTTACAAGGTTACCATATTTCCTCATAGTCATCTTAAATAGTGTCATGGAAAATCCCAAACTTAATAATTATGTCGTGGAATACAATGTTATATAATGGAGAATCTCGAATTTAATAAGTACATTGAAAAGAAGAATCAAATATAATAATAAGCAAGATAAGAAAATAAATCGGATATCAAATTTAAGTGATTCGCTTCAATGTAACCTACTTCACTAGGTGAGTAATATAGAATTGCCACAAGAATTCACGGCTCAAACACTAACTTCATAGAATGTGGTTTATGGATTATTTTTCACCAATTGCACAAGACTTCACGGGCTCAAGAAATCTCCATCAAGCTGCTCGGTTCATGATTAGGTCTCTTTGCTTTAACATTGTTTAATTATCTTTACAGTACAACCCATTTGTTTACCATAATATATTTCCTTGTCTATCACAAATTGTTGGATTACTTAGTATTGATGTAACTGAATCGAACGGGAGTTTAATCTTTATGGTACACTATTGTACCTTCAACCAAAACGACTTTTTGTATTTGGTCGTGACAAACATCATATGAAGTTTAATGTTGCCCCCGAACTTTCATTTTTTCCTTACCAAAAAAAAAACATCATATGAAGTTCACTTTACCAAAAAAAAAAAAAACTTTACCAAAAACATCATATGAAGTTCAATATCGACCAAAAAGTTTTGTAAAGTGGTAAAATGAAAAAAAAAATTATGGAATTTTTCCCTTACATCATAACATCATAAAAATTAAGAAAATTTATATTTTTGTGATATTTTTTTCTATTTGGTATGACATAAACAAGAAGATGTCATAAAAATGTGACCTCCTTATGTACGGTCTTTCGTCGAAACCAAGTGCGAAATCATACAATGAGCATATTTTTATGTTCCGACATTACACCCTTTTATCGTAGCCACTCGTTGAAATCATTGTAAGCTTTAAAAAAAAAATTTGTCTCGATACGCCATTTCATTGTAACTTCGATTTTTCCACAAGAGACCGTAGCATTTTCTTATAGTCAAGTATAACAAGCCATAAACCAAACAAAAGAGTCATGTAATACAACACCGTGTCGTATAAAATCCCAAACGTAATAGGTACATGCATAGAGATTGGTCAATCCGAGTATTCGTACGTAGCATGTCATAGAAGAAACTCGATGCGTTGGGTATCTGTACTAAAAGGACCATCTGATCGAGCTTTTAGTTCCACAAGCATTTATTTCACTAAACTGAGCATGAAGAGAAAATTTTTTGGGACGATGGCAATGGGCTCCAATGATTCTTGATCCAAACTAACAACACTCTTGATGCTGCAATCGACGCCCATTCATTCAGTAAAATGGTAATTCTCGTACCTCATTCTGCAATCCTTAAGCTGCACTTGAGCGCCGGTGTTTTGCGGACAGCCATCTGTTAAATCGTCTGAAGCCGACAGTAAGCATGTGAAGCAGTCGAAATGCGAAATAGCTCCATTGCAAGCCGCGTGGCCGTAGCAACTTTGATCCAAGTCGGTCGATTGCGAGTAAAGATTAAAACCGTTATCTGCCGTCTTGTGCGCCAGATCGTAAAGGACGGCAAGCACTTCCTCATCGTAGACGCTGGCGAATCCGACCTTAATCCCGTTACATATTTTGTATACAATCGTCGTATCGGAGTCGGCTATCACGTTGATGCAGATGCAAGAGAACCACATTAAAATGACAAGAGTTCTCCGAACGAGAGCCATGTATGCCTCTCTATGATTAGAGAAACGACTTATATAAAATATATAGCTTTGACAAAGAGGTGGCGGTAATTTATAACTTACAAATCCTCGTTGTTTCCGATTTATTTATATGTTACGATATCCTAGCTTATATCGATTTGTGTGTGTGCGTGTTGTTTTTGCCTAGTTTTTGTCACGAATTTTGTCAATGATCGATATTACGAGCATTTTGTGTTGAGCACGGACTTCCATAGTTCGGCTAAGAGGAATCCACTTTCATAGCACAATTCCATTGTTGCCTTCTCGCAGCATATTCTCATCGTTGCATCCAAAACCAGAATTCAAATTTTGAGGCACGACAGAATACTCAAATTGAAATATTATATATGTATATATTTAATTGTACATATATATGTTCTACTCTCTCTTCTCTCTACACCGTCTTCTCCAACATGTAGCCATGGGGGAGGTTTTAAACTACTCTCAGGGTCTGTTTGGCAATGAGCAAATAGTGAAAATTTCTGTTTTTTTGTTCTCAGAATCAGTTTTAGAATAAAAATCCGTTTGTTAAATTTTTTGATTCTGGGCACAATTTCTTGCAAATTTGTGCCCAAAATCAGTTTTGGAGCAGAATCAAGAATAAAAAAAAATAGCTTTTTGATTCTGGGAACAAAAATGATAATCAATTTTTTTGTCTTCTTTTTTTTCTTGATTTTTAATGTAGCTTTTAATGTCAGGCGCGAGAGCCACCCTCGGCGTATCTGGTGAGATTAAAATATTTTAACAAAAAAATATTATTAATAATAAAATATTTTATCGGCCATGAATCAAAAAAATTATTTTACCAGTCATGACCAACGACTAAGCCATGAAAAAAAAGATATTATTAATAATAAAAAAAAAATTTATAGGCCATGGCAAAAAAAGAAAAAAAATATTATTAATAAAAAAATATTTTACTGGCCATGGCCAGCGACCAGGCCATAGCAAAAAAGGAAAAAAATATTATTAATAAGAAATGTTTAAAAACAATATTTTACTGGCTATGGCCTGCAACTAGGCCATGACAAAAAAAATGAAAAAAATATTTTAATAAAAAATATTATTAATAAAAAATGTTAATAAAAAAATATTTTACTAGCCATGACCAGTGACTAGGCCATAGGAAAAAAAATGAAAAAAATATTTTAATAAAAAATATTTAATAAAAAATATTTTACTGGCCATGGCCGGTGACCAGGCCATGGAAAAAAATAAAAAAATATTTTCAATAAAAATATTTTTTATTAAAATATTTTAATAAAAATATATTTATAAAAAATATTTTACTGGCCATGGCCAAAAAGAGAAAAAATATTATTAATAAAAAAAATTTTACCGCCATGGCCAAAAATAATAAAAAAATTATTTTTTAATAAAATTATTATTAATAAAGAAATTTTTTACCCAGCCATGGCCAAAAAAAATATGATAAATTATTTTTAATAAAATTATTATTAATTAAAAAATATTTTACTGGCCATGGCCAAGTAGAAGGAGAAAAAAAAAAGAAAAAAAATATTAAAATATTATTAATAAAAAGAAATTTTATGCCGTTACCAAGCGCATTTCTATTCTTTTACTATTTCAGGAATAGAAATTTTGGGCCGTTATCAAACGCTTTTAATTGCTTAGAATCAATTCCCGGGCACAAAATCAAAAAGAATCATTTCTGACCAGAATTTATTCCCAAGCATAGAATGGTTGCCATGCACAGCCTCACCCTCCCCTCCCTCTCTTGTTGACTTTGTTTGTAATTTTATATTTTTTTGTTGTTTTTTTTTTCTCTTCCCATTTAGATCTGGGAGCTCTCTTCTCTCAATATAGTTCTAGATCTGAAATTTGAACTCTTCCAATCTAATTCTAGATTTGAGAGTTATCCTCTCCGATCTAAATCTAGGAGTTTAATGAATATGCTTTCGGGAATTCGATACCCCTATGCTTTGTCCATATATAAGTCATCTACCTCCAGCTTTAATGATAATTGTTAGAGCTCTAACGTCTCGTTGAACCATAGAGATTTGTTCTTCCAAATGTTAGATCTGCATTCGTTCAACCTATTTTGGTTGTCTTCGTATGGCGATGGTGTAGAGAAAGCCAAACCTAAACCCGCAAGGCCAATTGATAAAACCGTATTTACTAGAGAAGATATTTGCAGCGTATGCTCATCACTTACAAGGAAAAAAGATTCAGTGATCGACCGCCGATTATGTTGCTTGACAAATTCGTTTGTGTATAACGAGTGTGTGCTTAACTCTACTAATGCGTTATTCATGATCCTCCTTGTTTTCTAGATTTGATTTTGTTTTGCAGCATTTTGAGCTTTTACTCTACTTGGATGTGCTTTGATATGAATGTACTTCTCATGTATCTTTTTTAGCCATAAATAAAGGTTCGAATAACTAATCATATACATGCTTTTTGGTCTCAATATGTCATATCATTGTAACTTCGATTTTTTTAAAATTTTACGAGATTGTTGCATTTCCTCATAGTCTGTATAAAATGCTGTAAACCAAATAAAAGAGTCGCACAATACAATATCGTATCATAAAAAATCCCGAAATTAATAGGTACTTGTGTAGAGATTGGTTGGTCCGAGTATCCGAATAGAGCATGTCATAAAGACAAAATTAGTACCTTTAAGTATAGTCAACAGACAAGGAATTCTTAATCCAAATAGACGACATTCTTGACGCTTCAATTAATCCTCAATGAAATAATAGTTTTCGTACCTAACCCTACAATCCTTAAGTTGCACTTGGGCGCCGGTGTTTTCAGGGCAACCATCTCTTATATCGTACCTAGCTGATATTAAGCATGTAAAGAAGTCATAGTACGAAAGAGCTTCGTTGCAAGCCGCGTGGCCATAGCAGCCTTGATCCAGGACCGTCGATTGTATGTAGTAATTGAAACCGTTATCTGCCATCTTATACACCAAATCCTGAAGGACGCTATCTACTTGATCGCCGTAGGTGCTTCCGAATCTAAACTTGATCCCGTTACCTATTCTGTACATGATAGTCGTATCGGAATCGCCCATCACGTTGATGCAAATGCACAGAAACCAAGTTACGACGACTAGAGTTCTCCAAAAGAGAGCCATGTATGCTTCTCTATGATAAGAGAAACGTTTACGTAAAAGCTATAGCTTTGATGAAGAGATGGTTGTAATCGTCATTGTTTCCAATATATATGTGTTTTGTCACATGAACTAGGATCATTAATTTTATCGATGCCAGGAGCAATTTATGTTGAGTGTGGACTTGCGTAGTTCGGCTAAGAGGAATCCACTTTCTTACTTTTTTTTTGTCGTGTGGCCACGAGCTATTCTTGATAGGACATGTTCATTGTAGCCATCTCATAATATATTCTCTTGAGAAATACTTATGTGACTATCCCGAATTTATTATGAAAATAGAAGCTTGTTTTGGATTATAAATAAATAAATAACAAATAATTATAAAATATTGTGGGGTCTACTCATTCAAGAATTTGTGGCTCCCAACATATTGTTAGGATAACAGTAGCCCAAAAACTGTTACGATAACAAAGCCCCTCTTCTCTTTATTGTACACAAGCCGAGAATTTAAAAGTTTGGGGCACGACAAAATATTCAAATTGATATATCATATATATTTGGCCTAATACCCTAAAAAATCTCAAACTTTAGCTTTTATCCCAATTTTAGCTTTTGTCTTGTAAAAAGACCCCCCATTTTAGGTCATGTCCCAATTTTACCTAAAACTTTTTTTTGTCCCTTAAAAAACCCACAAATTTAGATACAGTCCCAATTCTACCCTACCTTTTTTGTATAATAAAAAACCCTCAATTTTGGATTCGGTACAAATTTTATCCTAAGCTTTTTATTTGTCTCGTAAAAATTTTTAGCTTTAGGTCAAGTTTTAATTTCACTCTAATTATTTTTTGTCTTATAAAAGATCATCAACTTTTACTTGAGTCCCAAATTTACTCTTCATTGACCCTTCGTCAAAATCATCCATAGTGATTTTGCGCTCGTTGGTGTCTCATGCTTGAGAATGTTCCATCTCTGGTGGTCGTAGAGCTTGCACCCAGGACGCTCGAACAGCTCATGCTTGGGGCGCTTGAACAGCCTGTGCTTAGGAGTTTTCCATCTCTCAGTTTCCAACAAGAAATTTTGGAATGAGAGTTAATGTGGGCAGATTTTTTATTCAAGTAAAAGTTTGTGATTTTTTATAAAACTATAAAAATTTTAGGGTAAAATGGAGACTGGGTGTTAAAATTGAGACAAAACCTAAAGTTAGAAGGGTTTTTCATAGAACAAAAAAAAAATTTATGGTAGAATTGGGATAGGACATAAAGATGGAGGTTTTTTATGAGACAAAAAGTAAAATTGGGACAAAAGCTAAAGTTCGAAATTTTTTAGGGTATTAGGCCTATATGTTTTCAAAATTACCGAATATTATGAAGTATTTTTGGGCCTAGGGACGGATAAACATCTAGTCCATTAGGAAGTTATGTAGGCTACTGTGGCTCTTCGGCTTCGTTTATTTTACGGAAAATAAATTATTCAAAAAATTTTTCTTAAACGTTATTGCTTGTATCGCTTAGAATAATCAGCCAACGAAAAATATTTTCGTTATCTATAAAAATTTATGTCTAAATATTTTTGTGGACAATGAAAATACTTTTCGTTTATTCATCATTGCGAGGAATACAAATAATTATTTTTTGGAAAATATTTTTTAAACCGTTCATTTTTCGCGAAACAAAGAGTGCCTTGAATTAAAAGTATTTTCCCCACCAATTCACGAGGAATTTCACAAATCACAGCTTTATCAGTCATATCCATCCATTGATCATGTTCGATCCAAACATATTTTACATCATCGTTAATTGATACAAGTCATGCTAATTGCAAAGATTTTGTAGCTGCCAACCTGCAATATCAATGCACATTGGCCTTTGGCCCCCATTAGTCATATATCTTTCTTCCGTCTCCTCTTCTCTCTTCTTCTATCTTCGAGAAATTTTCGAAGATCCGTTCTTCGGGCAGTGAAATTTTTTGAAGTCTTTTTGAGATAGGACATTTGAGGCAGAAAGTAGGACAATATACTTGGCAGTACGACGCGCTTAGAAAGGTGAGTCGCTCTCTCGAGAGGCCATAGAAACTCTCCTTCTGGCGTCATCCGCCCAGCCCCGCCACATGCGCTGAGTTAATACCTTAATGAATCTCAACCGCCGATACATTTGTCATAAATTTCGTATAGCTAGCAATCGATCGAGGACATTCCCAGTTGCAATACTGGATGGTATAGACACGGCCTTGAATAGCAACAGCATAAATGGCTAAAATCAGATGTACTTTCCAAGTCGTAATGAAAGAATACCTCAACAACTCTACTTTGAAATTAATGCAAAGATTACAAGCGAAATAAACAACATCAGGTGAAAGGACGAGCGGGATGAACGACTAACATAAGATACATCAAACCATAACCATTGCAATAATGCCGAAGACAGCCATGATCGAGGCGTAATATCAAGGTGCAATGCTTCCTCTGGCAGCCGAGGCTTCACCTGCTACGGGCGCGGGTGCGGGCGACTCTGTTTTTGGCAGCACGATTAAGACGAGTTTCATGCCGGTTGCACAATGCTTGGCGACACTGCAGATGTGCCACTTGCTTCCAGGGGCCAAATGGGGAATGACGTCGTTCCCGGTGGCCAGAGCCACGGTGCCCGCCGGCGCCGCGCACTGTTGGAAGCCAGTCCCGTTGACTAGACGTTGTGGACGCTCCCCGGATACTTGAAAACTGCAACAAAGAGGAAGTATAGCCCTCTTAGCATCAGCTAAGCATGACACCCATTCTAGACAAATTTTCATGCCCATAATAATCGAGGCGATGCCCCCATCACAGTACGAAAAGTCATTACATCATTGCATTTTCATTGATTTGACCTATTAAAATTTCTTTGGTACAACATTGGGGGACAAGCAAGCATGTTGGCTCGAATGTGCGGCGCGCTTCGAGCGACACGGGCTAGAAAAATAGGGAGGAGCATGATTCATACTGAGCCGGTTGCCGACATAGAACTGCTTCCCGCCGGCCCAGGTTTGGTAGTCGAAGTTGAGGGTCCAGCCCTTGTCATCTCCAACCATGAAATCAGTACCCATCACCGATGCAGGAAAAGATGCTGCTGCAACTAAAGCCAAAGGTCACGAAGATAATGGACGATGCCATGGTTTGAAAAAGTTAAGAAGAGTGCTCTTCTGCGCTTCAGAGGGCAGAAAAGATAGAAGACAGCAACAGTTCAAGAGATTTTCTCGAGGTGGAAGAGATTTCTTGGGAACTATTAGGCTTGCAATGAAGAAGAGACTCATCTCGGTCGGGCTACATATATAGGATCAAGTGAATGCGATCCGGCTGAAGATGGCCAAACAGAATCGATAGGTGCACGAGAAAAATAATAAGTAAAAAACAAATGAAATGGTGTGTAATATGATTTTGGGAAATGAATAAATGGAATGCTTAGGACTAATTCAAGAAATTTTTGTGACCGGCGCCATTGCCATCTTGGAATTCTCCGCGGATGTCCGCGTTACCGTCCGTCCAATGTTTAGGGCGCGCATGGAATCCATTATGGAGCAAAAATTCTGCTCCAAAATGCATTCCAAAACAGAAATGTGTTTGTTAAAAAATTTCCAAAATACATTCTGAAGCAATTTTTGCATTCTGAAATAAAAATTCGTTTGGTAAAACTTCATTCTTTTTTTTACTCTAGAATGAATTTTTGTTTCCAGAATGAGTTTTGGCTCAAAAAAGAGAAGCTACTTTTTGTAGCTTCTCTCTTCCAGAATGTATTCTAACCTAAATTTCCTTCTTTATAAGAAATCAAAAAATCAAAAATTTTCAAAATTTCACAGAATACCCTAGAATACTTGTGGCCATCCACTTTGAGTGAAATTTAAATTTTTTTAGGTACCCAAAAAATCAAAATTTCAAATTTTTACAAAATGACTTAGAATACAACTGGTCATCCACTTTTAGTGAAATTTAAATTTTTTGAGATGCCCAAAAAAAATCAAAATATCAAAAATTTCAAAATTTCATAGAATGGCTTAGAATACCTGTGGCCACTCACTTTGAGTGAAATTTAAATATTTTTAGGTGCCCAAAAAAAATAAAAAAATCAAAATTTTCAAAATTTTACAAAATGGCTTTGAATACATGTGGCCATCCACTTTGAGTGAAATTTAAATTTTTTGAGGTGCCCAAAAAAAATTAAAAAATAAAAAAATTACATAATGGTTTAGAATACCTGTGGCCACCTACTTTGAGTGAAATTTAAATTTTTTTAGGTGCCCAAAAAAAATCAAAAATTTCAAAACTTCACAAAATGGCTTAAAATACATTTGGCCACCCACTTTGAGTGAAATTTAAATTTTTTGAGGTGCCCAAAAGACAATTTCAAAATCAAAAATTTCAAAATTTCACATAATGGCTTAGAATACCTATGGCCACCTACTTTGAGTGAAATTTAAATTTTTTGAGGTGCCCGAAAAAAATCAAAAAATAAAAAACTTCAAAACTTTGTTAAATGGATTGGAATACCTGTGACCACCCACTTTGAGTGAAATTTAAATTTTTTGTGGTGCCCAAAAAAAATCAAAAATAAAAAAATTTTAAAACTTCACAGAATGGCTTATAATACTTGTAACTATCCACTCTGAGTGAAATTTAAATTTTTGGGCACCTCCAAAAGCAGAAATTTCCTTCTGTTTCATCAAATAGATTTCTCTTCAAAACATCAATTGATGGAGCAGAATTAGTCATGTTTTATCAAGTAGATTTCTTCTCCAAAAATCAATTTCTGGCAAGAATTTGATTTATGGAGTAGAATGGATTCCATGCGCGCCCTTAGCTACCGAACATATGGAGGCCACAGAAGTGCGTTTGAATAAGGCAAAAAGCTAGATACAACTCGTGGAAGCTGCTACGCTAGCACGAGAAAAAGACACTAACGGCACTCATTTTTTATGCCATCATTTTTTGAAATCATGAGTTGTGGATCGGTTTAGATATATTAACTACTCCACACCACACTAATTTTTCAATACGGGACATTTTTTAATACAAATTACGCGTGTGTTTCAATAACAAATTTAATGGGAGCAATCGTTTACTAAAGGGAAAACCATTACATGACACAATGTAATGACCACAGCCTCATCGACGATATCTATAAGGGAAAACCATGAAACGTTGCCCCTGAGTTTTCTGCCTAGTATTGTAGATTGTTATTAATGGACTCTCCCCGTTGCAAGAAAAGGTTTTGGTGCTTTCTCCACAAAAATAGTAAAGCCATATACATACTAATTTATTACCTCTCGTTTTTCTCTTCTCTCTTCATTATTTCATTATTTAATTGTAACAAATCATTTGTATCCAAGAAATATTTTTTTATTTTAGCATAATAACATAATTTTATTTTTTTCCACATAATTAGTAAACAAAAGTTTATATTGCTTATATGCATTTCAGTGATAGTACAATAAAATTTTTGTGAGCTTTTGTATTTATACTGAGTAGTTGCTTTTCTTACTTTGATAGTTTAGTTTTACGTGCACCATTTATGAGTAATGATACGTCAAAATAATGTTATATTTATGCTGAAACATTTCAAGCTCCATCACAATTATATTTTTGTATTACAATCCGCGCTCCGCGTGGATCAACGTCTAGTTCTTAGGAAGTTAAAATTATTTGGGCTGTGGTTCTTCAAATTACATTTCAAGAAATTTCAGACAATTCTCGCGGCCACATAAACACAAGTATAGCTGGGATTCATCCAAGGATCAAGTCCATTCCAATGCATCATCGTTAGTTGATGCATGGACATGCTGATGGGAAAGATTTTGTTGCTGCCAACCTGCAATATCAATGCACATTGTTCTTTGGTTCTTGCATGTCCTCTTTCTCTCTTCTTCTATCTTCTATTGCGAAAAACCGAGGACCGGCGGCCATAGAATCATGGAAGAATAAATCTCGATCGTTCATTAAAAGTCTTTAAAATCTTAATGAGGTACATCAATTTGTGTAGATGGCGCGACAAAATGCTCTAGGTGGCCAATACCTCAAACACAAGCCTCCGAAAATGAGGAGGGAACCCAAATGACAAATTGTGTAAAATTTCGAATTGCGATATTGGTTCGAATAGGGGCACCTTTGAGTAATAACAGCATAAATGGCTAAAACAAATGTACTTTATATGTCGTAATGAAAGAATACCTTCACAGACTAGGCTTTGAAAATTAATGCAATGATTACAAACGAATAAATCAACACCAAGTGAAAGAACGAACAGGATGAATGACTGATTTAATGTACATTAAACAAGAACCATCGCAATAACACTGACAACGGCCGTGATCAAGGCGTAATATTGAGGCGCAATGCTTCCTCCAGCAGCCGAGACTTCGGGTGCTGTAGGCACGGGCACGGGCACGGGCACGGGCTCGGGCGATGCCGTTTTGGGCAGCACATTTATGGCGAACTTCATGTTGCGGGCTGCACAATGATTGCCGACGCCACAGATGTACCACTTCCTTCCAGGGGTTTCTAGGGGAATGACATCGTTCCCGGTGGTCAGAGCCACGGTGCCCGCCGGCGCCGCACACTGCTGGAAACCGGTCCCGTTGACTTTCAAGACATTGTGCACGCCCTCCGCATATATGAAAACTGCAACAAAGAGGAAGAAGTATTGCAGGTCAATTAATTTAACATGTCATAATTTCTTTGAGGCAACTTTGTGCGGGTTTGCGCAGTAACATTGTGTGACAAGCACGCATGTTTGCTCGAAATGCGCGGCACACTTCGAGTGACATGGGCGATAAAAACGGGAGGAGTACGGTCTGTACCGAGCTTGTCGCCGATGTAGAACTGCTTCCCCTCGGCCCAGGTTTGGTAGTCGAAGTTGAGGGTCCAGCCCTTGTCATCTCCGACCATGAAATCAGTGCCCATCACCCATGCAGGAACAGATGCTGCAACTAAGGCTAAGATCATGAAGATAATGGATGATGCCATGGTTGAAAAAGTTGACGATGCTCTCTTATGCTTCAGGTGGGCAAAAACAAAGGAACACTACAAAAATTTTCTTGAGGTTGTGGAGATATCGTGGGAACTGTTAGGCTTGCAATGAAGAGACTCAGCTCTCGGGCACTATTTATAGAATCAAGTTAAGACTAGCGTCAAATTACATGCAATCCGGCCAAAGACGGCCAAACTGATTCAACAGGTGCCTAAAAAATTAAGAACGGATAAAATAACGTAGCAACATTTTAGAGAATGAAAGATGGAATGCTTAGGACTAATTCAAGTAATCATGTGACGACAAATGCCACCATCTTAGAATATAGCTGCCAGGCATATGGAAGCTACGAAAATGTGTTCGAATAAGGCAAAAGCTAGACTTGCTGGCGGAACCATTTGAAGAGAGATTGGGCGAAGCCATCAAAACCTACCATCGACCAGCCTTTAAAGCGTTTCCTGATTTCGAAATAGGAAAACTAGGCAGTGTGATTATTGCTTAGGACCTCACATTCCCGGAACGAATTACTTCTGACAAAATAGAGGAGCTGTGAAAGTTAACTGAGATAGAAAAGGATTGGTGATCTGGTGGTTTTCCACGCAAAATAAAGTGGGACTTTCGCATATGCAGAGCTCATAGAAGGGAAAAGCCGCAACTGTGCAGGGAGCAATTCCTGGTGTCTCGGTCTGGCACAAATTTTGATTGATCTTGATATAGCTAACAAAAAGTGAGGCAGAAGCACAAATGTGCAATTGGAAATATAATAGCTTCTTTCCACTGCATAACGAACCTATGAAAAATAACAGCTCATGCTGCAAAAGTACAAAATGTAGCTCTAGAAAGTATCCTGTAATATACTCGATCATCACCCTCAATATGAGGATGTTATGTACATGCTTCTCAAAAATCTAGTCGCCCAAGATGGGTAATTACAACTGCCACAGGACAGTGTGGACCCTTGGTTCGGACTGTGAGAAGGTTTTTTATGGAATTCTGTACAGTCAGTACCTGCTGCTGTGTTTATTTGGGGTATGGCTGACTCGGGCTTTCTTCAGGTAAAACAGGGGTTAGCTCATATTTGGGAGTGCATCTCTTTAATGTCGAGGTAAGCTGTATGGTGAGCAAACTTCCTATGGGAGTTGAATAATGAAGACGAGCACTAACATGGACCAATATGTAACCATCCTTCAATGGCGCAAGAATCAAAAAATAACCAATGTGGCAACGTCCTCTCAGCCATCAGCGAATGCCCAAACTCCTGCAACCAAAGTCTTACAGTAAACATCAAATGGTCAAGCGATGTAAGCTAGTTTACAACCTACAGTACCTCGCAGTAAATCTGGGGCCTGCTTCAGTAGTGGCAATGCCATTTCCATATTGGGATTGCTTTTCGGCAAAGGGAGTTCTCTCCTTCGCCAAATTTGTCACCTGCAAGACATGCAATAAGACTGTGAGCAGAAGCAGCAGCACAACATCAAGGGACCAAATAGCGTCAGTTCCCTTTTTACCTCAAGGTTTTGCTGTAGAGTATGGAATCTATTTTCTTTTGGACCCTAACAAAGAGAAGTGAGTAACTCAATACAATAATAATGAAGGTCAAACATCATAGAAACCGAAAAGCAGTGTTTAATCAATTAAAAGGCACAAGAACCTTCATGGAGACACCGGGGGGCTGACACGATTTTCGCTGAGAATAAGATCCATTACTGGGCTGGAGTTCTGGTTTTAGGGACAGCTGACAAAAAACCAAGGAATTATTTTTAAAAGAGATGACAAAGCACAAATTGAATAATAAATGAAGAAATTTATTGATATCATAAGTTTCAGCTTCCAGAGATGCTTCGCAAACACAACTCAGCATTCTCTACCTTGCTAAAAAGTTCCGTCGGCGGATTATGCTGAATCCTTCTCTCATTATTGAACTTAAATTCCTGTATTGACATTTGGTTTTAGTTTGTGTAAGAGAAACAACATAGGTGGTAGAAACATTCAAGGCTTGTAATGAATACCATAGGCACCGTTGCTTCCCGCTTTTTATTTCTAAAGACACCAATGTCTCCTTTACTTGAAAGAATCTGCAGACGTCATACAGATTATGCATCTGAAAATTTATCATGACATTCCTGGCAGATAACAACTGACTATATTCACCTTTTTATTGAGCGGATGAGCCGTAAAAGCATACATTGAGCAGGTTCTATCCAGCCTGGAAGCATCCACACCAGTGGCTCTGTAAATTACCAAAGCAACACCAGAGTCATCTTAGCTTTTCTATCTTGATAATTAAATGCTTCCAATGTTCTCTCTTTGTACTACAATAATCAAAATGAGGCAATATCAGCATCCGCTACTTCTTTGATGCCTTAAGCTATTTATCAGGAGAAACATTAGCGTGTACAATCCGGAATCTGGACATTGATGCTGGAACGTTTTGCTCCCGACAATCACCCAGAGTTGGCAGCGCTTACTACACAACCGAACATGAAAGCATTTTTATTCCTTGGTGGCGGCAGTTTATTTTAGCAAGGCAAACTCATATTAGGTGATTCCCCCTGGCCCAAACCCCAAAAGGCAAGAAGAAAAGAAAATGCAGGTAAAAGAGACAGCCAGGAAAAAAGAGAACTACTGGGTCCCCCAACAAGGGATATGTGAAATAAAGGTTTTTCTATCAGATTAGGACACGTAATATAAAACACTAGTACTATACAAATCCAACCAAGTAATCCTAGAGGTCATCAGGATAAACAGATCATGCATGAGACAAAAAGGGTGACCAGGGATATTTGATACGAACTTCACTTCCAACCAGTTTATGGGAGAAACTGATCGAAAGATTTTGTAACAATTACCTTCGAGGACTCCTGGGTTCTTTTTCTGCAACTGGACAGGATTTCAGCAATTCCTACAAGGAAAAAGTTGAATTAGAACAGGAAACTGGCAAACCTGACAATCATGTGATCACGTCAAGTATTTCTTTAACGGTTTGAAGAAACGGGTAACTTTAGACAGAATAGCATTCTATTCCGAGGACAATGTCATTACCTTATCAGATTCATGCAACAAGGATGATGTAGCACCTAAATTATGCTCCATCGCTCTTTCCAGGGTCTTCAGGTGGAAAACCTGAAGAAAACGACGAATAAAAGCCGAGAAAAATGAGCGTGTGAATCAATTATCAAGCACATGGTATATAGAAGTACAAAAATTAGAAGAGCCAAAGAATACTTGAAACTCCGGCATTCTCGGAATGCTCTTTTTTGGAAGTGGCAGAGAAGGAGCCTCGAAAATCTGAATATTACAGAAGCAAATTCCAGTCAAAGGGGAGAAAAATAAGGAACAGACTGGAGTTCACTTCAGAAAGGCGCACTGACTTTTCTATTCAAAGGTCTTGCTTTGAATTTGCGTACAGTCACTGTTGATTGTTCCTCATCACTTGTGTTTCTTGGCCTGCAATTCAAAAGATTTCAAATGCCTATACGCACTACCAATGTCATATGCCAGAAATCAGTAGATAGATCCACAGTGATATTGAACCTCGCCCTTTGTGCCCTTTGAGCTGTTTCAAGCTCTGGCTCCCGAGGAATGGTAAGCCTCAGCTTTGAATGAGGGTTCTTCTCGACTATTGCATCCTGCAAAGTCATCCAGAGATTCATGCTACATCACATACTACTGCAACACCAGCCAAAATTCTAAATGCTTATTACTGCTGTCCAGCGCTTGGCAATATTAAAATGTAAATCTCCACATCAGGTTTCAAGAGCAATGTCAAACATGACAGTACCTTTTTAGGTGCCTTGTGCACAAAATCAGTCTGCTGCTTTACTTCACCAACCTGTCACAAGATGATGAGGCTGAATTTAGTCCTCTTAAACAACTAGATAGCATATAAACTCCAGACAAGAGGAGTTTCCAGCTCTAAGATAGGCCTAGTTCAATTTACTATCATTGAAAATTGCCCAGAACCAAAATGTAGCTTCATGGAAGTTGATTATCTAACCTAAGTCCTCTAATGATCTAGTTCAGAAGCAACCACTCGTGATCTGATTCCCACCAAAACAGCTCGTTTTCTAAAACGATTGCTTCATACTTAAGCACAAAAATCTGCACTTTACAACAGTCACCTATATTTTCATTAAACTCGAATTAATCAGAATGAAGGCTTTAAGCAGACCAAGAACACAAAGATGATGTAGCCTGACCTTCCGCGAATGACCTCCATCTAACTTCTGTCTCTTAGTTGCTTGACCCTCACCAGCAGAAGAACTACCCAAGCTCTTCCCACTGATCTGACTTGTTTGCACCTGAAATCTAAGAACCAATGAAAGAAAGTTATCAAAAATTACTCATACTGAAAGCAATAGCACATTTACTTTCTACGACATTAATATAAATGTGCATGTAAACGACGTAGCTAGCGAAAAAAACAAATGCCAACATTTGGAGAAACATGCAGTTTGCAAAGACAGAGGACAATCCTTTCAGGAATAAATTTGACCAAGTCACCTTAGGAGCTTACAATCTTACACAGTAAGTGGAAATTAAAGGTCTTCAATTAGTCATCAGTTTCTTAAATTATAAATAAGGTGGCAAAATCATGGCAAAGCAAACAAGAGTATAAGAAACTTATATAAAAATAGCATTTACCTGGAGCTCGCAACTTGAGATGGCTGATTTTGCTTGGCCAACATACTTGCAGTTGGCTTCATTAATGTTGAGCTCCTTGGCAGACAAGGCTTGACTGATGTCCTGGATTTAGCTTTTATCATGTTGCATGATATGTGATTATAAGATCTCAGTCCTGCAATAAATAATTATAAGAAAATAGAGAGGTAGCATGTTGCATGCATGAAGCACTAATACACATATAAGTACTAACATTTCAGGGGGTTATAGTAAAAAAAACTGTACTAAAATTAAAAAAGTTAAACAAGAGTTGGTAATTTGCCCAAACTTAAAAAACTTTTGAGAGTTTTTTTTTTTTTGGTAAGGAAAAAAAAAACTTTTGAGAGCTTTCATCTGGAAGTTCCTTAAAAAACATATTTTGGATATTTCAACTAGTTGAAGCACCAAATTCTGAATCTTTATGGGGATGAAAGACGGATACATGCTTCTAAATTATAGCACCGGTTCTCCACTTAAAAGACCTCAAAAGACTTGGGGAACAGTTTGTTGCATATACACATCAGTCAGACAAACCCAGTAAAAGCACAAAGAACCGAGTACTTGAGAACCTCATATAGTTCAACTTTAAGCCTGCAAGAATAAATTCATCGTGGGTCTTTGATCACCTTCAGAAAATCCTTGTGGCTGCCTCTCAGGTTTCTGTAGATTTTCAATCTGAAACTTGGTGAATATTCCTTTTCCTTTAGCCATCGCATTGCAATCTAGACGACAACAAAGCCGATTTACTGTCAGCACAGATTGCTCCAGATTTAACATGATTCTTTTACATGTATCTTCCGCATTCGAGCTATTAAGAATGCATTTGTATATCAGATTTCATGGGAGAAAAACATGAACAATCTTGAATTGAGATTTTTCTCTTCAGCATCAACAACAGGACTTGCTATGACAGGTGCAGGATAAAAACGCAAGTCTGCAACTGCAGAAAATAATTGACTTCAAAAAATCCCCAATTCCATAATTCTCACTGAGGCTGTAGAAACCCTTTTTGTAACAGGAGCTGTAACCCCTTGATAAAAAACTATAATTTTTTAGTTATCCAAAAATAAGTAATATTAACAATTCAGTACAATGTTTGAGAAAAATGCTTCAAGCATCACTTCACATGAAAAGAATCTGTTCTTAGCAAAAAAAAAAGGCAGAGTCTGTCACATTCAGCATGGTATGAGATAGCCTAAAAATGGATTGTGCCTAGAGACTTTCATTAGATCCCAAATGCATGTCACAAGAACAAGAAGACACAACCAAACAACATGAACGGTCAGCTTTTTGAAAACTAGGAAACTAGCCAAATAAAGAAAATGTGAAAAGAATCAAGATCATTGTTTTTGAGAAATCATCTCGCAGCACATGTCATGATTTGGGCAGATTAATTATGGTCTACATTGGCATTTCTCAACCAGAGTAGATGATAATGAATAGCTCCTGAATTACGGCTAAATTAAATATATAAGACAGAACCAACTTTTTTTAGGGGTATCGGGGATCAGAATATTAATGATGATATTCAACACAAGAAAGACTGAGCTTCATAAAAAATATTGATTTTTAAAAAGAAAAACCATCAAAGGAAAGATTCTTTACCATACCTTTGCTATTTGGTTGAACCACTTCGAGTTCTTCAGTGCCAGTATCAATTTCGCCGAATTGGACATGAGAATCAGTCTCCATCATTTTGGATTTCGGAGAGATGTTCACATTCTTTGACAGGATTTCATCTCTCAGAATCAATTTCACCACAAAAGCTGTTTCGGAGGAAGAACAAAAAGAGAGATGGAATATGTAAGGCCTCCATTTTAACAGTTCAAATCTCTGTGTATGGAAATAAGAAGAAGAGTAAAAAGCTCCTAATTGTAGTAGTATATCAACAACATACAAACAACAACAACAATGACCACGCCTTAACATGACAAATCACAAAAGCAAAGAGAATCCACTCGTATCATTAATTCGCGATACAAATTACGGCATGGGTAACGAATCCCATAGAGCAGCCGATAAATTTGCCGTCGCTACTAAAAGAAGCCAATCAAAACACAAAGTTTGCCCTCCTTTCCACGTCGCATGCTGCGAATAGTATGAACCAAGCCCAAAGGCCCCAGATTCAGAGCTGTTCCAAATCTTTTTCGCCTATAATTAGACTCTCCGAATGTCGACAAAACCTCAACTTCGCATCATTCCATTTCCGACGAAGTTTACATAGTTCCCGAACAAGCAACAGTGGGCCGAGTAGCTCCAGGCAGTATGATAACAACAGAAAAACGGTAAAAGGAAAAGGGAAAAGGCTGTTCTTTTCCCCGAGCAAAGCACGAGTAAAGAACTAAGCAGCTGCTAAAACGCTCGAAATCGAAAAAAGCCGCAAACTTTCCAGCAGAAATTCTACATTGTCGAGAGAGTGAGAGAGAGTATATGCCACGAAAGCTCAAAGGGAACATTCACACTCATCTTCCCCGCGCCCCACATTCGGCGCGATCAGACAGTTCGGTGGCGGAAATCACAGGCGGAGCAAAACGAGCGAGCAAAAAAATCCGAAACGCCGCACGGTTCGGTCGGCGGGGGTTTCGAGCGGCGGGACTCACGGGAAGGCGGGTAGCTCCCGGCGGACTGGAACCAGAGCTCGGCGTCGCGCGCCTCCGCCGCGGACTCCTCGCGGGCGAAGTCGAAGTGCTGGGGGGCATCGTACTCGTAGTCGGGGTCGATCTCGCGCACCACGAACACCTCCCCCTCCTCCTCCGCCATCTCCACCTCCACCTCCACCTCCATCTCCACGCCCTCCTCCTCCTCCTCCATTTCGCGCCCCCCTCCCTCTCCCTCCATGGAAGAAGAAGCCGTTCCGGTTCAAAAAGACGCCACTCTCTCTCCTCTCTCTCTCTCTCTCTCTTGCTTTCTCTCTCTAGCTTTCTCTCTCTCTCTCGCTCTCTGTGCGACTGTGATGGAGACAACCCTAATCTGGAAATGCGGGTTTCTGTTCTGAGGAGTTCGACGGAGGAGACGACGCAGATGGGGGGAAGCGGCAACGGCCCGGGCCAGGGGCTTTCTCGGTATTTCGCGATCCCCGGCTCGCGTATTCCGAGGAGGAAGGATGGGATTTTTCGGGGGGGCCCTGAATTAATTTATCCCTTTTTTAATTTATAATCCTTTTCTTATTCGTAAATTCGGAAAACGGATCTACACTGTCTATTTTGCTGGGGAAAATAAAATGAACTTTCCTATTTTCAAGAGACCGCGATGATTGTTTCCATATGTGAGCTGATGATTCTATTTTATCTCTGGCATATTTCGATTATCCAGACATTTTCTGTTTGATATCGACATTCCTGAAAATGTTCCAATTTTGTGGTATTTTTTGCTCGTGCCACGTGCAATTACAACGTCTTTTTTTGTTATGTGTCGTGGAGTTTTATAAATAGTTCTTTTTTATATTTTAATGATTGAACTATTTCGTAAAGTGATTCTGCTTAATTATTCAAATATCAATTCCTTGAATACGGGCAACACGTGCGTACGTACGCGTGTTAATACTCCAATTCTAAGAAAATAATAAAATGTTAAATGAGGGCTATATAAGTTAGTGAATCTAGTGCACATAAATGTGGGATAAGCCTATACAAGCATTTATCGAGGATAAAAAAAACAAATGAAAGCACATCATGTACGATATACCAATTCTAACACATTGTCTATATGTTTTTTACAGCAGGACATAACAGTATGCCCAAATCACGAGCAATCGAAAATGGTCGATTACTTTGGCGAATCTCATTTCAATTTTATCACAGTAATCGTGCGTCTTATCATTTATTTCAAAAGTACATAACATAAAGGGTTAATACCATCAAAAATCCTAAACTGGTACATGTGTGATAATTTTATCTTGAACTTTTTTTTTATCATAAAAAACTCCAAACTGGTACACCTGTAACAATTTTACTCCAAACTTTTTTTTTACCACCAAAAACCCCAAACTAGTACACCTGTAATAATTTTACTCCAATCTGGTAAACCCGTAATAAATTTACCATAAACTATTTTTTTAACCACAAAAAACCCTCAAACTGGTACACATGTGATAATTTTACCCTAAACTAAAATTTTAATATTATTTTTTCGAATTTTTATTTATTTTTTTCTTTTTTCTTTTCTTTTTTTATCTTCAACCTTTGGCCGGTCGTCGAACCGGCGACTAGCAAGAGGTGGAAACCGGCGAGGTCGGCCCCGCCGGCACGGGCAAGGGCCGCCCTCGCCCAACGCCGGCGAGGGCGACCCTCACCAACAGCCGGCGAGGCCAACCTCGCCGGCTTCCTCCTCTGGCCAATTGCCGGTTTGGCAATGGGCCAAAAGTTGAAGATGAAAAAAAAATAAAAGAAAAAATAAAAATTCAAAAAAATAATATTAAAATTTTAGTTTAGAATAAATTTGTCACATGTATACTAGTTTTGAGTTTTTTGTGATATGTTCAGGGTAAAATTGTCACAAGTGTACCAATTTAGAGTTTTTTAGGATATGTTCGGGGTAAAATTGTCACATGTGTACCAGTTTGGGGTTTTTTGTGGTAAAAAAAAATTCATGATAAAATTGTCATATGTGTACTAGTTTGGAATTTTTTGTGGTATTAACCCTAACATAAAAGTACGTAAAAAGCGCAAATCACGAGCAATCATAAAAAGGGCTCGTCAGTTTGGCAGATCTCGTTTCAATATGCTATACAATCGTAGATCAGCACGTTCGATGCCTAGATTGAAATCCACCGAATCAAACGAACATCTTTTCTCGCCCTCCCTTTCGAGATTTGAAAATCCAATCTTGTGCTGGAAATTAACAAAATTTGACACCACAATCGGTTGCGTGATCGCAACATTCCTCGTAAAACTCAATTCTTGCCCAAGAACACCCTTCAAATGTCGCCAACCTATCCCTTTTTTTCCCCGTAACGCATCGGAACGGGGGACACCGTCACCGTCGGATCGGACACGTGGAAGCGTCCCGCTTCTCATCGCTGGCTTCTCGAAACCATCGTCAAATTTTTCGAACTCGCCAGATTAAAATTGAAAAACGGCCCCTTTAATTTCCTCGCCGTAATGACTAAACTGCCCCTCGATCCCCACCGTTCGCCCATTCGAAATTCAAATGGGCGTCCGGGGACGGAAAAGTCAAAAACCGCGATGCGTTACCGGGGGGTGGGGTGGGGGGAACACTTTTCGGAATCTTACACCGGTGTCGTTGACGGGAGGGGCAAACGGCGTCGGGTTCCGAGCTCGATCTCGGAGGAGGGGGGGGGACAAATCTCGGCGTCCGACCGGGGGGGTTTTGCGCCGCTCGTGCCCACGAGGTCATTGGCGGAGGTTGCTACTAGCCGTTTTAGTCGTTTTGTCCCGGCGTTAGTAGAAAGTGACAAGTGCAAATGGGGATGGGGCCGGACCAGAAAAGAATAATGGGGGTGGGGACCGCCGAAAAAATGGCCGGTTTCGGGTAGTTCCTGGTGACACCGGCCCAGTTTCCTATTCCATAAAATTGGAAGCGTTCTAAGCGGTTCTTAGAAGCACCGGTTCGGTACACGTTTTCATAAAATTGGAACGGGTGGATTTCGGTATGATTTTCCGGCTTTAGGTGTGGAATTGCCCACTGGGACCATATTTTTCTAATTTTTTTTATTTCTTAAAAATCCGTAAAAAGAAATCCTAATCGACTCATTTCTCAAAGGAAAGCCCTTCAAGGGTGGAGCAATTATGTTTACTTATGCACTTTAGTAAAGATGATAAGAACAAATCAAAACACAGCGATACTGGCTCATTCCAACCAAATTTTACCACGAATTAGAAAAATCTCTATAAAACCTACAATGTCACACGTAACTTGCCGATTGTAAAGATACCTTAATTATCTAATTTCGTCTTGAACATTAACGACGAATAAAAAAAAATTTGAACATTTCATAGGCCCACCCGGTCTTGTTCCATTCTTGGGCGGAAACCAAACCGTATGGAAATCAAGCACCCCTAATTATATTAACATTATTAGTTTGTCCAGCGCTAAAAAGTGATGAGTGCAATGGACTAGGTCGTCCGCAGCTCACAATGACGAGGCCAGGCGAGTTCAGTCTCAGCCTGTGGCTTGGCTTGCAATTGTGGAGGAGGTTAAGCTCAAGCTCATGAGGGGTGTGGCTGGTCGCAAGCAGCATAACCTATTTAGCAAAAGCTTGACCGCGATTGTTGCCAAAATCGAGATTGTTGACTTCAAGTTGTTTCAGACTTGGGCGAGTGCGATGATCAACAATGTGAGATTTTGTGGGATCAGTAGGATCGCTACCAATTATTCTAAAAAATTAAGTATAATACTAAGCGTTGATATATTTAATTGGGGAGGCAAATGGGGTTTGGAGAGATTTGAACTCAGGAATCTTGCTATGTTAATATATGAGATTTTGTGAAACCACTGTTAATTGTTTAAAAAAATTAAGCCATGAGATAAAAGCCAAGAAAAGTACCAAAAAAGTCTTAAACCTATTGTATTGGTACCGATTCAGTCTTAAATCGATTCAGTCCTAAACCGTTCAATTTGATCAATTTAGTCCTAAACCTCTTTACATTGATACCAATTTAGTCCATCTAACCAATTTAGATTGGAAATTACTGTCGTAGGACAGCCAATGTTGACGTGGTCAAATTTTATAATTTTTTAAAATTTTTTTGATGTTTTTTTCTCTTTTCCTAGAATTGGTTGGTCGGCGAGGTCGCCAACTGACCATTGTCAGCCACATGTTGGTCCGGGCAAGGGCGCGACGACCCTTGCCTAGATCTGGGTGAGGGCCAACGCCCTCGCCCATGGCTAGGGAGGGCACAATAGCCCCTGCCTGTGGCCAACGAGGGCGTGGTGGCCCTCACCCAGACTAGGCGAGGGTTGCCATCCCTCGCCTGTGGCCTACGAGGTCGCCAAACAACCAGTTCTGGGAAAGGAGAAAAAAAAAAGAAACGAGAAAAAAAGAAAAAAAATTAAAAAGTATGAAAAAAATTATAAATTTATCCACATTAGCGTAGATAGTACCATGTAGGACCGCCGATGTCCATTTCAGCGATTTCCGACTTAAATTAGCCGGATGGACTGAATTGATATCAATGTGAAAAAAAGTTTAAGATTAAATTGGTCCAATTGAAAGGTTTATGACTAAATTGGTACTAATACTATATGTTTATGACTTTTTTTGTACTTTTTCTAATAAAAGCGTGATTCAAACTTTGATTATTTTGTCATGGTGCGATGAGCGTGGAACGAACGCAAGACTTTCATATCGACCAAGCCTCTCGGGGTCAAGGGGGAAGGTGCGGGTCGATGTTGGGTTTTTTTTAGGGCGAGAATAGTTTGAAAAATTAAACAAACAAATTGAGCAAGCCTCATCGGCAACCCCCGCCTGCCGTCCCCCCACCTTCGTTGGCCCCTCCTAGCGATGGTGGGGTGGCGGCGGGAAGGGCTAGCCCTCCTTCCCCGCCTGTGCTCCTCCCTTTAAAAAAAATAATTTTGCTTATTTTTGTAATTAATTTAAATAAAATTAGTATTAAAAATTAAATTTTTGCCAAAACGACATCATTTTAGCCACATAGGAAAAGGAAAATATTAAAATAAGCCACGTCAGCATTTTCCGTTAGTAAATTTGACGGTATTAATTTTAAGGCTCATTTGAATCAATTTGACAGATTTTATGATTTGATTGTACTTTTTAAAAGTTTTAGGATTTATGCTTAACATATCTTTTTTTTTTCCAAACAACTGAAATGACAAATTAAGGTTCCGAAGAATTCACTGGTTAGTCAAATGATTAAGAAAAAAAAAGGTTAATACCATAAAAAACTCCAAACTGATACACTTATAATAAATTTACCTCGAACTATGTTTTTGACCACAAAAACCCTAAACTGGTACATCTGTAACAATTTTACCCCGAACTATTTTTTTTACCATAAAAAACCCTACACTAGTATACCTGTGACAATTTTACCTCCGAACTAATTTTTTGACCATTAAAAATCCCAAACCGGTACACCCGTGACAAATTTACCCTCCGTTAGTTTCCGTTAAATTTTACTGTCAAATTGCCATGTTTAATGACACGTGGTAATTGACATGTGTCCCGGTTTTGGGTTTTAGCCCTCTGTTTATCTCAAGTTTACAAATTTGTGATTTTTTGTGATATTAATATAATTTAACAAATACTAACAGAGGGTAAATTTGTCACAAATGTATCAGTTTGTGATTTTTAGTGGTCAAAAAATTAGTTCCGGAGGTAAAATTTTCACAGGTGTACCGGTGTAGAGTTTTTGGTAGTCAAAGAAATAGTTCGGGGTAAAATTGCCACAAGTATACCAGTTTGATGTTTTTGGTGGTCAAAAAAATAGTTCGGGGTAAATTTGTCACAGATGTACCAGTTTAAGGTTTTTTGTGATAAAAAAAATAGTTCGGGGTAAAATTGTCACAAGTATATCAGTTTAGAATTTTTCGTGGTATTAACCCAAAAAACTAAATTAAGCAAAGATAATCTCACTCCTAAGCGGGCCGGCAGCACCAACCAACCAACGAAGGAACTGCCACTGGAGTCCAAAGTCAAACCCAAAACACCTCTCTCTCTCTCTGTCTCTCTCTGTTCCCAAATATCTCCGGAACCTTTAAGGTCGTTCTTGATCTTGGTCCCATCTGCGTTCTTGAAAAACTCTCGAGGACGAAGCCATGAACTCGATCTCGAGGCACTTACAGACCCCATCCTCGCTCTTCGCCTCCCTTGACTCTTACCCAGACTCGTTCCGCACGCGAACTCGCTGTCAAGTCCTAATCTTGCCAAGAAACTCGCCTGTTTCGTCCTCAGGTAAGCGCTCTCTCGAGTGTTCTTCCGCGTTTTTGCGGTGTACGCTTGTCTGTTGTTTCTGGGTCCGTGATGGCGATGGTCTGATTCGATTCTTGTTTTTTGGGTCGCCTAGGGTTTGCGGCGTCACTGAATCCGGTTTCTTCAGGTTGGTGGTGTTCTCCTCATTTGCTTCCGACATCACAATCTGTTTCGTTTGTTTTTGGGCTCTTGGGTCTTGGTTTTTTTTTTTCTTCTTGGTGGTTAGTTTTGTGGATTGTTGCGTGAGCCTTTTTTGTGCTAATTGGTAGTTCATAGCAGAAGACACGGCTCGAGCAAATGTAAGTCAGGGGATTTCTCGGAGTCTCTCGAGCTGGAGCTGGGTCGGCAGTCGCCATCTGAATCAATGCAGGTGCATTTAGTTCTTCTCTAAATGTGTCTCATATTGGAGTGATGTGAACAGCAAGTGAAGGGCTTGTTTATTTTAATTGCATCATACTAAAAGAGTCTGAGAACCTCATATTTAATGCAGATTTGGTTTACTTATTTGTTCAGTGGCTGTTAGTACGACCATGTATTATGTAGTTCTTTCGAGGCAGATGTGAAACCCTCAATAACAACAGATGCTTGGTGTCTTTTTTCAGCCATCTGTGCTAACGGAGCAGTTTTCTATCGTGGAGATCTTAAAGAAAGCAAATTCTTTTCTGCCTCATGTCGTTCTTGCAAGTACGTTGCTGGCTCTTATATATCCGCCGTCCTTCACTTGGTTCACCAACAGGTCGCTAGATCTTCTCCAGATATGTTGCTTGGCTATGAATTATATCTAGATGCTCAATGGGCGTTATTGAATCTGCATTCAGGTACTATGCACCTGCACTAGGGTTTCTGATGTTTGCTGTGGGGGTTAATTCCAGCGAGAGGGACTTTCTTGAAGCGTTTAAGAGACCCGCTGCTATTTTTGTTGGCTATATTGGCCAGTTCATTGTGAAGCCTCTTCTTGGTTATTTCTTTGGCATGATGTCCGTAACAATGTTTTCGCTCCCAACGTCCATTGGTAAGCACTAGTCTCCATTCCCTCTCTAAAGCCAGTGAACTGGTAACTGACTTTCTTTCAACCTAAATTTCAGGTGCTGGGATTATGCTGGTGTCTTGTGTGAGTGGCGCTCAGCTTTCTAATTATGCTACTTTTCTGACTGACCCAGCAATGGCTCCTCTGAGTATTGTCATGACATCATTATCTACTGCTACGGCTGTTTTTGTGACCCCTTTGTTGTCACTTCTTCTCATTGGCAAAAGATTGCCGGTCGATGTGAAAGGAATGGTTTCCAGCATTTTGCAGATTGTCATTGCACCCATCACTGCAGGGTTGCTCCTGAATAGGTTAAACACTCACCTTTGCTATATGTACATTTGCTAGGGAGTTTCAGTAGTTTAATTTCTCATAGTTTGCTTTTAGGTTCTTCCCTTGGATTTGTAATGCCATACGTCCACTTTTGCCGCCACTCTCCGTCTTTGTGACAGCTCTATGTGTTGGAGCACCTCTTGCAATAAACGTTCATTCCATCATGTCTTCATTTGGTTTGATGATCTTGTCACTCATTATGGCATTTCATCTGTCTGCATTCATCATTGGATACTTCCTTCCCGGTTTCATCTTCCAGAAGGCTCCTGACGTAAAGGCATTGCAAAGAACACTATCCTTTGAGACAGGTGCCTTCTTTATCCATCCGAAATAAGAAGAGGGGTTTCTTTTTGCTCCCACTGAATAGCATGTATCGTTTGCAGGAATGCAGAGCAGCCTTCTAGCGCTCGCTCTAGCTAACAGATTCTTTCAAGATCCACTTGTGGCTGTGCCTCCAGCTATCTCTGTAAGTGAACATGTCAATTGTCAACGGAAGTTTATTTTTATCCTTTTTGATAAGTTAATGTCACTCATCTCATATCAAGTGCGAGCTGACTTCTGTATTGATTCCTGAAGAAAGTGGAGTATGATAAGTCAATGTTCCTGCATTGTCGCGTATTGTCGCGTCCCTCTTTGATCAAAGAATTCCTGCAGCCTGCGTTTCTGATGACACATGCAGATATTTGAGGAGCGGCCTTTCTTTTTTTCTTATGATGTGCAGACCGTGATGATGTCTTTGATGGGCTTCTCCCTCGTCATGCTTTGGGCTCGGAGAAGAGCGACCAGCCAGTGAAGCAGATCCTCCCGGGAAATGCTCACCATGATTTCGACTTGGATCCTCCAGTTTGCAGGCTTGGATGGCAAGCTCATTGACTTTTGGAGCTTACGCATAGGCAAATGACGTAGAGATGGCGATGTTCCTTGTTTATGTGAAATATGATTTCAATGTTCTCTTCCGACTTTGATACTGATATGTTGTCGAAAACCTATGTGTGGTTGCAAACTGCCGTTGGAGGATTGTTTGGCTATGGCTCAGATGCTTACTAGAGATGTTGGAATTTAGTTGATAAAGTTTAATTTTAGGGTAAGAACATCTCGAGTGTCAGAAACTTTTGTACGACGCTTGCTTGAAGTGTTTTGACTCTTTTTTTTGTTCGCTTGAATGTCGCATCTCTAAAAGATCGTTCACTTGAGAGTGTCGTCGACGATCTCTCTCTCCAAAAATCGAGTTGAGGTGGCTTTGCAGTAGCCTTTTGCTATTCCCTAAAGAACTTTGCGATACCAGATACGCTGCTTGATTGCAACTGGGAGAGATGGCGGATGATTCCAATACCAAATGGTATGGACCTCAGAAGAGCCACTTCCCAAAATCCGCCAGGAGCCTAAGGTCGTAGAATCATACATCATAATCCTCTCTTACTGGTGTCGGATCCAAATCTCATACTTTGTGATTAGGATCATAATAGGCAAGTAAAATTAACTGCAATTTAGAAATTACATGGAAATTTATGCTCTTGTATACGATAGAGTGTCTCTGTGTTTGTTAATAGGTCTTTAATTTTAATCGAGTAGGATGAATACGCACAATAACTTATTAGGAAGAAAGTTCCGACGACGAAGTACAAGAGAGCAAGAATACTAGTTAGGGTTAATGTCACGAAAAATCCTAGACTGGTACATTTGTGATAATTTTACTCCAAACTATTTTTTTGACCACAAAAAACCTCAAACTGGTACATCTGTGATAAATTT
Organism: Syzygium aqueum; assembly: GCA_031216185.1. NCBI lineage: Eukaryota > Viridiplantae > Streptophyta > Magnoliopsida > Myrtales > Myrtaceae > Syzygium > Syzygium aqueum. The sequence goes on along the minus strand of CM062235.1, from coordinate 4,477,090 downwards.
ACCTCGAATTATTTTTTTGATCACCAAAAACTCCAAACTGGTATACTTGTGACAATTTTACCCCGAACTATTTTTTTGACCACCGAAAATCCTACACCGGTATACCTGTGACAATTTTACCCCCGGGACTAATTTTTTTACCACTAAAAACCCCTAAACTAGTATATTTGTGACAAATTTACCCTCTCTTAGTGTCTGTTAAATTATATTAATGTCACAAAAAATTATAAATTGGTAAACTTGAGATAAACAGAGGGGTAAAATCCAAAACCGGTACACATGTCAATTACCACGTGTCATTAAACTTCGCAATTTGACAGTAAAATTTAACGAAAACTAACGGAGGGTAAATTTATCACAGGTGTATCAGTTTGAGGTTTTTGGTGGACAAAAAATTAGTTCATGGGTAAAATTGTCACAGGTATATCAGTGTGGGGTTTTTTAGGGTCAAAAAAATAGTTCGTGGTAAAATTATCACAGGTGTACCAGTTTAGGGTTTTTTCTGGTGAAAAAAATAGTTTGAGGTAAATTTGTCACAAATGTACCAGTTTAGAGTTTTTTATGGTATTAACCCTACTAGTTATAATTGCGAAAATGAATCATTCATAGAAATAACTTATCAAAGGTGTGTCCGGATAGACTTTTATTTTGTATTTAATCTAAATTTTGGGGTGTATGTATTTTTGTTATTTTTCAATTTCAAATATCTGATAATTTTTTAACGATGAACAAACAAAATAATAAAAAAAGAAAAAAGAAGAAAGAAGAGCATCTGCCTACCCTCTTCTTCTTCATCTTCCACCGAAGAGCGATAATGGCGGGATCAACCGCTGCAGCTTTCGCCTGCCTACCCTCTCTCCGCCGCACTCGTCCCGTCCTCTCATGGCGTGCTCCTTCGCCGCATCCTCGCCTCCGCGCCGGAGCAGCCCCCTCGCCGAGCTCCCCCCGGGCCGCCGCCGCCGCCGCCGCCGCCGCCGTGCGGGGCTCGCTGGCCGCGGCGAGCCTGCTCGGCGCCGGCTTCTTGGCGCTGGCGCTGGCGAGCCCCGCGTCGGCGGCCGCCGCCGCCGAGCCGGCCTCGCTCGTCGTCGTTCCTTCTCTCCAGCTCGCCGAGCCCGCCAATGCGCTGTCCTTGCCTACTTGGGCCGTGCACGTCTCCAGCGTCGCCGAATGGTACGTGCGCGTGCATCGTGTCGTGCTGTATCGATTTCGTGGCGGTTATTTTCGATCGAGCGTAGAGAGAGTTCGTGCGTTTCGTGCCGAGTTCGGAGCTGCTTAAGAGCTTTTCGGTTTTGGGGAGGCCTCTAGTCGCTAGTCAGATTTCTGGCTTTCGAAATTGGCATGACGAGCTCTTGGCCAGCATTAGACCTTGGAAGCAAATGCTATGAATAGAGGCAGCTAAAGCTTCGAGCTTTTTGTAGGCAGCGACTCGGCATAATCGTAAAGAAATTGTCTTTGATCGTGCAATGTGTAATTACGACGTACTTCTGCCCATCTGTACGCAAAGCAAAGAAGAGAATTTTCCAAGCTCGAGATTTCAAAACACGATATTTCTTATCATTGTTCTAAGTTGTCTTGTTTGCCTACTCTTGGAATTGAATGCTTTGTCATCATTGCCGTTAATCCTTAGTATTTATGGGAGATAAGACGAGGATGCAACGTAACTGAACTGAAATGCCGTCTGTTTATGTGGACAAATTTGTTGCAATGATATTTCGTTCATTCTGTCTCTAGGATCACAGCTATGGCATTGGTGTGGCAATATGGAGAAGTGTCTGGATATGAGTCCTGGAAAGGTCTTTCATGGGGTATGGTGAGTGACTTTGATACCCTGTGCTGGATTGTCTTTTGCGGTGTATCTACTGAAAGACCTGCTGTTAATATGAACCTAGACGAGTTTTCATTAGCCAAGTTCAAGTGGTCACTAAAAGTGTCATGAGGTGTGGTCCTTATTGTAGCAACCGTATGCTGTACAGATTTTGTCTCAGGGCTATGAACACGATACAAGAAAGGTTTGAAATATTTTATCTATATCAAGGAACTTGCTTTTTTTCATTTTCGTTAACCTTATTCTTTGTAGCTACCAAAATCTGATTTACTTTTCCACTCGCTATCTTCTTTGCTTTTTCCATGTTGAGATTTTGGTCTATTTGTCTATACCACATTGTCATTGTACTTCTTAATTGTATTTGTTAAGGAACATCTTTAGTATATTTAACCACCCGCCTGGGTGTCGCTGCTGGCTCGGACGCTCTTCCTCTCGCAAAAGGTTGAGCGTTCGAATCCCGGGCGCCGCAGGGTGACTTAACCGGTGGCACGTGTGTGGTGGCTAGCACGTGTCGCCCCCAGGGTTTATCTCCCGGCTGTCGGCTGTGCGGGGGTTCCCTGAGTTACCAAAAAAAAAAAAATCTTTAGTATATTTACGTCACTTTGTTCTTTGATTGAAGTTGAGATTCTTGAATAGTCTACTTACAGTCAATCAACTTGCTTGGATAGTGGCTATACAATATCATCTCCTCTTGTACAAAATATCTTACTTCTGCAATAATCTGGTTTCTTATTTCATCTGTATTTACCATGTAATTGTAATATCTTTTGCTTTGTTGATTTAGGTGCCGTTGCTTGCCGGAGCATTCTGTGCATGCACATGGCATTTCTTTTATAACTCTGAATCCCTGGAGGTATTATCTCGGTTTTCATGTTGAATTTGTCTAAACATTGCTAGGGGATGTCATTACTGAGTATAAGTTGTCTCTATTTTCTATAGGTATTGGTGGCCCTTCAAGCAGCATTGACTGTGATAGGAAATGCAACAATGTGCTTTGCGGCATTCCGCATATACAGAGCATCAGAGGAACACTCTGGAAAATTGTGAAGTTTTCATGGTACCTTCCCATCCCATGTGCCTAATGTGGTCTTCTGCCTATATTCCATATCCTTTCATCACATATTGTACTGGATAAGACCTTTTTTTGGGGGGTCCATTCCTGCTAAGTAGATTTCTAACCTTTTCCTGATAAATAATTAGATTCTCTAACTTTGAATTCTTATTGAGCATCTTAAATCTTCTATAAAGGATAGATATGATGACGTACAGAATGTATGACAACCCTTCTTTGGCAGGAATGACCATGAGTTTTCATGATGCTAGGAGCCGTCTCACTGGTGAAGGTTGAGTTCGATGGTCCTTGACGGATTACATTGATATAGAATTAATCGTCACGCAAGAGATGCTGGAAAAGCTGGACCCTTCGAAATTTCCTTGAGTTGATTTATATGATGTATTCGTGTATATTCATAACAGTGAAATTAATTCGTAGTTTCTGATAAATTTGTATAGATCAATTGATTGGTGCCAGCTTTCCATTAGGCTTCATTCAAATGCATCTCTGGAGTCTGGATTTGTCATCTGGTTGCCTCATCTGTGGACTTACCAATTTCTTTTTGGAGAAAAATCCATTTCCCAATAGGTGTGTGATCAGGTTCAGCTTGTGACATGACATCTATGTAAATCTGGAAATATGTTTTGCTTTTACCTTGTTAATAAATCCTGGTTGACTAATTTCTTCTTCATTGTCACACTCATGTGATTACCTTGCTTAATAAATCATAACCTGGTTAATGCTGTAATGCATTTGTTCATCCTAGTCAAATATGTCTTGTTCCTCATAAATGCAGTGCCGGAAGATTTGTTACACTAGATTTGTGGATGGTGGGGAGAAGAGACTATTATGTTCTTGCAATAATAGCATTATGTTGACTTCCTGCACGTATGTGCTCATATGACAGTGACTGAAGTAAACTGAAGGAATTTGGCACAAAATGCATACTCCTACTGCTGAAAATTCCTGAAATGTTTTTTTTCCTATCCTGCCTATTGTTCTATGCATGTGTTTGCGATACTTATTTTAAGTGAGATAGGTAATTAGCATCTATTTGTTTCACTGAGGCACATCCACAAGCCACCTGGTCTGCTCTTGCCTTGTGCGTATAATCTCTGGCCAGACCTTTAATTTAAAGAGCATGTCCATGAATATGTTTATTCATTGTTACATGTCATAGAACTCTAGTAAGATAAGGCTTGTGGTGGGGAGGATGCCTGAATATGTTCATTCATTTTTACACAACTCCAGTAATGTAAGGCTTTTGGGTGTTCTTATGACCTCATGTGTTTTAAAGTAAGAAAATCTTTCGAGACACAATAGGCAAAATTTTGAATCTTGAACTGAGGTGACTAATGGAAAAATCTTTGACAGCAAAAATCACTTGTGTGACAAGGCTAGAACCAACATTTCTGTACCAAATTTTTTTTCATGAAATTTGCTTGAAATTCACATTATCTTTAGCTGGTCTCAAAGTAGGAACAACTGGTCTCTGAGTTTCTTCTATTATATTTGTCACTAGCAGCTTCCATTTCAGATAATGTCAGGCGTCACTGGAATCTGGAATCTACTTACATAGCAATTGATCTTGTACGCTAGTACTCTCTTCTTATAAGGTTTTGAAGCATTGTTTGTCAAATTAGCTCAAATTGAAATTCCTTCGCGAGTGTTTTCTCCATATATATTTCTTGTTACGAGCTTATGTTTTCATGATTGCTGACCTTCTGACAGAAAGCCATGGATGGAAAAGCAGAAAGTAGATAAAGATAGTAAAGATTGATATATGATCGTTGATGTAGTTGCTGAATGATATTATATCAGAATATTTTCCTAAGGCTGATTATTCAGTTGATTAAATTGATTTGAGTCTGTCAATTTGGGAGATAGCGACAATTCTTGATCTTTCTCAATATCTTCTCAATGGAAATTCTATCTATGAATTAGAAAATTGAAAAAGTGAACTATATCATGATTACCCTAGATCAACATCAAGCTGCATAGATTCTGACTATGGTGAAAGTCCATCTCTAAGAGTAGCTTATAAGTTCAGGAGGCAGCATCCAGCATAAGGGGAGGGGTTCATACATATGGCAATGACTGGATAACATATCTACCTCGAACAATTACACTAACTCACTTGCTATATAGCATACTCTTTCGTTTTTATCAGCCTCTACCATGCTTAATTATCATAATAGGGTGCATCCTTCAATATCAGCCCTCCATTGCACATGTGAAATCAACTGCTGGGTTGTGATGAGGGAACTTTTTCTGGAATTCCAACATTAAGGTCAAGTTCTCCTGATGGAGAAGATTTGCTTTCTTCCTCAACTTCTCATTCTCTTCAATGATGGTTCGGTTCACAAAGTACAGCTTCCAGTTCTGTAGTTCCATGTCCTTCTCCATGTTTTGCTCACCTCTCCTCCTGATGAAAGGGCTAAACAAATAAGTTTCCGCATTAATCAGTAGAGGGAGATTTGAGTGATGGACTAATAAAAAGTCACAAATAGTGTTGGTTTAAGATGAAGATATAACACTATTGTGAGAATGGTTAAACTTGAAACATACCTTGCTAACCTGTGAACTTGAATTCTCGATCTTCTCGGCCGTCGCCTTTTGTCGAAAGAGTGGAAGGAATGAGAAGGCATCATTTCTTCATTGTTAGAACACATTTTTTCGCTAGATATGTTCCGGAGTAGATGATTTTTGTAGATGAATTGAGATGGTGTGGTGAATGGAATCAATCATGGAATATAAGCTCTTATATAAAGGAGAGCTCATGTGCTGACGTGGCAGGCTATCTCTGCGTGTTTGTATGAGAGAGAGAGAGAGAGAGAGAGAGAGAGAGAGAGAGAGAGAGAGGATCTGGACTTGGCTGCTTAACATTTTCTTTCTTGGTCAATGATGGCAGTAGAGAAAGGCAACCTCATATATTCTTCTCTTCTTAAGGGAAGAAAGAGCCTTTGTAGCAGTTCTTCTCCTTGGATTTTCTCCAAATGACAGGTTCAGGTTAAAAAATACAGCTGTTGCTCTGGGAGAATGACACAGAGAGCAATGTTAAAGGTAAAATGGCTGGGTTACATTCTGATGTGATGAATTCTAAGTGGGTTTTTTAGACAAGCCATGATTTCAAGACAACAAATGAGTTGCCATATCTGTGTAAGTTAATTTTTAAAGCTGTCAATGTATATCTAGCACTATTAGGCTTAGAAGTTGAAGTTCTTGGTCAATTTATCTCTAGCACTATCTTTATACGTGTTTGTTGTAGTTCACTGAGAATTCATCACCTGATTACAGGTGACCTTATGGAGATTTTCACCCTATTGGTGCTGTGGTCGTGATATAGAAAGTAGAATGGCTGTGACATCATACTAAAATAAGCTCTGCAAGAGACTATCATTAGACTGTGATAGTGAAAATCTGTCTGGTGATATTCATTGTGAAGCTCTTTATGCATATTTGCAATTTCACAAGGATGATATCCATCTCAACTAGCCCCTGTTGTCCCCCAAATTGGATTGCAGTGTCCCAATCCACAGGTTGGTAACCCTACGACTCTATGGCATACTGAAAAAGGGTACATAGAAAACATTGTCGTCAGTGCTCTCACCAAGTGTACTGAGGTTCTATCCGTGTTGTTGGGGCTACCTGTACTACCACGTCTCTCTCCTTAATTTTTAATTATTTTTATATTTTTTAATTACAAGGAAACCCCGTTTCAGGAGTTACCAGCGATTCTTGTGAGTATGTTTTGTGTAAAATTAGGTCGAGCAGTCATCTGCAGCAGCAGCCTTTAGCATCCATTCATCGATAGGTAGTAATTTGGGAACATCTGTTATCTGCTGGAGGATTAAGTTTGAGCCTTCAATTAGTTTGTTGTGGTCTACTGTATCAAATTGGTCTTGCTCTAGCATTATCACGAAAACCCGCTGAATTCTGTTGCTATAATTGTCTTTGCGAGAGAAAAAATTACTGCGTGACTCTGTCATGGCAACTGTCAACTATCGTTGCAGCTTCCAGCAGATGCTGCGGGGTTCTCTATCCTCAGCAATTTCACAATTCTGGAAATGTTTCTAGCTCCAAGGGTAAAATGCAGGGACTTTCTAGTAACGCCGGCAAGTGCACCTGGGCACAGGAATCGCACAGAATAAATGTGCGTGCGCGCACGCCCGAGAGAGAGAGAGAGAGAGAGAGAGAGAGAGAGAGAGAGAGATGATGCTCCTCAATCGGTTGTTGTCAACATGAAATTATTACTATACACGCATAGCATAGGTGGAGGATGGCGATTGCAACAGTTAAAGGTCCAGGTTGATCAAAAAGGCATGTATATGTCAGAGTGGGTTTTTTGCCGTCACTAGGTCTAGGGTGTTCTCTCTGTGGTTAGAGCTTGGTGGCCCATTGGCATCTTTGCACTCCCTGCCTCGCCTTTGCCTTGCTTGTGCTCCTTTATTTGTTCGTTTTTTCCTCTCTCATCATACTCAATTTGAACTGCAAACCTCAATAGTCAAATTCTATATCGAAAGCTGGATCCATTATGGCCTCTCTATTTCCCTCTGCCTTTGATGGCAAATGATGGTGGTATTTGCATGATTTAGGAAAAATTGTTCAAAAAATGTTAAACCTATTGTACTTTTGCCAATTCAGTTCTAAACCTTTTAAGTTTGATAATTCATTCCTAAACATTTTCACTTCTTGCTAATTGAGTTAATTGAGCCCATTTTGGCCTGCCGGCACTGACGTGGCCGCCAGCCGTCCGGTCAACGCTGACGTGGCAAATTTTTAATTTTTTTTTCAAAATTTTCAATATTTTTTTTCTGACTTCTTCCCTCTGGCCGGCCAGGTCGACCTCGTCGGCCTTTGGTGAAGCTCGCCCCCGCTGGCCAATGTCTAGGGCGAGCCTCGTCTGCCCCTGGTTGGGCAAGGTTGCCTCGCCAAGCAAAGGCGAGGCCGACCTTGCTGTTGCGACCCATCTCCCTTGCCTGGGTCATGACAGTGAGGCTCGACCTCGACCTCGCCCAGCTAAGGGCCGGCAAGGCTCGCCCTCGACAGTGATCGATGAGGGCAAGCTTCGCCAGAGGCCGGCGAGGTCGACCTCGCTGGTCTTCGCCTCTAGCCGGTCCAACGACCGGCCAAAGGAAAGAAGGCCCCAAAAAAATAAAAAAAGGAAAATAAATAAATAAAATTCAAAAAAAATATTTAAAAATTGCCACATCAACATTGGCTGGACAGCCGGTGCCGGCCTGTGTCCACGTCAGCTCTGGGCGGCCAACATTGGTCGAATGGACTCAATTGGTAAAAGTGAAAAGGTTTAAGATTCAATTGACAAACTTAAAAGATTCAGGACTGAATTGGAAAAAAATGCAATAGGTTTAGGACAGTCGGTGTCGGCCTGTGTCCATGTCAGCTCTGGGCGGCCAACATTGGTCGAATGGACTCAATTGGCAAAAGTGAAAAGGTTTAAGATTCAATTGGCAAACTTAAAAGATTTAAGACTGAATTGGAAAAAATGCAATAGGTTTAGGACTTTTTTCATAATTTTTCCCGTGATTTGAAATGTGAACAGGGGTACCCAAGCTGTTTTATTGTGTAGATCACACTGTCCCGGGGCCTTATACGTGCGAACGCCTCTTAAAGCTTTTTTGAATGATGAGCAGTGGCAAAACATAAAGCATTTGGAGTCTTATGCGAGTTTCCGCAAGGCATGCATCATTTCTCGAGTAGAATTTAACGTCTAGAGGATTTACTTTCAAATTTGAAAGCTTAAACAATCAGGTGGGCTCACAATGTAAAAAGCCACAATCAAGGCTGCCAAAGACACTTTGACGATAGAGGTTGGGCTCCGACGTTACGTTCCGCAAAACACGACAAATTTTTGTTTCTTGTGAAGTTCATGGAAAATTTGGTTTCTAGGGATTGTCCGTACCAAGATCATAGTCACCGACGACCCAAACTAATGTGTTTGTACTGAGTACACCAGCCAATTCTAAACCTCATCCATACGGGAGGCATGAGGCAGTAGAATAAGACATGCAATCGACAGATTCCTAATCATTCTACACTTGAATAGGGGGAGGGGGCAAAGAGGAGCCACTCCAAGAGTACCCGATACCACTCAACGCCTCACTTATTTCTTCTTTTACTACTTTCTGCTCACTGCTTCCCTACGACAAGAGCCAGGCGAGGTTGAGACTCGTCTTTAGTCAACCAAGAAATGAAGCCAACCCCCTCTTTCCCTTCCATTCGTTGCACTCTTCATTGTCCTCGAGTGCCCCTAAATTGCACTGTCCACACAACATGATGTACCGGTTGACGACGTAGCTCTCACATGCACCGATTATATGGTTGCCGAAGCGATGATCCCCCCTAGGAGCGAGGCCTCTGTGATTGATCCACATCGACCATTTCTCTTGTGTATGTATCTAATCCTCCCACTAGAAGTGCCGGGCAATCGATTACTCGGGGTTCTTGTTGGTTCATATCAGCTTCTTCATCATCATCGTCGTCCAGGTCCAAGTTTCATTGATTTTCTGCAGCATCATGGCGATTTTGATAACTTTGAAATAGGGTTTCAGAAGTTTCAACTCGTGCATAATTGTATCTGCAGAAACTATGCTATACCTACACTCATTTGTACGACGAAAACGTGGATGCACGACGGCACTCGAGTCTCAACCTAGTCGGATTGATCGGTCGAGAGCTCACGTGATCAAGTGTCATCATCTAGAGTTAACTGTCATGGTGAATCCCCATCGTAACTTGTAAATCTCCTGCATATTCGATGATGGGCCCCTCGCACGGCGACCGATGCTCGTGTTGTTTTTGAGTATTCACCTCTGATGTATGCTGTCGGATCGATCAGTCCCCATCTGCACCCACCAATCTAGCGACTTTGATTGCTGGGACTGACTGTGAAATCATTCAGTTAACTTGAAATTATGCACGTCAGCCTTCTGTTTGAAGTTAGAATCGTCGTGTGGATGGGGTGCTTCCCGTTGCTCAGAAAGTTGGGACAAATGAAAGAGTTCTTTCTCTTCTTTTCCTCGCTCACGACGAATAACATAATCTCAACTATATTGTTCTTCTCGAAATACCGAGAATCACAGACATTAAACAAGAAAAAAAAGCATATCATGATGGCATCGACGCACTAAAATGACATCCGCCTCTTATGCGAAGGCGCATGATGAGATGACGGAAAGAAAAAGGACAATAAGGTTTGATGAGTTATGTTACTTAGCTTATAAATCTGACCGATAAGAAAGTTTTAGCAACGAATGCCACTTGTGGTTATCTTCCCATGTCACGTCGCTGCTCGCAAGACTCTTTTGCTGTGCCTACTTTTCTCTTCCTTCTTTTGGGTCATCTTCTTGGCGGTTTATCTTTCTCGAGTTTTCATTTCATTAAGATGAAAAACAGAAGCCATCCAAGATGAAAAGCCTGAAATCCATCAGCTGAACCAAATTTTTTGGATGTTTGGAAGCCGCTGTGAGGTTTGAAATTGGATAGATATTGACTTAGAAAGTACGATCCAATCTCCTTAAGCTTAAGAAATTGTCAGGAGTGCTCGGATTCCATGTCTCCTAGATATGGATGAATCGATACCTTGATTAGACTTTTCTTCCCCCGAAAGAAAAAGAGCCGTAGAATTTCGGTCCGATCAAAGACGAGTAGTTTGCAGGAAAATAGGATTTTCACAAGGAAATATGGCATGTATTTTGAGACCTCATCCACAAGTAAACTTGTCAAACGGGTGAATTAGGTTGGATTTGGGTCTGGTCGAAAATGATACGACTCAAATTAGCCCATTTCACTCGATTTTATCCATTTTTATGCAATGGAATGGAGTGACATGTATCCAACATATTGCATATTGTTGAAACACTTCTATATTTAACTCAATCTAGAAAAATACATACCCAAATTATCGTGAGAGAACGGAGCAAACGAGCGCGAGATTGAGTGGGGGCGAAAAAGTGTGAAGAGAGAGTTATAAAGATAGGTTAGATCTAAGTAAGTTATGAATCTATTTAACAATCATATTATCTTGAGTCTTACCATTCTAAACTCATTTACCAAATATAATTAATCCATATAACAACTCGGCCCATCAAATATGAGCTAGAAATAACCCATTTTTACATGTCTATCCACAAGGGATTAAGTTGTTTAGGAATCAAATCATAAACTTAACATCTCTCTATCTTGGTGATTTCTCAATATCAGTTAGTATTGACCCTTGAATGAGCTCGGCATTCGAGCAAGTTGCCTGCTCAATGCTCTTACAAATCTGCTTAGGCCCATTACAAGTCTGCACTAACATTGAACCTCCATGGATGCTAGTTTAGGTCAAGACAATTGAGCCCAAAAGAATGTGCATTTGCTAGGCCCATTACAAAGTCCATTACCAGTGGACCCAGAATTCTAAATTAGGGAGGGGAACCAAAATTATAACTGAGATGTCCGATTATTTTTGTGAAAAAATTACTTAATATTTTTTTAAAAAAATCAGGTTCTAGGGAGCAAGGGCCACCGCTAGTCCCCTAGGTCCGCCGATGTCTTATTATATCGCTTCCAATCCGGGTTGTGCCATTGCAGAGTTTTCCTTGAAAGACTAGTTACATGTGGTGTGGTGCATCTATCTAAGATTGGTGTTTAGTGACCATCGAACTCTTAATCGTGATAGAACTGAATGATGATTTTCTGTTTAGTTTTTAATAATCACGACAATTATCAAAGGACGATGTTAGAATTAGCCCTTTGAATTTTTACTCGACATTCAATTTGGTTCTTAAATCTTAAATTCGTCAAATTGATTTTTGCATTCTTTGATTTAAACAAATGTGATCTCTTTAGCTGAAATGGCTATCAAAGCCATCTCGTGGAACTCACATTTAACGTGCACAGCCATGTTAGCATATCAACATAAAATTAAAAAAAAAGGGAAAAGCCACAAAAAATCCCAAACTTTGCTCATTGTGACACATTTACCCTAAATTATACCCCAAACTTATATTTATGTGACACATTTACATCCAAACTTTTTTGGTTGCCCCCAAAGCTTCAAACTTTTATCAATGTGACACATTTTGATGTCACAAAAAATTTTTTGGGGTAAATGCGTCACATTGTACAAGTTTTAAGTAAATTTGTTACATAGTTACAAGTTTTGGGTTTTTGATATTACAAAAAAAATCGATGTAAATGTTTCATAATGGGTATAGTTTAGGTTTTTGGTGGCTTTTACCCTTAAAAAAATAAAGAAAATAATAGCAACATATTAAAGGTTGCAAACCCTTACTAGTAAACCTCACTTGGGTCTCAATGGGGGAGGCTAGCCCTCGCTAGTGGCCACACGAGGGCCACAAGCCCTCATTAATAGCAAGCGAGAGCTTGCTTGCCCTTGTGCAACTATCGGCAAGGGTTGGCCACCCTTGTCAGGACCCTAGGGAGGTTTGCTGGCCCTCACTAGTGCAAGTGGTGCCTCTCCAATTGTCTGTCTATCCCCCTATACTTATGCTCCCATTCTCCTTTCTTTTTATTTTTTTAATTAATGTTGAGGTGGCTGCACACTTGGATAGCCAAGCCATAGAATGAGTTGGATTGTCATGTCAGCTAAAATGATCATATTGGTCCAAATCAAAAAGTCAAGAATCAAAGCCGTCAAAATTGAAGTTTAAGGACCAAATCAAACTTCAAGCTCAGTCTGGGTACCAATTTTGGCATTATCCTAATTATCAATGCATATGGAAGGATTAGAGCAAGAAAGGAAAAGAAAAGCTATCTTTTGGTGGTTAAGTGCAATTATCTAGTTTGATTTGGAAAAGAGAGAGGACTTTAGAACACCCAATTTTTTCCTTGAGCCGCACCTCACTTATGAGTTCAAGATTTGTCAAAAAGGAAAGAAGAAGAGGGGATGACAATATGGGTTCAATTGCTTTTTTGAGTCTTATCTTTCCTTTACTTTTCTTCTTAAATGTCAAAAGCCATACAAAAATTTAAAAGATGTATTTATCTACAACTGACATGGACTCCATTCTCTCTCCCACTTTCTTTTCTGTGGCACATTTTCGAACTTTATTACCATGAATTATTTTGCGGCCAAAGAAAAAGGTTTCGCAGCGGATTGGTACAAACGAACACGAAAGCTGGCTATCAAATCCCGATCAAATCCCTGGCCTCTCAAATTACATGGGCCTTCTTCTGGGCATGTGGGGGAAGGAAGATGCTCAAAGTCAAAAGTGGTTCAATCAAACTCCATCGCAAACCCTCATCGTTTCTCATTCTCTTTCATTCTCGCAACCTCAAATTCTTATGTCGAAAACGAGAGTTCTATCGTACGAACTCAGTAGGAATTTAGCTCATTTGATGCGATTCAAAGGAGGAGTTTGAGTCTAAGATGAAGATCGAGTCTTGAAAAAATGATCATCGGTCTCGACGTGTTCCTAAAACGAGAGGATCTCGGTGTGATATTTCTCTTTGCCTATCTCTATCCTTTGAATCACTTTTGAGCATCTTCAATTTGAAGTGTCTCAGTCAAGACACAGTGAAAAAGTGCAGGAAAAAAAGGGGCAGCAAAAGGGCTTCTCTCTAGGCCTGCCAATGGTGGGCAATGAGGCCACCATTGACGGACCCCTGCCACAAAACCTCCTTAAAGTTGGATATTTAGGGTAACTCTACATAATTGATCCTTTGAACTTCGATGGTTCTTGGCCGAAAAAAAAAAACCCCCTTTAAAGGACTTCATAGGATAAATTTATTGCATGATCTAGTGTTGATTGTTTGATGTTCATTGTTAAGATGTTAATTGATCAATGAAGAATGACTTTAATTAAACCCCCTTGGTTTGGTTGTGGTTTGCATAATACCCCAAACCAGTTCGTCTCGTATTTAGGTTTTGCGATGACTTGGCTTGAGAATTGAATATTAAGAAGTGCAAACTGATCTAAACTAAGAATCATAGAGTTTCTTTCTATTCTTTCTCCATATTCCAACTTGATTGATTGATTACGTAATGTTGATTCATATATGATTATATGAGCGAAAGCATCTCTTTTATCCATTTATCGAGAGTTTATATATAATACAAGAAAGATGATTATAACTACATGCATGCCATCTTCTTCACTAATGGTAATTTTTCTTTTCTTCCCCTCCAATCTTTAACGAGAAATAAAATTCATCCAAATTTCTCGACTGTTTAGTTTTCGATCTCAATCTTTTTCCTCTCAATTTTGACGGAAAAACCTTGATCCAGTAGCCATTCAGTGGGCAACATCTACTCATTTAATCATCGAGAACGAAGAATAATGTCTACAAAATCTATATGAATCTCGCAAATATAAAAGTAAAAAAGTGAAAATCCACTAGTATTTCATCATGGTAGCAAACCCTATCACTAGGAGATTCTTTGCTTTGTCCCTTTTTCCTCTTACTCTCTCAGCCTTCAGAGTTCTTGGAAAAATGACCATCTTTTCAAAGTGTCATGAGGTTGAGAATGGGGTGCCCAATTTGTCAAATCCATTGAGTGGAGCTCTGGCCCCAAATCAGGCCACTTTTGTGAGTGTCATCAGTGAAGATGCTCAGTCCATCTGCTTTTGTGAATGAGTTTGAATGTTCTCCGCGGGAATAGGACATTCTCCTCGTTGCATTTATAGTCATTTAATTTAGGATTTGGGCCGGTTTAATTAAATGTCTACAAAGTTTATCTCTCTCCTTACAATCTTGGGTTGAAGCTCTTTTTAAGAACACTCCACTATAAACTCATAAATGCACCCGGCTTACGTGGCGAATTGTGCTCCTAAAGATCATCAGCATGAGTGGATTGGTTGAGCCACGACGGTTGCTAAGCCAAAGTCTGAACCGACAAAAACTCGTCAAGCCAACCACAACTTGAATGACATCGAGAGGCGCGTCGAAATTACAATCCCCTCGATTGTATTGTTCGTCGAATTAGAGTATCGTGCGATCATTCAGTGGAGGAATTCAAACGAATGATCTGATTAGTTTTGAACCTTCTCTCCGCCAACTCGAGCTCGACACGAGCATTCAATCGATGTGAGAGCTTGTTTCCTAGATCACAATCAAGAGGGAAAGGTTTAATTGTCTTGCAAGTTTAGGGTAGCTTTCCGTTGTTGGAGGTCCGGGTCCCTTTTTCCTCTTTGTACTACTTTTTCATGTGAGTTTTTGCTTTTATACTCCTTTGAGGTTGAGTGAATCGAAATTCAACCCTATCCAAATTCAACCTGGGGCATCTTGGTGGTGACATTGCAACCACCGGAACGCTGCGGCAGCAAGTTCATCTGTTCATATCACTTTTTTTCTCTTTTGCAGTCATATTAATGCGAAAGTGGGTGAGAGAGTTTCGACAGCTTTCATAGATTTTCCGAATATCAAAATCATAGATTTTCATCAAAACGCACACGCAATATGTGCATATGCATCTGTTCATGAAGCTTTGGACGGGGCGTACGTACGATTGCCCCGCTGACTCGTGCATTTATTCTGGCCTCGGACGTGCCGTGTTCACTCGCAAGGCAGCTTGAATCTTGTGAAGACACTGTCCTCTTGCTGCAGTAAATGAAAGTGGTCCGACGGGAATAAGACAAACGACATCACTCGTCTGGAGACAACTTTTGAGGAATCTCAATGGAGATCGAGAAGACAGACCGAATTGTATAATGAGACGAGTAACACGACCGTTCCATCTAGTATTAGATGGATATGTTAAAATTGGAATGCGTTGAATCGCTCTGATTAATCTTGCGAATCTGTCGGCGCGTGATTTTTGATATGATATGTTCTCGAATTATTTATTACATTGGAGTCGATGTGTATCCGGAAGCTCTTAGATCTACTTTCATTCATTCAGGTGATCACGCATTAAAAATCCGTCAGACAAGGAATTCTATAGGAATAACATGTTAGTACAAGAAAGGAAGGAGTGAAAATGGTTAGGGATAGCTATGTCGACAAGGAATTCTCATCCACGTCCAGAAGAGCAAGTACCTAGCTCCTTCTTTAGAATACAAGCATGCAAGAACACAAATACCTTTCGAGTACCCAAAAGAATATTTCCCGAGAGCACTGGTTGACGACAAAATTCACACGTCGACAACGGCCGGATAGTTGTCCTCTAATCGGCGTACGGATCTAGCATTACATCATCATCGGAGCTGAGAATAATCAAGCGGAAGAGACAGATGTGGAATTTTCTATATATTTCGATGTAGGGATAATCACGCAAGTAATCCTTGAACTTTAATCCAATATATAATATGATCGCTGAACTTTAGCGCAATGTGTAATGTAGCCCTTAAAACTTCTAATCAATTCAATGTGGTCCCTAGACTTTTGGTGTATATTCAAATTAGTCCATAAACTATACGAAAATGTTTAATGCTATCATTCCATGAATTCAAGCTCGAGGATAACATTGTACATTTTCATATAGTCCAAGAACTGTATTGAACATGTATCGAAAGTTCAAGAACCACGTCGAACAGATCGAAAGTTCAGAAACCACATTTCACACGAGGAAAATCAAATCAGATATGCAAAATCACAACGAACATGGAAAAAAACCGGAGGAATCGTCCCGAGCATCCTCTGGGAAACATCTAGATATCTCTCGGGCGATCGGAAGAGCACCGAGAGCGCGACTGACCAAGTCGGGAGCGGGATTTCACGTCCCCAAATCCGGGCCTTAGATACGTTCGGACAAATATTATAAGCAAAAGCGGGCGTCGTTTGAAATGCTAATCAACGTCTGCTGCTGATCCCTTTCTTTAAATTAATCTCGGATTCTTCTTCTAATAATTTTGAAAGTCCGTGTCGTTTGGTAACTACCGATTTTTGTCCGGGGTCACGCCTCACACGATCTGCGCCGGGGCCTCCCCACTCGCTCTTTCCCCCCCTTGCCAAAAAAGGCTTTCAATTTCAACGCGCACTCTTCTCCTTCTACTTCTCCTTCGTTCTCTTTCTCTCTCTCTCTCTGGTTTTCTCCGTGGGAAAAGCTGGAAAGGAGCGGAATTCAGGTGCGTTTCGCCGTCAAGCGAGCGCCTTTCCTTTCTGGGTCGGCTTTGATGCCGTAGCGGAGGGCCGGGGCGGAGGGTCTGTGGTTGCGGCTCCTTTTGCTTCTGAGCCATGTCTGCTGGCGCCGCCGGCTTCGGGAGCAACACCTACCGGAATGGCGCCCACCGGAGCTCCCTCAAGGCGGACGGCAAGAGCCTAGCTGCCAATCCGAGTTTCAAATCCTCGTCCTCGGGGGCGTCGTCGTCCGCGTCGTCGTCTTTCAAGTCGAGGAGCCTGCAGTTTCGGAAGAGTAGCCCCGCGGCCTTGGGAGGCGCGAACGGGGCCGCCAAGGACAGCGGCGCGGGTCAGTTTCGGCGTGCTTTTCGAAAGCTGTTTCTTTCTTTTGTGTTGAGGTTGTCAGTTTCTGGTGTGGTGTGGTGTGTGATGGTGCCGTTAGCTCAGGCTTTTGTTTTTCCTGTTTTGGTCGATATGCTGTTGTCTCGCGATTGCGTGCCTAGGAGTTTGATTGGTCTCGTTGGCTGTGCTGGAAGAGAATATGCCCAGATGGGATTTGAGCTTTGTCATTTTCTTTTTGGGTTCGGCTTTTGTATGAATTCAGGAGCTGATGCTATTCGAAATCTTGTCTGTCTGGCATGATGCAGTCTAGGAAAAGCTTTGGCTTTTTGGTGAGTTGAGATTATTGATTTTGGTTGGCAGATGTTCTGTTTTTTTGGTTTTCTCTGTATAATGCTGTTGCATTAGGTCGACTGTCTGTTTTATCTGATTTTCTGTTGCTTACGGTCGCCTGCCTACAACTTTGATCGGTCTTTTTGGCCGCATGGAGAATTTTGGCCATTTATGCACTAGAAATGGTAATGTATGTTCCGCTTTTGCTATGTAATATGAAGTGAAGTGCCTAGTAAAGTGGAGTCTGCAGTGGGAATCATATCTCATGTGGAAGTCTTATTTATTGCATTCTGGAACTGAGGCTGTTGAGAACAATTTACCAAGTGAAATTATCGGCATGAGGTGAATGAATTTAAGCGGCTAGGAATTGGGGTTAAGTAATATCCCCAGCATACTAAGCGAAGTATAGAGGAATTGCTGCCCATTGTTACTGATCATTTTTTCATACTTGAACCCTTGAAATTGATTGTTTGAGAATGCCCCTCTTCTTTGCATTGTAACAATCTATTTTGGTGATTCTTGATAGGTTATCGGCGAAGAAAATTTAACTCTTAAGAGACTTATTTTCCAGGTTTATTGTGACTAATTTGAAGTTTTCGTTTTATTTTGAGTCTTGGGTGAGTCAGAATCTAGTATGGCAAACATGACCAAATAGATGGTGAATGGGCAATCACAGTTGTCTTTATGAATGACTTTCAAGATCCATACAAGTGATACATACATAGCATGAGACATGAGGTTTTGCTTGTTTTTAGTTCTCGGAAGAGTTCGGGTAGCTGTGAGGTTGCGACCTCGTAATGCTGAGGAATTGGCTGCTGATGCAGATTTTGCTGATTGTGTGGAATTACAGCCTGAGGTATCTGATGCTGCAATTTATGTATATAGCTTCTAAAAAATAAAAGATAATATTTAGGTGGCTTATTCATTTTCATGATGCACTGATTGAAGTCCTCTGTGTTATTATGATCAGCTGAAAAGGTTGAAACTGCGGAAGAATAACTGGGATACAGACACCTATGAGTTTGATGAAGTTTTCACCGAGGCCGCGTCACAAAAACGCGTGTATGAGGTTGTGGCAAAGCCTGTTGTGGAGGTGTGTACAAATGAAAGATCTTGATAGTCGTCTTAGTTTCACCTTCATATGAGCTTGCTTTTGGTAAATATAAGCAAGTGGAGAAACTTTTGACATTTTAAGCATTTAATATGCTTCCTTTTCTATTATTTTTAATAGAATCATTGAGAGAAATCCGCGATTATATCTTGCCCCCCAAGAGTAGCATTCCTGTTTACTCCATCGTTTATGGTCTAGGTCCTGTCCCATTTGACATAATTTTTGCTTCCTATAGAAAAAATCATGAGTTTTGGTTACACTTTTGCTTTTCTGGCACTCTACTCCTTTGAATCTTTAAAATACCATAGTTGAGTTTTATGCTGTCATTTTATATTTTTTTTACAGTTTGAGGAAAGGTATGTTCACACAGCTAAACTAGAAAGCTGGACTAAAAGTGGAGTACTGTTGTTAGCTATCACTGATTGAACTATTATCGAGCGAAGAAAGTTGAAGAAGTTCTTCTGATAATTTTGTTCTTTGCTGAGCTCTCTGTTTTAGACCTCAATTGGAAGAGTCTGAGGGAGAATGCTATTTTCAGCAATATATTATTTTACTTTACGACTCATAACCTTGTAGCCTTTAAATATACCAAAGATATGTGTTTGCTGCTCTGTATAAATCTTAATGAATTAATTTTTATGCTTGCTATGATTCATGCCCTTAAATGACACGAACATCTGTGATTGTTTGTGCAGAGTGTTCTGCAAGGCTATAATGGGACAGTTATGGCATATGGGCAGACGGGAACCGGCAAAACCTATACACTTGGGAAACTTGGAGAGGAGGACACTGCTGCTCGTGGGATCATGGTTCGTGCTATGGAAGATATATTGGGAGATATCTCTTTGGAGACCGATTCCTTGTCTGTCTCCTATCTGCAGGTTGTGGACCTTTGAATAACATCTTGATTTTATGCCCCTATTATCTCTGTGTCTTGTCACCATCACAATCCTCTTTATAAAGTTTTCTCTGTTTATCAGTTTTGGAAATTCATAAGAATAAAACCCAAAGTTTTAACTGTTAATATAACCTTTTCCTATCTTCACAATTTTGCTCAGCTCTATATGGAGACTATACAAGACCTCCTCGATCCTTCTAATGATAACATTTCTATAGTAGAAGATCCCAAAACAGGAGATGTTTCAGTACCAGGAGCTAGCTTAGTTGAAGTAAGAGACCAACAAAGTTTTCTGGAGCTATTACGAATAGGGGAAGCCCATCGCTTTGCTGCGAACACCAAACTGAATACTGAATCATCACGCAGTCATGCCATTCTAATGGTGAATAATCTCTTTAAGATTGCTGCTGGTACTTGAGCTCAGTGGTATGCCTATGAGCTACAGTACGTGACAAAAATTGTCATATGCTTCAGGTAAATGTAAAAAGATATCTGAAGGAAAAGGATCCCGTTCTTACAATGGAAAATGGTAGCAACTCCCATTCGGCTAAAACTTTTAAAGCTCCTATAATTCGGAAGGGGAAGCTAGTTGTGGTAGATCTTGCTGGCTCAGAGCGCATTGACAAGTCAGGTATGAATAAGAGTGACTATTGTCTTTAATTTAGCACTTACTGGTTTGTATGACATGCACCCACGCGTCAATATTAGCAAGCACATGTTCATTTGCTCACCCATAGAAGTATGTTGAAGAAGCATTTCTATCAACAGTAATTTTTTGTTCATCTTCTTCTTATGCTGCGGTTGCTATCTGTTTGCCCCTTCTGCCTTTTGTGGCACATTATTCTATGTAGATGCCTCTGCTTCCTATTCAGCCGTCTCAAAATTCAATTGGGATAAATGGTTCTTTTGCTCATTTGGATAAGGAGTTTTAGTCTGTCAACTTTTGGAGCCTTGATAGTGGTAGGAACAGAATGTTCTTTGAGGATTCAATATTGAAGTGTGGTTCTTTTGCCCATTTGGATAAGGAGTTTTAGTCTGTCAACTTTTGGAGGTTTGATAGTGGTAGGAACGGAATGTTCCTTGGAGAGCAAATTTCGAAGCTTTCTTGCAGAAAGCCAACCCTCCTATACCCCTTGCATGCCACCATCTGGGCACATCATAGCAAAGAATACCCATACTTACCATGATCTTGATAAACGGGTATGCTGCTCCTGTTTCAGTACGGTTCACCATAGTTTACGACAACGTATGGGACTGTGATGCTAACATTTGAATTCCGGCTTCATATGTGTTACATTATTTGCTAGGTGTAGTATGTTGAAATTTATTTATTTGTTTATTTTTTCTAGCAGAACGGATTATTCCACTAGACATTATTGGAGAGAAATCACTAAGATCAACTTCACCTGATGATTTAAAGAACTGCATAAATCTCCTTGTCTCAACGTAAAATATTTTAATCAGAATTTGGAACGAAAATGGGCTAACTAAATTGAATTACTAATGTTCATGATATGAAGTTTTCTCAGTGCCATGAAGATATGATAGATCAAGACATCACTGTGGAACTAGTTTAGTTAGCTGTATGAACTGTTTGTAACCATTAAGTTAATATGGTCAAGTTGCCTTCTACACTATAATCACATTGATTGATGGGTTAGTTTTGTTTTGGACAAATCTTTAACTTTAGTTTCGTCATTACTTGATGGCAACGGGAGAATAGCTTAGAATAGATCATCATAAGGTGAATTGTCATTTGATAAATATTTAAGATTCTGATTATTGGACTGGTATGTAACTGACTAGAGGAAAAGATTCTTAAGTGTGAATTCTCAATTCTTCATTTTTTTATTAGAAGATTTTTTAAAACAGGCCTATAGGTTCTTAGTTATTGTTTAGATGCTGCTTATAAAGTTAGATCCTTTATTGTCTATTGATTTACATTTATCAATTTTGCATGTGGCAGGAAGTGAAGGTCATACGCTTGAGGAAGCCAAATCGATCAATCTCTCCTTGAGTGCACTAGGAAAATGCATTAATGCTCTGGCAGAAAATAGTGCACATGTTCCAGTTCGTGATTCAAAGCTTACTAGATTGCTCCGAGATTCTTTTGGAGGTACAGTGTAGATCGCATTTACATTTTTGTTGAATCTCCTTTTCATTCTCAAGTGTATAATATTTGCATTGAGCACATCATGAGGGACTCCCAGTCTAGTGCTCCTTGTAGCGCCCATTTACCTTTTTATTGCAGTAATGATGGCCTTTGGTGTGACGGTGATAATGTATCTATCTGTACAGGATCCTACTGTTCTTTCTCTTTTACCTTCTTTGTCCCTAGTAAAATGAGCAGACATCCCTGATATTGATAAGAAAAATAGAAATTAGAATGCTTTTATCTTAAACCTTAAAAATTAGTTAATCCATGTCACTGCATCTCATATTGTTTTCACACCATTTTCGTCTTTCTTGTATACTCGGCTCAGTACTTCTTAACCAAGAGGCATGCGCACTATAAGTTATTTCTTTCATTTAGGGAAGGCTTCATGAATTAGCTTGTAGGTGGAACAGAATAACACCACGATATTTGTTGCCTGAAATTTTGGAATTTTTGCAGGTACTGCAAGAACTTCTTTGGTTATTACTGTTGGCCCATCCCCACGTCATCGAGGAGAGACAATGAGCACCATAATGTTTGGACAAAGGGTATGTTCAGTGGTCATCACTTTCACATATCACAGTTTGCTTTAGATGTAACACCGCCTCTCTGTTGTTTTTTTGGTTCTCACTTATATGTTTGGATTGTTGATGAATTGTGAAGCAGCACAATTTGTTGATCGCTTTAGTTAAAGCTTACTAATGTCAGCAAATCTCTTGATGATCTTCAATCGAGTGAATGAAGCTAAAGTTTTGTTCCCTTTTAGGCTATGAAGGTGGAGAACATGTTGAAGCTAAAGGAAGAGTTTGATTACAAAAGTTTGTCTAGAAGGCTAGAGCTACAGTTAGATAAGCTGATTGCTGAACATGAAAGGCAGCAGAAAGCATTCGATGATGAAATTGAAAGGATAAATGCAGAATCAGAAATGCGAATAGCTGAGACTGAGAGAGAGTATGCAGATGCCCTAGAGGTATGCACTCTTACAGATACAGTTTACAATTTATAACTACGTGTTATGCTTGTTTCAATGGCTTAGCTGAACTAACTGTTAATCAATTAATAGAAGGAAAGAATGAAGTATCAGAAAGAGTACATGGAATCAATAAAGAAGATCGAGGAGCAGTTGGTGGGAGATCAACGAAAGCATGATAGTGATAGTGCTACTGTTGCACACAATGATTCCTACTCTAATGGAGAGGTTAGCTCATCATCCTCCCCATAATCCCATAATTTGCTACTGCTCCTTTTTGTTAAATTGTTCTTGCTCAATATTCAAGGAGGAAAGCCTCATAGGGCTTTTTAGTCTCCATGCTTTTGTTTGATCCTTTTGTCTTTACAATGAGAATAATCGTGTAACCAAACTCAATTTTGCATTCTGTAAGCTGTTTTATCCGTGCTGGCAAATAACATAAAGGAAGCAATCGATCCCATGATCTAACCCTTTGAGATGCTCGACAGTTTTGATGAATTAGAAAATTAAGTATCTTGAGAGATGCACAATGAATTATACTTGCAATAGGAAGCTCATCTGGAATAACCAGTTGTTTGAGTGTCTTCCCCTAAAGGAAGCGATCGATCCCAGTGAATTAGCCCCGTAGATAGTTTAGAAAAATGAATTGAAAAAGGAAGTATCTTGACAGATGCATAATCAATTACACTTCCACAAGGAAGCTCATCTGGACTAACCAGCTGTTTGTTTGTCTTCCCCTAAGTGGGCGATATCAATACCGATACTCGGCTATTAAGTTCATAACCAAAAATCAAAAGGTCTCAATATCAAGTGAAGGCTCTAAGAGCCATAAAAGGGGATGCGAGATATTAATCTTTGAGGAGATCAGTGTGGATCATGCAGTCGAATAGAGTGCTGAGATGCATGGATATTTTAAGAATGTAGGAAGCAGTTGAAGTATTAGATTCCCAAAGTGCCTCTGGAAGCTGGAGATAGCTTACTTGTCTACAAGTATTCTTGGGGACCTGCTTGGAAACAGTTAAGAATGAAATCATGAAACGGATTTTTCAGTGTGCTTAAGTAGAAAAATGTGTGGATGACTTCAATTGGACCTTAGTGTTGATTTTAAATTAATGAAAAACTTCCTACCGTTTAGATAGATGCCAGGGCCCATAGTTGACATTTTTCTGCTTATTTCCTCGGATAATGGAAGAAACAAAAGAAAAAAAACAACTGTAAAATTAATTTTGGCGTTTTTGAACTGTGCATGTTTTCATGAAAATTTTTGAAAGAGTAAATAAGTAAATCAACAAATAATTCTACATTTTTCAAGGTAGAAATGAATTTTTGTAAAACATAGCCCTGACATGAATGTCAGGCTTGTTTTTGTTTTTCGCGTACCTTTATAATGCCTTGAAGAACAAATAGACAAGCTTAGATGTCACCAAAAATTTATCTGTAAGTTTGTCACTATTTGTCATAGATGTGATGTACAAATAAAATTGTTTGATGTCAATAATGTTCTCCACACTTAAAGTGACAGCATCAGAAATGCAAGAGCTAAGGCCGGGATATAGCTTTTTGCATGTGAATAGTCATAGCTAGAGACCCATTTTACGCATATCTCCTTTTGCTCATATGCTGCCTATATTATTTCAAGATGTTGCCTCCCTAATCTGTTGCAACATATCCTATACATACTATTGCTGCTCCTAGTTTTCCCCCAAAATAACAAATGGTGCATATGAAGTCAAACTTAAGATGTCTTGTGCATAGGTTTCCTCAATCTCAGCTCTTGAGGAAGTTGCTAATCTGAAGAAACTGCTTGAGAAGGAAACTATTCTCAAAAAGGCTGCAGAAGAGGAGCTTACGAACCATAAGAGGCAATTATATCAATCAAAGTTAATGGAGGTCTCTTTGTGATTGTTTAACATTTTGTTTTCCAACTCTCTTCTTCCTTCATTCTTTAATTGGGCTGTTGCATCTTAAGAGTGACTGGATAGTGTGTTAATGTCCATCTACTAGGCTTCAGCAACATCTGAAATTTTAAAGCTTCGCAAGTTGCTCGAAGATGAGTCAAGGCAGAAAGAAAAGCTTGAAGGAGATATTGCATTATTGCAAAGTCAGCTATTCCAGCTAAGTTTTGATGCTGATGAGGTATGCTAATCACACTGTCAAAGTTGACCTTTGGAACCCCTCATTTTAGTTATTCATTGCATGAGATGGCTATATTAATGCCTTTTTGCTTCAATGGCTTGCGAAAAGTTTGTTATGTTATATGGATGGCTGATATCTCCGTCTTTGATGCACTTGTTTAATCTTTATACTTTTGGTCCAGAATAAGACAATGTTTGGTATCCTAAAATGTGGTGGAAAATGTGATTGTAAGATATAAATTGCCACTCAGGCAAATAGGTCAGCTGCTTGAAGATGAGTCTTGACAACAATTCCCCATGCATAAGTACATGTCATTTATCTTGTAGAGAAGGAGACAACTAGACAGAGCTGGATCAGGGAATGATCCCAATGATTTAGACTGTCTCATGTCCCAAGTGAAGAATCCTCAGCTCAGCAATTCCGAAAATGGCGAGAAAGCCTCAGTAGCCAAACTCTTTGAACAAGGTAGTGTAGCATTAGTGATTTTATATGCCACTTTTACTCTTGATAGTTTTGGATAATGGACTAATTTTCCTTCTTCTCAATAACATCAAATCTTCTTATAGTGGGGTTGCACAAGATCTTGTCCTTGTTAGAAGCAGATGATGCTGACGTCCGCATTCATGCTGTCAAGGTGGTAGCAAATCTAGCTGCTGAAGGTGCCCTTTTGTACTTGCGTCGAGTGTTTCATGTTCTAATGTGCACTTTCATTACAATATGGCTTGAAAACTTTTTTGTGAGCTCTAATTTTTTTTTTCTTATGTAAAGGTTTTTATGTTCCTTGTTTCTCCTTGTTGCTTGAGTTGTTTCCTAGTGTCCATCTACTGATTAGATCTCTGAATAAAGTTTTGATTGCATGTTGATTTGGTCAAGTAGAATATCTATTTAGTGGTTTAAATCTGTCAATATCCTGTCAACATGAGTACCCTGTGTTTTCAAGTTGATTGTTATGTTTGAGCAAAAACCTTCACTGTGACTTGCAGAAGCTAATCAGCAGAAGATTGTGGAAGCTGGTGGTCTTATGTCCTTGCTGAATCTGCTTAGGAGCTCAGACGATGAGACCATACATAGAGTTGCAGCTGGTGCAATTGCTAATCTGGCAATGAATGGTAAAATTCATTTTCACCTCGTTCACAATATATAACAATCATTATAATGTTTCTATGCTGCTATTTTGTACTTCTTCCTTTTTAAGCAGATTCTTTGTTTTGTTTGTTCACCTAGAAACCAACCAGGAGCTGATAATGGCTCAAGGGGGAATTCGCTTGTTGTCAACAACAGCCGCTAATGCTGGGGATCCTCAAACTCTTAGAATGGTTGCTGGAGCTATTGCTAACCTTTGCGGAAATGGTAAAATCAAATACCCGATATTCATTGGTCTTGTTGGAATTGTTATTTGTTGTTCTTTCACTATTGCAGAGCTGTTCTTCCATTGACATGATTGTCAATGTTAAGATGGCAGGGCAGACATATTCGTTTTGGGAATATATTTGAAACTAAGCGATTGTTTTTCCCAAAAGCTAGAGTCACTTACACAAACCCATGGTAGAAAATTGTAGGAGCCCTTCTTTCCTGATGCTGAGATCTCGACAAAACAGATATCTTGCTGTAATTAGGATGGGTTGTAGTTTTGGACTATTTGTGTGGGGATGAATCGTGCTCAGATCCAGCAATTGTATATCAAACATTCTATGTATTCCTCGATCAATAATCATTAGCCTTTTGGAGGTTTGTAGCAACATGCTATTGTCAGGTCATGTTTTTGTGGGTATATATTGTCCTAATTCATTGTTTAGTACTGTCCCCATTTATGCCTTTTTTAATGCCTCAATATTATGACAAGGTGAGGGAATACATTTTAATCATCTGGCAAAGTAATCTTGTTGCTAAATCTTCTTTTAGCATAAAAGAGAGGTTCACGCATTTTGTTTTCATTATCCAGACAAGTTGCAAACTATGCTAAGCGGTGAAGGTGGCATCAAGGCATTACTGGGGATGGTTCATTGTGGGCATCCTGACGTTCTTGCACAAGTTGCTCGTGGAATTGCCAATTTTGCAAAATGCGAGTCAAGATCATCTGCTCAAGGTACATACCTTTTAATAACTAAAAGAGATACTTTACCGAAACTTTTATCATTGCTTAGACTATGCCCATGGTGTCATTTGATATCTGACTTGCCATTAAGAAAATATGACGATGCCATCATGAACTGAGTAGCTTGGAGCACCTGTAGCTAGGCGTGATGTCCCATCGTACTACACTTGGGATAGTGAACCTTGTAAAAAATGTTCAATCTTGTGCAAACTAATCTGTGCTTGTGACTTACAAGCTCCAGGTACTATAGAACCCCCTCATTCCACAATCCTCTCATCTTTTATGAACTTCATCGCTCTGATGGTGCAGGCATGAAGACTGGAAGGTCTCTCCTGATAGAAGATGGTGCACTACCATGGATTGTGCAAAATGCTAATAACGAAGCCTCTGCAATCAGGCGTCATATTGAGCTTGCTCTCTGCCACTTAGCACAGCATGGTAGTTTCTCTTCCTCTCAATTCAGAGTTTGAAGAATTTGTAACCTTTTAATATAAATCTGAAGTAAATTGTGTTTAACATCGTCTCAGAAGTGAATGTGAAGGACATGATTAGTGGAGGTGCGTTATGGGAACTGGTTCGCATCTCACGGGACTGTTCACGTGAAGATATAAGGACCCTCGCCCGTAGGTCGCTAGCATCCAGCTCTACTTTCAAAGCTGAACTGCGGCGATTAAGGATGGATTATTAACATAACTGTCGGCCTGATTTATCAGCTTAAACTAATCCAAGTGGAAGGATTGAGATTCCACATGAAAGGGGCCATTTTAAGCTCTGCTCTTGTAGAAGATTTCCGGTGGAGTGGGTCGTCATTTAGGGTTTGTGCCCTTTGGTCATTATTCATTCATGTTTGATGTTTTCTGAATCTGGCAATGCCATTTTTAGTAGTGTAAATTTAGTTAGTTTCCATAACTAGCTAACAATTGTTCCACGTGAAAGAATGTATAAAGATTAGATGTGTACAGCTTGGATTGCATAGGGAACATGCTTGAGCCTAGAGCTCCAGACAATGTAAGTGTTGAGTTTATTATCAGAGTTTACTTGCTTATCAGTTGGCGAACAAGTTGACTCTGGTCACGGGAATCATAGTCACGGAGGTATCCTTGAGAAATTGTCGCACTTTGAACCGAGCAATGTACGGTCACTTGGCTTTCCCTCAATCATTTTTTGGTGATAGATAAGGTGATTTCCTCCCCCGATGAAAAACGTTACTTGATCAGGAAGAAGGAGAAGACACGGAATTAGCAGCAATTGGTGTAAAAGAACATGTCAAACTTGTTCTTGGCGTTTCGCAAATAACAGCCTCGTTACATCAATAGAAACATCAAACCATCAAAAACGCCGTGGTATACTAAACCAGATGGCTTTATCTTTAGCTGAACGAGCAACCCCCTGTGGTTATTATCACCTCGCACGAAGAGCAACACCCATAAAGAACATAAATTCAAGTCCCAAGAAGAGATTTGTTCAGAATGCAAGACCTTGGTACAAACATGATGGATCCATCTCATTTTTCAAAGAATCTCAAGTCGCAACAATCAACAAACAAAAATGGTCAAGAAATCATCCGATCGTGCCAGCCTGTGCTAAGGATTAGGGACTGGACATATTGAGGAGACTAGTTTGAGCGTCCCGGCTTTCCCAAGAAACCCCAGATACCCGCGTAAGAATTAAAAAGAAAATCGAGGGGGGGAAATCCGTTAGCCGTCGTATTCCGGTTCACTAATTTGAGACTTCAGCTCTTTGGCCTTGTCGTCATCAAAACCAAGGGCAGCTAGTATCTTGTGACCTGGCGACTCCACTTCAGACCAGATACCAAGAAGCAAATGGCTCGTCGTAATCTCTCCACCATCAGCTGCGTCAACAAAGGAATGCAAGAACTATTAGATCTAGGCCTATAGTTGGACAGGCCAGAAAAAACAAACAATATAGGTGCATGTGTGGACCTCCAACTATATTTAAAGCATTAACAGCACTTTCCAACTTTCCAACCAAGAACCGCAAAAAACCAGAATTTGACTTCTCTGGGCGTTTGAAACGAAGGAAAAAACGTTTACATTATAACTCACTTGCTATGCCGGTACTAGTTCCAAGTGCAAAACTCTACGCCATCGAAATACCTTATACAATGAAGTACGGGCACTTTGCATTTCAGACATTGAAGAAGCTAACATTAAACCATTTCACATTAGTGATTCTCTCTATCTGAGATATTTAATTTAAGAGAGTTGTTCCATCATTTTAAGAATAAACTCGTAAAAATCAGAAAATGTAACTCATCTCAAACAAGTGAAACCTATTGTCATATTCCCTGATAATCCACGAGAATGGGTGGACCTCCAACTACAGCAGAACGCTATCACACAGCAGTCCTTGAAAGATGAATGAGTAAATTGACGGAAAGCTTACCAGACTTCAATTTTTCATCGACAGCCCAATCAAGCACCCTTTGGCAATCTTCCGTCAGCGGCGGATGCTCGGGGCTGAAAAAATACATGTCGCCCTTTGGAATTGACTTTATGGACTCTTCCCGCACCTTGAAAAGTGTAATTCCATTTGCCCGCAAAAACTTAGCAGCGGAGCTAGTCCCTGCACATCACAACCAAGAAATTAGAAGTAGCACAATCCATGTCAGTCTAATGATAATCCTTGAATCTTATCGAGACTATATGCAAAGCATGTGAAAACATATGTTCTTCCCAGTAACAAAATGAGGGCCCCATCAAGAGTGCTTGCATGATATAAGACAGGCCTAAGATGCCCCCTCCATGATTAACGTCACTGGCTACTCCACAGTTCAAGTAAAATCGAAAACTTTTCCTAAGAAACCACTTCACCAACCAGTTGAATTCATTATATACACGGTACAACTTCAATGAATAATGAAGCAACAACCGGAAGCAATATGAAAGATATTCCCAAAATGCACAAAGTGAATTACCCTCAATAAGCAATCCCATAAGAAGTGCCTCCGTTCCAGTAGTCGGATACTTGAGCTTCCTTGCCTCGAGTTCACCCATAGCAAACGACTTTATCGCCCTCCTCGACCATCTAATTCCACTCCCAACCGCAACAAAACAGAGAAAGACTCAATGTCCACACAGAACACAGAATACGAGTGAACACAACAGATTCATCTTCACTTATCATCGATGGAATCGACTACATACACAAACTGCATGTTCCGAAGCTGAATCAAGATAATTATTCCGTTCCCAGTTGTCATTTGATAAATGTAGCTCGTTCGGAGGACACTTTCGTTAACACAAACCAAGAAACAACAATAGAAAACACGAACTTTCATCCAACGTTTTTAGCTGAACTCACCTGGGAACATTCTCACTGGAAGAGACCCTCTCCGGCTTTCTGCAAAATCAAGCACAACAGTCCTGAAACAACAACACAGTCACCTAAAAAATGCATTTTTTTAAAACCAGAAACCAAAATTAAACAAAATCCCAAAAACGGAACGCGTAAAGTAACGCTTTCGAGGCGACTGTGGGGGGATTAGACTCACGCGGTCGGGAGGCTGAAGGCGACGGTGGCGATGATCGGGGGCGGCTTCGAAGACCGCGAGACGAGGCTCGTCGAACGGAGCGCGAAATCGCTCGCGCCGAGCCACGAGTTCGGCAATCTCAACGAGCTCGCGAGCCTCGGCCGGTGAGGGGACCGACCGCGGGTCGACGGCGAGAAGGGCGTCGACGGCGAGAGCTTGCAGACAGCGTGCGACGCCATTGCCGCTCAGGTCAAAAGCAAAAGCTCCGGAGTGGTTGCGCAGATGCTACGGTGTGGATAGAGTGAGAGAGACAGAGACAGAGACAGAGATGGAGAAGGAAAGACGGTACGACGTCGTAGCCGCACGTGGGCTCGGTTCTTTGTTCAGCGTTGGCCGGCCCAAATGGTTCGATCCGTTGGGCCTTTTGACATATTGGGCCTTGGGCCCATTCGTTTCTGGTTTTCCTCAGTGTTTTGTGTTTGGTGGAGGGACTGGGGAGAGCATATGTGCCATGTAGTTAGTAACATCTCCTGTTTTTTGATGTCTCTCTATGTCTAAGGCCTGCCCAGCATAGTGCAACCATTGGGGCTCGAGAGGGCCCTTCGTCGTTCGGGCGGAGCTTTTCTACGCGTCGGGCCGGATTTGGAGAAAATACGAGCTCGGCGGGGGGCGGGGGCTCGCGACTGCACGCGTGGTTTCCGATTTGTTTTGTAGGACGGAGCGAGTCTAGGTACTGCTCTTTAGGTCCGAAGTTTGCCGCCCTGTATGATCGTCAGGCTCGCCCCTCAATTGATCGAGATTAAAATAGAGTCCGAACAGCTTTGGAAAGTCGAACTCGAGCTTGAGTGAAACACTTTCGTTGCCTTACATTATGAAGCCAAGCAAACTAGTATCCACAAAGTTGTATCCCGCCACATTGTCGAGCCACTCAAACGGTCTCATTCTCACCTTTTTTTGGCATGTATCTCGGGAACTCGAAAAGCCACTCTCCCAATTCGGAAATCCTCGCGTGAATCATGAGATCGCGATTGGTCCTATCTATCACGTACACGACGGAAACAGTAGGTGTTAAGCAATCTACACCTCATGTCTTCTCACAACATTAAAGTTTTGCTTTCGTTTTCTTGTTTTTTGGAGGCAAATGGTGATCTTACTTACCCTACAAGATGATTATCCTCTAGATTAATCTTTAATCAATGCACAAACCAGATAAAGAACAATCTCCAAGATGCAACAAATCACATAACCAATCTCCTGCGGATCTCACGAAGCACAGAGGATCGCATACAATCACTAGAAGCTGAGAGCGAAGACCTGAACTTCTGAATCTTATCGTTCTGTCTAAAAGATCGAGTAAATCTCTTGATGAGTAATGTTCAAACGAAAGCGAAGTGGGTGCTGCGTGCGTTTTGTTGACCGAAGCTGTCTTGTCTTCGCATCCCAATGCAGGAAATCAAGAGCGCACGTCGCGCGATGATCTCTGAAGACAGCTTGGTAGAAAAGTGGTCGGGGGGGTGGAGTAACTATTCGCAACCTATCCTTGCCCTCTTGCATTAACTCCACTTCCCACACCTAGAAACGTGTACGCTTGTCACTTCCCACTTACCCCCAATTACTGCTGTCTCAATCCTAGATTTGCGCAAAGCTGTCGTCTCCCTGGCGTGTCTCCCCTTCGACTCTGATTCTACCCATATACGGATCTTTCGATGGACACCAAAATTTGCGGTGCGATACCGACTAAAAAGATATAACATACGTGATATCTTTGAATTAATTCGCTCAAGTATCGTTCACTTTGGTCCCTCCCATCCCGAGCTTTACAATTTTGTCCTTTGATATACAAGTGGATACCTTCCGGCGAGTTTATCTATCCTAAGAATACTCCCACCTAAGCACTGTCGTTACGTTAAAAGGTACTTTCATGAGTTAATTCTAGTTTCACGCTCGCACTCATCTCATAATTGCTTTCCGTCTGTTGGATGCGCAGTTCGGTTCCCTTCTACCCAATTTGCCGTCTTAGAAATCTGTCAGGAGTTGTTCCTCGTCCGAGCCCTTTAGCCCCGGCGATCACTATCCGTCCTTGTCAGATCATATCATTACAATAGAAGTTAACACTGCATGGAGACGGTGAATCCCGTGATTCGGCCTCCCGGCAGATCATGTGAGCTGCCATGTGATTAGGCGGCCAGCAAGTGAACAGAAGCTCAGACCAATGGGAGGGTAAAAGAACACAAAAAAGCCGAAGCAGCCTCGAAAAGATTGTCCCTCTTCTCCGTGGAAAAATCATTCCTTTGTGTCATGATGGTGTCAATCTTTGCACGAGATTTTCCCGGTATGAAGGGAATCTTTTACCTTCGGAGTTGCTGTGCACAAATCAGAATGAACGAAAGTCAACACAAGCGGCATTCGTGGGCCACCCGCCAAGACCGAAATTAAGGTCATCGCGATTCTTCCGGTGATGCCACACAGTTAAGTGATTTCGGCGAAACGACTTTTTTTCACGGACTCGTCGAAATGATGAAGTTGGAGAGTGTGATACCGGCTTAGAAGACAGCTCGTTATTATACCTAATCACACAGCAATTGACGTGAAAACATGCTTTGTGATTCGAGAGTACCTAAAAAAATTCCCCTCTCGAACGACTAAGTTGGCAGGTCGGATCCAGTTGCATTAATTGAAAGGGGAGTTAGAAAGGTGGAATGTGAGGACCAAAGCTTGAGTGAGTGGTCAAACTCAAGTGCGGCGAAATTGTTGTTTTTTTTTGGCTTTTCTCTTCTTTCTGTTTCCATTTTAGGGGGGTGAAACTAAACTGATCAAAATGGGTTGTAAGCCCATTTCTTAATTCATATTTGATAGGTTGAGTTGTTATATGAGTTAACTATATTTAGTAAATATGGATCGGCATTGGGTATAAGTCGCTAAATTTGTATAACATGAAAATGGATTGAAACGGATTAAATGTATTAATTTGAGGCGAACCATTTTCGACACGACCTGACCTACTCATTTGACGAGTCTATGGGCAACCAGGACCCACCTATTTGACGGGCCTATGTGAAATCGGGAGATATATCGCGGGTGTGATCTTGGCACGTGGGAAGGTCTACTCTGCCTCCCGGAAGGGCCCCCTTAGATTTGAGCATTTGGGTCTCTCCATGTGCTGCTGTGGTTGTTCTCGCCGACCATCGTGGGCTTCGGAAACCTCGAATCGGGTTGGATTCACTTCATCGTTCCTGTTTTTTTGACAGAAACGCGTAGTTTTGTAGCTTGTATGCCTTGGATTTCCCCCACTAAATGAAGCACCATTCCATTAAATAATCCCATGTTCACGAGATCGGATTACCGTCGTCGAAACCCTCTTTCGCGTATCTTCGCACTTCCACGGATAACTTCTCAAGCTCCCCGATGATAAAAACGGCACTCTCCGTACGGGGCCGGTCCAATCGTGCCTCCGGAGCGATCGCCGAGCGGCTAAAATCGAAGATGGCAACCCGGGGGGCACGAGGAATCATCGCGTCCCGTCGACTTCTCGCGAAAAAGAAAAAAAACCGATTCATGACAAGATGTTTCCTTAAGCACGCCCTTCCTCGTATGACATGGGAACAAGAAAAAATCATCCGACTTGATCACGTTGCTCGCTAAAGAGCCGGTCTAATCAAAACCAAACAGTTGGCTCGGCCAACAGCAGCTGCATCATCTGAACTTCAATTACATCTGCAAAGAATAGTGCAAAAAAAAAAAACCCTAGAAAAGAGAAAAGAAAAAGTGGGTAATTTCGAAAGCTTTCATGCCTAATGATTTAGAAGCGAAAGGGATTGTCTATGCGTGGGGGACGTGGTCCGATCGACACCGGACATTGTCTTTCTCAATGGGAACCGGAGATGCCCCCACCAAGATCTCCTGCACCTTTTTTTTTTCTTTTTTCTTTTCCTCTTTTCCCCTTTCTCGAGCTCTCGATATTTTAATATGAAATACGGAAACGTCGTTGTCGGAAATTCGATTCGGCGATTAAAATCTTGGTGGGTTCTTGATTGGAGAAGGCGGGGTCAGTTGCTGCTGCTGCTGTTGATGTTGCTGTTCTTGTTGTTGTTCGATTGCTGTTCTTTGCTTTGGGCCGTGCCCTTTTCTTGTTTCCATCGTCTTGTAGCTGGCACAGAGTTGATGGACCAACCGCTAGCAGATAAATAAATAAATATTTAATGGGTCAAAAATTTAATATCTAGGAAGGAGAAAAATTGTGAAAATCCCCTTTCGAGATGTAATTCTCTCGCCATCTGCAGTTTCTTTTGGCGAGTTCGTTCATTGTGGGGTGATGGCATGATTGGCCATCATGAGATTGGAGTGAAAGTGACCAAGAAAAAGGAGTTTCTGAATTTTTTTTTATATTAATTTTTGGCATTTGGTGCTTGTTTTTCAAGAATAGGGCCTTCGTTCGTGTCATTCAAATTGCATATCGCAATAAAGAGATGATTAAATGATGACATTATACATTAGGCCATCCCTCTTTTGGTCAAACAAAATAACCGCAACGAACATTTATAAATACTTCAAAAATCACGTTAAATAAATTAACCGTTGGAGGTTGGCATTGCACGTCAGGCAAAAGTTCAGAGCTTATCGGCGTTGTTTCCCTGTAGGTAATGAATTCCTGCGTATGTCAAGGAGATGTTCATTTGTTGTCGAGCATATAACTCCGTACACATCGGCAAAAAAAAAATTGCTATGATGAAGCATGTGATGAGGTTCACAAGAAGAAGAAAAAAGAGTTATCGACATCACTTAGGTATTTGATTTGACGTTGAAAAGAAGTAGAATTATGGTAGAAACAAACTTTGGTAGAAGCAATAAGAAAGGATTACCAAATCATGAGCACCATGCGAGAACTTGGACACGTCCGTGCCAAAAGAAACCTATGAATTCTCACTTCTCAGTGCATGCAGACGTCATATTTATCATATGCCGACGTCATTTCCCCCCGACATGTATTAAGCAGCACGTACGAAAATTTAATGACGGACATAATTGCAAGAATTTAAAAAAAAAAAATAGTCTGCTGTGTTGGTCTAGCTACTAGACAGAACGCTGCACTGTGAGTGGTCCAGCTCATCGTCCACGCCTCCTCACCTTCCGCAATGAAGACAACGTGAACGTAAAGCGTAAGAAATCTTAAAGAAGCGCACGAGGAAAAAACCAAAAAAATAGAGGAGTCGGCAGAAGTTCGATAGATGAAAGAAACACGTGCATGGAGGATTGAACTCGGGAGTTAAATCGAGCCGAGCCGAGTCGGTGCAATTCAGTGCTCGAGTCCAATTGATTTGAGTAACGAAAACTCTACGACCGATCGAGCTTGATTGAATGAGTTTACAGTATGTTTGAGCTCGAATCCGTCGGTTAATAAATTTTACTCGAAACTTGAATTAAATTCGAACCATGAGCTCGCCCTCGAACTTGAATCATGAAAATAAAATATAGTTAAATATTATATTATTACTATTTTTTCATTTTATATGTGTCGTATGATTAGGTATGTAAAATATAACCACCTAACAATGTATACGAGACATTAGAGTCGAAGTATTTTTAACCCCGAGCTCAACTCTATAAATTATTCGGGTCGAAAAGAATCTTATCTAACTCGAGTCTATATTGTATCAATAGCTACAACTAGCGACCTGCTCACACTCCTATTCACGACAAAACCTCGCGATCTCGGTAGTCATATCATGTGGGATCAATCCCCTAACCCCATCCCGATTCATTTCGGTCCAAATAGACATGCCTAGATACGAGCTATCGATTCTAAATGATGCGTTAACGACCATACTCCGTTCACAAAATGTTTCCTTCGCCCGGGCCGAGAGCCCTCTCGATGGAATCCATCATACGGGATTTCCGGCCAACTTTAGAGCGGGGAAGAAAGGCGGGTTAATTAGTTGGTAATCCGCGGCAATCCCCATTGGGGGAATATGCTTATGGAATGAGTAAGTTGTGGCCGGGGGGGCTTAATAATAAGAAGAAAGGCCAAGTCGTGAAAGGCAAGGCAAGCAAAGCCAACGATCGCTTTACTTCGTATTCACTTCATAATCCCAAAGCGATGATCCGCTCCACCCACCTGCTCGATCGTCCGCATCTACCGATCTACCAATCTTAGCAAACGATCTTCAAATCTCCCCGATCCCCACCACCACGGGTGCGTCACTTCTCTTCTTCGAACGTATCTAACGTCACACGAACATGATGATCGCTTCTACTTCTTCTCAGCTCGATCATGAGCGACGATTTTGTGGCTGGCTGTTGAGCACGTGTTGCACTTTGCCACGGGGGAAAGCTACTGCCCCCATGATCATCATCAGCTGTTAATTTGACATCATTAAAGAATGCGTACTTGGGCAGGCTTCTAATCTTGTTTTCGCGACTTCTTGACTTCATTCCCGCAGCATCCTTGGATTAGCTTGCTCCGGGTGTTGTCCGCTTTGATCCGTCGCGAGTGATTTTGTCCTTTGGACATACAGGCATGCATTTTCTCGAGAAGTCGCCCGTCCTAGTAATGTTCTAACTTGAACACGCATAATTTTAGAGTTTTAGAGCAAAATTTACAGATACATCAAAAGACACACTCGTGAGTTAATTTTAGTTTTAACATACATGTATCCCAAGCACGTTCTCTTCATGTTCGGTGTGCAATTCGATTCATTCCCTTTCCTTTCGTCATCCTAGAAATCTGCCATGACCTCTAGCCCCAACAAACAACCACTCCCATCCTCATTAAACCTGATCGTTACAGTTCCTACTAACATGTTTGGTTCTATGAACGCGGCGGTTCAACATTTGTACATTCTTTGCGTGGCATGTATCGAATCGACACGCATAATTGCCAGAAGAGACCACAAAAAGCATTAGTTTTCTCGCGAACCTTGTAAATATCTTCGCAGCAATTGGAAAACTTGAAACTGCGTTGTGCAACTTTATCGAGTAGAAGGTACCGACTCGAGATCGCTCGTCGACACGAATCTTTTGCTCAAGTAATGGGTCAACCCCCCCTCGTGCATGACCGGATACTAAACTTAAAAATCCCTCGTCGTGCCATCTACACGCTCGCAGATCTTAACTACACCCCAAGCTCGTCCACCATTTCCCGATCGCGCGCGCGAATTCGTTATATTAAACCCAAGAGTTGATTGTCGATTCAGGAAAGTTAGTGATGCACCACGAACGAAGCGAATACCCTAGCGTCGCAATCACGTGCAGTCTCGCTTTGACCAGATATCTTCCTCGCCTTCCTTCTCCGTCTTCACGCTTTGAAAATCACGTAAAGACGGAGCAGGTGTGGAAATCACGTAAAGCGGGTCGGGGGAAAAAAAAACACAATCGCGTCCGAATTCAGAGCAGAGCGTAATAAGGAAAGTCCGCGATTCCGGATTGAAGGAGAAGATACCAAAAAAAAAAAGGGAGGCGAAAAATGATAAAAATGAAGTGAGATCTCCGAAGCTTTCGTGACAGGGCGAATCGATGCGGGATAATAATTGCGACCGGGTTTGTTTATTGCGACATGTCGTGTTGGTGGGAGTCACGCTGGGGAGGAAAACATGCGGCGAGTGTCTCGAGGCGAGGAGACGTGCGGCGCCGTACTGTTCATTCATGCATGCAAGCTGTATTGCTGTCTGTCTCTCGTCGAGGCCCGGACCCGAACCCGGAGCCGAGACCGCACGGACGGGTGTGAACGGGGATCTGGAAAGCGGGGGGAAAATATACGGTCAAAAAAGGGGGAAAAACCCACGTCAGAAAGGCGTTTTCTTTTTCAATTTCGAAGGGGCAAGAAAAAAAAAAAGAGGAAGGTGGAGGAAAAATCCGGGGAGGAGGGTGGACCGTGGGCCCCGCTGGCCGACGTCCAGGCTGTCGTCCGCTCCCGCGTGTCAGCTCTGCGGAGGCCAGAAGCTCGAGCTCGAATTTGAGGCACTTTTAATCAAATCGACCGTTTTACCCCCCCCCCCAAAAAATAATAATAAAAATAATAATAACAATCAAATCCACATGACTCGAATAGAAAATATTTAGGACAAGTACCACGGAACATCCCAAATTATGTCTAACGTGATAAAGAAATATCTCGAATTTTTTGGGTTTTCGCTTCGCGATGGACAAAATTTAAGTTTTTTGTGACATGTCAAAAAAGTTTGAGATTTTTCTCGTTACGGTAAATACAGTCTGAGGTTTCTCGTGGTAGCAATCCAAATATTTACTTGCCTAACTTAGCAAAATTTGCGTGCTCGAATTAGGGAAATCGAGCTCCATCGAGCCCCCCCCCCATCAAATGCCGAGTTGTGCGAAATTTGGGTCAAGTTAACTCTCAGCTTCAACTCTCCGTGAGCTCGACTCGACTCGATTATTTTTTTTTTTGCGTGCTTTTGGGATAATATAATTTCATACGGCTTCTCGAATAAAGTTCTTGTCTTAGGAATCACGCATTTTCGCCAACCGAGGTAATGGCCACGTCAAAGACACGGGGGGTGGTGGGGGTCCACCCCTTTCGCTTTTCAGCTCCTCCTCCTCCTCTTCCTCACGTTATCAGATTCGGGCCGGGCGTCTGGGACATCCGTGATGACGTGGACCCACCGCCGCCTCGGTTTGGCGGGAAGGTCGCCGGTTTCCCGCCGGTTCTGTTCCTCCTTCGAATTCGTTTTCCCCACCCCTTTTCTTTTTTTTGTGTTTTCCTTTCTTTCCGGGAGAAAAGAGAGATTTTATCTTTTTTATGTCCTGTGCGGATCTTTCTTCTTCTTCTTCTTCTTTTCTAAAGAACAAAGGAAAAGAAAATCCTCATCGCACTTTGAATGTTGCATTTACAAGGTAGCCCACACATGTTACACCTCCTGTAAAGGAAAGATCGCCTCAATTTAAAGGAAAAGAAGCCGGGTCTTTAGCTGCATGTAGGAACATCTAGCTTACTCTCCTTTCTGAATAATCGTTAAGATAGAACTCGGGGGTGAGCTTAGCAAGAGATCGATTTTGTCTAGATGGGTTTATGCACCTTGAGAAGGCGCCGAGAACACGCGCTCGAGCCTTTGAGCTTCGATGATCGTGTTAGGGGAGGAATGAATGAGAGACAGAGTAGAGGGAGACTGACCGGAAAAATTAACTTAACTTCATGTTCGGAACGCAAATTTAAAAAGGAAGAAAAAAACAAAGAAAAGGAAAACCAAAGGCTTCGCCGGGTCGACCCGGGGAAGGGCAAAGGCGTCTTTTCAGCATCGACCATCGAACCCCGCGCTTTAACCGGCGCGCCGTTAACACGACCGCCTCGCCTCCTCGCGGCATCGGGGACTTTCCCCCTTCCCCCGCAGCATTCAATTCTCGTTCGTTAGTGCCGCGCACGTCGCGGGAAAAACATTCATCACGACGTCTTCCCCCGCGGGTCCCCCCCCCCCCCCGGCCACGTGGCGGCATCGCGGCTGCGGGGCCACGAGGATCCTGCGGCCGCGAGAATTCCGGCGGATCGCGAATTTTTCATTTTCTTGCTTTATGGAAAGCGAAGTCGGAGGGACGGGGAGTGGCTAATGCGACGGTGGCACGCCGACAGACAGACAATGGGGGGCTTGACTCCGAAGGAAACCCGGGAACGTGTTCCTCTGGCGAGGGGCACGTGACGGGGCGAGACAAGGCGGGCGGGCTGGCGGGACGCCTGTCGGGCCAACCCTGTCCCGACACGTGGCCAGGGGGGGGGGGGGAGGGGGTGCCGAGAGCCCCCCAAGATCGCGTGCCTCCGCGGCCACGCCAACGTCGCCCGCCATTCGCCCGCCGGTTGTGCCTAAGTGAGTCCAAGGTGAAGTAAAAGCGCGAGATACCAACACCACCCCTATGCAAACTGAGGAGGAGAAGGAGGACGGCAACAGCCCGATCGAGTCGCGACTGCAGTGGTGTTTCGGATGGTTTCTTTGGTTCGCTCAT
The DNA here is from genome assembly GCA_031216185.1 of Syzygium aqueum. Classification (NCBI taxonomy): domain Eukaryota; kingdom Viridiplantae; phylum Streptophyta; class Magnoliopsida; order Myrtales; family Myrtaceae; genus Syzygium; species Syzygium aqueum. Next base: position 4,436,714 of record CM062235.1, on the reverse strand, counting down.
TCCACGGAGAAAAAACCCCGGTTCGCCCGGAGCTTCTCGAGGCGCGAGATTACACAGTCGTTTCACAGCTCGATCAGTCCTCCCCGAGGGAGGGGTGGCAGGGTCGGGGGTTAGCTGGATGGTTCCGGGGGTGGCGAAAATACCGATGAGTCCCGAATGGCTAGTGTGGCGCGACCCCGCGCGTGCCGTAATTCGTTGTCATGTATGGCTTGGCCTTTGGACCCGTTTGTTTAGCGAATTGGAGTTAGTGTTGGCAGGTGGCAGCTCGAAGATTGGACCCTTCCGTTTGGATCGGAGCACTCTCTCGATCCGGCGCTCGATACCTTTTGAAAGGTAAGGGAAAGGGGGGGGGGGAGCGTGAAAAGACGACTTTGACCTCCCCGCCAAAGAGGACAAGCGGGGGGAACGACTGTAAGGGGGAGCTGTGGGAGGGGGGCATATTCGGTGGAACGAAAGTTCGTTACGAGGGGGGAGGTACAGCGAGAGGTACAGAGGAACCGGCCCCGATGAAGTTTAAATGGACAAGGGAAAGAGCCGCCCGACCCGAGCGGGCCTCCCGTCACGTGCCGAACGGTCGGCCGGATCGACCGAATTTTATCTCCTCCTTTTTCGATCACGGACGGGGGACTATCCTTGCTAGTACAAACATACAATCCCAAGTAGTCTAACTTCGATCTCTCTCTTTTTATTATTTTCTTATTTTTAAATTTGCTTTTAAGAAGCACTCCGGATACAGCCCTGGAGCTGCAATGCCGGCCCCATCCGTCCGATCAAGGATTTTAACTCGACTCGCCGTCTAATTTTGTTTTCCTGGATTGCGCCTAATTTAAAATGGGATGATGACATAAACAGACCCTAAACGTGGATCTCATTCGGAATGTGACCCATAGGCTTCTGGTACACGCTCAAAGTAGTGTCTGAATTATATGAAAATGTTCTATGTAATCCCTGAACTTGAATTAATATAAGGACTACATCGAACGGATTAAAAGTTCGTGAATCACATTACATATCGGGTTAAAGTTTAGGGACATATTGAACAAATTAAAAGCTCATGGACTGCACTGCACGTTAGGCCAAAGTTTAGAAATCGTTAAAGTCATTATTCAATTTCTAAATCGAGTTGGCTATTCAGAATTACTTTTTTAAATTTCTAGGGTCCTTCCCTATTTTCAAGTGGTGGGGGGGAGGAGGGGGCCAAAAAGAAAAAAGAAAAAAGGGAGGGGGGGTGGGTCGGGCCGGACAGTCCGTCCGGGGCACGCGCTACTCACGCCATGTGGCCCATCCCCCTCCTCTCTCTCTCTCTCTCCAGTCCTTTTGCTAATTGCCATAAATAAATAAACAAACAAATAAAGTAAATAAATAAATATATTTCTCATACTGCAAAATACCTTTAGTAAAAAAAATAAAATTTCCTCATTTAATTTAAAGTAAACTACCTGCATATATATATATAAGTGACCTCAAGCGCGAGAGTCGTCACAGTTGAAAGACCAACGAAGGCTTCTCTAGAGAGAGAAGGACCTGCCCCCCCCGGTAGCTCTGTAGAGAGAGAGAGCGCCGGTGGCAGTTGCAGAGGACCTCCGCCTCTTCTCGGCGGCGAGGGGCGGTGGCCCTTTGAACCGAAGTGACTCGATCGAAGGGGGAGGCCCGGCAAAAGGCTGACGATTCGGAGCACGAGAGAGAGGCGGAGAGAGAGAGAAAAGGAGCGGGAATCCGGCATTGCTGTCGCTGCCGTTCGTTCGCTGTTCACGCCCGCAGCCCGCAGGCAGCAGCAGCAGCGTCCTTGCGAACCGCAGCGCCCTTCGGGTTCCTCGCCTCCGGGTCTTGTGGCTTTTGCTTGCTTTTGTCTGGGTGGTTTCTTGGTGTTTTTTTGGGGAGAGTAGAAGAGAGGAGGGGGGAAGAAGATGCAGATGCAGAGAGTGGAGAAGATGGAGTGGCATGCTTGCCAGGACGAGTACGAGAAGCTCGTGTTTCGCATGAACACCCCGAGGTTTGTTCCCGGATCCATGTCCTCAAGTCCTTTCAACTTGGTCCTCGTGAAGGCCGTCTTTTGTCCCAGAACCGCAGAGGAGCTCTCTGGGTCTCTGTTTTTCTTTCGCCACCCCCCCATTGCTTGGGATTGGTCGATTTTTGTTCCCCAATTGCTAAGTTCTGTAAGGGACTTGCTCCGCTTCAAGAAAGAAATTATTTTTTGGTTGGAAAAAGATTTCTTCGCAAACCTTCCTTTGAAAGTTCAAAGACAGAGCCTGTCGTCTAGACTTTGAGGTTTAGACCGGATGCCATTCGCGCTGACTTGGCTGTTTGTTACTGTTGTTGTCCTCTTAACAGGGTGGTGATTGATAACGGTGCTTGTCCCGCTGCCACTATTGTCAAGGTATGCTTCCACGAAACCCTTTTCCAGAAGTTTCAACAAAACCAGAAAGAAAGAAAGAAAATGAGATATCTTGCTGCTTGTTCAATGCTGTGCGGGTCTGACCAAGTCCTGGGCTCGTGTTTCTTCAGGTCGACAGTGCAAGAAAACATGGGATTCTCTTGGAGGCGGTCCAGATCCTCACTGATCTCAACCTTTCCATCAAGAAGGCTTACATTTCGTCCGATGGAAGATGGTCCATGGATGGTGAGTCACCAAAATCTTTTTTCCTTAATTTTTGCTCTTTTGGTTCTTTTCTTGGCGTTGTGTCTTTATCTTGGTATCTTTACATTTAGTAACTTTCCTTGATCGCATTTTGAGCAATTTCCCTGATTTTTCTTGCCTTGGATTTTTCTGGGTTCTACAGTTTTCCATGTGACCGATCAAAACGGAAAGAAATTAACAGATGAGAGCGTTATCAGCTACATGGAACAGGTAATTTACTATTCTGAAACCTCTTAAGAGTTCTCTCTAACTGTAACTGATATATGTGGAACTAGTTACATGTGTACTCTATTAGAATATGGAAGCAATTAATTCTGGGATAAGTGGATCAAGTGATTTATTAGTCATGAACATTGCATTGTTTGTATCTAAAAAGAGAGCGCCGGTTTTGGTTGTTGCAGTCTCTCGGAACCATTCACTATACGAGCACCAGTGACTACACTGGCCTAACAGCGCTAGAGCTGACCGGCACAGACCGGGTCGGCCTGCTCTCCGAGGTGTTTGCAGTGTTGGCCGATCTGCAATGCGATATCGTGGAGGCCAAGGTGTGGACTCACAACGGCAGGATCGCTTCCTTAATATATGTCAAGGACTGCAATTCCGGGTCCCCGATTGAGGACTCGCAGCAGATCGATAGAATCGAAGCACGGTTGAGGAATGTTCTCAAGGGAGATAACGATATTAGGAGCGCAAAGACGTCAGTTTCTCTGGCAGTGACACACACCGAGAGAAGACTGCACCAGATGATGTTTGCGGATCGCGATTATGAGAGGGAGCCGGTCCTACAGCTAAATGGCGACTCTCCAGTAGTGACAGTACAACATTGGGCCGAGAGGGGTTACTCGGTCGTGAACGTTGAGTGCAAGGACAGAACAAAGCTTCTGTTCGATGTGGTGTGCACGTTGACGGATATGGAGTACGTCGTCTTCCACGCGACCATCGATACTACTGGGAATAGAGCATCTCTGGTATATATCTTTGCTGATTTTGATCAAAACAAGAAAAACCTGTTTGCTATTTGGTAAAGATATTGACTCGACCGTTTGTTGATGGTGTTTCAGGAATTCTGCATTAGGCACATGGATGGAACCCCGATTAATTCCGAGGCTGAGAGGCAACGCGTGATCTTATGTCTGCAAGCTGCTATCGAGAGAAGAGCATCTGAGGTATTTCACAGAAATCCCAACATTTCACTGATCAAGCGCCATTTATCTTGCAAATTTAGTACCATTCTTGTTTCTTTAGTTCTCTAATCTAACGAAATGTTCTCTATGTTCATAGGGTGTGAGGTTAGAACTATGCACGGCGGATAGACCGGGCCTTTTAGCAGAGGTCACAAGGACATTCCGCGAGAACGGCCTCAACGTGACGAGAGCCGAGATATCCACCACGTTGGGCACAGCTTTCAACGTGTTCTATGTGACGGATGCAGTGGGGAACCCGGCAGATTTGAAGATCATCGAGGCGGTGAGGCAGAGGATCGGGCTCAGCGAACTGCGAGTGAAGGAAGTGCCGTTGATCTACCACAGAAGCCCAGAGGGTGAAGGAGAGGACGCAGTTGGGGTTGCTGGGGCTGTGCTGTTGTCACTTGGAAGCATAGTGAGGAGGAATCTGTACAATTTGGGGTTGATCAGATCATGTACTTGAAAAGGGCAAAAAGAAAATTTGAAAAGAGAGAGAAGGGAGTGAGGGAAAAAACGGTATTTTGCAAATTGGTAGGGAGATTCGTCCACTGATGTGGCGGCATATTCTTGGCTTCAGATTGGGGGCTCTGTGTGCATAGCAGAAGAGGGCAGAACAGCAAAAAGTTGGGAATTTGGTAATGGTAGCTTGCTAGTTTAGTTTGGGGGGGGCGGGTTTGAGGGTTTGTTGGTTGGTCGGTTCATTTTGATAGGGACCCAGATTGGATTGGACGGTTGGGGGGGTCCGCCCTATAAAAGATTAAATTTTTAAATGCTTGATTTTTTATGGAGGTTTGAATTATAGCCAGAAGGGAGCAGAACAAAAAAGAAAAAAGAAAGAGGACAGGTGAGGAAAGTTAAAACAGCAAATTGGTAGTGAGAGGAAAAAAATTGGTAGTGAGAGGGTGTTGTTGAAGGTTTAGTGTTGATGGATGAGGGTCTTGGATACTGCAGTTTGCGTTGGTGTCGGTGTTGGTGGCGGTGAGTGAGAGAGATGAGTTAGGTAGATGAAATCATTTGTTATTTCTACACGGCAGCAGAGAGTATTGTACATAAAATGACTATTATTTTTTCTAGTACTTGTTTCAATGGTTGACTTGAGTTCTCCACATTCTCTCCGCGTCTCTGCACTTGTGAACTTTGTCCTGTAGTATTCGGATTTTACGAGGAACAACCCATGTAGACGACTGCGTTTGTTGGCTGCAATTACAAAACATGGTGCTGTCATGTGAGAGCCCCGAAGGGGAAAGAAGAGAATAGTAAATGGGCGGTTGAAAAATGATTCGTTTATATTAATGGTTGACGTAAACCATGATGAGCATTGCATTTGAGCTGGAATGTGTCCTCTGCGCACACTGTTTTGGGAGAATCTTTCTCTGCATTAACGACTCTTCCAGCGTTGCAACCAATGAGAGCACGACGAGTAACTCGATGTTGTTCCACCTTTCCGGTTGCTATCATCATTCCCCTCTGCTCGTTGTTCAATCAAAAAATCAAGTCAAATCAAATTTGGTTTTCGTTAGGTAAAATCATGTGAATTGCCCCCTCCCCTATCATGAATGCTTTTCAAGCGCTGAGTGCATCTTTTGTAACTTGACAAAAGGGTTTCTTCGGCGGTTGAGCACGCTGCAAATGTTAACAGTGTGGCAACAATTAGGGGGGAAGCGGTTTTGGAGTCCCGTCGCGATCGGTTTTCGGTTTTTTGAACTTGAAACTTACCCTATATATCTTGATATCAACGAGGTCAATTCCCTTTTCATTTCGTTTTGTTTTTTTAATTCCTTGAGAGTGTTGTTGGAGACTTCGATTTTTCAATTACACAACGCAAATTTCTCTAAAAAGTCTCTGTATATGCTGGAATCAAAGAAACGGAGTGTCTTCGATTCTTCTTGTACAACCTAGTGACCGATTTTTACAGGAGGCTTGTGAGCTTCGAATAATTGATTTGCGTTGAGGAAATGTGAAGAAGTGGACAAAGCAGAGCCAAGAGCAGGAGAGAGAAACCAGATGAAGAGGCAACAACAACAAGATTACAATATTCAAGTTAAAACTAAAAGAAGAAATTAAGGCTTCTAGGTCTGGTTCCACACCCAGAACTAAGGAACTAGACTAGTAATAGCCAGTTCCGTTTTCGGAATCGAGAACTGGCTGGGTAGGGTTAGCCCAATCCAGTTTTAGGATCTACCCTAATCCGATGCTCACCCCTAGCAACAATCTTTTGGGGTTGAACGAGGGTCTTAGTTGAAGAAAACGACTGCGTCAAATGATTCTCCGAGGCCTTTTCCGCAGTTCTTTTCAAGCTTTACGGGGCATGCACTTCGCTAGCAATACAGGCGAGCAAGATACGACCACCATGGCGCATCTTGCACATCCAATCACATAAAAAGAGCTTGACTAGGAACACGATTCTTTGATATGGATGATACGTGCGTAGATTTCTTGCAAGACATTAAACTAGGAATCCACTTTATACAAGGCCGTTCAATTGGGGTGCTAGCTAGCCAGCTCCTAGGTTTGATCCGCCCCTAACTTCGATAAATCCATAAGAATCACCCGCCAAAACCGCATGAGATCACTAAGTTTTTGGTCTCCCCGTCTTCTTGTCACATAGCATCGCACTAGCCGTCGTTGAGATCTCGCGATGATGTTGGACGGACTCGCCATGCCAAATTTGTCCCCACATTAGCAAGCAAAAAAGTTTAGTGCTAAGTCGGATAAACCCAATTTGATTAGTGCCAAATTCCGTTTGTTTAACGATGGTGGGCATCGGTAGTTCCACCATAACGACCTATTCCTGTTGCTTTCATTCGAGTTCCGACAAACGAAAAAAGAAAACTATTTAAATTTGAAGTGGGCAAAGATAGGCCGGATTTAAATGAATAAAATAGAATTAAATTAAAGGGGGTCGCTAGCAAAAATTAAAAAAAATTAATAATAATAATCGCGCGCTTTGGTATGCGCCCGAGGAAGACACCACGACTCCCGACGGTCAATCGAATCCCAAAAGCGGAGCTTTTGCTTCCGGCTTGGCATCTTGGGAATCATCTTCTTCTTTATTTTGTCTCCTTCTGTTTCCCCAAATTTTTGAAAATTTTTTCGAATGAAGACGGCATTGTATACAAATTCAGAATCGTAATCTGTGTAGTTAGTGAAAGTCGAATTGTTCATTGACGAGCAGTTTATTTTTCTTTGGTCTCGCCCATCTTTACTATGTACATGTGTGTGTACGGTGTTCGCGGAAATTGAAACCCGAGACCCGGTACTCTCTGGCCCCGTCCCCTCAAACCCTTTATCGGTAGGGCTGCATGCTTTGTTGCCGACATGCAATTGATAAGCAGGAAACATAAACTATACTAATACTCCATTTCTTCCGGACCCAATACATGCTCGACGATAAGCACTGAATCGAGGGTTCACGATCTCATGATAGAATTTTTCGGCGTTCATACCTATAAGCATATTAAATATCGTCACGTGAAATTCTCATCGTGACGTTTTTCCTCATAAAGATATAGAAAAATCCGCGACACTTAACTCGGAAGCGATGCACTCATATGAAATTTCCATAGATTAGCCAGAGTACGCGTTCGATAAGCATCACGTTGCGCATAAAGCAATTGACCGGGTCGACGGCTCCATCGGTCATTCTCCACTCGCCATCGGTTTTTCGGCATTGGGTGCGATTCGGGTGTCGACGGGAGTGGCGGATGACTCGAAAAGGAGTCCTTATCCTCTTTCCCCTAAACCGAGAATCCTCCATGGCTCAAAAGATCACACCTTTTTTCCTAAGAACGGCAATGGTCCGTCCGACTTGAAATGCCGAAATTTGCGCCGATTAACGAGCTGAAAAGCTCATTGTATTAGCTGGCACCACCTTCTCCTCTTTTTTCCTTCTCGACCTTTATTTCTTGTACTATTATTATTTTATGTTGTTTTGAATTAATGGAGAGGAAAAAGAAGGGAGGGATGGGAGGGGTTTCCCACTAAGCACACCACTGACCACTCATTGGGAGGCTCTTCTTTTCATGCGCGGTTTTCGTCTTCTAAGGTCGATTCAAACGTTTGACGGTTTTCACACGCACCCGCACAAAAATCAAAACTTCAAAGGTCTAATTAGGTCTTAATTTATCTGTTCATTTGGAGTTATCGAACCCGATCGAGGGGGGCCGCGTGACGGTTGCGTGCGCGCCGGACGTTGTGTTCTCGCGAGAGCCGTTCCCTCGTCCCCCTTGTTCGGGCGGATTAACAGCTAAAGAAAGGGAGAGTCCGGCATTGACACGGGTCAGCTCAATCGACTTCGCCATAGTTATATACTTGGTTCCGTCGGTGAGCACAGCAATGATTTTATCGGCGAGAAATGGACGTGTGTGTATATATGTTTGTAGACTCGGAAATGACCATATGCTAAAGATTGGTGTTGGGTTAGATGCCATTGGCATAGGGACAAGGCATGTGCCGAGGGTTGAAATGTGTTGGGTCTTGTGGGCCGTTGACCCCTCTAATAATTTAGACCAAAAACCCTGAGTTGCCTAAGTACACCAACGTCTTATATACCGTGTCGTTCTTGCAGTCTGTAATGCAATTGGGAATGAATATCCTAGCTTCTTGCTAATTAGTGAGAAGGATACAACACGCAAAACTCCAATTTGTCCCATGTAGGATTAAGATTGCACGCGACACTAGATAAGCCGAAAGAAAAAGCCAATTTAAATCCAAGAAAAGGGTCCACGAAAATTGCAATAATTTAGTGCAAATTGGGCCAATGATGGGTCTATAAATTTGAGAGAATTGAAGAGGGGGGAAACGAATTTAATTAAAAGCTAATCCGACAAAGCAAAAGGAGGCTCGTTTGTTTATGCCCCGGCCGCATTCTTTTGTTAGCAGAATCTAAATTCTTGTGTGCCCGTCTCTCTCCATGTTGTCCTTAATTTTTGTTACCCTTCTTTTTGGCCTTGGAACTGAGTTTTGCAACTTGATAAAGGTGCGTGAGTGATCACAGCTTTAACTTTCGCTTTCTCGATTGGTTACATTTCTTTGAAATATTTGTTCAAAGAAAAATAGTATGTAAATCTAAAATTTAGATTCACATAACTTTAGATTCAAATGATCATGTGAATCTAAAATTTGTAAAGAGACAACTAGTATGTGAATCTAAAGTTTGTATATTATAGGTAAGGGCGATCGGATCCCAATTCTCAAAATTGAGAACCGGAGATCTGCCCGGACCGGTCCAATATATCTAGTCACTTCGGGTTTAGTTTATATTTTACTAATTTTTTTGACGAAATAAAAAAAATCATATGTAGTCGATCCAGTTCCTCCTTAAAACTAGGAATTAGACCGCTCAGACACTGGTTCTACTTTTAGGAACCGGGAATCGAATCGACACTCCCGGGAGCCAGATCCAACTAGCCAGTTCAGTTTGGTCCAGGCAGTTTCCAATTTGAGCGGTTCGTTTTGCACACCCCTAATTATAGAGAGGTTGTGTGGCTATGTTTATTTTTGTTTTCGTGTATGCATAATAAAATCACGTAACTTGTTTTTGGTTAATTAAATCTGTGAACTGTCCTTTTCTAAAATTCTGATACGAAGCTTGTGTAGCTCACGGCCGTTTGCAACCATGGCGAGCTTGAGGTCGACCTTGCACAACCTTGTAGATTGAGAGCCACAGGCTCAGGCCGAGCTTGCATGGCCTTACTGTTGTGAATTGCGAGTGATCTCTCCACAGATAGAGATGCTAGGGGATGTGCGCGCAAATGGTGACTAAGGATGTGGTGTTGTTGTCGACATTAGGGGTCAAACTGTGGCATTGAGCGGCAACTCGACACTGTTGGGGATGGCTCTCAATAGCTACTTTGCCGTGTTATTATGTCTAGAGAGAGAGAGAGAGAGAGAGAGAGAGAGAGAGAGAGAGAGAGAGAGAGAGAGAGAGAGATTGGGTGTGGATGAGGGCAACGTGTTAGGATTCGGTGCATAATCATAAGAAAATAGAGAGTAGAAGCGAGAAAAAAAATCGAGACACAATAATTTTTATCTGGATTCATCCTTAAATTAGGGTTACGTTTGGTAGAAGATTCTACTATAATTAGCATCTCCCACTTTTACGTTATATTCTTCAATTACAAGAGAAAAGGATAGACATTTAGTAGCAATTCTTGAGCCCGAGCTCAAACGAACAATAAAATATGAGTCCTTACCAAAAAAAAAATAATACAATATGAGTTCAAATTATAAAAGCCTTTTGACATCAAGGGTCGCGGGCGGGGGACACTGTCCTCCCGGACCCTACCGCAAGAAGTTTTTGTAGGTCAGAGAGATGAAAAATGTAGGATTTGAAATGGCCGGCGCGACATTTGATGCGACTACGGAGAGCAAAGTTAAGGATGTTCTGTCTAAAAGACAAGCCGCTAAAGAGAGTCCGAGGCGGATAATCAGCTACGCATCTTCAGCGAAGATTACAAAATCTCTCGCACGTTCTATCTTTCACTCGACAAGGTAGACAACGAAACAACCAAGAGCATAAGGATTTCGCGTCCGATACACCTAGATTTCTAAAGCTTCATACAATACAACAAAGCTATCGAAAGTTGGCCAAAGCAGGAATCTATCCAAAAACATACAGAGAATTTGTTCTCTTGGCCAACTATTAACAAGACGTACGCGAGAAACTTAAGTACAAGTGTTCTCGCGAGACTTCGCTTTTTTTACATTGGAATAATCTCCATTCCACCTTTGTTAGGCCATCTTGTTCGATGGAATCTCTCCAATTTGTTCCCCATCCGCACAAATCATGGCATACACAAGCACTAGGAGCCGAGAATATTCCTTTGGTTTCCTCCGATTTTGGGGTTCTCGATTCTGTGCGCAACCTGTGAATATACTATCCAATCGTGCTCAAAAAGGTTGCTACATCGATTGGGCCGTCGAGTGTTGGAGGAACTCTTCGTTCTCATTCGATGTTGAACCATACGTATCATGCACGACGCCAACTTTATTTCTAAATTTCAAAAGTTATTCTCGATTTAAGGAATGTGCTAGTGAGAATACGAATGTCGGGTATCCGAGAAATTTCATGAAAAATTTCAAAGGCTTCTAGCAGAAGAGCTACAAAAAGCCTACATGTGGTAATGGGCTTATTGGGCCGGGCTCAATGCAGATTTCAAATTTCAGTTTCCTCCATTCTCCATGTGAGGTCCTCTATTATCTTCTTTTATTTTATTTTTTAGTGAATAAACTTTAGGTTGTGATTATATGGACTTTACTAAATGTACGTACCTCATGCATTGACCAAACACAAAATTGGTGGGAAAAATATACGATGAAAATCAATTCCGATTCCAAAGTCGATTTTTAGGAAACATAGGGCACTCGTCTGCGATAACTCGAGCATATTAAAAAAAATTAAAATTTGAATTAATGACCTACAAATTCAAAAAAAAAAAAAATAGAGAGCTGGGCTTTCAGACAGATCACCTGAATTGGGCTTTTCAAACCTTTGTATGCAGTTGAGCTTTGGGAGTTACGAAGAGAAGTAGTAAAGTTACTTTCAAGAGATCATGGAAATTAGCGGTTGTTTCACAAATCTTTGCCCGGCTCGATAGATAGTGCCTAGTGTGATGATCCGAATCCAAACCTTTTATCGACGAGAAAGAATTCGTTAGTTCCTCGAGCTGCATCTCTCGGGGATTCATCGCGGGTAATTTTTCTTTTCCCTATTTTTCCCGGATCAAAATAGATAGCCTCAAGGCGAAGGGACGACACGAGATGAGGTTACGTTCAAAGCATCAACGAGGAAATGGAAATAAAGAACGGGCAAGTGTTATTTTTTCTGTTGTCTTTTCGGTGATTAAGTATAAGAAAATGCTGAGATTGCTTGGCTTCTACTTTCATCATCCTCATTACACCTATAAAATAAAAATAAAACCTTTTTTTTTTAAATTTGGGTTAAAGCTAGTTAATTATGACTAAGTACTAATCCCGCCATCCCAAGGTCAGTGGTCCTTATTTTTTTTTTTTTGCTAGAAATGGTCAGTGGTCCTTGACTTTAAAGAAAGAGGGAAATTCCTTGATATACGGTCGCCAGATTTGTCCAAGTGGACCTGCCCAATTATTAATTAACAAAACCCCTTCTTTTTTATTAATTTATTTTCTAATTTTGTCATCTTTTTGGAAGGCCATGTTCTCATTGACTACAATAATCCAGGTCCATAGGGCATGCTACAAAAGCCTTTTTGACCAGCGTGCCTGCTGATTTTGACTCCATGGAGGAGGAATTCAAAGCCTACTTAAATTCCTTTTACCGTTAATCAGAAAGAAATGCACACCCTGTTAATTTATTTATTTAATTAAATTAATAATTGATTAATTTGAAGTTAGTAACCTATTCAAACTAGCAAAAGAGCAGAAGCCATGCCTGGTTGTAAATGTTTGACACATATGGAGAGAGATATATGTTAGGAGATGCGAATTAGCATAGGAAAGAGATTTAAGTGAGTTTAAGCTGCAGGAGATTTAAGTTCGATTCTAAAAAGCAAGATGTTTAGAGAATTATATTGAACACTGGACTTGAGTTTAGGGATTATTCGCATCGTCTTTCCTAGAGGTTTGACATCAAGCTCTTCCCTGAATTCACTTTCTATACGGTAGAGATTAGTACCAACATGAATGAGATATTAGGTAGGGGGCTGAAATTTGTAATTCAAAGCTAATTCCTCACCTTTTTCTCGTCTCCACAACGCGCCACCCTTTAATTATCAATCCGATTGGAGCACGCCTGAACATAAAATATTATGAAAAAGCTTATTATTATTATAATTTAATTTAATGACTCACTCACTTTCATCATGAAAACACATACCATGACATGGATGTGCAATAAAAGTCACTATAAGCCCTACTCATCTTTAGGGTCAAGTGGTAATTAATTGATTAATTAATAATCCAGTGTTATCTAAATATAACATAATGAGCTCTCTTTGATTTGTCCGCTGCGTCCCCTTTTGGTTTTTTTTTTTTTTGGATTGAGTAGAATGCAATTTAAGTCAGGTTAGATCACCGGCCAAAAAGAAAAAAATTAATAAAAAATATTATAAATACACAAACGATATGTCTTTAAAAAAGACTTAAATAATTGGAATTATTATAAGATGTCTAAGCTAATGTTGCATCGATCTTATCACCATATTTTTTTATTAATCCGATTAATTAATTTAGATTGTTCTTATCTGGACATAATTTTTTTTCAATTGTCTTTTTTGTTTTTTTGCAGCCCTGTTTACGCAAGATGCCATCAGTCACTGTGAAAATAAAAACAATTTATTTATTAATTGCAAAAATATAATTTGCTTTGGTCAATGCTTGCTGTCCGGCATTCAACTTTATGGATCTCACTATTTTATTCTTGCTCTCGAAGCCAGCGATCACTTTTTTTTTAATCCCTTTTATAAAATTTTTTGAATTGTTATTACTCGAATTAGATTTTACCAATCTGTTATTATAAAATTGAATTTACAAAAGAAAGTGAGAAAGTATAAAATGTCGATTCCATTTGTGAAATTTACCGGGTAATTGTTCTTCTTAGAAATTTTGTCTTCTTCTTCTTCTTTTCATTCGTTAATTTCTTATGGAATATTGAGATGGAAGACAAAATTTGAATGATAAACTGATAAATCAAAGCTCGTGAACCTGTTCCTCATCGGTTTTCTAACAGAAATTTAGGATCCAATTGAGTGGATTTTTTTAATAGAATTATTTTCATCACTGTTCTCAATCATGTGAATTATTTTTGCAAATACACGATATGTCTAAAATAAGTGAATTTTAAAATCAGAGAAAAATTTAAATAAAATATAAATGCGCTATGCTTAACAAAGGGTATGATTTTTTTTTATATAAGATAATGGATTTCAAAAGAAAGAAATAAAGCTACATAATTCATATTTAACAGCTAACCATTTTTTGTAATGTCAAAGTTGTAGTTTATTTATATTAATGTTGCGGCCATAAGTATACGGATTACGGCCATATATATATACATACCATATTGTGATATCACTGAATTAACTTATTCAAGGTATTGTCCACTTTGACCCATCTCATACCGAAGCTCACGATTTTATTCTTTGGAGTACAAATTGACACTTTTCCAAGAGGTCACCCATTTTGGTAGTGCTATCACTTAAGCACGCTTAAAATTAGAGTTCAAATTCTAAGTTTGTTGTTACGTCAAAATGCATCTTCAGTGAGTTAATTTCAATATTATATAAATCTCAGGAATGCTTTCTCTGTTCGGTTCGCAATTCAGTTTATCCTTGCCTCATTTGGCATTCTAGAAGCCTATTAGGAAACGCTGCTTGTTCGAGCATCTGGCTTGACATTCACTCCCGGCCCTCATTGAACCAAGTCATTACAGGCTCACTAGCTTCTGCGTGGTTCATCGCTAAACAACACATCTACTTGAGTGAGCCCCGCTCTAATACAAATAATCTTCACACCCAAACCCCTATAAGTACAAGGGAACGACACAATCGTCCTTCTACTCAAGTGACACGCCTTCAAACAAAAACCAACATGAATATGTTATCAAAATGTATATCCATCCTATATATGAGAGTGCGCAAAAAAATCGGAAACTGCCTGGACTGCTCAAAACTCGACCAAACTGAACTGACAATTCTCATGGGGATCGGTCCAATTCTTGGTTCCAAGCATAGACCCATCTACCTGGACTAGACCGAAGACCGATACATATATATATATATATATATATATATATATATATAACGAAAAAAAAAAACTCTAATCGGGCTTTGCACATGCATATCTTTCACACCCCTATCGTCCACCTTTTCACACAAACCCTCTACCCTAGCCCTGTCAACACTCTCGCCTCGTCTTAAATGTGTTTTTCTTTTCAATGTACAATTTCCTTTCTTTGCTTACACCAATGACCCACCATTAATGCAACCTCTCAAAAGTTATGACCTTTCTTGCTTTACACCGAGTCAAGGAGAGTTGGGGTCTCTTTTCTATATCCGTGGGTTTGAATTTGTGTATGAGATTTAAAGAAAATGGAAGAGAGAGTTCTGTGTTGGTGTTAAAATGGACGGAGAATGGAGATCACTGGCTAAGACCCCAACATATTTAGTGGCGACTGTGGTCAGTGTCTTGGTTTGTTCTAGGTTTCTTCTTTCAAGGCTCTTTGAAGAGGGTTCAAAAAGTCTGAACTTTCTTTTCCGATCTTTCTCTTTTATGTTTTTGGTTCTTTACATGTTCGAGGAAAGTTGGCAGAAGAAAAGAGTGCGAGAATGAAAATATGCATCAATTGTTTTAGTATCGTTTTGATACTAAACAGAGAATCATTGCACGCGCTCACACACAAAAAGACCAGTTTTATGGATTCACCCAAGAACTGTACCAGACTGATGGTTTAGTTCTTTGGTAGGTCCATTTTATGGAATCGGTCTTTAATGGGCGGCTCCCGATTTCAAGGAATCACAATAAATTCTCATTGATAGTGCTATTGTAACTTGCCTTTAACTGAAGAACTTGAAAAAATATGTAAGATAAATGGTATGAGCAATCACATCTTAATGAGTGGTACAAATTTCTTCTAAGTAGGTTGAGCATTAGCTATGCACATTTATAAAACATCAAACTCACTTCTTTCAAATCCAGCACATAATCAAAATGAGTTATGTTACTTTTTTTTGGTCAAAAGTCATATCACCTTAACATAACCATAAACATATATGAAATATTCCTTAAATCAATTATATATGAACAAACATCAACGATGAAATTCATTGATCAAGCTTTATCAAATCATACATCGATGATCCATTCCATTGACTAATCTATTGTTTAATATCGAACCATGGTCACAACATAATACATAGCGGCAAGGTGACTAAGATGTCCTCCGATAAAGTCTCAACCTACATATCAACCGGTGGCTCGGCCCCAAATGATATCATGAAACTAGTATGCATATCTAAAAATCTTTAAATCAGGTTTGCAATGATAATGAACATTAAACCACCATCCTCCAACAATCCACAAGACCAATCCATAATTCATATTATAAATCTGAATACATTTCACAAACTAAAACATATACCCTTTTCGCAACTTAGCTCATCAGCCAAAATACTTTTCATAAAATATTTCTCAAATCATTTCAGAATTCATTTCATAAACTAGATCCGTAAATCATTATATATAACCTTTCACAATGCCTTTTATAAAACGCTTTTCAAATCTTTCACAAATAGCCCCAAAGTTATAAATGTCTGATTAAGATTTTTATGCAACAAAAATGCTTTGTAAGGGGGATACCTATCACATTTGCATGGTTTGACTAGTGGACTACACGTAAAAGGAAACATACGTTTTCTTCCTCCTATGAAATTTTATGCCCAATAATGTTGAACTGGGTGTGTGTTTTCGGTTGCAAACTCAATGACTGACTAATAATTTGGTAATGGGCAGTTGAGCTTATTCTGGAAAAGTGTCCTTGAAGTCTTCTTTCTTTCCGCGAGAGGAGGTCATTTTTCCATTTAGCATCTTCCCCTGTCCCATTTTTCTTCAATCTAACAGGACAAAAAAAGACCCTTTATCAATATTTTATTTCCAATTTTCAAAAAAGAAAATAAATTTCAGGGTTCCCTTCTCGAAGAGTGAAATAAAAAACCTGCAAAAGAAAGAGAAAAAGAAGGATTCTTTTTTGGTTATTTGTCGTGTACATTTTTTTTTATAAACATATAAATTTTGGTTTCCTAAGAGAGTGTAAAACAGCTGGATCACGTGCTGTGCCTAACATTTGGTATACACCAATTCATTGTTATAATTATTAATAATTATTATTATTGTGTCTTTTATATCGAAAAAGTAAGTAATTCATTGCACTTTCGGTAGGTAATATCAAGGTGGTAATTCAAGCACATGGACTGGTCTCTACCCCCGTGGTCCCCCCCCCCCCCCACTTCCACATTTCTATAATAATTTAAATTTGCGAAAATCCCTCATCAAT
The DNA here is from genome assembly GCA_031216185.1 of Syzygium aqueum. NCBI lineage: Eukaryota > Viridiplantae > Streptophyta > Magnoliopsida > Myrtales > Myrtaceae > Syzygium > Syzygium aqueum. The sequence goes on along the minus strand of CM062235.1, from coordinate 4,419,865 downwards.
TTACATGATTATAGGCATTATTAAAGAAAAAGTGACCGGTTTCACATTTATGGTTATCTAGGCAGATGTACATTTTTCAATTGAATATTAGGTACTTGCTAAAAAGGGTCATGACATGACTGTTAGTGGGAAATTAAGCTTTAATTTCTTGTTATAAATCATGCACTATCCATGAAGATGCATGAGAAATAAAACTTTGAAATGTTTTTTTTTGTTGTTGTTAAATCATTAAGGTTTCATTTTGATCGACTTACTTCATATGTCCAAAAATTTTATTTCACAAATAATAATTGATTGAAATTTATTTGGCGATTTCTCTTGCACCTAATAAAGGGTGAATGATATGAACGGTGCATGAACTTAGAAAATACCGAAAAATTTTAAAAAAATCCATGGACTTGCAATTATTTAAAGCGAGGATGGTGTTGTTCAAACCAAATCAAAAGCTTTATTAAAATAAATGACTTTTTTAATTATGAAAAATTTAAGATGGACTTAAATGTTATTACTTGCATGTTTTAAAAACTCTAGTGCCGGAAATGAAATCAGAATCTGATTTAAAGCTTAAAAAGTTAAAAATTTTAAAAAATAATTGGGCTTTTTATTAATTTCCTCTAATTAATATTGTTCTGGGTCATCATTTTCATTTGAATTGGTTATTGCACGCCGGATCCGAAAAAGAGGAGAATCTTGGCCATCACTACTTTTCTTTACAGACAATTGCTTCATGCCTTGCCAACCAAAGTCTCAATTCATTATTTAAATATTAGGGGGAGGTATTAATCCAATATTTCCCCCACCCATTTTCCAAGAAAAACAATTCAAAAAAAATTGGGAAAAAAAATATGTATATAACCCTACCCTCTGCCAATAATTAATTAATTTATTACATCTCAACGGGAGTTCCAACCAAAACACGGAAATCAATATCTCCACATTTAAATATGCCAAATAAAAAAAAATCAACCTTAAAATAATAATTTCGAGCGATGCTTATCTGATATATTGTTTTCTTTTTACGCCTGTCTATTTCTTAATATAATATCAGTTCGGACAATCTTAGGAAAGTTGGGAACCAAATTAGCTGAACAACAACTTTACCTAAAAAAAAAAGATTTTTTTAAAAAAAAATTATTATCACCTCCCTATACTCCACCTCTTTCCGAAATATCAAACCTTCGACTTTTTTAGATAAATATAATTTAGTTTTTCTTTACTGGAAAAAATTAGGATGACCAACTTTTTAAGTTTTAAGCTCTCCCGTTTGAGCTTAATTCTACTTCCTGTAATCAAGAAACTGCAGTGAATCTCACTGTTAAAAAAAAAAGGAAAAGGAAGGAAGGAAAAGAATTCAAAAATCCGTTCTTGAAGTTGTCCTTGCTGCGGTTCTGCTTCTGTGTAAGGTTCTCAAATTTTTTTCTGCTTTTTTTTTTCAAGTTTCTAGCTTCGGTGGCACGTTTTGCTGTCTTGGTTTCCATCAAGTTTGAATTTTTGGTTGGAAAGCTGTTCTGGGTAGTTCTAGTTTTGAGCTGAAAAGTTGAATGCTTTTTGGTGTTTAGAGCGTAGGAATTTGCGAGGTTTTTTAACCATGGAGGGAAGAGAAGGTGTGAGTAGCAGTGGGGGTGTTACAGTGGTGGGATCAGATGCTCCATCAGAGTACCACGTGGCCCCAAGGCCCGAGAACCCGGCCCAGGCTCCTGGATCGGCGGCTCAGCCGGCGACGGCCCCTCCTCCCCCGCCGCCGCAGCAGCCGGCGGTGGGCGTAGAGCTGCCGGCCGTCGTGGCGGGAACGGCGCTGCCAATGAAGAAGAAGAGAGGGAGGCCGAGGAAGTACGGGCCGGACGGGTCGGTGACGATGGCGCTGTCGCCGAAGCCGATATCTTCGTCGGCGCCGTCGCCGGTGATCGACTTCTCCTCGGCGGGTCCTAAGCGCGGCCGCGGGCGGTCGGCCGGGTCGGTCCCCAAGCCCAGCTTTGAAGTGGAGAATTTAGGTAAACGAAAGAAGTCTTGGCTTTCTTGCGATCATAGTAAGTTTACCGAACTAAAGTTAACATTTTTTTGGAAGCACTTTGGCGTTTAGGTTGAGGTTGCGAGTGTTTCTTGTGATCTGTGTGGTTTTTGATGTGGGAATTGAGTTGGGTTTGTTTTACTCTTGAGAAAAAAAATCGAGAGATTGGTGTGGGAATTTGCGGTTCTGGTGATGGTTTGATGGACGACAGATGTGGGACCTGTGAGTTTTAGATGCTTATATTGCAGATATCAGATCTTCTGATACTTGTGGATTTTTTCTGAGAGGACTAGGAGGAGGAAGTGTGTTGTAGTTGACTGATGGAATCTTCTAGCAAAGCCTGTCATTGGGTACCTCATCCTTATCATCTGTTGGTTGAAAAGCTCGAAAAACTGGACATATGGGACTTTGCGAGAGCTGTCAGAGCTAAGCAAAGTTGGTTCCCAAATGTGTTAAATCTACCTTTGGGAGATTCCACCTCTCCTTCTCTTTTACGGTCACCCTCTTTTCTTCAAGAGGCCCAACTTATAAATTTGCCTATAGTTTGATATGCGCTGGTGGGATCAGCGCTCGTACTCAGATTTTTTCTTGACCACATGGTAAGAGTTGATGAAGAAGGATGGTTCTTTGGTTAAGGCGATGCATTTATATGGCAAGAATATCAATGTCTGAAGTTCGGTGATACTGTTCTCATGTTGGCTTCTTGACATGCTTTGCTGGCTTGAGAAAATGACAATCCTTTCCTGAAACAATTGAAACTTTTTCTTAGGTTAGGTAAATTGGATCATCTCAATGGCAAGTAATAACAATGAACTTGCAAAAATCCTAAACTACTTAGAAATTTCCGTTGCTGTCTTCCTTTCTATTTATAGTGATTTGGTATGGATGTCGAGCAGATTGGGCTAGCAACTCGAGAGATGATTTATAGGACTGCCTATCAGTTCCTGGCAAGCATATGTTATACGGTCTTAAACTTCTGATTCGCGTTTCTTTTTTCACTTCACACGAATTTTACGGTGTTATTAAGGTTGTAATGAACTTGTTTACCGTGTAAATGAGGTTGTTCCAGAGTTATTAACCATGTATTTGATTGTTCCTTTACAGGTGAATGGGTTGCATGCTCTGTTGGTGCTAATTTTACTCCTCATATCATCACTGTTAATACAGGCGAGGTATATTTGGAAAAATTGGCATTTATCTGATGTTATCTGCAATCATGCTTAGCTAATGTTCTCACGACATGCTCATCGAGGGACCAGCCTGACAAACACTGCATTGAATTCGAAGGGATATAGGCCTCCAGAAGTTCACGAATATTCTTCACAACCCCTTCCCATCACCAATAGAAAAAAAAAAAAAAGAAGAGGGAAAGGAGCACGGTAGTGCTTTTGTTTGTTCGAATTCCAGTAAAAGTTTTTGCAGTAATCGTTCCTGTTCTTGTTACTTTAACCTTGGCTTCCTTATTGCATAATTTTTTGTACAAATACCATCTGAGTTCTGCTTAGCAAGCGACACTTTAGTCCACTTAGCCATCTCTCCCAATTGAAAAAGGATAGTTACTATCTTACACTACCCGAAAAATAAAGCTTGAAAAAATCCCTCCTTATCTCTCTTTAGTTTATTTTTTGACCCAAATTTTGTGGGGTATAGCATCAGAATTTGAGAAAGTAACGCTGGTGACTTATTGAACTGGAGTAACTAGATCAAGTTCATCCTAATATGTTCCTACATTTCTTGTAGTTGATAGGTGATTTACCTGTTCCCTTGTTTCAGGATGTAACTATGAAGATAATATCATTTTCTCAGCAAGGACCTCGAGCTATATGCATTCTCTCTGCCAATGGGGTGATCTCGAGCGTTACACTTCGTCAGCCTGATTCTTCCGGGGGTACATTGACATATGAGGTGATGCTTCGTACAGAAACATGCATACGCATCTATGTATATGCAGAATCTTTCTGGATTTATGCTCTCTTCCTCTTCTTTTTTTGGTCACGGAAAGAATTAAATAACAAAAAATTTAAGAAGAACCAGAATTAGTGGAATAAATTCATGGTTAGCAAATGGTTGCCACATAATTGTGATTTCAAAGTCCCTTGTAGAACATTTCCTTTTTTCCCCTTCATCGACTACTGATAGTATTCCCATGTATTGTGGGTTTTCTCATTACAGGGTCGTTTCGAGATTCTGTCCTTAACTGGTTCATTCATGCCCAGCGACACTGGAGGAACAAGAAGTAGATCAGGCGGGATGAGTGTGTCTTTAGCAAGCCCAGATGGACGTGTCGTTGGTGGAGGAGTTGCTGGTCTTCTAGTAGCTGCAAGTCCCGTTCAGGTATGATTTTTTTGATAGTTTCTTTTTTCATGCTTCCTTTTCTGCAACAACAAAATTGAGTCAATGACTACTGGTGGTCACTTGGAAATGTTCTAAAGAACTTGATTTATGTTTGATTGTTTTTCAGTACAATTTCTCTGACAAAGATTTATAGTCATCTTTGGGTTTTTAAAAGCCATCTTTAGAGCCTAACTTTTTAGAGGAATCTCCAATCCGAGTATGCTGAATCTTGATCTGAGGATGTCCATGTTATAAGTGATTCCTCACGTACTCCTGATTTAGACGCACAAACCCCTGAATCACCATTATTTGCCTCTGTTATGTATCAATAGGTTGTCGTAGGCAGCTTCCTTGCGGGAAACCAGCACGAGCAAAAGCCAAAGAAACAGAAGCATGATGTTATTTCCACGGTCTCACTACCAACGTCATCCATTCCAATATCCTCTGCGGAAAACTGGTCTCCATTGCAGCCGGATTTGAGAAATAACAAGCAAACTGACATTAATGTGTCATCTTTGCCTTGAGAGAGGTAGTAGTAGTGGTAGTAGTAATAGTAGTAGTAGTAGTAGTAGTAGTAGTAGTAGTAGTAGTGCTAGACGTTATCTACTGATCATATCATGATTTTTAACTGACCCACCATGTCGATTTGGCTCTGCTTGTAAGTCTTACGACTCCCTTGTTTGTCTTTGTCTGTAAACTTCATCTAGAGAGAGTAATCTTCAGCTAGGGCCTCTTTTTTCTTCTTCCCGGCTCTTGTATCGGTGTTACATTCAGATTTTAGTTGTCTGGTTCAGCTAGGATGCTGCTACTGCCAGTGTGTTCGATTTGTGTAGGATGTTTAATGAAAACTACGGGAATCACTTTGGAATTTTAGCCAACTTCTTTGAAATTAATGGTTGCTCTTGATATTAGAGGAATCATGTGTCGATTATCCTTATGTGCTTTGCAATTTCTTTTCTTGGTAGACACTCACCTTTTGCAAATGCTAGAACTCTTACAAGGTACATCTTCCTAGCTCGTATCTTGTCATATGTGTGAAATCAAGGAAACCATGTAGCGGATCTCTGATGCGCGTCACCTTTTTTCAGCAACGTTTTGAGGAGTTATTTCTTTTACGGACGACACGATGGGATCATTTTTCTTGGGAACTATGTTGCTTTATTGTCTCCTTTCCGTATACTAAGCCGGGCGATATCTTGAGCTCGGTCATCTTTTCACTTCCGATCGTATGGTTCCATGGAGCGAACAGAGCTAGCTAACCATTGCACGAAGATTGGTATCACTTAATTCAACGGCGTGTGTAAATCGAAGTCTTGAACTTTTTGTTTGAAAACTCAGTTAGATTACAAGTAGGCTCTTAACAGTTGACAATATAGTTGTATTTTCTCTCGCATCTGGCATGGTTGTTTCAGTTCGAGCATCCTCGAGTTCATGTGCCCGTGGAAGCGGGCAACTTGGAGACGTGATATGATAGCATGAAGCCAAATTTACGGCGAAATATGCGAATTCCATGTAACATGGATATACTGTCTGAAACCTGGCACCGCTTAGCATGCTCCCGCTCGTGTTTTTTAAGAAACCGAATTTTCATCGTAGCGATAGAGTTTGGAGTAATTTTTGGCAGTGGCATGAAATAACACAAATCGATGACATGATAAGACGGGACGAGACGGACAGGCACGTCTCAGTCGAAAAATATAAAGTAACTCGGGTTATTAGGTCAATGGGAAAAAGAGTATGGAGAAAGGGAAGCAGAAAGAATCTGGTTTATGGAATCATTCCATGGATATATTAGTATCTGGTCGTTGTCACCGTCCTCAGCCAGCTTTGATTACTGATACCTTATTCATCGGCATCTTATGTCCGTAAGATTACGTTACTTCCAAGAATAATCTAACAAATAAGAACTCAAGTTCAAAATAATTGCACTCCTGGAACCCCCTCAAAGAATTAGAGAAGAAATTTATAATCCAGGGCCTAAAATTTCCAACCAAAACACCCGATTAGATTATCTTCCACTCCAAACAAATACCAACACCGGAAAAAAGCTTCTGATTTGATTAGAGCATCTTCTACTCAAGCCCGACAAAAAGGAGTGGTCAGAAAAGAGTCACTCACTTGTTAAAAGCAAAACCAAACTCCCCAAACTCTTTGTGCGGGCCATGAAGCCTGTCCTGCCAAACATATTCATCCTCCTAGCAGTCTCTGTCTCCGGTATTCTTCTCCTGAACCGACGAATAGTATCATCATCAAGCAGCCACAGCAGTTTCAAAGATCCAGATTTGTCATCGAGCCCTATCTTGGTGTTTTTAATCCTAAACACGCTCGTCCTTACCGTCCTCCTCGGAAGCCATAAACCAAACTGTCGCAGAGCTGACCTGTCCCACCCTTCTTCTGAAGAAGTCACAGAAAACGACAACAGAGGAAATAGAGACGAGGGAGATGCTAACGCCAAAGAGTCTAGTGGCTCTGGTAGATCGGATGGTTACGAGGGAGATGATGACATGAGTGGAGGAAGTGACCATGAGATTAGTTGGGAAGACGGAGCTTGTACCAACAGTCTAGAGAAAAGTATGGAAGAATTCATCACCAAGGTCGATGAACGATGGTGTGTAGAGAGGTTCAAGGAGAATAACCACAAGGAGAGTGTAACATAAAAGCTAAATGTATGAAATCCTTCTCGTGGCCACTCTAGCTGCAGGGTATTGTATCGGTCATGAGTTCAAAGTAAGTACTGCGCGTCTTTGCAGCTGCCATTTTAAGTATATTCATTCTCTTTTAAAATTTTCTATTCAGCAGGAGATTATATCGGGATGTCACTGACTATAAAGCATTACACAAGCACAAGAATCTTTACACAAGGTTATTCCCACCTAAATAGCCCTTTCTCAAACAATTGATGACCTCAAAAAGAAAAATAATCGCAAAAAGTGAAAAAATGTCTAGTAGCCAACAAGGAGGGAATAAATTACGCTAACCAAGACCTGCTCCATTATCTTTACGTGGTGCATCAGCTTTGATACGAGGTGGCCGGACAATCTTATCAATAAGCCCATATTCGAGTGCTTCTTGCGCATTGAAGCGTTTCATTCTACTCAAGTCATTGTTAACCTGCACATTTTTTGAAAAAGGATTTATGAATATCTAAACAGTTCTTTCCAAGAAAAAGAGCACTTCTTTTCTGGGAGTGAAGAAGTTAGCCGTTTTAATCAAAGATATGGAGCCAAAACATCAAAATATATGTTCATCTCTCTTCTTTTTTTCAAACTAAGTACATGCAAAAGCTTCCAGAAATAAAAATTGCCCTTTCAACCAAAGATACGGAGGAAAGAAATAAAGAATTCATATCAAAGCCTGCCTTTTTTTTTTCTTTAGGTAGCTGAGCATATTGAAAAGCTTACAAGCAGCTACTGCAAACTTGACTTACACAGATCATTTTATACTATAAAATCAATCGTGTAAATCGGCAATTCTTTCTTTCTTTTCTTTTTAACAAAACTAGATTAGGAATTCAGTTTAGGGCACTCACCTTTTCAACAGGCTGGCCTGTTTTCTTAGCCAACTCACTGAAAAGATAATCTCTGATTCTGAGAAGTTCATTTGCTTCATTACGAATGTCATCAGCCTGCAAAGATATTTTTGCACACTTATAATTGCCATGCAAAAAATCCTCAGAAAGTTTAACTGCATGCTAGCATGAAGCTATACCTGTCCACGAGCAGCACCAGCAGGCGACTGCAACGCAACTCTTGAAAGCGGCATTGCAAAGCGATTACCCTATTAACAGAAGCAATATATAAGAGTGAATACGCCAAAGTGAACTTCTGGTTCTGGGCATCTAATTTCTTTATGCAGTCAATTACCAAAAAAAAGAACAAGTTAAATAAACCATAACAAGGTTCAAGCTTATGAACCAAAATATATCCCGAAAGCCATCTACACCAGGTTCAAAAAGGATACTCAAATACTGTGCAGATGAGTTCTATGGTTACCTTAAACATAACCAAAGAGGGCCCACACCGTGCTAAATGGGGTCAACTTCATGTGGTCCTTTTTCTTTTTTTCGAATTCAGTTCTTCTGACGAGCTAATGGAACATCAACATTACAGAAATTAAACTTTCTCTTAACAATTATGTTCAGCTCATATCAAATAACCGACATGCTTCCTCTATTTAACTTCTCTACTTCAATCCAGTCACTTTTCCAGATCAACCCATTACATACACAGAGTAAACTTAACCAACTGCTAGTGCCTGATGCTCGAATTGTTTCATTTTGGAATACGGATACCCTGGGTTGGGTCTTTAGGTTCATGGGCCCATTTGACGGGGAAGTGGACTTCCTTACTCTAAGCTTTTCGATTGTGGACGTCAATTTAAGAGTGTTTACACGTCTTGTGAACTATCTTGACCATGCTATCTAAAGTCAAGGCATTGGCGATATTTTCGTTATATTCAACTAAAGGACTGTGCTAATGCTACTGCATTCGTCCAGCGCATGTATAGTGAAGATGATGGTACCTTTTCACCAGCTGCCAAGAGAAAACCTGCCAGATTGTAGGCATAGCCAACACAATGGGTGCCGACAGGACTCTTCAAACTCTGCATCGTGTCGTAAATAGCCAAGCTTGGTGTAAGCTGCAAAATGAGAAATTTAAAAGCTCAAAACTGCAGTTTTCCTCCAGTTAAAATAAGATAAAGTACATAATTCCAGAGAATTAGGAAAACTGCATGCATGTAGATCTCACATCTCCACCCGGACCATTGATGTAAAGATAAAGCCTCTTGGAATCATCAACACTGTCAAGGTACAACATTGTTGCCAATATTTGGTTACTGAACTCCTCATCAATATGCTGTCCAATGAAGATGACACGCTCCCGGTACTGCATCCATCGGTTAAGTGAGTCCTCCATATGACAGTCCCTTTAACGAGGAAAGGGTATATAGACGTAGATTTAATGCAGAAAAGGGCAATTAAACCTTTTGGTCAACAATGCACATTTCAAAAGACATGACCAAACACCACTCAATATATCAATGGTCTATATAACGCTTGGAGACAAAGGAGAACAGTGGAACTGTCGAAGGATATGAATAGCACAAGAAGTATACCAACATTGATACGTAGGCGAGCGTGTTATAGGGTAACTCAAACTAGCTGTTCAACTCGGATATTAGTAAAAGATGACTTACTAGGGCATTCCACAAATCCACCCACTGCCAAGTTCCTTCACCAGGAACTCTATATGGTACTCTTGGTGTCCCTATCGGCATCATTCTTGCTCTACCTTGTGCCGGCCAAGGATTGCTAGTCCTGCACACAGAAAACATAGTAGACACAAAATGCATATTACACAATAAACTAAAACAAGCAAGCACGGAATTCTTGAAACTACAGAAACAGTTCATTAACGTACAGAAAAGTATCTGCTCTCTGTACATTTTAAAGAATACTGGCAATTTGTCCAATAAATAATGCCATCGGGGTCTTTGAGCAGATAATAGGATGAACAAGAAGGTATACCAGCAAACCAACCATTACAAATTAAGAGTAGAAGTCTCAGCAAGAAACCCAGCATCTATACTTTTACTCCAATTTAAAGCAAAAAGGACGTCCATCAAATTTAAGAGATTTGGTAATACTTTATACGAACAATGCAGGTGCCAGTTAAGAAACCCATGTAGTTTGTGAAATTTGGTTCCTGAACTGCAATCAGCAAGTCAAGAGTATCATGAAGTTGAATACTCCCACATATTTTACAGGGCAAGGCATGAAATATTTCGCTTCGGTAAAGAGAAAATTGACCCGATAAATAACAAGTCAGCAACATCCTCTGCTCCACTGCTCTCTTTTCACAAAAACTACACTAGTTTCTCCTACACAACAAATTGAAGGGACGAGCTTTAAACTTTCGACCCCGCTTTCCGAACTACTATGTCGCGATTAAACATCATGGATGAGCTTCAAACCATTACGTTTCCATGAGAATGCCTCCCAGGCCAATACAGGACCACAGTAATTCCCACAGAACCACTAAAAAAAACGAGATAACCCATTATCAATTAACTAAAAAAAAAACAAAATTTACCTGCACTGGAGGCTCTTATGAACTTTCCCATAAAACTCCGCGGACACGTTCGGCTTCACGGTCGCCAGACCTGCACAAGAAACACCCAAAAACACCAGCCACGAATCAACACGAGAAAGCACCAATCTTTGGAACGAGCGGAATCGATGGCAAGAGCGAGAGACGGACTCGAAGGTTGAAGCTTCAGCCCCGAATAAAGCTTGGTAGCGCAGCTGCAAATTTCGCAAACCCGATATCACATCAGTTTTCCCAGCTAAAAATCAACTAGAAAATGTAAATCGAGAAATTCAAGCTAAGGGCAGGTCCTGGGCGGCGAAAGCAAGCGCCTCGAATGACCTGAGAGAGGGTTGGTGGAGACCCGGCTGGGTGTGCAGAGAGGCCGCCATTATCGGCAGAGAGAGACAGAGCGACGCTGTTTCTGGGTCAAGAGGATGAAGCAGAAGAACCTTAGACAAATGTTGTGCACTGTTCTTTTCTTCCCTCCTTCTTCTTCTTCTTCTTCTGCTTTTTTGGGGAAAAATTCAGTTTTTATTCCTCTTTTGCTTTTAGGATTGATTTTGCTAGTCCGGATAGTTTTTACTTTTTAATTTTCCTTATTTCTAATAGACGCAGATTGATTTTTCTTGCTCGGCAATACCTGAAATTTTTATGATATATAAATCTTGGGACGTGCCTTTTCATATAATTTTTCCGTAATTTATGGAATTTAAATACTATTTTAACTTTTGATGGAAAAATAATTTTTGGTTTTCGCTCAAGCATAATATATGCACGTTTCATGACTCGCGTTAAATTTGCCTACAAGGCTAAATTCCTTACTTGTGGTGCAATTTTTAGCTTGGATTATGTAGGCATTAGTGAGCTAAGAGATTGGCATCAACAAAGCAAGGCCCCATTGAGCTTAGCCTAAAGCAGATCAAAAAGGTCACGCGAAAGCGGAAACCCCTTGCCGAAGATCCTTCTCTTTCTCTGTGAAGATAGACGGCTCTCTCTCGCTTTGCATGTCAAGTGTGAGATTGGTTGAGAACCCTTCGCCTACAGTGCTTTCAAAAGCAGGTCTCCGTTTGGTGTTCCGTGTACTAAGGTTGAGGTGGAAGATCGAATGACTTACGTATGTACATGGTATTCTACACATGTCACTCAAGTCTTCTCAAATGACTTGCATATGTACATGGTCAATAGAAAACCTCATGTATGTAGCCAAGGTTGCTTCTGGCAATGACCTGGAGCATATGATCATGGAGATGCGAAAGCCAATAAGCATCTGGGAATGAAGGTACTGGATGATTGGAACTAGTAGGAAGCAAATTCCTTTCCTCACCTCAAAAGCGAAAGAGGGTATGTCGACAAGGAAAAATGAGCTGGAGAGCCGCTGTATCAGAAGACAAGCAAAATCTGATGTCTGGCATCGCTTAAACTGGGAGTAAACAGCATTAGATCTGAGTTCCGTAACATCATCTGTCATATGGGTGTGAGGAGTTGATCATGCGAATCGAATCGGAATCAAGCCATTGATGCAAGGAATAGAGGAATTGGTTTTGGCCAATGCCAAAGAGAGACTCTCGTTACATAAAGTCAGATGCAGTTTGAGCATCTACATTCAGACGAAAAGCTCTTGTTTCAGCCACGTGCAGCCGTAAAATGTAACTTTACTGACACAACACAAGTATGCCAAGTCTCCCTCATTGTAATTAACTGGCCGAGAAATGTATAGAATGGGAAGAAGTCATCAAGTTGGCTTCTCATATGAATTTTGTTCCCTGAACTCTGAAATGGCATTCCTTATCATGTCGGCCACGTGAGGCTGCACGAACAAGTGAGTGTTGTCCAAGACGTGTATGATGAACTTCTGTGAGGCTGGCAGAGAAGCATTCAAGTTGATGATGAACTGCGCCATCGGTATGTCGCTGAACGAAGATGTATGTTATTTCTTTTGTTGACGTAAGTATCAAAAGAAACGAAAGATGTGCATCACAAATAACAGAGTCGCACTTTGTGAACTTCTGTTTTGAAAATCAAACCGATGTTTCAAATAACCCTCCAGGGATGCAGCGCGAGAATTGTAAAATGAAAAGGATAGACAACTGTATTTTGAAACCAAACACAATAATTTCTCAAGGAACAGATTGCAGCATTATAGATGCTGAAATTTGACCAAATGAAATCTGTGATTGAGCCATCAATAAGGCAGAAAGATGCACAAGGGATTCAAGCATTTAAAAGCAATCCTCCAAGCAGAAGAAAACCAAGGGATTACCATGAAATGAAAAGTCCCTTTGTGGCATTAACCATTATGTACAGCCAACTCGAGCATCAAACTGTGAACAGAAAGCCAAATGATAGTGAGATGAGGGTACAGAAATACAACCAGGTACCATTCATAGACAGCACTAAAACCAAAAGACTTCTGTTCTAAATTTTACACAATATTTGAAAGATTCAAATCTGACATGCTACCTTCTTGACTGATTGAATAGCAAATGGTCGCTACATAGGATTAAATCACAGACCCATTACCACTGAGTCCCAAAAACACTTATTGCAGAAAATAGGTTGCTACGTCCCCTGGTGGGTGCACCTATGGCTCTCTTGGACTCAAAGGCTGCGTTTGGTCGTCCGGATAAAATTCAGGATAGGATATATTTTATCCTATCCTGTGTTTGGTAGCTGTCTAGGACTGGATAAGGTCGGATATAAGAGGGATATAGCCCGGATAAAAAAATCCGAGGGGGGAGGTGGGATAGAGTCGGATAGGATTTCTCTTATCCGTAATATAAAAAGTTTTTTTCTAGAAACCCTACGCTCTCCTTTTTCTTATCATTCGTTCACCCACGCGACTCCTCTGTAACTAAAGCAGCGAAGTTGAAGCCTGGTTCACATCGAAGCTTTGCGGAATCAGCGAAAGCTTTGAAGCATCATATTTTTCCGATTCACAAAGGTAAAAAATCATGCTCTCTCTCTCTCTCACTAAGACTCATGCACGATGGCTAGGTATCGGGATTGAATAAGCGTTGTTGCAGGCGTTAAGAACGATTTGAGGGAAAATTTATTTTGATACAAACTTAACTTATATTAAGTCTTCGAATAGAAATCAAAATTTTAGTGAAATCCCTGGATTTATTTTGGTTGTAGCAGAATTTTGATTACTGTGAACTAATCAAAATTAGGTCTTTGAATAGCAATCAAATTTTTAGTGAATACGCTTCTTTTATTTTGGTTATAGCAGAATTTTGATTTCTGTGAACTAATCAAAATTAAGTTTTCAAATAGAAACATCAGGTGTGAATTTCTAGTGGCCAAGTATGCATGTTTTTGGGTGGACATGTTTGTTGCACCCGGTTTGCTGGTTACAGAACTGCCGGGTTCAAAAGTATTCAGCTTAAATCAGCTGTTACAGTTTTGGTTTTGTAGAACATGTCGATCCTAGATCACCGAATGTTCTTTTGATACTCTGAACTTGATCTTGAACAGGAATCATGTCATGGATACTCTGAGTATGGATTTGTAACTATCTACGTGGGTTTATATTTTTCGTTTTTTGTGTTATATGCTAGTCAATGACTTGGATTTGTTTTAAGTCGTCTATGGCGTGTCTCCTCTACTGCAACGTTGTGGTGATCTCAGTAGTTAGGCTCCTTGACAAGAATCTTGCTAGATAATTTTTTTCTTTCCTGGTCATGTACACGGTTATTTAAGTCTTTGTACTTTTGTCATTGTTTAACATATTTAAATTTACAAAATGGGTAATCAGTGGACAGTAATGAAGGATGCAAATTCTAAGATTCTGTGAAAATATATTGATGTGGAAAATATATTGTTTTGGATGATTTTTCTATTATCTAACTTGTCAATTTGCACTTGCCTAATGTTAGTTTTTTTTCCTCATTAGAAATGGATCATGATGATAGAAAGGAAATTTTTAGCATTCTGATGTTGGAGGAGATGAACCTACAGATGTTGCTTTGGTTCTTTATGCATATTTCATATAATGCATAATCATGGATTGATTTGGTTAGATTTTGTGAGAATCTTTTGATTTGAAAAAAAAAATATTGTTTTGGATGATTTTGCTATTATTTAACCCGTCAGTTTGTACTTACCTAATGTTATTGTTTTTTTAAGTATAATTATGCATGAGAATATACAACTTAAATCCGCAGTTTACCAAACGGTAGATAGGATAGGACATGAGCATATCCGACTTTAAATCCGTAGTCCACCAAACGGTGGATAGGACTTGAAAAAATCCCTGGATTTCTTATCCTATCCTATCCAATCCTATCCTGTTTAGAAATCCGGACGACCAAACGCAGCCAAAGAGGACAAAAATGTCAACCTCGATCCATCAACGGCGGACCCAAAGTCGAATGTTTATGTCACGTTATAGCTAGCAAAGATTATTAAGGAAAAAGCTCGAGAGGAACAGGCGGTCTGAAGATTATAAGTTCTTTGAAGCAATTGATCAAACACATGGTGCGCGCAGGACCGTGCCAATAAGAACAAAGGCCCAGATAACAAACGAATCGCATTCGCAGCTACCTCGATCATAGACACACAACAAAAAGAATCCACCCACAAGTACTGATTCTGAAAGGGTATGAATACAGCTCCATCTGATCAGATACAGAGCAGTGCGGAGACATGAAAGTCCGATTTCATTTCCAATCAAGTTCAACGATCTAGTTTAGAACATGCAGCAATCTTCATTCCAAACAGCAAAGCGCTAGAGATCGAAGAGCTGATCAACTGAAAAGGTACGAAATTATAAAGATTCAAACCAGGAATTCGCTGCCTACGTCCGAGCAGCGGTCAATACGGTGGGATCAGGACTGAGAAGCGAACCTCCTGCAGGAATTTTATGAAAGTGGAAAGGCGATGGTTGAACCTGTAGCATTTGTCGTATTTTTTTTTATTTACAAAATTTAAATGCAATACTTTTCTCTGTTATTAAAGTTATGTTTGAAGGAAAGTTACGCGTGAAAAATGAGTTTCTGCTCCAAATAGAATGTGATACGGAAAAATAATTGATTTGTGTTCAAATTAATCTCGCCGTGCCATTAAATCCTTGAATGATATGATTGAGTTTACAAATGGCGATAGTAGCATGGTCAATACTTTATATCATGAGGAGATTTTTAAAAAGCGATTTTAGAGAGAGAAACTCTTAAAAAATTTGCACGGTTTTTTAAATGATTCAAATAAGGGGATTGGCTCCCTAAGCATCGGTCAAATTTGAGCCTTTTTGGCACTGGCCATAGTCCATGACCTCAACGGCAGCTCAGGTGCCTCGGCCCGCCGCATCAAGAGAAGAAAATCGGAATTGGCTTTCTCGTTGTGGAGATCGAGGCCGTCGAGTTCTAGATTCAGTCTGAGGCCGTTGACATGACTGGTGCCGTGGTGCTAGGGAGTGGCCACAGCAGCGAGGGAGCAGGGGTGGGGACTGTGTATTGTTTCTGAAATACGAAACCAAACCCGAACCAATCCTATCGTGTGGCTATATCATATTCGGATCTTGTCTCGGGTCAAGTCAAGTATTATGAACCTAACCCAACTCATTGACACCCTTAACTCTTTGTGACTCTTGCGAAATCACGTTCATGAATAAGACAATCTTGTCATCTTCGTCATGTGAGGCTTTCTATTTGCTCGTTTAGAAAAAGCTATGGCTGACACAAGGCTCTCGACTGACTTGGAACAATGACGCAGAGAGAAAGCGTAAACTTGGAACAATTCCAAAGAACTCGAAATTTGTATTCAATGATAGTATATTTTTTTGATTACAAGACGAACATCTTATATAGAGATAGGACTCCTAATATTAATGGAAACCAAATAATTAAAGATAACATCTAATAAACTAATATAGGAAACTGCTTGAATGGTAATATTGGAAACTGCCTGAATGGTAACATTGGAAACTGCCTGAATGGTAACATTGGAAACTGCCTGAATGGTAACATTGGAAACTGCCTGAATGGTCGTTTTCCCCAAATCCAGAAAAACTATCGAGATTTCTGGCGATTACGGCGATCACATTCTTCAAGATAATCACAGGCTAATTGTTCTACATCATTTCCTCCCTCGTCGGAAAAACTCGCCCTCGAGTTATGATCAGGATAGAGGGGTGTATCAGGAGCATGATACTCAAATAAGTCGGCTACATTAAATGTAGGAGAAATGTTGATATCACCAGGAAGGTCAACTACATAAGCATTGTCGTTGATCTTTTTCAGGATACAGCAAGGACCAATCTTCTTGTGCTTTAGTTTATTATAGGTACCTACAGGAAAACGCTCTTTTCGTAGGAAAACCATTACCTCATCGCCCACCTCAAAAATTTTCAAACGTCGCCGTTTGTTGGCATCTTCCTTATACTTTGAATTAGAAGCAGCCAATTGATTAGCAACAGCAACTTGGACTTCATTAATTCTGGTCGCCAAATTCTCCGCCGCGATACTATAGCCAGGAATCTTGGGCAAAGGAATCAAATCCAAAGTATGCTGTGGTGTACGCCCATAAACGACCTGAAAGGGAGATGTACCGGTAGAGCGGTTAACCGAGTTGTTGAAGGCGAACTCAGCAGGAGCAAGATACCGATCCCATTGCTTAGGCATGTCACTGCAGAGGCAGCGAATGATATCCGCCATAGTACGATTCACAACTTCCGTCTGACCATCTGTTTGGGGATGAAAAGAACTACTATACTGTAAATCAGTCCCAAACAAACGCCATAAAGTACGCCAAAAATGGCTCAGAAATTTTGTGTCACGATCGGAAGTGATTGTCTTCGGCACACCATGGAGACGGACTACTTCACGAAAGAATAAACTTGCCACATGCGAAGCATCTGAAGTTTTCTTACAAGGGATGAAGTGTGCCATCTTCGAAAACCGGTCAACCACCACGAAAACAGAATCTAAACTCCGTTGAGTGCGAGGAAGTCCCAACACGAAGTCCATTGATATGTCTACCCAAGGACCCGAAGGAATAGGCAAGGGGGTATAAAGACCAGTGTTCTAAGAGTGGCCCTTAGCGGTCTGGCAAATGTAGCATTTACTGACAAATCGCCCCACGTCTCGCTTTAGTTGAGGCCAATAGTACCGCTCCTCCACCAATGCTACAGTTTTATCTCGCCCCAAATGTCCGCCGAGCGTACCACCATGAAGCTCTCGAATGAGTTGTTCACGCAAGGAACCACGAGGAATGCATAGTCTATTGCCAAAGAACAAGAATTTTTCTTGAATTATCATATCGCCATGACAACTTGTTTTAGAACACTTCTCTCATATCTCGCCAAAATCATCATCCTCAGGATAAAGAGAACATAGGTGATCAAAACCGACAACATCAGTGCGCATGGTCACGAGTGTCGCAGCACGTCGACTCAGTGCATCTGCCACTTTATTTAAATGGCCTGCTTTATGACGAAGCACAAAATTAAATTGCTCTAGAAAAGAAACCCATCGTGCATGCATTCGATTTAAATGCTTCTGACTCTTGATATATTTAAGAGCATGATGATCAGTGTTAAGAACAAATTCCTGTTGATAAAGATAGGACTGCCAATGCTTTATAGCTCGCACGACAGCATAATATTCCTGCTCATATGTCGACCAACGACGGCGAACTTCATTAAGTTTTTCACTAAAGAAGGCTATAGGTTTACCTTCTTGGGAAAGGACAGCGCCAATCCCGAGGCCGGAAGCATCACAGTCCAGCTCGAACACTTTTTCAAAATCAGGGAGCATCAATACTGGCGCCGTGGAGAGCTTTTCTTTTATGAGAGCAAAACTGGCTGAAGCTTCATCTCCCCAATAAAATTTGCCCTTCTTTAAACAGTCAGTGATCGGGGCCATAATAGTACTGAAATCTCGAATGAAACGCCTATAGAATGTTGCAAGGCCATGGAAACTTCGAGCCTCGCCAACATTCTTTGGAACTGGCCAATTGCGAATCACGGCCACTTTATCTGCATCAACGTGAAGTCCATCCGCGCCAACAACAAAACCCAAAAACAGGAGGCGTTCTGTCATGAAGCTGCACTTTTTCATATTAATGAATAATTTATTTTGCTGCAAGGTTAATAAGACATCCCTCAAGTGCTCCATATGTTGATGCCCATCCAGACTATATATGAGTATATCATCAAAGAAAACTACCACAAATTTGCCAATAAAAGATTTGAGAACCTGAGTCATCAAACACATGAAAGTACTAGGCGCGTTAGTGAGTCCAAACGGCATGACAAGCCATTCGTACAAACTTGCACTTGTCTTGAAGGCCGTTTTCCATTCGTCGCCAGGACGGATGCGAACTTGGTGGTATCCGCTTCGAAGGTTGATCTTCGTAAAAATCCGTGATCCAGCAACTCTGTCTAGCATATCATCAAGTCGTGGAATTGGAAACCTATATTTGACAGTAATCCGGTTAATGACACGACTGTCTACACACATACGCATGGTGCCGTCTTTCTTTGGCGTGAGAAGTGCAGGAACTGCACATGGACTTTTGCTTTCACACAAGAAGCCCTTTCAAAGGAGTTCTCCTACCTGCTATTGTAAAATCTGATTCTCCTTCGGATTCATCCGATAATGCGGCAAATTAGGAAGACTAGCACCTGGAAGGAAATCAATCTCATGCTGGATATCCCTCAAAGGAGGTAATCCGTTAGGTAAATCCTCAGACATAACATCACTAAATACCTTTAATAAGGGCTTAAGAATGTCGGGAACACGAACCACAACTTGTTGGTCGCTCTTGTCCACAATCATATACATCCCTTCACGCTTTCGGATGTTTATCATAACCCTTGCATTCTGCTTCTTCTCAATCTGAGGGAGATTACTTTTTGGTCTCAAAGTAATTTTAGTCCTTTTCCACACAAAAGAATACGTATTTTCCCTAGCTCGATGTGTAGCATCAACATCATATTGCCATGGCCGACCCAGTAAAACATGACACGCATCCATCTCCACAACATCACAGATAATAATATCTTGATATGATTTTCCAATCGAAATAGGTAAACGACATAATTGGTTTACCTTAAGTTCTGCTCCTTTGCGAATCCATCCGATTGTGTAGGGTGCGGGATGCGGCTCCGTTTTTAATTGCAAGTGATCCACCAAGGCCTTTGACACTATATTCTCGCAACTTCCGCTGTCAATAATAATATCGCATACTTTGCCGTTGACAGTACAGCGAGCACGAAAAAGCTGATTCCGCTGGGTGTCTTCTATCCGCGGAGCAAATAATAGACGACACACAACACAATTAACTTGCTCGCCCACCTCATCTTCCTCTTTCCAATCTTTCTCATACACATCTTCGTCATGTTCAACGATATTGGCCATTCTACGACGAGGACAATCGCTTGAACGATGGCCCAACTCGTTACACTTATAGCACTTGATCGGTTGTGGCTTGGCATATGGATTCTGGGTATTCTGATTGGGAGTGCGATTACTTGCTGCGACTGCTTCCTTAGGCGTCCCAGTAGTACCCCCTGGAACTCGGCTCGAATCAGGGATTTGTTGACTAGAAGAACTTGTAACATCATGCTGTCTTCCTTTCCCGAATGACCCGCGATTCGTATAATTACTAACACGGGTACTAGGGCTAGTCCTCTCCAATTGCATCTCAATTTTTCGCGCCATATCCTGGGCATCTTCGACAGAGAATAGTCGATGTAAAGAAACCCGATCTTGAATATTAAGTCGCAAACCATTAACGTACCTAGCAGTTTGTTGTGCCTCGGACTCATCCAGGTTATTGCGAGCGGAGAGTCGAAGAAACTCTTCCGTATAAGCTTGGACCGATCTATTCGATTGTCGACAATTCTGGAATTGCTGAAATAATAGTTGCTCATAGTCCGTTGGGAGGAATCTCTTCTTCAACTTCTGTTTCATCTAACTCCATGATCGAATAGGAGCCTTGCCTTGTCGACGTCGCGTCAATTGAGTTTGTTCCCACCAAGCTGAAGCACCACCCTTCAACTTGTACGCCACAAGTTTCACTTGGCGATCGTCGTCAATATCCATAGCGTCGAAGAATTTCTCGACCTCCCAAAGCCAGTCCAAGAAATCTTCAATATCTAAATTCCCATTGAAAGTAGGGAGATCTACCTTTAGTTGATACTGCTCAGGATCTCGTCGATAGCCCCCTTGTCGTCGATTCCCACGAACATGCTCCTCCTGGAATCCCCTGTATCGGCGACCACCACGAATTTGCATCTCCTGGAAATCTTCGTCTTCGTCTTCCGTATCCTCGACATAGTCTTGACGCCTATGTCGGGGAATTCCTCCACGCCCCATAGCATCTTCGGAATCACGAGCGACAGGATTTCGCTTGGCTGGAAGAACGCCAGGCGCATGGTTTGTGGACAAACGCTGGATGGCATCAAGGATATCTTGAAACCTCCGATCGGTTTGACCCATGAGCTGATTGAACTCAGCCCGCGTAATAGGCTCGTTCTCACGGCCCTCAGTAGCGGGGAGATTGACATTCACGTTATTCACCATCGTCACAGGAGAAACCTGCTCTGATACCAAATGACGCAGAGAGAAAGCGTAAACTTGGAACAATTCCAAAGAACTCGAAATTTGTATTCAATGATAGTATATTTTTTTAATTACAATACGAACATCTTATATAGAGATAGGACTCCTAATATTAATGGAAACCAAATAATTAAAGATAACATCTAATAAACTAATATAGGAAACTGCTTGAATGGTAATATTGGAAACTGCCTGAATGGTAACATTGAAAACTGCCTGAATGGTAATATAGGAAACTGCCTGAATGGTCGTTTTCCCCAAATCCAGAAAAACTATCGAGATTTCTGGCGATTACGGCGATCACATTCTTCAAGATAATCACAGGCTAATTGTTCTACATCAAACAAGCGACAAGAATGGTTGAATAACCTATAGAGAGAGTAAACAATAGAAGAGAAAATGCCGTTTAGGATATTTTATTCGATGCATATCATTGCCTTTAGATAGGTTGATAGCTCAAATGGTGCACTTACACGTTCTCCACTCCCACCACTAATATTAACTATATTAACTGCACCACGTTCACCACTTCCACCACTAATATTAAGCAATAAATCCACTAACCCATAATTTCTATAAACAAGGAGCAGCGTAATAGACGCTAAGGACTTGATAATAGAATAACAAACAAACAACAATATATTAACGATACGCAATACTTGGTCACAAGGCAATTCACGTGCTGGTGTTGTTTTATTCAATATTCTCGACTGACTTGCGGAGGCAAAGAAGAGCGGCTTTCGCAACACGTTGTAGCGCCTCTGAACCTCCTTGCACTTGTTGCTCTCTCTCCAGCAGAAGGACCTTGAGACACTACAAGGCGCTCAAGCGGCGCAAGAAGGAGATTCACTTGGTGGAGGAATCTATCGAGGTGAGTTTTAGGGTGTTCGAGGTGATGGAGAGTGAGAGGAGGGAGAACGACATTGCGTTGAGGTGGAAGGCAAAGATTGAGTTCAAGTTCTAGGAGGTTGAGAGGAACGCCTAGGATCGAGGTGGTGGAGAAGAGGCTAGTAGGTTGGTGCGCGGTTGGATGAGAGGTTGAGGGAGGTTGGAGAGATGGAGAAGGGTATCGAGTTTAGGAAAGAAAAGTTGAGGAAGGCTATTATTTATTATTTGCAAAACTATTTTTTAGATGAAATCCATATGCAAAAATACGTCTTCAGTCATATATCACCAAACAAAGAAAAACTATTCATTTTCTCGAAAAATGATATTTCGAAAAGTAGCCTTTTCCCCAAAACTAAACTGAGTCAAGTTATAATTGTCGTTCCTGATCTGAGCTTATTTAGACGTTTCGTTCAGGTACTTATCTCGAATAGTGGTTGTATCATGAAATTATATCCTATGGGATTCACTTCAAATTGAAATGTCCAGATGTATTCCTCTCACCAAGGAAGGGAATGGTAGAAAGTGATTAAAGAGACAAATTTTCAAAAATGCTTGGATTGCACAATTCTTATATGATTCAAATGAGGGAATGACATCCCTATTTATACATGAGTTCTTCTCTTTACTCTCATTGATTACCTTTTGATCAAACGGTGGAAATTTGATCTCTTTACCTACCACTTACCTATTAATTACAATATACAATTCCGTTATATTTTTGGAATATTCTAGAATCTCTTAAAAAACCATAGACACGAGAAGTTTCTAGAATTCATGGTTCCACAAGCAACTCCAAGCTAACTCATGGGCTATCTTGGCTTATTTTTTGGGTATGTTGAGCTTGAAAACCTCTAAATCCATTCATGTTATATGCTTGGAATATTCTGTAGTATCTTATGAGAAAAATCGTCCAAAAAATCATAAATTTATTGCACTTTTGTTAATTCAGCCATAAACCTTTTAATTATGTTAATTGAGCCATAAACCTTTTAAGTGTACCAATTGAAAATTAAATATTTTCACTTTTTGACAATTAAGTCTACCCGGGCGAAAATCGATGTCATTGCCAGCGTTGACGTGAACAATTTTTATAATATTTCAGTATTTTTTCGATTTTTTTAAAATTTTCTTTCTCTTTCTCTCTTTTTTTCTCTTCTTCCTCAAGCCAATGAGGTTGGCCTCCCCTTGGGGGACGAGGCTCGACCCTGCCCTCGCTAGTGGTCGGCGAGGGCGAGCTTCGCTAGAGGCTAGCGAGAGTAGAGGAAGAAGGGCAGAAAAATAGAAAGAGAAAGAAAAGAAAAAAAGGAAATTTAAAAAAAAATCTAAAATATTATAATATTATTAAAAATTGTACAGGTGCGACGCCACGTAGGATGACCAATGTCCAAGTCAACGATTTCACGCCAAAATTGACTGGATAGACTCAATTTGTAAAAAGTGATTATGTTTAGAACTTAATTGACACAATTAAAAAGTTTAAGACTAAATTGACAAAAACACAATAGGTTTAAAACCTTTATGACAATTTTCCCGTCTCCTAAGTGACCCTAAATACAAGAAGATTCTAGTAGGAGTATGTAAAACGGACCAGCCAAATCGAAAATCGCCTAAACTAGACCCGATCGATTTGGTCCAGTTCTCGAGAGTGTTGGTGCGATTCTCAGTTCCAAAAGAAACTGGACCGACTACATGTACTTTTTTTATTTCTTCAAAAAAATTAGTAAAATGTAAACTAAACCTTAAGTGAAGCTCGTTTTTTTTTATTTATCTTTTCAATATGAGGATCATTACATATATATTATTTAATTCAACACGAAAATATGACATCAAATAGTCTGGAAAAAAAAGTGATCAATTCCATTGGACTGGACTAGACCAATCCGGTCCCCGGTTCTAGGACCAACCGATTCGAGTCCCTATTCCTAGTTTTGGGAACCGATTCTTAGAATTGAACCGGACTAGGAATCAATCACCCTTAGATTCTAGACTTCATGGTTCTCATGGGCCAACTCGAGCTATCTTCGCATATTTTTTTGGGTCTGTTGGGCTTGGAAAACCCCTGACCCGCGACAGTAGCCTGCTCAAGTCCCTTTAGGAGATAAAAGTCCCGTGGAAAATTTTTAGCTGTATTTCTCTACTGGGCGATACAAAGATGATTTCCTTGTCGGACATTATGATAGGCCCAGTAAATGGTAAAATCAGAGAGTCATAGATGAGTTTATTTCTCCGACGTCGCCCACTTTGATGTTTCTCAATTCACACCTGGAATCAAACGCATCTAACTTGCCCAACAAGAGAGTCGCCCAACAAGAGAGTCGAGTACGCTCGCGAATTGTACCTGTACTTGCAGCACATGCGATGTGATTATGAGAATTGAGGTCCTTGCTCCCCATGGAATTTGTAAGTCCAGAATTAACAACAATGAAAGCTAGTTCCAGAATAAATAATGCACAAATGCTTAATCTAATGATGTTTACAACCCTCGGCAGAAAGGAGTTCCATGAGTAACTCCTGCTCGAGCTCGGAACATCACAAAGACAGATGGAACAGGGAACAGAACACTCATTAGCATAGAGCAGCACAGCCAAGCAGAGACGGAGGACCTGATAGTGACTGAAAAGGTGCAACTTGCCTCCTACCCAAAGCATATCAATCAGGAATCCAACCCAAAGAGTATGGAAAGATCACGTGAACATGTGAGAATTTTGGATGAGAATATCCTCATTCTTCGTGATCGTCCAGTGCGCTATAGATCAACCTGGGAGGAACATTCGTGTTCTAGCATCAGGCCACGGCTTGAAGATTTCAAAGGAATAAAAAAAACATGAATAGTTCATAGGCAAGCAGCCTTTCACTTTCGGCATACCAAAATAAGGAGAGGAAGAGCAGCATTACTAAATAGCCCAGCTTAAAAAGCCTTTTCTTCTTTTCCCACTTGAGCATGTTGTATATCTCTGTAACATCTACCAAGTGCTGATTCTGAGTGTACCTAACAACAGTCACAGATCAGAGCCAGCCATCACCAAATTATTACATGCAGATAGCTTCACTGGCAAGGTAAACAGATAATCAACAATCAGCTCAGACAACAAGATGCTTTTATATCTTCATTTACACACAAGTTTGCATTTAGATGTTCCAGTCGATAACCAAGTTGCATCACAATAATTTAAAGCCCTTGTGTACTATCCGCCATTGAATAAAGCTAAACATAGTTAACGGAAGAGGTTCAACTATCTAATTAATAACTATCCCTCAGATAAGTCAGAGCTAGGACATGTCAGTTTAAGCCTTGACATAAAAAAGGTCTCGCATTTGCAACGACGGCCAAAGAGCATCATCATGCTCAGAATAATCGAATTTCAGCTGCAGGGCAAGAGTCACAGGGATCATTAACTTGGGCCCAATGAATTAGTGCAAGCCATCAATTTAAGCATCTGTTTGGTCATTGAACGTGTTACAAACCTCCAGGAAATTAAAAAGCTCCGGCTAGTATATATGATTAAAAATACTGTCCTCACTGGACATCAAAACAGGCTGCCAGCATTTCTAGAGAGAGAATCATCCAAATCATAGAAAGCACCGCAAGTTTGGCTTCCAATACGCAACACAACGCCATAAAAGGAGGAACAAACTGAACTCACAGTGTCACATTGTAATAGAGGTATGGAACACACAACAGGGCCATAACCCAATGTCCTGTCAAAAGATAAAACAACAACAAGACTCCCTGTCCGATAAACTCTGGTAAGATCACCGCATTAATCCGCGATGCAGAATCATAAGGGTTTATGTAATCGAACTCCAGGTCTGCCAAGCACATGAGCTGCAAGTAATCACGAGAGTTAGACCTCATCACTTGTAAACATAAAAAGTTGAACGAAGAATCGTAAGAGCAGCAAAAGGCTGCCACGGTTCGCAGTTTGTTCATAATTACAACCCCTAAGTGGTTAAAAGGCAGTCGAAAAGGAACCATACTGAACCCATTGAACTGCAAAGTCAAAGGGCTCCATAAAGAAAACCAAAGGACCTATGCCTGCACGCGACACGGACCGAAACGCGTCGTTATTGGATCGCGGCATTTCTTACGGAGGATCCCATTTCAAGTGAGGATCAGCAGCTCCGGAAACAAAAGACGGAGAGGCAAATGAAACCCCGCTTCGGGAAGCAAAAGCTTCCATGATGAAGCAAAAAAACAAAGGAAAAAAAAAACAGCTTTTGGCCATCATTGAAAAGGTTTTCAGACAAGATACGTAGCACAGAGTCATCTGCTCCTCAATCCATCATCGACCACCCTTCTAATCTCAACGTTCCATCACCCTCCAACGACAAAGTTTCCACTTTGAGATGCTTCATACCAAAATTAAACGCTACCCATATTTGGGTCGGCTCAAAGATGAGGGGAAAGTACAGGGAGGGGTCAACCGCGACTCCGAATTGAACAACACACTGCGATTCGACTTCAACAACCTGATCAAGAAAGGTGGGTAACTCCGACGGAGAAGAGAGTTGGAGAGCTAGGGTTTCGGTGGGGATGGGGGGCTGACCTGGTAAATAACGACGACTACGAGGGCGACGGCGGCGAAGAAGGAGACCAGCCACCCGAAGAGATCCTCCATGATCCCTGCTTGCTCGCTTGAGCTCTCCCCTGACCTCGTCTTCCTCTCCCGCAAGTTCAGCTCAAAATTCACAGAGCCGGAGAGAGGGAGAAGGGCAGCGAGCTCTGCAAGTTGACTGTTGACTTTTGAGGGAGGTGCGGAAGAGGAAGTGCGAGAGAGCGTGGACGGAGGAACAAATCCAAGGGCTTGTCTTCAAACGGAGAAGGAAATGAAGGTGTACCATAACCCAAGGCAAATATATATATATATATATATATTAAATGTTCTAAATTTATCATAAAATTATATTAAATCCTAAAACTTTCAAAAATTATAATCAAATTTTAAAATTTATCACGAAAATACAACTGAATCCTAAAACTTTCAAAAAGTGCTATCAAATTCTAAAATTTATCAAATTTGTGCAATCAAGTCCTTCAAACTTTTATTTTGGTCAAAGTAACATTTCGTTCATTTCCATGAAATACAAGAGAAAAACAACACGGTTCAACTACAAATCAAGATAAACTCCAAACAACTTCAAAACAAAACAAATTATGGACAACAAGATAAATCATCAGAATAAGGTAGAGGCCATATGCTCAAAGAGCATTTCTATTACCTCTTCAAACCAAAATCCAAGGTCAATCACCAAATCCGTCTTTAGCAATGAGTGCATACTGAGATCACTATCTATTGCTATGATGCTATGGCGTTGCCATCACCATTTAGAGTAACAAAGTTGAACGAAGACAAATCTGATAAATGTGAAAGTAAAACCTTCACAAAGCTCATCCGGTCTCCACCAACGAAACTTGAGGGATGTGAAACCTTCATATCATACACGCAAAAATCCCCAAATCTAGAGCAAATTGGGATAGAAATCTCCTAAAAATGGAAGAGAGAAGCTTCTAGATCTATACTTAGTCAGAAGAGAAAAGCTTTACGAAACATAAGGAAAGCCAAAAAAAAGGAACAAAGAACCAAATCATCCAAAGAAAAAGCAAAAAAAGGAAGGGAGGGAGAGATATATAGCTCGAACCCTCCACTCCACTGAGGTTGAAGAAGAAAATTGTGTGAAGATGAGAAGGAGAGGAGAAAACCACGAGGAATAGAGGAGAAAAGCGGTTATCCAATTTTAGGACATGATAAATGGAAAATATTAATAAGTTTTATAATTTGATTATACTTTTTTAAAAGTTTTAAAATTCAATTTTACTTTTATGATAAGTTTTAAATTTTTATTGCACTATATGAAAATTTTAGTATTCAATTGCACTTTCTTAATTTTAAGTGTCCTTATCCCAAAAAGAAAGAATTTTATTATATGTCTCCGAAGAGACCAAAACGAAAGAATGAAAGAAAGAAAATGGAGTTTTATCTTTCTCATTTTTAACATTTTTGGAAAATACCAAAAACATATCTGATATATTTTTTTCTTTTGGTCGGACATATCTGATATTTCACTGCTCAACCAAAAACATATCCCCACTTTTTTGAAACTACAAATTTATTAGTTCAACTCAGCATATTTGTGCATTTATTTTTGCAAGATTTTCATTCCCCTCTATTTGGAAATGGCCCTACTCTTTTATTCATGATCAGTCGTACCTAAACTCTAGACAACCGCGCAAAGTGGCGACGACGAGGCGGTCCCCAAACAGAGAAGGTGGCCGTTTGGCCGTCGAGGTTTGTCGAGAGACGGGGTTTTTTGGGTGTTGCGAGGCTAGAGTTTTCGAGACTTTTAGACGAGGGAGGGGTATCAAAGTAGTTTTAGTGGGACTGAGGCAGCAAACCAGTAGTTCAAACATAGGTATGTTTTTCGGTATACGGATGAAAATTCAAACATGTTTTTGGTATTTTCCTCCACTCCATTAGCCTGCCAAAGATAGGACCGGGTTTACGTGCATAACTTCTCAGGCTGCGTTTGGTCAACAGGATAAAAGCTAGAATAGGATATGTTTTATCCTATCCTATGTTTGGTGGTGGTTCAGGATAAAATAAGGTCAGATATAAACCGGATAAAAAAATCCAAAAGGGGTAGGATAGACCCGAATAGGATTTCTAATGCCTATTTTTTTAGAAACGCTACACTCCACCCGTCGCCATCTTCATCCCCATACTTTGTGCGCTTTCATCAAAAAAAATTTTCGGCTTTTTTTCCTTCACTAACTCCTCCGGACCCGTGAATAGCAAAAAAAAAAAATTAACAATTATCTTATCCGACCTTAAATCCGTAATCCACCAAACAATAGACAGGATATGAAAAAATCTCAGGATTTTTTATACCATCCTAGTCAGTCCTATTCTGTTTAGAAATTCGAATGACCAAACGCAGTCTTAGAGACCATCACTTCCACCTAGCGACGTCACAGCGACAGACCGGTCCAGTAGACAATCGATGCTTCGTTGGCGCATTAAACCGAACAAATCCACCGACGGATGAAATAAGTCCCGGCCCATCCAAGTCATGTCTCTTTGAAAGGGTTTTTTGTCCGGAGCAAAAAGAAAGTGGAGAGCTCAAACACAATTTATTTTTAGAATGAAAAAATGTTTAAACGTTTCGTTTTCGCATTAAAGTCAAATCAAGTAAGTTTGTTACGGTAATTTCTGTTTCGGCTTTTTGCATTTTGCAATTTTTTTGGCGCTCGCAATTTCGACTTTATTTAGCATGAAACATAAAACAAATCTTTCTAGATCGAAATATCGATACGTACGATGGTCTATAGTTTTTGACTATTTTTTCAAAATTGTCATAGAATAATTTGTTATCAACTGATAGTCTAGTCACGAGTAACGTAAGAAGTATGAACAAAAACTATTTAGATACGATAGCATAGGACTCATGAGTATCATGCCCAACATCATCAATCATATGAAAAACACATCATGGCTCCCAGAAGAGTGAGAAATCCATCCAATCTCTCAGAGCCCTTGACCTCGAAAATTTCAAACACAAACTCGATGCATGTGAACACAATGCAATCTAAACACCTCGATCTCATTTGCCTCACAGGTAATTTGCCCCGCATTCGCAATTTGCGCGCGTTGGGCACGTGCCGACTACATGACTTCTCGTACATCTACTGAACCAAGGAGCTGATCTATAGGAGGAAATCCATCAGATGGGTGAGTGCTAATGGGGAGCATGCCCCCATTTTGGCTTCTTCAGAGCAACAGGAACTGGAGGAAGTGGAGCGCTTGCTGCAGAGGAAGAAGTTCCTTGACCCCAAGTTTATCAGCTTCTCCTCTGGCCTTAGACCTGCATGATGCATTGTAAAAGTACCAACTCCTTATGCAATTTCAGTACCTAATCCAAGTTCCGGGAGGCACAAATGGAAAGTAAAATAGAGAGCATCGATTTGGTAGATGGATATAAATATCGCATCGAAAGATATTTAACATTCGTGGGCCGCAAGATATAAAAGAAACAACATTGGTTTTTGCTTATCAGATTTTGATGATTTGATTTGATTTGTTGACTGTAGGGGTGAACACAGATTCTAGGTGGATCCTGTAGCCGGACTGGATCGATTCTACTCAGCCGGTTCCAGGTCAGCATAATAATATTAACATAGAAAATTTTCGTGGATCTTAAGAATGAAAAAAGCTGGTGAGGTGAGAACTCACACTCCAAGCTGAAGGGCGAGTAGTGAAGCTCGAAGCAGCGAGGGTCGCTCGCTCTCAGCAATGGCCGCCTCTTCTCCTTCCCGTACGCCTCCACGCTCGCCCTCACCAGGTCCCCCACGCTCTTCTCCCCCGCCATCACCACATGCACCGGCCCCAGGCTCCGCTCCACCGTCACGTTCAGCAGTAGCCTCGCCGGTCCCCCTGCTGCCGCCTCGGGGGCCGCGGATGGAAGCCAGGGAGGCAGCGCGAGCCTCCAGGGGACGGAGATGAGGCCGCCCCGGCGGCGGACCAGGTCGGCGTGGCCCTCCGGCGGGAAGGTCTTCAGGGACCTGTCAGAGGGAGCCCGGGCCGGGGGAGCGCAGGCGGCGGGGCGTCGGCGGGCGGTCGGGTGGCGTGAGCAGTGATTCATGATCACTATGTTGTAGAGAGACAGAGAGAGAGAGATGGCGATGGAGATAGAGAAAAGATCAGCGAGCGAGGTTTTGTTTTTGGACGTTAATGGAGGGATGGAGAGACAGCGCGAAGCTTCGTCGAAGGTTGGCGGGACGTTCAAACTGCCCGTCGTGATGCCGCTTTGCCGTAGGAACATTAGTACGAACTGTCAGTTTCGTGATTTTAACCATCAAGCTCAAATAGAGTTTAAATTAAGGGATAATTACTCAAATGATCCATAAATTTTATTTTAATATATAATTTAATTTTTTAATTTTTAATTTAGTCCCTGAACTAGATAATCCAAGAGCTGGATTGAATTCAAGAATATAATAATTCTTGGACTAAATTGAATATTTACAAAAAAATTTAAGGATCATATTGGATAAATTAAAAGTTCAGAGAACACATAACACATTAGGTTAAAATTCAACGATCATATTGAACAAATTAAAAGTTCATAAATCACATTATATATCGGGTCAAAGTTAAAAAATTATTTGTGTCATTTTCCCTTAAATTAATGCTCGAATATTAGTCGATTTGTCTAATGTATTCCAGCCCTTTATAAATCCATTATGGTAAATCGATTTTACTCGTTTCAAGTATATTGTTATGTGATATACTAATTCACAAACCGAAAAGATTCGTTTGATCAGGTTAAACAACAATTGATATTTTGCCTAAAAAGAGATGCAAACCGACCTATTGGAGAGTCTATATGTTAGGACTTTAACAAGGATTGAAATTGTGGGGGCACTACATTGCTCACTTTATTATGCATTTTAACTTTTAGAATGACAAAAATAAGGATTTATTAATAGGGTTAATATCACAAAAAATCTCAAATTGACACACCTATGATAAATTTATCTCAAACTAATTTTTTGATCATCAAAAACTCTAAACCGGTACACTCGTTATAAATTTACCTTCTATTAGTTTCTATTAAATTTTACTGTCAAATTACTGAGTTTGATGATATGTGACAGTTGACAAGTATACTAGTTTTGGGTTTTGGCCATCATTCATCACATGTGTACCAGTTTGTGATTTTTCGTTATATTAATCCAATTTAACAGAAACTAACGGAGGGTAAATTTGTCACAAATATATAGATTTGAGATTTTTCGTGGTATTAACCCTTATTGATATGAATTACTTTGATTTTTTGGTGGGTTTGTCGTGTTCTTTTGGTTGTCTCAAAGTAAAAAAGAAAGTAACAAAACGAATTCCTAGGTTCAGGCAAGAAACAAACAAAAGGAAGCGAAAAAGAGAAAAATAAAAAGAATGGTTAATTTCAAAAAAAGCACAAACTTTAGATTGAGTGATAATTTTGATCTGAATTTTTTTTGTCTTGTAAAAAAGCACAAACTTTAAGTTGAGTGATAATTGTGGCCCTAATTTTTTTCTATCTCATAAAAAATCACCAACTTTTACTCTTATTCCAAATCTAGCCCTCCGTTGACTTTCTGTCTGAAGTCACCCTTGTTTGAGAAAAAAAAGGTTATGGTGGTGAGCTTGGCGGATCTCGTGCATGACGTCTGTCGACGGGTGGTGGTCTACAGCTTCAGATTATGCCAAAAAGATTTAATCTAGAGATATTTTTGACTTGCTTATGAAGTGAAAAAGACGAACAGTTTCACCATTATTCTTTAAACTGTGGCTTAAAAAATAAAACAATGAATATTATTTTAAATCCAGTCAATAAGCCACGTGGATTTATTGTTGATGTGGAATAATCAAGTTATATAATCGATGGTTCTAAGTCAATGAAGGCCAAATTTGAGATTTAAGTAAAAGTTTGTGCTTTTTTACTAGACAAAAAATAGTTGAGGCCAAAATTATCATTCGACCTAAAGTTAGTACTTTTTGACGATACAAAAAAAAATTTCAAACCAGAATTATTACTCGACCTAAAGTTGATGTTTTTTTTTTAAATTAAACCGAAAAAGAAGGGAGAAACCTGAGCACAATATAAAGTTCTCCTTTTTTACTATTCTTTTCACTTCTCGTGTGAAAACGCATCATAGATACTAATACAATACATTCAAGTTCATCTAACTTGTCCTTCGCCAAACCCGACCGACCATTTCAATGCTGTCCACCATCGTAGCAATAGGGTGGACTCTCGCACGCTTTAGCTATACAATGCAACGAATACACGCACTTCTTATGTACATAGCCGGTACGCTGAATCAATGCTCGAATCAAATGCCATCATTCACAAGTTGAACCGGAGGACCCCATCAGAGGAGCTGGTCGTATGTATGCCCAAATATGAAAAGTTACATCGAACAGCAATAGCAGTTAGAGTAGCATGACAAAAAAATTATGCTGCTCCAACACTGGAAGGATGTCGGGTTAGTCTTGTTGCGAGCAGATAATGATTCTCCAGAGCTTATGAGCCCTTCTCATGATTTTCGCGAGCTTTCGAGCTATGAAAGTTGTAAACAAGAAGAAAAGAGGCGGACTCGGTGGAGAGCTGGTCCTCACTGTTGCTGCTTTATCGGATACAAAAGAAGCCGAGAATCCGCTGTTATCGAGACCAGTAGTGTTTCTTCGCAGATAAAAGCTTCGGCTACCCACATCGCCGAGAAGCTTTGATTTATCCAGACCTATACAGCACACGACATTCCAAATTAGATTCCCTATGTTCTTTCTGTAGAGCAGAGACCCTGACTAATGGAAGATGTTCATCACAGTGTCACCCTGTGGATTTACCAATTATGGTCCAACTTTGTCATGATATATCTACGGTTTTTCACAGAACCACAGGGAAGTTATAGAACGTTCAAAGATTCTGCAGAACCAGAGAGGCAGTAACTAAGAAAGTGTGTTCTCTATGTTTCCTTTTGAAGGCAACTGGTTTGCTATGTGCTTAATTTGAGATTCCGACTGTTCAATACTCCCCAAAAAGTCATAACATTGACTGCACGTTGATTTAGTTGGCTTGGCTCTCATCGGGAATCAAGCATACCATCACGGAATATCCAAGAACATCACAAATTGCACAACTAGTACCAGCAGAATCATAGATGTACCAGATTCCCAAAATTCCTATGCGCTACCATAAGAAGTACTGAACAACGAGATTCTGGACTTACTCTGAAGGCTGAAATAGGAATGGTGCAGCTCGAAGCCGGTCGAGTGATCCTGATCGATCTTGGGCATTCGCCCTTCTTCCTTATACTTGTTCATAACGAGTTTGATTGTGTCCTCCACACTGGAACCCAATTTGACCATCATCCTGATAGGCCCTACACTGCCTTCCACGGTTACATTTACCACCACCTTGGCTTCCTTATTGTATCCCTACACACATCCAAAAGTTCCAAAAAGATTTAGATTTTATTTTGCACACACAGAAAGAGCAACTTCAGATCCATAACTAAGAAAAACTGGAAAAGCTGAAACCAAAGATCCCCCTCCACAGCTTCTAGACTTGTCTCTCAGTAATCAATTAAAGCTACGCAAGCTTTTAATCTTTAGGCCGACAATTGATCTTACGCATTTACCTGCGATCAATCTACTTGAGTCACTCTATGCAACAAGTGAATCACACACAGCAATGTCTATGTATGTGGTTTGATAGCTCATCTAGAAATTCCAGAAATAGGTCAGTCCCTAGTTCATGCGAACCGAAACGTTTGGTTTTGCTGCTATGTCTAGGCGCATGTCATCTAGTATCAGGGGATAAGGATGGGTTCGTTTCTTCCAGCACCTGCTTTTGCTCGAAGGAATCAACTAATTCCCTTCGATAGCTAAAACAGAACTCGACCGATCATTATACAGATTAAACTTGAGCAGCCAAAGATTCAAACCCCATTAGCTAGACAAGTCAGAGCAAATAGATCAAACGAAACAACCCAATAACCCATCAAAAGCCATCTCTGAAAATCCGAACACGACAGTTCCAAATCAAGAACAGCACGGAAAAGTTCGCAACTTTAACCTCCAATCCGCCGGGAGAAGAACTACCCATCAAAGAAGGAGACGACGCAAGCACGTCCGTGCAGCTCAGGGGGCTGAACAGAGCCCCGTCGTTCGAGCTCACGCTCTGCCTCAGATCGCCCGGGCCGTCCCCGACCAGATCTTCCGCACCGTTCCAAAGCGATGGCTCGGAGGAGCACCTCTCGAGCCTCTTCGCCGGCTTCAGGTGCTTGAACGAAGACCGCTGGGGCGACGGCTGCGGCGGCCTGCTCCTCCGGCCGCCGCGGGAGACCGCCGCCTGTCGCCGGTGGGCCCGCCTCTCCGACATGCGAGAAAGAGCCAAAAAGGTTGAGGGGGTAGTGGGCGGTTCTTTTTCCCCCGTCGGTTGCGTGCGGTTTTGGCAGTCGACAGAGGGATGGAGTGAACATTGAGGAAGGAAGAATAAGGAGAAGAAGGAGAAGAAAGAAGCGGAAATTCTTTGGCCGGTTTTATGGTGACGAAATCAACTGTTCTTGTCGTGTGGACTTTGTCCGAATTGGCCAATTTATGTTGGGAAAACGTGAACGTTGACGGGTAGTTAATGGCTCGTACCAAGATGGTTAGTCTAACGATAAAAAGTCAGCCGCCTTCCACGAGGTCATCATGAGTTCAGTTCATGTCATAAGCAAACATCTACGTAACTCGTGCTGTGTTGCCCAATCGTATCATCTTTTTGTGTCGAGAAACTTTTTAATTGCCAATTGTAAGTTATAATATTCAGTTCAATAACCTAAAACGCTGGATCACGATTGACGTGAAGTAGTTAAGACTCGGACTAGACATTTCGCAAGTGTACGCGAGATCCTTATGATAAAGCTAAGGGGAGGCCGGCTATCCATTTTAACAATAAAAAAAACAGAATAAAGCAAAGTCCAAGTTCATGTTTTGTCTTATATTTCGCATGTTTGAATTGATTTTTGTTTAATTTTTAAAAAATCGATTACTTCCTTACTTGATTGTTTAACAAATGTCTGTCCACTCTGAAACACTCCCTAACAGAAAGGTCCCTGTCAATTCCATGCGCATATAAAATATAGATTAGGGCAAAGTTAACACCCTCCTCTCCCTCGTGGAGCTTTCCCCTATCCCCATGGCGATAGTTGACTTCCAAACCCTAACTTTTGTCAACCTCCCCTTCAACTCTTCTTTGACCACCACTACGACCGCACGTTAACCCTCAAATCCCGAAGTTCCATTTTCCCTCTCCACCTAAACCCATTCGGGTTGCCCTAATCGCAGTCACCCAGGCGAAATAATCGCTTTGGGTCTTCTCGCCAGGTCTCTAGCCTCTCGTTGCTTGCCACCTTAGAGAGGAAATTCCTCCCCATAGGAGTTGCGCGTACCACGACAGGCTGGGTCCCCCCTCCTCTTTCTTACATAATACCCCGTTCCCCTGCCTTTGACCAAGTCACCGTGGGGTTCGTCGATTCCCTCTCTCACTTCTTCCTCCCTCCACCATCTACCCCTCTAACCAATCTTCGCTGTAGGAATCTACCTACAAAGATTTCGGATGTAAGAGTACATCCACCTCTGTCGAATAGGGCAATTTCGCCTGGACTTCAGAGAAGCTTTACGTCATCAAGGGAGAAATAGTTCAAGCTAATCCAGTAGTGTTTCACAACAACAGAAGTTAGATTCAAATGAAGCAGGTATATATCATCGTTTGTATTTGCAGTTGCTAGGTGCCCAATTTAGTTGTGGTCAAAGGACAAGCAGGACCTGCAGTTTCTACTAAACTTATTCAGTAGTTCAGCTAAGACAATTCCATACAGCGCGTTGACCTGCTAGCTAGTAGTCAGGTGCTTTAGTCAACTCGGTGCAAACTGGGTCTATCATAGTCAGACTTTCGATGGAAAGCGAGGGAAACAGCTTTGCTCGGTTGGCTGCCCTTTGCAGAGAACTGGGGAATTTGTGGTCTGAAGTTGATATGGTGCAGTTATCAAGAGACATCCCTGCAGAAAAACAACATGAATGTGAGTTGATTCTGTATGGGAAGTTGTATTCCAAACCAAATGTGAACTTCCAGGCATTCATTAGCACTATGAAAAGGGCGTGGAAAACAGACAGGGTAGATTGTGAGCTGATTGAACCGGAATTCTTTTCCTTCTCATTCACCTCTTTAGAGGAGAAAAAATGCATCCTCGACTCCGGCCCCTGGTCTTTTTCCAGCAACCTCCTCGTACTCCAACAAGGCTATCCGGATATCCCTGATCATTGCTATGAATTTACCCACTGTGACTTCTAGGTTCAGCTAGTGGGTATCCCAAGAGGAAGACTCTCTGAAGATGTGGCTAGGGAGGTGGCAGGAAAAATAGGGACAGTCATAGAGGTGAAATTTGATTCAAGAGGAGGAGGCCCCAATAAGAGCTGTAAAGCAAGGTTCCACATGAATCTTTCCAACCCATTGAAGTCTGAAACACTTGTCCATTTGGAATACAAAAAGATTTGGGTGGACTATCGCTATGAACGACTTCCACATTTCTGCTACTCTTGCGGAAGGATCGGGCATTACGCCTCCTATTGTAAAGAAATACCTTTTGAGGAGTCGGGGCTGAATGAAAATGCAAGGGGCAAATTTGGGCATTGGTTGAGAGCGGAAGTACGAGAGCCTAGTCCATTTTGGAAGATCTTCTATGGGAAAGATATACCAACCACTGAGGAAACGGAGATTGTTCCAGAGACGCCTACAGAAATTATCCCAAGAGAGCTACAATTACGCAATTCAAAAGGAAAGGTTGTCGTAGGATTAATTGAAGATAAGTGTCAGGGGGAGAGGCCTAGTAAGGGGACCTATCCAGCAGGACTTTTAATGAAAGATCAGTCAACCTTCAAACAGATAAGCTCCCAGATCATCCCTTCTGATTTAAAATCAATGGGAGGGCAAGCAAAGAAGTCTACGAAGGAGAAATTAGGGCCAAAGTCTTTCAAGAAAGTAGCAGCAGCAAGAAAACAGAAAAAGATCAACCCCCTCGGCCTGGTGGAGATGCTCAACCCCTCTATCAATGAGTCAGCTCTCCTCGATGCCCCGATTCACCTGGCAGAAGGAAGTACTGAATGGGCTTTGGTGGCTAGTCCTAATAAGCCACCAGGGACTATATGAAACTTATGAGCTGGAACTGTTAGGGGCTGGGCAATCCCCTGACACTCCAGCACCTTGGAGCCTTAGTGGCTCAAGAACGGCCTGACCTAATTTTTTTGATGGAAACAAAAAACAAGCGTGGAGTAGTTGATAGAGTGAGGAAGCGGATTCATTTCCAAAACTTGGAGATTTTTGACCCTATAGGTACCGCGGGGGAGCTGGCTGTATTGTGGAATGAAGGGGTGAAAGTAGTTGTGGAAGATAAATCTAGAGACCTTTTTGATATCGTGTGTAGTGATCAAGGCAGCGGCAACCTTATGCACATAACCTTCCTGTATGCCCCTACAATCTTCCAGGAAAGACTTCGACTATGGCATCATTTAAAGGTGATAGATGCAACTAATTATCTTCCTTGGATATGTGTGGGGGACTTTAATGAAATATTGTACCACTAGGAAAAGAGGGGTGGGTGTCGGGCGGAGCATTACAGGCTTGTCGCTTTCCAAGAATGCCTAAATAGATGCTCACTGATGGATATAGAAAGTAAGGGCTGTGCCTTCACATGGGCCAACAATAGGGAAGGCAAGGCAAAGCATTAGTGCGTAAAAGGCTAGATAGGGTCCTGTGCAACATTAATTGGAGAGTTAGATACCCGAATGCAGAAGCTTTTGCCTTACCCATAATAGGCTCAGACCATAGCCCAATCCTCCTGTCCCTCCACCCAAGGAGGGTAAAAAGGCAAAAGGATTTCAAGTTCGAGGCGTTTTGGATTGATGATGCCGAATGTGAGGAGCTGGTGAAGGATAATTGGTGCGATCCGGAAGAAGCTCCAGCAGCCTTTGCCTACAAATTGGAAAGAACCACCAAAGCCTTAAGCTCGTGGAGCAAACGGAAGTTCTCTAATGCCTATAACCAGATTGAGGTTCTGAAGAGAAGATTAACAACCCTTACAAATGTAGCTGAAGGCGATAGCAACAAACAAGAAATGCAGCAAATCAAAATGCAAATTCAGCACTTGTGGAAGCAGGAAGAGCTATATTGGGGGATGAGATCGCGGATAAACTGGATAAAATACGGAGACAAAAACACTAAATACTTCCATGCTACAACGGTCCAACGAAGACAAAGGAATAACATATCAATGTTGAAAATAGACGAAGAGTGGTGTCGAGATCCCATCGGCCTGAAGCAACACATCGCAAGCTATTATAATTCTCTGTACGAAACTATGGGTACCAGGAATTTCAGCCCCATACTAGAACAAAGTACTTTTCAAGTTCCACAGGGCATGAATGAAATGTTAATGGCACGAGTGTCCCTAGAGGAGGTAAAGAAAGCGACCTTCCAGCAAGGGGCTACAAAGGCATCGGGTCCGGACGGGATGAATGGCCTGTTTTATCAGCATCACTGGGAGGTGTTACAACGTGATATACATCGGTTAGTTAACTCCTTTTTCAGCTCAGGCAATCTAGACCCAGAAATTAACAAAACACACATAGTGCTTATTTCCAAAGTGCCTAACCCAGAAAGCATCACATAATTCAGACCAATAAGCCTATGCAACTTTAGTTACAAAATCATTTCAAAGGTGATGGCGAACCGCCTCAAGCCCTGGCTCCCAAACCTTATTGCAAAAGAACAGAGCGCATTTGTTAGCAGGAGGCTCATCCAGGATAACATTCTTATAGTCCAGGAGATTTTACATCAACTGAAAATCAGGGTGAGAAAGAAGCATTTCCAAGCCATATTGAAGTTGGATATGAAAAAAGCATACGATAGAGTGGAGTGGGACTTCCTTTGTGCGACAATGCTAAAAATGGGGTTCTGTGAGGAATGGGTATCACTGGTGAAAACATGCATATCAACTATCACATTCAGCATCAAGGTGAATGGGGAATCATTACAGTATTTTCAGCCATCTAAGGGGATTAGACAAGGAGACCCTCTTTCTCCTTACTTATTCATAATTATGACTAACGTCCTATCCTCAATGCTATCCAAGGCGGTTAAGGACGGGTCTTTGAAGGGTATCAAAATGAACAGAAACTGCTCAACCTTGTCACACCTACTATTCGCAGATGATGCTATTTTCTTCTTAGATGGAACTATTGGTGAGTGTCAGAACCTAGCAAATATCTTAAACCAATATTGTTTTGCATCAGGGCAAGCGATCAACCTAAACAAATCAGGCCTATTCTGCAGTGCCGAGAGTCCTCCCAGCCTTAAAACCAATCTAGCAGCTCAACTAAGAGTACCCATAATGGAGAAAACAGGAAAATATCTCGGCATTCCATCAAATTGGGGACAGACAAAGAAACAGATGTTTGCGTGGATTTTGGCAAGGGTAAATATGAAGCTGGAAGGATGGAAGGAAAAGTTGTTATCAAAGGCGGGTAAAGAAATCTTACTCAAAACAGTGGTACAAGCAATCCCACAATACGCTATGTCCACTTTCAAGATCCCAATTTCTGTTTGTAAAAGTTATAGAGCAGAGAATTGCTTCATTTTGGTGGAAACAGAACTCATCCAAGTCTGGTATTCACTGGAAGAAATGGGACACCCTCAAAGAAAGGAAAATAGATGGGGGTTTGGGCTTCAAGGACCTAGTAACTTTCAACAAAGCCATGCTAGGCAAGCAAGCTTGGAGACTTGCTCAAGAACCAAATGCACTCTGGAGCAAGCTATTCAAAGGCATATATTTCCCAAATAGTTGTTTATGGAAAGCAAAAAAGGGCTCCCGCCTGTCGTGGGGGTGGCAAAGCTTATTAACGAGAAGGGACTCAATCAGCTCCGAGGTGAAATGGGTGGTGGGGAATGGCGAAAATATCAATATCAGAGAGGACAAATGGCTCAATCAGAATCTTATAGGAGGGCCAGTAAATCGAGAAGATCCTCAAAAAGTAGCAGAGTTGATCGACCAAAGTACAAGAACTTGGAGAGAAGACAAGCTACAAAGGTTGTTTCAGGATGAGGTCATGAGAGAAATTCTTGACACACGCATCCTACCATATCCGGAAGGCGATAAGCAAATCTGGATTGGCAATACTTCAAGGGACTACACGGTCAAGCAGGGTTACTCAAGACTTTGAGCATCGCAGACTAACCAACGTACAGAATGAGCATCGATATCATATCAGCAGTCCCGTTCCCTATGGTCCAAGATATAGAAGATTCATACAAAACCAAAAATTCGATTCTTCCTGTGGAGTGCGTGCCAAAACGCTTTACCAACAACCGAGAATTTACACAAAAGAAAGGCGATAACGGACCCGTTTTGCCCAATTTGCCGGCAGACTCCAGAGTCCACGGAGCACATCTTCTTCCTTTGCGACTGGACAAAACAAATCTGGAAAGATCAGAGAATACAGATTGAAGTTTCACCCACAAACATAACAAGATGGACAAGTGGTTAGAGGAAGAACTCACAGGAGGGAATTTACCCCATCGACAACTTATCGCGGCCATTTTATGGCAAATCTGGAAAGCCAGGAACACCCAAGTGTTCCACCAAATTAACCCAAACCCGGGAGCTATTATTGAAGAAGCCATCAATCTGTGCAGAATCTACAGCATGCAGAACTCCCCTGATCGCAAAGCCTGGCCGGAGAAGACAGCAATACAATTCTAGACTCCACCAAAAACAGGGGAGTGGAAATTCAACGTGGATGGCTCATGGATCGAAGGCGGGACAGAGGGATCGGTTGGAGGAGTTTGCAGAAACCACAGGGGCGTGATTATCACTGGGTTCGCCAAAGGGGCTGTGGCCAATTCTCCTCTGGAAGTCGAAGGTACAGTGGTGTTGGCAACCTTAACCTGTCTGTGCAAAGAAGCTGAGGAAGGAAGAAGACCCGCGGTCAACGTGACAATCTGGACAGATAGCAGGGAGACCGTTCGGTTTATTCAACAACCGTCCATCAGCCCATGGGCCTCCAGGAAGCTATTCGAAGACTGCCATCAAATTCTGACCCAAACACAAAATATTTCTCTGGCGCACGGCCCACGTGAAACTAATTCTGTAGCCGACTGGATTACTAAGTCCCATCGAAAAGGAAAACTTCCTTCTAATTGGTTGTACAAACCCCCCCCACGCCCCATCCTCTCTAGGATTTATTGTGTAATGATGCTAGTCAGCTACACTCGTGTAATCTGTCTTTGAATGAATGAAATGGGTACTGCTTCCGACCAAAAAAAAAAAAAACACCCTCAAACCCCTGTCTCCTTCGTTAAACGATGGGGGCAAAAGCATGAAGTAAAAGGGTAAAATAATGCAGCAAAAGTATCAAGCTAATGGCAAAATGCATGCCACCCCCACCAATAATTGTGTTAATTAATCCGATCGAATTGTGACCCCCAGCCTTATCTCTGCAACGTTGGGATAGGCTCGATGACGTATTAAAATAATTATTGGGCAACAATAATAATAATAATAATAAAAACTATCGTGCAAAGTGCTTATCTTATTCTTATATGCAAATTCAATAATTCGAACGTGCATGTCTCCATAGATAAGGTCACTGTCGATTGGTATGCATATGACGATGTAGATTAGGGCGTTCCTGCGTTTGGAGTTCTCTTGACCAATAGGCGATTTCGGGGTGGCAAATTCGTAGACTAA
The DNA here is from genome assembly GCA_031216185.1 of Syzygium aqueum. Lineage (NCBI taxonomy): Eukaryota > Viridiplantae > Streptophyta > Magnoliopsida > Myrtales > Myrtaceae > Syzygium > Syzygium aqueum. The sequence goes on along the minus strand of CM062235.1, from coordinate 4,377,658 downwards.
TGCCAATCTTACCCGCTTTGTAACTTCTTTATAGATAAGGCAAGGGCCGGGGGTAACTGCTACGAATCTCGAGAATATGCCCCCATCTTTTCGCGAGGTCCACGTCGCATTTAATTGGAAGACGTACATGTCCGAGTGTGTCGGCTAACTATCTTTGCTCCTTTGAAAGCGCAGTTTTTTTTCTTTTTTCGGAAATTGAAATGGAGCACTTCCACGACTTCCGAAATAATAATTTCGACGAATATGATGGGCTACCGATGGTGAAGAGAGATTTTTGCATGACGAGGTCTGGATTTCCTTTTAAAGGACTTGTCGATGGACATGGGCTGGGCTCAGACTCTCAACTGGACATGGGCCGAACAAGTGCTCGGTTCAACGAGTCCGTCTAAAAGCCGAATCTCAAGTTTGGAAGCCCAAGCTAAAAGGCATAGGTTTTCCGTTGACCAAAATTGGTATGTTATGGCCTTGGAAAATGAATTCCCCTCCCATGAAAGTGGAAATCGTTTTCCCCCGAAGAGATACCATCTAGGTGTTACTAATGCAAGACTAGCGAGCACCTCTCTCTCTCTCTCTCTCTCTCTCTCTCTCTCTCTCTCTCTCTCTCTACCATTTCCTTCTCATTTTCAAGGAAAAATCAATTGCTTTCCTTGAAAATTAATTTAGGCTAAAATCATTCCCTTCGGCATAAAGTTCTTCTGATCAGTAGGACACCGATTATTGGGTGGGTCTGGGCATGAAATTTTGGCCGATAGGGCTGGGTAGGCTCCCGAATGGTGGATTGCTTGTGAGGCCTAGTTCGAACAATGCTAAATGAACTCGAGGTTGGATGCCGGTGGGCCAGGCCCATGGGCCTGGCTAGGAGTTTCTCTGGCCCAATTCGAAGTTGCACATTGAGTGCCTTCTAGAAAAGTAAGGGAAAGGTTTTTTTTTTTTTTTCATTTTTGGTCGTAAGTAAGGGTAAGATTGAAAGGCTACAAATTGCCATGAAGATTGTAAATAATGCATTATCGACACACCCTTTTACCATAAACGAAAAGCTTGCAAAGCTTTGGCTCATATTAAGAGATAATGCCGGGCATGGGACCCAGGTAAGACCTCGTGTTTCTACGGGCACGGAGCAGTGTAAACTCAATTCGCCGACTATTCTATCCTTGAGAGTTGTTATTGTGGCGAGATGATCACATCGCCATTATCATCCGATTTCGTGTATGAATGTGTCCTTTCACATTCACCATGACCTTTTGTTAGTTGGCCTTCCCACATGATGAAGTGGTACAATTATTATGTGGGACGAGCAAGGAGAATCCAACAACAGTGACTCCCTTCCATTAGGCAACTTTCCCACCCCCTCCCCTCTTTTTAACCTCGGCATGCCTCGAGAAGTCGCAGCTTGTTGCCACCACTGAACAGGTGATTAATCATAATTAAGCATGGGATAAGGATTAAATCAATCAATCTTTTTCTGCATGAATCTGTCAAAATCTTACTCACTGACCCAATGACATGCTCCGATACCCCCTTCTCTCTCTCTCTCTCTCTCTCTCTCTCTCTCTCTCTCTCTCTCCTCTTATTTTTAGGATAACGATAAAAGCAACCCCTGAATTTTGACCTAATATGTAACGTGGTCTATAAATTTTAAATTTGTTCAATATAGTCCATAAACTTTAGCCTGATGTTCAATGTGGTTCATGAATTTTTGGTACATGTTCAATATAGTCCCTAACTATATGAATATGTTCTATGTAATTCCATGAATTTGAATTAATGGAAGAATTATATTGAATATTTTCATATAATTCAAGGACTAAATTGAATGTGTATCAAAAGTTTATGAACGACATTGAACAAATTAAAAGTTCAAAAACCACATTGCATATTGGGTTAAAGTTTTGGACCATATTGAATAAATTAAGAGTTTAAGGACCACATTGCATATTGAACCAAAGTTCAGAGACTAGCCGAGTCATTTTCCTTTGTTGTCTTGGCAATTTGAGCTGCTTCTATGGTGGATTATCAGCACTGAGGTTAATCATGACAAGGAGGGAGGTTTTTTATAGGGTAAATAAAGCACGTTAGAGAGCAGATTATGATTAGCCTGGCTGCTAGCTTAATCCCTCATGAAGCATGACCCTTAACAGTGTCCAAAACCTCAGCGATGATCACCGACAGAATCATGGTCAAAGTCAAGATAGCTACTTGAAGTGCATGGGAATTAAAGTTGATTAGGATCAAGATTATCCAATGCGGGGACAGATTCAGACGTCTTTGGCACGCACATGACACGACCCGCATGAGAAAATGAGAATATAATGCAATCCAACATATAGTGCAATCATAAAAAGGAGCGCAAGAGTTGATATATTCGTACGATAAGATAATTACATAATGCGTTACATAGATGAAATATCTTATATGTGAAATTATTTATAAGAAAACGACTTCCCCAACCTCAACTTAAGTTCTTATTGCCGACTTTGATACTTCAGTAATACTTTCGAGAATTTGGATAATCAAGTTTTGTTCAAATCTCTCGTCTTTCGAGGAAAAAAAGAGGGGTTTCTTTTGGCATGTTGCTCACTAAGGCTCCACCAAACGCTAAGTAATGATTTCTACGGCTCTTTTCTACCCTTAGATAGGCTCAAGTCCACTGACTAAATGCACTAAATTTTACATTTTACTCGCAATTGTAAACTTTTCTTTCATTACCATATTTACAGCGAATGAGTGACTTTGCGAGGCACCTATACACCAAATAATCTTATCTTCAAAAGAGGAAATGCATGATGATGAAGATGAAGATGAAGATGAAGATGAAGATGATGATGATGAGGAGGAGATAGTGCTTGCTAGTGCTAGGCGTTTTTATTAGCCCTAGGATCAACAATCCCCATCGGACTGACACGATGGTTGCTAATTCAGTTCCAATCACGATGAGCTTTCGATCCACTACTAGATGAGACTCAGCAGCCGTCATCGGGGTCCGTATTTAACGGACGCCAATCATCGAGGGCCACGACAAGCACCCCGTGACACGATCGCCCGCATAGATATGACCAAGTGAGAGCGGGAAAAGATGTTATCCACGGGACCTAGAACGATAGATCGAACCGCGGCGTGTGTTGGATACAGAATGACAAATGATGCCATTGCATCTTGTGGGCTTCGACCAAATCATGCCTTGCTTGCATCTGTTCCTATCCTTCTACAGTCCAACATCACAAGTAGAGAGAGAGAGAGAGCTTTTTTCGGTGAGGCGCGGTCCACGCACAGAATCATGAGATCGCAGGTGGGGGCCAATCATCAACCACGAGTTCGCGAAATCGGGGAGGGGGGCCCCCCGAACCTCATGATTGGATCTTGATCCCGTAATCCCCTTTAATTTCACCTTTGGCCTTTTCCTTAGTCAAAACCGATTTAGTAAAAAGATTGATCGAAAGGTGCCCACTCAACGAATCTCTCTCCTCTTTTTCCATCCCCTTTTCCTCATCAATTTCTCCGAGAAGATTAGGGGAAAATCAGGCTCTCGCGATGAATTTCGAATGTCCTCCTTGGGTATGAGGTTAAGCTGCTTTCGTTTGAGACCTCAATCGAACCTCGGCTTCCTTCGGACGTTAAGCAATTAGAGGATATTTTCTCCTCCTGGGGAAGATATAGATGTTAAGCGATTAGAGGGTATTCCCTTCTCTTAGAGAATACACCAATACAGGAAGAATTAGGTGTACAGGCACCGACATATTAAAATAAGAAATACATTCGTAGAACCCACTGTCTTTGCATCCAATACAAATAGACAAGCCGTGGGGGCTCTCGTGGAGAGTTTGCTGTCGTGGAGAGCTTGCTCTCCTTTCATGATGAGGTTAACTCTTAACCAACACCTAAGATCCATGGAAGCCCCTGGTTAAGCTAAGAGGAAAATCATGCTCCCGTAGTGGGTTTTGAATGTAGTTCCACGTTTAACTTCTTTAATTGGCTAGTTCAATGTTTAGCTTAGTAAAATAATGTGGATTTGGTATTTGACCAAATCGAAATTGTGGCCAATAATCGTGTTTAAAAGAGCCACGATAACCAAAATAATGATGGGTTTTTCGACTAGTCGATTTTAGGCCGCGCTACACTCGAGAGATAATTTTTTGGACCTCCCTCGGACATGATCTTATATCCAACATTTTACATAAACAAAAAGGAGCATGTCCTTGTACTTGGCCTAAATCAAATTTGTGAAATGTGGGCCTTATTAGCTAGGTTGCATCAATCATTCAAAGGCTAAGTATAGGCTCAAAATGGGAGCGATAAAGATGAAATGACAAACTGATTTTTCAGAGATTAAGGAAAAATTGCAGAGGCCAAAGAAAGGATGAATAATGGCATCCTATATGAATAGCTACCGCCCATATGCCAGTCTATCTTAGTGATTGCTTTTGGTACAAGAGTCCCCACCCCAAGCATCCAATTCTTGACCAAATTGGAAATCCGAAATCATATGTGAAAAAGTAGTAGAGATTTTTTGAACGCGCATGAGTATGATTTGATGGTCCAATATCTATCTTTACCGATAGCCAATAAATACCAACAACCTCTTCTTAAAGATGAATTATTCAGTATAGATATCGCACGCTTTAACCTATGCTTTCACTTGTTGCCGATACACTCAACACAAAACTCGATTATTGTCCTTGGGAGGGATAATCATTCGTAGAGGTGAGCACCAGTTTAGGATAGACCTTTGGAATCAGACCGAACCGATCCTGCTTGGCCGGTTCTGATCCAACTCCCAGTTCCAAATTTTTGGAACCGGCTATTACCGGTTCGATTCTGGATTTTGGATGCGGAATCGGACCAAGAATCCTTTATTCTCTCTTTTTAGTTTTATCTTGTATCTTGTATTTTTGTTGTTACTGCCTCTTATCTCTCGTTCCTCTCTCTCACTCTCTACTAAGCTTCGCTCACTTCTTCACGTTTCATCGACACGAATCAATTGTTCAAAGCTCTCAAGCCTCCTGTTGATCAGTGGCTCGGCTGTATGAGAAGATTAAAAGATGCTCAAGCTCCATTTCTCCAATTCCAGCTCATACAAAGGTTTTTCGAAGGCATTTGCATTATGTAATTGAAGATTCAAAGTCTCAAGTAATACTCTCGAAGTATGAAAAAAGGAAACTAAAAAAAAGGAAATTTATCGGTTTCCGAGTAAATCCTAAAAGTGGACCGATAAGACATAATCCGTCCTGGAGTCTACACGATAAATTCTAGATTTTAAAAGCTGAAAACTAATTCTGAGAGGATAGGTTTCAGATTTTAAAACCATCCACTCTTAATTTTCTGTACACTAGTGTTTGCAAAGCTCTATAATGGATTATTACTCATTAACGTTTACTACTCATTTTAATGTGTTAATTTTTTTTTTAAGAACTCGGGTTTTCTAAATGGTCTCTGACTTACTCCAGCCTATGAATGAAAGAAGGAGAAGAAGAAGAAGAAATATTCTAAATAAGCATCGTTCGGATTGGGACAAGACTCTGCCTGCCATGTCTTACATGGGATTGATCGTTCTACAGCTTTCATTATCAAAAGAAGAATGATTTTTTTTTTGGTGGATAAAAAGTGCAGTCAAAAGAGAAAGAGGGCTCCAAAAGTCAACTAGAATTGTCTAATTTCAGTCGGTGGAGAAGATATAATTGCTTGTCCTATGTAAGTTTTGCGAGCCTAGCCATGCTAAAGGTTGTTTATCGGGAAAAGTGTCAGAAAATTTTTTTAATTTATTACATTTATGTCGATTTATTTTTGAAATTTTTAATTATATCAATTTAGCTCTAAATATTTCGATATGCTAATTCAGTCATTCCAATCAATTTTGGTTAAATATTATTGACGTGGACGCTGACTGGCTCACATGACATGATTGGCGATGACGTGAATAACTTTTAATTATATTTTATTGCTTTTTCAACTAATTTTTTTTTCTTTTTTTTTTCTTTCCTTCCCTCTTCTTTCAACCAGTTGCTTAGGTCTCCAGTCGGACGTCGAGGTCCAGCGACCGGCCAAAAGTGAGGTTGTGCCTCGCCGAGTCTTGCCTTTGGCCGGCGATCGGCGAGGAGAAGAAGGAAGGGAAGGGAAAAAAAAAGAAAGAAAAATAAAAAAAATTCAAAAAAAAATTTAAATATTTATTAAAAGTTATACACATCAACACCAACCGCCCTACGTAGCATGGTTGACGTTCACGTTAACAATACCCAGCCAAAATTAGTTAGAATGAATAAATTGGTTCTATATTAAAATATTTATGACTAAATTAACACAAATTCGAACGATAAAAATTTCTCAACGATCTTTAAACTTATATTAGCTGCCCATCTCTCAAAAAAATATATATATACCTTAGGATTTATCAAAGAACCCATCGTTCGGAGACAATTTCGTGGTGCTTGGAGATCAATTCCCATCCACAACTCGTTGTCATCTGTGGAGCCCACATAGTATAGCTACATTTGAATTGTAGTCTTACCCTAATATGACCGCAACGTGAATTGCTGTGACTTTTTTTTTTATAATACACATATTTAAATCCCATCACCTAAATTTAGGTGAGATAGTTTTTTGAAAATTAACCGTATAGGTATAGGTTTTTACCAAATAAGTTTCCATTTCTCTTTTGATGTTGAAACTATCTGTCTTGCCGAAAAGTTACCGGCGGAAAAACTTCCAAAATGTAAACCGATGTAAAAATCGAGAAAAGATGCAAAGGGGGTCCCTTCTTGACCTTAGATAGGAAACACAAATTGACGAGAAAATTAAAAGCATTGGACCGGAGACGATCGCGGCCAGCCATGTAAAAGAGTATTGAAATGTGAAGATAACATGAAGATAAAATTGCACAATTGGTATTCATTGATTGATTGATAGTAGTTGCTATAAACTACAACTCAACTATTTATACTGCCCAGCAATTAAAAATGTTTAGAATAAAAACGAACACATTCTACGTGGCTCCTAAAATTCAGCAACATGTATTGACAAATAGTTACCAAGCAAACCCACTACTTCGATAGCCATTTCCTCTCCGCTCTTTCGTGGCCAACATCGATAGCTTTGTGTTAATTGTGGCCCTCTTGTTGATCAAACCGAACTTCATTCATCGACACTCACGTATCGGGATTTAGTAATTTCCCTTTGTTTTTGCTGCCGGCAATTATCAGTTGTCCTGTCAACCGTCTATATTCACTGACTAAGAGCTACGACATTTGGCGAATTTTACTTCTGCCATGTCTTAGCTCGGTCTCTCCTAATCAGAGTCGACGGTCGAGAACTGGAATTTTTTTTAATAAAAATCCGTGTGATTATCAAGATTTTTATACCGAGTTTTTATAATATCGGAAAGCTAAAAATTTTGTTAAGATATTAATAATTGGGCGGCGCTATTTCCATCCTCTAAATGACTAAATCCACCCCCATTGACATTAAAAAGACAGATCTGTCCTCAATCTTTCAATTGTAATTTAAAGCGATGGCCCCACTCTTTTGTTATGATTACCATAATTAAGCATTTCACACGTTTTGTTTTCTAATGTATTAAAGAAAAGCGCGTTATCGAATATTCCTATAACATTTTACATAATTAGTGTAAATTATCTCGCCAATAGTAAGGAAAACAGAGACCATTTGATAAAGTATAAAAGTGAAAAGTCTCTTCTTTATCATTAATCTTATAAAACCTTATTTATTAGTTGTCTCTCTCGTCTCAAAACCTTACTTTCTTGGTGAACTTTTTATTAATTTCACTATTCTTAAATATATATCAAGTCTCCTTATTTACTATATTGAAGAATTTATATTTTTTCCTTACTATATTGGTGAGACGCTATTATACAAAGCACGTAAGACGTTAGAGGAATATCTAGGAATACGCTAAAAACATTATGCATAACAAGGCATCTTGATATCTTTTCGTAAACAGTTGATGGATGATACTAATTTATGTCAATTTGGCATAATGATGTTTCGTTCGCATTTTCAAAAAAAAAATTCTTACTTTATGTAATGTTTGATTTAATTAAATTTCATTTGCTTAACAATTTATCCATAATTTTGATCTACAGCATTGAAAAAAATTAGTTTCTCGGAAATTTATCTGTTCGACAAAATAAATTTTTATGGAAGTTATATCTAACAATAAAACAAAATATGATGCATCTAATGTACATGGAAAATCTACAATAAACAAAAAAATACGCATGCGAAGTTATTAATTATGGTAAGTAAATCTTACATAGATATAAAAAACAAAACAAAAAAATGGAAGCAAATGAATTTGGGATCACTAATTTAAATTATAATTGAACGATGGATGGAATCCATTGTGGGAAGGGTTCGTAACAAATAGGTATTGAACTTTGACCCAATTTGTAATTGATTCTTGTATTTTTAATTTGTTCAATATGATCCATATACTTTAGTCTAACGTGCAATATGATATCTGAATTTTTAATTTGTTCAATATGGTCTCCAGACTTTCGGTTCAAGTTCAAGTTACTTTTTAGATTATATGAAAATATTCAATGTCACGTTTCCATTAATTATCATATAGCCCAGGGATAAGATTGAATATGCATAAAAAGTTTAAGGATCACGTTGAATAAATTAAAAGTCGAAGGACGATATTACATAAGTTTCGATATCATATTAAATAAGTTAAAAATTTAAGGATTACATTGTGAATCGCACTAAACGTTAGTGAACATTTGCGTGATTTTCCGTTGCGGGAAATACGAACCAGAGTCTTATAAATCCGGGGGCAACGTGTCCCCTCTGTCTATTCAATTCGTCGTCTCTGCAATTTTTGCTTCACTGCACTGCATAGTCCCACAGCACACTCGCCCTCGCTCTCCACTGAAGCCCCGGCCGCCGGCGACCAATGCTGCCGTACGCGACGATCGAGGAGGCGGAGTCCGCCGTCGGGCGGGGCCTGACGCTGGCGGAGACGCTGTGGTTCCGGTACTCGGCGGCGAAGTCGGACTACTTCCTCTACTGCCACAACATCCTCTTCCTCTTCCTCGCCTTCAACCTCGTCCCGATCCCCCTGGCCTTCGCGGAGCTCACGCGATCACTCGGCATCGACCAGCACAAGATCCAGCCCAAGGTCAGGCTCTCGTTCGCCGAGATGTGGAAGTGCTACAAGGACGTCAATCGCATGTTCTTCCTCGTCGTCGGCCCCTTGCAACTCGTCTCCTATCCTTCCATCAAGGTAAAGACGACTCCTTTTTTTTTTCTTTTATCCTCTTTTGGGCGTGAATGTGTGGAAAGGTGAAGACTTTGTAGGTTTCTTTGAAGTTCTGCTGTTGCTGAGGGGTGGCGATGGCGATGTTTAGCGTTTCGGCGTTCCCTCCAACGTGCTGACGCCGTTTCGGTTGAGGGGAGCGGCGATTCGTGTCGTGTCGATTTAGCATTTTAGTTCTTTTGAACGATGAATACCAGGCGATGCTACAGAAATTTTGACAAAGCAGGTCGAATTTTTCTCGGTTTCTGATTGGCTGCGTTCCCATCCATCGCATTATGTTTGTGTTTGTCTGAGCAATTTGTCTCGTTATTGTGCACATAGTCGGACTGTGCCATTCACGGTTGGATGGTGCCGTTCATGATCTCTTCTCTTCAGCTTGTTTTGCAGAGAGCCTGAATGATGTTGCATTGCTCTCTTTCTCTTCGTGATGAAAAGGGTGATGTCGCACTGTTATGTCTTGCTTTTTGGGGACGTGAATCTTCTTTCTGAAACCACTCGGGTCATAATTTAAGGGCTTTTCCTTAATCTACAGATGATTGGTATTCGGACAGGATTGCCATTGCCCTCGAGATGGGAAATTCTGTCACAGTTGGTGGTGTATTTCCTCGTGGAGGATTATATGAATTACTGGATCCACAGATTCCTGCACGGGAAATGGGGATACGAGAAGATCCATTCCGTTCACCACGAATTCACGGCTCCGATCGGCTATGCTGCGCCCTATGCTCACTGGGGGGAGGTTTTGATCCTGGGGATCCCATCTTTTCTCGGGCCAGCTTTGGCTCCGGGGCACATGGTCACCTTTTGGCTGTGGATAGCTTTACGGCAGATAGAGGCCATTGAGACTCACAGCGGGTACGCATGCTCAATAATCTACTATATTTGCTTTAATCTTCATGCTTTTCACCTTTAGTCACTCGCTTTTCTTTTCTCATTGTCTGTTTTGGCTGAGCACTTTCTTTTTCGAAGTTGGTAGTGACGAATGATGCTATCATGGTGGCTGATTTACATTTTTTATGGCTGATCTTGGAACCCATTACATGTAAAGTACAGATTTTGTTGGATCTTTGCACTTAATAATACTTTTTCTCGCCTTTCGTGAATGCAAACAAGCATAAAGACCAGGTTTCCTTGGTTTTATGTGGGTATATTATGAAACCTGTGCACAGGTATTTAACCTATATGTGCATGCATAGGTATGCATATGTGTTACTCTTTGTTAAAGGGAAGATTCCTGACACGTGTCGCAATCAAGTGGCTTTCCTCATGCTGGTGGAGTACTGCTGTTTCATTAGTTTATTGCCTTTTAAAATCATGACAATTGTTCATTTCTTTATGAGGGGGTTTGGGGGCTGTATGTCTTCACTTCATAGCTTCTCAAATTCTTGCCAAGCATGATTTGCTGAATTATATATTATATCTTTCATGACCTTATCTTGAGAGTCAAATCTCTCAGAACTGTTGTTGGCTTGCTTATTTTATAATTTGATTACAAATTGCATAAATTGTTGGTAAAAAAGAAAAAAAAGCACGACCAAGACAGGCTTTAACACTCTTTCGGTATCCAAGGTGTATTTGCTGCTAACAATTGTTCGGAATTTTTATAGCATGTAGAAATAGTGTAAGGGGCCACTATTAGTTGGGGAAAAGGGTAAATAGTGAGGATGCTGAAGTTGGATTCACAGAATGACTAACTTGAAGAAGCTTCAAAGTATGGCGACCTTCATGATAGATTGTAAGAACAGCTTTTTGAAGTTTCAAATTTTAGACAAGTGATATTAAGATATCACTCTCGAAGTATTTGCTGCCTCATACCTCACCTGGAAAGAAGTGATATTTCAATTAGTTGGACAAGTGATATTTCAATTCCGCACATAACCCACTTTTATGTTGTTGCCTTGTGTTTACCCCCAGACTTCATTTTTGGGCTGGAATTTACGAAAGCTGACATGAGACAGTTTACCCTGAAGCAAGTGAACGAACAGCCGCTTGATACTTGCGGTTCTGCTCTGGAGTCTAGGGATTTCATCTGGCAAATTGATCGTTAATGTTTCTCATCCGAGATATCATTAAGAATCCTGGAACTCTTGTGACTCTACTCTTCTTTCCCCCAAAAACTTTGTATGCCCGGTCAGACTGAAACTGCGCATAACTTCCATACTCTTGTCTGTTGATGACGTCCAAATTTCTCTACTGATTTGGAACCTGCCAAAATCTGCATCAAGATATGGACCCATTTCCAAAAGATTATATCTCGGCCCCCTTAATTGGCCACGTCAGTGCACTTGCAAATCTCACGAATGATCTTAAAGCAGCTTCTTGGATGACATTATTTAAATTTGTTGTACAGTGAATCTGTCACCAATTTTGGATACTCTTCATCTCCCATGCGTGTAGATTAAACAATTTTCCCCTGTATGCTGATATTCTGCTTGTTTCTAAGAGAAGTGAAAATTTCTCTTTAGAGCGATGCTTTCTAGATGCATTAACCTTGATCAAACCTCTCATTTAGGTTTTAGTGGGTGATCCTTGTGGCATGACTTGCTCTTTCGGTGCAGGTATGACTTACCATGGAGTCCAACCAAGTACATTCCATTTTATGGAGGTGCAGAGTACCATGATTACCATCATTATGTCGGAGGACAAAGCCAGAGCAACTTTGCATCTGTCTTTACTTATTGTGACTTCATCTATGGAACTGACAAGGTGAGCATGCCTTTTATCAGCGCTCCACACTTTTTGAGGTTCCATTTGTTTGAATATCACTAACTAATTTTGCTCTTGTTACCAGGGGTATCAGTATCATAAGAAGGTTCTTGGTAAGGTAGGGTTTTAGCATCTCAGTTTGCATTATTAAGACCCTAGAAAATTAAACCAAAAGGAAGATCTAAGGCACCAACGAATTTTATCGCTGAGACCATGAGGCATTCTTGAAGTCCATATCGTCTTTTTCACAGGAACTCATGTCTCGCTTACCCACTCCCTAGTCAACACGAACTTTTTCCCATTCCTTTCTGCAAAAAGTTGAGGGTTTTTAATGATTATCTTCCCACTTTCTTTACTCTTTCATCCATCTAACTGGTCTTTTTCAATCTTCAGTTGAAAGGCATGAACGGAGGCAGTGGCACTGGGCTAAACGGGGGAAATTTTGATTGCTCTACTGACGAAGTGAAGAATGATTAGCCATGGCTGTGCACGGGACTTCTCCAGATAGTCATACCATTGCTAGTGACAGCTCCCGGAAGCCTTTTGACTCTAAGTTGACATCGCCGCTCTAGAGTGTGGTAGTAGTATTTCTAGTAATTATAGATGAAGTCTAGGAGATGGGGCTGCAGAGGGTTTCTGTGTTATGGCATTAGATTGTGGTAATTGTCAATGTAGAGTGCTGTTCTTATGACGTTTGTTTGGGAGTCTCTCTTTGCTGCTGAAAGTAGAATGCTCCTAATATCATTTGCCTCAAGTCAACAGCCATTTGTACAACCATTCAGTTCATGCGTCAGATTTTGTACTGTGGAACTTGCTGCTAAAATGTTCAGCGGTTAAACAGTTTGAAGCTTCCTTGTTTGAGTGGCTCTTCGTCTCGCCTTCTTTTTCGTAGTCCCGGAACGCTGATATGTTTGTTGGCTTGTCCCTGAGCCAATTGCCAGAAATCGCACGAATTGGAGACATCTGGTCCGGGTTTTGACATTGAATTGGAGTCGTTTAATCTTTCTTAATTTGACATCTGCAGGCGGGTTACCTAATGAATCTCCTGTCCTTGCGAGCCCATGACCCTAACCTTTAAAGTTCATATCTATGCTTCGTGGCGAAAATCATCCGAATCCATCTTGAATCGGGCAGCTGCTATGCTCGCGCGCAGGAGCTAACGTATATGTATATGCCCTGCGCTAACAGACGGTACATCACCGTCGATTACAATAAAGCTAGGAAAAAGCCTGTGAAGAGCATCCGATTATGTGACCAAGTACGTGGAGAAATTAACACACACAGCTCGCACACGTTACTCGTTCAACAACGAGAACAGCCTCACGAAAGCTAAAAGGGCAGTTTTGACGCCATGTTCTTTTCTTTCCCTTTGTTGATTCTGTACACTAACCTTTCCCATTACTTGCGTAAACATATACGGGGCAAATTACCAACAAAAACTTAAACCTATTGCATTAGTATCAATTGGACTAATTTCGTCCTAAAACTTTTCATATTGGGATCAATTGAATCCATTCGGTCAATTTAAGCCGGAAATTGTTATCGTGGATGCCGGCGTTTTTACGTGGCACTGCCAACATCCACGTCAGCAATTTCCGGGTAAAATTGATCGGATGGACTCAATTGGCAAATATGAAAATGTTCGAGACTCAATTGGCAAAATGTTTAGTTGGTATAACTGCAATAAGTTAAGTTTGGTACCTTTATTAGTAATTTCTCTGAAAATCGCCTATAAGGAGCGTTCGATCATGTAACTGAGTGTGTGGAAACATAAACACAGGGAGCTCAAACACGATACTAGCTCAAAACATTGCATTCGTCGTCCCTGTTCTCTTCTCTATCATTCTCGTTCACACCGCAGCTTCTAAATATACAGCGGCAGCATCTTAAACATATATGTGTAAACACATGTACAAGGACATTTCGTGCCGGCAAGATCGCTTGATCCCTTATTACGCAATTGATCAATGTAAAGCCGAGACTTGATAAGCCTATATAAGAGAGCTTTCCCCGTTATATACATATACATATACATATACATATATATATATCAAGTTTGTGCAAAAAGATTATAAAGATTTGAAGATGGCACTTGCTTATAAGCTTATGGTTTTTATCGTATTGTCTCTCGTCGCTGCTGTTTCCATTGGAGCCGATGACACCGGCCTTGTTAGTGTTGAGCTATCAATGCAGCAGCGACACGTATGGCGTGACCAGCATCCAGTATGCCGCCGACTTCTTAGGGGACAGGTGTCCGATGAGCTACGGGGCTAAGGACCAAATTCAAAACTGTAGAATTAGATATGAGCGATACTCGTATACTAAGAATAAGTGAGTGATATCGTGAGAAGATGTCGAATCTCCTCTTTCGAGTGTAGCCGAGTGAAGTATAATAAGTTGTTATGCCGACACACGGCATGAATGTTGCTAGATGGGGCCATTCCCGATCGATATTCTCTTGTAATCATCTTGCTGAGATTGTTCCTCAAAACGCTATGAACGTTGCAAGCTTTTGAGAATGCATTTGATGACTGTCAAACAATTAGCTTATTTTTTCTTGCGAAATGAAGAGAAACGGACCAGCGTGCTCATAATCGTAGGATTATATCTTTTTGTTGGTAATGTATGGGAGCAGTAACCTTTTCACGACGAACAAAAACTAGCGATACATTTGCAACTCGATGCGTGGTGACAATTAGGGGATTCTCAACATTTTTGATGGAAAGTGTTTGATAAGGTGACGCAAGTGTTCGTGAAATGCTGAAGATTCAGGAAATGGACTAGCCGGATATGTAAATTAGGTCCTAAACGAAATGTGTTTGGGATAATGAAATAAATGATTTTGATTTAATGTTGAATGTGGTCCCTGAATTTTAGCTTAATATCCAACGTAGTCCCTGAACTTTAAATTTATTCAATGTGATTCTTAGAATTTTGGTATATGTTCAATGTAATCTATGAACTATATGGAAATATTTAATGTAATCATTTTATTAAATATTTCCATATAATTCAATGGCCATATTAAACAAATTAATATTTCAGAAATCATATTGTACGTTAATTTAAAGTTTAGGGATTACATTGAATAAATTGAAAGTTCAAGAATCACATTATATATTTGGCCAAATTCCATGAATTATTTGTTACGCTTTCGAGTCCGGGGAAAAAAAAGGGTGGTCGAAAGGTTGACAAATTGATTTCCCGGGGGGCCGACCCAGAAAATCACAAAAATGCCGGGGGTCGAAAATTGCATTTCACAAAAGAGGGGAGAGAAAAGCAGACCACCAACCCGTGATGACACGACACGTGCCCTGGCTTTGCCCACGGGTCCCTCGCTTGGGTATCTCGACCTTTCTCGACACGGCGACCTCCTCTCTCTCTCTCTCTCGCTCCCTTCCTCCCTCCCTCTCTCTCGCCGGAAAAAGCTCCGATTCCGGGAATCCCGCGCCGCAGCTTCCGGTTCATCTGGCCAAGCGCGCCGGAATCCCTCGCATCCGAAGCCATCCCGGACGGCGGCGTTAGGGTTTTTGAATCCACTGCTGCTGCTGCAACTCCTCCGTCCCGAAGCGGAAAGGTGAAATCTCTCTCTCTCTCTCTCTCTCTCTCTCTCTGCGGGCAGGTTTGAATTCGCCAGGCGAAGGTTTCGGCAACCGATGATCGATCTCCTTCTCTCGTGCGATTCACTCGGCCTATGGCGCGCGGATCATCGGTCGGCGTTTTGCCCGTTTCTATCGGCGATCCTTTGTTCGTGCCTCTTCCCCCCGCGAAAGTGTCTTGCCGGCACGATTTCTCGGTCCGCGCGTGTATGCTGCTTTGGTGATTGGATGTGTTTTTTGCGAAGTGCGGGGCTGCGCTCTTGGCGGTTCTTTTGGATTAGCGTTATTAACAAGCCGTGCCTTATGCCTTGCTTGTAGGAGAGAGAGATATGTTTTGGTTGTCCTGCTGGTTTTCTGTATGATGTTGTTGATATGGGGATCGTGTTGGTTGTTGAGATTTACGCGGCTCCCTTTCTGTTGATCTTTGTGTTCATTTTGGTTCTGCCTGGATGCATGGTGCGAATTGGACGAGTGGGATGGTTGAACATGGCGGCACCGCGTACAATTTCAAAATACTTGTGTGATTTCTGTTGTGGTCGTAGGCGCCGTTGATACTGATCCGTACCTCGCTTGCGTTGCTGAGTTAGTGGTTCCCAGATGAGTCGGTGAGTGAGGCTTGGCAAGATGCCAGAGAGCCACCCTTGTTCATGTCATCACTGTTACCTGTGTTCGAGCTTTGATAGAGTAATTGCTCTTCCCTCATGGCTCCATTCCTATGTGGGATCTGTGTTTGTGGTTATGCTTTTACCTTGTTGGTGATTGTTGGTGCCCATGGGTAGTATTTGGAAGAGCAACTACACCTTTTTGAGATGTGCAGAGAGTTTATCAGTTGTTCGCTGTTCTCCTTCGTCATAAACACTTCAATAATGCAGTATTCTGACTAATGAGTGGTTCTGTTTTCTTTGTTTCTTTGGTTATCTTTTACCTTTTTCGATTTTGCAAAAGCTCTTTAAGTTAGGTGGTGTATATGTTTCGTCATTATAGGATTTTGTGCTTTAAATGTTTGCCAAATTCTGGATTCTACTTATTCCTTGCAGGGGTCTAGCACTTGCAAGATGCAGGGCAACGGAGGTGGTAGAAATCCTTTTTTCGAATTTGGTAACCCTATTGCTGGTTTTGGAAGCTTTGGTGGTCATAGAAATTTAGTTTCTAGCTTCTTTGGAGGAAGAGACCCATTTGATGACCCTTTCTTTACACAACCATTTGGGGGCCTCTTTGACTCGAGTGTCTTTCGTCCAACTGCAAGTCCTTTCATGAATATGCATCCATCTACTATGATAGAGCATCATCCTCCAGAGTCGAGAATTTCAAGAGGACCCATTATTGAAGAAGTGAACTCTGATGATGAGAAGGAAGAAGGGGACAACGAGAAGAAGGACAACCCAAGAAAGCACGGGAGGTCAAGTGAGAGGCCTCATGTTGAGGGTCCTAATGATGAAGTCGAAGGTATGCCCATCTCTAAATTGCATGTCTGAAATTGTTATATGCTCTAACTGATTGCCCTGTTTGTTATGGCAGAGAGGAGAAGCAAGCAGCTACATTATTGGAATGGCTCCAGAGAGAGGCCATCTGAGAGACAGATGCAGCCACAGAATCGCAGTTTCTCCTTTCAGAGCTCTACTGTGACTTATGGTGGTGCAAATGGTGCATATTATACATCATCCATGACAAGAAGGACAGGCAGTGATGGGGTACGTTTCAGTACCTGTTATAGTGACAAACTGAACTTGTGGAATGGTCTGATTAAGTGGTTGCCTTGTTACAAAACAGGTAACATTTGAGGAAAGGAAAGAAGCTGATAGTGCAACTATGCAAGCCACTCATAGAGTTGCTAGGGGACTTCATAATAAGGTATCACTGAATGCTTTAGTGTTGGTCTCATTACGTGGTGTGACATAAGCTAAGATGTCACTTATTATGATTCTAATCGACTGTCTTAATATTATGATTTTACTGCAGGGCCATTCTGTTACTAGGAAGCTTAATCCTGATGGTAAGGTGGATGCCATGCAGACTCTGCACAACCTAAATGAAGGTATTGAAACATTTTCTTGTTTGTTGGATGCTGGATTCCTGAGAAAAGGTTCATTCATATAGCTCATATATGTAACGTCATGACTATCTAGATGAGCTGCCTCAATTTGAACAAGCCTGGAAGGGAAGTGCAAGAAAGCATTTGCCTGGTTGGAGCGAGCATTTTGATGGCCATGGTGGACGGGGTGAGTATTGCTGTGGGATTTTTTTTTTCGGCTGCATCTTTTGTGTTAATGACAAGCAAAGAATTAATGTTTTGATTTCTTACTACTTATGAGGTGGACTAAGGTTAGATGATTCTTTTTACCTGTTGTCATTTTTTTGTTTTGGTTGGTGAGTTTGCTTATGGGGCATCAGACAGGTTCCCATCGTCTAAGCGCATCAATTATCTAGCTGAATATGACAATAAGCTGTTTTGAGAAGCTTCTTTGTGTGTTCTCTTTGTTCTGCAAGCACCGGAAATTGACTGTGGCAGGTTTTAATGCAAACTCAATTTGCTCATGTTCATTTCCGTGCGTGATGGTGCAGTTGCTTTTGATTGCCATAGGTGTTACTGTTGTTTTTCATGATACTTAGGCACTTGATGATGCTTTGTGACTTTGTAAGTCTTGACTCCTGATTCATACCTTGTGTTTCCTGCAAATACGGTTTTGAGTTGTATATTTGTAAAACCAAATGTATTTTAGGAGGAGTTGGTCAGAGTGGACACTCAGGTCATGGAGGATGGGCGCTTCCATCCACTCAGCAATCAGTGCCCGTGCAGAGGGTGACATCTGATATGAGGGAACGAGCAGAGTCTTCTCAGAGGCAAAATGCCAGAAGAATGAAAGCAAATGCCAGCGAAAAGGCCGGCTTCTCCCATGGTAAAGCGAGAGGATAAGGATTGAATCGTTTTTGTGTGTTGCGGTGCTCCTGTACCCTTGCCACGTAGATTTGCATATGTTGGACTAGCTGGATAGAAATTCGCATAATACAGAGATACCTTTACCTTTATCTCATAATGCCTGATGGCAATACGTGGATGATCCGATGGGCATGGTTGTAATGCCCCAATGTTGTGGATGCTCTTTTTTGGATTTTAAAAGTTAAATCAATCACTTTGCCTTGTATTAAGATTGTATGATTGTCTGCGGAAGCAGGATATGAGTGACAGATGACTTTCTTGGATTAGGATTAATTGGATAGCAGTTCGCCTAAATATAAAGAAGAGCTTTTGTTCTTGTCTCTGCCTCTGACTCAGGACCAGGGAGTTTTGTAGACCAGGCATCTTGAGTTCCGCATACACTGGGCTGCGGTCCATCTTATGTGAATGTGTGGGTGCTTATTGATGGAGGCTTTTGGGTTTCATGTATGCCCACAGTTCATCAGCCTAGTCATCGTTGATGGGCTTGGAATTGGAGCAATATATCCCGAATTGTGACGAGAGCTACAAGAGGGGAGGAGTTATATATCCGAAGAGGGGATAGAAGCATGAGTTTCTTTTGAGTGCCCAGGGATAGCATTGGCTGTTTCTGCTCCTTCCAGTTTTGCTGTAAAGAGAATCTCTCTCTCTCTCTCAATCTCAAGAGATGGCACTTCCGATTGATGTCAGGAAAAAATGGTCACATTTGATTTTGGGTGTGATGTAAACTTCGTTCGGCTGGAGATGAATTAATCTGTTTCAGCATATTTGTTGCGAGCACCACCTCGTTTCAATCAAACGTTGCTTCATCAAATAGCTTTTCCTGATTTCTCAGATCAATCGTTTCTCCTTATGGCGTGCGTGGGGAGCTCCTAATTGCATGGCCGCTTATCGTGTGCGTGGGGAGCTCCTAATTGCATGGCTGCGACGTGCGAACCGATCTGACACATCTTAGATCAGTTTATCTTCGCGGTCAGAGGTTTCGAGCGGGTTCTTTCCCCTCTATTAAAGATTTATCGGAAACTATGAATCGAATTGTGGACGAGAATATTGGCAAAGCGTTGCCCATAAGTGACCTGGACTCAAGCGAGACGCGCTTTCTAAACAATATAAACACCGCCCAGTATCGCGTTGGCCGAACCGCACGATACCTCGTATGACTAGGATCGGGCTTGATGGTGTAGATTTTGGGCCAGATAAATGAGCTCAATCAATCTAATCTTATAAGGTGTTGCCACGTTTTTTATAACGAGACGGGCTCAAGCGGACAACTGCAAAAAGTTCACGACTCACACTACATTGGGACCGGTCCGGTCGAGTCTAATGGAATCGGTCACTTATTGTACGTAACTTACAATAGCTTGCAATTTGTGTTCACATCAAATTTCTTCTTGCTTACATCGGCTAGGTATGTACATTGTCCCTCTTTGAAATCAGTTAGAAAATTTTGTAATTTGTAGTATTTGTTCTAGTGGAGAACAGCTCCCAGACTAGTTAAATTTGTTTGTGTCACAACCGAAGACGTTGCAACCTTTGGAAAGTTTCGAGGAACGAGGATCGGAATTCATTTAGGGTTTCATTTTACCTTACTTAATTTTTTGAAGAATATATATATAGTCGATCTAAATTTCCCTTGGAACCGAAAACCGGACCAGCACTCTCGGGAACCGGACCAAATTAGGGGTGAGTAAGATTGATCGCTCAAATTAGGACAGGATTGGACCGACTGGTTCGGTTCGATTCTCGAGAATATCGGTTCGGCTCCCGGTCCCTAAAAGTGGAACTAGTTTCCGAGCGATCCGATTCTCTATTCTAGGGTGAGAACTAGACCGATAAATATATATTTTTAATTTTTTCATATATATAATATTATATATATGAAAAATATTTATTATTAATTCTATTGGAATCGATTGTTCAATTTTTTCATATATTATATATTTTTCATGGCCTTATGAGATTAAATCGAAACTACAAAGAAAAGAACGGAACAACGGTTTCCGGTTCACAAATATTATTTAATATTGGTCCCATTAGAACTAGTTTACGGTCCCAAGATTAGCCGATCCGATCCTCGGTCCTAGAAACTGGGAAACAATTCTCCCGGTCCGGTTCTCGGTTCTTGGGTTTGACCGGATTAGACTAGAAACCGCTCACCCCTAGACCAAACTGGCTAGTTCGATCCGGTCCAACCGATTTCCAATTCGGTCGATTCGTCTTGCCCATCCCTATCGCTTGACGAGCTATAGTTTTGCGGTCCTGGGTTCGAGTCCTTCCGAAAGTTCGAATTTTTTCTGGCCACGAACGAAGAACCGGAGCCGCTCACAGCCACACCGCCGAGCGACGCTTCTCTTCCCTCCATCTCCCGACGCCCGGTATCACCGAAAACACGAATCGCATACCCCACCTCACCTGCGCTTGCTCGCTCCAATCAGGGGCTTCGCCGGAGCCGGAGATGGCGGCCCTCAGGACGACGACGGCCATGGTCCTCCGGCAAATGTTCGCTCGGCCCCTCGTCCCGTCGCCGGCCGTCCGAAGGATTCGCCCTCCGTTGCCGTGCCTCGGCGCCGCGCGGCGAGGGATCGGGTTCACCAGGATACGCTGCGCCGCGTCGGGGGGCGCCGGAGAGAAGAGGGCACCCTCTCGGCTCGCGCAGGTCCAGCAGCTCCTGCAGGAGGCCGAGGAGCGAGTTCTCTCCGCCGGCGACGAGCCGACCCCGAAGATAACGCTCGGTGCGTGCCCGCGTTCCCGTTGCTTCTTCCGGTTTGTTTAAGTTCCTGTTTGGTTTGAGGCAGGCATCGGCTGGCTTTTAGCAGCTCGACGAGTTCTTCAATCTAGTGGGTTGTTCTCTTTGTGTCCGTGCGATTGTGCAACCTTGGCGACAGTTTCTCTTGCTTGTTCCACGCGGCATTGTCAACAGTTCTGCATTCTTGTCAAATTTGCTGAATGATCACTGAATGGAGTGTTTTCCTTTGCCTCTTAATCTCTTTATATCAGCAAAGACTGCCGAAGAGTTTCTAAGCCCGTGCGGCTGATAGCTTATGGGTGTTTAAGTTCATTTTGTGTTCTTTGAATGCTCCTGATAAGAGGATACATGGCCTGTGGCCTTTTACTTCGTTTTCAGCTTACTGCCTGTATCAGCTGCGCGGAGGCATATAGAGCATACATGTTTTGATTATAGTTGGTGTCGCCAGCAATTCGTTAAATCTGATGCATCACTGCTGGATGAGTGAATCTCTCGCATATTCCCTACCTTGATGCGGACCAATATTGCCTCTGCCTTTAATCCGTCGAGTCCTCACAAAGTTGTGTGTTTGTTCATTGTTAATTTTATGTTGGTGCATGGTTTTGAGAGTTGATATGGCTTATGGAATTGATCTATGATTTCCCCTGTTTGCTTGGGAAAGAACTGATGATGGATTTTTAGCCCTTTTTTTATCTGTAATCTTTCTCAAAAAGTCTTATGCAAATGTTATGGGTGTGCAAATGCTTTTCAAGCTTGCTTCATTGGCTTTCTTTCTTGGGTCAGCTGTAAAAGGAGTGCGTGCAGACGGCATTCATACAATATCCTGTGCTGATTTAATTTTGTGTTATCTATTAATGATGGTTTAGCTGTTTTCAGAAAGTTATATGACTCGTCATTTAGACAGTGAGTTGGGCTTTCAGCTCCCAGTGCCTATTCAGCCAGTGGGCAGCTTTTCTTTGGTCAAAATTAATGAGGGGAGTCCAGCAGTTTATGTTGTGTTGTGAAGGAGCCTTTTCGGGAAATAGTTTTGATTTTTTTTCTTTGCCTGATTGTGATTTCTTGGATTCCATGGTGGGCTTGTGCTTGTTCTCGGGCTTCCCTGCGGCCATTTCTCCTGTCACTGAAGGGAAGAAATACATAAGAAACACTGCTTTTGCATATGTCATTTGCTTTTCACATACTGCTACAGAAGTGTAAACATATAAGAATAATTGCTCGCTTAAGTTGTAGAAAGTAGCATCTTGACGAAGTTATTGCGAGATATGAAAGTTTTTTGTGATTAACTAATATTAGATCCTAAATCGAAGAACCTTAAATCTATTAGTTTCTTTCTCATTTCTTGCCAGACCATGTCACCGTGAGTTTTGCAAGAAGTGGTGGTCCAGGAGGTCAAAATGTGAACAAAGGTTGGATCTTTTCCTTCCTTTTCTTTCCTCCCTTCTCTGTCACGTGTCATTTCCTTGTACCACTCTCTCGGATGATACCTTCTACTAACATCTGTTTTCTTGATGCAATTTACAGTGAATACTAAGGTTGACATGCGCTTCAATGTGAAAAATGCATATTGGCTAAGTGACAGGATCAGGGAGAGGATAATGCAAACGGTTTGTTGCTTTAATATTCTCTTGAGCTTTATGTAACAGATCTTCCTTAGGAATGATGCATGTTGAACTGTAATCCCTCCCGATACAGGGGCTAAGGGGATATCACGA
The DNA here is from genome assembly GCA_031216185.1 of Syzygium aqueum. Lineage (NCBI taxonomy): Eukaryota > Viridiplantae > Streptophyta > Magnoliopsida > Myrtales > Myrtaceae > Syzygium > Syzygium aqueum. Next base: position 4,354,692 of record CM062235.1, on the reverse strand, counting down.
GCAAGATATTTATGTGCATAGATTTTCCTCTTATCTGGTGGAGTAAGAAGTCGTCCCTGCAGTGTCTGTTTCTGTGATTGCATAGGTGCTCTTGTTTTTGGTTAGGTGATTTTGTGCAGGATGTATATAACAACATTGCTAAATTTTGCATTTTCAGTCTTTTGAATGACCAACACTTGGAAATGTGTAATTTTTCTCTGATATTTAATTGAAAGCTATTCTTCCTAACTGCTCTTTCTTCTTTCTGCATATTGGCTGCTGAACAGGAAAAGAATCGAATCAATAAGGATGGTGAAATTGTGATCTCTTCAACGAAAACTAGAACTCAGAAGTCACTTTCTTCCCTCTTTTGTCTACATTTTGTTGGTTTCACTGCCTAGTGCAGCAGCTGGTTGACAATTCTATTTCTGTGCAGGGGGAACATTGACGACGCTCTAGGAAAGCTACAGGTACGAAAAATTGAGGCTAATTTCATATTCATGTGCAGTGATGATACACTACTTTGCGTTTTGCCTTCTGATTGGGACATTTAATCTGCATATTTCACACGTGAAAACACTGGGTCTGGGTGTGCAGTCAACTCTTATTTGTTTTTCCTCTTAAATATATTCAGTCGTTGGATTCTTATATCACCTTTTGGTTTAATTTTGTTTTATGTTGGGGTGTTGCAAGCAGGCAATTATTGATGCTGCTTCTTACATCCCACCACCTCCTTCAGAAGAGCAGAAGAAGAAGATTGCCAGGATGTGAGTCATTTTTTTTGTTTGTGGTCAAAAGATGTGAGTCATTTCACTATTATGGTTTCTCGCTTAAATTTGTCCCAATTCTGTTACAAATTGATGAAGTTGTCTACATTAAAGGGCTGCTATTGGAGAGCAGAAACGCTTGAAGAGTAAAAAGGCGCTCTCAGATAAGAAGGCATTTCGCAGAAGTAGAGACGGCTGGGATTAACACAGAAAGGGGTTCTGTAGCTGTTAGTCTAAAATTGATGGACCGAATCCCCCTTTGATTCGTCAACTGTTGTCATTGACCATCTGAGAATAGTAGCAATGGATATGTTTCATGTAGCATTGATTAGCAAGGACCATTTGCGGCAACTTCATGAAGATAAAGAATCAGTGCTACAGATCATTCAACTAGGTCGCGCTGACACCCTCAATGATCAAGCTGCCGGAGAAGTCTAACCTCTAATAGACATATATGTTTCTTCCTTGTTGCTTGTGAAATTTCGAGGGGGCAACTTCATATACAGAGTCATTAGAGATTTTTCGAGACTGCATTGTTATAACTTTTCTTCTGTTTGGGTGATCAATGAATGATTGAGTCTGGATCTTTTCTTTTTTGTCAGTATGATGCTCTGGCTAGACAGTGGGCAAAAGCATCTCTACTCATTTGTTTATATGTGGAGATTTCTGTACAGGTTTCAGTAATCTTCTGAACAATAAAGTGTCCCAGCAAATTCTATAACTAGGTTTTTTTTTTGGTAAGGAAAATTCTATAACTAGTTAGACTGTACAGACACAAAAAAGCCAAGGACAAAAACCAAAACCACTGCTGATGTGAAATTCATTTCCTTATGACAATCTCCTCCCCAGATTGCTGATCAACATGCTTGATCCACCGGCTCTTGCGCTTGCCAGCGCTCGAGCTCCCACTGATGCTTGCCACATAGGCAATATCCAGCCCTCTGCCCACGGGAAGAAACGCTGACCGCACGAGGCGGCGTGACCCTGCATCGAGAATGCTCCGCCATCGGAAGCTCAAACTCATTCTCCAGCTTGCGTTCTTGCACACTAAAACTGCCCCTCGAGTTGACAACTTAGCCGATCTCAGGATCTTCTCGAAATCCTTGAGCTGGCAGTCTACTACCAGGAAATCGATGCCCATTAACACCTCCACCACCTGCTCCGGTTCTCCGACCACCACTTCCACGTTCTCGTCGGTTTCTACCAGGGCTTCCATGTATTCAGACTTTGATTTCTGATCGGGAACTATGCACACATGCCTTCCCCCTGTGTGGTGGCTTGCCACTGCAAGGCCGATGCTTGTGGCGGTGGCTCCACCGCTCGACCACGTCTCTACTATAAGACGTGCATTCCAGCCCGCGGCCATGGCCGAAACTAGCTCAGCGACACCCGATTCTTTCTGTAGCTTTTTGCACTGTCAAAACACAAGATCAGAAAACAAATCGACGAAAGAGATAACACAAACTCTTTACAATAAGTTGCAAGAGAGAAATACTTACAGATGTGACGGTCTCGATGTAAGCCTTCGATGCCGTCTCCGGAGACCAGGTTAGCTTCATCTCTTCCTCCTCTCCTCTTCTTCTACTCCTCCTCCTCCTCCTCCTCCTCCACCTTCCTCTTCTTCTTCTTCTTGGAATGAATTTTGAGTTTGTGGTTTGCTTCAGGAACAAGCAAAAACGAGTGGTAATGGAAAAGGCAATGCCAGTTTTGGCTTTATATTTCGGACAGGGAGAGTCCCAGAAAGGGTTTTTTGTGGACCGTTGACATTGCTCCTACAATATCAACGTGTGGACTACTATAACATTAATTGCTGTTGGTTTTTTGTTTTTTGCAGGGTTACACTGCACAACTTGGTTTTAAAAACTTCATTAAAAATTTCCCTACGATTGTGGACCAACGGCAGGCAAAATCTACGCGAACAAAATGCCCCCCCTCCTTACGAAATTATCACTAGAATGTCATTCCACTGAATGGTTTTGTGCTTGCGTAGTTTGCATCATCCGGCCAATCATCAACGTCTATGACCTAATTTATCTTGCTAACAATCGGGTAACCATCGAATTCTCAACACATGGTTCGATCTTCAAATAAAGTATTGAAAAATACAAGCTAGTCTTGAGCTCGAAAAAAAAAGGTTGAAGTCCATGCAAGATTTTGTGCACTGATTTTTTCAACTTTGTTATCTCTATCATTGTGTTATGGCAGCAACAAGAGCATTTAATATTTTGGATGTTCATGCAAGCAAACGCTGCTCGTCCCTTGTTGAAACAAACCCCAGGTTCATATTGGAAAAAGAAACATTCTCAAACATAATCTAACATCATTTCTTTCAAGAGAACCAAACTTGCTAAAAATCTTTGGTCTTGAGGGGCCAGTAGTTGTAGCGAAGAAGGCTCTCATAGTGAATAAACCCTAAACTGAAGGGTGTTGCTTGAAAGATAGACTAATTGAGCTCAGAGTGCGAAGATTTTCCAATATATCTCTTTGCAAACCATAGAGTCTAATCTCTTTATGGTTCTTTCCTTGCACCTTCTCCTATTTCCACAAACACCAACTTAACCGTAAAAGACGTTGGGCTCCATACATGATTGCTGATAAGCAAAGGTCAAAGCTTTTATTGACCTCATTCAATTGTTTTCAGGTGTGGAAATGATGGGTACACAGACTAACTTTGTATGAAAAATTTGGATCATAAAGTGTCCACTATCCGAGGTTTTCTATCGCTTGATCAAGGAATATTTAGTGGAATTTTATCTTTGTTGCGATAACATAAATAGAAAAGTGGCCTCGCCGCCTTCCCTGATTTTTGTACCATTTCATCAAATCTATCTAGAGGATTTCGTCTTTCCATTTTCTTATAATCTCTATCTCTATGTATAATAAAACAAACCCAAAAGATGATTTCAACCGTACCCTTTTCCCATCAATTTCCATGGAAAACTCCACTGTAAAATTATAAAGGGATAAGTATAAACGATGGACAAAAACCGTAATTAAAAAAAAATCAGAATCTCTAATTCTTCGGATGACGATTCCTTAAATCTCTCTACCTCTTTCCAAACTTAAAATGTAAATTTTCTCATCTTCATTAAGTTGAATCTTTCTTATCTCCTGAAAATCTGAATTTTCTCCCTAAATAGACCAAATCTTCAACAACCCATTTTCTGTTCTTAGCATCCTTTTTCCAACATAAAGCGTGTGCTCTTTTGGTCGTACGGAGAAAATGAATTCGGCAAGATATGCCGCAAAGTCCCTTTGGAGAGTTTGAGGCTTGATGGCAGCAACCTTTTCTATACCAAAGAGCGAGCATAATGGGAACCAAGTGCCGCCACCGCCGGAAGCAACAAATCTTGACTTATCCTCGAGATCTTTGGTGGGTTCAGTGCATGCTGAGAAGCTGGTTTTTTCTGCGTTATCAAGCCAACCGATTTCGATCGCTCTTATCTTTTCTATTATTTTAAATGGGATGGAGCTGATGATTCCCATGTGGAAAACTGTTGCTACGCAATGAGGAGTGGCTCCACCGAGATTCCACGAGGAAACCAAGGCTATTTCAGCGAAGGAAAATGAAGGAGAACTGAAGCAACACGGCATGGGAAGGTCCAGAAGGTGAAGAAGTCAAACAAATGGTGGGGAGAGACCAGAGTTTTCAGATGGGAGATGATGTGGTCGCGTCCGTATTGGGAGATCCCAGCCGCGGTACGAAAACAAGATTAATGTTTGGTTTTGCTTTCTTTTTCTGCTGATAATTGTACTTTAGTCCGAGTGAGAGTTGGCCCACACTTTGGTTGACCAGTAACATTGCCACGCAACATCCACCTAATCGGTGACGATACAGGTTTGCATAGTATTCCATCTTTTTTTCTTTTCCCTCTTCTATCCCTTAACTATTAGAGAATGAGGGGGAAAAACTCAAATCGAGAACAAAGAAACAGAGAGAAATATTCGGTACGTATGAGGCGGTATAACATAATAATTGTGTTTTCATCAATGTTAGAATTGAAACTCTGAAGGGGTTTTCCTTTTGTTTATAGACATATGAAGGATGATATAAGGGTTGACCGTCCAATTTCATAAAACCCTCCTCTTTCGAGTTACGTGTAGCAACTTGTGAGATTTTCACATGCATCTTGTTGGCAATGTTCACTTGTCTTCCACCTCATGTGATAGCCCGTACAGTGGGGAATCACCTAGACGATACCCGAAGCATTTTTCGAAGAAATTACGTAAATGATTTCTAAATTTTAGCATCATATGTAATGCGATTTTTGAACTTTTAATTTATTCTATGTGGTTTATGGATTTTTGGTATATATTCAATTTAATCCATGAACTACATAAAAATGTTCAATGTTGTTTCCGAGCTTTTATTGATGAAGGACAATATTAAACACTTTCATATAGTTTGAAAACTAAATTGAACATATATCAAAAGTTTAAAGACTAAATTGAACAAATTGAAAGTTCGTGGATCACATTGTCTATTAGTTTAAAGTTCATGGATTACATTAAATAAATTAAAAATTAAGGGACCGCAATACACATTAACTAAAGTTTATGAACTAATCGTGTCATTATCCCTATTCCTTCTTATACCTTGAATTAAGGCATTGTTTCCCTCACAACCAGGGCAACTTGTTCAATTTGATTTATTGCCAATATTTCATCTTACTCATGTCTCTTTCATTTCGAATGCTCGCCTCACTTATTATATATATATATATATATATGTTTCCATCTACTTGCTAATTCACTCACTATTCGTTGTCCTGTCCATTTAATGATTTGCCTTGCCTCTGTGGTTCTCTTCGAAAGCTTGAGACTATCAACTGCATGAACTTCTGAAACTGCTGCAAATTTTCGCATGGCAGTTTCCTCGACGATGACGTGCGTATGCTTGCACAAGAATGAAACTGAAAAAGAGAAGGCGGCGATCGCACAAATAAAGAGAGATACACATTTCTTTGGACCAAATTATATGGTCGTATTCGGTGAACTTGGCCCGAGCACCACAACTTGGAAACGTTAACATTGATGAGCTAATAATGTTTTTCTTTTTTTCTTTCTTTTTTCTGGGGATTTCAGGAGGACAATCAAGGCACACCATAGTCAGCTGCTTAATTTATTTGAGAAGGGTTTGATTTTGCTTATTATAAGTATTGAGATTTGCACTAAACTGACGATAAACTTATACCACAAGTGGTGATGATGCAGACATCAGCAAACATTGTCTTTCGTGCCTCGCGTCGAAAACAGGCTGGACCAATTGTCTTATATTTTTCCTCGAAAACATTAAGTCTGCACTGGCCGGAAGGCACTACTTGTTTCCTTTTTCTATTTTTGTGTTGCGTCATGCATTTTATTAAAATAATACGTGTAGACATACGTATTGCACACATATGCAGGTACGCAGTGATGGTCGACTGGTCATTATGAGAGGACTAATGTATGTATCAGAACGTGCTTTTAACATTTTTCACTTAATGTAAGCAACCCCTTGCTCGTGAAGCAGCATGATGAGTGAAAAAATGAAAGTCAGATTGAGGGAGCATGGTTAAAAAGAATTGCTAGATCTTAATCTTCGGGGACTAGATCAAAATAGTATACATGAAATTTTATATAGGATATACACGGGTATAATTATAAAAAATATCCAACGAGCACCTAGCGGCCGAGGGTGGTGGGCCTGCCCTTGGGTTTGGTGCTGTGGATCAAACGCGATGCACCTCGGACACTACCAGAGATCGAAACCGAGTTTCAAAAATTTGGTTGACGAACAAGAATGGATTTAAGGAAAATGCATAACCAAATAAGCTCTCTATTAGTGACGTGAATAAATAGAATTAATCATAATATAAAATTTGCATGAAAACCTGCAGCTATGTACAATGTAGCGGACAAAAATCAATCACAATACAAAAGGTTATGTCTATGCAAGGCATTTTGGAAAACTTTCGTTTATGGGTGAGACCTAATAGGGATCTCACTATATATTACCATGTAAAGAACAACATATGAGAATATATCATCTCCATCTCTTTCATTCTGCGCAGCCCAATCCTCCGAGTCCCTGGCCCCTTTCGACCAATTTCATGAAACAGGGGAAAGGAAAGAAGAGCAAGAGCAATTGCCCGTTTGCTCACTTCGGCATTTCACTCCCGAATTAACAAAACGCAATGCTTGTTGCAGCAGTAGTAATCGTCGTGATCGAGAGCGGTAGCTCGCATCGGCTTAGGCGAGTAAAAGAGTTGCCAACATGGCAGTATAATCGATGCAAGAACTACATGAAGACCTCACAATCTCAAACATGACGTTCATCAGACCTTACTTAAATTTGCAAATCCCAATTTTGAGTGTACTTCAGCCCGAGATGGTTGTGAAACCCGTGATTTGGGAGGACTATATGGACTTGATTGAATCGCTGTCCACAGATGTGACTTTCCAGGACTGGACTTCTACAGTGCCAGAGGAGACACTCCTGAAAATAGCTTCAAGAAAAAGCTAGGATGTGAAACTTCTTCGATATGGATACTTCCGGTGACGGAACTTTTGGTATCGGCAGTTATAGTTCGAGAGCAGAACTGTCTCTGCCGTGTACTGATATTGCAGAGAACAGTATAGTTTTGCTCTGATAGGTTTGAAATCAGGATACCAACTCAAATAGTAACGACTTACAAGCAAATCATATCATGATAGCACAAAGGGAAAACGAAAATGATTATGACTCTGGTGAACAGACAAAGTACATATAAATTAAAGCTAATCTATTATACATCAGGACAAGATTGCGCAGCTAACTCTTCAGGGATCATACATCATTGCATCGTCACCGCTGATCTTGATAACTCGAGTTAAATTGGTGCTTCTATGGATGCAACTTTGGACAATTCGCTATGTACAATCGTTAATATTTATCATGCCAATCATTTAGTTCCTCAATCACTCTGAAAATAGTGGGCCTACTATCGGGCAATTCACTGGTGCAACCTAATGCGATCTTCCCAAGAATAGCCGCCTCAAGTTCAGTGAAATTTCCTTTTAGATTGCAATCGATAAAGTTCTCGAAACTGCAAGACTCTGCCGCCGACCGCATTGAGCTGGAAAGTTGTCGCTTACCCGAGAGGATCTGAAAGATGATGACTCCAAATGCGAAAACATCACTTTTCTCTGTAAAACGACCTGTTGTAATGTACTCTGGTGCCATATAACCCATGGCAGCACTAATCTTGAGAGCTGAGTATATGACATCATTGGCAAGAAGCTTTGGAAGACCGGAATCCATTATGAGTGGGTTGAGCTGCTGGTCAATGAGAATCTTCTCAACAGATATGTTTTGGTGAACAACTGCAGGCTTGTTGGCTTCACTGTTGTGTAAGTATCCGATACCTACTCAGATGAAAAGCAAACAACACTAATTAGAGTAGACAGAATTAATCAAAAAGGGAATTCTTGTTTCATCATACAAGTTACTTTTTGATGAAGGGTACACTCACAAGCACAAAACAATGATGTTCGAGCAACATACTATGCAATTGCCAGCAAAACTAGCTGGCTCTATGAAAATGAATCTGGAGGAACCTAACTGTATTCAGCATCAACTCAAAGGAAGTTGAAACCGTAAAGCACAAGCAATTGGAAAATGAACACAAAAACGACTTCAAGAAGAGAGCTCTTTGCCCAGAAATGACCAATCATTTCATCCCACTGATGTTTCAAACACTTTTGCTGATGAGTTGTAGAATAAAAAACTAAGTGCAAGAAGTTTAGGCTTCAGAAGAACTAAAGCCACCCATGAAGCTAGAAGGCCAGATCTAAATGTTGAAAACTTCCAAGAGTACTTAATGAACTGGGTAAATGCACTTGGTAGTTGGTACTTCTCAAATTTAAAGAATTAGAAGCATTGAGCTAGAGAAAAAAGTTCCAACAACTAAATCAGAAAGTACGGGAAAACCAGAAAGCTCTCCTTAAGATCTGAAAAGAAAGTAAGACTTACCCTCAGCAATTCCTTTGATGATATTAACCCTTGTGGGCCAATCAAGAACCTGGATGCTTCCATGTTCTAAATCAAGATATTGCGATAGGGTACCCTTGGGAGCGAAATCATACACAAGAAGGCATTCGCCTCTGCCCTTGGAGCAACAAACACCTCTCAATCTAATGAGGTTTTCATGTCTTAGCGAAGTTACCAAATTTAGTCCATTCACAAAGTCAACTTCCTCTGATTTGCAGCTCGTCACATTGATGCTCCTTATAGCCACGGGAGTCCCATCCCTTAGTATGCCTTTGTAGACAGATGAAAAAGTGCTCCTTCCCAACAAATTAACCTCTGAAAAGTACTGGGCCGCTGACTCAACTTCTTCCAACGTGTACCTAGGCGCCTGCAGGGATAGTCCATTTCCATAGCGGCCATCATCCAGAGGATCCCATCCGCTAGAATACTCGAGGCAGACGAGGGGAGATGCACTTCTGCTGTATAAGTCTTTTGACTGGTCGGTACTAAGCCTGCTATCAGAAGCATCAGCTGTACTACCAATCTTTTGTTTCCCTCTACGATATCGATAGAATGTTAAAAGACCTGCACCAACCAATGTGACTGTGACAGAGACAATCCCAGCTACAAGAGCTGCTCGGGGGAGTTTCGATGGATTTGAGCAATGGCTTTGGTTGCAATGCGTCTTCATATTTGCTGTCTGTGGGATTGGAACAGTAATGGGCTGTAAATCATTGACATCCGTGTTATCGAGATTGTTGCAATTTCTAAGAGAAGGAAATCCGATTCCGCATAGACCTGGGTTATTCTGATATTGAAATCCTTGCTCCAATTTCTTCAGAGCTTCAACATACGTGAACAAACTTCAGTTAATACTAGAAAACAAGCTAAATGAGGAAAATTCATCATTAAAGGTCACATCAATTGTTTGAAAGAGGAAAAAAAACACTGAACGAAATGCAGAGACTGGGGAACTGAACTCACCGGGAGGGACAAATCCAGAAAGAGAATTGTTTTGTACATCAAGAGCCAGCAGTTCTGGAATGTTAGCTATTTTCACTGGGATTCTACCGGTAAACCGATTAAAGCTCAAGTAAAGGCTCTTTAAGGTCTGCAAATTGCCCAAGCTCGCAGGAATATCACCGGATAATTTGTTATACCGCAAGGCAAGAACGCTCAGCTTCTTCAAGGATCCCATTTGCTGGGGAATAGTACCATTGAGCTGATTACTAGATAGCTGTAGCACTGAAAGGGAAAAGAACAAGAAATCAAAAGCCAGATTATTAAAAGATCAGATGCCAAAGAAAAGTGTCGTAACCATCTCATCTGCTAAAAAACAAAGCACTCGTGTTCAAAGCACTTCAAGCAAAACAAAACTCACCTTGAAGGCTAGCCATATGTCCAATTTCAGAAGGTATACTCCCGGTTAAATTATTCACGTTCAGGTAAAGATCTGTCAGCTCAGTGAGATTAGAGATTTCTCTAGGAATCTCCCCAGTCAAGGAGTTGTAGTGCAAGTACAAGCCCGATAAGCACTGGAGCTGAGCCACCGCAGGAGAGACCTTGCCCGAGAGGCCCTTCGTTTGCAGTGAAATGTTAGCCACCTTCAGATGCTCGTTGCAAGCCACCCCGGCAAACGAACCGCCGCAGGGGTCGCCATTACTGGTCCACGAGGTCAAAATCTTGTTCTCCGGGTCCAAGGAGGCCTTGATCTCCATGAGAGCCCCCATCTCCGCATTCCCACGGACGAGCCCTCCAGAATCAAGCGCCAGCAGGACCAAGCCAATCAGGATCAAATGAGCGAACCCCATTACACTGCCCGTCCTCCAAACACCAAAACGATCCGGTCTTCGCTCAAATGCGTCTCGTTTTCAGACAGAAGCAGGAACTGCAAAAGGCCATAACCTTAATGTTTTCTCGCTCCCTTGCTTCCTGGGTGTGTGGAATAAATGAACTGGGAGTCTGAAACAGCTCCCCTTTGTCTGGATCTCGGGTCCTTTTGTTGGCTTCTGGGATCCAGCGAAGGTGAGGAAGGGAGAGCAAAAAGAAAGAAGAAGAAGAGGGTACGTGTAGTAACTTCAAATGGAGGAGGAAGAGGTGCAGGAGATGGTGGTGGGCATTGAGTCGAATGGGGACCGCTTTTCTTTTCTCTGTCACCTTCTGACAGGATTCACACCAGGCCTGGACTCGGGATTAGATTCTGCGAGAAAATTCCAAGGTATTACAGCAACTTCGGATTTCGATTTCGATTTGAGTTTAAATTCCTGCGGGAGGATGATGAGATACGGTCGTCCTAAATTTGCTAACTTTTGAAGTTAAAAAAAAAAAAGAGATCTTGCCGGGAAAAGGAATTGTCAGATTTTTTGCAGTAATTAGCTCATTCTCTCTCAAAGATTTTTTTGTCTTTTTTCCTTTTTCTCCTCCCATAAAAATGAAAAGTATTTGGTTTGGCCAAAAGATGAAAAAGAAAGTATTAAATAAGGTCAAACACCATAAAAAACCTCAAACTGGTACACTTATCATAAATTTACCATCTTTTAATTTTTATTAAATTTTTCCGTCAAATTGCTAAGTAAGATGACACGTATTAGTTGACGAGTGTACCAGTTTAAGGTTTTACCATCCATTTGTCACATGTGTAGTAAGATGACACGTATCAGTTGACGGGTGTACCAGTTTAAAGTTTTACCATTCATTTTGTCACATGTGTCTCGGTTTGTGATTTTTTGTGGTATTAATCCAATTTAATGAAAATAAATGAAGTGTAAATTTACCACAAACATATCAGTAACATATCAGTTTGAGATTTTGGACGGTCAAAAAATTAATTTGTGGCAAAATGTGTCACAGGTGTATCAATTTGAAATTTTTTGTGGTTGAAAATTAGTTTTTGGTAAATTTATCATAGATGTATCGGTTTATGATTTTTCATGGTATTAACCCATTAATTTATGATGAAGTTGGCTGCGGTAGAATTTAATTTCTAAAAAAATATTAATTGCTTTTGCAAATTCTTTTTGAAAATGATATGAGAGAAATCCTATGCTGATGTCCAAACTAATGCACTGTCAAAAATTTTGTTATTCATGCGTTAACATCTTAATTTATTGTGTCACAAAAGTAGTAAATGAAGAAGAATTTCTCCATGCTCGCGGCAAGTATGGTTTAAAAGCAACGCCAATTCATAGTTAGGTAATGTGATTCCTCTTCACGCCACAAACGAAACTCCTGTAAATGGTAAACTGAGGAAGACATCGAAACAATGTGGTTTTTATTTGGTAATGAATATCGCATTAGGCGAAGTGGCTGTGTCGTGCCTCTCACGTTAAAGATTGAGTCGAGTCTCGGTGTATGCAACTTAATTTTAACCCCAAATGATTGGTTGAGCGATTAAGCATTCTGTTAGGATAAAAAAGAAAAGGATCATTGTATTCAAATCACAGCGTTGTTCACTCATAATTACCTTAAAAACCACATTTGTTGCTCTGTGGATTAAGCCTTACTCGATATACGTGGAGTGGACCGTCTGCATATATCTGTGAGGATTAATCAATTTGAAAGGTTTTTTTTTTTATAAGGAAATCGAGTCGAAAGGTTTGGATATTCATATTATAATAAAATCCCAAATTTTTACTTGCTAAATATTTGATTTTCTGGCATCACCAACTATAAAATAAGCTCTTACACCTGCAACATCATGATCATTTTTAAGAAGGCATCGAGATTGTAAGAATTTGTTATATAATTGTCGCGCAATGGAAACTAGAGATACATCATGATAGGATATTCAGTGACGGGCCGTGATTTTGACCGAAGGGCAAAAAATTTAACAATGATGCAGCTATTTTTTTAGTTAATTTTCGTTTCTAAAGGATATGTCAAATTAAATGAAATCGATTCAATAAATTAGTAAAACACACATAAAAATTATAAAAAAAATTCACTAAAAGGAAATTGAGTTTGATTTATTAGCTTCTAAACTTTGAGAGTCCAATTCTTGAAGAAGGAATTTGTAGTCTCACTTCGTCACATAATCAATTAAGCATCGAGTTTATTGAAATAAAATAATCTTCCTCTAAAAGATGACAAATTACAATGTAAAAATTGCAAAAAGAGTACACAAATTGCCCAAAATAGATAAGCAAAATCATCTAGAATTAGTAAGTGTGAAAAATAGTACTGAGCATACCTTGATTGGTTGATGAGGGTTAAAGAGTGAGGAGTGTAATTTGTAGAAGTGAAGAACAAAATCACAAGGAGATGAAAAGGTATGGTTGAAAGCTCGTCATTGGGAATTCTTGAATCTCACTTTCTAAAGTTTCCTGTTTTTAAAAGACACCCAAATTAATTACTGTAATAGTATCTAATGCAAAAATTTACTTTTGATCACAACTTTTCTTTTATAATCCTTACAAAAAAATAAACATAGGAATAAAAAAAAGATAAAAATTGATAAGTCACTCCTTTTTATGCAAAAGGTGATTAGAACCTTTTATGTTTTTGGGGGGCAAAGTAATAAGGCTTAACTCCTAATCTGTATTCGTAGGCCATAATATAAGGCCCCCTCATGTCTAAGTAGTCGCTTTTATCAAAGTAGAATTGTATAGGATTTCTGTCAATAGTTCAAAATGAACTGTTAAAAATGAATATATGCGTGATATCATATTTGAAATATTTTGTATGGTCGGCCCGAGAGGCTTATAGGTAGACCGGAGCAATTGGCCTTTTGAAAATTTTGACCAAATTGTTTGAATCGAAACCAACTCCAAGCTTTTATCTAATTTCTTTTTACGAATGAGCTTGAGCAACAAAGTTAAACCCAACGTTCCACGATCCGATTGGTCTGCTCATTCAATCAAGTTTGCTTTCAAGACATATGCCTCGAAGGGCTTTAATTAAGTGTTCCCCTTCCGCCTATAACTACGTCCCTAACATCAACTGATCGCATCTAATCGAGTATTATATCGTCATTTATGAGGGTTAATTCACTTTCGGCGCAGTGGTATACGAAAAAATAAAGAACTGAGGCGGGGCTGCGTTTTGAAATTAGGTGGGACGCTCTCCGCATTCGTCTTCATCCTTTTTAAAACTATTTTTTGCACCAACGGTTCATGGGGAAAATATTATTTTTATATTGTTGTTGTTATTATTATTAGTTTATATACATCCTTCAATCTTGACTCTTCGACGAAATTCCTAATACTTGTTATTCTTTTATTTTTCCTCTGGTGGAAAAGTCAGAGTGTTTGATTGTTGGGGAGACCTAACTTTGGCGGTCTCGATGGGAAGTGGCATGGCAACCCCACATGGCATGTGTTGACTATATAGTCCATTTTATGTTATACTAATCATGGGAGATTTTTGGAAACTTCTTGCTGACATAGAATTTGAAATTCTAAGATGCCATTCGAAAAAATAAGTGATTGCCGTAGATTAAGAGTCGGGAAATGAACCGATCAACAACCCCTAGTGAAGTGCATACACACTATGTCTTTTTCTAGCAAACGAGGGTCGTGAGCTGTGCATGGCGTGACCTCCGCTCCACGGCCAAGAAGCTAGACCAAAACGAGAGAGAGAATAGATTAGAATGGAAATCATGTTTCGGCTATTTCCATTACGTATTCAAGGGGATTAGGGTTTTGGGAATGCCTAATTGGTCCCCAAGGAGACCACCCGATTCTGCTTCCGACATAGAACGGACGTGTAATACGACGATTTCGAATGCTATCCGAAAGCTAGACGCATCTCTCGATCGCACATGTTCTGCCCCAGACAAGCAAGACAAAACTGCCCGAAAGCTGACTTTCACGTACGCCACCCTTGACGCGAACGGCGCCTTTGCGTTTATCTTCTAGTTTCCAAACCAGTGAACGTGGACAGACTCAGGTTTCTTCAGCAGCCTTGGATTCTATGTCCCTCTCGACTATTTGCATTTAGAAAACCCAAAATGATAATCAATATAGTATTGAAGGAAACATCAGTCTTTTATGCCGATTTAAAAGTGTGGTTGGTGGTACTTTTTTCTTGGGTGGCTTCAACTATCTTACCGCCTGCTACGGCACAGCTTTCTGCTTAAGTAAGTAGTGTGTGCTTTGACAATGGCTCGAGGACGAAATTCAACTGATGCAGCCTTATTTTTTTAAGCATGTCGAATGATATACAGCTAAATCACTTCTTTTAAGAATGCTGTGGATCTGAAACACGGTGGCAAACATTAACATCATATTTCGTCGTCTTCTCTTCATTCTGTTTTGTTCTATAATGTTTTTTGTTCCTTGAGATTCCATGCAGAAGTTGCATACATTGCGCATGATGGTGGCAAAAGCGACTGATTAATCTAGGAGATGCATGAAAAAACCACAAACTAGTGGGGGCAGAACACATACGGACATCCTCTCTTCTTGTCTATCTTGTCCCCAAGCTTTAGGATAGAGAATCCCAAATGTCTAGTCATGTAATTATTCAGTAGAAGGAAGTTTTGATGCTTTTGTTAAGACCGAGATTTAATTAGTGCCGAACATGTCGACGTCACAAGAAATCTTCGAAATTATCGGGTTTTTACGTAGAATTAGTCTTGTTAGTTGTTGGATTGTGAACTATATGAAGTTCCGTACTAATTTCTATCATTTGAATCGGATGAATTATTTTTTTGGGGAAGGTTTTCCCTGTCTAATGATTTCTACCTAGAAAGTGGATCATAGAAGTAGGTTTGGCCACTTTTAATTTTTTGAGCATGCATAGCTTAAGGGGGTGGTCCATGGACCACATTCGCGTGGCCATCCTTTTCAATGCACAAACATTAAAAAAGGGGCTGATTGCCAACTAACCATCCTCTACTTCCCTAGCGACGTAGCATATAGTGTATTTATTCCTCTATTCATATCAAGGTACGAAGAAGAGGAAGTAATGGCGATGAAAAGAAAGGGAGAATTGTCGTCACCATGACGGAAAGTGATCTGACTTTGATTTTGATTGAGACATCGTGGGGGTGATGGGAATGCGCAATCTCTCCACCATTCTCGTCATGATTGAGCAGGAAAAACAAAGGGGGGGAGAACTCGTGCTGTACTTTTCAAAGGAGAAAAGGAATCGAGATGGAAAAGTCGGCACTTGCCGCTGTCGCCAATTCAAATTGCACCAAGTTTCCATACGGAGAGGGCATGGAAGACCGACCTAAAATGGAGGAAAATTTAAGAGCAGGAGACGGCGAATATGAATGTGAACCGCTTTTCTCAATAAAGAGGAAAGACCGTTTTAGTTACATTCACAAAAGTTTCATATTGACGCGTCGAACTAAGCTAATTTGTCGAATTTGCGACGTTTCGTTTACAAAAATATTGTACTCGGTTTAGCAATGGTCAAAAGGCGAGGAGAAAAGTTAGATCCGAAGATCTATAAATTGGTTTAACTTTCACACGATCGTGCTTGCTTGAGCAAAGTTAAAAAGGGGAAACTCGAAATTTTTACCCTCCAAAAGTCTTCTGCTTTTACTTAGGGTTCTTCGATATCGTGATGACCTTTCTTGTGCCACTTTCGTGGTGCTTTATTCAAATTGCTCTTTGCTTTTTCAAGGTGGCCCATTTGCTCGATCAAAATGTTTTCCTTTCCTGGCTTGACGTCTTGCTTGGATCATCTCAACTTCATTTCGACTGTTGATAACTTTTATGTCCTTGTAATCGTGTGTGTGTGTATATATATACAGGTCAAAGGTGATTTTTCTCTCATTTTATATTTTCCGTTTAGCCCTTGTCTACACGTTACTTTGTAACACGTGCGAAGTCCTCATTTTAGCCGATTTTAGTTTTTATATCATAGATCAACACGTCATTGAGTGCTTTGTTTAAATGAAAATCTTCTTATCTTGGGTATTAACATGCAATTCGTTAAGTTGTCATTATGCTAGTTTAAATGGTTAATCAGTTATTGTTCAATTTGAATTGGATGATTTCACTTTGAAATTTTAAATTTGAGTATTTTTTTTTGGTCTTTATTCATGAGAGTAGATTCCTCTATGGCAAGTGTCAGAAAAATTGAAGAAACAACATGCCCACTTGTTTCGATTATCGCTTGTAAAGCTTAGTATAGGTGGCCAATTTCCCTCATCTTCTCCGAATCGTCAAATCACTTTATTTTATACATGGGTTATCTAAAAAGAATTACAATATAATAATACTCTCTTTAAACTGAACGAGCTGATTTTGGTATAGTTGTAACTAATCGTTGTTACCTTATTGTACTACAGTTGTGCATGATTTGATATTTCACGTTTGAAAACTGTAGTGCCTTAAAATTGTAAGTTAATTTCTTGAAAGCTGAAATACATTGCTGTTTTTTTTTTTATAAATAGTATAGTTATAAAATGCCTGAAAAACGTCATTTTTTTTATTAATTGAAAATGTTGCAGACAAGTTTTACCAAATAACCATGTACACAATTAAAGTCATCCTTAGCCACTCTTATAAAAGTACTAGGGCAGGAAAAAATCGCTATAGGAAACCAAATCATAGAGGTACGCCTTGAGTGTCCATTTCGAAACTTTTGTTGTCAGTTCCCATCTTGTTTTTCAATAACCTAAAAATTTAAGACAATTCAGTGGAGAGAGAGAGAGAGAGAGAGTTGACCAAAATGTCATTTTGCAACTATTTCTTGTTTTACGATGGAAAAAGTCTATCTTAGTTAGGTACATCAGGACTTGTGGGACTTAGAAATTCAATTCGACACGGCATGAAATTTGGGATTTTGACGAAGAAATTGTTGCCCAGCATGAGCATCACTCGTAATTTCTTCAGAAAAATGACAAATGGAAGTAAAATTAATTTTGAAAAATCTATTAACCAAAGAAAAACCTATCCATGAAATGATATTATCGAATGATTTTGTCCAAGTTAAGAACACTTGAAAATAAAGACGAGTTTTTTAGGATGGATTCTAAGTTATTATGGACCCTCTGTTCTGTCGGGCCCAGAGTCAGTAGTAAGCTTGTCAGATGGACTCTTCGAAATGGCCCGGACGCTCTCTCCATCGCCATGGAAACACCTTCATCTCTCTCTCTCTCTCTCTCTCTCCCAGAGACACGAACGTACGCGCACAGAAGATCGCTGTCGATCGCGATGATGCGGTGGAAGGCTTGTTTGAAGAGAACCCAGAAAGCAAACCTCGTACGAGTGTCCTGTTGTCCGGCAAGAAACAGAGTCAGGTAGCTATGCGCTCGTTGTTGGGCCAGTATAGGAGGCAAAGGGGGAACAGAAGTCTTACTTTCTTCCCAATGACCTTAACGTTGACATTATCCACCGCCGTGCTTCTGAAAGAAGAAGCAAAGGTGATGGCTAGCACATGTACCGTGGTTCCATACGCATCAAGTCGTTAGTTGGCAGTCGGGTCGAGCCACACTTGGGTGATTTCAAGATTGCGTAACGTCTGTTTGATGAAATGCTCCACTGGAGCATAGGAGGTGGCGGTGCGGTTTTGTCCGTTGATTGGAGGATGGTAGTCGGGAGATGATTGTGTGGAAGTGGTGCATTCGTGGTTCACGTATAACTAAGCCTACCAACCGATCGAATAGGACTCCGTTTCTAGATCCCCGTCCTTGAACCAAACAACATTCCGGTCTTTGCTTCTGGAATCGCGAAGGTACGAATCCATATGTACAGGGTTGTGTGCGATTAAGCTTCAAAGATTCGGTTTGGTCCAGATTGGAGATTTTCATTTGTGAAACATAAGTTGGTGTCTTTTAGGTTGTTATTTGTCATGGTTGTTCGTATGAAGATTCAAAGCATTTGGTGTTTTGCTCATCTCGGAAAACTCGATGCCCTCAAGCACACGTACAGTGCCTTTGCTAGATATTGTCACTCCGAACCACTCGGTGTCATTGCTACTTATTTGGAACCATCACCTTCATCAAGTAACAAGAATAGTGTGGCCATCTTTTGGGATTTAGACAACAAGCCCCCTAATTCCTTCCCTCCATTCGATGCTGCTATCAAGCTAAAAGCTTCGGCATCTTTGTTCGGTGTAGTCCATTACATGGTGGCTTACGCTAATCGTCATGCGTTCAGCCACGTCCCTCCAGTTGTTAGGGAGCAGAGGAAGGAGAGGAAGGTGTTGAACAAGTTGGAAAATAAGGGTGTGCTCAGGCCGGTGGAGCCGTACTTGTGTCGAGTCTGTGGGAGGAAATTCTATACGAACGAAAAATTTGTTAATCATTTCAAGCAAATCCACGAGCGCGAACATATGAAGAGGGTGAGTCAAATAGAGTCCGCGAGGGGGAAGAGGAGGGTGAACTTGGTTGCCAAGTACTCAATGAAAATGGAGAAGTATAAGAATGCTGCAAGGGATGTTTTGACCCCCAAAACCGGGTACGGTTTAGCGGATGAGTTGAAACGAGCAGGGTTTTTCGTGAATATGGTCTCGGATAGGCCTCAAGCTGCAGATGTTGCATTGAGGAATAACATGGTTGATGTGATGGATAAGAGGAAGGCTGACTGTTTGGTCCTGGTCTCGGATGATTCGGACTTTGTGGATGTTTTGAAGGAAGCGAAACTGAGGTGTCTTAAGACTGTTGTCGTGGGAGATATAAACGATGGACCTTTGAAGAGAACAGCAGATGTTGGGTTCTCGTGGAGGGATATTCTGATGGGGAAGGCTAAGAAAGAAGCTGTATCGGTTGTGGGCCGTTGGAAAGACCGTGACATTTTGAAGAGGCTGGAGTGGACTTACAACCCAGAAGTGGATAGGAAAATTTATGATTATTATGCTGAGAGTGAAGGCCAGGATTTTGAAGACAGTGATAGCGGAGTAGATGGTGAATTTACAGAAAAAGATGAGAGGAGAGCTTGGTGGGATCTGGACTCAGATGATGATGTTGCTTCTGCTCAGGCATCTCATTCATCTTCTTGATCGTTGATGAACTGAATTGATTTGGCACATATATCAGTAGATGCGGAATCAGATGAGTAATCAATGTTTGACACTGCATCCCTCAGGCAGAACTTTCTATCTCTCTGTTCTGTCGGCTTGCTGGCTAATCTGTGGATGATGATGCAGAAATGTGGTCAAGGTTAAGGGCTTAAGTTAAGTTGAACTCCTACCTAGGCAAGTACTAATCAGAATGAAGGAGAATTATTTGACGTACTTGTGATAACTTTTCCCAAGTATTATTGTTCATGTTCAAACATAAGCATAAAATCTGCCTGTCATCCTTGGTGATACTTTTGACATGACGCTTGAAATTGGTCAGTTGCGCACCAGCTACTTCTGCATTTTGATCCTACTTATCAATGTTATAGTATGCTCAGTTTGTTCTCTACACTTGAAAGTGGTGAGTGGTGACTTTAAGGACTTCTACCTTTACTCTGTTCTCATTTAGCAGTCAGCTGACCCTTTTATTCAAATGACATAGTTTTTGCAGTATTGGTTGAAAGCATTTGAGTTCAGGGTTTGATTGCCATCGCGTGCCTTAAAACCTGATTCTGGTAACAGTTGCTCCTTGTTCCAGATCTGGTACTTTTCCTGTGGTGGCAAATGATCATTAAGTTTGGGTTGAACCATCAATGGTTTTTCTCTTGCACGATCTGTCATGGTTACTTCCATAGCCTCAGAATGCTCGAAATTAAGATTCAAGTGTTTTAATTGAATCTGAATCCTGAAAATTGTAGATCTTAAGGCATTCCACGTTCTCTCTGTTGAAGCTTTTCTTTTGGGATTTTGAGCTCTTTCATTATATAGCTTCACACACTAGTTTTTCTAATATTGATCTTTACTGATTAAATACAAACAGAATATTAAATATTACATTAACTGGACTTATGATTGCTTAGGATATAATTATCTTTTGGAAATTGGTGTGCATGTTAATATTCTGGATCTGAAGTTCAGCTATCTATCTGGAAGACATTCACAAATCAGTTTTATGACATTAATTGAGATTGTCTGTCCTGTATTTCTGTGGCGAATTGGTGAAGTGCTGGGCAGAATAGTATAGCGATCCGGTTCCATCAGGGAGCGGTCTGATCAGGATCAGACCAGATGCTTCTCAGTATAATACCAAAACCAAAATTCAATTAGAATAAGGCATCCCGTGAATGCGGTTGATTTCAGGATCCATTTGGTACTTAGACTAAACAGAAGAGGACCCTCCTATACCGACTAACAAACAAGACTAAAACTAAAATCTCATGGTTCATAAGATGCCCCATCGTGACTCTGATGAAGTGAATCGAACCAAATGATTTGGATCTAACCATGATTCGATTGCTATGTGTACTTGTGTAGGATCAGACGAAGAGAAGTCATAATCTGGCAGGATCAGAAGCTTGCAGGAAATTTATGATGTTGCAGGGTCTTGGAAAGCTCAAATCTTCCATGTCAACATCGCTTTGCAGAACATCAGGCTTCTTCCACAAAGCGGTTAGAAAGAGAACTGCTTCGATGACCCAAAAGTTCGAGGAGATTCTGAATTTTTCAGAAGGTGCTACTTTTCTGTCTAATTGGAGTTGCGCGGGCGCCCTGTAATGCTATGCTTCTGGCACTACAAATTCTTTGTAAAAACTCTCGCGTTTTCCCAAGATTTTAACGATGGTACTGGCATTTGTCAAAAGAACATTTGTGTTCCCTCAATTCGATGATTTGTTTAAGAGCGTCTTGGACTTATGCCGAGTGTGAAGGTTTTATAGAATTGAAGGAGAGTAATCTGTCATCTATGAAATTGACTTCTGCCTACAACTTCAAAGCATGCTTCATTTAAAGGCGACCACATGGTTTAAAGAAACTTCATCAATGTCACCTGTTATCAATTCTCATCATTCAGGACAAAATATATGAAGGCCACCTTTATGCTCCTCTGCCTGAACATTCAATCGCCAGTTCGAGCCTAATCACGCCATAAAAACTAACTAATTACACAGTATCCACAAAAAATCTCGTCAACTCATCAATATGAATCATAATCAGCACCATGGAGTGATTATCAG
The DNA here is from genome assembly GCA_031216185.1 of Syzygium aqueum. Lineage (NCBI taxonomy): Eukaryota > Viridiplantae > Streptophyta > Magnoliopsida > Myrtales > Myrtaceae > Syzygium > Syzygium aqueum. Next base: position 4,332,988 of record CM062235.1, on the reverse strand, counting down.
AACATTATACTGGCGCAAAACGGCCACATTCTTGTCCCAACTCCGGGGCATAACCCTACAAACCAACTTTCATTTTGTATACCTAGCAGAACATGAATACAATCAAAATAAACCTTAAAATGGATATATAACCATCACAATTACAACTATAATGTCCATGTAACTCTGAAAACTTGAGAGGAATTGTAAACCTTTGTAAATTATGTGCAAATTGTTAACAAAGCGCATTGGACAAGCACTGATTGTTAACAAACCGCAAAATCTGAATAAAAGCTCCTAAACTTGATCAGATTCACTGCTGCATAACGAACCTTTAAGTCATGCTCATTGAACAGCAACAATTTCCTGAGAACCTCTGAACAATAAAATCAATTAATGGCAACAAAAGGTGATTGACAATCCTCAAAACGGCCACAGGAAAAACGTGAGCAAAGACACGCAACAAAATCAACTTCAGCTGGAAGAACTGAAACTACTCTAGACAGAAGCAAGTGACCTTGTGAAATGAGACAAAGATGTAATAGAGGCAACCTCATTATTAAACACTCCAGGACTTAAGACAATGAAAAAAGTCATTGTAGCAAATTGAAATCTTATTCCCATCCATCCGAAAAGAAAAAGGTCCGACGACCAACATATGATTGTAATCTCTACAGTCATGGACTGTACAATATTTCAGATCTAAAATAATCATAGAGTGGAGAAAGGAACCTATACTTGGGAAAAATTGATGCAATGCTCCCAATCACCAGCACATACAGTTCAGAATGCCCTGCAAAAGAATGCTCCATCCTGCTGAATTCTGGGCGGTACAGGACTCAGTTCCTTTTCTATGATGATGCCAATTGAATGAGCGTAGATAGAATCGAATTTAAGGATCACAGGGACGCAAAGTCAATGTCGAGATCAATTATCATTTTTGCAAACTAGCATTGGCATATAGAATTCACCAGGAACTCCTTTTTGACCCTTTATAGTAATTAACATACCACTTCACAAACTTCTTCAAACCTGTCTCCAAGTCAGTGGTAGGCTTATATCCAAGCTCACGCTGAGCCAAACTTATGTTCGCGTGTGTATATTTCACATCCCCGTTCCTCGGCAAAGGCAAGAACTTCTTCTTAGCCTTAACCTTCAAAAGCTTTTCCAATATGCTCACGAGCTTCGTCACAGGCACCGGAGATGTATTCCCCAAATTGAAAATGCGGAACTGCGCGGACCCCTTCTTCTTCCCACCGCTCCCGGTACTTTTCTTGGCAGTATCCAGGGCAGATACACAACCCTTCACAATATCATCAATGTAGGTAAAATCCCTGGCAACAGATACATGATGAGGCCCTTCATATATTGTAATCTCCTTCCCTTTCAAGATATCCTCTGAGAAAAAGAAGTATGCCATGTCCGGCCTACCCCACGGTCCATACACGGTGAAAAACCGCAATCCAGTGATAGATAACCCATGAATATGATTATAAGTGTGCGCGATTTCCTCGCCAGCCTTCTTTGTGGCAGCATACAGACTCGCAGGCTGATCCGTCCGGTCCTTCTCCGAAAAGGGCACCTTGGAATTGAGCCCGTAGACCGAACTCGAAGAAGCCCACACGATTGCCGGCTGCGGATTCGCAGATTTGCACACCTCCAGAAGGTTCACAAACCCCGCGATGTTGCTATGCACATAAGATGCGGGGTTCTGCATCGCATAGCGCACCCCGGCCTGCGCCGCGAGATGCATTACATGAGTGAACGGCACCACATCGAACAACTTATTCAGAAGCTCCCTATCATTGATATCTCCTTCGACGACGAAAACCCCTGCTTGATCCAGCATCTCCTGCCTGGCCCTCTTGAGCCTGGTGTCGTAGTATTCATTGAAATTATCGAGCCCGATGACGCCGTCCCCGCGTCGCTTGAGGGCGAGCGAGACGTGGGTGCCCACGAACCCCGCCGCCCCGGTAACCAAGACCGTGAAGCCGGACCGCGACCTGACCCGGGCCGACGTCCGGATCCTCTTCTCCCAGCGCGACCCGCCCCACGAGCCAAGGGACCGCCGCGGCGGCGGGGACGAGGAGGGAGGGGAGAGGAAGAAGAAGAACACGAGGATGGCCAGGAAGAGGGCCAGCCAGAGCGTGAGTTTGGACACGGAGGAGTGGAACCTCAGACGGTGGATGTAGGTCAACGGCTTGTCGGACTTGAACTTACCCGGGGAGGATGGTACATTGTCCAGGTGGGAGAGCGAGATCGTCTTCAACTGTGACATTTCACGGTTGCTTGCCCCCCACCCAGAAAGAAAAAAAAAATCACAAATCAATCAAGAACAAACCGATCTCCGTTGTCGGGGGGGCAAAATCTACGGTTAGGGTTTGGTGGCGATCTTGATGGCGAAGGAACCCACTTACCGCCGGTGAGAAAAGCTTGGATTTTTCCGGTTGCTCCGGCGATTCCTGGCAAAAGGGTGTGAAGAAAAGGCACTCCTGTTCACACCTGGATCGTTTTTCTGAGGAATTCCTAGGGTTTTATATGGTGGGTCTGCGATCAATATCCATGGGTTTGATGAGAAGGAGGAAAGTCTGTGACCAAAAAACAAATCTTGGGAACAGAGAGAGAGAGAGAGAGAGAGAGAGAGAGAGAGGGGAGAGAGAATGAAAGTAGAATGCCAAGAACACACTGAGGTAAAAAGGAAACTAAAAAACACCCACAAACAGCAGCACAGTACACAGAGAAAGAAGAGAGAGAGGAGAGAGAGATTTTGAGAAATTTTGGCAGTGTTTGGAAATTTCTGATCTGGTGTTTGACACCGCAGAATTAGATTTCGGGTTGATCTCGTTTTAAATGAATTTCCTTTCTAAGATCTCGTTTTTAATTCTGTGCTGCCATTTCAAAAAACAAAAAGTGGCAAAAATCCAGAATGCGGGAACATAGGATGTTTTTATCGTCAAGCTATTTTTTCAACACATTATACGAGAAAATCCAATTGCTGAAAAGTCCGAATTTTTTTTTACCTAATTCATCGATGGACACCCGTTAACAAAATTCGTTTCTCTACGCTTTCTCCGATTATAAATATATGGATGGCGGTAGGCACAATTCTGCCCATCTCACACGGCTCTAGTTAAATAGACATTATTTTATAAACGAAGCATTGGAGTTTGCTGAATATTGGGCCAAATGAAAATGATCCATCTGATTTTCATAAAATATGATCTAAGATATGCTCTTCTTGATTCTATTTCACTATTGCTTGACCGGATAGTAAAAGAATTCAATCCAGGCTGCAAAATGATCCTATATTCCTATTCTCAGCAGTTGCATCCAACTAGCCACAGCTCATGCTTGATAATTGCAATTTTTTTTTCTTTTCATGAACTTTCTTGTAGGTCCTTTGCTCTGCCCTACAAGTGTAAAGCATGAACCGTGCGGTGGAAATTCACCTGTCGCTAGTTGAGGGCTACAGATTTCAATGTGGTCCCGGAAATAAGATGAAAACCATGGTTTTGATCTACACGGCTTTTTCCGTATTTAGTAGAGACTTGACCAAATGAAAAATCGATTACTTATGATATTTTACAACATGTCATTTTGGTGAAAAGTATCAAAAAAATTCTAAATCTATTGCATGATGCCAATTTATTCATAAACGTTTTGTTTTTGTGTCAATTCAGTCATTTCAACTAAATTTGGCCAGATATTGCTGATGTGGACATCGATCGATCTACTTGGCATTGTTAGCGATAATGTGGACAACTTTTAATAATATTTTAATTTTAATTTTTTTTTGCTTCCTTTGGCAACTAGTTGGAGATTAAGGCCCGCCATTGGCGAGGCGAAGTCAAGCTGAGCTCGACCGCTGGTGATGGCAAAGTCGAGCCTCGCCCTCACCAGTGGCTGGGAGATTGTAGCCTTCGACCTCATGGCCTCACGGTGGGCTGGCAAGGGTTGAGTGTCGTCAGCCATGGGTGAGGCTCAACATCGCTAGATTTGGCAAGGTCATGCCTTGCCCAGCCATTGGCGAGAGTGAGCCTCGCCGGAGGCCGGGGACTAGCGGGAGGAAGAAGAAAGGAAAAGCAAAAAAAAAATCTAAAAATAAATAGATAAATTCTAAAAATATTAAAATATTATTAAAAGTTATCTACATTATCATCGGCGGTATCACGTAAGCCGGCCGATGTCTACGTCAATAATATCTGGTCAAAATTAGTCGAAATGACCGAATTGACATAAAAATAAAAGGTTTAGGATTGACTTAACACAAAAAAAAGGTTTAAAGCTAAATTGACACTAATGTAATAGGTTTATCACTTTTTTAACATCTTTACCTGTCATTTTGTGCAGCATGTATGCAAATACCGTCACATGTGCGAAAAATTATACCATGTGAAAGGTATATGGGGCGTATTGATGATATGTTTTGCATAAGTGAAGCTATTCGTTAACAATTTCCAAATATGCATCGGGAACAGAATCATGTAACGTAATGGTTGACTCCAGATCATTAAATTACGACTTTTTTTGATTTGTACGCATCACATATGTATGATTATCTCTTTACCAAAAAAAAAAATATGTATGATTATCTTTCGAACAGAAAAGAACAAAAAAAGGCTATGCAGATGACCATGACAGCAAAAGTAGTGATGAAGAACCAAGTCTTTCAAGAGACAAGCAAGAAAGGTTGAGCTGTGAAAGAGAAACTTGCGATGATGGCAAGATGTGTGAAAGAGAGACTTTGTGATGAAGGCAAGAATATTTAACAAAGCTAAAAGCTCGCCAAGCGAAAGTAACCTCGTTCTAACTTAAGCCACACTCACCACATTCACGTTGACTTCACATTAGCACTCACCAAACCAAGCCCCACCACATGCCATGTTCTAAAAAGCCATCATGAGAATTAGAGATGAAGAAATGGGTGCATTCTACATGGCTAAGTAACATGTTCTTGGGTCCAATGAATGCATTCAAGAGATGTTTCCTTACTTTGTCCTTCACTGATAGTACTTAGTGAAGGGCATTACTTTCAATTGCAGTCTTTTTATATATCCGGGGACACGAGCTCATCGACCCGGTTGCCTAGAGACTAGTAGATCACCTTTCAAGGCCCACGAACTAAATAAATTCGGGTTTTTGAACTTTGCATGCGACCTTAACCTAAGACATTTTGTAGGTAATTTGTGAGATTTGAATGCGCGACCTAGAATTCTTGAGTTGAAAATCCTCCAATGCCCCCAATCAATTACGCCAACCTCGAAGGTTAATATATAGTCTTTTGGTCTCTTCATTTATACATCACAAAAGTTGAACAGAAAAACAGTTTGATAAAATTGTGTGTTGCTCGTATCTTAGTCATGGTCCATATATACTCAACCAAATTCATGTCAAATTAACGAATACAACTACATATCAAATTGAGATTTAAATGAGAGTTAGAAAGTTAATGAATACTAAGTACAAAGAATATGTTTGTTTAGGCTCCACTTGACCGGACTAACAGAGGCTTTGGTGTTCGATTGGCTCGTGTGCTCTTAGTCAAGCACCTCACTCGCCCCCCAATGACTCGCTATTTAGGTTGACTCCGTCAAGTTCCCAACATTGATCTCTTCATTGTATTAACATGGTCATGGGGGAAAATTACCAAAAAGTTTTGAACATATTATAATTGTGCCAATTTAGTCATAAATCTTTTTTTTGCTAATTGAGTCCTAAACCTTTTTATTTGTGTAAATTCAGTCTATTCGATCAAATTTGACCGGAAATTACTGACATGGGCACTAGCCGTCTCACATGGCACGGCTGGTGCTAACGTGAATAATTTTTAATATTTTTAAAATTTTCTGAATTCTTTTAATTCTTTTTTTCTTTTCTTTTCTTTTCTTTTTCTTTTCTTCCCCAAACTTGGGGTAACCGGTCCCTCGCCGGTCCCAAGTGGAGGGAAAATAACAAAAACTACAGAAATGCAAAGAAAAAAAATAAAATTATAAATTCAATTAAAAAATTTATTAAAATATTATCAAAAAATGTCCACATTAGCGCTGGTTACACCATGTAGGACAGTCGACGTCTATGTTAGTGATTTCTGGTAAAAATTGATCGGATGGACTGAATTGGATTTATGACTCAATTGAAAAAAAAAGTTTAGAATTGAATTTGCACAATTACAGTAAATTTAAGATTTTTTTGGTACTTTTTCCGGTCATGGGGTTACATTGATGGTGACGTTGTTGGCCAAATATCATCTTTTGGTCCAATGTGATTTTGCCTACATTGGTCCAATTTCATCTTTAGGCTGAAGAATTTCCTTGGGCCATATGGGCTAAATAATTGAGGGTGACATAATTGACAGGCCAATGATTGGGCTCTGCAAGAATGTCGAAGCTTTGGTATACAAAGCTCGGCTTTTGAATGAGTCCATTTACATTTACACCATATTCGTTTGGGCCACTTGGAAATTGAAGCTGCTTCATGAGTTTTCTTCCTTGACATTCTCGTACTGTCGAAATGCCTGTTTTTATATTTTATTTTCTTGTTTGTAGCGGAAGCAAGATTGAGACTTTTCCTTTCGGAGTAGTTTATTGCTCCCTTGTGCTACATTTGGTGATCGATCAGGATAAAAATCAGGATTCGATAAATTTTACTATATTTGGTGTTTGATTGCTATTATCCAAGACAGGATAGGACTGAATGAAAAAGAGATATAACCTGGATTAAAAAAATGGCAGTGGGAGTATAATAAAGGTGAATATGGGTTTACATGTTCATGGTATCAAAGCAATAGAATAGCTGGTCGCCACGTGGGTACCGCCCCACAATAGCTTATCATCATCGTCTTTGACCAATGCGTAGCTCTACTCACCTCCGATCACCATTGGTTGTCATTGCTGGCCAACCGATCATGTTTCCCAATCGGAGCTTCTCAATTGGCATCTCCACCTTTCATCCAAATCTAGTGCGATGGTGGAGTTTTCATTCATCGTCCCTTTATTTTTTTTTCACAACTTGTGCGTTATTCGTTACATATTCACTTCACCTGCGAGGAATAGTTTCATCCTTTTTCATAGTCTCTCACTCGATTGTGCATTGTCCTCATGTGAATCGAAGAAATTGAGCGACGCATTCCGTCTTTTGCTTCGATCCACCAATGGAAGTATGAAATGTCCGTGAGCTTCAGAGGTGAGGAAATAAAAAAGACATTTGTAGTCAACTTTTTCCATGTGCTAGGGATCTACTATTTCCAAGACAATGACAAAATGGAGGCCAAGATTTTCATTGAGTCGAAAGTTGCTTGATGCGATTCGCTACTCCATGGTTTCCTTTGGCGTGTTCACCACCAACTACGCTGACTTGCGGTGATGCTTGAGTGTGCTGGTGGAGATCCTGGACCGCAATAGGAGGTTCAGAGATCATTTGGTGCCGCCCAAGGCCGAAGACGCCATCAAAGGCGATCACAAGACCGCAAGGGTTGCAATGTCGAGGATCGAGACAGGATAGAGATGCTTGTTGACTGTGCGATGATACGCGACACAACGAAGAAGTTTGGATTAAGGTGGCTACTCGCACATGCTGACTCGTTTCCCTTTTGCTAGCCAAATCATCTATAGGGTCAGATTTTGGTACATTAATCTTAGAAAGGAGAAATCATGTTTGGATTAAAAAATAATTATGTATTGAATACAAGGTATATGTCATGTTGGTCTAAAAAATCATTTAAGATGTCATAGAAGTAATTTCGTCATTCATTGGTCGCTATACTTCCTTCTTAAAAAGTTGAATACTGTGGATTGTATAGTCAAATCATTACGATGTCATGCGACAATATCATGGGCGAATCATCATGGCATCATTGGAACTTTTAAATACTAACTCAATCATGTTGAATTTAAAAAATCATTTGAGACGTCGCGTGTTAATATCATGCATTGAATATACTATTTCATAGATATAATTCTACAAGTATATGACGTGATTAACTTCATTATTCATTTCGATGATCGAGTGCCTAAAGTTCCTTCAAAGAGATTGGATATTGTGGATTGTATAGTCAAATCATTTAAGACGTTATATGTAAAAATCATGCATTGACTACGCGTCAAGTGGTGAACCATCATGGCATCACTAGAATTTTTAAGTACCAACTTGATCATGCGATGACATGTTTAATTAGAAAAATCATTTAAGACGTCATGTGTGAATGTCATGCATTGAGTACACACATCTTAGTTGGCTTGATCATAGGAATTTATAAGGTGATTAATTTCGTAATCCAGTTCGTGGATCGATCACCTATAGCTCCCTATAAAAAGATTGAATATTGCGGAATGTATAGTCAAAATATTTAAGAGTCCCTGTGAGTAAGCATGCATCGCATACACATCAATTGGTGAAACATCAAGGTGTCATTGTAATTTTACAAATACCAACTTGATCATGCTTAGCGATGACATGTTGAATAGCCAATGCATATTATAACACCATGGAGTTAATTACTCGGTAGTCGATAGCAAACAAATTGGTATTTTTCTAAGGAACGTGATGGAATCTTAATTGTTGTCCTGTGTGAAAGAATGGGAAAATTTACTAAAAAAATCCTAAACCTATTGCATTTTTGCTAATTTAGTCTTAAATCCTTTAATTATCCCAATTGAGTCATAAATCTTTCAACGTTTTGCCAATTGAGCCCATCCAGTCAATTTTGATTGAAAATTGCTGGCATTGATGCTGGCCGACCTACATGGCATGGCCTGAATAGATGGCTAATATTGATATGGACATTATTAATAATAGTTTAATAAAATTTTGAAATTTTTATAATTTTTTTTTCTTTCCTATTTATTTTCTTTAGAATGAGGGTTGATAGGGTGTCATAGCCCTCACTAGCTCTGGGGGAGGGCAGCCACTCCCTTGCTGGTCACTAGGCGAGGGCTTGATGCCCTCGTCGACCACAACGTTGAGGCTTGGGCAAGAGCCATGACAAGGGCTTGGGCGAGAGCCACAATGCCCACGCTAGCCAAAGTAAGGGCGTGCGAGCCCTCTCCAGATCTGGTCCAGGTCGAGGCTTGGTAGTCGTTGTTGGCATGGATGAGGGTTGTTGGCCCTCACTCCAAAAAACAAAAATAAAGTAAAAAAAGGAAAAAAAATAATAGAATTCAAAAAATTATTAAAATATTATTAAAAATGTTAATGTCAGCGTCGGCCATGCCACGTAATACACTCAATATCCAGATCAGCAATTTTCAGTCAAAATTGACCAGATGGACTCAATTGACAAAACGTGAAAATGTTTAAGATTCAATTGGCATAATTAAAAAGGTTTATGACTGAATTGCTAAAAATGCAATAGGTTAAGGACTTTTTTTATTATATTCCCATGAAAGAAAAGAACCGTTTTTCTCCCTGCACGCACGAATGCCCTATCACTCTATATAAATGTGTTTTTCCATCAATATACTTTGTCATCACTAGTCTCTTTATTATACATTAAAAACAGATGTTCCAAATGGAGACACAAACATCGTTATTACCACATTGGCGCAATAGCATCTATTAATATAGTTGAGGGGAGAACCAGTAGAATAACAATATGGATAGTAATTTTATAGATTTCACACTAATTCCGCCATAACGCTAATAATTTGAATGATGCACTCTCGTGCAAAGCTATGAATAGCGCGTGACAATATGTTGGAATAATGCTAGTGCACTAAGAACTTACTAAAACATAAAAAGATAAGTATAATGGAAGACATAAAATTTATCATAAAAGTACAATGGAGTCCTAAAACTTCAAAAAGTGCAATCAATTCCTAAAACTTATCAAATTGGTATAATCAAATCCTTCAATTAATTAATGTTTATGGGTTTTAGAAATTGATAGAATTAGCTCGACAAGTTTAGGACTTCATTATACTTTTTTTAAAGTTTTAGGATGCAATTGCACTTTTGTGATAAGTTTTAGGACTTGATTGCACTTTTTGAAAATTTTTAGGACTCAATTGTACTTTGTAATAAAAAAAAAATTTGTACTTTGTAATAAATTTTAAAATTTTCAGTATACTTATCCCAAACATAAATTATAACTGAATTAATTTATTAGAAATGCCAATGCTATGCAATATATGCATTGGTCAATTTATTAGAAATTCCACTGACAGTACGATTTTTATGTCAATTTGGAGGAATCCCTTTACATATTTTCCCCACAAATGTCACATGCGCACTATATGACCTTATGCAAGAAGACAACATATGATATCCATACATTAACCAACCAATTTTACAGAAGAAGACATCACTCCACGTGATTCCTAGTTTTGTAACTAGAATAATCACATAAATTTGGATCGTAATCCTACCAAATTATTCTTACGTGGAGATGCAAGTTAGGTAGCCTCGGAGTGGCAATAGCAATGAGTGGAGTGGCCTTCTCAAGAACCATCCCAAACTTCTCTTCGCAATCCAACTCCATACCCGGTGGCAATCTCCACTCGAACAAATGCAGGAACGTAGCCAATACATACATCAGCATCCTCTCCCCCAGTTGGAGCCCGGCACACACCCGCCGACCCAACCCGACCCGACCCGACCCGAACGGCATGTAGTGCAAATTCCGTCCTGAGTATTCTAACTCAAAGGCCTCTCCTCCCACGGAGAACCTCTCGGGCTGGAACTTGGACGGGTCGGGCCAGAATTGCGGGTCCGGATGCATGGCCCACACGTTCAAGAAGACTGTAGTGCCTTCAGGTATGGTGTATCCGCCCACCGTGCGGGTTTGGCTCGGGCTGGGTGGCAACAGCGGGGGAACCTACGGGGTGCAGTCTCAGAGTTTCCTTCGCTACCACATGCAGGTAAGTAAACTTGTGGATGTGGGACTCCTCGACCATGTTGTTCGGCCCGACAATGTCGTGGAGCTCTTTCTGGACTTTGAGAAGGACTCCGGGTGTAGCAGCAGCTCGGTCATTGTCCATTCTACCATGGTATATGTGGTGTCGGTACCACCCAAAAAGATGTCCTAGTCAAAAATCATGAAAAAATTAGCATGAGAGCTGTTTCTAAATATCTTTGCATGGATAGAGAGGACACAGCAAAAGGCAAATTGAAGGAATGAATCTCCCCTTTCTCTTGGGAAAAATCATTCGGTTCTCCTCATATATGGACACTCTAGGACAATGACTGTTCTTATGACACATCTTTTTTTCTCAATCGCATCAAATGCTTGTACTTCCAAGGGACCTTCCGGAGGTGAGCCAGCTACTCTCCTAGATTGTTCAACAAAAAGCTTGTCCTAATGCATATCGTTTTTTAACAATTTCCCTCAGAATGGGACCAAATAACTAAACTAAACTTTGCCTCCAATGTTTTGAATATTTTAGGTCCATGTATCGTACCTATAGTAAAGATGCCTTTCGTATTCATATATATTTTACTCAAAGGAAAAATGTTGATTTTGAGGAAATGGAGAGAAAATTACCATAAGCAAAGCCTTCATTTGTTATGGGGAAATTGAGCTTCCAGTTTCTTCATCTTTATGCTCCAAAAGAATCTGCAAGAAGTCCCTCTTCTCACATCCTTTATCTGCTCTTACTTCTTCCAAACTGGTGTTGACTGATGACAAAGTCAAGTATCCTCCCAATCCAAGCCACAACCTCCTTCATCTCTCTCTCCACTCCTTGCACATCAAACCTCGCAATCAGCGAAAAGAAATCCGACACGTTAGGCTTCGCCATTAGAACGGTGAACCGCGCCACCGCCTCCCGGAACTCTGCCCCGACGCCGCCTCCTCCCAACTCTACCCCAATGCGTGCCGCCTCCTCCTCCCCGCGTGTCCCGCCCCAGAACATGCATGTTATCATGTTGAACACCGTATGGAACGCCACTTCCCCGATTTTAACCGGCAGTCCCGTCCTACAGCACAAATCTCTTGCGCTCTTCATGACTTCTCTCCTTCTGTGTGAGCAAAAGGCGTCGAGATTTGCTGCACTTTGCATCTTGGGCATGAACAACCAGCGAAGCATCCGCCACTGGGGTCCAAGAGGTGCGAAGGCGCTGTCTTTACCTCCATAGGAGAAGGCCAACGAGGCCTTTCTAGGGTTGCGGTTGGCGAACACGACATCGAGGTCGCGTACTATCTCTTTGGCTACGGTTGGAGAGCTTACAATAACAAAGAGTTTGGCACCCAACGAGAGCTTATATATCGGGCCACACTCTCGGGCGAGTTCCATGAAGAACTTGTGGAGGTTGCGCCCAAGAAATGGGAGGTAACCAACCACGGGGAGACCTCTTGGACCGGGCGGAAGGCGGGACTTGCCTTTCCGGAAGATTGTGAGTAATTTTTGGAGCCAAAATGGGCATGATAAGGTCAGTATAGAATAGAGGAAAACTGATTGATAAATGTTCCTCTCTGGGGTTTGGCAACAGCATAGAGACATGACACATCAAAGTCATGACGAATTCGTTTCCGACCCGCGTTAGAAGCTTGGACTTGGAGAGGACACCGACTACGTGTGCGTAATGCGTAGAAGCCTCGAAAGCACTGCTGAACAGCATGTGTATGCAAAGAGTGCCATCGTTCTTATATAGTACCAAAGTGTATGTCTGTTGTCTTACTTGTTAGTACTTATCTGCTATTATTGATTATACAAAAGAGTGCTGGCTGTCCTGTATAGTACCTAAGTGTATGTATGTTGGTCAAGTAATGCTCACAAGAATTGCTTGTCAATTTTTTGTCGTTATTACAAACAAATTATAAAAGCATTTTTGTGGATCTATTACTTTTATCTTATTTTTTTGCCACTCTTACTTAAACATACAGGTGTGCAAAAAAAGTCTCTGAAAGAGTTGGTACTTATTTGAATCTCAAAGAGAGAGAATGTACAAAGAGTGCTAGAACCGAAGTTTATGTATCTCAAGGACCACAATCCTCGCTTGTCGCCAACTACCGCCAAGGCCCCGGTGACTGTCAGAGGGAAGAAGATGAACAGTAGAGAGGAGAGAAAATAGAAAAAAAAGGAAAAAGAAAAGTAAAGGAAAAACAAGAAAATTAAAACAAAAAACTACAAAACTTTCATTTAAGATAGTCCACGTTAGCCACCGTCCTTGTCATGTAAGACGGTCGGCACTGACTGAACATTCACGTTAACAATTTCCTACCTAAAATTATATTGAAAAATTATTAAAAAATTTTTAGACTATATTGATCAAATGAAAAAGTTAAGGACTGCGTTGATTATTGTAAAGTATTTTGGGAGGTTCATGACAATTCGCCCCCTCTTTTTGCAGGTCTTCTGGTCTAATCTTATCTATTTCAGCTCCTACTTAATGTAGAGGTGTTAAAAAGAAACCTCTTAGAGTTGGTGGTTTGTCTTACATAGTACCTAAAGTGTAGGTATGTTGGTCAAGTAATGATCACAAAAGGTTGCTTGTCAATTTTAGTTGTTGTTATGACCAAAAAAGAGTTTTTTTTTGGTAAAAGTAAAAAGTATATAACTTTTCAACGCACAGAATACATCAATGGAGGCCGAACACAAAAATTTTATACTTGAAAAGACAACAGTGTTCCAACAGGTACAAAGGTGTTATGACAATCAAAGGAAGCACAAGAAGCGCTATACAGAGAAGGCTACCCGGTAGCCAACAAAAACATCAACAGAGACTATCAAAGGTGGTTAGTCGAAAATGGACTCCGAAATACCCCAACTAGCTTGAATCCTTCTGTTCCGAGGATTGTCTTGAATCGGCTTTAAAGAAAGGCCTTTGTCCTTGACTACCTTGGCAAGATGATGACGGACAGCAGGCATAAAGAAGGTGCTATTTCGGAAGAGGATATTGTTCCGCTCAACCCAAATGAGATGACACAACGCCCCAAGAGCAAATCGAGAAACACGGTGATGGAAGCTATCACCCCTAATAAAACCGAGTACCCCAACGGAGATTCTCTTCCCAGAATCCATTGCGCCATGAAAGATGACAACTTGAAGCCCAAAATTGCGCAAGGGAGCTCGTAACGTTGCACCCAAAAAACAAATGGTCTACCGAATCAGGTCTAGTGCGACAGAAGGCGTATAATCCTTCGGATATTCTATGGTAGTTCAGAAGGAATACTTGCGTGGAAAGCCTATTAAGTGTCATCAACCACATCAAAAAACCATGGCGCGGCACAACATGACAGTCCCAGATGAAGGTGTCCTAGAAAATCGCTTGACCTCTTGCCCGAATCAACTCCCATGCCGAGGTAATAGAGAACTTTCTCGAGGAATGTCCAAGCCAGATATAGTGGTCTGGTGTATTAGTAATCAACGTTGGAAGGGGAGATGCCCAAGTATTCATTGCTTGTAATACATTCGACTGGTGCCAATCCGATGAAAGGAACTCATAGACCGATGCCGATCGTGGGATACCCGAATAGAAGATATCCCTATCCGAGAAGAGCAAGTGAAGTGGGCCTTTTGGATGCCAATAATCAAACCAGAAAGAAGCGGTCTTTCCATTGCCAATTCGCCATGTGAATTGCGAATGGAATGTCTGGCGTAAATCCAGTATCTTTTTCCACGTCCAAGAGCAGAATGTCGGTTTGGATACCACCCAGAAATTCTTTGATTTGAGGAAATTTGAGTGAATCCATTTACACCAAAGTGACTCTCTGTTCGTGAAAAGGATCCAAATATATTTGAGCATAGCCGCTTGATTGCAATCAATGAGCTTACGTATGCCCAATCCCCCTTCTTGTTTGGGAAGACATATCCTATTCCAGGATACCTTGGCCCCACCAACCCCTAAATCAGGACCTTTCCAGAGGAAGTGTCCGAGTATCAATTCTATTCTCGATATAACAGAATGGGGAAGTGTGAAGATGGAAGCCCAAAACACATGTATGGCATGTAAAATAGATTTAATTAGTTGTAGGCGTCCCGCAAAAGAGAGAAATCGATAGGCCCAGGACCAAGCGCGAGCCGTAATGGAATTGACAAGTAATGTACAATCGGCCTTGCTCAATCTAGAGGCAGATATAGGAACACCAAGATAACGAAAAGGCAAAGTACCTTCTTGGTAGCCGAAAGATTGTAGTATTTGGTCCCGCAATTGGGTTGTCCCTCCTGAGAAGAATATTTCGCTCTTGTTGACATTCGATTGGAGACCCGACCATCGAGAGAACTGATGAAGGCCATCCTTTAGAAGTGCAGTCGATACCAGGTTTGCTTCCGCGAACAAGAGAACATCATCGGCAAAAAATAAATGCGTAAGTCTGGTTACCTTACACCGCCAGAAGTATCATGACCAAAAAAGATTTAGTTGCTCTTATTACCAACAAAAAATATAAAAATATTTTTTGTGGGTCTATTACTCTTATCTTATTTTCTTGAACTCTTACTAAAGCAATATACAATCCAAATATACAGGTGTATGAAAAGAAGTCTCCGAAAGAGTTTGTACTTCTTTGCTATCTTAAAGAGAGAGAACATAAAAAATGCTTTCGGTAAATGCTTTTAGTGAAAATGTAGTCTTAAGCTTGAAAAGCATTATACAATTTAAATATACAGGTGTATGAAAAAAAGATTTTAAAAAAGTAGATACTTTTATGCCATCTTAAGGAGAAGGGGAAAATGATACCATAAATGCTATAACTTTCATATGACACTAACTTAAGTATCATGACTTTTTTATCAATCGCTTAAATGTTGTAACTTTTGTACTATACGTACTTGAATGTCATAAATTTTTTTTTTCCGTTTACTTGAGTAACATATAACTTTTTATTCGATAACTTGAGTGCTAAAACTTTTTACAAATGTGGCATCACGAGAGACATCCCAATTGCATTTTCGTTTCTCTAGCCGTCCCATGCTATTATTATGAGAGACATCCCAATTGCTTAGAGACTTGTATATCACCTTTCAAGGCCCACGAACTAAATAAGTTCGTTTTTGGCCTTTACATGCAACCTTACCCTAAGACGTTTTGCAGATAACTTGTGAGATTTGAATGTATAACCTCAAATGCTTGAGTTAGAAATCTCCCAATCCCCGATCAATTACGCCAACCTTGAAGGTTAAAATGCGGTCTTTTGTTTTCTTAATATTGAACCGATGATAGTCTGATACAATCGTGTGATGCTTGAGTCTTGGTCATGGTCCTTATGTACTCAAGCCAAATTTATGTCAAAATTAGTGAATACAAGTACAAATCAAATTGAGATATAAATAAGAGTATAAAAGTCAATGAACATAAAGTGTTTGTTTGACTGGTGTGTTTCAAGTCAATGAATCTCACTCACCCCCAGTGATTTGCTATTCAGGCTGTTTCCATCAAGTTACTTCCTTGAATTAACATGGCCATGGGATTCCATCGGGTAAAGTTGCTGGCCCATATATCACCATTTGACCCAATGTGATTTTGCCTTCATAGGTCCATTGTCATCTTTAGGCTCAAGAATTTCCTTGGGCCATCTTGGCTAGATTATAGGAGATGACATATTAGTGCCCTAATTAACAGACCAATGATTGGGCTCAGCAAAAATTTCGAAACTTTGGTATACAAAGCTTTGCTTTTGAATGTGTCCATTTACACTATATTTGTTTGGGCCACTTAGAGACTGAAGCTGCTCCTTGAGTCTTCTTTCTTGACATTCTCGCACAAATAAAATGCCTTCTTCATATATATTTTTTTATTTGGAGATAATGCAAGATTGAGACTTTTCATTCAGTTTAAGAATTTCCGAGATAGAGTTTTAAGTTGTTTATAATTCCCTTATGCTACGTTTGGTGATTAAGACAAAAGTCAGAATGTAAAAAATTTTATTATATCTTATGTTTGGTTACTGTCCAAAATAAGATTAAGTCAGATAAAAGAGGGATATAACCCTGATTCAAAAATCTCAGTGAGGGTGTGATAAAGGAAAAAATGACTTCTCATATTTATGGTAGAAAAACTATAAAATAGCTAGCCATCCCGTGAGTACCACCACCACAATAGCCGATCATCATTGCCTTCAACCAATGGGCAGTTTTAGTCACCTTCCACCACCACCGGTCGTCATTGCCGGCCAACCGATCACGTTCCCCAACCGAAACTTCATGATTGGCATCTCTACCTTCACCCAAATCTATGCGGATCTTTCATTCATCCTCCATTTTCATTGACAACTTACACTTCACTTGCAAGGAAAAGTTTCGACCCTTTTCGTAGACTCTCACTCAATTATGCATTATCCTCGTGGGAATTGAAGATATTGAGCGACACATTCTTTCTTCTGCTTCGATTCATCAATGGAAGTATGACATGTCCGTGAGCTTGAAAGACGAGGACATAAGGAAGACCGTTGTGGCCGAACTCTTCCATGCGCTAGGGATCTACTATTTCCAGGACAATGACAAAGTGGAAACCATGATTTTCATAAGCCCAAGTTGCTCAACGCGATTCGCTACGCTACGGTTTCCCTCAACGTGTTCACCACCAACTACACCAACTCGAGTGATGCTTGAACGAGCTAGTGGAGATTAGGGGTAATCGGTTCCAAGAATTGTCCATGAAGGGTCGGTTCCACACACTGGGAATCGGAAATCGTCTATTGATTCCTGGATCCACTCGAGAATCAAACCACTGATTCGGTCTAGCTATCGAGTGGGTCCATAAAAACCGATCATGTCCTGAGTTGTCTCCATATGCAAGTTCTGGGATTGTTGTTTCCATTACCTTTTTCAACAGTTTGGCACGAGTGGCTTGACAGGTTATTTGTCGGAGATATAGATGTCGATCACATTCACGTATTGTACATGACTTTGGGTGTGTTCAACGCAAGGCCCAAATTCACAAATGCCTGATCACCTTAAAAATGTGAAAGTGGTCTATTAGAGGTGTCAAAACCGAACCGAAAAATCGAACCGAAATATGAATCGAACCGAAAATTTCATATATTTCGGCTCGATTTCAGTTTTGATTTCGATTTGGATAATCAAAATTAACTAACTTTTTTTTAATTCGATTTATTTCAGTTCTATTTGTATCAGTTTGGATCGAATTGAATTGAAATAAATACTTTAGTTTTAGTCCTAAAAAGTAAAAGCCCTGTCTCAGTATCTCACGCTCTCTCGCGCGTGCATCTCCCTCTCCCTCTCCTCCTTGCCGCTCTGCCTCTGAAATTCGCGACTCCCCCCTAGCCGCCGCCGCCGCCGCCGCCACCGTCGCCTCCTACGGCAATAGCTCCCGCGGGGACCACGGGCCCGAGCGGGGCTTTTTCCTCCGCCGATTTGCGGCGTCGCGCCCACACGACCAAGCCCTACCAAGACGAGATCACGACCGAGCCTCGCCACCGTGACTCCTACTTCGTCGCGGCGCTTTCATTCCTCCGGGATTACCGAGGCGTCATCGGCTTGCCGCCGAGTCTTTGACGACCAGATGGAGCTCCCCGTCACCGATGCCCCATCTCGTGCCGGTTGCCTCGTTTTTTGTTCCTCAGTTCCCCGCCGTTGGCGACGGCTCTTGGTGCAAGGGCACCGGCGGTATCATTAATTCCAAGATTCAACTCCTACAGGTCACCTCTCTCCCTCTCTCTCTCTGCTTCTCGATTTTCCTGTTGATTATTTTCCCTCTGATGGGTGTACTGTTTTTGTGTCTGAATTGTGGAAAAATCTCAATCTTTCCTGTTCTCTTCGCCTGTTCTGTGGATTTTTTCATTTGGGCCTGAATCATGTTTGATTTTTTGGGTTGTGAAGTTCTGCCTTCTGGTGAAATACGGTCTTGTTCCACTTTTACTTTAATCGACGACGGTGTCTTGAACTTTGTTTTTATCATTTTTTGCAAGTCAAGGTGGAGAATAAGACTTGGAAAGTTGATTTAAGTGCAGACACTTTTATGACTTTCTTATGCTTCTGGAGGTATTACTTTTATATGATGGGGTTCAGAATAGCCTCATATTCCAACTGGATTAGATTGGAATTGCCTCATACTTCAGCTGGGATTGGAAAAGTAGGGACTGACAACTGCAACTTAGTTGACGGTTGGGCTCATAGTTGTGGGCATTGTTTTATGTTACTATTTTTCTTATGCGAGTTGTCTCTAGCAATTGTTTGGAGTAGTATCTGTTTGCTCACAGCTTCATTCTGTGGAAACACTGGCCTATCAGTTATTTCATTAAGAAGAAACACCTCTATACCCCTTTAGCTGAAATAAATGTAACACGCACATATTATAGCCATCCTTCACTGGTAGTGTTTTTGCTACAGGAATTACGTGGTTTCACTAAAGGTCTGAAATATGGGTGAGCTCTTGCTTGTAAATGCATATCCCAATGGTGAAATTTGTAACATTGTGTTAGTGGAGAAGTCAAACATATCTAGGTTCCCCTTTCTTCTCCTCTAATAGTGCCATTACTCCTATACTATTACAAGGTTAAGCTTAAGTAGTAATATTGCCTCGTCTCATTTGTTGGTAATATTGAACGTTGAGGTATTTATCATCTTCTATTGTCCTTTCAATGTAGGCTAGAACAAGAAGTTTGTAGCTGTTGTTTTTAACTTATTGTTGCGTGCAAAGCTTCGAGTGAAGTTTTCGGTTGTGTAAAGCTTCTGTCCGGGTGCTGTAATGGCTACCCCTTCTATTATGCTTTTATTTGGATTAAGTATTTGCTTGTGATACAAAGTTTGTTAACTTGACACAATTACTTGAATTATAATAATTTCAGATTTTAATTGCCATAGATTGGTAGATGTCTACTTCAATGAGTGAATCTAGTGACACAAATAGAAGGAGGACGAGATCTACTGCTTGAGAACACTATAAAAGGATAGAAAATCCAGACAAAGCTGAATGTTAATATTGTAGGGCTATTATTGATTGTTCTACCTCTCAAGAGATTAGTGCGATGCGTAATCATTTAGGTAGATGTAAGGAATTTCCATATGCGAACGTTGAGAAAAGGCAAAAAAGTGTTTCGGGTCAACTTGTTGGGGTTGGTAGTTCTAGGTCATTTGGTCCATGGAAATTTTACTAAGAAACTAGTCGAAAAGACCTAACAGCAATGTTCATCATTGGTGAATTACCTTTTACGTTTGTGGAAAATGAGGCATTTTGGCAATTCGTGAGTAGGATCCGGCCAAAGTTTTCAATCCCCTCAAGAAACACATTGAGGGAGGATTGCTATAGGTTATACTTGGAGGAAAGATGCAAATTGAAAAAATATTTTTTGGATGCAGCTCTAAGGGTTTGTCTCACAACGGACTCGTGGACTTCTTGTCAAAATACGAGTTACATGTGTCTTACTGCTCATTTTGTAGATGGTGATTGGAAGTTGCAAAAGAAAATCTTGAATTTTTGTCAAATCCTGGGACATTCTGCTGAGATTATAGGAAAAACGGTGGAAAAATGCTTGACTGGTTGAGAGATTAAAATCGTTTTTTCTATCATCGTGAATAATGCAAGTTCAAATGACTTGGGAGTTCAATACTCGAAAAAAAGACTTCGCTCTTGGAACACTCTAATTTTGTTAGTTGAGTTACTCCATGTGAGATGTTGTGCTCGCATATTGAGTTTGATTGTGAGAGAGGGTTTGAAAGATATAGATGATTCCATTGTTAGAATACGCTTAGCTATACGTTATGTGAGGTCTTCTCTTGTGAGGTTGCAACAGTTTAAGGAGTGCATTGAGCTAGGAAATATCGAGTCCAAGAGTCTTGTATGTTTGGATGTCGAGACTCGTTGGAACTCAACGTACCTGATGTTGGAAGTGGCTTTGAAGTTTCGGAAGGCTTTTATCTTACTAGATATTCAGGATAGCAAATTTGTTGAAGAGCTTTCCAAGATGAGGGGGTTGCCTACTAGTGATGATTGGGAATACGCCCATCAATTTCTTCCTTTCTTGAAGTTGTTCTATGATACGACTTTAAAAGTATCGGGTTGTTTTTATGTCACTAGTAATGATACGGCGAAAGATATTTATGGAATTTTTATGATGATTGATAGATATTGTGTGAATGAGGATAGGAGTTTGCAGGAAATGGCTAAGAGAATGAAGATCAAATTCAATAAGTATTTTGGCAATGTGAACAATATCAATCTAACATGGTTCATTGCATGCATACTTGACTCTCGACATAAGTGGGAGTATGTGAAATGGATGATTAATTAAGTTTATGAAAGCAAGCGGGCAGAAACTTTACAATATAAAGTAATATCATCTCTAACGTCATTGTTTGAGCAATACCGCATCGGTATATGCCCCTAAAGCAATGTGAGGTCAAAAGGTACAAGGACAATGAACATGTCAATGTCTCTTGTGGTTGGTGCGGACATTATGACTGCAATGTATCTTAGCCAAACGGGACAAGAATATTTGGAAGAAAAATCCGAATTAGATAAGTATTTGGAAGAAAGATGTGAACTCTATAGCGTTGACTTTGATATCTTAAATTGGTGGAAAGTCAATTCTTTGAAATATCCTATTCTCTCTTTCATTGCTCAAGATATTTTGGCTGTGCCCGTCTCAGTTGTAGCATTTGAGGCTGCACTCAGAACAAGTGTAACAGCCCGAATTTCAACGTAATTCCGGGATTAATAAAATTGACATTTATTCGCATTTTATTTTAGTAAGTCTCACCCAGAGCTGATCATTCTTAGGATACTAACCAATGGGGTATGGCTAACTAGGGAAACAGTATGTGGATTAGGGATCCGATCGTGAATCGGGCCCTAATCTCGAGAATCGATGAGGGAATATTTTGGGCCGATGTGGGCCGATCTTAGGAAAAGTAATGGACTTGGATTGACCAAGGTCAACGATGTACAATCGGATCGCAGGTGATTCTGCATGACCGAAAGTACACGTGGCCAACCAGTCCCAAACTTAAACCGAACGATTGCGACATCTGGAACTAGCGATAATTCCTTTCTTTCTCTCGATGATCGGGACCGTCATGATGCGAATAACCCTAGGTCGATATGCATAACCCCTAAACTGCCGCTCATTGGTGAAAGACCCTAAAATTAGAAATTTAGCGAGTTTTGATCACGAAATTGGACCCGAACTTCGATATCGATTTCCGAGAGCTTAAGAGACTATTTTTGAGAAAACAATGTCATATTATGCTGGCCACGCACATTTAGTGTTGGTAAGGGCGAAAAATGGAACTTCGACCCGGGACCTGAAAAATGACCATTTTGCCCCTAAGCCAAAATGGGTTCCGAATTTTGGGGATAATTAAGGAAATTAATTATATTTGGACTTATCTCAATTATTGGACTCAAAGACTATATTGGCCCTCAATTATTGGATAAGGTTAAATGTAAACCATTGGATTAGGGGTATTTTGGGAAAAGCTTCGGATGAGCGACACGTGGCACCCTTTAGCCCATACTTTTTGATCGCCATTTGACCAATTAAGTTCCCCCTCTCTCTCCTCTCTCCCTCATTCGGCCCTCCCCTACTCTCTCTCTCTCCCTGATTTCCTCTCCCTCGTCCATTGGTCTCTCTCTTCCGTCGCCGCTTGCTGGAGCTGTGCTGTTGTTGCTGTCCATGCTCACCACCATCATCCTCTCGTCCCCATCCTCTCTCTCTCTCTCTCTCTCTCTCTCTCTCTCTCTCTTTGCCAAAGGACCGTTGTCCATTGCTGTTCGCCGCCGTCCGTGCAGCCGCCGCTGCTTACGCCGTCACCACTAGACCGAACCTCTTCCCTTCTAATGTCTCGCTTGCTCCGTCTTCGTCGCAGTACGGTCCGACCAAAGGGACGCCGTTCATACCGCCGTGCCACCGTGAGCTACCGCCGTTGGAAACGCCGCCACCGGTTCCACCGTCCATAGGTGATCAGCCGCTGTTTCTCGTCGCCGTGATTTGGAAGTTGGCGAGTAAACCCCCTAAATCCAGATTAGCATTGGCAGTGCGTTTTCTGGACTAGTTTAAGTGTTATCAGTATATATTAAGAGGAATTGTGAACCGATTGGTAGAAATTATTACCGGGGCAAGATTAGCGAATTATTATAATTTAATTGGAGATAAATATGGGCCCCGGAGTGGCTGATTAGTGGGCTGTCCAATTATGGATTATTGGACTAGAATTGGGCTAATTTTAGGCTTATGTAATTGGATTGCCGGGTTTGCCCGGGTTGGTTGATTATTGGGTGAATCGTGCTAAATTGTGATGTCATATTGTATATGTGTGTGGCCAAATTATGTGGGATGTGATTGGCTATTTAATGGCCGAATTGAATACTAAGTCTTTTAGTATGAATTGGGCCGCACGGTATTAATTGGCCAATTGAACACATTGTTGTGGCATGACTTTGATTGATGCCGAATTATGCTGATTGCTCATGGTGCATTGTATGACATTACATGGCCACGCATTGTGTATGCCAAGAATAAGATGTGATGAAATTGTGCGAGAATGCGTGCCTAGCATGAGCATGTGATCACCCTAAATGCCTGATGCGTTTACGCCGGGCTCAGATAAAATTGACAATGTGCCGTGTGATCACTTAAGGCCTTCGGATCGTGGCCTTCGGGTCACGCCGTCCTCATGCACTTTGTAGCAGGATGATGCCCGCTATGTCCGGAAGACGACCGGCCTCATGCACTTTGAATCAGGCTTTGGTTCGTAAGGAGATTGGCATTGCGCCTCATACACTTTGTAGCAGGCTAGAGACACTGGGCCGGGGGTGTTTTTACGCTGGCCATGAAGTCTTGTGATTGGCCTTCGGGTCGTGGTCTTCGGATGAGATTTTCGGATCGGGCTTTCGGGTCGAGTTAATGGATAACTGATTACGTGTGATGCATAGTGCCTGATTATGCGATGGAATATACTGGGTATGGTATGGGACATATCTAAGTGGAATCTATTTTATAATCAGAACACGCGCGAAATCCTATGCCTGAGTGCCATATAGGTTGAATTGTGAGCATGGCATGGCAGTGGCATTTGTATGCATAAAAATGCATGAGCCAGAGTGCGAGTATGTGAAACTCGATGAAAAGCATGTGGTACGAACACTGATGAGTATGAACATACGCGTGGCGTACGTGTGAATTAAGTGTTCGTGTGTGGATTTCATTATTCTTTTGAAATGATTAACCTGCAGGGTTAGCCAGGTAAGTGATCTGGGCCCGAGGGCCTAGGTCAGGAATGTGATTGTGCTTGTGTTGCTTGTCAGGAGAATGCATGGTAGCATAGCCTAGGTATAGGGGCTGTACTTACTGAGATTCGTCTCACGGTTGTTGAAAATCGATATTTCAAATCCCCAGCAGTGAAGATGGCAGAAGTGCCAGTTCGTTTCGGGATCTCTCATTTCATTGAGAACACCATGTCCGTACACCCTTTAGGGAACGAGAATATGTACATCAGGTATTACACTTTAGTTTGGGTAGATGTCGAGGAGTTGGTATTGGGGATGCATGAGTATGTTGCGTGGTGTTATAGAACGATCAATGGGAAGAAGTCCGGACCACTTCGAAACTTTGATATTCCGTTGCATGGGTATGGCACAGTGGAACCACAGTGTCCCGACGGACAGGTGACGGACCCCGACACCTCTAGCGAGGAGAGTTTGAGCTTTGATGACGTTCCGATAGAGTACAAGGCTGATGAGGTTGAGCCGATGGACATGGGGCCAGACGATGAAGAGTTGGAGCAGTTTATGGAGGAGGATCCCAAGCCTGATGAGATGGATGCTGAGGATGAGTTAGGGGAGACGGAGTCCAGGTTAGATTGGGTAGGTTCTGATGAGGAGCTGTCTGACAGTTCTTCTTCGTCAGAGTCTTCTGGTTTTGACCCAGACTAGGTCCCCTAGGTTGTCTTAGATCAAGATGGAGCGAGCTATACCCTTTTTAACTGAAACCCATTTTAGTTTAGTAACCTTAGGCCACTGACCCTTTGTGACCTTATTGACCTTTTTTTTTTATGCCAGTTTGTACTCCCTCTAAATAGATATTGTATCTACTGTTCATAGTAATGAAATGTATATATTTTTAATGTAATGGATTTCTGTTCTGTGCTACTCTTGGTTATCTTATATTAGTACGGGTGTGTGTGTATATATATATATATATATATATATATATATATATGCGTTGCTTCCGCTTGTGCTTGATCTCTGTTGGGCGTTGGGTCGGCGATGCTTCCTTAGACGTCGCATTCATATCGATCGAGGTAGGGATGTTGCGTGCCGTGGAGTTCGGGGTGTGACAACAAGAGGTTGTGTACTTGACGTGTTTCGTAGCTCCTTGACCCGAAGCATGGTGGAGGCTCTTATATGTGCTCAAGATTGGCTACGATCCGCATCACTTTCACTTTCGATTGAGGAGGACTTTGAAGAATTAGAAAATTTTGAGTCAGGCGAGAAAAAATTATCGTGAAATATTTTATATCCTTTACTATTGCAATAGATGCTTTAATTCTCATTTTTATTGTGAATTTAATGTAGAGTTGTCAACTGTAACCGCGATGCTAAACTTGATATTGGTTTCCCTTGATAATTGGCGAACGAAAGAGAAGTAATCATCTCCATGATGTGTGAAGAGAGCAAGTGAGTACCAGAGATTCTATATTCTTTTTGTAGCTAGTCCATTATATGATTATTTTTAAAAAGAGGAAGGCTCAATAGCATGTCACTATATCGACTCGATTTCATATCATAGCTGTGTGAATGGCCTTGAACCTTTAAAAAAATTAGAAGAGGAATAATCCTAGCGACACCTCATCAGATAACACATGCCAAGAGATTCTTTAGTGACATGCAATTTATCTTGTGATTTTAACAGGTGCAACTGTGGAACCATTTGGAAAGCAAGTGAGCAACTTTTGTTGTTCTGCACAGTGGTCTATTTGCTTTAACTTTTGATGTCTCCTCTCAGACATCACAAAGCAGAACCTTTTGGCAGAGTTGGGTCTTATTAATTTCTGACATTAGAATTAATGTAATCAAATATATGAATTGTTCATGCAAGAACTTCCTTTTATCTTGGTTCTATTACATTAAAATGGCACTTCTTGTTTTCACCTACTCCAATGAAGTGCATATTTTACATCAGAGGCTGAGTTCATCCACAGGTGTTTGCACAGGTTGTGATTTTTGCCAGGCTTGAGAAGTCAATATTTTATAGGTCCTTTCTATGCAACATGTATGCTCACCCAGAATGTGTTTGAAGAAATGTCTGAGAGAGACATGCCCATGTTCGACTATCTAGGTCAGCGATTGAGTTGAGCAATATAGAAAGCATGGATTTTGATATGTAGTTCAACATTGACGAGAATGGTCAAGAGTAAGATTGGCTTTTACGTTGTGAAAGTCGTCGGCTTGGGCATGAAGTGATAGTTCTATAATCTGGTGAAGGGTTTTTGGTTTGTTATTTTGTTTGTTATTAGAATGTGACTTATTTCAAAGGTTTAGGATACCCATCTTTACTTTGCATGGATTATACAGTTTATATAGTGTCATTTATGGTCTAAAGGCATATTTTAGAGAGGTGTGGATTTTGTGAATGGATGAGAAATTAATATTAGAGTATTAGTTTCCTTATTTACTATACAACATGGCGTGGTACATATGCGACGACGATCAAAGTTGAAATTCACTTGGCCCATAAATAAAAAACAAATATCCCACGGCATTAAAATTCAAAATCTATAAAGTAAATGTCATTAAATATTAAAATGAATTATTTAAGTTTAATCTTGTTCAGAATGAAGTATTGAATTTATTCATTCGGAAGAGTCTTCTAACACAAATTTTATTAATGATATCAAATGTCCTAGTTTTTTTTTTTGGGTCAGAACCTAGTTTAAATATGTGATTTTATTTTTTCGTTTTTCAATTTAAATAATGAGTTTTTAATTTGTAATATATTTACAATTACTCAACTTATTTTAATTTGTAAGATCGATGATTCTCTTACGTAGAATATCATGAATATACTTACAATTTGACATTAAAGATTCAAATCTAGGAAATAAATGTTGTGAAATCTAGGAATAAAAAGCAAAAAAAAATATTAAGAAGAAACTGAAAACTAATCCGAACCAAACCGAACCAAATCGGTTTTTCGGTTTGGTTCCAATTCAGATCGAGTGAGTTTTGGTTCGGTTCAGAGGTGCTTTCTTAATGGTTTGGTTTGGTTCAATTTTTCAAGAAAGCTGAACAAAATCGTTTATAGCCCTATGGTCTATGATTTAGCGTGCCACGATTTGACTAAGACAGGGAAAATGAAAATGAGAGAGCCAAGGGTTGATTCAATGGGCAATTGATACATTACCCAACTTGAATAGTTAAAACAGACAAATATCTTTTCTGTTCGACAAAAAGACCGTCGCATCTACTCTTAACATATCATCCATCGACTCCGATATTGGTAGAGAAGAGCAGGGTTCAATGGATTGATCTCAAAGAAGTACGACAGTTCTCGTTGAGCTAAAATCATATGTATATCTTAGGTAATTGCCTCCGAAGAACTGGCGCACCCTGCATACTTCTTCAAGGTAAGAGCCTCTAAGCATAAAATAAATATTATATAAAGGTCTGAGTGGTTCGAGTGAGTAGGTCCACACTTGGAACCGGAAACTGCCCAGAATCGGCCAGTTCGGTTTGGTTCGGGCAGTTCCCAATCTAGTCTGGTTCTTTTTGCTCAACCCTAATGGAGATCCTAGACCACAACACGAGGTTCAAAGATCATTTGGTGCCACCCATGGTTGAGGACACCATTTGAGGTGATCGCAAGGCTGCTAGGGATGCAATGTTGATAATCGAGAAGGGATACAAGTGCTATCAGACTGTGTGATGATAGGGGGCACGACGAAATTGTCCAAACTATCAAACAAAGCCTTGGGGTGGTTACTCGTATATGCTGGATTGTTTTCCTTTGATGGCCAAATCATGTGTAGGTACATGTTGAAAACAAGATATATGTCTTGTTAATTTAAAATATCATTTAAGATGTCATGTGTGAATATAATGCATCGAGTATACAAATTTATAGAAATGATTATAGAAGGATGTGAGGTGATTAATTCCGTGGTTCATTGATCGCCAATAGTTCTTTATAAAAGAATTGAAAATTGCAGATTGTATAGTCAAATTATTATAACATCATGTGAATAATGCATTTAATACGTGGCGAACCATCATGGTATCATTGGAATTTTTATATACCAACTCGATCATGTTGAATTTAAGAAATCATTTGAGATGTCGTGTAATTTCATGCATCGAATGTACAACTAACATAGAAGTAATTCTACAAGGATATAAAAGGTGATTTGAACTTAGTCATTCATTTCAGTGACCGACTGCCTCTAGTTCCTTTCAAGAGATTGGCTATTGCAGATCGTATAGTCAAATAATTTAAAGCGTAATATGTGAATAATATCGTGCATCGATTACGCATCAAGTGGTGAACCATCATGGGCATTATTAGAATTTTTAAGTACCAACTTGATCATGTGCCACCCGACAGCACGATTTTTTGTGTCAATGTGGGGAATATCTTTTGATGTTTTCCCCGCAATGTCACATGAACAATGTCCGAACTTATATAAGAGGACAACATATGATATTCGTACATTGACCAACTAATTTTACAGAAGACATCATCACTCCACGTGATTCAATTCCTAGTTTTATAACTAGAATAATCACATAAATTTGGTTCCTACCGAAACTATTCGTTTAAGTGGAGATGCAAGCTAGGTACCCTCGGAGTGGCAATGGCAATGAGTGGAGTGGCCTTCTCAAGAACTATCCCAAACTTCTCTTTGCAATCCAACTGCACACCCGGAGGCAATCTCCACTCGAACAAATGCAGGAACGTAGCCAATACATACATTAGCATCCTCTCCCCCAGTTGGAGCCCTGCACACACCCGCCACCCCGCCGGCCCGACCCGAACGGTATGTAGTGCAAATCCCCTCCCGAGTATTGCGACTCAGAAGCGTCTCCCCCCACGGAGAACCTCTCGGGCTGGAACTCGGACGGGTTGGACCAGAACCGCGGGTCTCGATGCATGGCCCACACGTTCAAGAAGACTTTAGTGCCTTGGGGTATGGTGTATCCGCCCACTGTGCAGGTTCGGCTCGGGCTGCGTGGCAACAGAAGCGGAGCTGCAGGGTGCAGTCTCAGAGCTTCTTTCACTACCAAATGCAAGTACGGTAACTTGTGGATATGGGACTCCTCGACCACGTTGTTCAGCCCGACAATGTCGTGGAGCTCTTTCTGGACGTCGAGAAGGACCTGTGGGTGTAGTAGCAGCTCGGACATTGTCCATTCGACCATGGTCGACGTGGTATCGGCACCTCCAATAACGATGTCCTAGTAAAACCGGCATGGTAAAAGAAATTAGCATGAGAGCTAGTTCTTCGGGAAATTTTGAACTGAGAAAATGGATAGAAAATTACCATAAGCAAAGCCTTGATTTGTTCTGTGGTTATTGATCGCCCAGTTTCTTCTTCTTTATACTCCAAAAGAAACTGCAAGAAGTCCCCCCTCTCACATCCTTTGCCTCCTCCTAATTCTTCCGAACTAATGCGTTGACGTATGACAAAGTTGAAGATCCTCCCAATCCGTGCCACCACCTCCTTCATCTCTCTCTCCACTCATTGCACGTCAAACCTAGCAATCACCGGAAAGAAATCCGAAACATTCGGCTTCCCCAATAGAGCAGTAAGCTGTGCCACCGCCTCCTGGAACTCCTCCCTGATGCGCCCCGCTTCCTCCTCCCCGAGTGTCCCGCCCCAGAACATTCATGTTATCATGTTGATCACCGTCCGGAACCCCACTTCCCCGACTTTAACTGGCAGTCCCGCCCTAACGCACAAATCTCTCGCGCTCTTCATGACTTCTCTCCTTCTGTGCGAGCGAAAGGCATCGAGATTCGCCGCGCTTTGCATCTCACACACGAACAACCGCCGCAGCATCTGCCACTGGGGCCCGTGAGGTGCAAAGGCGATATCCTTCCCTCCATAGGAGAAGGCCAACGAGGCCTTGCTAGGATTGCGGTTGGCGAACACAATGTCGTGGTTGCGTACTATCTCTTTGACTAAGACTGGAGAGCTTACAATAACATAGAGTTTGGTGCCGATCGAGAGCTTATAAATCGGGCCGTACTCTTGGGCAAGTTCCAAGAAGAACTCGTGGAGGTTGCGCCCTAGAAATGGGAGGTAACCAACAACCGGGAGACCTCTCGGACCGGGCGGCAGGTGGGACTGGCCTTTCCGGAAGATTGCGAGTAATCTTTGGAGCCAAAATAGGCAAGATAAGGTTAGCATCGAATAGAGGACAATCGATGGTAAATGTTCCTCTCTAAAGTTTGGCCATAGCCTAGAGACATGATGAATCGCATTCAACATGTGTCAGATTAACAAGCTTAGACTTGGAGAGGACACCGACTACGTGTGTATGCTATATAGAAGACTCAAAACACCATTAAAAAGCATGTTGATCCAAAGAATGCTAGTTGTCTTATATAGTATACAATATAAACATAAACATAGAGGTGAATAAAAAAAGGTCTATGAAAGAGTGGTACTTATCTGCTCTAGTTGTCTCATGTAGCACGTGCATGCATGTTACTCAAGTGAAACTTGTGACCCGTCTCGTGCAATGCACGGACTTTCACTGTTTTTTGTTGTGTGGCTGATCGAGGTCGCTTATTATCTTGCTTACAAGAATCCTGTATAAGAGTAGCCGATTCAAAGGCCGAAAGAGTTAGCACTTATCTGCTATCTTAAAGAGAGAGAATATACAAAAAGCTTTTTTTTGGTAAGGAATATACAAAAGCTTTTAGTGAATGCTTTTAGTGAGAATGTTGTCTCAAGCTCAAAAGGCATTATTCAATCTAAACATAGAGGTGTAGAAAAAAAAAAGTCTGAAACAGTTGGCATTCATCTGCTATCTTAAGGAAAAAGTGTTCAATTAAAAAGCTTAGACTTGGAGAGGACACCGACTACGTGTGTATGCTATATAGAAGACTCAAAACACCATAAAAAAGCATGTTGATCCAAAGAATGCTAGTTGTCTTATATAGTATACAATATAAACATAGAGGTGAATAAAAAAGGATATATGAAAGAGTGGTACTTATCTGCTCTAGTTGTCTCATGTAGCATGTGCATGCATGTTACTCAAGTGAAACTTGTGACCTGTCTCGTGTAATGTGCAGAGTTTCACTGTTTTTCGTTGTGTGGCTGATCGAGGTCGCTTATTATCTTGCTTACAAGAATCCTGTATGAGAGTAGCCGATCCGTAGGCCGAAAGAGTTAGAACTTATCTGCTATCTTAAAGAGAAAGAATATACAAAATGCTTTTAGTGAATGCTTTTAGTGAGAATGTTGTCTCAAGCTCAAAAGGCATTATTCAATCCAAACATAGAGGTGTAGAAAAAAAAGTCTCTAAAACAATTGGCATTCATCTGCTATCTTAAAAAAAAAGTGTTGGTTGTCTTATAAACGGAGATGGTGGAGGTTGCTATCTATCTATCTACAAAAATTTCCTACCAAAGAAGCAAATCCACATCCATCAAAATCTAGATCTACATATGGAAGCTTTTCTCTCCGATCTAAATTTAGATTCAGAAGGTTTTTAGAGGCGTTCGATATGTGCTTGTTCAACATGTTGTTGTTGTTATCGTCTTCGTATGGCAATTATGTTGAGGATGCCAAACCTAAGCACAAACTACAAGCCGAAGTTTACAAAGGGGAAGATCACGGCTTGTGCCAATCATCATTGAAGATTCTGGCGATTGGTTGCCGATTGTTTTTTGATGTTGTAATAGATCTAGTCTTTTGAAATGAGAGCATGCTTATAATTGCAAGCTGTACTATTTTGCTTTAAGGGTTTTCTTTTGTTTTGCACCTCTTTTAGGATTTTCTTTAATTAAAAACTTTTTATGGTTCTCTCGTGTTGATTATGACAAATGAATCAAAAAAAAATTTTCAATACATCAATTGCAACTAAACAGGACCACATATCTTTTGCCATAATCGCAGAAATACAACTCGCCACATGTCCAATGTCAATTTGTTGCAAATGAGTGGGGAGATATGCCAGTTAGACGTGCATGCATGTTAATCAAGTGAAACTTGTGACCAGTCTCGTGCAATGCGCGGAGTTTCACTGTTTTTCGTTGTGTGGCTGATTGAGGCCGCTTATTATCTTGCTTACAAGAATCCTGTATAAGAGTAGCCGATTCGTAGGCCGAAAGAGTTAGCACTTATCTGCTATCATAAACAGAGAGAATATACAAATTGCTTTTAGTGAATGCTTTTAGTGAGAATGTTGTCTCAAGCTCAAAAGGCATTATTCAATCTAAACATAGAGGTGTAGAAAAAAAAAGTGTCTAAAAGAGTTGGTATTCATATGCTATCTTAAGGAAAAAGTGTTGGTTGTCTTGTATACGAAGATGGTGGAGGTTGCTATCTATCTATCTACAAAAATTTCCTACAAAAGCAGCAAATCAACATCCATCAAAATCTAGATCTAAATATGGAAGCTTTTCTGTCCGATCTAAATTTAGATTTGGGAGGTTTTTAGAGGCATTCGATATGTGCTTGCTCAACATGTTGTCGTCGTTATCGTCTTCGTATGGCAATTATGTTGAGGATGCCAACCCTAAGCACAAACTACAAGCCAAAATTTATAAAGGGGAAGATCACAGCTTGTGCCAATCATCATTGAAGATTCCGGCGATCGGTTGCCAATTGTTTTTTGATGTTGTAATAGATCTAGTCTTCTGAAATGACGGCATGCTTATAATTGTCGGCTATACTATTTTGCTTTAAGGGTTTTCTTTTGTTTTGCACCTCTTTTAGGATTTTCTTTATTTAAAAACTTTCTATGGTTCTCTCGTGTTGATTATAACAAATGAATCAAAATTGTTGTTTCAATACATCAAGTGCAACTAAATAGGACCACATATCTTTTCGTTATCGGGACGCAAATTTCGTACTTTTTTTTTAATATCTGATGCATCCATTATTTGAGATATAGAGTATATGCATGGGACCACATCGATTGTAGCTAAATAGGACCACATATCTTTTGCCATAATCACAGAAATACAACTCGCCAC
The DNA here is from genome assembly GCA_031216185.1 of Syzygium aqueum. Lineage (NCBI taxonomy): Eukaryota > Viridiplantae > Streptophyta > Magnoliopsida > Myrtales > Myrtaceae > Syzygium > Syzygium aqueum. The sequence goes on along the minus strand of CM062235.1, from coordinate 4,299,969 downwards.
ATGTCCAATGTCATTTTGTTGTAGATGAGTGGGGAGATATGCCAGTTACACGTGCATGCATGTTACTCAAGTGAAACTTGTGACCCGTCTCGTGCAATACGCGGAGTTTCACTATTTTTCGTTGTGTGGCTGATCGAGGTCACTTATTATCTTGCTTACAAGAATCTTGTATAAGAGTAGCCGATTCATAGGCCGAAAGAGTTAGCACTTATCTGCTATCTTAAAGAGAGAGAATATACAAAATGCTTTTAGTGAATGCTTTTAGTGAGAATGTTGTCTTAAGATCAAAAGGCATTATTCAATCTAAACATAGAGGCGTAAAAAAAAAAGTCTCTGAAAGAGTTGGCATTCATATGCTATCTTAAGGAAAAAGTGTTGGTTGTCTTATATACGGAGATGGAGGAGGTTGCTATCTATCTATCTATAAAAATTTCTTACAAAAGAAGCAAATCAACATCAATCAAAATCTAGATCTAAATATGGAAGCTTTTCTCTCCGATCTAAATTTATATTTGGAAGGTTTTTAGAATAGTTCGATATGTGCTTGTTCAACATGTTGTTGTCGTTATCGTCTTCGTATGGCAATTATGTTCAGGATGCCAACCCTAAGCACAAACTACAAGCCAAAATTTATAAAGGGGAAGATCACAGCTTGTGCCAATCATCATTGAAGATTCCGGCGATCGGTTGCCGATTGTTTTTTGATGTTGTAATAGATCTAGTCTTTTGAAATGACAGCATGCTTATAATTGCCAGCTGTACTATTTTGCTTTAAGGGTTTTCTTTTGTTTTGCACCTCTTTTAGGATTTTCTTTATTTAAAAACTTTCTATGGTTCTCTCGTGTTGATTATGACAAATGAATCAAATGGCAATTCCAACCTTTCTGGTTTTTTTCCCAAACTGCATTGGGGTTCTCCATTGAAATTCATATACCTTTCCCAGACAGATTTCTCGGAAGAAATACCCGCTTCGATCGAGAATCTTAGTCTCTTGAATGAGTTAATCGCCTGGAATTGCCATTTCTCAGGATTGCTTCCCTCTTCATTGGGCAATCTTTCTCATCTCACTTTTCTAGACCTTTACGGAAATAACTTGCAAGGTCAAATCCCCGTTTCCTTTGCTGATCTTACCCAGCTATCGATACTATATCTCTCTCACAATAACTTGAGTGGTGATACTTTGGAGTGGGTGGTCAACTTGACAAAACTTACCAACTTGGACATTTCAGGTAATAGTTTCTTCCTCTTTGCCGGTTTGGTCGGATCTCTTTTTCTCTCTCTGCAACTTCATGGAACCACCGACCTCTCGAGCTACACGCCGCTCGCTCCCACTCCGACCCCCACAAAAACCCCCGCCATGAAGGCCTCAAGCAAAACCAGAAACAAGGACGCCTCAAGCAAAACCAGAAATAGGGACTTCCTCCTCCACCTCAAGGCCTACCTTGCCAAGCGAGACGCCACGAAGATCATCCTCTCCTCCTCCCTCCTGCTCGAAACCCTACCCCCTCCATCAACGGCCGCCACTCGCGTGTTCTATCGAAGATCAGCGCGTGGGCGGAGTTCGTCGGGTACATCGGGAGCGTGAATCTGAGAATTAGGGATTTGAGGAGGTTGCGGGAGAACGAGACGTGCGCGAGAGATGGGTGGTTCCATGGAGCTGGAGAGAGAGAGAGAGAAGGAAAGAGATGCGACCCGAACCGGCAGAGAGGAGGGGAGGGAGAGAGAATTTTCCAATTTTTCTGAAGGTGGGACCCACAGTGCCACTTTTCGTCCACTGAGTGGGCTGGTGCATAGATGACGTGGCGTCACACTTGCTCCTAATATTCTCAAATGCGGTTAGTCCCATGGTGTAACTAACGCTCCTCTTGTCTTGTGTCCTTTTTTTTTTCTTTCTGTTTGGTAGGTAATCGGCTAAGCGGTGGACTTCCATCTTCATTTGCGAACCTGAAGCAGTTGACTCGGCTCGACCTTTCTGACAACGACTTGGGCGGTGATATTCCGAGTACATTGTGGAATCTGAAGGATCTTGAAGGGCTTTACCTGCGGTCGCTTAATCTCAACGGTGTTCTCGATGCAAATGATTTATTCAAACTCAAGAACTTGAGAAATTTAGATTTGGCCTTCAACAATATATCGTTCACCAAGTCATTCATCAATGCCACTACATCGAAGCTTTCCTACTTAAACTTGGATTCATGCAACTTGACCGAGTTCCCACGGTTTATAGGCTACTTAACCGAATTGAAGATATTAGAGCTACAACACAACAGAATCCGAGGGACCATTCCTAGATGGATGTGGAACAATAACAAAGAATCTCTCCGGGTTATAGATCTTTCTCACAATCTTCTAACCAGCTTAAAAAACAACCAGACCAATCTTCCTTTGCTGCACTTGAGATATCTTGATGTGAGTTCCAACTTGCTAGAAACAACCCTCCCTGTCCCACCACCCTCGGTCATGCTATACAACATCTCAAACAATTTCCTATCTGGGGAAGTTCCAACATCCATTTGTGAAGTGAGCTCTCTTGCCGTGCTTGATTTGTCCAACAATTCTTTGAATGGCACACTTCCTCCTTGTTTGGGTAGTTTTGGTCCCTTGATTATATTGAATCTCGCGAGAAATAAATTTGAGGGCATGATTCCTTATATTTACCCAGATGGTTGTTCATTGAGGATGATCGACCTAAGAGAAAACCGCTTGAGAGGGATTGTTCCAAGATCTTTAGGCAATTGCAGAATGCTGGAGTATTTGAATCTCGGTGACAACCAAATTAATGATACATTCCCATTTTGGCTATTGGAATTGGCATACCTAAAAGTTATTGACTTCCAGTCCAATATGTTCCATGGACCTATAGAAGATAATCTAAGCCAGCTTAACTTCACCAGTTTACACATCCTGGACCTATCCAACAACAGCTTCAATGGTGAACTTCCTTCCAAGCTGTTAAGGAGTTGCCACGCCATGAAGGTCATCGTTGGTCAAGATAAGTTGGCATATTTGAGTCTTTTTAAAAGGTTTGATCTATCTCTTGTTTCAATCATCGAAAATATGAATTATGCAATAACATTAATGAGTAAGGGTACGGAAAGGGAATATGCGAAGATTCCGGATGTCCTCGTGGCAATTGATCTCTCCAATAACAAGTTCGGAGGGTTCATTCCTGAACTCATTGGAGATCTGAAGTCACTTTGTATGCTTAATCTTTCAAACAACTTCCTCATTGGTAGCATCCCTCCTTCCTTGGCCAACCTGACAGTGCTCAAATCACTAGATCTTTCAAGGAACAATCTTGTGGGAGAGATTCCTCAACAATTAGCCTGCCTCACATTTCTTTCCGTTTTCGATGTCTCTCACAATCATCTATTAGGACCAATACCAAGTGGAACGCAATTTGACACGTTCGGGAGCAGTTCATTTGCGATGAATGATGGTTTGTGTGGAAGTCCTCTGCCAAATAAATGCACAAATGATGATAACGCTCCACCGCCACCATCATCTTTCGTAGTAGATAATGAAGAAGAGTGTCTAATCGACTTGGATTGGAGAATTGTGCTGGTTGGAGTTGGAGTCGGGTTTTTTGTCGGTGTTGTGCTAGAGAACCTGATCATTGACAAGAAGAGGAGGTGGTTCTTGTACTACTCCAAGAAAATGGCAAAAGGATGGAACAGGTGAGGAAAGCTCTGGCGGACAAGAAAATATGCAGCTAAATACTTAATGCTCTGTGTTTAAGTAGCTTGTTGAGAAAAGTTATACATGCATGTCTGAAGATTCTAATCTATGTTTGTTTGCGTTGTTCAGTATGCTATTATGGAGATGCTGTTTTCTTGCTCATGAAACCTACAGTTCTTTAGGTTGTTAGAGGAATATCTGTCCATAGATGCATTAGCAATGTAAGAATGTTTTGTTGTAATATTACTAGCCAAATGACTCAAGAATATAGAGACGTAATTGAGATGATTAGATACTAATGAAAAGCCAATTAATATACATGGTGGAGGACTACGTAAAAAATTTCGTTGTCCATTAAAAACAAGTCGATTGGTGTAAAGATTTTCATGGTTCACAAGTAGAAAGGGCCTTGCTTTAGTTCATTTAATGTATATTCAGATGAAATTTCATAACAGTGGCTTAGCAATCCGTGCCGTATCAGGATATTCGTGTTGGTTATTTATGTCATTTAGTGTCGATGGACAAATGTTCCAATGTGATTAATTATAAAGTCTTTCCCATTAAAAATGAGTAAAACCGTGTCATCATGTGTCAATTTTGAGAGTAATCGTACCAAGTTCGCGTTTCTCTCGGAAAAGTCGTACTTGTGTTCGAGTCACCTAGGCATTGCCACTTCCCATACTCTTCCTGACATTAGCTTGCAATTTTAGTGAGTTACCAAGAGTTTTGGAAACTATTTTTTTAATCTGATGCGGTATCCTACACGAAAGATATTTTCATAGAGATTATCTTAAGTTAAGGGTCAATTCGTTTCGTGAAAAATGAGTAATTTGAAAAACATTTTCCAAAAAAAAAATAATCGCTTATATCGTTTTGAAAAATAAATTAAAGGAAAATTATTTTATCACTCACGAAAATAGTTAGGCATACATTGTTATGAATAATAAAAATATTTTCCGTTGAATAATTTTTCTATACAATATAAACAATCGTTTTTCAGAAAATATTTTTCAAATCACTCATTTTCGCGAAACGAACGAACCCTAAATGTAAAATTCTTAGCTTGAGGAGCTTATAATTTAATATAAGACTTTGACATTTTGCCTTTAGTCGCCCCACAAGTCCTTTCAAAGAAAATTACGGAGTGGCTAATAAAAAGTCTAAGAATTCCGATCCATAAAAATTGCCTACTATATAGGCTATGGCATTACAATCTCCTCTGTCTCTTCTGTGACATTAGCGCTATAATAACAAACACAAAATTAAATTAACAAAAAAAAACCATATCTTGCCACCTTCATTAGTGTACATAGTTTATACTTAGGGTCATTTTGATGTATCGACCAAAAAAAAGGGTCATTTTGATCTGGATGTTCCATACATGCTGTTTCACTGAGAAAGTGAAAATCTTTCACCAAATAGATTGATTTTGGTTTTTTATATGGAAAGGATTTTGTATCGAACTTGGACAAGAAATTACTTGGCTGGAAATTGAAAGACGAAATGGAGAAGAAGTTATAGAATTTAAAGTGTTGGAAAGTAAATTTACGAGATATAAGACTGAACGAAAAATAATTAAACTTCATTGACTATTGTTTAGGAAAAAGAGCGAGAAAATTTACAATATTCATGGTGAGTATTTATTGCTCACTAACACCAATTGCATATAAGCAGTCGGTACTTCTGATTACAAATACCGCTACACGCTTTTCGTGATCACATGCCTACGTTTCATACGATGATAATCATTATTCACAAGAAGTTATCGGGATAATCAATCATCAATTGATACTGAAACCGTCATCTCGTGTTGAAATCGACACATCTCACTTGTCTTGTAATTCCAACACTCGAGCAAATTTTGCAAATGACAAATCATCAATGATTGATGTCGATTGGCAATGATACCTATCGATAATTTCTCTCATTTGTTGTTAACAATCTTACTAAGCTACAGATTAGTACACTTTAAATCAACCCCCATGTTCACAAATGACCTTTTGGATAGTAAACCAAGCTTATCACTTGCCAATAATAAAAGTTAGTCAATTTTTGGTGTAAACACATACTTTGCGAATCTAACGTGTCATGTCAATGAGAGATTGGCCATTATACGGCTCGAGAGGAGTCTTGGAATCAACTGAGCAGATTCTCGTTCCGTTTATCCGAAGCTCAAATCGCAGTCTTCACTTAGTGGAAATACACAGAATACTGCTCGTGGGAGGGTGTAGAGTGTGATGAATTCAGCGGTCACGCTGTCAGCCTCGACCACGGTAGGAGTCATCCCTTCAATACTATCCAACACCATTCTTTTTTTAATTTTATTTGTTGTGATATAACTCGGAAACTAACGGATATTGCAATTCAAATTTAACGCGAGGAAAAAAGAAGTTATTCGATTCAAGTCTGAATCATTCCTTATTTGACCAAATCTTTGACTGCTCGTCTTTCTCCTCAACATATTCACTCTTCTTTCTCTCTCTTGCCTGAACAAATAAAGGAAAAAAAATCTTAGATGCCCCCTCATGTCACCGGAAAGAAAAGGGTCCACACCGGACCTTATTGGGCCTTGGGCTTTCGGGCCGCGACACGCGTGAGTCCAAAAACAGCCAAAAGAATCGGGTCAGGCCCAAAACCCGTTTTCTTTTCGGATTCAATACCCAAACCCTAGGGTTTTACATTATGAAGCAATATAAAAGCTTCTCTTAGTCCAACTAGCTTCTCTCCGTCGGAACCATCGCACCGCCTTGATTCTCAAGCTCCAAAGCAAGTACCGTTCGAGCTCGTTCCTTTGAAAATTATCGGTGCTGATCATCGCGTCGCGTGATTGATCTCCTGCCTCTTTGGTCGCCCCTTCTTCGGTTTTGATTCGCGTCGGATTCACTTCGATCCCATTTCGGGTTCGAATCCGTTTGCTTTTCGCTCTGTTTCGGATCCGCTTGGTCGTTCGAAAGCTTCGGCATTATTCGCAATAGTCGTCATCGTCGTTCGGGGCTTTACTAATTTTCCGAATTGACTGAATTGACATAAATGTAAAAAGTTTAAAACTCAATTAGAAAAAAAAATTAGGATTAAATTATTACAATAAATTTAATATTTTTTGATAATTTTCCCTCGTTTCACGTGTCATAATTGTCTCAATCTCGGTCTCCATCGACATCCCTATAGCTTTTTCTTGATTTCACTTATTACTATGAAATTGTTACACAGAACTGGACATTTTCTTCCACAACATCATGTGCGCATGTTGGTACTTCACCTACCTTGTTACCATTACATGCATTGTGTCATTGAGAAGAAAGTACCAAAAAAATCGTAAGTCTATTATATCGGTACCAATTCAATCCTAAACTTTTTAATTCGACCAATTTTGTTTTAAACATTTTCACATTGGTATCAATATATTCCATCAAACCAATTTATGCCGGAAATTGCTGACATGAACATTTTTTTATTATAATTTTTTTCCTTTCTGTTTTGGCTTTTCCTTTTCTTTTTGCCGGTAGCCAGTCACTGACCACAGACTATGTTGGTGAGGGCTAACCTCGCCTGGGTGATGGCGGGCGCCGGTGAGGCCTCCCTCTCCCAATCTCGGGAGGTCAACCAGGCAAGGAGGGCCTCATCGACGCTCAGGCCAAGGCGGCCTTGCCCTCGCCCAGGCGAGGCTCGTTAAGGCCGCCTTGGCCTGGACGAAAGTCGGCCTCGCCAGATTTGGCAAGGGGGGTGTTCACCGACGCTCGCCTTTGTGCAGGCCTCGGCCTGACGAGGTTGACCCTCACCTGTGGCCAACGAAGCTAAAAGAAAAAGGAAAGGAATAAAAAGGAAAAAAATTATTCAAAAATTACATGTTGGCGTTAATTGTGCCACGTAGTATGGCCGGCATCCATATTAGCGATTTTCGGCATAAATTGGCCAGATGGACTGAATTGGTACAAATGCGAAAATAGTTATGGCTAAATTGATTTCATTGAAATGTTTATGATTAAATTAGTACCAATGCATTAGGTTTATAACTTTTTTTTCCTGTCATTCACGTAGGTGAGGTATCCACCATGAAATGCAAGATGAGGATTTCAAGATGTCGGAATTGCTCAGTTTCGTTACTTTTGGATATTACCTATTCTCGCAATTGTTCCTCAGAACGTTTAGCTTTACGAAGTTTACATTCAGAACACAATCTCTCACCAACTCAACTAGAAACCCAGTTAACACAAGCGCCACTAAACACAGAGCTTCCACTTTACTCTTTGTTGGGTTTCATTTATCAACAACAGATATCGTCTAAATACTGATTTCGTCTAGAAGATCCATGGTATTGAAATGCTATCTTACATCGCTTGACAACGGATTTTATATGCTTTTTTATATACATGTAGTCTCCTTGCACATTTTAGTTTAAGCTTTTGGATTAGATTTTTTTTTTTAACATAGAATCAGAGCCAGTGCTATCCCTTTCGCGTACATGTGTCCATCTCCATTAGGCAAATTTTGTGTGCCGCTCTTAATCCGGCATGCGTCAAAGGAACATTGAAATATTGTCCCACGTTACTTGACAACAAGTCTTAATTCGGCTTGCGTGTTAAAAGGATGATGAAATATTGTCCTTCATTGCTCAATAAATTCAACATAGGGTTTGAATCTTGGGCCTTAAGATAAATTGAGGAAAATGTAACTTGTATGAATATTACTGGCCCTTGTCCGATTACTTCTTTTGAAAAACGCATATCATCTAGAAAAATGTTGACTTTAACGACGGTCCTTGATCCCGATAAACTCGTCCATTATCAAAGTCAAAAGCTATGAACCCTAAAGTCAAATCTCGATATGCACTATTGGTAAGTGCTGTTAGTGATCAATCTATTGACTTTTTTTTCCCTCTCTCAAGTTTGATCTTCTTTCTTCTGTGCTAAGATGTGAAAAAAATATAATATGATTATAAATTTATGGTCAAGCCCGGCGGGAGACTTCGAGCTCCAATTTCCACTCTACCTGCCCATTTTTTCTTTTCAACATATTGCTCTTGCTTCATGCTCTAGTAGGCCTTTATATATCTTCCGTTGTTCTAAACCTTCTGTTCATCTTTTTTTTTTGTATTGATTCATGTAATTCTTTAGTTAGTAGTCGTAGAATTTAACTATAATTAAGGCTCCAATTATTTGACGGAAAAGGAATTATTTGGAAAATATTTTCCTAAAAATAATCGCTTGTTTCGCTTGAAATAATTAGTCAATGAAAAATGTTTTCATTACCAACAATAATTTATTTATAAACACTTTTGTGACCGATGAAAATATTTTTCGTTTATTTATTTTTATAAATGATACAAGCGATTGTATTTACAAATTATTCATTTTCCGCAAAACGGATGTCCCCTAACTCTATTGATCTTTTTATTCCCTTTATCATTTCCTCATCATTTCAAATTCCTATAAAGCGATTACAACATGAAAAGTATTGTGGGACTTGGTTCCGCACGGATTTTGAGCAAGTAAGAGTACGCGTGCTTTTAGCTATTTTTGTTGTATTTTTGTTGTTATTGTTGTTGATGATTTATGTATGCACAACTACAAAGTTGTATAATCTCATTAATGTCTTCTTAAAGAGAGGACTTAACAGAAAAAATTAACTCTTATCGTTTGAGAATAATGAAGTGTTAAGCCATTTTCTTTTATCACTCTCTTTGGTGACAAGTATCGTAAAAAGAGTAAGTACAAAGTTGAATTCCGTTTATAAATTTGAATCAAACAGAAAGATAGATATACAAAATGAAAAGATGAATAAAGATAAAACTAAGGCAACATAAAAATAAAACTAAGCCAACCCTTTTGTAGAAAAGTTAAGCTGACTAGAATATAGATCAAAGATAACAAAAATACATTAGGCTGTTAAGAAATTTAATCGTGGCTCATACATATTTAGTTCTCACACTTTCACACGTACACACATACATATATATATATATATATATATATATATATATACATACACACACATTCATGCATACACACTTTCATCTTAGAATTGCCTTTTTCGTAAAATATGACTATTCTTTCAAACAATGTCTCTTTCGATATACTTTTAAATAAACAGTGATTTGAAAATCTTTCCCGTTCAAAGTAAGATTTGATTTGTTTATCTATTTATATTATGCTTATAATAACGAAAATTACGAAATGTCCACATCAAATTTAAATTTTTCAATTAAAAAATTCCTCAATAGTTACAAGAAAAGAAAACACTCACCACCTGACCTTTAATCCGTACAATTTAAGACACCTTTTCACCATTAATTTAAACTAAATTAAGGATATCCATTAACATTTACCTCATTCAATATATATAACTTAACAATTTTCATCACCCTTTCGCATTAATAATCTATTTATTCTTCATACTAGATAACTCTCTCTCTCTTTCTCTCTCATTCATGCACATGCGAACATACAACTTTATTTCATCTATGCTTTCCTTTTAAAATGAGTGTTTCTCATTTCACACTGAAAAAAAAAACCAATGAATTCATGAAAAGTTTGATAGATAATTGAATCTTGCATTTTATATGATTATGATGAGAAAATATCAGTTTCCTTCTTTTTCATATAGTTCTCCTTTCATATTAAATAAATATTGAAATCCAAATAAAGAATCTTCAATCAAAATGCGTCTAGGAACTATAATCAGACAGTAAACACACAACATGAGGTACGTTTTAACTTATCCTGCTAAATTTTGGACTTCTAATGTAAATTAAGCTATAAGATCATCAAAACACTTAAACTCACCTGCTAATAGCCATAAAATGGTGGAAATCATAAAATTATCCCAATCCCAGTAATTAGCTCAATATGACTCGTTTGTCGATGAGGATGAAAATTTTAGTGTCATTTTCCCGTGAATATTATCACATCAATAGTTTTCTGTAAAGTTTTTTCTTATTTTTCAGTGGCTAAGCTAGCAAAAAGCAGCATCATTCTTCTAAATCCAAATTTTAGGAATCTCTTCATAAAATAAATTGGTGATTAATTGATAACAATCCATCGCTTTTACCTGTAGTCTTTAACGATTAAATTGCAAATAATTTAGTTTCATATTTATCTTCTTGTCTCTAATGTGTCCATAGGTTCCAATAATGAGTAGCTTGCCACAATTAGATTTTGGAAGTAGCGAATGTCCAAAAATTAGATTATCTACCACAGATCAAAAGTGAAAGTGAGTGCTGATTGGCATATACACACGTACATTGGAACGTAGGTTGCCACTGTTTATGTTACAGCATATATCGATATAATATGATGTTCTAGGAAAAACAGTCAGAAAGAATAATATACAAGAAACCAACGTCTTCATACCATAACTTACGAACCACATGAGTTCACACGAAGCAAACATAGATCACAATCTAAGGAATTTGTGACTATTTTTAATACAAATTAGACACACGACAATTTACATTACTAATAAATGTCACATAAGTATCCAACTGGATGCACACTTCCTTATTGCTCAGCGCCTTCCCAATCTTTTCCACCTGTTTTCCATTCTCTTGGAGTAGTGCAAGAACCACTTACTCTTTTCGTCAATGATCACGTTCCCTAGCACAACACCAATCGAAAACCCGACTCCAGTGCCAATTAGCACAACTTTCCAATTCAAGTCAAATGGAGACTCTTCCCCATTTTCTTCCTCCAACAGTGATGGTGGAAATGGTAAGTTATCCCCAACCTTTGTGCATTTATTTGGTAAAGGACTTCCACACAACCCCTTATTCATGGCAAATGAATGGGTCCCAAATGTGTCGAACTGACTTCCTTGTGGTATTGGTCCCGATAGTTGATTATGAGAGACATCAAAAGACGAAAGAAATGTAAGTTGGGCTAGTTGTTGAGGTATCTCTCCCGAGAGATTGTTCCAAGAAAGATCTAAAGATTCCAGCTTTGCCAGATTTGCTAAGGAAGGCGGGATAGAACTAGTGAGAATGTTGTTCGAAAGATTAAGTATGAGAAGTGACTTCAAATCTCCAACAAGATTGGGTATGCATCCTTCGAATTTGTTATTGGAGAGGTCAATTCCCATAAGGGCATAAGGAACCTTCGAGTATTCCATTTCTGTGCCTTTATTCATCAGCGTCATTCCATAGGTTGTTTTATAATTATCAATCGCTTGCTGAATATCCACATAAATGTTAACTATTGCATATATGTAGAAGGATGGAGGGAGCCCTGAAAAAGTATACATATATTCCAACCGATCTTGACCAAAAATTATTTTCATGGCATGAAAACTCTGCAGTAACTTAGAAGGAAGTTCACCATTGAAACTATTGTTGGAAAGGTCCATGATGTGCAAATTGCTGAAGTTGAACTGGCTTCGATATGTTTCTATTGGACCATGGAACATATTGGATTTCAAGATCACAGCTTTCAACTCAGTCAACACTGATAGCCAAAATGGGAACCCATCAAGAATTTGATTATAACCAAGGTTCAAATACTCTAGCTTTGTACAATTCGCCAAAGATCTTGGGACAGACCCTTGCAATTGATTCTTTGTGAGGTCAATAATCTTCAACGCACAACCTTTTGGGTAAGCATTAGGAATCATGCCCTCAAGTTTATTTTTCCCAAGACTCAAAAATGACAAAGAACCAATGTTTCCGAGACATGAAGGAATTGTGCCATTTAGACCATTGATGGACAAATCAAGAACGACGAGGGATCTTGCTTTACAAATGGATTGAATTTCTCCGAAGAGGAAGTTATTGGAGATATTGTAATAAATCACTGATGGAGGTGGACTAGGAAGTGTTGTTTTGAGCAAGTTAGAACTAATGTCAAAGTACTTCAACTTAGGTAGTGGTAGATTAATCTGGTTGTTCACAAAGCCAGTTACAAAATTGTGAGAAAGATCAACATACATCAAGGTCTCTCCACTACCATTCCACATCCATGTAGGAATACTTCCTTCAATGTTATTGTGTGAAAGACTTAACCTCTCTAATCCGCTTAGGTAGCCTAAAACCTTTGGGAACTCATGTAAGTTGCATGAATCTAAAGCTAAAGTGGATAGCTTTGGAAGAGTGGCATTGATATCGGTCTTGCTGACAAAAGATATGTTGTTGAAGTCCAAATATAATGTTGTCAAGTTCTTGAGTTCATGTATATCCACAATGCCACTCAAATTATTCCAACTAAGATCAAGAAATTCAAGATCCTTGAGTTTGTGTAAATCCACTATGCCACTCAAATTATTCCCACTAAGACGCAGATATTTAAGATGCTTGAGTTCCCCTAATGAGTTTGGAACTTCACCTTGCAAATTGTTGGATGAAATGTCAATAACAATTAATCGTGTCAAGTTCTCAAATGAAGACTGAATCGGGCCACTTAGTTGAACATCTGCCAAATGTAAATAGACAAGACTCATTAATTTGGCCACTAATTGAATCTCGTCATTTATTTCTCACTTTTTTTTGAAAATCCAAAAATAAAGGCCTTGCTAGTTGAATATTAACTGCAAGGTTCAAAGAGGTGATGTTTCCCAAGTTGACAAGCCAATGCCAAAAATCACCGCTGAAATTATTGATAGAGAGATCTAGATATGATAGCTGCGTGAGGTTGGCGAAGGAAGCAGGGATTTGACCGTGAAATTTACTTGCTGATATATCCAGAATAGCAAGCTGAGAAAGATTACCCAATGAAGTGGGAAGTGAACCCGAAAAATCACATTCCCCAATTGATAATACATTCAAGAAAGCAAGGTTTCCGATGGAAACGGGTATTTCTCCTTAGAAATTCGTGCCCCAAAGAATTAATGATTTTAGAGAGAAACCCCATTGTTGTTCTGGAATTGAACCATAAAGGTTGTCATTCAAACTTATGTCAAGAACTTCGAGGTTTGGTAATTGAAAGATGCCTATCGGAAATTCTCCATGCAATCCACAATCTCTAAGTTTAAGCAACTTCAAAGAGGAGAAGTTTGCAAGCACATGAGGGAATAGTGATGGCATGCTTATAAAAGAGAGATCAAGTTCTCTAAGCATAGTTAAGTTATGAACAAAGTTGTCTACATTGGACATCTCGAGACGCCACCTAGAAGACAAATCAAGAGGTATGCTGGGATCCCACCCAAAAGACAAATCAAGAGATATTAATCTAGATAGCCGTGGGATATCCAAGGGGACTTTTCCAGAAAAGTGCGAATTGGAGAGATTAAGGTATTGTAACCTAGAAAGATTGCCAAAACCATATGGAATTGAAGAAGAGTTGAAGTCATTCCAAGCAAGATTGAGCGATTCCAAATGGAGTAGGCGAAAGAGGCTGCTGTTGGAAGTTATGGTACCAAAGAGACAGCTACTGCGAAGGTCAAGGCCTATCACATGACTGGTGGTCTCATCGCACTCTACGCCATCCCATGAGCAGCAATCTCCATGTCCATATGGAGACCATGATTTGACCTTCGGATAAACACAAAGAAAATCTACTCTGGTGGGTCGAAAACTTCTCTTAAATTCCATCAAGGCTGAGCTCTCATACGGATGGCAGAGTGGCATAGCAAGTGAAGTATGAATCATCAGGAGGACGATCCAGGTAAGAAGCGCATAGACTAAGGATGCCATGATTTTTTTGTTTTGGTTGCTGGAGTTGGTTAATGTATGCGAGGTAAAGTGTGATTGAGAAGCTTTTATAGACAGCAATAACTGGTCATATTCAATGGAAGTTAGCGCAACTCGCCTCGCTTGTTGTATGTGGAAAGAGGCATTCTTACATAGATCATTGATAACATCTCTGTCTTTGATATGAACCGCGTGCCAAAAAATAGCATGATCCAGACATGGATCTTGAAGAAACAAAATCACGCATTGTCCATTTAAATTATCCAATACATCATCTTTGTCTACTTTTCTAGTTAAATCGCACACTTGTAATTGCTAAATGGAAACAACAAGGTGTTAGTTTAGATGGTTCGATGGTTTGCTCGTCTCCTTGTGATCTTGGGTATCAAGCCTTATTGGGAGTGCTCTAAAATAAAATCCCGAATGCACCGTGTCAATATAAGAGAGGACACGCTTACGATCACCCAGGGAATTGAACTAATCTAGGTGCGCGAAAACTGCCCCGTCCCGAATACCCCTTCATTGCTAAATTTGAATTAAAAAAAAACATCGCATAGAAGTGATTGGACCGGATAACTTATACCAAAATGTAATGAACGAATGGATAAATATAATATGTGTATGGATGTTATTCATGTAAGCTTTCATCCTTACTTAGCTATCTTCAATACAACAATGATCAATTAATTAGTTGGATGAAACGAACATTTTAATTGTCTAGATTGAACTCGACTAATTACAAATGACTTGAGCTAACAAGTTTTGTATAATTAGTGTATTCTTCATACCATATCCATTAAATATCATACTATACAATTTACATTTACAATTGAACAGGACTATATAGACTGCATGCAAAAATAAATAATCGTGATTTTCAAAGATATTTTGTCATTATTTTTATGTAAAACGAGGTGAAGATACGAAATTTGAAAATTTGCAATAGGTGACTATGATATTTTAATTTGATGATTTAAGAACTAGGTGTATGTTTAGGATATGTAGAACGACTCCTTCTCGTCAATCTAAAAAATGAGCAATGGTCTTTCGCGGGTCTCTCGATGTTGGTCTATTTTGTGGAACAAATTATGCGATGCCAATTTAGGGGACCACCTATGCAATTAGATTGCACATGAACGCTAATCACGGCATGCACGAGAATACAACCTAATTTGTGATGCGGGTCTCTTGATCTTGGTCTAGTTTGTGGAAAAACTTATGCGATGCCAATTTAGGGGACCACCTATGTAAGTAGATTGCACATGAACGATAATCACGGTATGCACGAGAATACAACCTAATTTGTACCTTGCAGATGTGTGACCACTTGTTGCCCTTTCGAAAAGAAAATTGTCCATTTGCTTATAACCCTTTACTTTATTTTCAAATAAAGAAGAAAAAAGCAGCAAGACTTGGGCAATATCTTGAAATTGCGAGACATCTATTGCGAGACATACATACTAATGGTCAATCATAATCGTCACTTTATCAGGAACTCAATCTCTTATGTGAATTGTTGATTCATTTATAAGAAGCTATAGAAATAATGAACCACCGGGGAGTGAAGCTGCCAGATTAATTGAATGTGCCCGTTATTTTCGTCGAAAACATCCACATTTTTCACTTATTTGTATTAGGTGATATCTCGCACCCAATTTCTCCTATAGATCAAATTTTCATCTTTGATCTGATTTGAGGCAAGGCCATTGACAGTGAAATTGAAGATAACAGGTCACCCAAAGTCAAATAGTGAGCCCAAAAGACTTTGACGTTTTGCCTTCAGTCAATCCACGAGTCCTGTCACGTGAACTTTTTGGAGTGGCTAAATAAGAAGCCCCAGAATTCCTATCCATAAATATCGCGTATCGTAAAGGCTGCGGCATTACAATCTCCTCTGTCTCTTCTATGACATAAGTGCTATAATAACAAAGACAAAAATTCAATTAAGAAAAAAAAGACCATATCATGTCAACCTCATTAGTGTACATTGTTTATACTTGGGTCATTTTGATCTCGATGCTCCATGCATGTTGTTTCACTCGAAAAGTGAAAATCTTTCACCAAAGCGATTGATTTTGGTTTTTTTATATTGAGGAAAGGATTTTGTATTGATCTTGGACAAGAAATTACTTGGCTGGAAATTGAAAGAAGAAATGAAGAACAGGTTATAGAATTTAAACTATTGGAAAGTAAATTTATGAGAAACAAGACTGTACGACAATTAATTAAACTTCAATGACTAACGTTTGGGAAAATATCCGAGAAAATTTATGATTTTCATGGTGAGTATTTATAGCCTACTAACAACAATCGTATATAAGCAGTTAGTACTTCTAATTACAAATACTGCTTCACTCGTGATCACATGCATACATTTCGTACACTGATAATCATTATTCACAAGAAGTTAATCGAGATAATCAATCATCACTTGATACCGGAATCGTCGTCTGGTGTTGAAATCGACACATCTCACTTGTCTTCTAGTTCCAACACTCATGCAAATTTTGCATATGACAAATCATCAATGAACGATGTCGATTGGCAATGATACATATTGGTAATTTCTCTCATTTGTTGTTGACGATCTTACTAAGCTCTAGTTTAGTCCTTTAAATCAACCCCATTTTCACAAATGACCTCTTGAATAGTTGACCAAACTTATCACTTGTCAATGATACAAGTTAGTCATTTTTTGCTTTGCTAATCCAATGTGTCATGTCGTTGAGAGATCGGCCTTGATACAGCTCAAGAGGAGTCTGGGAATCAACCGAGCAGATTCTCGTCGCATTTATCCAAAGCTCAAATCATAGTCGTCACCAAGTTGAAATAGAGATTACTGGTCATGGGAGGACTGTGGAGTGTGGTGAATTTAGCGATCACATTGCCGACCTCAACCTCAGTAGCAGTTGTCTCTCTGGTACCATACCACACCGGTCTTTTCATAAATCTAATCCAAATTGTGATGTAATGCAGATACTAACGGACCTTGCAATTCAAATTTAACTCGAGAAGAAGAAATTATACAATCCCAAGTCCGAATCATTCCCAACTGCCAAACCGTTGGCCAATCATCTCTTCTTAAACATATTTAATTGTTCTTTCTCTCTCTCTTGAATGTACAAACAAAGCGAAAAATCTTAGCTGCACCACCTTATCCGGCCACGGTGCTCCTAATGTCACTCAGGAAGAAAGAGTCTACAACGAATCTAATTGGGCCTTGGACTTTCGGCCCGCGACGCGAGTCCAAAAACAGCTAAAAGAATCGGGTCAGGCCCAAAACCCGTTTTCTTTTTCGGATCCAATACCTGAGCCCATGGGTTAGCATGTTACGAAGCGATATAAAAGCTTCTGTCAGTCGAACCAGCTTCTCTCAAACTCCGAAGCAGGTACGGTTCGAGCTCGATCCTTTGGAAATTATCGGTACTGATCATCGCGTGATTTCTCTTCGGCCTCTTGGGTCGCTCCTTCTTCGGTTTTGATTCGCGTCGGATTCGTTTCGATCCCATTTCGGGGTTCGAATCCGTTTGCTTTTTGCTCCGTTTCGGATCCGCTTGTTCATTTGAAAGCTTCGGCATTATTCGCAGTCGTCGTTGTCGTTCGCAAGCTCAATCTGTTGCGTATGGGCTTGTTCGCTCGATCTAATTGGGCCCTTACGTGTTGTGAGATGCGAGGAGGTGTTCTCTTCATGATTCAGGGGTGTATGTTTTCCTGCCGAACGTATTATTGTGTTGTAAATGCCGTGTATTGTTCTCGCTCGACCTCGTCTGTTGGAATTGTTGTTGAGATTATTGTTGGAAGTAAATGTTTCCCTTTTCTGGGCTGAGGAGATTCAGATCAAGTTTTGATTTTTATCTGATTGAATTGCGAACTTTGTCGGAATTGTTTGCGATGTAGCATTTTGTTGGTCTAGTGTGCAGTGGGAGTGTGAAGATTGAAGAATGTCGATGTCCTTTGAACGGGGGTTGTAGTTTTAAATCCAGACATGATTCTTGTAGTATTAAATGAGATTTGCTCAGATTTCTGCTGTCTAGGAATGTCCCGATTTGAGCTCAAACATGTTTCAGCTTATTTAAGCTGTTAGTCGACAAAACTTAAAACTCACTATTGTTTGGTTTACTCGCTTACTGTGTCATTCTTTTTCTTTTGTGAAAATGGTTGTTCTGAATTGAAATTATTGTGTCGGCAATGTGGAAGATACTGTGCTTATGATATTTAGTTTTCTGAATTTCTATATGGGCTCTGAAAGCCAGTTTTAACATTGTGCAGAGTGCAAAAACAAACTTGCTGTACTTTTCGTTGATGTTTTGAATCATTTAACTTTTGCTGATAACATAAATGTACATCTCAGAGCCATCTTAACCTTAAAAGCTTCGTCTTTTTTCCCTTTTTAGGCAAGTCATAGTTAAACATAACAATGTCGTGCCCAATGGGCACTTCAGAAAGCACTGGCAAAATTACGTCAAGGCCTGGTTTAACCAGCCTGCAATAAAAGCTAGAAGACGCTTAGGTAATTGAATTGCTCGCTTTATATCGAAGTGCTGCCATTCTTATTCTTGGAGCATTCTGATGTTCTTTATTTTGTGCCCAGCACGGCAAAAGAAGGCTGTGAAGATTTTCCCGAGGCCAACAGCGGGTCCCCTCCGACCAGTTCGTGGTCAAACCCTGAAGTATAAGGGAAATCTTAGTCTCTTGAATCAGTTATATGCCTGGGAGTTCTATTTCTCAGGATTGATTACCTCTTCATTGGGTAATCTTTCTCATCTCACTGCACTACTCCTCAACGGAAATAACTTGCAAGGTCAAATCCCTATTTCCTTTGGAGTGGGTGGTCAACTTGACAAAACTTACCGACTTGGAGATTTCAGGTAATAGTTTCTTCCTCTCTGCCGGTTCAGTCGGATCTCCTTCCTTCTCTTTCTGCAGCTCCATGGAACCACCGATCTATCGAGCTCCACGGCCTCTCGCTCCCTACCCAACCACCGCCAAAACCCCTGCCGCGACGACCACCAGCACAACCAGAGACCGGGACTTCCTCCTCCACTTCGAGGCCTACCTCGCCAATCCTCTCCTCCTCCCTCCTGCCTGAAACCCTACCCCTCCATCGACGGCCGCCACTCGGATCTTCTGTCGAAGATCAGCGCGTGGGCGGAATTCGTCGGGTACATTGGGAGCGTGAATCTGAAAATTAGGGATTTGAGGAGGCTGCAGGAGGACGAAGCGTGCGTCGAGTCGAGCATCGAGATCGCGACGTCAAGGGGGATTAATTGCGAGGAGAAAGAGTTGAAGTTGACGAAGGTTTTTTTTTCCTTCTTTTTGGTCGGAAAGCTGAGGAAGTTGAGGGAGAAAGAAGCCGTGGTTCAGAACCTGGCCGAAGTTGCCGGAGCCGGAGGGCCTTCTGGCTCATGCCTGTCGCTGGACTCGAAGCTCTTGAGGCGGCGATGGTGGCTTTGCTCGTGGCCATCCCGGGGCGGTTTTTGGTGGTGGTCAGGGAGGGATTGAGCGGTGGTGGAGCTTCAGTGTCGGTGGTTCCATGGATATGCCGAGAGAGGGAAGGAAAGAGATCCAAGGGGAGAGAGAGAGACTTTCCAACCTTTTTGACGCTGGGCCCCACAGTGCCACTTATCGTCACAATTGCACCTACTAATATTCAGGCGACTAGATTTTTTAGGCAAAGCGAATGAGGAAATTGAATTTAATGGTGTAACTGGCGCTCCACTTGTCTTGTGCCTTTTTTTTTTGTACCTTATGTTCGGTAGATAAACGGTTAAGCAGTGGCTTGCCATCTTCATTTGAGAACATGAAGCAGTTGAATTGGCTTGGCCTTTCTCGCAACGACTTGCGCGGTGATATTTTGGACACATTGTGGAATCTGAAAGATTTTGAATGGCTTTGCCTAGAGTTATTTTATCTTAATGGCGTTCTCAATGTAAATTGTGTATTCAAACACAAGAACTTGAGATATTTATATCTATCCTACAATAATATATCGTTCACCAAGTCATTCATCAATGCCACTCCATTGAAGCTTTACTTCTTATAATTGGATTCGTGCAAGGGACCACTCCTAGATGGATGTGGAACAATAGCAAAGAATCTCTCAAGTATATAGATCTTTCTCACAATCTTCTAATCGGCTTCAAAAACAACTAGACCGACCATCTTTTACCGAACTCAACGTATCTTGACGTTAGTTATAACTTGCTCGAAACAACACTCCTTGTCCCACCACCCTCAGTCATGCTATACCACATCTCAAACAATTTCCTATTAGGGAAGTTCCAACATCCATTTGTGAAGTGAGCTCTCTCTGCTATGCTCGATTTGTCCGACAATGCTCTAAATGGCACACTTCCTCCTTGTTTGGGTAGTATTGGTCCTTTGATTGTATTGAATCTTGCGAGAAATAAATTCAAGGGCATGATTCCTCGCATTTACCTAGATGGTTGTTCATTGAGGCTGATCGACCTAAGAGAAAACCGACTAAGAGGAATTTTTATGAGATCTTTAGGAAATTGTGGAATGCTAGAGTATTTGAATCTCGGTGGCAACCAAATTAACGATACATTCCCATTTTGGCTATCAGAATTGGCCAACCTAAAAGTTATTGATTTGCTATCCAATATGTTGCATGGATCCATTAAAGATAATCTAAGCTAGCTTAACTTCACCGGTTTACACATCCTGGACCTATCTAGCAACAACTTCAATGGTGAACTTCCTTCCAAGTTGTTAAAGAGTTGCCACGCCATGAAGGTCATCGTTGGTCAAGATAAGTTCGCATATTTGAGTCTTTTTAAATGGCTTGATCTGTCTTCTGTTTCATTCGATGAAGGTATGGATTATGCGATGACATTAATGAGTAAGGGCACGGAAAAGGAATATGCGAAGATTCTGGATGTACTCATGGCGATTGACTTCTCCAATAATAAGTTCGAAGGGTTCATTCCTGAACTCATTGGAGATCTAAAGTCACTTCATATGCTCAACTTTTCAAACAACTTCCTCATTGGTAGCATCCCTCCTTC
Source organism: Syzygium aqueum (assembly GCA_031216185.1). Lineage (NCBI taxonomy): Eukaryota > Viridiplantae > Streptophyta > Magnoliopsida > Myrtales > Myrtaceae > Syzygium > Syzygium aqueum. The sequence continues at coordinate 4,278,651 of CM062235.1, read as the reverse complement.
CTTGGCCAACTTAACAGTGCTTGAATCACTAGATCTATCGTGGAACAAACTTGTGGGAGAGATTCCTCAACAATTAGCCCGCATCACATTTCTTTTGTTTTTTGTTGTCTCTCACTATCGTCTATTGGGACCCACACCACGTGAAACGCAATTTGACACATTCAGGAGCAGTTCATTTGTGATGAATGATGGTTTGTGTGGCAATCCTCTACCTAATAATGCACAAATGATGATAACGCTCCACCACCACCATCTTTCGAAGTAGATAATGAAGAAGAGTGTCTATTCCACTTGGATTGGAGAATCATGTTGGTTGGTGCTGGAGTCGGGTTTTTGGTTGGTATTGTGCTAGAGAACTTGATCATTGACGAGAAGACTAGGTGGTTCTTGCACTACTCCGAGAGAATGGCAAATGGATGGAAAAGGTGAAGAAAGCTTTGGCAGACAAGAAAATATGCAGCTAGATACTTGATGCTCTGTGTTTAAGTAGCTTGTTGAGAACAATTACACATGCATGTCTAAAGATTCTAATCTATGTTTGTTTGCATAGTTCAGTATAATATTATGAAGATGCTGTTTTCTTGGTCATGAAACTTACAGTTCTTTAGATTCTTGGAGGAATGTCTGTCCATGGATACATCAGCAATGTCAGAATGTCTTGTTGTAATATTACTAGTCAAATGACTCAAGAATATAGAGCATCTAATCTAGGACTTGGTTTATCTATCTAGAATAAGAGCATTTTTTTGAAGCCTGTAAATACTGCCATTTAGAGACGTAATTAAGATAAGTTGATGCTAATGAAAAGCCAATTAATATACATAGTGGACGACGATGTAAAAAGTTTCGTTGTCCATGGGAACCAAGGAGATCGGTGTGAAAATTGTCATGATACGTAAGTAGAAAGGGCTTTCATTTGCTTCAATAATTTATTGTTTTTCCGGTTGTTCACGGGCTCAAATTGAAGATTTGTTCTCCACAATTTGAATGTACATTCAGATGAAATTTCATAATAGAAGATTACCGATTTGTGTCATGACAGGATATTGGGTTGTTTATGTCATTTTGTGGACATGGTTGATTACAAAGTGTTTATCATTAAAAATGAATGAAAATGTGTCATCCCATGTCAGTTCAAGCTAAGTCATATTGAGTTCGTGTTTTTCTCGGTAAATTTGTGTCGTGTTCGAGTTGCACTGATATCTAGGAATTGCCACTTCCCATGCTCTTCGAGGTATTAGCTTGCAATCAAAGTGAGTTACCAAGAGCTTTTGAAACTAAAATTTTAATCTAATATAAAAATGTTGGCTTAAAGAGCATACATTTAAATGAGTGATTTAGTACTATGAGTATAAATGTAAACATGAAATCTAACCAAACAACGATTTAAACAAAACTTTCTTATAATTTGTGCCAACTCTTTTGATGAGAATGACGAAAAATATGGCGACAGTGGAGACATAAAGGGTACGAAAGTGCATACCAATGAATTCAGAAAAGACTTATTGTTAACTTTTTTTGAGTTTAACTGTTATTTAATACTCAACAGTCTAAATATTTAAAAACCTACACATATGAACTTTTCAATTTACTAAATCAATGAAAAGTTATTGTAATAGAACTTTGTGACTTTGAAATTCATTTTTGTCAAATCATCTTCTTTAGAATAATGCGAAAAAAAAATCCATATGACTCAACACATCTCAGCAATATTGAATAATCTATTACACGCATGAAATGGAAAATTCAAATGCGACACGCTGAGTCGGTGTTATAAAAGGTTTGATGATTTCATGAAAAAAAATATTCTGCCATTTCATGTTGTTTTTCAATATAGAGTAGAATAAAAATTTCCTCCTCTCAATACCAAAAAAAAAAAAAAATTTCCTCCTCTCTTTTCTCCTTACCAAAAAAAAAATTTGCTCTTTTATGCTGCTAATTTGCTTTCGAGCTTGATAAATGCATTAATTATGAAGTACATGTGATCCTCCATGACCTATCGATTCATAAAGAGAATGTCACGGACTTCTCGATGCTTAGTGAAGGGCATGTCATAGAACAGAAATTAATGAATATTGTAAAGTAATGGGCTACTCTATCCATGCAAAACTTTGGCCGGGAAGAGTCGGCTCCATGTTGAACTAGGGAAAAAAGAAGGAAAGGATAAAAGGGTTGATTTGAAAAACTTGCCTGGAATTTCAAGGTAAGCGGTGTGAACTTCCGTCCACTATCTTTTAAAGGGAAAATTTGACTCTTAATTTATGCGCTTTTTTTGGTTAAGGTCTTCAACTTTCAATTGAGTCTAGCCCCTAGCACCAATTTTAATTAATTTGAACCGATGTATCAATTGGACCGTTTCAGCGTATGAAGTGGGAAAGAAAAACTTGCTCCTGTGGACTAGTGCAAAAAAGCGTTTCCTCATGAGAATATGTAGGTTGATTTTAATTATTCAGTCCACATGAAACTTATGTAAAGTGCCAAAATGCGAGTCCTTATTTTCCACCTTCTAAGGACACAAAGGTCCATGGAACCAATTAAAGGAACTAAAATAAAGCTTTGTCGAAGAAGCTTATATAAAGTGCCAAAATGCGCGTCCTTATTTTTGGTCCACTATCTTTTAAAAGGTAAAATTCTTTAATGTATGCATTTTTTCAAGCAAGTCCTTTGTTGCCGAAGCGCACATCCTAACAATATATCTAGTTTGAGTGTAGTTATTGAGTCTACATGAAGTTTATATACAGCGCCAAAAATATGCACCCTTGCCACTATGGTGCCGACTTAGATGACGAGAGAGTTTTTTCATCTCGTTATGATTTTGGGTTCAAATTCTTAGGGAGTACTCCAAGGGTAAATTTATAAATATACCAGGCCGATATGGGAAAGTACATTCAACCGCTCAGGGAGATGGAATAGTTAAGTAACACGAAAGCTAGCTCAAGTACTACCGAATTGGCCATGTACCAAAAAAACAAAAATGTGCCCCTTATTTTCCCCCTTGTTTAAAAGACACAAGGGAACTAAGTAAAAGAAATGAAAAGAATATTTTATCTAGGAAGCTTTTGTCCCAACCTGTTGTACATAGAAGAAAAAGAAAAGGAAAAAGAAATTGATCAAAATACTTGACTGGAATTCTAAATAGCAGTGCTCTTTTTGTCCATCATTTGTTAAGGGTAATTCGACTTTTCGTCCTTTTAACTTATGTATTTTTTTTTCAATCAAGTCCGTGAACTTCTAATTAATCTAATCAAGTCTTTGAACTTTTATAATTTTTCTAATCAAGTCAAGCGTCCAACACCAATTCTGATAAATTAGAACTTTCGTGGTTGTCGGACCATGTCAAAGTTCGAGCAGATAAGTCTATGCCAAAATGCGCATCCTTATAGAATATTTAGTTTGAGTGTAATTATTCAACCTACGAGAAATTACATAAAATATCAAAATGCGTTTCTTCCACCTTGTTCGAAAGACACAAAGGAACCAATTTAAAAAATCAAAAGAAAGTTTTGTCCACGAAGCTTCGTCTTTTACCGTCGTCCAAGATGTGAAAAGAGAAGGACAAAAAAAATAATTTGATTAGAAAACTTGCTTGGAGTTCCAAAATGAGCAATGCAGTGCCGTTTTGGTCCACCGTATGCTAACGGTAAAGTTTTACTTTTCCTCTCTTAATTCACACTTTTTCTTTCAATCAAATTCTTGAACTTTTAATTTAATTAATTAATTTCTTAAAAATCCTTTATTTTTAAGTCCGACCCTTTGGCACCAGTTCTGATAAGTTCCATCTAACATGGCTATCAAATCATGCTGCAGTATGACGTGGAAAAGAACTAGCCTTGACAAATAAGGAACCATGGAAAATGACATAAGTGTTTTCCTTTACGGACATGCTACCATTAAGATTTTGCCTCCACCGGAGAGATCAAGGGTCAACAAAGTGACAATTAAGATCAAGTATACGATGTATGTCTTGCCGTGCTATAGTATTAGGAGATGGGTTTATCAAGAGGATTCCGAAGTCTGCCATGGGATGTTACTCTTGGACTAATCACAAAATACTCGACATATATTGCCTCTCACTGCCTTCCTTTTTTGAATAATTTTAATATTTATAAGCAAATTGTGGTAATTTTTTTGGCAAAAAGGGAAAGAAATGATCGCACATCCACGAGGTGGAAATTTCAGGTCGAATTCTCATGCCGTGATGGATGGGCTCATGTGCAATCATGACTGCGTGTTTTAACGCGGCATCTTGTTTCTTTTTCCACAGATCAGCCAAAATTGAGAGACCCGCAAAAAAAAGCTAATGTTTTAACATATGATTGTACTTCAAACCAAAAAACAAATGATTGTACTAATTGCACATTATCCATAAAATTATTAAATACAATACGTATATGATATTTGTCTCATTTTCTATTTAGTCAGTACACTTGTAATTGCTACATAGAACCACCAAGGTGTCGGTTTAGATGGCCCAAAGTTTTCTTCTCTCCTTGTAGTATTGGGTTCAATCCTTATTGGGAACACTCTCGGAGTAAAATCCTTATTGGACCAGGTTGATACGAGGGAGTATGCCCTCAAGATCGTCTAGGAAAATGAACTGATCAAGGTGTGCAAAAGCTAAATTACGAAAAAAAAATGTTACATATAAGTTGATTGTTGTCGGGTTGGTTGGTTGAACTCAAAAGTCAAGTTGCAAAGCCAAAACTTAGATTAGGAAGCGAGGTACACAAAGGTTACCATACCCTAACTTTTGTTTCTAACCCTTAGATATACATGAAAAAATAGGACACTAGTGCTAGATTACGTTAAGAAGACATGCGTGATGTGCAAGTTGAGGTGCCCATCTCAGATTCTCCCCTCGACTAGTGGAAGACTTGGAAGACGACTTTCGATTCAAGGCGTGGTTGACGTCTTATGCTGAAGGCGGACTAAATGATGAAATGCAACGTCGACTTCACTTACACGGCATGCATTTGAATTTTTTATCAATAAGTTGTAGCAAGTGCCTCAAAATTTCCACTTTAAAGCAGAAGAGATCCATGGTCCGAATCTTGACCCTTAAGATAAAGTGAGGAAAAAGTAACTTGTATGAAATTTCACCGGCCCTTGTCCTGTTACTTCTTTTGAAAAACGCAGTTCATCTAGAAAAATGTCGACTTAACAACAGAGTCATCGATCCTAATAAACTCGTCCATCATCAAAGTCAAAAGATATGAACCCTAATTTAAAATCCGAATGCGCCCTATTACTAGCGTGGTTAGCGATCAATCTATTCACTCTTGTTTTTTTTTTTTTGATTGATCGATGTAATTGTCTAGAGAGCCATCATAGGATTTAACTATAATTAACTCTATTAATCTTTTTATTCCCTTTATCGTTTCCTCATTATTTTAGATTCCTATAAAGCGATTACACCATGAGGAGTACTATATGACTTGGTTCCACACAGATTTTGAACAATTAAGAGTACGCGTACTTTTAACTTTTTGTTGTTGTCGTTGTTGGTTTCAGTACGTACAACTATAAAGTTGAATAATCTCATTAATGTCTTCTTTCGGAGAGGGCGTAAACATAAATGAAGTCTAATCTTTTGAGAACAATGAAGTGTTAAGCCAATTTCTTTTAGTACGCTCTTTAATGACAAAGTATTGTGAAAAGAGTAAGAACAAAGTTGAATTCTTTTTCTAAATTTGAGTCAAACAGAAAGACTTACTAAATGAAAAGATGAACAAAGATAACACTAGTGCAGCATAAAAAATAAAAACTAAGCAAACATTTTTGCAGAAAATTTAATCCAAAATGAATATAGATTAAAGATAGCAAAAATACATTAGGTTGTTAAGAAATTTAATCACCGCCCAAATATATTTTGTTCACATACATACATACGTACATACGTACATACATATATACATACATTCATGCATACATACATTCATCTAAATAAATAATCTTCCCATTTTTTAACGCTGAAAGTCAAATAACTAATCTTCCATATGCTCAAGAAAATTTGATGTTTATGCAGTTTTAAAAAAAATGTTGTTTTAATGTGTGCACACACAGTACGTTTTACTAGTAATATCAACTATATGTTAAACATTGAACTATCCCTTCTTTTTGCCATAAAACACCGAACTATCTTACTTGATTTTTCTGGTAACACAAATTGATTCGATAAAAACATGAGATTTTTTTTAACTTATCTCGCTAAATTTAGGGTTTACAACGTAAATTAACCCTTAAACCCATCTATTAATAGCCTTAAACTAGTGGAAATCGTAAAATTATCCCAATCCCAGTGCTTAGGTTAGTTCAATTGGTTTGTCACAAGGAAGAAAATTCTTTGTTGGGTTTTGTCAAGTTTCGGTATTTTTTTTCTTCTTTTCTACGCGAAAAAGGCGGGAGGTGTCATTTCACTGGTAAGTAGACCATGCCAATAATACTGGCAATGAATGGCCAAGCACGGCACAAGAAAATACAGCTTTTGACAGATGATGCCTTTATCTTGCTTGGACTCTTGACTCTCCCTACCATTTTCGAGAAAATATCGTATGGTCTTTGGACAGGTAGATGGGCTTTACAGTAGATTCTAATTGAGAGGAAATACGTAAAATGATTTAAATTTGTTACTCAACCTGTATGCAAATTGTGTCAGACGCATGATAGCGCACGCGATATAATTAAGAGAGAAACTTCCCTAATCAAAAATCAATATGAAACCATGAATGAGAAAATGAGTCTTAAACTTGATGAATCCCAAAACAAAATGACTTTTTTGGCGATAATTACAAGTGAGGTAGGGAGAGAACAGATGTATAAGTGAGTTTACAGTTAAAGAGACACGGGCCCACCTATAAAAATGGGCTTATTGATGAAAGTCCGCACAAGCAACTCCTATGGATGAACAAACAACGTTGAACAACCTCTGTACTTGAAATTACGCCTTGAAGCTGTGAGTCAAAATCAAACGACATGAACAATTTTACATGGGAGCTTGTTGTCAATTTCCAATGTGTCACCAAAAGAAACGAATGGATACTATATCGAAAGTATGACAGAGAAATATAGATAAAAGGGGACAATGCCAGGCCGCTGCGCTTGTGCTCTAGATGATAAAAGAAATGTATATAGGTCTAACATCGTGAAGTTTTCAAACCCAAACAGAAGGCATACATAAAATCCATGAAAAGTATTGGGGTCAAGCACTTTGAATGGCCAAGTAGCAAGATATTTCTGACAGAACCAATTGTTGCTGCCTATAAAAAGCTTCTTCGTTGCACTCTCCCATGAAAACTCACTTCAGTAACCGAAAGAACAAAAACAAAAGCAGAAAATTATGGCAGCCTTATCATTATATCTACTGCTTACTTGGATGTTCCTACTTTCTCTCTTTCATACTAGGCTTGCTGAGGAACGATGTCATGCGGATGAGAGCTCTGCCTTAATGGAATTCAAGAGAAGTTTCAGAACCAGCATGTCAGATTCGCGATGCGTTTATCCAAAGGTCCACTCCTGGTCTTTGGATGGAAGTGGAGATTGTTGTTCGTGGCGCGGCGTCGAATGTGATGAGGTCACTGGCCGAGTGATTGCCCTTGACCTCAGTAGCAGTTGTCTCTCAGGCACCATAAGTCTCAACACCACTCTTTTTCGACTCGTTCAGGTGGAGTCGCTTAATCTTGCTTACAACAGCTTTGACTTCTCCCCAATCCCATACGGCTTCAGCAATTTGTCCAGGTTAAAATACCTTAATCTCTCCATCTCGGATTTTTCCGGTGAAATCCCTCACGATATCTCGCAACTCTCCAAGTTAGTTTCTCTCGATTTGTCCACTTCTTGGGACGTGACACTTCATTTGCCCAACATGGGCGACTTTGTCCATAATTTGACTGGGCTAAAAGAACTCAATCTTTCTTCAGTAAGCTTGTCATCCCCTGTCCCTTCTGTGCTAGCGAATTTCTCTTCCTTGACATCGCTTGAGCTTGGATATTGTGGATTGAATGGAGACTTTCCGGTCAGCATTTTTCAGCTGCCAAACTTAGAAGTCCTTGGCATTTCTGGCAATTCCAACCTTTCTGGTTTTCTTCCCAAATCGCATTGGGGTTCTCCATTGAAATCCTTATACCTTTTCCAGACAGATTTCTCGGAAGAAATACCCGCTTCAATCGGGAATCTTAGTCTCTTGAATGAGTTAATAGCCTCGAATTGCCATTTCTCAGGATCGCTTCCCTCTTCATTGGGCAATCTTTCTCATCTCACTGAACTATTCCTCGACGGAAATAACTTGCAAGGTCAAATCCCTGTTTCCTTTGCTGATCTTCCCCAGCTCTCGGAACTATGGCTCTCTTCCAATAACTTGAGTGGTGATACTTTGGAGTGGGTGGTCAACTTGACAAAACTTACCGTCTTGGACATTTCAGGTAATAGTTTCTTCCTCTTTGCCGGTTTGGTCGGATCTCTTTTTCTCTCTCTGCAACTTCATGGAACCACCGATAGCTCGAGCTCCACGCCGCTCGCTCCCTCCCCGACCCCCACAAGAACCCCCGCCGTGAAGGCCTCAAGCAAAACCAGAAACAAGGACGCCTCAAGCAAAACCAGAAATAGGGACTTCCTCCTTCACCTCAAGGCCTACCTCGCCAAGCGAGACGCCATGAAGATCATCCTCTCCTCCTCCCTCCTGCCCGAAACCCTACCCCCTCCATCCATGGCCGCCATTCGCGTGTTCTGTCGAAGATCAGCGCGTGGGCAGAGTTCGTAGGGTACATTGGGAGCGTGAATCTGAAAATTAGGGATTTGAGGAGGTTGCAGGAGAACGAGACGTGCGCGAGAGATGGGTGGTTCCATGGAGCTGCAGAGAGAGAGAGAGAGAAGGAAAGAGATGCGACCCGAACCGGCAGAGAGGAGGGGAGGGAGAGAGAATTTTCCAATTTTTCTGAAGGTGGGACCCACAGTGCCACTTTTCGTCCACTGAGTGGGCTGGTGCAGAGATGACGTGGCGTCGCATTTGCTCCTGATATTCTCAAATGCGGTTAGTCCCATGGTGTAACTAACGCTCCTCTTGTCTTGTGTCTGTTTTTTTTTCTTTCTGTTTGGTAGATAATCGGCTAAGCGGTGGACTTCCATCTTCATTTGCGAACCTGAAGCAGTTGAATGTTCTCGACCTTTCTGACAACGACTTGCGCGGTGATATTCCGAGTACATTGTGGAATCTGAAGGATCTTGAAATGCTTTACCTGCGGTCACTTAATCTCAACAGCGTTCTCGATACAAATGATCTATTCAAACTCAAGAACTTGAGCATATTAGATTTGTCCTACAACAATATATCGTTCACCAAGTCATTCATCAATGCCACTACATCGAAGCTTGCCTACTTAACCTTGGATTCGTGCAACTTGACCGAGTTCCCACAGTTTATAGGCTACTTAAGCAAATTGGAGATCTTAGAGCTACAACACAACAGTATTCGAGGGACCATTCCAAGATGGATGTGGTACAATAGCAAAGAATCTTTTTGGTATATAGATCTTTCTCACAATCTTTTAAGTTGCTTTGAAAACAACCAGACCAGTCTTCCTTTGCCGAACTTGACATATCTTGATGTGAGTTCTAACTTGCTAGAAACAACCCTCCTTGTCCCACCTCCCTCAGTCACGATATACAACATCTCCAACAACTTCCTATATGGGGAAGTTCCAACATCCATTTGTGAACTGAGATCTCTTGCGGTGCTCGATTTGTCCAACAATTCTCTTAATGGCACACTTCCTCCTTGTATGGGTGGTATTGGTCCTTTGATTTTATTGAACCTTGCAAGAAATAAATTCGATGGCATGAGCCCTCGCGTTGACCGAGATGATTGTGCATTGAGGATGATCGATCTAAGAGAAAACCGACTACGAGGGATTGTTCCGAGATCTTTAGGAAATTGTGGAATGCTGGAGTATTTAAATCTTGGTGACAACCAAATTAATGATACATTCCCATTTTGGCTATCGAAATTGGCCTATCTAAAAGTCATTGACTTGCGATCCAATAAGTTCCATGGTCCCATAGAAGGTCATCTAAGCCATCTTAACTTCACCAATTTGCATATCCTAGACCTTTCCAACAACAGCTTCAATGGTAAACTTCCTTCCAAGTTGTTACGGAGTTGCCGTGCCATGAAGTTTATCGATGGTCAAGATAAGTTGGCATATATGAATATACATCAATTGATTGTTGCGTCTAAGTTAATACTCGACGAAAGAACGATGACTTTTGCAATGACATTGATGAATAAGGGCACAGAAAGGGAATATGGGAAGATTCCTGATGTCCTCATGGCAATTGACCTCTCCAATAACAAGTTCGAAGGTTCCATTCCTGAACTCATTGGAGACCTGAAGTCTCTTCATATGCTCAACCTTTCAATTAACTTTCTCATTGGTAGCATTCCTCCTTCCTTGGCGAACCTGACAGTGCTCGAATCGCTGGATCTTTCGGGGAACAATCTTGTAGGAGAGATTCCTCAACAATTAGCCCGCCTCACATTTCTTTCGGTTTTCAATGTCTCTCACAATCATCTATCAGGACCAATACCTCATGGAACGCAATTTGACACGTTTGGGAGCAATTCATTTGCAATGAATGATGGTTTGTGTGGAAGTCCCCTGCCAAATAAATGCACAAATGATGATAACGCTCCACCACCACCATCTTTCATAGTAGATAATGAAAAAGAGTGTTTATTCGACTTGGGTTGGAGAAGCGTGCTGATTGGCACTGGAGTTGGGTTTTTGGTTGGTGTTGTGCTAGAGAACCTAATCATTGACGAGAAGAGTAGGTGGTTCTTGCACTACTCCAAGAAAATGGCAAAAGGATGGAAAAGGTGAGGAAAGCTCTAGCGGATAAGAAAATATGCAGCTAGATACTTAATGTTATGTGTTTAAGTAGCTTGTTGAGAACAATTACACATGCATGTCTGAAGATTCTAATCTATGTTTGTTTGCGTTGTTCAGTATACTATAATGGAGATGTTTTCTTGCTCATGAAACTTACAGTTCTTTAGGTTCTTAGAGGAATGTCTGTCCATGGATGCATCAGCAAAGTAAATGTTTTGTTGTAATATTACTAGCCAAATGACTCAAGAATATAGAGACGTAATTGAGATGATTAGATACTAATGAAAAGCCAATTAATATACATGGTGGAGGACGATGTAAACAATTTCGTTGTCCATTAAAAACAAGAAGATTGGTGTAAAGATTTTCATGGTTCACAAGTAGAAAGGGCCTTGCTTTAGTTCATTGAATGTACATTGAGATGAAATTTCATAATAGCGGATTAGCAATCCGTGCCATGTCAGGATATTCTTGTTGGTTGTTTGTGTCATTTAGTGTCGATGGACAACTGTTCCATTGTGATTATTTATAAAGTCTTTCCCATTAAAAATGAGTAAAAACGAGTCATCATGTGTCAATTTTGAGAGTAATCGTACCAAGTTCGCATTTTTCTCGGAAAAGTCGTACTTGTGTTCGAGTCACCTGGGCATTGCCACTTCCCATACTCTTCCTGACATTAGCTTGCAATTTTCGTGAGTTACCGAGAGTTTTGGAAACTAATATTTTTAATCTGATGCGGTATTCTACACAAAAGATATTTTCATAGAGATCATCTTAAGCTAAGGGTGCGTTCGTTTCGCGGAAAATGAGTGATTTGAAAAATATTTTTTGAAAAAAATTATCTTGTATATCGTTTTGAAAAATAAATTAAAGGAAAATTATTTTATCACTCACGAAAATAATTAGGCATACATTGTTATGAATAATAAAAATATTTTCTGTTGAATAATTTTTCTATACAATATAAATAATCATTTTTCAGAAAATATTTTTCAAATCACTCATTTTTCGCGAAACCAACGAACCCTAAATGTAAAATTCTTAGCTTAGGGGGCATATAATTTAATATAAGACTTTGACATTTTGCCTTTAGTCACCTCAGAAGTCCTTTCAAAGAAAATTACGGAGTGGCTAATAAGAAGCCCCAGAATTACGATCCATAAAAATTGCGTACCGTATAGGCTATGGCATTACAATCTCCTCTGTCCCTTCCGTGACATTAATGCTATCGTAACAAACACAAAAATTAAATTAAGAAAAAAAAACCATATCTTGTCACCCTCATTAGTGTACATAGTTTATACTTAGGGTCATTTTGATCTATCGACAAAAAAAAAGGTCATTTTGATCTCGATGTTCCATACATGTTATTTCACTGAGAAAGTGAAAATCTTTCACCAAATACATTGATTTTGGTTTTTTATACGGAAAGGATTTTGTATCGAACTTGGACAAGAAATTACTTGGCTGGAAATTGAAAGACGAAATGGAGAAGAAGTTACAGAATTTAAAATGCTGGAAAGTAAATTTACGAGATATAAGATTGAACAAAAAATAATTAAACTTCATTGACTATTGTTTAGGAAAAAGAGCGAGAAAATTTACGATATTCATGGTGAGTATTTGTAGCTCACTAACACCAATTACATATAAGCAGTCGGTACATCTGATTACAAATACCGCTACACGCTTTTCGTGACCACATGCATACGTTTCATACGATGATAATTATTATTCACAAAAAGTTATCGGGATAATCAACCATCAATTGATATTGAAACCGTCATCTCGTGTTGAAATCGACACATCTCACTTGTCTTGTAATTCCAACACTCGAGCAAATTTTGCAAATGACAAATCATCAATGATTGATGTCGATTGGCAATGATACCTATCGATAATTTCTATCATTTGTTGTTAACAATCTTACTAAGCTACAGATTAGTACACTTTAAATCAACCCTCATGTTCACAAATGACCTTTTGGATAGTAAACCAAGCTTATCACTTGCCAATAATAAAAGTTAGTCAATTTTTGGTGTAAACACATACTTTGCGAATCTAACGTGTCATGTCAATGAGAGATTGGCCATTATACGGCTCGAGAGGAGTCTTGGAATCAACTGAGCAGATTCTCGTTGCGTTTATCCGAAGCTCAAATCACAGTCTTCACTTAGTGGAAATACACAAATTACTGCTCGTGGGAGGGTGCAAAGTGTGATGAATTCAGCGGTCACGCTGTCGGCCTTGACCACGGTGGGAGTCGTCCCTTCAATACTATCCAACACCATTCTTTTTTTAATTTTATTTGTTGTGATATAACTCGGAAACCAACAGATATTGCAATTCAAATTTAACATGAGAAAAAAAAGAAGTTATTCGATTCAAGTCTCAATCATTCCTTATTTGACCAAATCTTTGACTGCTCGTCTTTCTCCTCAACATATTCACTCTTCTTTCTCTCTCTTGCCCGAACAAATAAAGGAAAAAAAATCTTAGATGCCCCCTGATGTCACCGGAAAGAAAAGGGTCCACACCGGACCTTATTGGGCCTTGGGCTTTCGGGCCGCGACGCGCGTGAGTCCAAAAAGAGCCAAAAGAATCGGGTCAGGCCCAAAACCCGTTTTCTTTTCGGATTCAATACGCAAGCCCTAGGGTTTTACGTTACGAAGCGATATAAAAGCTTCTCTTAGTCCAACCAGCTTCTCTCCATCGGAACCATCGCACCGCCTTGATTCTCAAGCTTCGAAGCAGGCACCGTTCGAGCTCGTTCCTTTGAAAATTATTGGTGCTGATCATTGCGTGATTGATCTCCTGCCTCTTTGGTCGCCCCTTCTTCGGTTTTGATTTGCGTCAGATTCGCTTCGATCCCACTTCGGGCTCGAATCCGTTTGCTTTTTGCTCTATTTCGGATCTGCTTGGTCGTTCGAAAGCTTCGGCATTATTCGCAGTCGTTGTTGTCGTCGTTCGGGGCTTTACTAATTTTCCGAATTGATTGAATTGGCACAAATATAAAAAGTTTAAAACTCAATTAGAAAAAAAAATTAAAATTAAATTGATACAATTACAATAAATTTAAAATTTTTTTGATAATTTTCCCTCGTTTCACGTATCATAATTGTCTCAATCTCCGTCTCTATCGACATCACTACAGCTTTTTCTTGATTTCACTTATTACTAATTTTGTCCTTTTTGAAATTCTTACACAGAACTGGACATTTTCTTCCCCAACATCATGTGCGCATGTTGGTACTTCACCTACCTAGTTACCATTATATGCATTGTGTCGTGCGCACGTGGGTACTTCACCTACCTTGTTACCATTACATGCATTATGTCTTTAAGAAGAAAGTACCAAAAAAGTCGTGAGTCTATTATATCAGTACTAATTTAATTTTAAACTTTTCAATTCGATCAATTTAGTTTTAAAATTTTTCACATTGATATCAATATATTCCATCCAACCAATTTATGCCGGAAATTGCTAACATGAACATTTTTTATTATAATTTTTTGAGAAAAAACCACCAAAAACCTCAAACTTTGTCACCTGTGACACATTTACCTTAAACTTTTTTTTGCGACACCAAAAACCCCAAACTATGCTATTTGTGACACATCTACCCCAATGTACACAGTCCATGGGCATTTTCGTCTTTTTTGCTTTTTTTTCTCTTTTGTTTCTTTTCCAGTGAGGGAAGCCCTCACCGGTGTCGGGCAAGGGCGGTCCTCGCCGGCATCGGGCGAGGGTCACCCTCGCTTGCCCAGGCGAGGGCCCCCCTAACCGAAAAGGAAAAAAAAAAGAAAAAGCAAAAAAGACGAAAATGCCTATGGACTATGTACATTGGGGGTAAATATGTCACAAATAGCATAGTTTGGGATTTTTAGTATCACAAAAAAAAGTTCAGAGTAAATGTGTCACAGGTGACAAAGTTTGAGGTTTTGGTGATTTTTTCCCTAATTTTTTTCCTTTTTTTTTGGCTTTTCCTTTTCTTTTTGCCGATAGCCAGTCACTGACCATAGACTATGTTGATGAGGGCTAACCTCGCTTGGGTGACAGCAAGCGCCGGCGAGGCCCCCTCTCCAAATCTCGGGAGGTCAACCAGGCGAGGGGGACCTCGCCGACGCTCAGGCCAAGGCGGCCTTGCCCTCACCTAGGCGAGGCTCGGTAAGGCTGCCTTGGCTTGGGCTAAAGTCGGCCTCGCCAGATTTGGCAAGGGGTGTTCACCGACGCTCGCCCTTGCGCAGGCCTCAGCCTGGCAAGGTTGACCCTCACCTGTGGCCAACGAAACTAAAAGAAAAAGGAAAAAAATTATTCAAAAATTACATGTTGGCGACTGTGACACGTAGTATGGCCGGTATCCATATTAACGATTTCCGGCATAAATTGGTCAGATGGACTAAATTGGTACCGATGCGAAAATGGTTATAGCTAAATTGGTTTCATTGAAATGTTTATTATTAAATTAGTACCAATGCATTAGGTTTATAACCTTTTTTTTTCCTGTCGTTCACTTAGGTTAGGTATCCACCATGAAATGCAAGATGAGGATTTCAAGATATCGGAATTGCTCAGTTTCGTTACTTTTGGATATTACCTATTCTCGCCATTGTTCTTGAGAACGTTTAGCTTTACGAAGTTTACATTCGGAACACAATCTCTCACCAACTCAACTAGAAACCCTTTAAACACAAGCGCCTCTAAATACAAAGCTTCCACTTTACTCTTTGTTGGGTTTCATCTATCAACAACAGATATCATCTAAATACTGATTTCCTCTAGAAGATCCATGATATTGAAATGCTATCCTACATCGCTTGACAACGGATTTTATATGCTTTTTTATATACATGTAGTCTCCTTGGACCTTTTACTTTAAGCTTTTGGGTTAGATTTTTTTTTAAACATAGAATCAAAGCCAGTGCATTCCTTTCGCGTATATGCATCCATCTCCATTAGGCAAATTTTGTGTGCCGCTCTTAATCCAGGTTGCATGAAAGGGACGTTGAAATATTATCCCACATTACTCAACAACAAGTCTTAATTCGTCTTGCATGTTAAATGGACGATGAAATATTGTCCTCCATCGCTCCATAAATTCAACACAGGGTTTGAATCTTGGGCCTTAAGATAAATTGAGGAAAATGTAACTTGTATGAATATTATTAGTCCTTGTCTTATTACTTCTTTTGAAAAACACATATCATCTAGAAAAATGTTGACTTTAACGACAGTCCTTTGTCCTGGTAAACTCGTCCATTATCAAAGTCAAAAGCTATGAACCCTAAAGTAAAATCTTGATGTGCACTATTAGTAAGTGCTGTTAGTGATCAATCTATTGACCTTTTTTTTTTGCCTCTCTCAAGTTTGATCTTCTTTCTTCTGTGCTAAGATGTGAAAAGAATATAATATGATTATAAATTTATGGTCAAGCCCGGCGGGAGACTTCGAGCTCCAATTTCCACTCTAGCTGCCCATTTTTTCTTTTCAACATATTGCTCTTGCTTCATGCTCTAGTAGGCCTTTATATATCTTCCGTTGTTCTAAACCTTCTGTTCATCTTTTTTTTTTGTATCGATTCATGCAATTCTTTAGTTAGTAATCGTAGAATTTAACTATAATTAAGGCTCCGTTTATTTGACGGAAAAGGAATTATTTGGAAAATATTTTCCTAAAAATAATCGCTTGTTTCGCTTGAAATAATTAGTCAAAGAAAAAAATTTTCATTACCAACAATAATTTATTTATAAACACTTTTGTGACCGATGAAAATATTTTTCGTTTATTTATTTTTATAAATGATACAAGCGATTGTATTTACATATTGTTCATTTTTCGCAAAATGGACGGCCCCTAACTCTATTGATCTTTTTATTCCCTTTATCATTTCCTCATCATTTCAAATTCCTATAAAGCGATTACAACATGAAAAGTACTGTGGGACTTGGTTCCGCACAGATTTTGAGCAAGAGTACGCATGCTTTTAGATATTTTTTTTGTTGTTGTTGTTGTTGTTGTTATTGTTGTTGATGATTTATGTATGTACAACTACAAAGTTGTATAATCTCATTAATGTCTTCTTAAAGAGAGGACTTAACAGAAAATATTAACTCTTATCGTTTGAGAATAATGAAGTGTTAAGCCATTTTCTTTCATCACTCTCTTTGGTGACAAGTATCGTAAAAAGAGTAAGTACAAAGTTGAATTCCGTTTATAAATTTGAATCAAACAGAAAGATAGATATACAAAATGAAAAGACGAATAAAGATAAAACTAAGGCAACATAAAAATAAAACTAAGCCAACCCTTTTGTAGAAAAGTTAAGCTGACTAGAATATAGATCAAAGATAACAAAAATACATTAGGCTGTTAAGAAATTTAATCGTGGCTCATACATATTTAGTTCTCACACTTTCATATGTACACACATACATACATATATATATATACATACACACACACACACACACACACACACACACACATTCATGCATACACACGTTCATCTGAGAATTGCCTTTTTTGTAAAATATGACTATTCTTTCAAACAATGTCTCTTTCGATATACTTTTAAATAAATAGTGATTTGAAAATCTTTCCCGTTCAAAGTAAAATTTGATTTGTTTATCTATTTATATTATGCTTATAATAACGAAAATTACGAAATGTCCACATCAAATTTAAATTTTTCAATTAAAAAATTTCCTCAATGGTTACAAGAAAAGAAAACACTCACCACCTGACCTTTAATCGGTACAATTTCAGACACCTTTTCACCATTAATTTAAACTAAATTAAGGATATCCATTAACATTTACCTCATTCAATATATATAACTTAACAATTTTCATCACCCTTTCGCATTAATAATCTATTTATTCTTCATACTAGATAACTCTCTCTCTTTCTCTCTCATTCATGCACATGCGAACATACAACTTTATTTCATCTATGCTTTCCTTTTATCTAATAATGGTGCAGTATTCACTTATTTCAATATCTTTATTTGATGATTCTGAGTGCACATCCATCTATTTCAATACTATCATTTGAATTTCACCGATGTTTTGTTTGTTAAAATGAGTGTTTCTCATTTCACATTGAAAAAAAAAACCAATGATTTCATGAAAAGTTTGATAGATAATTGAATCTTGCATTTTATATGATTATGATGAGAAAATATCAGTTTCCTTCTTTTTCATATAGTTCTCTCCTTTCATATTAAATAAATATTGAAATCCAAATAAAGAATCTTCAATCAAAATGCGTCTAGGAACTATAATCAGACAGTAAACACACAACATGAGGTACGTTTTAACTTATCCTGCTAAATTTTGGACTTCTAATGTAAATTAAGCTATAAGATCATCAAAACACTTAAACTCATCTGCTAATAGCCATAAAATGGTGGAAATCGTAAAATTATTCCAATCCCAGTAATTAGCTCAATATGACTCGTTTGTCGATGAGGATGAAAAGTTTAGTATCATTTTCCCGTGAATATTATCACATCAATAGTTTTCTGTAAAGTTTTTTCTTAGTTTTCAGTGGCTAAGCTAGCAAAAAGTAGCATCATTCTTCTAAATCCAAATTTTAGGAATCTCTTCATAAAATAAATTGGTGATTAATGATAACAATCCATCGCTTTCACCTGTAGTCTTTAACGATTAAATTGCAAATAATTTAGTTTCATATTTATCTTCTTGTCTCTAATGTGTCCATAGATTCCAATAATGAGTAGCTTGCCACAATTAGATTATATTTTGGAAGTAGCGAATGTCCAAAAATTTGATTATCTATCATAGATCAAAAGTGAAAGTGAGTGCTGATTGGCATATACACACGTACATTGGAACGTAGGTTGCCACTGTATACGTTACAGCATATACCGATATAATATGATGTTCTAGGAAAAACAATAAGAAAGAATAATACACAAGAAAACAACGTCTTCATACCATAACTTACGAACCACATGAGTTCACACGAAGCAAACATAGATCACAATCTAAGGAATTTGTGACTATTTTTAATACAAATTAGACACACGACAATTTACATTACTAATAAATGTCACATAAGTATCCGACTGGATGCACACTTCCTTATTGCTCAGTGCCTTCCCAATCTTTTCCACTTTTTTTCCATTCTCTTGGAGTAGTGCAAGAACCACTTACTCTTTTCGTCAATGATCACGTTCCCTAGCACAACGCCAATCGAAAACCCGACTCCAGTGCCAATTAGCACAACTTTCCAATTCAAGTCAAATGGAGACTCTTCCCCATTTTCTTCCTCCAGCAATGATGATGGTAATGGTAAGTTATCCCCAACCGATGTGCATTTATTGGGTAAAGGACTTCCACACAACCCCTTATTCATGGCAAATGAATGGGTCCCAAATGTGTTGAACTGACTTCCTCGTGGTATTGGTCCCGATAGTTGATTATGAGAGACATCAAAAGATGAAAGAAATGTAAGTCGGGCTAGTTGTTGAGGTATCTCTCTTGATAGATTGTTCCGAGAAAGATCTAAAGATTCCAGCTTTGTCAGGTTTGCTAAGGAAGGCGGGATGGAACCAGTGAGAATGTTGTTCGAAAGATTAAGCATGAGAAGTGACTTCAAATCTCCAACAAGATTGGGTATGCATCCTTTGAATTTGTTATTGGAGAAGTCAATTCCCATAAGGGCATAAGGAACCTTCGAGTATTCCATTTCTATGCCTTTATTCATCAGCTTCATTCCATAGGTTGTTTTATAACTATCAACCGCTTGCTGAATGTCCACATAAATGTGAACTATTGTAGATATGTAGAAGGACGGAGGGACCCCTGAAACAGTATACATATATTCCAACCGATCTTGACCAACAAGTATTTTCATGGCATGAAAACTCTGCAGTCGTTGTGTAGCTGATCGAGGTCGCTTATTATCTTGCTTACAAGAATCCTGTATAATAGTAGTCGATTCGTAGGCCAAAAGAGTTAGCACTTATCTGTTATCTTAAAGAGAGAGAATATACAAAATTCTTTGAGTGAATGCTTTTAGTGAGAATGTTTTCTCAAGCTCAAAAGAGATTATTCAATCTAAACATAGAGGTGTGGAAACAAAATCTCTGAAAGAGTTGGCATTCATATGCTATCTTAAGGAAAAAGTGTTGGTTGTTTTATATACAGAGATGGTGGAGGTTGTTATCTATCTATCTACAAAAATTTCCTAAAAAAGAAGCAAATCGACATCCATCAAAATCTAGATCTACATATGGAATCTTTTCTCTTTGATCTAAATTTAGATTTGGGAGGTTTTTAGAGGCGTTCGATATGTGCTTGTTCAACATGTTGTTGTTGTTATCGTCTTCGTATGGCAATTATGTTGAGGATGCCAAACCCAAGCACAAACTACAAGCCGAAGTTTATCAAGGGTAAGATCACGGCTTGTGCCAATCATTATTGAAGATTCCGGCGATCGGTTGCCATTTGTTTTTTGATGTTGTAATAGATCTAGTCTTTTAAAATGAGAGCATGCTTATAATGGCATGCTGTACTATTGTGCTTGAAGGGTTTTCTTTTGTTTTGCACCTCTTTTAGGATTTTCTTTATTTAAAAACTTTCTATTGTTCTCTTGTGTTGATTATGACAAATGAATCGAAATTGTTTTTTCAATACATTAAGTGCAACTAAATAGGAACACATATCTTTTTGTTATCGGGTTGCGAACTCCGTACTTATTTTTTAATATCCGATGCATCCATTATTTGAGATATAGAGTATCTGTATGGGACCACATCGATTGTAGCTAAATAGGACCACATATCTTTCGTCATAATCGCAAAAATACAACTCGCCATATGTTGAACGAAAAACAGTGAAACTTGTGACCCATCTCGTGCAATGCGCGGAGTTTCACTGTTTTTCGTTCTGTGGCTGATCAAGGTCGCTTATCATCTTGCTTACAAGAATCCCGTGTAAGAGTACCCAATTTGTAGGTCGAAAGAGTTAGCACTTATCTACTATCTTAAAGAGAGAATATACAAAATGTTGTTAGTGAGAATGTTGTCTCAACCTCAAAAGGCATTATTTAATCTAAACATAGAGGTGTAGAAAAAAAAGTCTCTGAAAGAGTTGGCATTCATCTACTATCTTAAGGAAAAAGTGTTGGTTGTCTTATATACGGAGATGGTAGAGGTTTCTATCTATCTACAAAAATTTCCTACAAAAGAAGCAAAGCAACATCCATCAAAATCTAGATCTAAATACGGAAGCTTTTCTCTTTGATCTAAATTTAGGTTTGGGAGGTTTTTAGAGGCGTTCGATATGTGCTTGTTCAACATATTGTCGTTTTTATCGTCTTCGTATGGCAATTTTGTTGAGGATGCCAAACCTAAGCACAAACTACAAGCTGAAGTTTATAAAGGGGAAGATCACGGCTTGTGCCAATCATCATTGAAGATTCCGGCGATCGGTTGCCGATTGTTTTTTGATGTTGTAATAGATCTAGTCTTTTGAAATGAGGGCATGCTTATAATTGCAAGTTGTACTATTTTGCTTTAAGGGTTTTCTTTTGTTTTGCACCTCTTTTAGGATTTTCTTTGTTTAAAACTTTCTATGGTTCTCTCGTGTTGATTATGACAAATTAATCAAAAAAAAAATTTCAATACATCAATTGCAACTAAATAGGACCACATATCTTTTCATTATGGAGCTGCGAACTTCGTACTTTTTTTTTTAATATCCAATGCATCCATTATTTGAGATATAGAGTATCTGCATGGGACCATATCGATTGTAGCTAAGTAGGACCACATATCTTTTGTCATAATTGCATAAATACAATTCGCCACATGTCCATTGTCATTTTGTTGCAGATGAGTGGGGAGATATGCCAGTTAGATGTGCATGCATGTTACTCAAGTGAAACTTGTGACCCGTCTCGTGCGGAGTTTCACTATTTTTCGTTCTGTGGCTGATCGAGGTCGCTTATTATCTTGCTTGCAAGAATCCTGTATAAGAGTAGCCGATTTGTAGGCCGAAAGAGTTAGCACTTATCTGCTATCTTAAAGAGAGAAAATATACAAAATACTTTTAGTGAGAATGTTGTCTCAAGCTCATAAGGCGTTATTCAATCTAAACATAGAGGTATAGAAAAAAAAAATCTCTGAAAGAGTTGGCATTCATCTGCTATCTTAAGGAAAAAGTGTTGGTTGTTTTATATACGGAGATGGTGGAGGTTTCTATCTATCTATCTACCAAATTTTCCTACAAAAGAAGCAAATCAACATCCATCAAAATCTAGATCTAAATATGGAAGCTTTTCTCTTTGATCTAAATTTAGGTTTAGGAGGTTTTTAGAGGTGTTCGATATGTGCTTGTTCAACATATTGTCATTGTTATCGTCTTCGTATGGCAATTATGTTGAGGATGCCAAACCTAAGCACAAACTACAAGCCGAAGTTTATAAAGGGGAAGATCACAGCTTGTGCCAATCATCATTGAAGATTCCAGCGATCAGTTGCCAATTGTTTTTTGATGTTGTAATAAATCTAGTCTTTTGAAATGAGGGCATGCTTATAATTGCAAGCTGTACTATTTTGTTTTAAGGGTTTTCTTTTGTTTTGCACCTCTTTTAGGATTTTCTTTGTTTAAAATTTTCTATGGTTCTCTCGTGTTGATTATGACAAATTAATCAAAAAAAAATTTCAATACATCAATTGCAACTAAATAGGACCACATATCTTTTCGTTATGGGGGTGCGAACTCCGTACTTTTTTTTTAATATCCGATGCATCCATTATTTGAGATATAGAGTATCTGCATGGGACCACATCGATTGTAGCTAAGTAGGACCACATATCTTTTGTCATAATCGCAGAAATACAACTCGCCACATGTCCATTGTCATTTTGTTGCAGATGAGTGGGGAGATATGCCGGTTATACAAGTAATTTACAGGTTGGCAATTGCCCATACACTTCGACTTTGGGAAGAAATTATTTCTACACACATTCACAATACGTGAAATATCTCGACGGGATATTATCACAATAGGAAGAATACTAGACCTTCGGAGATCGGTATATAATTAGTTTATAAAGTGACGTGTCGAGCTGTTATCAATTCTTGAACATGACCCATTTGTTTAAAGAACCGATCGCAATCTGTACACCGTCCTAAATATATCTTTTATTAATCTGTCCAATGTATGTCATTTTGCTAATAAAACAAGATGTGATTAGATTGATCACATGATGTACTAGAACAAGAATATCTTCACCGTATATGTTTTGCCAGATATCCCATTAACATAATATTGTCTATATATGATTATAAGAAGGAATCACACAAAACTCATCCAAACTTTGATATCCCTTTCAACTTTTATTTTTGTTACAGCAACCACTAATCGTCCGTTACATTTTTTGTTAGCATGTGCAGTGCACATGACTTTTAAAGGTAAAAATGTGTTTTCGTCTCATTTTTTGAAGGAAAGTTCGGTGGTATTATGTGGCAATTAAAAGTACGGGGATAAATGTGTACTTACCCCAAAAATTTAGAGAGGTTCTGTGTAACTTCTACTATAATTAGATTAGCTTGTGCAAGATTTTACTCCTTGTTGAGAGCTTCTCAAGAGTCATACCTGAATACACCAAACCAAAGTGGGAGAGTGAACCCTTCAGATCGCATGCATAGATGTACTACTCGAGGTACGCAAATAACTAGCCCAAACACCGCCCGACCGCTAAAGCAAATAAAATGTAATCTAATAAATAAAAAAGAACAAGATTAAGGATATGGTCTTGTTTTGTTTATCATTATGCCTCCAAATTGGCCATCCTTTAGCTCGTTTTGGTCTCACTCCCATTTCTTTTATTTAGACTTTATAAAGATGGGTGCATATTATGAATAAGCCCTTGTTGTTCTGCCCTTATTGACTCCTGATACCCCTTTTCACCTTAAATTGACCATATTGTCCAATGCTTTTGACAGAATCACCTAGCATGTACGCAAATGTAAAGAGTAATGCTAAGTACACGAAAACTGAACCAATAAATTGCTATGCTGAATAACATAACGGATTGTAATGTTTCTTTAAACTACAGGGCCATAACCAATATCTAATAAAAGTCCGCCGTATCACTTAATATGCTAACTTAATAGACATATCTTAATATATCTAGCAATATCCTAATGCAACTTCGACTCACAAAAACAAAAAAGAAACTAAATAGTTTGCCAGGTGTCAGCACATCATTTTTTTTTTGGTTATGTCAGTTCGGGTCGTTACAAAATCGTTCAAACGTGATTACAAAGTATTTTTCATCAAAAATGGTTGACAACGTGTCGATTCTCGTTAGGTTCAAGCTAAGTCAAGGCACGTCGAATTTGGATTTCGATTGGATAATTCATGTCGGGTTAAGATACTGGCCCAACATGAGAAGACTCGATGACTACACATTGGCCGGACAACAGAAAATGGGCCGAGGCCCTTGAGTCTAGGGCTCTGTTAATAATTTAAGGTCGGGTACTATCATCACCTGATTTACATGAAAAAATTCAGCCCTACTATAAGAAAATTTAAGAACATTGTTATCACGAGTTTACGACATTAATTTCACCAAATTTGCATATAATAATGTACCTATTTTTATTGCAATTTCTTATGAAATGTTCATGTCAGATAATTGAATTTTGTCATTTTCTCGTGCTGCCTATTGATAATTAAAAAATAAATGTACTATATCTATGTTAAGAATATATCGGGTATTCTCAATGTATATAGTACATTCTACTATAAAAGAATGAGTACTTTCCCTAAGTTCAAACAAAAATGAATATCTTTAGTCTCATCCCAACCAAACAAAAGAAGATATCCCCGGAGCGAGTGACTCAATGAAAGAAGGCCCAGGGCCCGCCCCCTTTGAGGTGGGTCTTCACTTATCTGATTTAGAGCGAAGAAAAGAATTTATAAGCGCTCGCTTGTTCCTATGATCGGTAAAAACTTACCCGTCGAGTCAAAAATCGCATGATCAATGCCCAACTCTTGATAGAAAAGAGAGTGGAAGCCGCCTTAGTTGAGGATGGCGTCTCTCTCCTAAACATAATTTCCAAACGAAATGAAATTCGAGGGATTATGTTTTATCCTCAACGGGGAGATTTTTTTTCTACACACGTACCAGTACCGTGTGACTAGTCTAGAAGTATTGTCAAATCGAGATATTTAAAAAAGCCTATATTATACTTCTTCTGTTTAGCATGAGTGAAGGGAGGTGGAAATTATGAATCAAGTCAGAAGCAAGGAGTATGTTATCCTCATTACAGTTTGGCAGTATTATTGAAAGTCAAGCTCACACGTACGAGTATTTTACTAACAGAAGTCTTGGGCCACTAAAATTTTCACAATTTTTTTTTTGTAAACTTTAAGAGTCTCGTAATCTAACACTTTCGTGTAATGGGAAGTATCCAAACCCTTTCGAAACATACGTACATGGACAAGTAAAACAACATATACTTTTTTCCGTAAAATAACGAATACTTAGAATATACATTTTAACTGTGAAAGAGGACTATTAGAGGGAACAGACAGCCCCACTATTGCTTTTCAGAGCAAGCACAGCGAGCTGAAGCTCAGCTCCAGGAGCTAATCAAGCACCTTGAGCAAAGAAAAAGGCATGAATCAAACTCCAAGACGAGTTAAATTATCAAGTCATGCCCGAGCCGGAGCCCTGCACAAATCATGAATATGCTCTACTAGTTTATACCACTTATTTTCAAGGACCGATATACCAACTAGGCATACAGCCCTACTAATAAAGAGATTGAGGGATGGGACCGGAGAGTATCGGGTTCGAGGTTCAATCCCGTGAAACGGCATACACATGTACATAGTAGAGAGGAATGGGACAAAAAAAAAAAGACAGGATGAATATGACATGCGATTCAGCGATGGAATATGGTGCGAGTGACCCCTGAAAGAGAAGTGTTGAAATAATTTCATTATGATGCACCTGAGAAATGACCTCCATCAAGTGTCCCAAGGTCAAGATCCGGATAAATCAAGTACACAATAATCAGGGTATAATTATAGTAACATAGCTAGCTAGAACCACCACCGCAATGAAATCGAATTCACCACCCACGTATCGAGAAAGCCGAAAGCAACTGAAACGACCAAAATCTCCAAATGCCAGGATTCACCTCTCCGATAATCATAACAATCCGCGTGAAGTATCTCCTTGTCTATCAGATGGTATGCAACGTGGGTAACCCATGGACATCAATAAAACATCATCGATGCCAGAATCAGGAATAAGCTCGAGATCCCGCTCCAAGCTATTCTGCCGGCATCGCTGTCACCTCCAGGCGTCGCTGTAAACATTCATTCAATGTTCTGCTATTAGAAACCGAAACACTTACAATAACGATCGAGATGTCTCGATCGAAAGGAAACACAGAGTTCCGCAAAACGGGGGATGCACAATGCAAGTCTCTCTTATTTCTCGAGTCTCTATGACATCAGTGACGCTTAGCCCTATGGTTGGTTTTTCTCCTCGAACGCAAACACGGTCACAAGATATACCCAATAGTTAACTTGTCTTTGAGGCAGAAGATGACGCCCGAAGGTTAGCAAGTAATACTGCTAGCTTCAAGGAATATAAGCGATTCTTCTTATCAACTTTCATGAATTTTGTCCCAATTCCACTGTCTGTCCGTCTTAACCTAAAGACAAACTTAGGATACGATAAACTAGCTACATATAGAAGTAACAAGACATCAATCCCAGAGACAGCCCAAAATTTAATGTGTAGACTAACTGAAGATAACCATAAACAGGCCTGTTTAAATTTTTCTGCTTGTCATGAATCTGCTATTGCATATTCGATCATCCTCATAGATCTCATTCACGTGGACAGCTTTGCCAAGGACAGTTATGGTATGAGACCGGCTTGGACAAAGGCCATGACTCCAATTATTTCCCCACTAAAGTAAGATTTCCACAATCGACCCAAGTCGACATATGAGGCGCCGAGAGCATCGGACACCCGCATTTTTCAAGGAAATTTCCAGCCTTGTCGGGTTCTAGACAAAACTAAACTATCTTCCTCACTTAGATTTGATTCCCTGAACCAGCTCTGGAACTACTCTATCTGGAGGTTCAACAATGGCTGATCAAACATTCAATGCACAGAGGCACGGCAGTTCCGGTTCCGAATCGGCAACCAAAGTCGAAAAGAAGAACAGCACAGCACTGCAGCACCAAAATTGCTGCTTTTCAACGACCCAGAAATGAAAACGGAATCGAATTTGTTACCTGGTGGCGTTGTCGATGACGACGGAGGCGTGGCGGTCGCTGCCAATCAAGAGATTCCCGTGTTAGAAAACCTAGTTCGATATCAATTTTTGTTACCGGAACTCAAAAGGAAGAACGGATAGCAGAAAAGCAAAGTTCGGTTCAGTTTCCAAAACGGGCCAAATCCCAGTTCCGAATGCTAAAAGATCGACTCAGGGAAATCGCCATTCGATCCCGTCAAAGAGAACGCTCTTCCGAGTCGCAGACGAATTCGCTCCTCCCTTCCCCCTGCAAAGATTCTACGAGAGAGAGAGAGAGAGAGAGCGAGCAGGGACGATCGTTTACCGTTGCAGGAGCTGGTGTCGGTGGGGACGCCGCATTCCTTGGTGAGCTCGAGAGCCCGGGTGACGTTGATCCCGAGGCCGGCGAGCCCGCCGGGGCTGGTGTAGAGGTTGCAGAGGCAGGCGAGGTCGGTCTTCACCGTCTCCCGGATGGGGTTGCAGCAGGTGTCCGTCGGCGGGATCGTCGAGTTCAGGAAGCTGTAGCAGGGCACGAGCTTCGACGCGCACGTCTGCGTCGCCGGCGTCTGGGCCCCCGCGAGGACGGCGGACCCGGCGGCGACCAGCAGCGCCGCCGCCGCGACCAGGAGGAGGACAGGCGTCCGGCGAGAAGTGGAGGCCATGTCTCTCTCTCTTCTCTCTCCGTGTGCGTTGGGGGGATGAAGGGAGTTAGGTGGGTGGGTTGGTGATGCGTTTCTGACGGAGTCGACTCGGTATATATGGTTGCGACTCAGTGCGGGTGCGTGCGACGACCGAGTTGCGTTTCTTCTTCCTCCTCCTCTTCTTCTTCTTCTTCTGCCTTTTCGTGTGTGAAAAAGTGTGAAACTTCAGAAACTCATGGGAGCGCGGTGTCGCCACGCGTTAGCTCCTCCCGTACCTTCACGCTCTCCTTATTTTTCCCAATTCTCCTCATGACCATAGCCCTTAAAAACTTGTGATAAAAATACAATTGAGTCTTAAAATTCATAAAAAAATATAATCAAATCTTTAAATTTATCAAATTGATGTAATCAAGTCCTTCTATTAACTCCGCCCGAAATTAACCGACGCAAAATACTGGTGTGGCTTCTTCTTCGTCTTTTTTTCTCTATCATATATGGCTAAAGCGATTTCGTTTTGTTCCTCCTCTATGGATTGCAAATGGATTTGATATGGGTGTTAAATGGGTCACAACTTATTTAAACCCAACCTGTCATTATAACTCTTTTTTTGCTCTTTCGTGCTCGCGTGCTTTCACCTTAATTTGGTTATGAACTTTCGTAGATTGAGTTAAATATAGAAATGTTTTAGTAATATTAGTAGAGTCGGGTATTGATGAGGTCATGTATGAGCCATTAGATTTGTATTGCATGAAAATAGATCAAAACGGATTAACTAGATCAATTTAGGTTGAACCATTTTTGCCCAAATTCAATCCACCCGTTTAACGAGTGTACCTATAACTCATCAACTTAATATCTTGACTGAAGTTGGATATTAACAGAATATGTTGACAGTTTCGAAATTGAGTTTCCTTTATAGCTCACTCTCATGGGATCGCGACCCTTTGTCCTGGCCATCGTAACACGTGTGTCGCCCAGGGCATAAGGGGATGATTACACAAAGTCAAGACGTGGGGCTTCCATGGTGAGTCCCAAACACCCTTTTCTGATTAATCCCTTCGGCTTCAAATCTAATTAATCAGGTACGGCGTGGAAGAAGTTTTTGCTTTCGACGATTTACGCCGTGGAAACGATAAACACGAGTCGCAACTCGCCAACACGTACGGAGCATGTAGAGAACTTCTCGATTTTCTGTATTTCCAAAACGATGCAAGTGAATGTTTTGATAGAACAGAGCAAGTAAATGTTGTTGCAACCCTAATCTAGGAATTACTAAATGATTTATAAATTAAATTCTAAATAAAAAAATTGAAGAAATAACCTAGAAATAAAAAAAAGGGCAAAAAGTAATGCTAAAAAATATTCGAAAATATTTGTTTTGGTCGAAAGAAAATTTCATTCATTTGTCATGATCAAACATGAGAGGAACGTAGCAATCTTCCAAACAAAGCAAATCCCAAACGAGTTACAAAACAAAACAAAACAAAACCCATTTAATAAAAGAGTACAATAGCCATAAGCAAGTTTTCATTCCAAAAGACCAAATCCATCATAGCATTAAAAAAAAAAAAATTGGCGGCCCATCAACGAGAGCGTCAGTAATTGGCACATGCCGAGATCTTCCTCCCCGTAAACTACAGCTTGCAACTCAATGCCATCACCACACGGAGACAAAAACAGCAACAACATGTTTAACAGTCGCAAATTGAACACCTCTAGGAAATTCCTAGATCGAAATATAGATCGTGAGAAAAAAGCTCCCAAATTTAGATTTACACCTAAACCAAGAGAGTAGAGCTTCTATCAAATCTCAGAGGAGTCATAGAACCATGTTCCGAGCATCTTGCCGGTTGTACTAGTGAGAACGTTCTCATAAAATTTTCAACTGCAAGCAGATTTATTCACCACAAATGGCGTAGAAAAGCAAATAGAGACGAGCAAAAGAAGATGCCAAACGAGGCGAAAAAATACTCCCAGATTAGGTCGAAAGAGAAAAGAAACACGAAAACGGGACCTAGACAAGAAAATCATAGCAAAGCAGGCTCTCAACTTCAAAAATTGAAGCGGAGAGCTTACATTTGAAGTTTCTTTGAGGGAGGATTT
Organism: Syzygium aqueum; assembly: GCA_031216185.1. Classification (NCBI taxonomy): domain Eukaryota; kingdom Viridiplantae; phylum Streptophyta; class Magnoliopsida; order Myrtales; family Myrtaceae; genus Syzygium; species Syzygium aqueum. The sequence goes on along the minus strand of CM062235.1, from coordinate 4,248,725 downwards.
TTTTGGAAGAGCGAGGGTTTGCCGATAGGGGGATTAGGGTTTATCAGGAAAATACCATTCTAAACAAGCTCTTCGAATTGGCAATTCCCTCCTCCCACATCATTAGTTATCGCCAAGTGCTGTGCTAATTCTTGTCCCGAGCTAATCTTTCGAATTTCTACTTGTTCAAACGCTCTAAGAAAATCTTTAGCAGCCATGCCCATTTCGACGGTAAAGACCACAATTATAAACATTTTCTTTTTGCCCATATGCAACTAGGCATTTAGCATAACAATCTCCGGGACTCAGCGCTCATGTTGTTAATGTCAAAACTCTAGTAGGCTTTTGACAAGTTATCCCAAATCAATCGCGCTTGGAGAGGGATGAACTTTGATTAGAAAGCTCAAATTAATCCAAGGACTTCAATCAGATAATTATAAAATACAAGAACAACGCAAATGGGGAAAACCGCGTAAAACTAGAATATGACCCTAATAATTATCAACACGGATATAGGGCTACGTATATCAATTGGGGACCGCATGATCACGTTGAGTGTGCCGATGTTTTTTGTACCTTGAATTAACTCCCAAAACAGGTGGACTTTGAAAAGGTCATTTTCACAATTATGAAGCTTACGAATTTGCTCGACCCGAGATCAGAAAGCAAAGGTTTATGTTCTTTAAGAGATCATGGATCAACAAATTGCATTTTGTCAATCATGTGATGCGACATGGAAAGGTATGATGAGTTCAAATTTTGAACAAATCAAACCTAGGATTGCGTCTCGTTGGCCACCGTGGCTCGTGGCGATGTAATGTCATCGAGTCGAGATTTGAAAATTTGAAATGGGATGGCCCGCGGATTTGATTTTTGACGTCGTTTTCAGGAGGGATTATCTGTCCAAATTCCAAAGCGCCTCCCTATCACTGTGTCGGGAATAAAATTATCTTCTGATGTTCTGACCGACCCACCAACGACATCGAGTACCTTGTTCTTTATTTTTTTTTAATTAGTCGGCTAATTATTGAATTGAAAGGCATTGACTGGTGTAATACACATCTTCATCCACTCAACCTTCAAGTTTTTCTTCTTTTTAATTTCTTTTCTTGTTTGATGAGGAGGGATTGCTCAAGCTCGATTTCGGAATAATTGTCCAAAAAATCCTAAATTTATTGTACGATAGTCAATTCAGTCAAAATTCTTTCAACTGTGCCAATTTAGTCATAAACCTTATGAAAATTTGTCAATTTAATATTTGACTGAAAGGACTACGTTGACAAGCTATCAAAAGGTTTAAGACTAAATTGACAAATTATCAAAAGATTTAGGACCAAAGTGGCATAATTGAAAGTTTATGATTATATTGACAAATCGTCAAAAGGTTTGGGACTAAATTGGCTCAATTAAAATGTTTATGATTAAATTGATCTCGATAAAATATGTTTATGACTTTTTAAACAATTTTGCCAATGCAGTCTCCTTTCCCATATTTACATAAACAAAACTAAAATGGAAATTTTAATTTCATGGATTTTGAATATAGAATACGACGTGTTTCTTTTCCCGATATCGAATTCTTCTCGTACCCTCCTACTTTCCACGATATACCTCCGACTCTCTCTAATTCCACTTTCGTCTCATAGGATTACAAACGCACACACGTCGAAGAATTCAACACCCTTCGTGCACAATGAAATTCAATGTGCACCTCTCTACTTTTAGAAATTGCGCATCTCCGCCATCTATTCACGAAACCCTCTACTCTCCGGTAGTAAAATTTTATGGACATCTCGTAACTTCTTGGGACCTGTCGAACGTCGCGCATTCCACGGCCTACGCATCTCAAAAGAAAAAGAAAAAAAAACAATATCGGACAATGATTGGGTTAGATCTAATTAAGAAACTAATCATGCGCATTCGAGGCGGCTAATGCTACTAAACAACTGAGGAAAACACGAGGTGTAGAATTGAAGTTTCATGGTCAACGAAAGCACGCTACGAATTTTCTATCCTTGTACACTTTGCGTGCTGAACGGCGATTGACTGCAACAGGATGGGGTCTTCTTCAAGCCGACAGGAAGTTTTGGACTTCGCCCCTTTAGCGGCATCTAAACTTTTCTTGTCCGAAATTTGACTCCGCCAGAAAAGGGCCAAGAACAGAGCAATCGCGTTTAAACATTGCCAGAGGAAAAAACGACTAAGTAAACAATTTGAAGGTCATCGTTAGCATTTGATATTGATATGTGGCAGGTGGACATCATGCGACATCCCACGCCGCCAATGGAAAACAACCGAAACGAAGTCTTCACGCGGTGGCCCGAAAGGACAAAAGGTCCGTCATTCGCGGCGGTCCTGAAAAGTCCTCCTTTCATACCTTAACGAAGATTGCGAAGTAGTGTTAGGCGAAACAAGTTCTTGTTCATTCTCAGTCCCGAACTCACAAGCAATGCGACCAAAATTACTCTACTAGAATAACGAATTTATTGAATGAAAAGTAGTCAAACGAAAGTGCTCACCAATTACAAGGTAGAGTATGTAATTTATGGGCAACCCCAGTGGCCACCCGGGGGAGGTGGGGAGTTCGAATCCCTACCTTCTTAGGAGGGTCAGGATGAAAGCGTTTAGTTACAGGCGTAGAGTTCGACTTTCACGCTCTATAAAGAGGTAGGGCAAAGATCCGAGAGTGAATTGAAAGTTAGAGTAGGACAAAACGGGGGAAGAACAGTAATGGTGCCAAAACTTTCATTTGGATCACTTAAGTGCCAAAAGTTTACGCCGGTGATCACTTAAGTGCCAAATCGGAGAAAAAACGATCACTTAAGTGCCAACGGCGAGAAATTCCGACCAAATTTAATACGTGGCTTTTATATTTAAAATTTAATGACACGTGGCATTTCCATGTGTATAATTCATTTTTTAAATATTTTTTCTGATTTTTTTCTGATTTTTCTGATTTTTCTTTTTTCTTTTTTTTCTTTTCTTTTTTTTTTCTTTTTTATTATTTCCGTTGGCCGGACGCCGGTGGCCGGACGCTGGTGGCCGGACGCCGGACGCCGGTGGCCGGACACCGGTGGCCGGACGCCGGTGGCCAGACGATGGTGGGCGGACGACGGTGGCCGGTGGCCGGACGCCGGTGGCCGGACGCCGGTGGCCGGACGTCGGTGGCCGATGGCCGGACGTCGGTGGCCGGACGCCGGCCACCGGAAATAAGAAGAAAAAAAAGAAAAAAAAAGAAAGGAAAAAAAAAGAAAAGGAAAAAAAAAGAAAAGAAAGGAAAAAAGAAAAAAAAGGAAAAAAAAAGAAAAGAAATGCCACGTGTGCCTCCGGCGAGCCACATCAGCCTCCGGCGAGCCACATCAGCTTGAAAATTAATAAAAAAACGCCACGTCGGATTTCCGGCGAAGTGGCACTTAAGTGATCGTTTTTCATAACTTTTGGCACTTAAGTGATCCAAATGAAAGTTTTGGCACCAAAGTGGCCTCCGTACACAAGTTTTGGCACCATTGCTGTTCTTCTCCCAGGACAAAACCAAAAAAAAAAAATCTATGGGCCTTGACTACCCAGTCTGCTACATAATTTACCTCTTGTCTGTAGTGAGCTAACTTTAAATTTGCAAAAGAGCCCATGGACCGCCGGGCCTCTAATATCGGCGATTGTACTCCCCATAGTGCTTGAATAGAGTTAGACACCGCTTCTGCCAACTCTGAACAGTCCGACGCCACTTCGAGTGCTTTGCTTCTTTTGGCCACGAGGAGAGAAAGAGAGCTTCGACGAGGGCTAGGGTTTCGACGTGGAGGGAATATTCACCGGGAGTGCAAAAGAAGTTATCGCCTAGGCATGTGAAAGTTCAGGAGACTTCCTTGCTCCGTCGACGGCGAGCGGCGCAGCAATAATCGGAAATGCCTCCCTTTCGAGAGAGGCGAGCTCGGAGAAAACTTCGGACCATCGAATTGGACTGAGGCATTGTATTTTAGGTAGAATGGGAAAGCCCAAGATAGGGTCTCAAGGACCAGACCAGACAGCCTTAATCATATAGTGTATACGTACTAAAATGGACTGGCCCAACCTTGGTTGTCTTTTAGATTCCACTTCGATTATGTGGACTCTTGTGATTAGTAGCTTATATTTAGGTGCACAATAAAATCAAGGGTTGATTTGTCTGGAGGAAAACTGTTTCTAGGAAATTATTTTCCGACTTTTCGGTATTTGAATGATGAAAAACTAATCGATCTATGAAATTTCTTTTCCATGAACTGAAAACAACAAGCTTGAAAGGGGAAAAACGGCTTCTCCTTTGGCAAGAAGAACAATGACTTTCCCTATGCCGTCAAACAAATAAAAACTAATCATTTTCCTTAAAAACGATTCTCATAAAAGAAATTTTCCTTTATCATGAAACTTTTTATGAAACAAATGAACTCCAAGTGTCATTGAATCCCTTGTCTAAATAAGTGTGGATACGCGGGTATGTTTAGTAGCTTTTATATGTAGGTATACAGTAATCGAAAGCAGTTAACACTTAATTTGGACACGTCCCGTCATGGATCGAGTGAATTTCGACTGACATAACATCGGCCACGGAGATTCGCCCGGTCGTGATGGATGTCGGTCTTAGGTAGTAATTTGCTCCAGATAAGGGGACCGATGAGGCAAGCGGGGCCATGCATTGTTACATTAGATTTCCTCTTATTCAATCTATTTGTGACGAGACTAATCACGAATAACCTAAATGAAACATTCTAGCTATCGGGAAGTTTATTTAGAGATTTCTCATCGACGTATCATCTTGGACACCTTAATTAAAATTCAACATGAATACGTAATTCCGGCTACGGAGCCAAGGAGGGGCATTTGATGTTGAAGAATTGCACTGACTCTATTCTCTCAAGAATTTCAGATATTTCTAAGTTACCCAAGGGTCCGTATGTTTTGCGGAAAAAAAAATTGATATTAAATTACAGAAATTTGGGATTGAATTAAAGTCAGCTGTGCGACAAATCTCACCCTCCTCCAAGCTAGATTTCTGGCTCCAACGCCGTGTAATTCAGCCTCTAAATCTATCTATTTATGTTAAGGAGGAACCAAAGTTCCTATGTATTTGGGTCGAGCCTTCGCCATTTGGCCTGTCCTCTAAATCTATGTTGGGTCGAGTCCCAACCGTCGAGACCTTGACTCTAGCCTTTCTCTAGGGAAAAGTGCTAAATAAGTCTTAAATCTTTTGGGATGGTGCCAATTTAGTCCTAAATTTATTTTTGGTGTCAATTGAGTACTAAACCTTTTTAATATAGTGCCAATTTAGTCCTTTTGGCCGGATTTTGTTGATGTGGATATTGGCCAACCGGCGACCGGTCACTAGCGTTGACGTGGATATAATTTAATAATATTTTAATATTTTTTTGAATTTTTTTTTCTTCTCCCTCTTCCTTCAGCCGCTCACCGAAGCGGCGATCGATCAGAGGCTAAAGGCTGGCGAGGTCGACCTTGCCAGCCTCGGGCAAGCCACGCCGGCCACTGGCGAGGCTCGCCCTCGCCGGCGAAGGCGAAGGCCAAGGTGAGCCTCGCCGGCGGCTGGGCAAGACTGGACCTCGCCAGATCCGGTGAGGTCGAGCCTCGACCAGCCATGGTGAGGCTCGCCTTCGTTGTCGCTGGCGAGGGCGAGCTTCACGCTGGGCTGCAAGGCTCGCTCGGGCCTCGCCATGGCCTAGCGAGAGTCGACCTCATCAGATCCTACGAGGTCGGGCCTCGCCCAGTTGCTGGCGAGGCTCGCCCAGCCCTCACTAGAGGTCACGAGGTCTGGCAAGGGCCAAGCGAGTCTCGTCAGTGGCTGGGCAAGGCCTGATCTCGTCGAATATGGCGAGGTTGACCCTCACCTGGCCATGGTGAGGTCTGGGCGAGCCTCGCCATCGCTTGGCGAGGCTGGACCTCACCAGAGCCTCACCCAGCCATGGCGAGGCTCACCTTCGCTGTCGCTGGTGAGGGCGAGCCTCGCTAGTGGCTGGCGAGGTCGACCTCGCCGGCCTCTAGCCTCTAGCAAGCGGCTGAAGGAAAAGGGAGAAGAAAAAAAAATCCAAAATTTTTTTAAATATTATTAAATTTTGTCCATGTTAGCATCAGTCGCCGGCCGGCCGACGTCCACATCAGCAAAATCCGGCCAAAAGGATTGAATTGGCACTATATTAAAAGGTTTATGACTCAATTGGCATCAAAAATAGATTCATGACTAAATTGGCACCACCCCCAAAAGGTTTAGGAGTTATTCGGCACTTTTCCCCCTTTCTCTTCCACCATAATCTTCATCTAGGAGTTTTTGAAATTCGAGAGTTTCTTAAATTTATAAGACATGAGTCATTGTACACTCAATCTCAAAATAAAAAGAAAAAACATTCATCTTTGTCCAAAATCGAAAGCAAAATCAACGTAACAAGTCATAATACACGCATGCTTAAATCATTGGTAGAACAAAGGGTGATGCTAAAGTAACCCAATATTTTTTATTTTCCCTTTGTCTTGTGAATATGGAGAAGGGAAAGAAAAATCAACACGTGAGCTCAAAAGATAATTTTTTTGCCATGCAGCGCACAACGTCAGACTTCTAGAGGCATAGCTAAAGGTTTGACCAGGCTTATCCGGGAGAGATGCGATCGATAATGGTGGAGGGTTTCTCTTATCGTGTCTTGTCATCTTTTGTTTTCTTCTGTAATTACTAATGAAATGGAGTCAAACAGCAACGTTGTCTCCCCATCAATGCAGTCGACCCAGCAAAAATCATCGACATAATATTGTCGATGTTTAGTCAATGGACCGATAGCGTGTGCCTAGGAAGAGGAAGCCCCAATTTTGATATAGATCACAAGCTAGTTTCTCAAATTCTGAGTTAGCTAATATGAGCTTATAAAATCAAAATGTATGGCCATGACAATATTATCATCGAGATTCTCGTTTAAATTAGCTGTTGAGACTCTATGATTTATTCAACTCAATGTTATCTGCTTGAACCTTATAACCTTCCCTTCCATCGTCGATCTTTATCATGCCCGTTATTTCTTATGCTTTACTTATCTTTCCGCTCTTTGGATATCTCGTCATGCATTCCCGCGTCTTTCAGATATAGATGAATCGGCTTACACAAGAAAAAAGTGTAAAAGAGACCGTTTAAACTTAAATAAGAGGACCCACCCGTGGGCGGCGCAGTTGGTTTGGGCCCTCCCGCCATCGCAGGAGGTGAGCGGTTCGAAACTCTGCGTCTGCAAAAGCGATTTAAGTGGGGGGTCCTGGCGGTGGGTTGCTGGGCTAGCCTTCCCCCGGGTTTAGTACCGATTAGCCTGTTGGGCGAAAGGGAGGTTCCCGGGTCACCAAAAAAAAAAAAAAACTTAAATAAGAGGAACTGTTTGTCTAGCATACGAATTCATCTCGACAGTCAACTTCGTGTGTGTACACGAAAGGAGGCAGGCTGAGGATAAAAATAGATAAACTTAACGTTCAAGCAAGTTTTGGTTTGAACAAGGACTGCAACTTGTGCCACGCCTTAGTTTTTTCTCAAATAATAGTCAGAAGTCTATGTCCAGCTGCAGACAGAGATGAGGGAGTAATCAGCACCAGCATTGCCGGTTAAGCTATTTCTCGGAGAAATCTTTAATGCACAGACCGACCCAAGAAGGACAAAAAGAAATGGAACCCTAGACCTAATGAACAGCTTCTAATGACTGGCTGGTTTTATATTTTTAATCGCAACCCATTATTGTAATGATCTGAGGCAAGTGCTAGGTGACTTCCGGACACGTGAAAGGAGATTGAGTTGATGGGTTGATATTGTGCAATTGGCCATCGTCTGCGATTCTCGAGCTACGAGAAACGTAGACTTTGATTTGTTTAATGCTGTGTTTGTACACGAATTATATGTAATCTAATACAGAAGTTGCATGAAATTGCGGGACACGAAAGAAGCATCCAGAAAAGAAGAGAACCATCTTGGGAGGCATGTACTCAGCTGGATGTTGGCGTCCTCAGTTCATTTTATGGCATCATTGCAATTTTCCATCATTGTAGAGTTGTTCCTCAGGCGTCGGCCCTCCTGTGCCCCAACTGCCCCGAAGCATGATTTATAATTAGCTTCCGTTTCATGGGGATCAATTTATTTTGATAAAAATGAATGATTTGAAGTATATTTACCAAAATGATTGCTTGTATCACTTATATATATTAGTCAACATAATAATAATTACATACGCTCCCTTGCAAAGTTCTAGATCTCTATTTTCTCTATGCTCGAGGTCGAGACCAAGCTAACATAAAAGAAATCATGCTACTACTTCAAATATGGAAGACGATCGAAATGGAAATGCTCGAGTAAGGCCATAGATACACACCCTTTTTGTTTTGCTTCTCTCGTTTGGTTTGATGCTTGAACTAAACCTTGATTATGTCCTTGCTTGGATGTCGTGTATTCTTTCTTTAGCTGATCTGTGCACAGTCAAAAGCCATTTGGAGACATTAGACTGCTACGTGATTTGTTTCTGAAGTTCACAAGTGTGGTGTCAGGAGTTAAAATCGCCCCATGACGGATTTTGTGGCAATTACAGAACATCAAACCTTGTCCATCTTAGAGATTACCCCAAGATAGGGGGATTCAAGGACTTCCAACACACTCGAGAGATTTTGCGAATCCAAATTAAACCTAAATTTCCACACTTCTTAGAGACCCATAATCGCAATCTAGATAACAATTGAGCTAAACCCTAGAGATATTGCGCCAATTTATTGACTCACATTAGCTTTTAGATTTTAACTTCATAAGTTAATGTCGCAAAATTTGATTCCACAAAGAAAGTTAGGACAACAGATTTGATGGAATCTAAAGACCGTTCGAGAACTTGTGGTTTTTTTTATTGGACCCCTATGGGTGTCATTATTTCTTACTACATGATTGGTTTAGTTTATATTGAGGAAAATCCCTAATTAGTTTTGAAGAAAGACAAAATAATCATTTTCTGACCACAATTACACTTAAGTTATTTAATGCAGGTAAATACTGAGTCATTAAACTTAGTCAATGAAAGGATTTTGTTATCAAACTCATAATTCCTCATCAGATTCAATAAGTGTTATTTTTGGCAAATTTATGCGGAACAATCAATTTGATATTTCAAGATATCCTAATTGGCAATCACAAGATCGTTCCTTAAATACAAAGAACTACACTTATGGAAATCTTGATTTGATTGCATGGGAAATCAAATCACCTAGAGATAATAGTTCTTCTTTTAACGGCTATGCATCTTCTTTTGGAAAGATTCTCTAACGGGTTGATTTGGAGATCAATCCTCTAAAGATTATCCAACGGATAGATTGGAAATAGAGGAGTATAAAAGGAGTGCAAACGTAGTACAAAAAGAAAAATTAGAATCGAGAATTTCAAAGTCTAAATAGAGCTTCGATTTTACACATTTGTGATTATTGTATTCTACGTTGTTCTTTAGAAAGAAAATTACTTGAGTGAAGAGTGTACATGATAGTGCAATCTATCATCTAAGAAGCACTACTCTTGTAATCTCTTGGTGATTCAATAGTGAAATACAGCCAATAGGTCGCCAGTATAGAGAGTGGACATAGGCTTGATAAAGCCAAACTACTATAAAGATCTGTGTGTAGTATTCTTTATCCCTAAATTTTCATTTATTATTGTTGACATTATACTATATACATATCTATTGAACGAGTTCGTTAAAACATCTTCATAGTCATCAGATGCAATTATCTGACGACAACTTATATACAAATTTATCTTACACATCCATTTGATATTAATCATACGAATTGTTGACCTCAACTATATTCATTCCGTACGTTTAAATCATTTAATTTGATAAAATCACCTATTCACCCCCCTTTAGGTGATAGCAATAGCCGTAATAATTGACACAATAGCCTCTCGATCCTATGACTTGATTAGACGAGTAGCATCGTCCGATATCACTTACTCAAGTATTAGATGAGAATCTCATTTGTGTATCGGGACAAATCGAACTCGCAATTTCTGTTCTTGATGAAGTAATCCATAAGCATGACACAATCTAGAAATCAGGTCTAAATGGGTCGAGCATAACGTTGCCGACTTAATAAGAGCATAAACTAATGCGACCATAAATGAGGGAAGGTCGGTCAAAAGGAAGGGCAGGCATGCAGTCACGTGACTCTATTTTTTTTTTTTAATTTCCGACATCTTGCCGCCAAATGAATAAATAAAAAATTAAAAGTACGACAGAAATAAACGTTGACTTTGCATGGAGCTTCCAAGGAAGGTCCTCCCCCCCCTCCTCTCTCTCTCTCTCTCTCTCTCTCTCTCTCTCTAAACTTGCTTCCAAGGAAGGTCCTCTCTCTCTCTCTCTCTGAAATTGCTTATATAAACCATGCAACTCCACGATGCCTTTCACCTTCACATGCACAGAGTCTGAAACCAGCTCACGCACACAAACAAACGTAAACATGGCCAAAGCAAAAACATCTTTCTCCTTCCTCTTCCTCCTCCACGCCCTCTTCTTCACGACGCTCCTCGAACCGTCGAGCTCGCGGCCGGCAGCAGCTCCCAGCACGGACTTCATCAAGTCCTCCTGCAGGTCCACCCGCTACCAGGCGCTCTGCGTCCAGTGCCTCTCCGGCTACGCCGCCTCCATCCAGCAGGACCCCCGCCAGCTTGCCCGGGCTGCGCTCCAGGTCAGCCTCAACCGGGCCCGCGCCGCCTCGTCCTATTTGGGGCGGCTGTCCCGGTTCCAGGGCATCACGCCCCGGGAGTCCCAGGCCGTGCGGGACTGCATCCAGAACGTGGGCGACAGCGTGAGCCGGTTGAGCCAGTCAATCAACGAGCTCAGCCAGATGGGAGGCCAGGCAGCCACGGCGGCAGAGGCGTTCAACTGGCACATGAGCAACGTGCAGACATGGGTGAGCGGCGCCCTCACCGACGAGAACTTGTGCCTCGATGGGTTTGCAAGGTCGGACATGGACGGGAGGGTGAAGAGCTCGGTGAGGGGGCAGGTGGTGGTGCTGGGGCAGGTGGTGAGCAACGCCCTGGCCCTCGTGAACAGGTTTGGGTCGAGGCACCGTGGGGCCAAAGGGCAGCCCTAGATCTGGGAATCACGGTGGGAAGCCATGGTCAGGGTGGAGACTGAAAGAATGATAGTTCTGAGATTGGATGTAAATGGTGATGAGAAAGACAAGTGTTTAGATATGAAAACATATGTAGGAACGTGAGTTCTGCTGTTGCTGTCACATGCTTAAGTTTCCGGATGTAAGAAAGTTTTGTGAAATATGTGAATGCAAGAAAAGTGATGTTTGCTCTCACGCCTTTTTCTCTCTTAATGAAGAACACTCCCGTCACAAAGTAATGTGACTAAAATTCACCCAAACATACACCATAATTAGCAGGAATGATGCATTAAATCTCCAGCAAGTTTGAGTTTCTATGTTAATGCCACACCAACATATATCTAGTTTTCCATGTACTTTAAAGCACAAGTTTTTATGAACTAAATCCAAATGACCATGTCGACTAAACATTGTAACTCAGCTTCTAAAATTGATTCTCTTCCTTCATGAATGCGATTAACGTAAGATGTAAACTTCAAACAATTGTCTTTTTCCACATGCATGCGGTTAGTCACATTTCGACTGGATGTTGCATTTTCAATAATTAGGTTTTGCTGGGAAAAGTGCCAAAAAAGTCTTAAACCTTTTGCATTAGTGTTAATTTAGTTCTAAACCTTTTTTTATGCCAATTCAGTCCTAAACTTTTTGCATTGGTGCCAATTTAGTCCTAAACCTTTTTAAATTGATGCCAATTCAGTCCTAAACCTTTTATTTTTATGTCAATTTAGTCCTTCCGGTCAATTTTGATCGGAATTTGCCAACATGGACACCGGCTAGCCAGCGCCGACGTGGACAAATTAAATAATATTTTAATATTTTTTGAATTTTTATTTTTTTCCTTTTTTTTATTGGTCTTCTCCTTCCTTTGGCCGGTCGCCGGTCCGGCAACCAGCCAGAGGCTAGAAACCGGCGAGGGAGGCCTCGCCTTGGTTGGGCGAGGCTCAACCTCGTCAGATCCGACGAGGTTGGGCCTCGCCTGACCATGGTGAGGTTCGAGCCCTTGCACGAGGCCGTGGCGAGGGCGAGCCTTGCCATGGTCGGGCAAGGCCCGACCTCACCAGATCTAGCGAGGCTTACCCTCACCGCGGCCTCCGACGAGGGCTCGAGCCTCGCCATGATCGGGCAAGGCCTGATCTCGCTGGATCTGCCGAGGTCGAGCCTCGCTAATGGCCGGCGAGGCCGCCCTCGGTGGCCAAAGGAAGGAGAAGACAAAAAAAAGGGAAAAAAATAAAAATTCAAAAAAATATTAAAATATTATTTAATTTGTCCACGTCGGCGCCGGTGACCGGTCGCCGACCGGCCAGCGTTCATGTCGACAAATTCCGGTCAAAATTGGCCAAAAGGACTAAATTGACACAAAAACAAAAGGTTTAGGATTGAATTGGCATCAATTTAAAAGGTTTAGGACTTAATTGACACCAAAAAAAGGTTTAGAACTAAATTGGCACCAATGCAAAACGTTTAAGACTGAATTGATACAAAAAAAAGGTTTATGACTAAATTGGCATTAATGCAAAAGGTTTAAAACTTTTTTGGCACTTTTTCCAGGTTTTGCTTTATTGTAAATTGATTAAGTTGGTATCACTTAACACTCGCCAAAATTCGGGATTGAAAATTAAAGCGAGTTATGCTAGAAATCTCGCCCCCTCCTCAGCCAGATTTCTGGCTCTGTCGCTACATATAATTTAGCCTTTGACCTCTGTGCATATATGTCAAGGAGGAACCAAAGTCCCTATCAATTTGGGTTGAGCCATCGCCCTTCGACTTCGACGACCCCTTCCTCTAGATCTGTGATGGATACAAGTGATTTCCGAGACCTCGACCCTAATCCTTCAATTCCGCCATAATCTTCATCTAGGAGTACTTGATGTTCGAGATTTCTCAAATTTGTCAAGCAAAAAGGAAAATTTAACCTTGCTCCAAAATCAAAATCAAAATCAAATCAATGTAGCAAGTAATAATGAACGCATGCCTGAATCATTGGTAGAACATGGGTGATGCTGAAGTAACAAAAGATTTTAAGATTTTAATTTCCCCATTGTCTTTTAATTTCCCCCCCCCCCCGGGCCAATGCACGACTTCAGACCTCTAGAGGCGCAGCTAAAAGTTTGACTAGACTTGGCTTATGCGGAAGATACGATCGCTAATGGTGGATTTTTTTTCTTAATTGTGTTTTGATTTCTTTTCTTTTCTTTTTCTTTTTATCAATTCTAATAAAATGGAGTCAACCAGCAACTTTGTCTCCCCGTTAATGCAATCGACCCAACAAAAATCATCAACGATATTATGTTTAGTCAATGGACCGATAGCATGTCCCTAGGAAGACGTAGCCCCAATTTTAATATAGATCACTTAGCTAGTTTTTCAAATTTTAAGTTGGCTAATATGAGCTTATAAAATCAAAATATTTAGCCATGACACTATATCAATAGGATTCATCACCCCGTCCTCGTTGTCATGTAAAAATGGCTGTCGGGTCTTGCGAGTTAATTTCAAACATCCTCGTTCTTTGGTGATCGACAAAAACATACTATTCGCACATTATAACCCTGATTATGAACAGATTAAATATTTTGAGAAAAGTGATTTATCTAACATGATACCATCAGCCCGAACCCTAACACTCTCTTCCATCGATTCTTATCATCCCTGTCATTTTCCGTGTTTTTTTATTTTTTCGTTCTTTGGATATCTCGTCATATGTAAATGGATCGACTTACACGTGAAAGTGTCGAAAGAACCTTCAAAATTTTTTGGGAAGAACTGTTTGTCTAACACTCTTAGCTACACGCAACATTGATGAGAAGCTAAGTTGACCCTGGATCGTATAATTCCATGATTTATTAATGACTTGTGGGTACGAATCAATCTCGACAGTCATCTTCATACGTATGTATACGAAAGTAGGCAGTTTTGGATAACCTTAGAGAAACTTAAAATTCAAGGCAATTCTAGGTTTGAACGAGGGTTGGGTGATATGCGACGCTTTAGCTCAAGTTGTGTAATCCAACTTTTTCTTTACAGAAACAAGGGACGGACTAGAGTCAGCATCGGCATTGCTGGTTAAGGTACTGGTTAAGCTATACTTCTGAGACAAAATCTTTTAATGCACAACAGACCCACGAGGACAGAAGGAAATGGAACCCTAGACCCAATGAACAGCCTCTAATAACTGGCTGGTCTTTATTATATTTTCCCTGAGGCAAGTGCTGGGTGACTTCCTGACACGAGAAACAAGTTTGAATTGATGGGTTGACATTGAGTTGTGCAACTGGCTCGCTGTGTGGTCTGCGGTTCTTGAGAAACGAGATAGGTCGACTTGCGATTGTTTAATGCTGTGTTTGTACACGAATCGCTTATAAATAATCTATGGCGGTAGTGGCACGAAAGTGAGTGACAAGGAAGAAGCGTCCAGAAAGAAGAGAACCATCTTGGGAGGCAGGCTTGTACTCAGCTGGTTGGCGTCGCCAGTCCATTCATATGATTATTGTAAAATTTATCATTCTAGGATTGTTCCTCCGTTGTCGGCCCTCCTGTATCCAACTGTCCTAGAACACAGACTTATAATTAGTTGTTATTCCGCTTAGGATTTGTTTGTTTCTTTGAGAACGAATGTCAAATTATTAGGATGTACATATGAGTTGTGTTAAAAAAAATCTTACATTAGAGAATTAATGTGATGTAGAACAGTTAATATATCTCAATTAACCTATAATTTACTGGCTTGAGTTTTTGAGTGAAGGTGGGTCTAACTACATATGTTAACAGTCTTCAACTTAGGTTCTCTCTTGGTAATCTCCCCAGGCAAAAGGTATCAGGCTTTTGAATATAGGTGGGTCCAATTGGATATCGATTGAAAAAATTAGTTAGCAAAAGATATGTTCTTTATCAATAACAATATATTGATGTTTAAAAGACTTAATCATATGTACCGTTTTGAATATATAGCTCTCTATAGTCTCTATTCTCGAGGTCATGACCAAGCTAAAATTCGAGAAACCCACGCTCCTATTTTGGCATTCTTGTCTCTAGACCCACTTTTTCTTTGGCTTTCTTTTGGTATGAAATTCGAATTAAACCTTGTATGTATGTCCCTGCTTAGATGTCTAGTAAACTCCATTTGCACATTTAGGACATTAATTTCTCGACCGACATTAGGCTCTTGCGTGATTTGTATTTGAAGAACGGTAGTGTTCTGTCAGAAGTAAATCGCCTCATGACGGATTCTGTGGCGATTGTAAAACAACAAAGCCTCCAAGAATGGGGATTTAAGGACTTAACACAAACTCAAGAGATATTGCCCAATCCGAATTAATCCCTAAAAATTTCCACACTTCTTAAAACCCAAAATCGCAATCAAGATGCCAGTTTAGCTAACCCCTCGTGATATTAAACCAATTCATTGAATTGTTGGGAAAAGTACCAAAAAAGTCCTAAACCTATTGCATTGGTATCAATTCAGTTATAAACCTTTCAATTGGATCAATTTAGTCTTAGACCTTTTTACATTGGGATCAATCAAGTCCATCGGGCAAATTTAGACAAGAAATCATGAATGATGACTATCCTCCATGATTCTGTTGGCACTAACGTAGACATATTTTATAATTTTTTTTCTTTTTTTCGTTTCTCTTCTTCCATGGTGCCGACACAGGCCATGGCTGGTAAGGGCTGGCTCCCTTGAGCGAGGGTCGCCCTCACCACAACAAGCGAGGCGAGCACCGTCGAGACCACTCTTGCTAGATATAGCGAGGTCAACCCTCACCCAGGCCAAGGTTGCCTTGCCGGGCATCGCCTAGGTGAGGGTTGGCCTCACGCGAGCGCGAGATAATCTAAGCATGATATCCTAGTGAGAAATGAAGTCGAAAGGGGTCAATAACATGGTGCCGACTTAAGAACATAAACAAATGCAACCATAAATGAAGGGAGCTCAATAGGGGAGGCGGGCATTCACGTGATCGAATTTTTTATTACTAAATAAGTTAAAATGAAAAGTACGACATAGATAAACATTGGCTTTGAGTGGAGCTTCCGAGGAAGGTCCTCTCTCTTTCTCTCTCTGCAAACTTCCTTTTATAAACCATGCACTCCACGATGCTTTTAACCTTCACATGCACACGGTCTAAACCAGCTCTCTCTCTCTCTCTCTCTCTCTCTCTCTCTCTCTCTCTCTCACACACACACACACACACACACACACACACACAAAAACATAAGCATGGCCAAAGCACTATTATCTCTCTCCTTCCTCTTCCTCCTCCACGCCCTCTTCTTCACGACGCTCCTCAAACCGTCGAACTCACTGCCTGCGACTGATGCGAACACAAACTTCATCGAGTCCTCATGCAAGTCCACGCACTACCAGGCGCTCTGCATCCGGTGCCTCTCCGGCTACGCCTCCTCCATCCAGCAGGACCCCCGCCTGCTCGCCCGGGCTGCGCTCCAGGTCAGCCTCGACCGGGCCCGCGACGCCTCGTCCTATGTTGCACGGCTGTCCCAGTTCCAGGGCATCACGCCCCGGGAGTCCCAGGCCGTGAGGGACTGCGTGCAGAACGTGGGCGACAGCGTGAGCAGGTTGAGCCAGTCCATCGACGAGCTCGGCCAGATGGGAGGCCAGGCGGCCACGGGGGACGCGTTCGAATGGCACATGAGCAACGTGCAGACGTGGGTAAGCGGGGCCCTCACCGATGAGAACACGTGCCTCGACGGGTTCTCGAGGCCGGACATGGATGGGAGCGTGAAGAATTCGGTGAGGGGGCAGGTGGTGGAGTTGGGGCAGGTGGTGAGCAACGCGCTGGCCCTGGTGGACACGTTCGGGTCGAGGCACCGCGGGGCCAAAGCGCAGCCGTAGCTCCGGGTCATCACGCCGGGAAGCCAAGGTCAGGGTTGAGGCTGAAAGAACACGTTGGTTGGCGTAAATGGCGATGAGAAAGGAAGGTGGTTAGTAGATGCATAACATATGTAGGAACTTGAGTTCTGCTGTCGCATGTTAAGCTTTTCGAATGTTAAGAAGTTCTGTGAAATGTGTGAATGTAAGAAAAAGTGACGGTTGCTCTCGCTCTGTGTTTCTCTCTTTTGGGGAAGAAGACTCCCCGCGAAACCCTAGTATTGGCAGCGTGGCTGTGTGTGGGACTGTTTAGACCCGATCGTGACCCGGTCAGGCCCACTAAGCTCTAACAACGAACTGAGGCAGGTATTAGACCCGAGTATGACCCGGCTAGGCCCACTTAGTCTGGTTCACGTCAATGTAAAATTTCAAGCCTGATATCTGACCCCGTATATTACGTTATCTCTAGTCAACGAAAAAGTGTCTCACAATCATTCTATTCTCTAAGGCTGATTTTGCTTAGAAATAATTTTTTTTATTTCGTATCCGAGAATAATTTCCAAGCATTTAAAGATATTTAGTAACTGTCCAAAATTTCTATTATTGAAATAGAAAAAAGAATAGAAATACATTTAGTAATTGTACAAAATTTCTTTTTATTAATAATATTTTAAATTTTTTTATATTTCTTTCTTTTTTTCTTGTTTTTTTTTCCTTTTCCTTCCCCTTCCTTGGCCATGGTTAGCGAGAGCGTCATAGCCCTTGCTAGCCGGCGGCAAACTGGACCCTAGCCACCGCCCTTGCCATATCTAGTGAGGGCAGCTCATGGCCTGAGTGAGGGCGGCTATTAACTTGGGTGAGGCCCACTCTCATCGAATCCGGCGAGGGTGGCAATGAGGGTCACCAACGCTAGATCCGATGGCCAACAGCAGGCCAAGAATGAAGAAGAAGAATAAACCAAGGAGAAAGAAGAAAATCAAGAAGAAGAAAAAATTTCTTTTTCATTTCTAATTCTTGTTCCCGAAACAAGAAACTATTTTTTTTTGCCTTTTGATTCTATTTTAAAACTGATTCTGAAAATAAATTTTTGCAAATTTGTGCTCGAAAACAAAAAATTTATCAAATGAATTTTTGTTTCAAAACTGATTCTAAAAATAAAAAAACAAAAATAATTACTATTAGGTAACTTGACAAACGCGCCCTAAGTGGTTTGTAACCATTATGAGTGAGCCTAGGCGAGAAAATATTAGGTGCATTCAACGCTTCACGTAGGATATGCATTGAACCATCCACTGATGGACACGTGGCCATAATGGGCCCATTTTTCAGACCTTTTCTCTCTCCTCGGTTATTCCTCTCTCGTTCGTTGCTCTCTCTCCTCTCACCATTTCTTCCTTTTCTTTTTGCCTTTCGAGGCCATGGACGACGCTTCGTAGATTGCAGCGTCACCGGCCAGCCATGGACGACCCACTCACCAGCATGCCGATGACCTGTTCTTGGAGATGAGCTCCTTCATTGCTGGCCACTCGCGTAGAGATTCTTTTCCGATGACCTGTTTTCGGAGACGAGCTCGTCGAGCTTCCTTCTCCACGTGGAGACCTTCGACTCCTTGCGCTCCTCCTCAGCCTCCATCTTTTTCACCGTGATCTCGTAGGTCCTCCATCTCCACCTCGTGCTTCTAAATTTGCTTCAGTTCGGCGACAATGGCTTGGTCCGCCTACTGAATCTCCTCACTGTTGTACAGGCTCTAGGCCAACAAAAGCTCAGCGTTGGCCGCCTTGATGGAGGTCGCCATCGCGTCGGCGTGCCAGTGAGCAGGTTGTCCATGGTTGGCCGGTGACGCTCAATCCACGAAACGTCGTCCATGGCGCCTCAAAAGGCAAAAAGAAAATGAAGAAAATGGTGAGAGGAGAGAGAGCAACGAAAGGAGAGAGAAAAGGTCTGAAAAGTGCGCCATTATGGCTACGTGTCCTCTTTTCAATTTTCAAGGGCATTACTTGCTCTCACTCTCACTCTTCTACGTTTCAAAAACTCTCTCTCCTCTTTTCTTTTCAAGGGCTTCTTCACCTGCTCTCTCTCTCCCTCCTCATGTGCGTTTCTATATTTTACCTTTGGAATATGCAGAGGTGATCCTTCCCGCACTCTGACTTCTTCAACGAAACCCCGTTAATCTTGCTGAAGCTGTGGAGTCGTCTTGCTGGGGTTGCTGACAGGAAGGACGTCGGAGCAACCCCCGGAGCAAGGCGGCGACCTCATGACTTGGGTGCGATATTGCATCGAGGACCACTCGTTATCCTGTCACGACTCGGCAGCTCCAGCAAGACTAACGAGTTTCGTTGAAGGAGCCAAAAAAACGTAAAGGAGCACCTCTACATCTTCCAAAGGTAAAATAGAAAGGCACAAGAGGAGACAGAGAGCACGTGAGAGAAGCCCTTGAAAATTAAAAACAAGAGAGAGAGAGAGAGTTTTAAACGGAAGTTTTTTAATGAAAAACAAGCTCCGTTTATTTAATGAAAAATAAACTATTTAAAAAATAATTATTCATATTATTTAAAATAATTAATAAAACGTATTCTAAATATTTTCATGAACGATGAAAATATTATTTTTTATTCATTAATTTTTATAAGGAATATAAAAAATCGTTATTTTTTAAAAAATATTATTTAAATTATTTATTTTTCGGCGAAACGAACGCTCAGCCAAGAAGGAAGTCCAGCAGGGGAGCTAAGATTCCAATACTTTGGACTGTGGAGAACCCATAATCCTACCCTTAGGTGGCCACGTGCGATAGCCTTGCCTCGATCGATTTTCGATTTGACTAGAAAATTCGATTGCCTTTAATTTCTCCGCTTGATATTAGAAGTTGCGCGATTCCTACAACGATAAACAGGATTTCGTGGCAATTCAATTATTACGCTTTACAATTTACATAATAGAGAAAAGAAAATACGATGGTCGCGCGGAAACATAATTTGAGAAATTATAAAGACATTATGACTTGCTAATGCAAATTACCAAGCTTAATTATAGTTTTTGGTTTAAAAATTCCAAATAAGGGTCCAAAGTGCTTTTGTTTTCTCCATATAAAGGTCTAAAGTGCTCTCATTTTCTCAAATAAAGACATGAAATGAATCTTATTTTACAGAAAAAATGACACAAATAGTCTCTGAACTTTTAGCCTATTGTACAATTTGGTCCCTGACCTTTTAATTTGTTCAATGTAATCTCTAAATTTTATCATAATGTTCAATTTGATCCTCAAACTTTTAATTTGTTCAATGTGATCATTGAACTTTTTTATACATATTTTATTTAATCTCTAAACTCTATAAAAATGTTCAATGATAGAATAATCCGATTGAAGCGTTATGATGATACGTGTGTAATGCATTATATGTTTCAGAATAGAACCCATTCTTCTACCCTTTCCCAAGAGTCGAAAGATACCCCGTCTTTGCATTTATTACATTTCTTTCTCCACGGGTATCGGAATAGTCTTATTCCTCAAAAGAAAGATATTACCCTGTTTATCAAAAGGTAATGAAATTGCACGTGCCAAATGGGTCAAAGAAGGTAGGGTTCCTCGGCAAATCATTCGAGCTAAAATTGATTATTGTTTCTATAGAGTCTGAACGGTGACATTGAATATTTTTATAGAGTTAAATTAAATATCTACCACAAAGTTTAGAATCATGATAAATAAATTAAAATTTTAAAGATTAAATTAAATATTAAACTAAAATTTATAAATTATTTTGAATAAATTAAAAATTCACGTATAGGCTTCAGGAATTGTTTGTATCGTTGTCAGCCGGGAGCAAACGAAATCCAGAAGATCTTTGGCGCTTATGTAGCTCCGCCCAACGTCGGAGGGGACCGCCCGCGACTGCAGCGTTTCTCCTCCCTCCACCACCACCACCACCACCACCACCCTCGCTCTCACCACACCTCTCTCGCCGGAGATCCCCCACCGCGCGTGTGTCCACGTGCAGAAGAGCTCGGCCGCTCTCCCGCGACACCTTACCCACTTTCAAGCTCGCTCTTCCGAACCCGCATTCCCTCGGGCTCTTGACCCGATTCGCCGCTCTTGGTACTCGCCTGGAGCCACTGTTCGAAGCCAACCAATCGCTTTGCTTGTGCCGATCCGGTAAGATCCCGAACGCCGTGTTTGCATCGGTTTATTTTGGACTCGACCGTTGGGAATTGCATAGGGGGGTTCACCTGTTTGATGGAATGCCTCTGTGAGCACGTGCTTCAGCGAGATCGTGTCTGTTGTCCGATTCATGCTTTTCATGCCAGTGCGCGTTTCCATCTACTAGAGTTGGGACCTTGTTAATCAACGTAAACTTTGCCAGATGGTTTTTGCTTTTTTGGCGGCTGCACTTGTCCGAACAGTTGGTGTTGTGTCCTGTTGTGAATGTGCACGTACTAAAATGGACTGGCATTGGCGAAAATAATTCGGTAGAACACATACCAGCGTTGGGTGATCAATACTTGGGTGTTAAAAGGTCTGTAACAATTGGGCAAAATTTATTTGTGCACCCATGCCCCTGTATCTCCGGGGCCATATGACGCGAGGTGGGGCAGGAAAAACTGCAACTCTGCCAGAAAAGAGCGATATATCTAGCTTAATTTTGATTAGGGACTATCGAAGAAGTTTCAGTGGTGCGCAAAGGTTGGTATTAAATTCCTTATCCATCTCGCTCAATGACCTGGCCTTACGTTTATAGCCAGATGTTGGGGCTATCAATTTGCATAGATAGAGGTTTGCGTTGACAAAGAGAAGATGAAGCATAAATGCATATGTGAAAGCTAAACATTTTCAGTTGAGAGACTACCCGGAGACCTGAACGATGCTGAAGTTTCTTCCTTTCTTTTCTAGAGATTTCCCGTTCTCATTCGAGTTCTGTGTATCTGCAGGGTGGTTTTTACGACATTGAACTGATGAGCGGCTCCAGTGCATCTACTAACTTACGCGCTGCTTTCTCCCATTGTGTGCAGCAGGTTCGGAGTTATGATTACCATCACTACCTTTGCCTTCTTGAACTTCCACCCAACATGCGCAAGGCCGCATTTGCCCTCCGCGCTTTCAATGTTGAAACATCCAGAGCCATGGACGTTGCTTCTGATCCAAGAATTGGCC
Organism: Syzygium aqueum; assembly: GCA_031216185.1. NCBI lineage: Eukaryota > Viridiplantae > Streptophyta > Magnoliopsida > Myrtales > Myrtaceae > Syzygium > Syzygium aqueum. The sequence continues at coordinate 4,226,631 of CM062235.1, read as the reverse complement.
TCATGCGACTTGTCTGGTGGCAGGAAACCATAGACAAAATATTTGCCAATAAACTAATCGAACACCCAACTGCACAGGCCTTATCTGCAGTTGTATCCGAGTTCAAATTTAGCAAGGCATGGTTGAAACGATCTGTTGAAGCTCGTATTAATGACGCTAGCAGAGAGGTGACTCAAATGCCGGGAACCATCGATGAATTGGAAAAATATGCCGAGGACACTGCATCAACCATTCTGTACACGACACTTCAATCTGGTGGAATCAGGTCCACTGCCGCTGATCACGCGGCATCTCATATTGGAAAGGCCAGTGGCCTTCTTTTGCTGCTCAAGTCGCTGCCATATCATGCTAGCAAGAGCCGCCACTCATTATATATACCTAGAAAAGTGGCAGCCAAGCATGGATTGCTGGTTGAATTGGGAGGTCAATCGGAAGTTCGATTAGATTCCCGCGAGAAGCTTTGCGATGCGGTATTCGAGATGGCATCTGTGGCTAACATCCATTTGCAGAAGGCTCGTGAGTTAGCCGGAACAGTGCCTGCAGAGGCGATCCCAGTGCTGCTTCCGGCTGTGCCTGCGCAATTACTGCTAGATACCCTCAGTCAGGTGCAGTTCGATGTGTTTGATTCAAGGCTAGCACGAGGAGTTCTAGGAATCTCTCCTTTGTGGTACCAACTGAAACTCAAATGGAGTTCCTGGAGGGGTAGATACTAGAGAATAGTCATTCGTTGTGAGTTGAATAATACAAGGAAACTGATTACACAACCAGCAGCGGATAAAAGTTTGAATTTCTGGTCATGTGAGAGGTGTTTTTTTTTTTCCCGTGAATAGCATCTTCTCACTTTAATTTTCACCATGCTCGAATGAGCTGGACTACGACTGTTGTGCTTTTTTGCATTTTAAGGAGGGGCAGTGGTGAATTTCTCGATCCTCAAGCAGCATTGGTTATTGAGCGAGCTTGGGGTTGAGCAGAATTCATAAATGGCTCCGCTGTGGACAGTTAAGAGACTTACTTATTGCATGTCTTCCTCATGTACTTTTGTTGGGCTTATAACAATATGAGACTGAAAGTAGTGCAGCTTCTTACCATATATTTTTTCTCTCTGCAATCCTCATCCTTTGAAGGAGAATCACCTTGATTTTAGGCCGGGAAAGCTTTGATGCTGTGATTTATTTATTTATTTTTTTGGTAAGGAATGATGCTGTGATTTTAATTGCTTTCAAAATGCACAATTGTGCGTGGTTCATTATTTGCATACTCTGCAGAAGATCGGTGTCACCCATGACAGGGAAAATCAGGGATGAGTTCCGTAATTTGCAGAACTTTTGAAATTAATTTGAGGTTTGCATCAAACAACCAAATCGATGAGAATTAAGAAACTGAAGAACAGAGAGGATCTGCAACTTGTGGAACACCAGTCATGAATCTTGACAACCACCAGACTTAAAATCACCATTGCCTTCAGTCGCTCATTCTATCATCTGTAAATTTATAGGTTAATCGTTTTGAATCTCAGTGGATTAGCAATGCCACCACCAGCCTGACCTTTGTTCACCTTCTCAAACTTCTAAATCCTGCAAGGTGTGTCAATCCCACCCAGATGATCATACCCACAAGCATCTTGCCGAACAGCGGGTGATTGAAGTACACCACAGGCACCATGACTCTCCTCGTGGCAGCTCCCGGCTCGCCCACTAAACCGACAATTGTCCCTTTGTAACTCCCTTTCCTTTGGTTCCGTCCATCTCTTGACCCAACAAAATGTAACTTTCGGCTGAAGTGAAATGGGAGTGCCTTCTCGCTCTGCATATATCGTACTGAGCCAATCGTACGTTTTGTTCATGGGATTACGAGCATCTTTCTTAGCAAGAAGACCTCACTTCTTGGTCCAGTTAAGTTCTGGTCCATGCCGGGTTATCAATTTGAAGATCTTCACTACCTTTCTTCCTAGCCTGAAGCCAGAGGCTGTTCTCATTCTTTAGTTACTGAAAACTAAGAATTCCTCAGAGATAATAAGGGCTTATGAAGCACAAGACATGAGGACAAGGGATCTATGTCGTGACGATTCTTTGGCTGTTATTTTTTGTCGGAAGCACACAAGTTATAATTGTTGCCATTGACAAATCCTTTTTTCAACTAGTTTTGGATTGCAACAACAGTAAATGATTTCAAGTTTATGATGCCGAGTCGCTTCACTATCCAAGGCATTGCTTAGAGCATGCCGAAACTCTAACATCGGATTTTGATTCTTGTTTGCAAATAGAGATGGCCTTTAAGAAACCTGGAAAAGGAATACGATGATCATTTTTGGCTCGAAATGATTACGTGAACTAGGTCTTGTTGTCAGATGTCTCGACATTTTAAGTGTCCTATATAAAAAGATGAAAATACATTTTCAGTGGACAATGAAAAAAGATGAAAATACACATACGAAAACCTACTCTTTTTACAGTTCCATAGCAAATGACACAAGCTAGTCAACAAAGATTCAACCTTTAAAGCCGATATGTAATCTGTGCTTAGTCCCTCTTAAAGACAGGGCAAGACTAATGAGTAATTAAGAGAGCCAAACCAGAGTGCGGAAAAATGGATCTGCTTCTGAAAACTGTTCACAAGTCATTCATACAATTGTAGGGTGCGTAAAAGAATGTAAGATCACGATAAATTAGACGAAAGGACCCCAAGCAGAATACTTAGACTACTGTGGATCAAAAGAATACATGTCAAAATCACTGAATTATGGACAGGCTAGAATGGAACACCCTAAAACACTCACAAACCAACCTCACTAAAGCTACAATCCGGCAAAGCAACATGTAGGAAACACTAGAAGGAGGTGGCGACGATGCGCCTAGCGGGAGACAGATATGAGAGCACAGAGTATCGTTAGCAGAGCGACAGCCGCGGTTGATATACTGGCAGTGATTGTGACTGCCGAAGAGATATCTTCAGGCCTGCAATTGAAGGCATAGAATTTTAGTATGACATGAAAGCTTTCACCAAAACACCAAAAAAATAAGATGGTTCACAATCCTTGTTTCTTTATGCTTCAGTTTTTAGATTAAACACATTTCCATGAACATACCAAAAGAAAAAATGAGCAGTGGACGTGTTTTGTCAGGGTCAAAGGTGTAAATTTGAAAAGGAATAGCCAGCCTAATTGGCAGATGATAGTTCTATCTACCGAAACAAAGAATTAAGAGGCAGAGTTGGATTACGTACTTCTGCAGATGGCTAAGTGCACCGCAGTACAGAGCATTATCAGGTATCGGCATCTCAGTCTTATTATTCTCTTCTGGATTGATGATCCTCATGTAAGTCTCTTGGCCAAGGTACCATGAGTCCAGGTTTTCTGTTCTCAAGTTCCAAACTCCAACATTGTCAAGGGATATGAGGATTGCTGTCCATGCTCCAGGATAGACCTAGAGAAAGAGTAATCAGTATAAGCAATCTTTCATCTGTCTCCCATCTACTTCGAAGAAAATCAAGCGTTGACTAAAGAAACAAGAAACATGAGGGACTTCAGCTTCTTCGGAACTAAAATAAGTTTTTCAAGCGTTTATCTGTTTGTATAACAGGAGATGCCTCAGAGCATCACCACTACAGGATCATTTGCGAGTTGCGACAAGCATCTTTCACACTCAATTATAAAGCACTACGAAGGCACGCTACAACCAACGAAATGCTCAGTCTTCCTCGATGAATGCAGAAAATGAGCCCAACCACCGTGAGAAAGTTGAGGGTGAAGATAAGGGTATTTGAAATTTTATCTGATAAAAGTTTTTGACACGTGAAAACACACCTGGATTGTGGAGCGGGCAATGCCATCCCACTTATTATATGTACCTCTGCTGTTTTCTGTCCACTCGCCATAATCCATCCTGTACATAGAAGATATTTGTCACCACTTCTTGATTAAAAAGAAAAGGGAATTCCTACGACTCCAACTAACAAAGTAAATAGCACCAGTATAACCATGGAAAGCAAAAGCAACGTTGCAAGTAGGCATGGCAATGCAGAAGAAGTTACCCCACTACAAAGAATGCATATCCACTCATGTGATACGACTGCACCTTAGTGTCATTGTTTTGCAATATTACTTCCATAAATCCCCTATAAGTTCCATTAATCACAGATGTTTCCATCTTTGGCGGTCCAGTCAGTGGTTTATTGGGGAAGTCAAGCTTATATACTCCTTTCACTTTGTACTGGTCAGCAAGCCTGATTGGGGTGGCGGGATTCACAAACGAGACTCCACTTAGCGCTGTGCGCCGTTTTCCATCAATCGTCACTGGAGGAGCATTTCTCAATACATACACATCAGTCACGTTGATTGAGCCATAGCGGAAAGACCCCTGTGGATTGGGACGAGCCCCACTGGCAGTCACATTCCATCTGCATCCCAGTGTCAGATCAGAGATTAAGATTCAATTATCTATTGTTTCAGTTAACAAAGTAATAGTAAATGCCGTGTCAGCGATTAAAAGATCAAGTTGCAACAAATAAGGAAGGCACTTTTGACGCCACATGTGATTTATTTTCAAACATTTGCTGCAGTGATCTTCTCACCGACTTTTGAAACTAACAAGGACCAGACACACTCCCAGAATGTTAATATAAGACATTCCATCTTTTCATTGCAGTGACGGTTTTTCCAGATAAAAAAGATGTCCAGATGTTGAATCCAAGGCGATGCAGACTCAACATACTCTTGCCATAATCAGTAAAAGAAATGTAAGTTTCTCTGCATAAAATTCCAGGAAGCATACCTGATCGATCTAGCTTGGTTCATAGAATAGGTTTTGTCAAATTCATCATTGGGTGCATCCGGAAGAGGGCCAGCTGCCTTCCCTTTTGAATTTGTGTAATGCAATATGGCAACGCCAGTTACTCTTTTCCAAAGAGATTCATTCACGAACCGGGCACTTGCTACAATGTAATAATCAGAGCTAGCATTCTGATCCATTGTCACCAAGAATGAATATGATTGACCAACATGGATGTCCAAACTAGTATAATTCTGTTGCACTGTGTATGATCCCTCAGTCTCAGCTAAAAGGAGGTTATGGTTTTGAATCCTGAAATTCAAGCTTGTTGATATTCCCACATTGTGCACACGGATGCGATATGTTTTCCCTGTTGATCATTGGCATCGGTAAGTCTCATGTTGTTTATAATCCTACAAGCTAAATTGATGATTTACCCTCCCCTTCAAACAAATCAATTCTTTGAAACAGGAAGTAATTCTAGTATTGTTGACTTCTACTCTTTTGAGCAGGACTTACTAAACCTCCCCACACCCCCAAACGAAAAGAAAGAAAGAAAACAGAACGATTCAACTTTAGGAAAAAAGAACAGCTTTCAAATCATTCATGCAAATGACGCAGACAATTTTTTGAACTTGTTGTGCGGTTCCAGCCACATCCACCACAACCCATGAACTAGTTACAGGATAAATTATTGTATTTGCTCACTTTAATTAGACCAAGCAGCATTATGAAATGATCAAATAACTACAATTTATGAGATTGTTAATGACATTGACCATAAATATGTTTCCTGATAAGGCAAAATGTTGGAGATGATGAAGCAAAAATCAAGAACCATAATTCTGCTTACACAAGAAGAGAATACCAGAAAAGAGCGTGAAAACATAAGATACACCCTTAACGTTGCCACGGTGATGCAGAAATTCTTACTACATGGCTGCAATGCGTAAATCATACTCATAGTTTAAAAGCTACCAGATAATTTTGTCACCTACCTTAGCCAGCCAAATTCTTTTTCTAGTACACAACTGAGAGTCTTGAGGAAACTCCACAATGACAAGGTGAAACTCCAGCAAAATATTATCAATTGGAAGCAGAGCTCATCTGGCCTATTTAAATAATTGCAGATAATTTGTTTAATAATATAACCTTAATTAATATTACCTGGGTGGACTGTAATGGTTTCATAATCAATACCATCCGGGACCAGCGTTGTATTATATTGGTAAGGTCCTTTCCCATTAATAAGAACACCATCGGGCATCTCGAGAGCTTTTCCACCGTTGAGGGACTTCCTCAAGGCCTAAAACAAAAAGCATAATCTATCTTAAAAAATAAGCTTTCGACTATATGCCACAAACCCAAATCATCTAACAATCACCAACCGTATGATTCCTGGTATACCAATCACCGATCAGAATAATAATATCGCCATCAGGAGTCGCGAAAGGAATGGGGATTATAGGCCGGTTATTGATAATAAAGCCACCGAATCCGCCCGATGCTTTCTGGAAATTAGTGGAGGGGAAGTAAAAGAAGCTCCCAATCTGATCTTTGACCTGAAACTGGTAAGTCCAGTTCCACTTTGAAGGAATGGGGCAATTGGTCCCCAGAACACCATCTTGCCACGAACTGCGCCGCTGCTGTATCCCAGACCTACTCATAAGCAACATATCACACACTCCACATGATCAAAAGAGCAGCAAAATCAAATCTTTCTTTGTTCCCCCTCTTGTCTCACAATGTCAAGTAAATCATACCAATGCATAAGAAGACTCTCGTCCAGCTTGTTGCGAACATTGATGACGACATTGTTGTTAGTAGTGACATTGATAGTAGGTCCTGGAAACTTGTCATTAATTGCAATAACCTGCGAAGCAAAATCGAAACCCAAACGATAAGCCCTGTGGAACATTCACTCTGTCGACACTACATTGTCTAACCAAAACGTATCTGCTCGAAGCAACTACTGAAACCTCATTTCGCACAGATCCGTACCTAAAATGGAAACTTTTGAGGACTTAGCACAAACCCATCATCTATAAGCAGGCAAAACGCTAAGCTCAACACTGAAAGACGGAGCACGAAGGAGATAGATACAGGAAAAACAGAGCAGGAGATCTGAGCACGGACCTGTTGAGGGATACCGAGTGGAGAGGCAGTGATGTAGGAGACTTTGAAATCGTAGAAAACGAATGGATCATCAGCATAACAGGAGCCCAAGAGCAGGCCAATGTGGACGAGCAACAGCAACACTGCGGTGGCGAGGCCATTCAAAGCCATTCTAGAAAGCTCCTTCTTTTCTATCCACTCTCAGCTTGTTCGTGTCGAAAATCAGGGGCGATTTTTCCCAAGCTTTTATGGGCTTTGCATGATCTGGTAGGGAAAAGGCAAAAATGGGGAAGACAGAGTAGCCTCTCTGCGTGTGTGAAAGAGAGAGAGAGAGAGAGAGAGAGAGAGAGAGAGAGTCTGCGTGTCTGAGGAAACGGCTCTTTTTTACTTTATCTGCTCTTGTGGGCTCTTAGCCTCTTATAAGCACATTAGCTCCGGGGGACAGTCTGCAACCAAAAAAAAACACGCAAAAAGAAAGAAACAATTACGGGGACCAACACCCTTGAATGCTTCTCGTATATTTGTCCAAGAAAAAAGAAAACACCGTGAAATTTGCAAGTCTATGCTAACGTTTTCCTTTTTGCAAGAATATGTAGATGAACCCACTTTTCAGTCTTTTGCGCGGTGGTGGGTCAAAGACAGTTCGGATTGGGAGCGAGAATCATCGCGATCTGTTGTTGTTCGAAACTTTTTAGATGTATGTTCTTAGTTTAACGGGTAGTCGTAAAAAAACAATTCGAGGAAATTCGTCAAACGGGGGAGAGAGAAAGAGGGGTCGAGGATCGGATTCCGATCCCAAGCTCCTTTCTTGTCGGTCACCACTCGTCGGTCATGCGTTGCCGAGCATGACCGTGCATGGTGCGGAAGAGAGAGAGAGAGAGAGAGAAACAGAGGAGGTGGTGATGTGTGACAGCTTATCGCCAGTTCAGGAAGAGACGAAATCAAGGCAAATCGGGTCGCACCAGCTCGCCATTTAAAAAGCGACACCGGGGTGGTTTTCATTCCCTATTCACGGATGACAAATCCAGCCACGGAGCCCACACACTGCCCCCCTTCTTCTCCGAGATGCGGATACGAATGGCAACTTCGGATCCTGAATCTCGAGCCTTGATTTTTTCTTGCTTACCTTCTTGAATTAACGCTTGCCCGAGGAGGGCACGGGCAAGGAAGGCATCATCAAGCCCGGACACCATTATCATACGAGCGCGTATGAAAAGCAGCAGCTGCAGAGACAGCTCTCCCCCCCGGCAGCAACGACGGGAAGAGCGCGTGAAGGGGATTAACGTTTGACCGCTGTCAGTCTCGTCTCCAAAGGTTAAACAGCGCAAGAAAGGGAAGAGAACCCAAGAAGCAAGAACCATAAACAGAGAGAAATCAATAGAAAAGGAAACAACTTTTTCGGCGTCCCAGATCTTCTCTCTGAAAATGCGCCACATGGTTGCCAGCCCATCGCCATTCCCACGCGTGGGCCCCCCCCCTTCCTCCCACACGGCCATTAATTAATAGTTCCGGTCCTTTTTTTTTTGCCTTGCTTCCTTTTTTGTCCTCTTTTTTTTGTGTTTTGTGTTTTTTTAATCTTTTTTTATGGGAAAAATAAAAGGAATTCAAATAATAAATTGGCAATTAGCAGCGTTGGTTAAGGTAACAACGCCCACTAACCGAACCGTTTGATTCCGGGTCTTCAGCTTTTCAGTGTTTTTTTTACTGTCTGGAGTGACCGAGATTACCCTCTTCGCTTTTTAAACCTTTTTTCGACCAGTAAAATTGTTAGGTTTACCTACTCTTCATTGTTTTAATTTTGACCATAACAAAGAAGGACTCGTCGAAGTTTAGAGGGATGATTATACGAATGATTCGGAGATTAAATTGAATATGTATCAAAAATTTATTAATTCGAAGATAACATTGCATTTGTTGGGAGCAGCCCAGCATATTTGGCAATCGATTTGAAATATTCTTAAAATTGCTTGTCAGGAATACCTAATAGGAAGGAGTCATATTATGGTAGGACATTGAAAAGGAAGAAATCCAAATAAGAAGTTTTATTCGGAAATAATATCATCCAATTAAAGGAATTCCAATCGGGGAGATTTCTAATTGGGAGGCGATTGTCAATCAATTAGAGAGGATTCCTAACTTGAGTGGAAATATACTACTATAAACAGAAAGGCTTTGGTGGAGGTTTCCGTGTGCACCAAAAAATACTCCATAGAAATTACAAGAGTTTTCAACAATGTGTATAAATACGAGAAATCAAGTGATGACGTGTTTTGTGACAATTGTGAAGATTTATTGTGAGAGAAACATTGTTTGAATGTTAATTGTAATCCTTTAATTATAATGGAGCAGTTCCTAGACCAGCATCTCGTGATTTTTCCTATATTGGGTTTTCCACTTAGAACTTTCGTTCTTCTTTTACAATGCTAATTGCGTTTTTTCTGCAAATGGAATATTAGACAACATCTTGCGCGATTCTGACAGTTACAATTCCGCTGCCAACGATTGTGATCCAACTTGATTTACATCAACACTTCGGGTCAAAGTTTAGGACGACATTAAATAAATTTAACGAATCATCACGTCATTTTTTTTTCTGAATTTGAATGGTTAGACTTGTCCTGAGATTTTACTTAGGAAAGAAAATGAAAATTGGAAGTGACAACATGATGACCAATTTTTGCGGGGCGTGGGGTCGGAGGCAGAGAAAATGGCAAGCCGAAAGCGGAAATTGTTCCACCAGAATTTTTCATAATAAAAATAGAAAAAAAGAATTGCCATTTTCCAAGATGACATTTTTAAGGTTTTCCTCCAATTTTTTGGTATACCGATTGCGACACATAAAATTTTCATCCAAATAGTATTTTTTTCATTTTTTTTTCATAAAACTCGGAGATTGAATTACGAGAAAAACATATCCATATGCATTATCTTGCATTCTCCTTTTTCTCAATTGTTACTTTGCTTTCGCATCTAAAATTTAGGATATCATGCTCACACTGAATATCAAAAGGAGGAATTGTGTATTTTCGTGAACCAACCCCGTTAGTCTCCCTCGAACTGCGGCCCCGAGCTCGCCTGCTCTCGCTTTCTCTCTCTCTCTACCTCCTGTCGGAGTTGCAAAGCAAACGTGCCATGCATGGACCATTTCCAGCAAGGCAAGAGATGATTGCAATTGTGGAAAAAGTGAGAGATGGCAAGCAAATATGCGAGCCCTTCATCGTCCGATCGAGTGCGGAAGCGATAGGGCCGCTTCCGACGAATGTTCATTTGGCGAGTTTGCTTTGGCAATTGAGAGCAATGACCGATCATCATCATCATCTCTCCATTTATTTGGACACTTCAGCCATTTCGAAGAAGAAAATTATTTAAAAAGTCTTAAATCTATTACAATTGTGTCAATTCAGTCCTAAACCTCTTGTATTTGTGCCAACTTAGTCAATCCGACCAATTTTTGCCGGCCAACGCTGACATGATAATTTTAAAATATTTTTTTTTGAATATTTTATTTTTATTCTCTTCCTTCTTTTATTTTTTTCCCCACAGTGGCCGACGATGCTCCGGCAAGGCTCGCTGCCCACTGGGTGAGGCCACCCTTGTTATGGCCTTGCCCGCGGCTGGCGAGGCCATGGCTGCCTTCAATCGCAGCCAGCCTCGCTAGCCGCAAGCGAGGCCGCCTTCAAAGGAGCTCTGCAGGATCAAAGCATGCGATTGTAATGCAGCACAAGATCAGTTCCTTCTTCCGCAGCTCTTCCCTCCGTCGTATTCATCTTTGCTCCTCCTAGATGACAGTGATGACGACTTGGCTCGCGGTAGGCGAGGCTAGCCTTGCCGAGATCTATGCAAGGGCCACAACCCTCGCTGGGCACTGTAGAGAAAAGAAAAAGAAAAGAAGGAAGAAAATAAAAATAAAATCGAAAAAAATTATTTAAAAATTATCACGTCTACTTCGGCCGGACGGTTGGCTAAAATTGGTTAGATGGACTGAATTTGCATAAATATAAAAGATTTAGAATTAAATTTGCATAATTATAATAGGTTAGAGAACGTTTTTGATAATTTTTCCCATTTCAAAGGGGACATTCACAACCCTTGGAGATGGGACGCAAGAGCATTCCCATGCACAAGAGAGGAAAAGAAAAAAAAGGAATTCATCTCAAGTTAAACGGGGGCAGGGTTGTCACCAATAGGGATGAGCGATTCTAGATTCTATATAGATTCTACCTAAAATGTAGAATTTACCCGTTGAAACAGGGTTCCTTATTTTTTGGAACCAGAAACCTACTATGTTATAGGTTTCAAGATCGTTCCAAGATCTATTCAGGTTCTACTTGTATTATTAATTAAACAATCACAATGAATTATCGATTTTAATGACCACAACTTATTTTTACAATCCACTAACCACAACTTATATTTAGACATACGAAGAATATAAAAAATTAACAAAGTCTCAGCCATAAAATGAAAGCTCAGATTAATAGTTTCATATTATACATTCATCTTCGAACGCCATGAAATACCATGAGATCGCACAAAAATATAGACCAAGAAAAACTCAAAAACCCATTACAGGTTCTAGATTCCATCTACCTAGAACCTACTTGTTGAAATAGGTTTCTCAATTTTTGAAACTTGGAACATATCCTGCATACCTTAGAACTTGAAACCGGATAGGTTCTCCTGAGTCCGGTTCTCAAGTTCACGGGTCCGGTTCCAGGTCCCAAGCTTTACCCATACATGCTCACGGAGCGCCGCTCAGTTCACTGACCATCCCTTTCATTCGAAATTTGGAATATAATAACATGGTTGACACATCAATACTAATTGCGTGAAAGGGAGAGTTAAACAAAAATATCGAGAAGTACAACTTTTAGGGTAAAAAAAAAATGATGAACAAGCCGGACGGCTCGTTCTCTGAGGCGTTTGGAAGCCGCAACATCGTGCGATAGTTACGGAACAATCACAAAATAACGGTCTACTAAGTTATATGTGGCGATACTTCCTATTATTTTTTCCTCGGAAAATACTTGATAAAATGGAGATAAAGCTAAATTATACGTTTGGAACTACTAATGTACTCGAACAGAATGGAGCAATAGGCTCAATCAACCTCCATATCTCACGCCTAGAAACCAGCTTTGTTAATCAATTCGTGACAACAAACTTTTTTTTTGGTTGAAGAATTCGTGAAAACATTGACTTTATTAGCTTTTTGCTTTTGCTTGGGGACAAACATTGTAGCCCAAAAATTAATAATTATGGGTTTCCCAAGAGTGGGCCAAATATCAATAATAGCAACCACAACAAGCAACAAATAAATAATGAATTAAGATGAATTTAATTATTCCATTTAATAATGTTGTCTGAATAATAGGTATATGCGGGTATGTTTGTGAAGCTGGTGCAACGATCTTGGCTTTTGTCATACGACTCAAGCCGCCAAAATGTGAGATTTTTGCTGTCTATTATAACGTAGCCGAGCCTACTACTACTACTATTACAGCTTTGACCCCAAAAAAAAATGAAAATAGTATTACACAAACACAAATAAAATCTTATAAGTTCGAATCCGAAAGCATCATGACGACACTCGAGAGATCCAAGTATCGTTCGCAAGTCGAACTCAATGGGTGGAGTACACAATCATTGATTTTATTAGATTTGAGAAAATTACTAAAATAGTTTTAAACTTATTATACGGATGTCATTTCAGTTATAAACTTTTTAATTTGACTAATTTAATACTAAAACTTTTGATAATTTGTTAATGTAATCATTTCATCTAATTTTGACTAGAAATCGCTAACATAAACGCTAGTCGTCCTACGTGACAAGGTTAGCGCAAATGTGAATAATTTTTATAAAATTTTAAATGTTTTTCTAAATTTTTTAAATATATTTTTCGTTCTTCCATTGTGGTCAACGAGGGTTGCAAGCTCCTTGTTGGCCCCAATGAAAAAAATAAAGAAAAACTAAAAAACAACAAATTTTTGTAAAATATTGCAAAATTTGTCTTGTCAACGCCGGTTGTGCCACATACGGCAGTCGGTGTTCACATCAATGATTTCCTACCAAACATTGGTTGGAATGACCATATTAATAAATCGAGAAAATGTTTGGGACTGAATTAATCAAATTAAAAGGTTTAAGACTATATTAACCAAATCAAAAGGTTTAAGATTGAATAAACATCCGTACAATAGGTCTAAGACCTTTTTGGTAATTACCTCCCGTTAGATACTTTAGAGCCAATCCAATTAAATTTCGAGGGTAGGTGGAAAAAAAAAGAAATTATTACCATGGTCGTTCCTAAAATTAAGGAGCGAGAAAAGGAAAAGGAAAAGGAAAAAAAGGCCACGAATGGATTAGGATCATGTGGAATCTCCAACTTACATAATTCCATCCATAAAGAAACCAACCCCAAATTGATCCTAACATTGATCGCACCTTCGAAAAAATCTTGATGATAACGAATAAAGAACAACAAAGGAAAAAGGTGTGGTTTGCGTGGAAAATGATCGAACCCTAGACATCCTTTCATCAATGTCCTAACCTCGTGGTGTCGGCTTTGCTTTCCATGCAATTAAAGATTGTCCATTTCGAGTTCTTGACATATATATATATATATTATTTCACTTTATTCTTAGTGTGTGTATATGTGATGAGATGATCTTGCGTACAAGGAAAAGCCAGGAATATAAATAATGTGGTTAGATATGACTTTTATTGAATTATGTCTGCACCACGTTCATAACTTGCATGAGCTATAATCAATAAGTTTGGTTCCCTTTCCTCCTCCACAAGAAACCCTAACTACAAAAAATCGGGTTAACTAAAGCAAAGAAAAATGAAAAAAGAGAGAGCTTAGGGTAAAGGATTTGCTAACCCTCGATTTAAATCGGTGAAGTTACATCCCAATATTTAAGTGCTAGAAAACTTTTTTGAAACGAAAAAAAAAATTGGCGTTCGGAAATTCTTAAGTTCATTGTATTTTTGAGTGCCACACCACACTTGAGCTTACAACTTAACTACGTGTTGATATATAAAGGGGTAAAAGATTATTCTGGTTTGTTTCGTATCTCCTATAGTAGCGATGGTCACGACTAATGAACATTGGATTACACGATCGATTGCGGATTAAGGGTATCATAATGCGAATTTGGAATCTAAGGTCCCGAGCTCTACAGGGTTTAGTCACACTCCTTGTAATTGATATTTTTTGTGGGCATCCTATAAAATTGCACTTAATTGACATGCTAGCTAGAGCAGGTCGGAGCGATTTGAAATTTCAAAAAGACATTCATGTACGTTTTTCCAAGGACAGTGAGTAGCTGAATGTCATCTGCCCGAATTAATTTAAATAATTTCTCATGAACTTTGGTGAAGTTGGACAGTGACAACAATATTAGCGCCGGCCTTGTATAAAGTGTGATTTCCTATTTCATCTTTGGGGTAATCAGGGGATTCAAAATTATTTGGCCCAAAGAGAAAAAAGATGAAATAGGGACACTATTACCCCTTTGAATACGAGTTCTAGAACCACTAAAAAGAGGTCATCTTTAGTGAAGGATTTTCAAGTATCAAAAAAGAGATCCTTTTCTATAGCATCTGGGTCCGGGTCGAACTCGACGTGGAATGTTTCTAAATGCCAAACTAATAAAATCATCGGACGAGCAAGACTCGCCGTGTATCAATTAATGCGATATGTGACAACCAACGATAGTGTCGCTTGAAATGATGATCTCTTGGCCTTATATTTTCCTTTGTTTGCTTTGGACATAAGTTTTTCCAAATGACCGAATAGGAATTTCATAATCTGTAATTACTTGTCACGATCCTTTTATAAAAAAGAAAAGGTTCATCACATATAATGTCAAAGTGATATGTAACAAACAGACACTTCCCATTCCCCTTCTCCCGTGTTTTGTATGTAGGGCTAGGAATGGAGTAGAAACTAAGAAAAAAATTCATTAGGCTCAGGAATTCTTGCAGCATGTTACCATCTCTAACGTTTTCGCCTTCATGGTCCTAGAACTCGGCCGACATTACCACGACGGCGGTATAGTCGGCACGTGAAGAAAAATTCAAAAGCCGCTGCCCAACTATGAATGTCACCATTCCTCTTCAATCATTATGGGAGCATGAAGCAACCAACATATTCCCGTTTCGAGGAAAATAAGAGAGATTCATTAAGACTTGGGACTTGCCCCATGCGTGCTGAGCCCAGGCCCAGGACCTCGTTGGTGCAGAACGTCAGGATAAACCTGTGGATGAAAAACAAACTTCATGACATTCGGAAGAGAAGAAAGAACCCTCACCTTACGCCCAAAAAAGAAAAATCCTCGAAATAACCCACGTACAGGCGAGGATAAGAGTTATATCGTGTGATAATGACAAGCATAGAAAACGGTCGAATTGGAGAAAGTTCCGAAATTCGAACGTGGAAGTCAGTCGATGTGCATACCGCACAGGCAACGTGAGTAGAATACTTTCTTGTTAGGCAGAGAGATAATGATTCCCAGATTCCCAAGAGTATTTACGATCACAACATGTGAAATGCAAAATGACCCACAACCATCCCTTGAAGTTCTTGAACTGATTGTCATGCCTTAGCGTGGCTATTCATTATCACTTAGCAGAAGAGTCCAACATAATTACAGAATCTCATCAACTAGCTGAACACACCACATTTACCCTTCACATAGCATATAAACATTAGAAACTACACGGACCGATGGCCGAGATGCAAAAGCGAAAAAAAATTTCACTCTGCTTTCGACCGCTCGACCGTGATCTATTTTTTATTACACACAGTATCCCATTGAATCCCTAGCCTTATGACACTAGTACTAGTACTACAATTTCACATCCTTCATGCATCTTCCATCTTCTTCCACGCGACAAGAGATTTCAGAAATTCCATCACCTACTCGCAATTCCAACACATCCGTCATATATCAACATATGCTTCTGAAAACGCAAGTATGAAAAGATGAACAAGGATTCGCACCTCCGATGGGTCCCTTAGAGAGTAAATTGCCTTTGTTTCTTTGGGGACTGAAGATACCAAAATCCCAATGCCACATTTCTTTTTTCCCAGCAACTGATATAAATCATCGAAATGGCCAACTCATTTGCAAGCTTGCTTCAAGGTAGAAAATGAAGAAAAAATTGAAATTGCATGTGCGTAGTACCTTAAATGCATCTTCATCAGTTCTGTCATCACCAATATAGATTGGGAGCATGTCAGCTTGATTAGTGAAACCTGAGTCGATATGAAAGCAAGTTAATTTGTTGTAGCATAGTGCGCATCCGCTTATGTGCCAGAAAAGAGAGTTAAGGGCGGAAAGAAAAGATACCAAGAGAATCGAGCAGAAACTCCACGGCTTTCCCCTTATTCCAGTCCACCACAGGACGGATTTCTAAAACCTGGATGACCAAAAAGAAGTATGAGCAGCAAATTACTGAAACCCACTTCACAATAGAAAGTCACGATGCATAGATGAACATGGTGGAATCCAGACAAGAATTGTACCTTCCGTCCGTGAGTTATTTCCAAACGTGGGTAGGCTTTTAATAGATTGTGGACTAATTGAGCAATAGTGCGCCAATTCTGAAATCAGAGAACAAGCAATTAAAATGACGCCTGGAAGTTAAGCTGATTGAACATCACTGCAGCCCTTGGTAAGCTACAAACTGCAACCAGCCCTGACCTTTTCATCTACATTTCGGTAATGTACTGAGGCACAGAACTTGTTGTTCTCAACTATTGTGCCTTTAATTCCCTTCATCTTCTCGACAAGGGTTCTAAAAACCTGCATGCCAGGGTCAAGAATCAATATTCTAATTGCCACTTATATATAGATACAATAAAATAAAAAAGAAAATGAAGGCAGAGAAGTCGCACACCTTGTCAATCATTGGTAAAAATTCACCAGCGGGCTGGAACTGTTTTAATTTTTCACCCTATAATAATAAGAACAGACATCACTAAAAAGTTAAACCATCAACATGAAATTTATTTCCCCCGGAGAATCAATACAAGCATTCTCGAGTAGATCTTCGAATACCTGTCTGTCAGTTAATTTGACACAGCCATGATGGTGAATGGATGCAGTAACACCCACAGGACCCATAATATCCATCCCGTGGCTTCCAGCGTAATACAGTTCAGTCAGTCCTACCAACTCATGTACCTAAAAAGAAATTAAATCGATGTAAATCAGGCATAGCATCTTCAGAGTATCAATTGAGAAGTGAAAGTTGAAAGGTGAATTAAAGGCTTGAAATGTTCTGAACACCCCCTAAAGTGGAGTCCTCCAAATACCTTGTTGCGACTCCTCCCGCTAATAATGGTAGTTGGGAAGAACTCTGCAACGTTTTTCACAGCCAAACGCATCTGAAAATATATTGAGCAATGTCATAAAATAAATAACTATGGAATACCGAGAAACGAAGGGCTTCTGTGCTTACAAAACAATATTCTTACCTCACTAGACATCAGTGCATCATCAGGGTTGTCTACAATTGGCGAAAGAGTCCCGTCATAATCCAAAAAAATGGCTATCTTCTTCTTATTAGCCTGCTTCGTGATCTGCTCAAATGAATTGAGGGCTGATGGATGCTTAACCTGTGCAATCCGGAGAAATTGCAATTAAACAACATGAATTAGAGCAAATGGCATAGTATAGTGCTTAGCACATCATTTAAATCTAGAAATTATAGAATAGAATACCTTCCAAGAGCAATAGGCAATCTCGGCATCATCTAAAGCAACTTCAACACAATAACCTTTTATAAGCTTTTTACGAGGAGGAGACGAGGCTTTCATTGCATCTAGCCAACCATTAGAGAGAGCCTCATCGAGCTTTCCTGGATTTCTCCTCAGCATCGGTATGCATTTGCTAGAGGACAAGGTGGAATGAATGCCTAGTCTCGTCTTATTAATGGGTGCAGGGTCGGCAAGAACAGGAGATGAATGAGTAGACTTAAGTTCCATTGAATCAAGAATACGAGCACCACAGGACAACAGATCGTATTGATTGTGCTGGTAGTTTCCAGAAATGGCGCTTTTAAGAGTGACTTATAAGCTATAACCAAATATGCTTTATCCGACCCTCTTGTCGATGAAAAACCACCTCTTCAGAATTTTCTTATCACTACTATTGGGAGTGCAGTCCATTAAGTGCTGAGTTCCTGAGATCCGGTCATGATATAAAACACAAACGTTCAGCAAGATAACTATAATTAACACAAAACGAGACAGATCGCATTTATGACAAAAATACCTTCTCATTTCCAAAGCGCTGCATTTATAGCGGATTATTCATCGGAATGTTTGAGAAAAGCAACAATCTTCCAGATCCCGTGCGCTCAATACCTCCCTGATGGTCACTGCAAACAAAATCCACTAATTTAGCATCTGAAGTTTGAGCCTGTTTGCATATTTTAGCCCTGAAAACTTGTTCAGCAGCAGGAGGTAAAGAACCCATTTTACAAATGTAGACATGGAAAAGGGCAACCGAATATGCAAACAGCGATGACTTTGGTACTGGATATGTATACTCATATGTAACAATCAGTCCGAAATTTTTACATAACACTTTCATATGACAAATTGAAAAGACAAAAATGCAGAAAGAGAATACATGGCATGCAGTATTTGCACCATGTGGAATTAAGTGAAAAACAAACACAGACAAAATCTCGATGATTCTATCCCAAATTTAATTTATACGGACTTTGCGCTCTCTAGAGAGTAATCGACGATATGTGTAATCATCAGCAAGACGAACCGAGATTTTATAATTCTCAAAGAACTTTCCCTTCGCGTCATCTCAAGGACTCAGTTTGTGACAATTGTTATTGAGAAGACTAAAAGGGACAATTATGGTGCAGTCACCAATTCCTGCAGAGACAATGCACATGGAACATAGGCCAAACTTCTTAAATAACAAGAAATCCCAAAAAAAAAAAAATTAAAGGAATCATTTTCACATCGTCTCCTATGCAGGCATCATGCAGTACTACATAGACCTGTGGGGGCCTAGATCGAAAAATAAAAAGGCATGCAATACCCATGTATAGATCTCATATATCACTTTCACAGATGCATAATAGTATGACCCATCAGGAAATTTACACGGTTTATTTCGCTACCGCGAAAAGGACACTGCAACTACAAGAAAGCACCTTGAGATGCCACCAGGCACAACAATGGGGGAAAATAAACAAGAAAATGAACACAACATCAACCTTCATAGTTCACACCTGAAACATGTAATCTTGCCCACTTTCAGTTCAAACTATATGGGCTGAAACAACTCGAGATTGTAAACTACTACTTACAGAAGTTTCTGGGCCAATCAAGAAACAAAAAATAAGGTAAGCCAGCGTACATCAAAGCTTTCATTTAACAGTTCACATCGAAAGAAAGTGATTAAGACACGTTTCACAGTTCGGCATTCGAAAGAAAGTGATTGATACAAGTTTCCAGGCATCAACATCATCCACCAGGATTACAGCAACCGACAAACAATTAACTTTATCATTAGCCTATGATTTATGAGCGAAATAAACAAATGGGGTCCTCAAAGTCACCATCTTCTCAGCAAGTACAGCTCTTTCAAAGCCGAAACAAGCAGACGAGCTGTTTAGTCCTCCAAAATATTCAAGAAAATCGTGTCGTCAAAAACTATACGGCGTTAAAAGACATGGGCCCGAGATCATATGGTCCTAGATGAACCGAGCAGGTAGAAAAAACTAAAAAACCTTGAAATCGAAAGCCGAAGAAACTGTCGCTGGAACTCACAGGGAGTCGAGATAGAAAGACTCCCATGCATGTATCGTCACCACGAGCCGTGATGGCCACCAAAAGATTCGATTTTTCCGTATCAAGAACGTTCATCAAACGAAATCCCAGCCACGAACTCCGTTCCGGACTGGAACGCGAGTGTAAAGAAATAATCTTTTTTCTGTCGATACGGTCGTCAAGAGACGTGCATGATGCAGCAACAAATCGCGAGCGGTCAAAACGCAGCCCTTACCTTTTTTTTACCCCTCGAGCGACCCTCGGGAAAAAAATGCAGTTTCGGGAGGGAGGAGGTCGGTCGTGGCGAACGGAGACGAATTGGGTTGAATTAAACTGATGGGCGAAGGAGCTTCGAAGAAGAAGAAGAAGACTGTCTCTGTCACCAAAATGCCAAAAAAGGTCGAAGCTTTCGACCCTTTACAGAGGCAGAGACAGAGAGAAAGACACGGAGAAAGTGAGAGAGACAGAGAGAGAGAGAGGACAGAGAGAAACGAAACACAGAGGCAGAAGAGAATAGAGACAGCGAGGTGGTCTGGGCTTTTTATAGGAGTGGGATTTCGAAGACGAAGTTCTTTCTTTTCTTTGCCTTTCCATCCTCCATTTCTTTTGCCTTTTCTTTCCCTTCTTTTTTTTTCTCTTTTCTTGATTTCTCCTTCCCATCACAGCACAGGACCCATATAATCCCGGAAAAATAGTACGTGTGTGATTTTTATATGATATAGCGAAATCAATTTACCTTATTACAAAGTGTAAAACACATTGATTTGCAGTCATTATTTAGTATCAAAACAGAGTACGCGTACTCTCCCCTTTTGGGCAAAAAGATGCAGAGGATTGCAGAATCGCTAATGTCACGCATGATGCAATCGCGTCGCTAATTCAAACGGGGATTAAAGCTTTACGTAATCGACTACTGTCATGGCTGAGCATGTTTCGGGGCGACAAGCCACCCCACCAAGGTCAGCAGCTAGGAATCACTGTGCTTCTTGTACGTTTTTTTGGGAAAAGGAGTGCTTGGACGGCGTGATTCGAGAAGCGTTGAATCGGCGGGGGTTCAACTTGGTTATGAGGTCCCCATTAGTGCGGAGATGGGGCGTCTATCGTTGGTGCATACTGATGAGGAGATGGCGTCGGCTCTTTGCGCCGGGTCTCCAGCCCCGTGCGGGCTTCTGGACCGGCTCGGGATACCGCTCGATCTTGGTGGGAGTCGGCGAAGTGAAGGAGGCGTTAAATTTACATGCTTTGGCCAAAACAAAAATGACGACTTTGAAGAGGCAAACGCGCCGTGACGTTACGGTGAGAAGGAAGGCGTGAAGGTCCACGTGCGGCCATCGAGTTTGGTTCGACGCCGTGTTGCTTTTTCTTGATTTCACGGCTGTTGGTCGCGCGAACCTTTGCGTGGGAGAAAATATTAGGTGGTTCGGCCCCTTCACGTCACCACGGCTCCGGAGGTGGAGGCGAAGGCGACACGGCGGGATAGAAAAAAAAAAAGAGGGCGAGTCCTCGTTCTTTGGAGGATGCAAAGAGAGGGAGTGAATTTTGAAAAAAAAAATGGAAGAGAGAGAATGCGTCTTCGATGAATAGAGATGGGACGCAAACTATTTTATGAGGAAAGAATGACAAGTGGCGCCACGTGGCGTTCGTTGATTGGTTGAATCCCACGGTGACTTGGAGGGGCCAGATCACCTAATATTTTCTCTTCACGTGGACCTCACGTGGCCCCCCCCCAACGATCCTAGTTGGCAGCGACGTCTCTCGGTACAGTATTGACATGACGTAGCCATTTCGTTTCTAGGATATGTAACAATTTATTGTATTAACGTTTTAGGACTTTTATTAATATGCGATGCATGGTTAATTTTCCGATGAAGATGGTCGAAACACGTGTTCTGACACCTGTTAGGGTTTCCTTATATGTGTATTATAATTTCTAACTTCGTTTCAATCGGTCTCGCTATAGCGTGTTAATAAGTTTGGCGAAGTTCTTGTAACTTTAAGTTATTGCTGAATTAAGTCTCTAAAGATACTGATTGACACCGTCCATAAGAAATTCCAATAAAAAAAAAATTTGCGGCGCGAGCCCATGCACACGAGAACTATAAAAAAATCCCATATGTCGAAACACATCATAAGGAATAATCAAACCATCTCGTGTCTTCATATAATAAAATAAATCGAAAGCACAAAGCACTACCAAGCGACTAACTAGATTATAACTGAAGACGCCATCAACGTGAAAGATTGTTGTCAGACCTTACCTTGAGCATTCATCTAAGAAAATAACTATCACTCGATTTACAGACATTTTTCTTAGTACTTAAAGCAAAGTCATGCCAATGTGGCACCTGAAATGTACCTAAGCAACCTCTCCCTCCCTCCCTCCCTCCCTCCCTCTTTTAAAGCTCTCCGTCTTTGTTTCTCCCAATTTGTCTTGGGAATATATGTGCATGAATAAATTTCTGCAGCTGATCTTGAGTGAACATGGAAATCAATTCGGTCATTCATCCAGTCGACAGCTATTGAGGAGGATATCCATAACATGGCTCCACAATCTCTTCAAGATTATATCGCTTTCCTCTTTCGATTTGGATTTATGTCAAGTTTTGGAGGTTTTACTCTCTCGAATTAAATCTATTTATAGATATGGGAGCTTCTTATAGATATTTGATCCGTGTTCTTTCAACATTTTAATATCGGTATCTCTGTACGGCGATATTGATAAGAACGTTGGACTAAATGCGCACCGCAAGTTGTTGCATATGGAGCGGAAGACATCACTGAATCTGGTGATCAGCAGCCGAATGTTTAGGGTGGTAGATATCTTCTTGAGGGATGAGAGTGTACTTCTAGCTGCAAACTATGTTTTGTTATTTGCTTTCTAGCTTTTGCTTCGTTCTACAATTATTTAGGATTTGTTAGGCTCGAAAGCCTTCTATGTACCTCTCTAGTATTATTATGATATATAAATAACATCTTTCTTTAGACCGAAAGAAAAAATGGTCCAATTTAAAAATGCGTCTCTGGATCGAAATCCTTCACAATCAATTAAGCAAACACGTCTCTTCATTCTGTACACAAATTTTTTTTTTTATAAATTTTTGGAAGAAAAATTTCACTTCCCCAAACTTAGGTACACAAATCTGTATTTTTGGACCATAGGGTACAGCATAAGATCTGCCCTTCTCTTCTCTAATGCATCCCCTTAAGTTAAGGCAATTGACTCCCACCAAACTAAAAAAAAAAGAAAAAAACTGGTTTTTTTTCTCCCAAAAGAGTTTCATTTTGCTTCCTTTTCACAAGCCATTCTCAAAAGTTTCGCTTCACAGTAATATAATAACACATTATAAGTTAGGTAAAGGTCGGCATTTCTGGCCAACCAAAATACATTGGGGTGACGGCACCCAACATGCCCAATTCCTCCTGTACACATTGCAAAAATGTTAGGTCCAATCGAATTGGCCCGAAGCTACAACTTCGATTTTCTTTGATGTGGACTTGTTAGATGGGGATCGCACGAAAAGTGCAAAATGCTATGATCCGGGTGGTGGGATTCGTTTTTCGTGTGGTGGTGGTGCATGATGCAGCCACATTGGAAGCAACCATCATAAACGTCGAAGGTTATAAACTAAGCAAGAGTCCGAGATCGATCGATGTCAAGCTCCAACGTGAATGATTAAAAATATTTTCCAAAGAATAATCGATTGTCTCGTTTGAAACGATTAATTAATGAAAAATATTTTCATTAACCGATGATAATTTATGTATAAACCGGTGGGTCGTTCATTCGTTTTTATAAACGATACGAACAATCGTTTTTAAGGAAAATATTTTCCGGATTATTCAAATTCTCCGAAACAAACGGGGTCTGAATATACTCGTGGCCATATTTTCTATGTTGTAGTACACTAACATAATGCCATTTGCAGTTTATTGTTCCAAAAAGAGAAAACAAAAATATAATACCAAGATGATTGTTAAAAACCCATTGTCAAGCAATTGTCCTACGAGGGTGGATATGCACATACGTGAAATGGATAGCACTGGCCCTCATACCGTGTTAGAAAATCCAATTCAAAAGCTTAAACTGTTAGCATATATGATCCATTGTTGAGCGATCTGAGATAATATTTCAAGCATATTATTGTTTATTCATAGAGAATTTATATGGAAGATGAATTTGGATAGTACAAAGATTATCTTCCCTCTTTATCAGAATTTCATGTATTGATTACTTGGTTTTATCATACTCTTTAATTAATCTGTTTATACTCTTATCATTTCTAACCTAAAGTTTTCATTCCACCGCTTATTGACTCCCTTTTGATCAAAATAGCAAAAAACTATTAGATGGAATTTGCTACTCTTTAGACAAATGATGTATGATTTTTACAACAACAAGATCATTGGACTTTCTTTATACATATAATGCATGTTGGCTAACGCAGAGGAAAAAAGAAATTTCTGCAAACTATTTGACAAAATTGGCCAAAAACAAGTATCCGAATATGCCGGCCAATTCCCCATTAAATCAGTGTCGGGAACGATCGATATCGAGCAATGATCGTATCGAGAGTATCCGAACTTCAGGCAATTGAAGAGTAGTCGGGATCGTTCCACGATTTCCCACTTGAGCACAAAGCGCACGAAAGGGATTCGAATAGAGCGCGAATCCTACGAATCTAAGTTCAAGATAAAATGAATTATATATACTGAAATGGAAATTACATCAACACAGCGCTGCCTGATGCCTCGGCCTCTCTCATGTTCTTCAAGAGAATCGAAGTTGCACCCTGTCCTGTCCACTTTGCTTGGAGCTCTCCAATGTCGGGGTCAACCGCTTTGATCCATGACAGTTTGCCACGATGCCATCCGAGGTTGCTTCGACTGCACACCAAACTTCTTTGCAACTCACTTCTTGCATTGCATGCCAACCCCTCGTCGTTATCATGTGAACTCATATTTGGTTTTCATCTCTTCGTTTGTTCATGTCAACTGGCTTTTTGTATGAGGATGCCGGAGACCTGGTCCTGGACACTAGGGACTTGGAAATCAATATTAGGATTTTCGCGGCCAAGCGTAGAGTTTCGGGTTCAAGGACTAATATCTAGTCATATTTTATAAAATATTATTCAAATGAAAAATCATTTTCCTGAATTTAAATATATGTTTTCCATTGACTTATTTTCCTAAGCTAACCAAACGCCGGAAAACGAGAAAAAGATTTTCCGCGAAACAAATAAAGCCTAGCGTTTATTTCACTAAATATTTCACGATAAAAAAATATTTTTTTAGGAATCATTTTCAAGGAAAAATTTTAATTTCACTTATTTGGTGATTTAGAGAAAATTGTTTTCCTTCTTACTAGAAGGAGGAGTCATTTTCCCTAAATCAAAACTTGTCGTTTTCGGTCCATGGAAAATATTTTCCTTAGATCGATTAATTTTCTGTCATCCAAAATACTGAAAAACAGTTTTCATTTGAACAAATGGATCCTAAATGTACAATGAATAAGTAAAAGTTACATATATTCTTTCCCTTCAAGCCTATATGACTCATTCCCACCATCCCACCTTGCAAAGTCAACACACGATTAA
Source organism: Syzygium aqueum (assembly GCA_031216185.1). NCBI lineage: Eukaryota > Viridiplantae > Streptophyta > Magnoliopsida > Myrtales > Myrtaceae > Syzygium > Syzygium aqueum. The sequence continues at coordinate 4,201,345 of CM062235.1, read as the reverse complement.
ATGGAGAAGCTTAAAGCACTTGGGGAAACACGCGTGTAAAAAGCATGTAAATTCTCTTAGGTCACAATCCCACTCTAATAAGTGAGTTCCCACTCAAAACAACACAACACGTAAATTGCGAAATGGGTACCGGTCTATACGTGAGTTTAAATTTAGGATCGGACAATAATTGCGAGATTAATTTCTCTGATACTCATGGGACTCATGGATTGCTCGTCGTCCCCTGATCCGGGTACGATGCAAGGCGAATCGTCTTGTCTTAGTCCGATCAATCCCCGTTAAACGTGGCTTATCGATTTTTTTAACCGGTTCGGAAAAAGTGCAAGCGATCAAGACGTCATGGCTGAATGCGGACCGTTTAATCTTTAGAGAGGTGAACCAGTCGAGCTTCGAATGAGCTGACCTAAAACATCGCCCTCACCCCCTCACCTCACCACAAAATGAAGCTGCAAGAGAAATCGACCTTTTTATTTTATTTTGTTTTATATTACTTTCTAACATTATTTTGGTCCGTCGAAATTGACATTTTAAAAATACAGAAAAGGTTGGTTGAAGCTACCTCGGATCCACGGGGGTAACATGTTGTCTTCGGTGTCTATGACAAGAGAAAATATCCAGATGGGCCCACCTCCTAATCACCGTCCCTCCCTTCCATGATTAGGCAACACGCCGTTCGATACACCGTCAATTGGAATCGAGCGATCTCGATGTCGATCAATGACGTGACATCGACGCGCGATCTCCATGTGATCAATGGTTAAGATTTGCTTTTATTTGTAATGACACTTAAATGATCTAGATTTATATGAATTGGATTCGTACGTATAGCCAGATCATGTATCATTGTAGAAAATTCGCATGCTGTGAAATTTCATGGGAAATTTCTCTCGATGCGCTTTGCGCATGTATCTTTCAAGCGTACGTTTGCAAGTTGATACCTGTCACGGGCAGGTCATTGTTCGTGATAAAAGCGTATTATACCCGGTACTCTACGCCCCAAGGTCAAACATTTGTGCCTTACTTCAAGAATAAATCTAAGACTTTCCCCATTTTAGAATTTCAGATGATAATGACGCTGTGGCCAATGGTATCATCCGTCGAATTTCACTGGTTTGGTTGACGCATTCTTGCACTCCTAAAACCCTAGCTTTGTAGTTGAAATGAATATCAAATAACTAGATTCACCGGGGAAAAAAAGACAAAATAGATATCACCTAACATTATAATTTATGAAATTCAGCGCTAATTATGCTCGATCTGCATTTCGCTGAAATGAAAATTACCCCAAATCCATGTCCAGGATAAGAAGTAAAGTTTCTTATTAGCATATGACCGAAAAAATGGTCAGGAGATGCAATTGAATAAGTCGTCATTCGATTACCATCTACGATATTCAAATGCGAATCTCGATGTAATATCTTACTAAGAAGAATCAGACATCTCCCATTAAGACAAGATCATATATATTTGGGATTAACATGAGGTCGTCTTAAACTCTCAAAACGCGCATGTTTGCTTTCTCGGGTCAATCTTCTGATCTCGATGCGTGCATACAAAAGATCGAACAAGTAACAAATTAGGGTTTTAAGTTCCGGACTCTGGGGAAGACCATCAATTCTTGCAGAGCATCATCAGTGACATCAAATGGAATAACTTCGTTTTCTGCAACAAGTAAGCTTAAAAATTATTCTAGTATTTTCCTATGCAGAGGTAGAACTAGGGCTCACGTATGCTGCTGCCTCCTAATGTCTGTCATACGATGATCAAGAAAGCACGCAACGTCTCCAAGTTTCTTGGCACGATGAGTATTGTCAAATCTCGCTACCGTGAACGCTTTGTTTTTTCGTCAAAATGACCAAATTGTTTGACATTGGGGAGCAACAGTAAGTGTTGAAATCAAAGTGCAAATGGCGAAATCATGCACCAAGTCAAAATGCTCATTCTTCCCTTAAGCATTTCGATTTTTCTTGTACCTCACATTTGACACTCCTTGATCAAGGGAAGAATACATAATGGGGAAAAGATTAGGTAAATATAGCTCTCCCAAACGATCAGCCAAATGATGGCCAAAAATGGTTAAGTAACTCTCTCCCAAAAGAGACGTTTTTGAGCTTGTTTGGATATTTTATCTGCAAGTGCTACATATATGTGCATCCAAAGTGAATAATGAAGCCAATTAATGTTTGTTGTCCCTCTTGTGAATAGCGAAAATCCATTAATGTTCGTTGTCTTTCGTTTGCCCAAACGTCCAAAGCCACAGGCATGCACAATATTGTACAACTTGCCACAAACATTATAGTACAAGAGTCCCATTTGGCCTACATGAGCAAGAATCTCATCAATTCTCAGTCGATCGTAGGGCCCATGCATGCATACCCATTCGGGATAGTACGATAAGTAGACCGGTCAAATCGATGGATGGGACGGGATCGAGTCGAAAATGATATGATCTAAATTTACGCATTTAACTCGTTTTAACCTATTTCCATGCAATACAAATTTAATATCTAATACTCGATCAAATCCATACCCAATACATACCAACCCGACCCATATTGCTAAAACACTTACATATTTAATCAAATCTAAGAAAGTCATACCCAAATCGAAGTAAGAGTGTGCAGTGCGAGAGTGCGCAGTGCGAGAGTGCAAGATCAAGTAAAAGCAAGAAAGTCATAAAGGTGAGTTGAGTTTAAGTTGTAAACCCACTTAATACCCATTTTATTTAGAGCTTTACCATTCTAAATCCATTTACTAAATACAACTAATCAATATAAAACTTAACCCATCAAATATGAGTTAAGAAATGCATCGTAGGCCCATTTTGATAGGTCTACTAGCAAGCTAACAAAACTAAGGTAGGACAAACTCGATTCAATTATGTGAACATTTTCCTGTTGGTCTCCTCCTCCTTTTGGCTTACATGTTTGCCGGACAAGGAAACTGTCAGGGGTTTCATCATAGACTTTCAGTCATGGAAAGAACTCATGATTTCTCCTTTTGTCCAGAAGCTCACGTGGGATTGAGCTTAATAAAAGTTGTGATTCCATCAACTACCACATTGGTGCATTATTAAAGGAGCATAGTTATTTGACCCCCAAAAATATAATAGCATAGTTAGGGAATCGTCACTGGTCTAATACGTGGTCAATGAGTCTCCTCATTGGCATTATACATGCTAAATATCAAATGAGACAGCCTGCAATTGGGATATTAGATAATAATGACACACAAAAAACAGCAGTTCCCTCGTTTCAGTCAACAAAGATATCTGTCACGTAGCTAATATAGACTTGGAAATGAGAGGATAGGTCAGTGGACTTGGGATTCACGATGCCCGATTTGTCACTGCATGTCTGAATCTATGGGTATAATACGGTGTGCTTTTGCTCTTGTTAAGGCATCAGATTGGCGTGGATTGGGGACAGAGGTGGGGAAGTTCTAAAGGGTTTTCAGCGGATTTCCAATATGGGTATGTTGAGTTTTTTTCTCAACTCGAAATTATCGTGCTTGACGCTCTCAACAAACCCTAAATTTCTTATGACGAAACTTCGAATTGTTGCTCAGGGGAAAATTTATCGCGTGACATTAACTCGTGGAAATGATGTTATTATTTGCCAGTGGGAGGAATAAAAATTCTTTTTGATAAAGCTGCCATTCTATTCTTAAAAAAACGTCCCTTTGTGGATAAGAAGAACCGAAAGAAGAAGATCTGCGATGTCAGGTGGAACTTGTTTATTTTGCTTCCGCTTTAGTTACACTCTCTCCCACATGTCAAGGTGACTATAGATTACAGAATCTTGCACGAGTTCCACGCAGATAAAGATAGCAGACGATGCCTCGAGTGTGTCTTGTGACTGGTTCAGGTGGGAACTGCCCATGTTTAGTAAGAAAGTTCAGAAAGCGCATGGCCGAACATATGACCAGCGGACCTAATTTTGTTGTTATCGGGGTCTATGAGAGCCTGGAGAGCTAATTATAATCAAGATTCCACCTGATCTCACATTGTTTATAACCCTAGTGCGATCGATCAGTCATCGAAATCCTGAAACCGAGCCAGCAGATCAGTAGAATAATGGGTCTTTACTGCTCTCCTTGGTTTTGTATAATATGAACACGAATCATGTGAAGTAAGTTTGATCTGATAATAAGCACCATTTGCGGGAAGATTGGCCTTGGGGGTGCCTTTCCCTCTTCCCCTGCTAAGAAGACTGCATTCGAGGGAGAGGGCTTGAATTGGATTAGAATGAGCCCAAATCCTCAGTGGCCCTTCTGCTTGAATTGGATTAGAATGAGACCGAATCTTTAGTGGCCCTTCGCAGTGAGCTCAAACATTTTGGACCTCTGTAATTGTTGGGATTGCGAAGGAAAAGCTCGATACCTTCACCCGAGATATCACCAAAATATCTCAAGTCCGAACCCATCGACATATCTAGTTGGACTCATCTTCATTCAAAAGTTTAAGCCAGTGAGTTATGAGCCAATTGATATGTTAGTTGCTTCACACCACATCAATTCTCCAATGTGGAACTTTTCAACACAAATCATACGTGTATCTCAATAATCTCATTTTCGCGCGTGAGCTAAATGTTAGGTCTGTTCTTCCTTAATCTAAGTATCCTTCAGCATAAAGATATCTTAACTTGAACCTCTATCAGTGCCTAACTTCATCCATGATCTCTTTCTCCATATTAAACTATAAAGTCTGCCATGTCGACTCGCGTTGCTACACCACAATATCCACCACTCGAAAACCGCATTGGTCACCGTATTCATCCTTTGAAATATCCATCGAACACTAGAACAGATTGAGGGCGCACCAATCTACCACCGGCTCTTTTTTCTAGATGTTAGGATTATGAACACAAACATAATGAAAATGGAGAGTAAAGGCGAGAAAGAAACATCGCGATGCAAGGTGTATTTTGATTAATCTTTAAACTAAGGCTACATCCAATAGATTATTTCACTATAATTAGTACCTTCCACCTCTCTGTTATAACTTTCAATTACAAGAGAAAATTGATTATATATAGGCAACACAGAAAATCCTAAGGGTCGTTAAAGCACTAGGCTACTCAGTATTTATTCATGAGTCCAAACCTAAACTAATAATAAAGTACGGACTCAAACAATAAAAGTCCTCTAGTGGCTCGGGAGTACTGTTTCTTGCGACTCCCGTGCTATTCTATCAATGGAGAGTATAATCTCACACTCAGATAAAAAATGGCCACACCATTTTGGAACCAATAAATCACACCCTAACTCCTCGCTCTGGCCTAACTCGGTATGCGGAGACGGGGCGGTTCGCACGATTCGAAAGGTTTTTACAGACTCGGGTATGGTTCGTTGAATCCGCAAACGCATCCTTTGACCTGTGAGGTCTATCATAAATAAGTCCCCATCTCGATGGGGTGAGCCTCATTGATCATTACTTCCTCCTTTAATCATCTGAATGTTCTTCATTTAATGACAATCCAACAGCTATCATCACCAACTTTCAAGCTCAAGACCTTCCTTTATCAAGATGAACATTATTACCACGCAATTTAGTCGAGCATGACCTGTGCTGAAAGTGCTGCAGTTAACAACGATCCCCCCGCCGCCATTCACGAAGCAGGAAAAAGCCGCCGCATTTTCAGGCCCCGTTTTTACAGAGTCCAGCATCATCGTCATCCTTCGGTTCCTCCACCGACAGTTGAAAAAGGAACAAAGGAAAGAAGCCACGGTAGAGAGAGAAAGAGGAGAGAGAAGGAGCGAGAAAAAGGTGGTGACTTTGAGCTCGATCGAACCAACCCACGATGGGGAGAGTGCGTGCGCGTCAGTGACGAGATCCAACCGGATCGAACCTGCTGTCTTCCCTCGACATGGCCACCGCCACCTGCTCCTCCTTCTTCCTCCTCCTCACCCTTTTCGTCTCCGTTCTTGGCCTGGCCCGTTCGGCCGCCGCCGGCGACGGCTGCTCGGGCCGCCGGATCCACGTCCGCCGCCTGCCGCCGCGGTTCAACCTGGACCTCCTCGCCACGTGCGCCGACTACCCCCTCCTCGACGACCTCTGCCCGTACCTGGCCAACCACGGCCTCGGGGAGCCCACCCACAACCGCTCCCGCAGCTGGTTCCGCACCGACCCCCTCGCGCTCGAGCTCGTCTTCCACCGCCGCGTGCTGGAGCTCCCCTGCCTGACCCCCGACCCGGATCTCGCCGACGCCGTCTTCCTCCCCTACTACGCCGGCCTCGACGCCCTCCGCTACCTCTACGGCCGCGACGTCAACTCCAGCGCCGAGCACGGCCTCGATCTCTACCGCTTCTTGAGGGCGAACGATCCGGGCATCTGGGAGAGGCGCTCGGGCCACGACCACTTCCTGGTCATGGCCCGACCCGCCTGGGACTTCTCGCAGCCGTTGTCCAACGACCCTCCCATCTGGGGTACTTCGTTTCTTGAATTGCCCGAGTTCTTCAACGTCACCGCATTGACGTTCGAGGCCAGAGCTTGGCCCTGGCAGGAGCAAGCCATCCCTTACCCGACCTCGTTCCACCCGCCGGACTCCACCTTCCTCGAGTCGTGGGTGGCCAGGGTCCGCCGGTCTCGCCGCACCGCGCTGATGCTGTTCGCCGGCGGGGGCGGCATCTCGGCGACCCCCAACATCAGGAGGAGCATCAGGATGGAGTGCGAAAATGGAACAGAAGCTCCAGGGTCGGACAATGGGTACTATGCGAAGACCTGTGATTTCGTGGATTGCTCGAACGGCATTTGCGAGCACAACCCTATCCGGTACATGCAGCCGATGCTGAAGGCCGCATTCTGCTTGCAACCTCCTGGGGACACACCGACGCGGAGGTCGACCTTCGATTCGCTCCTTGCTGGGTGCATCCCGGTGTTCTTCGAGGACCAATCGGCCAGGTCGCAGTACCGGTGGCATCTGCCAGAGGAAGAATTCGAGGAGTTCGCGGTGTCGATACCGAAGGAGGAGGTGGTGTTCAAAGGGTTGAGGATAGTGGATGTGCTGATGGGGATACCAATTGAGAGAGTGAGGAGGATGAGAGAGAAAGTTGTGGAAATGATACCGAGGATCATGTACAGAAAACATGGAGGCTCACCTGGTTTGAGGTCTAAGATGGATGCATTCGATATTGCAGTTGAGGGTACTCTGAAGAGGATCAAAGCAAGACTTCAAGAGGTTTCAGTTTGAGCTTCACTAATTTGAGATTTAAGTTACTACATTCTTGTGCTTGTTTGTAATTTTCTTGTTTGTTTGTTGTTGTCCCTCATTTTTTTTGTCCCTCTTATTTATTGACTGCAAAAAATGCAGAAAGAACTGCATTATACGTATCTGACTAGCAATAAAGATTCAAACTTATTTCCTTTATTGCAGAATTGACCGTTGTGCAATGCGCCCTTCTTTTGTATAAGCATTGATGAACTCACAATAATGGCAGTGGAAATAGAAAACTATTACTGGGAGTGCACAATGAAAGAGCTTTTCTTTACCTGCATAATTTAGAATGTCACTAGCTTGCTGTGTTGGAAGACCAACAGCAGCAAAATGCATACAAGAGTCGCTCAAAGTTGAAGGACAAATATACAATTTTATTTGAATCGTTGGAGTCCAAATGAACAAAATTGCTACCTCCCTAAGAGAAGTTATGAAATTTGGAAGCAAGAATTCGGCAATGGCCTTGTGAAGTTGTGAAGCTTTATCCCCATCTAATGATGGCAGACCCCCAAGTTAGGCCAGCTCCGAAACCTGCAGTCGCTATCATGTGGCCTGACTTCACCTTTCCGCCACGAACAGCTTCATCCAAGGCCAAGGGGATCGATGCAGCGCTTGTGTTACCGTAATTTGCCAGATTTGAGAGGACACGCTCCTGAGGGACTTCCAAACGTGTTGCTACAGCGTCAATGATCCTCTGGTTTGCCTGCATCATCTCCGTCAGTTTCTACAGTTCTCCCATTCTTCTTTGGACAAGTAATCAATAGAATCTGACAACATAGTTTTTCACATGTATATTATCTATGTACTCAGAATTCGAAGTAATCCATCGCTACAGTTTTGGTTCAAGAGAATGCAACAAGGACACATGCAGTAGCATAAGCGATCAAAGAAAGAGAAGGATGACATATAACTAGAGTGCAAAATTTTCACATGAATCTTCTAAGGTTAAGTGAGGAATTTGAAGAATACCTGGTGAAGCAGCAGCCAGTCGATGCTAGATGCAGTAAGGCCGGCCTTCTCGAGGGAAGATTCGATTGACTGTGGCACACAGCGCACAGCAAAACGGAAAACCTCTTTGCCATTCATCTGGATGCAGGAATATGAGGGTTGCCTCGGAGGGAAATCTCTTACCGAACCATTAGAACCCAAGACATGATCGGTCTCGTTTTCATTGACAGAAGCATTTAGATGCCTGCAAAATGGAATTTACTGTTCTAAAAACTGGTATTCCTAGCAGAAAGTGATGAAAGAGAAGAAGAAGAAGATCATGGAAAAGAAGTACCTTTGACCATCTCCATCACTATGCAAGTCAAAAGCGAACAAACCATCCTCCTCAGCTTCACAGGCCTGAAGAGAAGTAAAGTATGAAATATTTTAGTTGCTCCTGATGTTTAATTGTCTAAAGGCACAAACAAGGTTAAGCTGAATTAGATTTTGTACAGAGTCCCTCATACAACAGAACAGCAGACTGACAGGCAGTCTGAATAAGGTAAGAGGAGGTTGGCTGCTAAGATATATGTCGTTAGCATGTTTTATACAACGCATACGTTAATGAAGGCTTGCACCTCTAAGTATGTGAATTTATTCCATACTCCTTGAATTATCAGTCCTCTAAGGTTTTTGGACAAAAAATACTCAAGAAGCAAGCTTTGAGGAACCCGGATTATTTCTCTTGGATCATACATACAAGCTGGCAGGGAAATGAAGCAGCATAAATAAAACAAATTACCAAATCCTTCTAAAGAGCATGTGACATAGCAATGGAGACAGGCAATAGACCTAAATCATATGTGAGATATAACTATTAAAATATTGTACAATGATGATGATGACAGTGACGTTGATGAACCTTTATAAAGCGAAAGTACAATATTTCAATGCCAGAAGCATGAATATTTCTCATGCAGTCCAATACAGAAATCACCTGCATCACTACAGCACCTGCAGCATCACCGAATAAAATGCAGGTCCCTCGATCAGTCCAATCAACATAACGTGAAAGAGAATCCGCGCCAACAATTAGGACATTGTTGAATCCACCTCCTGTAGTTCCAGGCACATTTTCATCAAGAAGATTATCAGTAATGGTAACTAGCCAAAAAAGATGTTAATCATACTGTAGATTATTCGAAAACAACAAATGAATTTTACATTACCCCTGATGTGACAAGCAGCTGAGACCAGACCTAGCACGAACCCACTGCATGCAGCTGTTATGTCGTAAGCCAAAGGATTATTCTTGCAACCAAGTGCTTTTTGAATCTGAAATAGACATAGTGCAAAAGACTCCATTATGAGATGGTTTAGGTAAATTATTGAGATGGAAAAGACTTCTTAAAGAAGGTATCTTATAAAAGGAATGTTTTGGACTCCAGAGATGCTTGTTTAGCAAGGTTAAACCAAGAACTATCGAGGCTTGAGTTAACTGCAACCGTTCTATGGTTACACCAAGACATAACGATCTCCCCCAATTGAGTTTATAATCCTCTCCATGACTTAGCAGGAAGGATGATGGAAACATACTCAACCGAGACAGGACCAAATGTGAAAGAACGAAGTGCACACAATGAGAATACATGCAATCGTAGAGTACCTGAGGAGCGCTGCCAAAAAGATCCTCTGGCGTAGACGTGCACATCAAGACTAGGTCCAGATCCCCAGGATCAACCTGTGCCATCTCTAGAGCTTTCCTCGCTGCCTCCACGGCCAAACCTGTCAAGCTATCCTTGCCTGCATTGACAAAATTGTGAGACTGCAGCTATCAACCTTGGAGCCACAACATACATAAGACAGTAAGATCCAGACCATAGGAACAAGACAGTGTATGTGTTTACTTAAATCCAAAGTCAAAAATAATGAAGGAAACAGAGGTGACATAAGTGGATAAGTTTGCAGATGATAGATGGATCTTCATTCACAGTTATGTAAAATCATGTCTGCATCTGATTGTACACATCAAAACGACAAAAATAAATAAAACCAACAATCCAATCTTTCTTGACAAGGTATGTGGAGAAAGCAAGAGTGGACCAGTTCATCAAAAATTTATTAGAAGACTAAGTTTTCTTCATTAGCTTAGAACTTAAGCAGTAAATACTGGCAACATCATTTGCAAGAACCAACCTGACAGAACACGGCGATTGCGGATCCCAGTGCGAGCTGCTATCCATTCATCATTGGTGTCAACAATTTTTGAAAGATCATCGTTTGAAACCTGAAGAGTTGGAATGGCCGAGCCGCATCCAATTAACTTGCATCCTTTACCAATGACCCTTCAAAAATTTAGTTTACACATAAAGGTTAACAAAATAAAGAACTGCTTCCTCAAAGATTAAGCTATAAATTCCAATTTTGCACTACTTGATAAAACTTCCCTCAATGTGGATGCATACTCGGCCACTTGGACACAATAAATTCTCCATTTACCTTCAACTGAATTTGACAGCTAATGAAAATTGACAAGGCCAGTTTATGGCATATGCCGTTCCAGGTCAGTGTCCATCTACAGATGGCATGTGGCCAAGGCAGGACTAAACATTTCAGGGTTGATTGGGTTATAAGTGCAGACCTTGTCCTTTAGCAGAGAGGCATGTAAAGCATAGAAGCCCACTTCCGCGGAGCAAAGTTTATACAAAATGTAGGTCAAACGATTTGAGATGCTTAATCAGGAAACTTAACAATATAGCAAGCACTTGTATCAGCCGTATGGATTGAAGGCTCTCTTTTTTGCTTATCTATCAGTATATTACAAGATAAAATCTACTGTCATTTACCAACTTAATAGTAAACAACAGGAACTCAAACAATTGGAACAAAAGCTTATCATTGATCTCCATTTGTAAAGGAGCTGCATTCAGATTGACTGAGAAGAAGTACCGAGAAACATGTATCCCACCAAACTGCTTTCAGAATCTAACTTTCTCTTGAGTCTCCTGTACAATCTATAGAAAGAAGGCCCTCACAAATCATAGAAAAGATCAAGCTCTTTCGAGAACTTTTTCATCTCAACAATCATCTAAGCTCTTCTCATAGCATTTCGAACAAATCCAAATAGACCAAAACGCCGTCCAGCTGCCAAAACTAGCTCAACATAGTCATTGAACAATACACTCCGGTCACCATTGTCATAATGCAAGACCACTCGATCCCATAAACAAATTTAATCTCTATTCTACTTGCTCAAATGTTCCCACGTCTTCTCCAGATATACATGCATCAGCCGCAAACAAATTAAAAAGAAAAGGCAATCCTCTAGACCATACCCATGAGCTAATCTAGCCAACATCATCGTTCTTTTTCCAATTCTTCCAGGCTTTAACAGAAATTAAAAGTTTAAAAATGAAAAGCTAGGTGAAACAAGGAGACCGAAATAACAACAGATACAGCTAAACATACTCCATTTTTCACCAATCAACTCTACCACAACATCCTCAAAAGCGTTATTCAATTAAACTGATGCAACTCCTTGCTACTGCAATTGCATCAAGAAGCATCGTGAACGCAGACAGACCCAATCAGTACTCACTTAGGCACTCGAGATTCAGAAGACGCAACGCCCGAAGCATGCTTCTCGTTGGCGCTGCCGCACAGTATCCGCCGGAGCACGACCTTATTCGAGCAAGACCCAGATCGAGAAACTCCTATGGAAGGCTGAATCTTCATTCTCAGGGTGGGCATGGAAGGAGAAAACAGCCCAGACGCATTGGCCATTTAAAAATCACTTGGGACTCTCTCTCTCTCTCTCTCTCTCTCTCTCTCTCTCTGTGGGAGCAACAAACACAATGTCTGCAGTGCCTCTGACGCGCACATACACCAAGCGCTGCGTGCTGTGGCGAGACAAAAGTTCGGATTTTTCCTCTCCTTCTCAGCTTATTGCGACAGAGAGAGATCGACGGATGGGGGAGTAATGAAGAAACAGCGATTTGGGTCTTATGGTTGATATCATTGGAAGGTCCGAAGAGAAGAATAGGGAAGAAATAAAATATATAGGAAAGGAGGCGATTATGCCAACCCGACTCCGAGCAAACTCCAATGCGCTCCCCTCTCTCTCTCTCTCCCCAAAGAGTTGTCGAGAGCGTGCGTGTCTGAGGGAGAGTCACGCAACGCTCCCTGAGTTCCCAAAGATGTCGATTTTCAGCAAGAAAAGCGAAAAAGGAACGATTTTTTGACGAATTTATCCAACAGAGGGGAAGGGCTACGTCGCCAGGATTCACCCTCGCAAAGTCGTAGGCACCCAAAACCCGACAACATGCCCCTTCTACGGACGGAAGTAGTTCGGGGGAGTCGATGAAGGGCAGGGCATGGAATAAGCACTCAGATAGTCAGATCCTCCTCTTCCATGTTGAAATCTTTTGCATCTGCGCGATGTTGCCTCTCGGTTTCTTGATTGTCTACCCTCTGCTCCTCCGTCGGTGTCTCGCTCGAAACGTAATTTAAGCAAAACGTCATCGCACGATCGAGCTGAACGGATCAATAACAAAGACGTCCCATTTCTCAGAGCAAAGATCGCCGGGTTCGATTCGTGAGGCGAAGCAAGTCTCTAAATGATTTTAGCGGCACAAATTTTATGCCAAGAAGCTCTATCCCCCAACCTTGAACCATGGGATCGCGAATGGGGCGGGCTCGATCTGAGTATGTCATCCAAGGTGTCAAATCTTTTACCATAATGTGCTAAGGGGCGTTAGGGGTTACCGACCCTCCCCACACATTAATTTACTCATAAATGAATCGAGCCAACATGTCAAGTGACCGCAAAGGAAGGGGCGATATTTTCGTGAGCTGAAGATTAATTGCTTTCAGAACGGGTTGCTGTCCTTTGTCCCCATTCCCTTGTTTTATTCTTCAAGATCCACCATGTTATTGTTCCCTCGAATGTTTCATCCAGGTGTTCCATGTACGAGATTGTCTTGTAGATTTGACAGTGCATTTCATTGGATTTAGGATGCACTCTCAAATTTTTCTATCTTCCCAAACAGTTTCTGATAAAGAAATACATATTCATTAAGAGAACTGAGGCGATAATTGAAAAGCAAAAAGAAGAAATCATGAGAGTTTAATGTGATCTCGACTTCATTCGTCAAACCATGTCATGTTTACATGATTAAGAATAGGACATTCTAATTTCAATGGGGGATCGCAATTTTTCGTCGTTGTATTTCAAGGTTAGAGGTTAGTTGAGCATGAAGTTGGCTTGGTAGGTTTCTCTTTTTTAATTGGAGGTTGGCTTGGTAGGTTGGCAGAGGAGAATTGTAGGAGCTGAGAAAGAACCCCCGCCGCCTTGTAAGTTATACGTTGTTTGACTTATTGGGTGCATGAAATATGTTAGTATGATTATAGGGTATACAAGTGTAGTTTCGTGTTCTTGACCTAGCCTTCTGTCTTCTTTTTCCTCATTTCAATATGTACAAAGGAACTTTCTTTATGAGAATCTGTCGGACAAATGCTTTTAACTTTCCAGGGCTTGGACTTGGGTGAAGATCGGATACGGTGATTTGTTGAACATGCACTACATTACGAAGCAAGCCTTATTGTCGTTTATAGAGATGAGCAATCCGACCAATTTAACCTAGGATCCAGCTTTATCTAGCCGGTTCAAGGCAATTTCGCACGAGGACTCACTCGGTGCCCGATTCAAAAAACTGAGAACCAACCTTAATGGGTTAGGTTCCTCGTTTCCATACCCCGAAACAGTTTGTTCTACTGGAAAAGTTGGTTTTATGGTAGATTCGGGAATCGGATCAGTCTGGAATCGATTCATCCTTCAGTCCTAACCCTAAGTTCATTCTTTTTTATGATATCGTCTTGTTACCTCCGACTCTTTCTGTCTCTACTCGTTTCTCACTCTCCAGTGCCTCAACTGTAATCCAGCACTCACTCCGTTGTTGATCACCAATTGCCACTCCAGCGGCTCGACTCTGCTCCAATCCGAGTTTTTGTTATTGAAGCACAAATACACAAATGGAGAAAGAATTAGGGGAAACCTCGCAAATGCCCTTCAATCTGGAACCAACTTCTTCCTTTTATACAGCTTTAAGGATTCCTACTTTGAGCCAAAAACTTGCTCCATTCATGTTAGGTGAAGCATTCTCCAACTTTGAGAATGATTTGTTGAAGTCGGTGTAGGAAGTAAATTCCAATTTGAACTTCCCTTGAGGATTTAAGGAAAATCGATTTTAATGTCTCTAATGCTGAGGTGTCTTTCTTAACCTGTCTTGCTATGTCTGCTGTGTTTTATATTAGAGCAGTCAATTGATAGAACTGCTTGTCCCGCCCAATGTTTTCTAATCTCACACTTGTTCTTCTAATCTCTCTACAACATCCGAAATTTTGTCCCAATCTGCCATACATGCTGCTGTGCCTTCTGCGGTCTTAGACTGTTTGAATTGTCTTCATGACCTTTGGTATGCACATGGGAAAAAAAGCAAACTTTCACATGGAAGGATTAGACAAACCATGCTCATTAATCACTTGTTCGATAATTAATCATAGATGCCCCAATCATGGTGACAATGGATGTTGTTGTCCAATGTCATATCTCAAAGAATGTCTGTGTACATAGATGCCCCAATCACGAGTGGGTCAGTAGGTGATGGAAATTGATGTTTCAATGTATATGAACCCTTCGACCAAAAACAAAATGTCTATGTACCAAAATTTGTCTTGCTAGATCTTTATATTTTGCAGTTAATAAACATATTTTGTTATTGTTATGTATATGTCAACTTCATAAATCAAGATAACAAGTACTGGATATAGTCGGTGGTTACGGGGAAACCTACAGTATTTATGTTGAAATTAATTCTGAATATGTTGATGTTAACGTTTCATCTGTGAGAATTAGGTGTCATGTATAAATAATACAAACTAAACCTAGATGTGTCATTGGTCAGTTTTATACGAAATTTTGCTGGTTGGTTGATAAGTTACTCGCACACATAACTCTATTGCGCGGGATGCGATTGAAATATAGAGTTCGTTTGTTTTAGGAAAAATTGTTTCTGGTAAATTGTTTTCCGACTTTCCGGTACATGAATGATGGAAAGCTAGTCGATCTACTCAAAACAAGAAGTTTTGATTGGGGAAAAGACTTCCTCTTTTGGCAAAAAGGAAATTCATTTCTCAAAACCATCAAACAAATAAAAACTAACTATTTTTTTAAATGATTTCTGTCGATAATATTTTCATTTATCATGAAATTTTGAGTAAAATAAACGTACCTGAAGTTCCAAATAAACCAATTAAAAATAGCAACATGAAGCACAATTATCATAAAAAAAATGGAGAATTGCAAGGCAAAGCTACCAACCAACATAAATAACAATTATAGCAAAACTTAGTAATTGAAAATCAGGTGAGGCTTCACGAGTTGCAGTCATATAGAAATCTCATGACAGCAGTACACACCATAGAAGAGAGATGGACCTCTCTTATCTTCTATAAATTGTTTAAATTCCATGTACATGTACACTAATCTAAAAGCAGGACCAACTTGGGGAAAAAAAATAGGCACAGTAATTGATAATTAATATATTGAATCGAAAAATGGGAGCTTGCTTATAAAATTGAAAATGGGTCCGTTTGATTCGCAAAAAACAAATGACTTTCGAAAACATCATCCCAAAACTCATTGTCTACATCGATTGCAAAAATGAACGGACGAAAAATAATTCCATCGTTTACGATACTATTTAGTGACTGAAAAATAATTCCATCGTTTACGACAATGAAAATATCTTTTATTGACTGAAATTATTTCAAGTGATTACTTTTAGAACAATAATTTTCAAGTCATTCGTTTTTCGCGAAACAAACGCACTCTACCAACATGCAACGAATTTTGCTACTAGAGCCATTGAGGCATGTCCTAAGAAGAAACAAGGGATAATGACACAAATGGTCCATTAACTTTGGTCCAATATGCAATGTGATCTATGAACTTTTAATTCATTTTTTAAGGACCGCATTGCACGTTTAGCTAAACTTCAAGGATAAATGTGCGTCGTTTTCCCAAGAAATAAGTCGTATCTTTGAATATGGACCTTTGCATGGGCTACGAGTCGGCCTTTTCAATTTTTTATATTGCGATATAAATTGGGCCGTGACATGGATCGACCACATAAACTCATGCCCACATGAAGATAAATACCAAAGACTCTGTCGCATATGATTCGGGCCTCATCCATCACCACCAATAGGAGGACGTCCGTGTTGCCAACACAGCCCGAGTTTGAAACAAGAGAATTCATTGTTTGAAACATAGCCCGACCCGACCTGACCCGGCCTGATCGTGTAGTGATATCTTGTTCGGGTCTTGTTTCAAGTCGGGTCAAACACACACGGTCAATATTTCGGGTCAGGTCGGGTATCATGAAAACCCGACCCGACCCATTGACACCCCTACGCGTTGGTAATCGCCACCCCTTCTTAATAAAACCGTTTGCACTAACCTCGAACTTACTCAGAGTTAGGTACTCTTTCAAAATGTCATTAACTTTTAAGTAATACCAGGTTTCAGATTGGTGTAAGACTAGCGTTCCGTCATGTTATCTTTAATTTTTCTTAGCGTATTTTCTCGTTGTTTGGTCATAAATCGGCGCATGTGGTCGTACGTAGAGATCGGGGAATTGAAAATGTAGATGCAATGCTAATGCAGTATGTTTAATCATTCGTGTTCGTTACAATACTATGACTCAGCCCAAACAACTGATCTAAGAGATATCGCTCGATTTGGTCTTGTGACCTATGCTATGGAGTATTACGTAATAAATTAGGCTTTGCTCGTTCCGTGAAAAATGAGCGATTTAGAAAACCTTTTTCCTAAACATCATCATGGGTATCACTTCAAATGATAAGTCAATAAAAAAAATTTCATTATCGACAACAATCTTTGTTTTATACATTTTTTTAGATGATGAAAGTATTTTTTTATTCATTTATTGTTTTAAGTGATACAATATATCATTTTTAAGAAAAATATTTTTCAAATTATTCATTTACCGTGAAACAAACGCGCTCTTAACATGTCAATTAATTGGCTCATTCAGCTAGATGTTAAAACCCAAATAGCTCGTCATACAAATCCTCATTTTAGTAATGAAATCTCCATATATCCACGGATATTAATTCAGTCATAAACCTTTTAATTCCGTCAATGTAGTCCTAAACCTTTTCGTGAAATTCCGGTACAACCGTTCTGGTCAATCTTTGCCCGAAATCACCTACATGGCAAGCCAGTCATTCCCACCACATCAGCGACTTCCGTTGAAGACTGATCGGAAGGCCTACGACAGAATTCCGCGTAAAGGCTTAACATTAAAGTGGCGGAACTAAAATTTAGCACCGAATTGGCATTTGTTCTATGAATTTAGGTTTTGATCGGACAATTTCCCCGCATTTGTAATCTAGACGCGCACGCGTGGAATTATGTTCGGCTCTCATTGCGCATGGAATAATGTGTGGTTCGATTTCTTTCGTGCTCATTTCATTGGGGGAGATACATAGAAAGAGTTCCCCTACGTTTGTTCCCTAAGGGGGATGAATGTCCGAACGGGAGGGGGACATTGCAAAAACGATACGGACAAGCCGGAAACGGACGGAGAAAAATTCTCTGTGGTCCTCGAACTTGAGCCGAATGCCTAAATTTCACTGGCCCGAGACGCTCGAGGACGTCTCGGACCAGGAGTGCCTCCAAAATGGTCCAAAGCGTTCAGATTTCGTGAGAACAAGACAACCCTTTTCGTGCATCGACTTGAGGTACGCGTGATGTATACTTCACAATCGAACCATGGCAGGGTCTAGGAGCTATCACAGGGATTTTTCTGGCGTAGCTTTTGGTCGCTCATTTGTTTCTAACGTCTGCCACCAACATTCCACCTTCTCTATCTTTCGTTGAATGCTCGTTTATCATCCCCAAATACCATGGACAAGATTCGACGAGGTAGTTGTCCCAAAAAACCCTAAATCTACGGTGCCTGTCAATTCAATCTTAAACTTTTTTAATTTGCTAGTTTAGACATAAACCTTCTGACCATTTGCCAAGTATTCTTATTAACTAATTTTGATCGGAAATCGCCGACGTGGCGATCACACTAGGTAGGACAATCGACATCCACATCAATGATTTTTTAAGCCAAAAATGGGCCGGGGAGACTACATCGGCAAACAGCAAAAAATTTTAGGACTAAATTAGTGAAATCGAAAAGTTTTTGAACTGAATTGGCAACCGTACAATAGGTTTAGGACTTTTTCGACAATTTTCCCCGATTTGACATATGAACAAGCAACTTTGACCATAAGTTTGTGTGGCATTCGATGGCACGAGATCGGATCTACGCCGTACATCTAAACTGTACCCACAAGTTCTCTCGTTCCTTCAATTGTTCATGCAATTTGATGTGGTTAGTCAGCTCGGTCGATAGTTTCCGTGAATACGAAGACCTAGTCCAATGGTTCCTTTACTAGAATTGGTTAGACTCTCCATTGTCAGGCTTGGAATAGACTCCCAAAAGGTTGAAAAAAAATGAACTTTTGAGTCCTTTCCAAGATACAAACGCTAGGTCGATACTATCATGTGGAGTATCAAGTGGACGACCCGAAGGTTGTAATATTCAAGTGATGCTCCATAGTCATTCAATCTGAGATTTGCAACAAGCTCTTTCCCTTCATTTCGATAAATGAATGTTGGTGTGAGGATATTTACAGTCGATAAGTTTCCCTTTTGACATGAACGTGTGAAATAATGGTCTTGACAATGCGATAATCTAATTTTACTTACTCGATTTTGTGAATAGATGCACATCAACACTAAAATACGGCCTCACCGGTCGCTTAGTCGGATTGGATGCTCCGACCGCAATAAAATCAATCGAAAGTTTAGATAAATTGAACAACGGGTTCGTGCTAGAAGAGATCGAGTAGATGAGAAAATCTATTCTCATGAATCATTTTAGCCAAGCTGTTAAGAGAGTCAAAGTCTACAACTGTTTTTGCCTGATTAGTTAAATTTATTTGAGATTAATCCAAACCCTAGCATGCCACAAATCCATCCACAACTTTAACTGGTCATCCTCATCTTGATCACAAAGTACAAAACTATTTCCCCAATCTCTGCAGAGGACTCAACCCCTAACCCTAAGTAACAATAGGTGACGGCTTGCAAATTGTCCACTCGTTAGTGGACTAAGGTCACTGGGTCACTGTACAAAGTACAATAGTCGTCTCGTAAACCGGTCTCTTTATTACCATCATTATCGTTATCATTATTCGTGCGTGCGATTGTCGTCCAATCTCCAACGACGGCTCAAGGAAGCACTCAACGAAGCGTTTGGACAGTAATATTTGAACATTTTCCCGACATTACATTCAATGTTATCTCCGAAGAATGGGAAGAAAGGGTACCGTCGGCGTCCCTTGCTTTGAGGTGTCCCTCGTTGCGTCATTCATTCCATTCTAGGGGACAGAAACGGATCGACTCCGGCCCAACGAATGCACAGCAGAGGAGCAGGGCAGCCCTAACTAATCGCCTATCCGAACCTATAAAATTGATAGGTTAAGAATATTCATTTTTTAGGGAGAAAAGCCGTAAAAAATTTTAAATCATACCCACCGGACATATTTACCTTACATTTTTTCTTGTGACGCCACAAATACATTTACCTCTCAAACTTTTTTCCGTGATATCAAAAACCACAAATTTGTACTTTGTGATATATTCACTCCAAACCGGTCCGTCAAAATTCCATAAATAAACGTCACTAAAATTCTTATGTGGTTGCACTCGTGGGAAAAATATGTCAACCCTTTGTATTTTTTTTTCTCTCTTTCTCTTTCCGTTTATTTTTTTTTTTAACTTCCTCCATTGTTTTCTTTCTTAGTTTAGGGATAGTGAGGACAAAAAGCGATGATAACGGTAAGGCGGCGGTAGCAAGGGCTGTGGTAAAGGCAAAGGCAGAAGAAATAAAAAATCATAACTAAGGGTAAATATGCGGAGCGAGTCTAAATTTGAGATTTTTGGTGTCACAAAAAAGTTTAATGTAAATATGTCATATATATACAAATCTAGAATTTTTAGCGACACAAAAAAAGTTTTGGGTAATTGTATCACGTGACTACAAATTTGGGGCAAATTTGTCATACACAGATATAAGTTTGAGATTTTTTGCGTCACAAAAGATAGATCGAGCTAAATGTATCACGATGGAAAAAATTTTAGGTATTTGGTAGCTTTTTACCCTTCATTTAAAAAGAAGATTCAAATTTCTTATCCACCCTCGTGATTACAAGTTTATAAGTAGCTCCATTCAAGGGTTAATTAGGCTATCGAGTGGTAATCGAATTGATCTAATGAATTGTCGACAATGACACGTTAGTTATCCAGTCGTGGCAAAGATAAATTATACGTGCAAAGCTAATTTTATAAATTAGACTTTATTATGTTTATCATCTCTCAGACGGACTAGAACCGATGATTGAAGTAACAACACATCCTGGGGAGTGTGGTAGGTGGTAGATATGGGTAAAAGATTTGATGCGGGAAGATAGAATCGTAGATTAGGGTTCTTTGCTTTTCTAGGAGTGAAACCAGCGCGAGAAAGATTTGCTTTGGAACCTCTCTCGAAAGTTCAAATCAGATCATCAAGAACAGTGCACGCGAATGAGTTTTTTAAGCCAAAAAAAAGGGAAAAGAAAAGAGAGCTTCTCGTCTTTAAATGAACTTCCCAACTTCCCCTGTTTCCGCTCTTCATTGGTAATCACAGAAGCAGAGTAAATATTACATGCCCACCGGCGCGCCGTTTCCACTTTCTTGCTTGCACTCTTCTCCAATTCCATCACTCTCTCTCTGTCTCTCTCTGATGGAACTATTGGTATAAAGCCTGACAAAAGCCTAAGCTGTCTCTGCTCTGTTCTCGAGTCTCTCGACCCCCGTCTTCGTCTTCAGAAACAGAGAAGAAACTTTTGCTGAGAAAAGATGGTGACTTTCGTTACTAGATTTTCAAGATTTTGAGTTCTTTCGACTTTTTGGAGGATCTTGTGAGATGGGTCATTGAATTTTCCATGTGGGTGTTGTGCCCTTCTTTCTTTCTGTTTTTGGGTCAGGTCGGTGGTGGCGGTGGTGGTGGTGGGGTTTCAAATATTCCCCCGTGGCTCCGAATTCTCCTCGGAGAGAAGTTCTTCGATCCGTGCGGTGTTCACGACTGTGTGAAGAAGAACGAGAAGAACACGTTTTGCTTGGATTGCTGCGTCAGCATTTGCCCTCATTGCTTGCCTCCTCATCGCCATCACCATCTCTTGCAGGTTCGCATCTCCACCCAAAATTCACCCTTTTTACTACTAAAACAGCGTGTCTTGAATTTTGCTCAAATTCATCAATTCTTTGTGATTTTTTTCCCAGATAAGGAGGTATGTGTACCACGATGTCATTCGCTTGGATGATGCGCAGAAACTACTCAACTGTTCCCTCGTCCAAGTAATATCAGAATCTCTGCGCATACGCGTGCCCCAAAAATATGCTACTGTTCTTGTTTTTTTTCCAATTGAACTTATTTTGATGAATTTATCGTTTTGATAAACAGCCATACACAACAAACAGTGCGAAAGTGGTGTTCTTGAACCAGAGGCCAATGTCTCGGCCATTCAGAGGCTCGGGCAACTTCTGCGTCACTTGTGACCGAAGCCTCCAAGAAGGCTTCCTCTTCTGCTCTCTCTCATGCAAGGTCCAATCCAATTCTTACTAAAACTGAAATTGAAATTACTCGAGCTCGACCCCGATTATGCTCGAGCTACTTGGAGCTCGAGACGAATCGAGGTCGGTTCGATTAATGCACGAATTCAGCTCGAGCAGCTCGACTCTGTTAAGAACTTAGTTTGGAATAGCTCTTTCTTCTTTCTTGGTCGAGTTTCATCTTTCATCCTAAAAATGCAGGTCCACCACCGAATGACCAAAAAAATTGGCCTCGAGAAATGGCTCCAAAACCACAGCTGCGAGCCCCTTCCATCACTGAACAAACCATCCAACGAGGGCTTCCCGGAGCTCGAAGATGGACACGTCACCCCCGACTTGGTCCTCGATTCGCCCGTCTCGCCGCCCGCGTACCCCGACTCAACCCCCAGCGCCGAGTTCGTCAGGAGGAAGCGCAGCCGCCAGGTCCCGATGACCCGGGTGACGGGTCGGCTCAGGTGCCTGCCGGCGACGGACGTGGCCGGCTTCATTAACCGGCGGAAGGGCGTCCCTCACCGGTCGCCCCTGCACTGACCACGTGGCGGGAGACGACTGGGCACGCCCTCCTGACGGATTTCGGCGATCTGACAAGGAACACACCCGGCTTCTCTTTTTGTTTTCTTCTCTTTTGTAAAGTGATTGTCGTCATTGTACAGGTGTATGCGTGCATGGTTGCATCTGCCGGTGGCAATTATACGCTGCTAATTAACCCGTCAGTTTACCATAACTAGCTAGACAGCATTTCGTGTGGTCTTATGTAGGCTGCTGAATCATATCTCTATCCTTTGATCTGTTGGATTTCGTCTGTACAACTGTTTTAAATGCGATTCGATGGCTAGATTGCTGGTGATTTTGCGGGGATTGACTGACTCTTCGCCGCACTGCGCATGAAAATGTTGAATCTTGGAAACTGGGGGAGAGAGAAAATAATGCGGTTGCCAATAATTTCGCCCCAAATTGAATGACTCCCTCTTTTTTCGGAGTGGATTACTTGCTGATAATAATGGTGTTCATATAATTCAATGGGCAGGCTCGAAAAGTTCTTTTGGGGCAACATAGCGGGGGTCAATTTTACGACTTGCCAAATGATGGGATGAACGGGGATCGATCGCGCAATCTACAGTGCTTAGTTGAGACTTCGATCACATGCCAAGCTCGTTATAGTGTTCTTTTGTTGTCATACATAAGCTTTGATTAGTATTGTAATCGAAACTTGTTTGGAAAGGAGTAACGGAGTTTTGTAAAGAAAGCATGTTTGTTTCCAAATGGATAGTTAAGCTAAAACATCCCACGTAATTCCGAGATTTATATCATAATTTGGCTTATTAGATTAGTAAAAAATAGTGTCCACACTGTGAGTAGAATTTTTTTTTACACATACAACCCTGTTTGCTATTGATTTGAGAGTTACAACTATCCACTCTTCTAGACGGACGGTGTACGACGCCAGCTGTGCAAAATATGTTCTACATTGGCGGTGTACATTATATTATATTATAACCACTCATAAATCCACCAGTAATTGGGTGGCAGAAAGCTCTCCTATCTGGCAAATTTCCTTTCAATTGAAACTTCAAGTATTGACAAACACAAGAGAGTGAAAAGAGAGAGGTTGACATTGAATGGCTTGTGGAAACTGAAGATTTGGAGGGAAACAAGTGCTGGAGAAACAACAGCTGGGAGTGACCTGTGAAGGCAGTGGGGTGACCAAGAATCCCTAAATCTGGATCTTGCGGGCCTCAGATTGGACTGATGAATGCGACCCCAAGACGCACAAAAACAATAGGCATGGCCCCCATATCAAACCTGGAGAACACCACCTGAAAAATGCAGAACTGCATCAGGCATCACCTCTCCCCCCACTCTTCTCTCCTTTTGTTTCTTTCCCCTGCCCCAATTAAGATTGGTTTTACAATATTAACCCGTGAGCCCGACCGACATTGCAGACTGTTATCGACCGTCGAACACCGCCGACCTACTTAGAAACCCGTTTGTCCGGCCCTTTAGGATCACGTGTTACGCCCCATTATGTAAACACTAGACCGGTCTCGGTATGACTAGCCGGGGCATGCCGCCCTGCTTGCCCCCCAACATGACAATATGGGAAAACTCTAGAGGGCATTCAATTTTTTTTGGCTCCTCCTGGCCAGTCCTTCCTCCTCACACACCCGGTTCTCGGCAGAGCCAGAAAAAAACAGAGCCTTTGAATGCCTGCCCCCCAACGAGGCGTAGAAGAATAAGACAAAACCCCTGTGCCGGCACCCACTTCTGGTGGATGTGATTCAATTCAGGTGCGAACTTGGGAAGACAAGGAAAACATTAAAAATCTAAGGGTGGGGGGGAAGATTACCAAAATAGTATTAAACCTATCGTAATTGTGCCAATTTAATTCTAAATCTTTTACATTTATGCAGATTCAATCTATCCAGTCAATTTTTACCGGCCGGCGCTGATGTAAACGCCGACCAGGACCGGACGACCAATTGATGCTGATATTGTAATTTTTAAACATTTGTTTCAATTATTTATTTATTTATTTCCTTTCTCCATTATTTTTTCTTTCTTTCTTTCTTTCTTTCCCAGGGCTAAGGCCAACAAGGCCACTAGTGATGCTTGCCCTCGCCGGCACTGGTGAGGGCGAGGCGGTCGCGAGCAAAGTGGCGAGGCTAGCCTCACCATCGCTGGGCAAGGGCTAGCCTCACCGTCGCTGGACAAGGGCTAGCCTCGCCATGGTTGGGCTCGACTTCGCCCGCGATGGCCTTGCTAGGCGAGGGCGAGCCTCACCAATGGTCAGCGAGGGGAAAAAGGAAAGAAAAAAAAAAGGGCAAGAGAAAGGGAAAAAAGCAAAAATATTAAAATATTAAAATAATTGCCACGTCATTATCGGCCGAACGTCCAATAACGGTAGTCAAAATTGACTACATTGATTGAATTGACACAAATACAAAAAGTTTAGGACTAAATTGATAAAAAAAAGTTTTAAGATTGAATTAGCGTAATTGCAATAACTTTAAGACTGATTTGGTAATTTTCCTAAGGTTGGGGGATGTTTTTTTTGGTACTTTATTTTCCTTTTTTGGGGGCTGATTTTCTTCCTTTAATTGTGTTGGTTTTGGTGGTTCATATCATATGTACTTTGTTCTTCATAAATAATGATAGACATTTGGACATGCGCAATTTAATTTTTTTGTCACGTTGGGGTGTCGAGGGTGTCGGAAGCTTAGGCGAGCCAGTGCTTCGTACGGCCTTTTAATAATGGGCTATAAGCTTTTAATTAATGCCAACTCAAAACAATTATGTGCACGAAATAAAGTTGCTACCGACTTAATTTCAAAGGAGCATCTATATATTTTTCCAATTTCTTTTTCTAAAACGAATTTCGATCAAGATTATGGTTTCATTTGTTTTACAAAAAACGAATGATTTGGAAAATATCTTTTTAAAAATGATCGTTTGCGTCACTTGAAATTATAAGTCGGTGTAAAATTTTTTTATTATTTATAGCAATTTATGTCTAAATTTTTTCACAAATAATAAAATATATTTTTCGTCTATTTATTTTTAAAAGCGATATGAGCTATTATTTTGGTCACGAAGCTAACGCAAGCAACAAGCATTAGCAACAAGGCCACATAAGAAGGGAACAGTGGCAGAACAGTGATATAGTGGTAGAACAGTACCGTGCCACGGTACAAACCGGGAATACAAGAAGGGCTGTGACAACCAGCGATTGTGATTGCCGACAGATTCATCCTAGGATCAAATATCTCACAAAACCCTTAGGGTGCGCATGGAATGCATTCCGGAATGCATTCTGAAGAGATTTTTGTATTCTGCAATAAAAATGCGTTTGTTAAAAATACTTGATTCGAGAATGCATTCTTGATTCCAGAATGAGTTTTGAGCAAGAAAAAGAGAAACTACTTTTATAGCTTATTGATTCTGGAATGCATTCTCCCTATTTCTCACAAATTTTTTTTCAAAAAATGCATAAAAATTGAAAAATTCTAAAAAAATTCATAAAAATTTCCATAAAATGGCTTAAAAAGAGTCAGATTTCGGGAAAACATGAAATTTGGTGAATTTTTTTTAAAATAAAAAAATTAAAAATTTCAAAACTTCACGGAATAGCTTAAAACACATGTGGCCACCCACTTTGAGTAAAATTTAAATTTTTTGAGGTGCTCAAAAAAATAAAAATTTCAAAACTTCATAAAATGGCTTAAAATACCTGTGGCCACCTACTTTGAGTGAAATTTAAATTTTTTGAGGTGCCTAGGAAAATAAAAAAAATAAAAATTTTTAAAACTTCACAAAATAACTTAAAATACCTGTGGCCACCCACTTTGGGTGAAATTTAAATTTTTTGAGGTGCCCAAAAAAATAATAATAAATTTCAAAACTTCACAGAATGGCTTAGAATACTTGTAGCCACCCACTTTGAGTAAAATTTAAATTTTTTGAGGTGCCCAAAAAAAAAAAAAAACTTTGCAAAATGGCTTAGAATACCTGTGGCTACCCACTTTGAGTGAAATTTTAATTTTTTTAGGTGCCCAAAAAATATTAAAAAGTCAAAAATTTCAAAACTTTACAAAATAACTTATAATACATGTGGCTACCTACTTTGAGTAAAATTTAAATTTTTTTAGGTGCAAAAAAAATTGACAAATCAAAACAGATTTCTATTTTAGAAATCAATTTTTGGGGCAAAATTAGTCATGTTTTACCAAACAGATTTCTCCTCCAGAAATCAATTTTCGGCAAGAATTCCACAAACCGTGGATCACACAAAGTTGCATAGTGTGTAGTATGCTCACCCAAAAAGGAAGGAGGGTTAGGATTGCCTGATTTGAACCTATGGAACAAAGTGTTATTAGGGCGCACAATGTGGAATCTTATCAATCATCCATCTTTTTCACTTTGGAGCTCCTGGGTCCACAGTACAAAATGCAGAGGAACCCCATTTTTGCAGATAGACATGAAGGGTAGTATGGCCTAAAGTTGGCGATGTCTCCTCAAACTACGTCATGTCCTAACCCCAATCATGTCTAATCCAAGATATTGCTGCCATGATGTCTTGGATGAACTTAGACACGAGAGTCCGGCTGTGGAGTGGTATAACTTAATATGGAGTAGCGGCGTTAGCAAACATAATTTTATTGGTTGGCTAGTATGTAGGGATAGGCTTCCGACAGCAGAAATCATATCATGGTGGATGACCTCAGTCGATGTTCAATGTACCTTTTGTAGGGCAAGTATAGAGAACACGACTCACCTTTTTTTCCAATGTGAATGGACAGTTAGCATCTGGCGCAATATTTTTGCACAACATGGGATCAGGCATAATGTATGGGGATGGAATGAGGAGCTTCAATAGATGGTCAGAGCAACAAGAGGCAAAGATTTGGCAGCGAAACTCCTCAAAGTATCTTTCCTAGCGACTATATATTGCATTTGGATGGAGCGCAACCATAGGCGGTTTCAAAACAATCCAACTGACATTCAGATTATTTTGGCGAAGGTGCGGAAAAATGTAAGAGGTAGAGCTTCGCTATACCAAAAAATCAAACCTTCGCAAGCTAACTTTGTTTTAGCTACTTTATGGAGACTTCCTACCTCCATATTCTCGAATTATTAGTACTAGTTGTAATGCCGGGGAATGCCCCTAAGCTGCTGTACATCATCTGTTATATACTACTTACATTTTACACCAAAAAAAGAATTCCAAAAATCAATTTCTGGCAAGAATTTGATTTCTGAAGCAGAATGATTACCATTTGCATCTTTAGCTTCTTCTTTCTTTCCCTTTTTGCGATTCAGGGTGGTGTCGGCAGTAGAGGAAGGGGCAAAGTCGTGGGATGAAAATCTATCTGAGATGGTTTTTCTTAGTATATTTTAAATTTGCTAAATACTAAATAGTTAAAAAAAAGATTAATTCCATCGAAAAATCCCAAACCGATACATTTGTGACAAATTTACACTCCGTTACTTTCTATTAAATTTTTCTGTCAAATTGTTAAGTTGGATGACACAGGGTAGTTGACAGGTGTACCAGTTTAAGGTTTTACCCTTCCGTTTGTCATAGGTTCACCAATTTGCAATTTTTCGTGGTATTAATGCAATTTAACGGAGGATAAATTTATCATAAGTGTACAAGTTTTGGATTTTTAGTGATCAAAAAATTAGTTTGAGGTAAATTTATCACAGGTGTAGGGGTTTTTGGTGGTCAAAAAGTTAGTTTGAGATAAATTTATCACATGTGTAGGGTTTTTTGTGGTCAAAAAATTAATTTGGGGTAAATTTGTCACAGGTGTACCAATTTAGAGTTTTCTGTGGTATTAACTCTAAAAAATTTGAGTTACATGGGTGTGTTTGGATTACGTTTGGATTGGGTTGAGTTGGGTTGGGTTGGGTATGAATCATCTAAATTGTTTAGAATATAAATGGGTTAATATGAGTTAAATTTGTGGATTTGGGTTAAACCCATTAACAACCCATCCAAACCCAATCCAACCCACTCATTTGACACCTCTGATGTCAATAAAACTCAACCACATCTAACTGGTTGCGCAAGAGTTCTGAGTTGTTTTTTTTAATATATTTTAAATTTGCTAAATACTAAATAATTAAAAAGAATAGAGTTATATGGGTGGGTTTGGATTGAATATGGGTCGGGTTGGATATGGGACCTCTAAATTGTCTAGAATATAAATGGGTCCATATGAGTTTTTTTTTTTTGTCGAAGGGTCCATATGAGTTAAATTGGTAAATTTAGGTTAAACCCATTAATGACCTATCCAAATCCAATCCAACCCACCCATTTGACACCTTTAATGTTAATAAAACTCAACCACATCTAACTGGTTACGCAAGAGTTCTGAGATGTTGTTTTTTTTAATATATTTTAAATTTGCTAAATACTAAATTGTTAGAAAAAAATGAGTTATATGGGTGGATTTGGATTGAATATGGGTTGGGTTGAGTTGGGTGGGGTATGGGTCATATAAGTTGTTTAGAATATAAATTGGTCAATATGAGTTAAATTGGAGAATTTGTGTTAAACCCATTAACAACTCATCTAAACTCAATCCAACCCACTCATTTGACACCTCTAATGTCAATAAAACTCGACCACATCTAACTAATTGTGCAAGAGTTCTAAGCACTACTTAGAAAAGAAAAAAGAAAAAAAGAAAAAGAAAAGAAAAGAAAAGAAAAAATAATTAAAAGGAGTGCATGGAGGAAAACGTGTTTGGTTTGAGTGAAAGAAAGAGGAGGGAAAAGGGGAAATCATTTCCCCTATTTTTAAAGGTGTTTTTTTCATTGACGGAATATGTTTTTATTGACTCATTTATTTTCCGTAAACCGAACGCTAGAAAATCCGAAAAACAATTTCCTTAAAGTTATTTTCCGTAAAAAAAATGGAGCCTTAATTTTTTGTCGCGCTAGGGTGTTGAGGTGTGACGTATTAGGTGAACTAGTGCTTCGCATGGCTTTTTAATGATGGGTTTATAAGCTTTTAATTAACGCAAACGTGGAATAATTATGTGCACGAAACAAGCTGCTATCGACTTAATTTCAAAGGAGCACATGTATATTTTTCCAATTTCATTTTTTAAAAATGAATTTCGATAGAGAGCATGACTCCGTTTGTTTCGCAAAAAATAAATGATAAAAGTGATCGCTTGTAGTACCTGAAATTATAAATTTGTATAAAAACGTTTTTATTACCGTCAACAATTTATGTAAGCGATCTTCATTTTTAGACAATATGAGCTCTTGTTTTTAGGAAAAAAATTTCAAATAATTTATTTTCCGCTAAATAAATGGAGCTGCTAGATTGACAAAGGGTTGCTTGGTCATTGAGTTAACAGGAGCGGCAAAGCATTAGCAACAAAGGAATGCGTAAGGACAGAAATTTAGATAAGAGGGGCATGTTAAACAACAAGCGCTAGTAGTTTAGTGGTGGAATAGTACCCTGCCACAATGCAGACACGGATTCGATTCCCGACTGGTGCATCCGAGGAGCCGTGACGACCTGCACTCATGATTTGTCGATTCCATCACGCCATCTGATCCACCTGAGCTTCCTTCGTTTCCCTAGTTTGCGTTCTCTTTTCTTGAATTTTTGCTTTTATAATTTTACTGCCTTTTGAAGATAAAAGGACTTTCAACATCTTTTTGGAAAAGTTCACCAAAACCATCTCAATGTCAATAAAATTGGGCAAGAGTTCTCAGAAGATGTTTGCTTTGTTTTCTGTTGGCTTTGCTGTCATCACCAACGCAATAATCTCTCTTAGGGAAAAGAAGAATGGTGAGATCCATGGGTGGCCTACTTTAGGCACCCTTAATTATTATGGTAACACAACCACAAACATCATCGATGCGAAGGGTATTTGGCGAAGTCCTCATGCGCTTGCGAAACCAATGTCTCGTCTCCCGTCTCATTGCGGTACGCCTCGGGTCGGGCGTGCCTCTTCCTTGAGTTCTCCAAGTACATTTTCTTCCTCCATTCTTTGGATGGTTGAGATCCGGTCTGCACCGCGAGCCAATCGTTGTACTCAAACTGTAGAAGAAGGAGAAGAAGGTGCAACTTAAGTCAAAATGGTAGGAACTTATCAATGTCGAAACATGAGTCTTTAACAACCGTCCCAGCTGTTGAAAGTTGAAAATTTCTCCATGTATTTCCGCAATGCTTACCTGAGAGTCCTCTAAGTTATGAGTATATCGCTTTGGTGCGCCAGAAGCTTCGAGTTGGGAGTACAAATCTTTTACATCTTCCATCCTCTCCTCCTCCGACGGAAGAGCGATTCTACCGGACAGAGCACCGGCCGGCTATCCACTTGCTCTGATATTCAAACTGTGGAAATGGTGCAACCTGGAAATTCACGCGCAGAATAATTTACAAAGATTAAGAATAAGAGTCAGAAGAAATCAACTCCTTGAATACGAGGATGATCGGTGCTTGGTCATAACCTTCCATGGCAATCCCACAAATGATAGCCAAGGCGCCAGAAGTGGTGGGAATACGTGCTTGTATAATGGTCCAACACGACTGTCATCTACGGACATAATTCCATTGGTTTCAAGAAAGGGGAAATGATATTTGTACCTGAAACAAGAAATGAAACCAGCATGAATCGCTTTGCTTTCCATCACATTCAATAGCATCAGTGTCAGTTTGCCTTTGTGTCAAAACGTAAGCAGGATCGGTGAAAGAATACCCGGTACAATGTAGAATGATATCAGCACGTGCAGAACTCCCGTCGAGGAAAGTGAATTTACCATCTTCCTGGGCCTTTTCGATCTGCACTTAGTTCCGCTTCATTAACATATTGAACAGACTACTCGAGGGACCGAGTTTCACAAGAATATTGCGATGAAAGATGGAGGACCAATTATTACCATGGGATGCAGCCACATATTATCGTAGCCGGGTTGAATCCCAAGAGTTTCGACTTCGTATGATCTAGATGTCACACGAACTTCTTTGGCGACCTTGGCAATGTCCCGAGAGATGTCCACGGCACTTGCAGCACTCCCTATCAAAACATCCACCTGTTGAGAAGCCAAAAAAATAGTTCTGTTTAGCATGCAGTTTGACAATCTTGATCAGGAAAAAAAAAGGCGCAGAAAAGAAATGGGAAGGGGAGAAATAAAACCGTCTAGCAATCTAAAAATCATACATGACGGAGTTGGCAAATACTTCGAGGATCATTGTTTCTCATACCAGGCATGCTCACATGAGTTTAGGGAAATCGAAGTATGAACCGACGACATGTGACCCATATGCATGGAATGTCGGAGGTCCCGCTACCCGGACAGCGGGCGGGGGTTCTGCTCCTTGATAAGGGAACAGAAGCTCGGGGGCAGCGCCCCCGAAATAACATCGGGTTTGCTAACCCGTTTGTTGTGAGATCGAAAGAATTTGGATAGGCTTGGGTTTTGGGCCCATTTTAAGTCCTCTATATATTGTACTTGTATGAGAGATCATTATAGCGAATGGTTGTGGTTGAAAATCTAAATATCATAGTGGAATTCCTTTGCAGGACATAGTCCTATTCTGAAGTGAACCTGGATAAACTAGTGTGTCAATTTTTCTATTATCTGTGTAATTGTTCTAATTCTGTTTAGGATAAATCTCATCAATACACAAAAAAAATGCCAGATTGTTCCTACTCTTGAATAGAGCAGTTCACTCAATTGGGGAGGAGTTAAGTTTATAAAAGATTTACTTATTCTGAGCAGTCTCGGTTCACCCCATCATGAACCGTGAATGATTCAAAATCTTTGCCCCCTTAGTCTTTATGCACCCCCAATCGACATTAACCGCTCCTATAATAAGTACATCAAATTCAAGAGTATATTCGAAACTATTATAGACAGAAGCGACTGTAATATATGGGCGTGATAGCAATTCGAAGAAATATTAAGACAGCAAACAGAGGACAAGCTGCACTGCAAGACTAGGTGAAGAAGAAACCTGAAACGTACTAGATCCTGAAATGGCTCGGGTGTACAATAGTTGTGGCTGTGCATTTGCTTCCCCGGCCACAGATCAATGCCTACGCAGAAGCGGCCAAAATCATGATATACGCCAATCCGCATTAACATAATATGATAGATCGAGTATCATAAGCTTGACATATTTATGGCAAATGTAATGTGCATTATTCCTTTTCACAGTGACGCAAGCAATGATGACTCCTCCGAGAACACATTCCGTTGTGGGGCTAATCTCTCTATGATTAGGCATGATATACCACAAATCCATCATACATCCTTGCTAAGAGATGACAAGAACATGCAACCAATGTTTCATATACTCAGTTGTTATCTCACAGAACTGAGAGAACTTTCTTTGATATGCTGTTCTTCATATGGTCTCTATATACAAGGTGATCCAATGCAGATTCCAGAGAATCCAGACAGCCGAAGGCTGACGAGTCAAAATGTCCATGCTTTGGACTTTTGATTGCTGCTAACTTCGAAGCTGTTAATTGTAAGAGCATCGAACTAGCAATAACAGATGCTGAAGCAAGAAAAAGCAAAATGGTACATTTAACTCATCCCTGGGAAAGAATTTTGAGGACTAAATCATTTGCTTTTGTATGAACCAAGACTCCATCCCAGATCAGGTTAGACATTCAGGAACAGGTTATAATTTGTAAAAGCTATGCTTCTTCCACCTGATTCTCAGTTCTTTTCGCTAGCTTCTCATCCAAAAAGAAAACTTTGCAAACGTGTTTTTTTTTTGGTAAGGAAACTTTGCAAACGTGTTCACTGATAGTCACAGCAATTTTTTGAGATAAATAGAGTTGAACAATCTTCATAGAAGAAGAATTTTGCAGTACTCTAACTGAGAGTCTGAGACCCTCCTCGTTGGAATAGGCATGGCTCAATCAAGCGGAGCAAATTGAGGACACCTTCCATTTGATCAGTCAAGTCGAGAACCAAAGCTAACCAGCGATAGCAGACCTCATAATGCGCGACAAATCCGCTCAATCATTCCATTTCCATTGTTGAACATAATCCATCGTAACTCTAATCAAACATGCTATGTGCAAAGTATAACCAACACAACAACACAAACAAGAAAAGAAACCGCCAAAAATCAAATCTTTCTTTAGCCTGCTGAATCCAATTGAACAGATCATTACCGGGGATTTCGGCGATTCGGGGCTCCGTGTAATGCCCATTACAAACAACCACCGCATCAAAACCCTCCTCTTCTTCTCCGCCGCCGCCATTTCTCATCCTCCACCTCACCTTCCACCTTCCGCCCTCCTCCACCATCCCAACCCCCACGATCTCCTCCTCGGACCTCGCCATTTCTTCAAGCCCAAACTCCCTCGCGAAATCATCCAAGTACGCCAGCGCTTCCTCGTGACCCGGATACCTCCTCCGGTCGCCCGACCAGTCCGCCCTCGCCAGGAACGGGTAGTCCCCGAACCCCATCGCCTCGCGGGGCAGGTTCGTGCGCAGGGACCTGTAGAGGCTCGAGTGGACCACGGCCCGTGCCGGGGTCGGCCTCAGCGCCGGGCGAGTACACCCAGGTGCCGCCGGCGCGGGGCTCACCCTCGAAGACCACGACCCTGTGGCGGCGGCGGCCACCATGGGGGGATCACGGCGGCGCAAACTTCGTCGCGCGCGAAGAAACGACAAACGAACGAGTGGCGACGAACGTATGGGCGCGAGGCAGAGCTCTTGCGGCGGCCGGGCAATCTCTTCGGGTCCACCAAATAAATGGAATAAAAGATTAATCAATTTTTTGATTTTTCCTTCCGTTTTTGGGAGTGGCGAGGATGATCCGAG
Organism: Syzygium aqueum; assembly: GCA_031216185.1. Taxonomy (NCBI): domain Eukaryota; kingdom Viridiplantae; phylum Streptophyta; class Magnoliopsida; order Myrtales; family Myrtaceae; genus Syzygium; species Syzygium aqueum. The sequence goes on along the minus strand of CM062235.1, from coordinate 4,167,100 downwards.
AAACTACCGCTGCATGGCATGCAGAGAGCCACGACACGTTTGTCGAGTCGGATCCACTCAGAAGCCGACACGTGGCAGCCTCTTGCAGCAGAAAATCTGAGCTCCCCGCCCAGAAGAGATATCGATCGAGAGAGTTTCTCCTTTCGTCCTTCCGATGCTTCTCTTTTCGCCTGCAGAGAGAGAGTGTTCGTCCTTCATCCTCTCCCGCTTAGAGTAGCTCGAACGTCTCTGTTTTCGCTTTAGAATCGGGGGCTCCTTCGTCTTCGCTCGACCGCAGCCTCGAAGACCTCCGTTTTCGCAATCCTAAGACTGCCGCTTTTTGGCTCAGAAGACCTCCTTGAAGCGGCTGGAGATGCCATACCCAATCCTGGACTCTTGATTACCAGAGCTTTCGTGCTCTTTCGCGTCAATCCTGTTCTTAGCCTTTTGGCCGCAGAGGAAAGAAAGAAAATGCTCCCAAGATCAGAAAGACTTCAGAAGGGAAGTTGCTGGTGATTTTGTGGGGATTAAACGACTCCCTCTTTTTTTCGGTGTAGATTACTTGCTGACGATAATGGTGTTCATATAATTCCAGGGGTAGGCTCAAAAAGTTCTTCTGGGGCAACACGGGGATCATTTTTTTAAGATTTGAAATCGAATTCACGTGCTAAATTGTTAAAGTAATTAAATATTAAATCACCTATTTATTTAACTGTATAAGTTTTTAAAACAGTTAACAGTGATTCCGCTAATATCAAGTTTAAAGAAAGTATAGGAACTAAGAAGGTGTCGGGTAATGACAATTTTGATGTCGAAATGTTCCCCGTAGGACTAATTATCATCTGCGAGTTATCTGCTGTTTGAATAGTAGGTACTTGTGAAGCGAATGATTTTGATTTGAATAAAGTGGAATTGGAAGTCATATGATTACAACAAGTAAAATCAAAGAACCATGAATTGGTAATACCTGGAGTAACTGAGAGAGTAGAAGTGCTAGGGACAAAGAGCGAGAATCAAATGATGCGATGAACGGGGATTGTCGCGCGATCTAAAGTGCCTGGTTAAGACTATGATAGCATGCCGACCTCGTTACAGTGTGTCCCTTTTCATATTCAATGGTCAATCTTACCTATAATCCGAAGGTTGACCATCATACACAAGCTTTGATTAGTACTGTACTCGAGACTTATTTTGAAAGCGAGACCGGAGTTTTGCGAAAAAAGTCATTTTTGTTTCCACGTGAATATTTAAGCTAAAACTCCCTACGTAATTCCGAGATTTATATATTGATTGAACTTATTAAATTCGTAAAAAATAGTATCTACACCGTGAGCGGCAATTGTTTTTGTACACAAACAGCCTTATTCACCATTGCTTTGGGCGTTATAAAACTATCCGCTCTCCCAAATGGATGGTGTACGACCCTACTTGTGAAAAACATATTCTGCGCTAGTAGTGCTATTACGTTGTATTATAATCACTCGTAAATCCACCGGTAATTGGATGACAGAAAGCTTTCCTATTTGTCAAATTTCCTTTCAATTGAAACTTCAAGTATTGACAAACACAAGAGACTGAAAGAGAGAGGTTGACATTGAATGGCTTGTGGGAACTGAAGACTTGGAGGGAAACAAGTGCTGGAGAAACAACAGCTTGGAGTGACCTGTGAAGGCTGTGGGGTGACCAAGAATCCCTAAATCTGGATCTTAGGGGCCTCAAAATGGACTGATAAATGGGACCCCAAGACCCACAAAAACAGGAGGCATGGCCCCCATCAAACCTGGAGAACACCGCTTGGAAAATACACAACTCCAGCAGGCATCACCTCATCTCCCACTCTCCTTTTTTTTGTTTCTTTCCCCTGCCCCAATTAGGATTGGTTTTACGATATTAACCCGTGAACCCGACCGACGTGGCGGACTGTTATTGATCGTTGAACACCGCCGACCTACTTAAAAACCCGTTTGTCCGGCCTCCAACTACAGTCACGTAGTACGCCCATTATGTAAACCGGTCCAGTCTTAACGCGACTAGCCGGGGGCGTGGCGCCCTGCTTGGGCCCCCAACATGACAACATGGGAAAACCCTAGAGGGCATTCAATTTTTTTTGGCTCCTCCTATCCTCTCCTTCCTCCTCACACACTTGGTTCTCGGCCGAGCCAGAAGAAACAGAGCCTTTTGAAGGCCTGCCCCTCAGCGAGGCCGAGAAGAAGAGGACAGAACCCCCTGTGCCTGCACGCACTTCTGGTGGATGTGATTCAATTCAGGTGCGAACTCGGGAAAACAAGGAAAACATTAGATAAAATCTACGGTCGGTGGATGTTTCTGCTGCTTTATTTTCCTTCTTGGGGGTGATTCTCTTCCTTTAATTGTGTTGGTTTTGGTGGTTCATATCGTATGTATTTTGTTCTTCAAAAATAATGGTTGAGATTTGGTCACTCGTAATTTATTTTTTTTTTTGTCACGTTGGGGTGTTGAGGGTGTCGGAAAATAATTATATATACGAAACAAGCTGCCACCAACTTAAATTTAAAGAAACATCTGTATAATTTTCCAGTTACTTCTATTTTAAATGGATTTCGATCGAGATTATGGCTCCGTTTGTTTCGTGCAAAATACACGAATTGGAAAATATCTTCCTAAAAGCGATTGCTTCCATCACTTGGAAGTATACGTCGATGTAAAACATTTTTATTACCGACAATAATTCATGTCTAAACTTTTTCATGAACAACGAAAATATCTTTCGTTTATTTACTTTTATAAGCAGTATGAGCTATTATTTTTAGGAAAGTATTTTTAAAATTTTTTCATTGTCCGCGAAGCAAACGAAATTTATATATCGGGAGAGGTGCTTGGTCACGAAGTTAAGCAATGCATTAGCAAGAAGGCAAGATGAATATTTAGACGAGTATTATTATATATATAAAGTAGCTGATCCCGGAGAAACAAGCACCAGTGGTCTAGTGGTAGAATAGTACCCTGCCACGGTACAGACCCGGGTTCGATTCCCGGCTGGTGCATCCGTGGAGCCGTGACGACTTGCGATCGTGATCGTTGATTCCATCACGCCACCTGATCCATCGGTGGATCATCTATGTCGCAAACCCCTGAGCTTCCTTCTTTTACCTTTTTTGCCCTCTCTTTTCTCGAATTCTTTTTAAAAAATTTTACCACCTTTTTGGAGATCAAAGGACCTCTAACATCTTCGAAGAAGTTCACCAAAACCATCTCAATGTCAACAAAAATGGGCGAGAGTTATCGGAAGATGTTGCTTTGGTTATTGTTGTTGGCTTTGCTGTCATCACCAAATACAATATTCTCTTAGGGAAAAAAAACGAATGGTGAGATCCATAGGTGGTCTACTTTAGGCACCCTTAATTATTAGGAGACACAATTTACGACATCATCGATGCGAAGGGTATTTGGCGAAGTCCTCATGCGCTTGTGAAATCAATGTCTCATCTCCTGCCTCGTCGCGGTACGCCTCGGGTCGGTCGCGCCTCTTCCTCGAGCTCTCCAAGAACATTTTCTTCCTCCATTCTTCAGATGGTTGAGATCCGGTCTGCACCGCGAGCCAATCGTTGTACTCAAACTGTAGATGAAGGACAAGGAGAAGAAGGTGCAGCTTAGTCAAAATGGTATGAACTTATCAATGTCAAAACATGACTCTTTAACAATCGTCCAAGCTGTTGAAATTTGAAAATTTCTCCATGTATGTCCGCAATGCTTACCTGAGAGTTGGCTAAGTTATGAGTATATCGCTTTGGTACGCCGGAAGCTTCAAGTTGGGAGTAAAAATCTTTTACATCTTGCATCATCTCCTCCTCCGATGGAAGAGCAATTCTACCGGACAGAGCACCGGCTATCCACTTGCTCTGATATTCAAACTGGGGAAATGGTGCGACCTGGAAATTCACGCGGAGAATAATTTACAAAGATTAAGAATAAGAGTCAGAAGAAATCAACTCCTTGAATACGAGGATGATCGGTGCTTGGTATAAACCTTCCATGGCAATCCTACAAATGATAGCCAAGGCGCCAGAAGTGGTGGGAAAACGTGCTTGTATAATGGTCCGACGCGATTGTCATCTACGGACACAATTCCGTTGGTTTCCAGAAAAGGGAAATGATATTTGTACCTGAAGAAATGAAACCAGCATTAATCGCTTTGTTTTCCATCACATTCAATAGCATCAGTGTCAGTTTGCCTTTGTGTCGAAACTTAAGTGGGATCAGTGAAAGAATACCCGGTACAATGTAGGACGATGTCGGCGTGTACAGAACTCCCGTCGAGGAAAGTCACTTTACCATCTTCATGGGCCTTATCAATCTGCACTTAGTTCAGCTTCATTAACATACTGAACAGACTCCTCGAGGACCGAGTTTCACAAATATGTTGTGATGAAAGACGGAGGATCAATTATTACCATGGGATGAAGCCACATATTATCGTAGCCGGGTTGAATTCCAAGAGTCTCGACTTCGTATGATCTAGATGTCACATGAACTTCTTTGGCGACCTTGGCAATGTCCCGAGAGATGTCCACGGCACTTGAAGCACTCCCTATCAAAACAACAACCTGTTGAAAAGCCAAAAAGTTAGTTCTGTTTAGCATGCAATTTGACAATCTTGATCAGGGAAAAAAAATGCACTGAAAAGAAATGGGAAGGCAAGAAAGAAAATAACCTAGCTTTCTAGATATCATACACAAAAAAATGCCAGATTGTTCCAACTCTTGAATAGAGCAGTTCACTCAATCGGGGAGGAGTTAGCTTTATGAAAGATTACTTATTCTGAGCAGTCTCAGTTCACCCCATCATGATGAACCATGAATGATTCAAAATCGTTGCCCGCCTACCCCCCCCCGTCTTTATGCACCCCTAATCGACGTTAACCGCTCACATGAGATAAGTAGATCAAATACAAGTACATATTCGAAACTATTATAGACAGAAGCGACTGTAATATATGGGCGTGATAACGATACAAAGAAATATTAAGACAGTAAACAGAGGACAAGCTGCACTGCAAGACTAGGTGAAGGAGAAACCTGAAACGTACTAGATCCTGAAATGGCTCGGGTGTACGATAGTTGTGGCTGTGCATTTGCTTCCCCGGCCACAGATCAATGCCTACACAGAAGTGGCCAAAATCATGATACATGCCAATCAGCATTAACATGACATGATAAATCAAGTATTATAAGCCCGATATATTTACACCAAAGTGAAATGTGCATTATTTCTTTTGGCAGGGACAGAAGCAATGACGTCTCCTCCGAGAACACATTCTGTTGTGCGGCTAACCTCTCTATGATTAGGCATGATATATACCACATGTCCATCGTATATCCTTTTGCTAAGAGATGACATGAACATGCGACCAATGTTTCATGCACTCAGTAATTATCTCACAGAACTGATAAGGAGCAAAATGAGAGAACTTTCTTTAATATCTGGTACTTCATTTGGTCTCTACGTACAAGGTGATCAAATGCAGATTCCAGAGAATCCAGACAGCTGAAATCTGATGAGTCAAAATGTCCATGCTTTGGACTTTTGATTGCCGCCAACTTAAAAGCTGTTAATTGTTAAGAACATCGAACTGGCAATAACAGATGCTGAAGCAAAAAAAAAAGAGCAAAATCGTTCATTTAACTCAGCCCTGGAAAGGAATTTCGAGGACTTAAATCTTTTGTTCACCCAATTTGTTCACACGGACTATGGAAAGAAAAATAGTAAAGGAAAACCTCTATTTGCTTTTGTATGAACTAAGGCTCCGTCCCTGATCAGTTTAAACATTCACGAACAGGTTATAATATGTAAAAACTATGCTTCTTCCACCTGATTCTCAGTGCTTTTCGTTTGTTTCTCATCCAAACATCAAGAAAAAGGAAACTTTGCAAATGTGTTCATAGATAGTCACAGCAACCTCTGAAATAAAAAAGAGTTCAAGAATCTTCATAGAAGACGAATTTTGCAATACTCTAACCGAGAGTCCAGGACCCTCCTCGTTGGAATAGACATGGCTCAATCAAGCAGAGCAAATTGAAGACACGTTCCATTTGATCGGTCAAGTCGAGAACCGAAGCTAACCGGCACTAGCAGACCTCATAAAGCGGGACGGATCCGATCAATCATTGCGTTTACGCTGTCGAACATAATCCATCGCAACTCTAATCAAACATGCTATGAGCAAAGCATGACCAACACCACGGTAAGCACACAACAACAAAAACAAGAAAAGAAAACGCCAAAAATCAAATCTTTCCATAGCCTGCTGATTCCAATTGAACAGAACATAATTCACACAGACCGCGAATTAAAGGCTAAACATATCCAATTATCTCGAACATTACCGGGGATTTCGGCGATTCGGGGTTCCGTGTAATGCCCATTACAAACAACCACCGCATCAAAGACCTCCTCCTCTTCTCCGCCGCCGCCATTTCTCATCCTCCGCCTCACCTTCCACCTTCCGCCCTCCTCCATCATCCCAACCCCCACGATCTCCTCCTCGAACCTCACCATTTCATCAATCCCAAACTCCCTCGCGAAATCCTCCAAGTACGCCAGCACCTCCTCGTGGCCCGGGCACCCCCTCGGGTCGCCCGACCCGTCCGCCCTCGCCAGGAACGGGTAGTCCCGGAACCCCATCACCTCGCGGGGCAGGTTCGTGCGCAGGGACCTGTAGAGGCTCGAGTGGACCACGGCCCGTGCCGGGTCGATCCCGAGCGGGTCGGTCTCGGTGCCGGGCGCGTACGCCCAGGTGCCGCCGGCGCGGGCCTCGCGCTCGAAGACGACGACGCCGTGGCCCTCACGGCGGAGCTCGCGGGCGGCGACGAGGCCGGCGGCCCCGGCGCCGATGACCGCCACGTGGCGGGATATCATGGAGGCGGCCATGGCGGCGGCGGCGGCAATCACGGCGGGGGGGAACGGGACAACGGAGGCGAAAACTCGGTCGTGAGCGACGGAGCGGCGGCGAGCGTATGGGCGCGAGAGGGAGAGAGAGAGAGTTCTTCCGGCGGCTGGGCAATCTCTTCGGGGCGCACCAAATAATTGGCTAGAAATTAATTAATTAATTAATTTGTTTTTTTTTCCTTGATTTTTTTTTCCATTTTTGGGGCGGCGAGGATTCTCTGAGAAGCTGCCGCTGCGAGCAAAGAAGAGAACGACTCGAATTGCCCGGTGGAAGAAGGAGAGTCGTGTTGCGCGCTTCTTGCCTTTCTCCTTTTTAGAAAAGCCCGTGCTTAAATTCCTGGAAAAATGGTTACCTCTTCAAAAAAATCAGAACTTATTTTACAAAATATAGCTAGATATCGACATTTGGACTCGAAACTTTACACTTGAGCACACAAACTCCAATATTGATTCCCGGTTCCTCGACATTCAGGACCGGGTCTCCGGCGCTCAACCCGAGTCTATTGAGACCGAGCCCAAAGCCTTGGTGCCCATGCTTGATGCCCCGACGCTCTAGCCCGGGTGCATAAAGGGCATGCTCGGGTCCTTGATGCTCGGGGTTGGATCCTTAGTTAATGAAACATTCGTTCCGATAAAAATATTTTCAAAAAATCAAAATTTGTAATTATTTTTATTCTTTTCTTTTCTTTTTGTCTTTTTTTTCCTTCTTCCTCAGCCGGTTACCGGCCATAGCGATGGCCACAGGCAAGGGAGGAGCTCACACAAGGCTGGCGAGCATTGACCTCGTCGGCCTCCAGCAAGGCTCCACCTCGCCAGATCAAAGAGCCAGAGCCTCCTCCGAGGCCGCTCAAGCTTAAGGAAAGAAAAGAAAAGAATTAGATTAAGTTAAATTAAATTAATTAGAAAATTTGGAATATTTTGGTAATTCTCTCCCGAAAAATCAAATTAGCTTTTATATATCAAACAGCGGAAAATATTTTCTAGTTAATTTTCAGGTTTCAGTCAAATATCAAAAAAATATTATTATTTTCAAAAAAATTTCATATTTTCTGCGAAACCGACGGAGCCTTAATACCACCATATTAGCTCAATGGCCCGATCAATGCAACACCATTTCTGTATGAGTCGAAATGATCACGTCGAAAAGATCAGAGGAAGAGAGAATGCGCGGTTGGCTTCACCGCCAGCCTCGCTCTCTGTAATTCCATGCGAACCAAGCTTTCTCTAATTCACAACTTTACTAACTTAGTAAAAGATTAAAAAAGATGCGATTTTTCAGAATTTGGTCATGATCCACTATTATTAACTATCGTACTATGATACTTTTTACTCTCTTCTGATTAGCTGTGTTCACCCTCAGATGCAGACCCTACTCGGTCGGTTCATACCATCATAACCAGTGAATGAATTATCAACCCCACCATAGTCGGTCAACGCATATCACCTTTTGTGCACATGGTTAGCGCATGACAATTAAAAATCATAGATTCCCTCTAAAAAGCCGTGCAATGTCAACACAACTTTAGTTAGAAATATTGCTCTTAAAAAGCTATGGGCCCTACCCGGAAAGAAATTAGGGACTAGGGATGCTATCACAGGTGCAGAATTTGACTTTCACGTTCTGTATGAAACAAAATAAAAGTCAGAGAGTGAAGAGAGTTAAAGATAGAATAGACCAAAAAAAAAAAACTATCGTTAGTGGAGCATTTGGGTTTGCGAGCTATGTGTGGATTCAAATTGCTTAAAACAATTGAAAATAGCCATTATTTCAGCGACATTTTATTTTATAGAAGTAGCATTTAAATATTCTAACACTCCCTCCTATGTATAAGATGGGTATTGGACTCAAGACTAGGCGTGGTAATACGTAATAAGCGCAAGATAATTCCTTATATCAAACAATATTATGATTAATATATCGTGACGTTTGAAAAATTCACGCATCAATTAACAATATATGAAAGAATTTGTATACGATAAATGTCACAAGCGGAACTTTTAGTTGGATTATTAATGTTGTAGTAGTGGAATGTCCGTAGTATATTTTCCACATTCTTAGACTTTGAATAGTGATTCCATTAGTATTGAATTGTTTGAATATTTATTATTGGGTCAATTATCTAGAGTGACAATGAAACGTGTATTGCCACTTTGGTTGTTATTGGAGATTGATACGCTCCGAAATTACGTATCGGATGTGTGGTAGATTGGAAATTTACCGAGTTGAAACACTCCTAGCACTTGGTAATTTTTGCTGAACGTCTTAGCGAGTTTAATATATTTTTCTCATTTTTCGACGTTTAGAATGGACACTGATTTTCTTGTTTACATACCGATTAGAAATTTCCAACCTACCACTCATTCCACTAGTAATTTTGGGAGCATATCGGCCTACATTAACAACCAAAGTGGCGATGTACGTTTCTTCGTCACTCTAAATAATCAACCCGACAAGAAATTTTCAGTAATTTAATACTAATAGAATCACTATTTTAAGACTAAGACTGCGCATAACAACCATTTTATGCTCCGAAACAGATTCTGGTTAGAAATTATTCTTTTTTTTTTCTATACCCGGGAACGGATTCTAAACATTTGAATGCGTTTGGTAACAGCTCAAAATTTCTATTCCTGAAATAGTAAAAGAACAAAAATGTGTTTGGTAACGGCATAAAATTTCTTTTTATTAATAATATTTTAAATATTTTAATGTTTCTTTCTTTTCTTTTTTTCTTCTCCTCCTTCTTGCCCATGGCCGGTAAAATATTTTACTGACAATAATACTTTTATTAAAAAATTATTATTATTATTATTTTTGGCCATGGTCGGTAAATTTTTTTTTATTAATAATATTTTTTTTATTTTTTTGGCCATTTCCAGTAAAATATTTTTTTTATTAAAATATTTTAATAAAAAATATTTTTATTGAAAATATTTTTTTATTTTTTTTCATGGCCTGATCGCTGGCCATGACTGGTAAAATATTTTTTTATTAATATTTTTTATTAATAATATTTTTTTCATTTTTTTATGGCCTGATCGCCGACCATGACCGGTAAAATATTTTTTTATTAATAATATTTTTTATTAAAATATTTTTCCTTTTTTTTTGCCATGGTCTGATTGCCGGCCATGGCTAGTAAAATATTTTTTTATTAAAATATTTTTTTTTCCTTTTTTTTGCTATGGCCCGGTCGCCGGCCATGGCTGAGAAATTTTTTTTATTAATAATATCTTTTTTTTCATGGCCTAGTCGCTGGTCATGGCTGGTAAAATAATTTTTTTTATTCATGATCGGTAAAATATTTTATTATTAAAAATATTTTTTATTAAAATATTTTTTATTAAAATATTTTAATTTCGCCAAATACGCCGAGGGTGGCCCTCGCGCTGGACATTAGAAGCTACATTAAAAACCAAGAAAAAGAAGAAGAAAAAAAAATTGATTCTCATTTTTGTTCTCAGAATCAAGAAACTATTTTTTTTTATTCTTGATTATGCTCCAAAATTGATTTTGGGCACAAATTTGCAAGAAATTGTGCCCAGAATCAAAAAATTTAATAAACAGATTTCTGTTCCAAAACTGATTCTGGGAACAAAAGAACAGAAATTTTCACTATTTGGCCAGTTGCCAAACAGGCCCTAAGAATACGGAAAATATAATTCGGACATTCCACTACTACAACATTAACAATCCAACTAAAATTTCCACTCTTGATATTTGTCGTATACAAATTCCTACACGTTATTAATCAATGCGGGAAATTTTCGGACGTCACGTATATGATGGTGGGACCATAGATCTTGTACAATTAATAAAAAGAAAAGAAAGAGAGATTGGAAACTTGGGACCACGGGGTGGACTAAGAACAGGCAAGTAACACAAAAAACAATGCCAACATGGCTGGATTTGACCACACAAACAAATAAAAAAAAAGAAAAAAGAAAGACGTTGGAACGTCAATAAATGAATAATATGATATGATATGGTATGATGGTCTTTCGAGCAGGACATAGAAATTAAATATTTTTAAATGTCCACCGTCCAGCTCCGACCATAAAGCAAAACGCGAATGAAGACAACCTGTTCGATTCGGCAGAAGCCCAACTCGAGCGAGAAAACGTGTGCCCGTTCATCTTCCTCGATTTGCATTTCGGCACACCCTCCTCCATTCACACACGTACTCGAATCTCGTTGTTGTTCCAATCAACAACCGACGATCCACGTGATCGGCGCCTCGTGGACTCTTCTGGACCGGATCGATGCTGCCCGGGGAGTCGGGCGTACCTCGTATGTGAATTTGGACGTGCGAGCCAAGTTCAGTCTTCCACATCATCCGGAGGAGACGATCTCGATACGATGTCTTGCCTCGCGTCCTACCTTGATTAATGGAAGTAGATAATTATCTCTAGACCGAAGTTTTACTTGCTTAAGCCGACTTTAACATCAATCTCTAGCGAGGAAGCAGCCATCTTAGTAAGATGTCGAATTTTATCCTAGTAGTTCGTCCAGTTCCTTATAGCACGTTTACAAGCAAGAATTTTTTATCAGTGAATGAGAACCGATAAATATTTCTGCCGTAAAAAAAGGGTTTGTAGCTGACAACACTTAATTTTTGCGAAAAGTACCAAAAAAGTCTTAAACCTACTGCATCGATACTAATTCAATTCTAAACATTTCAATTAGACCAATTTAGTTTTATACCTTTTCACATTTGCAATTGAGTCCATTTGATCAATTTAGGTCCAAAATTGCCGATGTGGACACTAGCCATCCTATGTGGCACGGCCGGACTGAATTGTTATCAATGTAACAAGTTTAAGAATTTTTCGGTACTTTTACCTTAATTTTTATATGCTCTTGTCATTGGTCTATCATTAAGCTTTTCGTATCTCATCGTGTCCGATCATACAATTAGGAAAACTATTGGGAAACACACACCGATACCGGCGCCATACACATCACGAGCCCTTTTTTCTGGGGGATGATCCTATGGTCTTTAAAAGGTATTACGTCCCTTTACAATCTTTCACCATCAGATCGAGACTCTATAAATTTCAACTGTCCAAACATATCTCAACCCGAACTACCATGACCCTTTTCATTTTTATGTTTTTTACTGGAAGGTATCTTTTGGGACCATGACCCACCCCTTATTATTTTTTTTCACCAGAAAACGAACGAATGACCAAAGCATCACATAATCACAATGAATGGGAAGCCCTGGCAAAATCAATCCGACGAGGAATGGGAGGTTTTCCTCTGTGTGCCGTGTTGTTGTTGGTCGGGATTCGCAAAAAGAAAAAGGGTTAATATTATAAAAAAATAATTTAAAATAAATTTATCATAAATATGTTAATTTAGAATTTTTTGTGATATTGATTTAAAAGAAAACGGGGAAGGGGCAGAAACGTGGAAACCGCTTTTTGCAGTTGGAATTGTACCAACCAAAGCACGGCTGTCTGTGACTGGCCAGTCCTTGAAAAGCCTTTGGAAAATCTTCATGCTAGAGAGAGAAGGGGGGGGGGGGAATCTTGCTCTATGAAGATCAAGAGAGAGAGAGAGAGTGAGAGGGACTTGAAAGCCTTTTTAATCTTTCTTTTATTATATTGTCGGAACTGAAGTGGGGCTAGAAAATTAATAAGTTGCTGAAAAAAAAAATAGAAAAGGATTAACGCCGTAAAAAGAAGGAATTATATTTGGATATAATCGTGATAAATTTATTTAAAATTAAATTTTTAATCATTCGAAATCTCAAATTAACATATTGAATTTTACCATCGAATTGCTGAGGCGAATGATACGTGACAGCTGATGAGAAGCGTACATAAGAATACTGATTTGGGATTTGACCCTTCATTCGTCACAAATATATTGATTTGTAATTTATTTTAATATTAATTTAATTTAAGGAAAAATAAATTTATTACTAACATAGCGATTTAGATTTTTGGTGGTTTGGACAGACCGATCATGATATGTCATAAATGGATGATGTGATTTGGGCTGAGGTTGCCCTCTCGCCCCCATTACACTCCTTTTAGCGCAATGCAAGCGTGAGAGAGAGAGAGAGAGAGAGAGAGAGAGAGAGAGTTTCCATCAGCTGTCCCCCAAAGATCCGATTCTTTCTCTCTCTTTCTCCCTGGGCGTTTGTTCTTTTTCTTCTTCAGATTATATATCCAATGTTATTCTCTTCCTGTCATCCGTTTCCACACATAATATCTCCAACCGTTGCGCGTGCTCTCTTCATTCATGGGATCATGCGATGCCCTTTGCTCTCTCTCTCTCTCTCTCCCTCCCCTAGAGAATGAGAATTTCGCCGAGAGAAGAGGAGCGGAGGAGGAGGAGGAAGAAGAAAGCATCCTCCTTTCTTGAGCTTCAATGGTTCCTGGTACTCTCTTGCTCTCTCTGTGGAAGTCTTCTTTTGGTTTCTTTCGCCTTCTGTTCCGTGTTTGCAGTCTGTGTCTCATCTTGCCGGGTTCCTATTTCATCACCCGGGAGCTTAAAGATGTCCCCTTTCTGGGTGATATCGTGTTATGCCGTTTTGTATTCGCGCACGCGCGAGCTGAATGCGGAGTTTGAGGTCACCAGATTTCTGGGTTTTGCTCTTCTTTTCCGTTCTAGCTTTGTGCATTAAGTGCTTTCCTTTCTCTGGGTAGATGTGATGACTGCAAATATTAATTGTTCTGGTGGCGTCTGATGTTTCATCGACCCCTGTTCAAGTCCGAGCCTCTTGAGTAGAGGAACATCACGTGCGGAGAGAGAGAGAGAGAGATGGGTGAATCTGGTGTTTGTATGATTTTGTTGGATCATATGAAGAGAGAAGATTGGCGCTTACTTTGGTAGTTTCTCAACTGTTCCTGACATGGAAATTCGGGTAAGCTTTTCTCCCCGGTAGTGGTTGGGACAGGATATTATGATTTAATGCGTGTTTTGCCTAAGCGATGGAGAATAATTTAGTCGGTAAGAACGAGAGTGTTCAGCGGTTCCGCTATGGGTCCTATGTCGAGCTTAATGATTGTATGGAAAATGATTCCAAGCGATGGGTTGCTTTTACTTCCTCCCCCGAATCTTTAAAATTGACACCAAAGGATGATATTTGTGAGTAGCGGGCTATGATTGTTTGCATTAGAGTGGCTTCGCAATTGGGCAGATTTTACGATTTAAATGAATGATACACGCGACGTGGATGCAGTAGATAGACCTTGAGGACTTAAGTATCGGCTGTTCTGAACCTCGAAGTTACTGTAATTGTTTGGACAATGCTCTTTCTCTGAGGCTTCGAGCAATGGAAGAAAGTTAATTCTGTTTACCAATTGAGTTTGGCAATTAGAGGATTACTGTGCGTCCTCCGTGGCTGCAGTCACTTCAGTCTTTTAGATTAGTCTAACTGCCATCGCTCGCCAATTAAACTTTAGCCATTCTAATTTCTGCTCTCTGATGCGACAAGAATTGGAACTTCGTCACTGAATTGTTAATTGTGAATGCCTCAATGGTTAGTGATTGTAAATCCGATAGCTGAAAATGCAAAATGTTTGCTCACTTAATTTTCTCATTTTGTCTGCTGGGATGCATAAATCATTCAACCATTTCTTTTCAGTGTGTTTCAGAGGAGAAATCTATGGAGGAGAGGCTCTGACTTGAACAGAAGGAATAAGGGCACTTTTTGGACTTCAGTGCGTCAAATTTGTGGAAGAGATGAAGGAACAAGGTGACTTGAACATGAACTTAGTGCTGGGGCGCAGCAATTCACATAGAGAGTATATGAAGCATACAATTATCAACCAGGAGCTCATATTCAGGAATCAGGTAAGGTGGCGTAGACTCTTCAGTATCCACGTAACGTAGTGTCTTATGTTGTAGCGATTACGATAATTTGACAAGGTGTTGACGTTTCATCTTGGTCACCTGTTGGGTGAGAAATTTCTCAACTATTGGGGTGTTCTTGGGGGCGATGGCATGACTTTTTCAGTTTTTATAGATGTTTCAGTCATCTTCTTTTATCATCTGTGTCCAAATAGACAGCAACTAGATTGCCTTCAAGATTTTCGCCTTCATTTTACCCGACTGAGAAGCTTCTCAACATACCGCTGCCTTTTCTATCTTTGTCTATTTGTAGATCCTTGAGCTCCATCGATTATACAAGATGCAGAAGATGCTAATGCAAGAGCTCAGCTGGAAAGAGCCCCGGAAATGCAATGTTTGGAAAGCCAGCACTCAGTCAAATCTAACACAACTTACAAGTATAACAAGAAACCCACTGCCTAAGGACGTCATTTTTCATGAAACTCCAAAGGTAATGCTATGAACTTCAAGAAACGCTAATAATGTTTCATTTCAGTCTGCAAGCTTCTGCTTTTCCTTGCCCGCGTGTTTGCTTAGGCTTTTGGAAATTTGCGACTTGTTTGCTAAATATGAATTTGCCACTACCTCGTACGCATCTGATCAGGATCTGAGCTCAATTTGTGTTATTTAATTTGACAAATGCGACATTGTTCACAAATGAAATTTAAGGAGGCTTCATAAATATTGCCCAACCAGGCTATAGAGGAATGCACCTCCTCCTGCAACAAGCTTCAGCGGAGGCACCTTGATCTCGAGGAGAGGATGATAAACTGCCAGCTTCCTGCTATTGAGTATTCCAATAGCAGTGACGCGCACTGTTTTGAAAAGCAAATTTTAAGAGATTATTTAAAAGAATCAGAAGATGGTCGTCGTTCCCGTGGCGATGATTTTGCCGATCTCAATAATTTGAAGCTTTCCTTGACCAATGGAGAGTGCAGTGAGAAGATGGGAGGCATTTTGACTATATCGGATGCTAAGAGGAGCTACCCCGGTTCCCATGGCATAACAAATCCTCAATGTCCAAGTAGAAGGATGTTCGATGAAAATGATAGACTCACGTTGTTGCCACATGAAAATGATACCAACTTATCTCTTTTATCTAGTCAAAGCATCTCAAAGAGTGCAATGTGTGATCCGTCTGATGGGATCACACACTCTAAAAGCCAACCCAGGTTCAACTTTCTGGATGAAGGTATGGGCTGTTTGATTGTGACTTGTATTGTACCCTTGGTGCTTCTTTTTCCCCCTTGACTAGTTATTGGGCAAGTTAAAAGGTGTTTCCTCACCATTGCCATGTCCTTTGCAGCTGGGAAAGCGTACGTTGCAATAGTTCCAAACAAGCTCCAGCCCAGGAAGCCTCCTGTTGTCGATCTTAATACAGTTATTGTTGACAGCTCGCCTTGTTGCTCAGATGATGTTACCACTGTCACCAATCACTCGACATCCTTAGCCGGGAAGGTTCGTCCAGACGGTTGTTGTATTTTTGGTTATATCATGAAAGATGACATCAGCAGCTCAGATGAAAGGCATAACATGCTTCAAGGAGAAAGACACTTGAATAATGCCGTGCTGAACTCCGAGGGCAAAACCAATAGTGGAATCACAGAAAAGAATCACCGTGATGATGCCATTAGAGTTGCTGAGATTAGCTCCATGGATCTTGAGGCTTCATCCAGGAGGCTACCAAGCTTTTTTGAATGTCTTGGCACTAACAATGGTAAGATTAATAATGACTATGTCGAGCTTACATCAGAATCTTCAAATAGTCTTGTCGTGGAGCAGCAGGAAGGTAATGCACGAGCAAAAGATTCTGAGGATGATGAAAAAGACGCTCTGCTTTCTTCATCTGGGAAGAGCTGTCGAGACACAAGTCAAGATGGACACCAGCAGATGCAATGTGGGATCAGAAGTATGGATAGTGATTCAAGTAGCATAAAGACAGCACAATCTGGACACGGAGTTGGAAAATCTTGCTCTTTGATGTCAGAAGAAAAATCAACAGCACATCAAGCTGTGGAAACCTCATCAAACAAGCAGGAAACAGCACAAAGAATAAGCATTGGACCTGAGAACAATTGCCCGGGAAGGAAAGATTCACCTGAAGGTGATGAATTGATCCAAGAAGCAGCCGAATCACTCATCCGAATTTCACTTACCGATCCGGCTTGGTTTGAAGATTGCTCTAGGCAAATGGGATCTAACAAAGAAGAAAAGGATGGTGATAATCCTACGAAACCCCTGTCTTCTTCTGATTCCTACGAGTTGAACGTGCTCATGCTAGAGGAAAGCAATACAGAGGATTATTCAGTTACCTCAAAGACATTCGACATAGCAGAAGTGTCGGATAAGGATTTCAGCATTAGGCTGAGAAGGGGTAGGAGATTGAAAGACTTTCAAAAGGAGATATTGCCTGGGTTAGCGTCTCTTTCCAGGCACGAGATTCTCGAAGATGTCAACATTCTAGAGGGAGTCATTAGATCGAGGGAATACCGGAAGTTAAGAGCCAAGATGGCTGATGGGGAGATGTTGTGTGCTCCCTTGAGAAGCAGACGGTCGAGATCCTATCACGCAGGACGAAGAAGATATTGTTGACTAATATTGCTTCTTAGATGTTGTTTGCATTCCTACGACGGCAAGTGATGTGCCTTTGCACTACCAATTATTGTTTTAGAAGCTTTTTGATGCAAAGAATGTTATTCTAGTCTTGTCGGGGATTTATGAGTACTATAAACGTTGATTTTTTAGTGTTACTTTGAACCTGTCTAGGTTCTTCATTGCGGTAGGACAGTCGTGTCGTAAGTTATAAAACAGTCAGGTTTATGCACTTGTTGTGAAAAATCTCATCAGTGTTCAGAGATGATCTTTGTAAAAGTTATCTTTGCTAATGATTGTCACAATTCAGATTCGGAAAATCCTTCCGGGTTTAGGCGATCCGTGAGAATAATCTCATGCTTTTACTTTATTAAAGGATAAACAGGAACTTGTCTAACGCTGCTCTTATGCGACTTGATGATCGCAGCTTAAGGGTTTCTGTTGCTGCATAAAGATTCGAGGGATGCTTTGATCAGCCAAGACAGATGGAAGATGGAACGCCATCTATGCATGTTCAACCCCCTAGATTTAGTGATGCAAAAACGAATCATTCCGTGACATTCTCAAGAGGAAACAGTTTGACTTACTATCATTGGGCGCTTCAAAATAGCCTTATCCCAATTGGCAATCTGGTTATTCAGTCATTATTTCCGGGTGCCAACCACCGTTCGAGTTAGCGATTATTTTTTATCAGACAAAAATATCGGTGACGTCACGTGGCTTTACCAGGGTAAAATTCACGTTGAGTTGAAAGATCAAGAACGTGACATTGAATCTATCGAGAACCTTGAGACTCTAGTGAGGCAAGAGGAGGAGGACCCCCCATTTTCTTTTTAGAGTGAAAGATCGATAAAATCTCTCTCTCTTGATGTGGATCTGTCCCACCTCACAAGTTTTGTCCTCCTGATTGAACATGTTGGTCATTGGATCCTACTCATGTTGCTGCAAGAGTCAAGGACTAAATCTTTAAAGGAAAATGTTCTGAGATACACTTACGCCCATATTCTACAATGAATCATTCTGGTTCTCATGAACTGTCCAGTGAGTGGACTGAAAATGATGACTTCAGATTGATTCATGAATCGTTGATTTATATGGAAGGTTTCCTCAAACATGAGCACTGGCCCTTTGTTTCTTCTCTCTCCTTACGACACTGCAAAGTTATTCCCTCTTGCCTCAATGGTGGGCCCCTGCAATATATCTTACTTTCATCTGCATCGTACCGCAATTTATTTTATTGGGTCTTATCTTTTGGCACAGTCTCATCAGCCCGTACGCGCCTCGACTAGTCCACCTCCTCTCAAGAAAATCAAAGCCTCCAAGGATCGAAATCTCCACTCCATTTATGAAAAATTCCATCCCTAGCCTAGGGTCCGAGCCCGCGATGGCTAAGACATAGGACACCGATCTTTACTGCTCGAGCTAATCCCTTGGCTAGAATGTTTCCGGTAGAGCCATCAATTTTAAGGTATTTGCATGCGAAATCAAAAGAAATAAACTCAACAGAGGGCCGAAAAAGATGGAAAAAGAAAACACCCTTAAAATATGTTGTCGAGAGGAGATTGTTGGGATGTCTCAGCTGTAGTGTATGCCAATGTTGTAGCTAGAAGGTTTGGACAATTAGGTAGGGGAAGGATCTACACTATCTATTTGGCTAAGATGAATAAGTCCACTTGGGACACTGAAAAGGTTCACTGCGCCTTTGTGGTAACACATTCATCATCCCAGACGAATCTAATCAAGCACCACTTTTTGTCTCTGTTACCAAACACCTCCCACAAACAGCACAGAACACAGTATAATCTCTTGCAAGATCTCTCTCTCTCTCTCTCTCTCTCTCTCTCTGTGGCCTTTGTAAATGAAAGATGACAATTGATATGTCGGTTGGATCGGAAATTAAATGCACATAATTACAATCCCCCCCCCTCCTCCCTAATTCGACTCAAAATGAAAAAAGTTGGGTCCAATCAGTTGGATCACCTAATCCTTGACACGATAATTCGGATTGATGATGCCTACCAAAAGTACCTAAAACCCTCTCTTGTGGTCCTCACCCTACGAACTCTCCATCAAACCCAACGTTCACACCCAAAGCTGATCCGATGCCTATTCGTTCATGCCCCCATCTTGGTAATCTTGGCCCTTCCAAGGCTAAACAGGGTCGGCGGTGTGAGAGTTTCCATCACCTAACCCCCCCAAAGAAATCTTTCCTAATTCTAGAACTCCATAGCTAATGTTATCACCCATTAGTCAAGTGGGTCTCATCAACCCTTTGTTCGGCTCTCGCGAGAAACAAAAAGAAAAGATGCGAATCGGTAGGATGCGACCGAGGACGCAACAACAACCGCTCTGCTGAAGTCTCGTCGTATTCTTTCGCACTCGCAAAGATCTTCATCAGTACGTAAACCGGCTTCCGCGATTTTTTCCCTTTTTCTAACGTGCCTCTGTAGATTGAGGGGACTTTTCGTGCTTTCCAAAGTAAAACCTCCGCTTGCGTTAGCATGTAGGGTTTGCGATAAGAGGAGGCCTTCATCTGTCGTCTGACAACTCATAGTTCCACATTAAATTAAGGCTTCGCTTTGGAATTCTTAGTACAGAACGCTAAGATCCACACAACGATGACTGGTCCTGCCGAAATTTGCTTGGCTACCAGAAGGTGTGCACGCTTGGCTCGCAAAGAAAGGAAATGGAAAGACGTCCTTTTCTGGGAAATTTACCAGATTTTTTTCTTTGCTGATTCTCTCCGTCTCTCTCGAATTCCTCCAATCGAACCACCCATCAATTTCATCTTTTTTTTTTATATCTTTTGCTTTCTAATTCGATGCAAGAAAAGCAGTGGGTGATGCAAACGGGCAAGAGCAGGACCACAAAATCTAGCTAGATGAAATCTGGCGGCGATTATCAATGGAAAGATCACTAGTTGGGAAGAGAGAGAGAGAGAGAGTGTGTGGAGCTAGCCACAGTTTTCGTGAGTGTTGTGTGCGAGGCCCTTTTTGTAGGTGTTAATGAATTTTCACTTTAGTGTACACACACACATATATATATATATGCATGTGTATATATAATAGCAAAGTGGAGGTATTGCTGAAACTCCTGCAGCTACTATACGTGGTGCGTCCGTCATGGCCCAGCTTCATCGGTCCTTCGGCACATTTTGACCTTCGTTTTCAATAGGGTTGATCGATTTTCGAGTGGTCCAGTTCACGCCTAGGAATCGGGAATCAGACCGGTGCCTCCTAAAACTGAATCGGACCAGACTGATTTTTGGATGGGCTAAAGGAATCGGTGGCATATTCAATTTTTTTTTCGATCTATCGTTAATGTTCAAGATGAAATTAAAGATGTTCTTGATACTCAAGATGTTTCTACAATGAGTGAGTTGCGTGTGACATTGTAGGTTTCACTGAGATTTTTTCATTTTGTGGCAAAATTTGATTGGAATGAGCAACTATTTATTGTGTTTTGATTTGTTCTTGTCATCTTACTCACGTGTATAAGTAAACGTAGTCGTTCCAACCTTAAAGGGCCTTCTTTTGTGAATTGTGAGATAGATTAGGGTTTTTTTAATATAGATTTTTAAGAAATAAAAAAAATTTTAAAAAATCGGTCCAGTTCAAGCAATCTAGGTGAGCGGTTCCACACCTGGAACTAGAAACCGAACCAAAATTCACTGGTTCCAATGTTACGGAACCGAGACCGGATAGTTGCCCTCGAGAACCATCCAGAATCGGCCGGTCTAGTTCGGTCCAGGCGGTTCCTTTTGCTCATCCCTATTTTATGTACATCGCGCTTTTACGATATGTACATAACCTATTATGACCATGATTAATTTAATAAATAAATTAAAGAACTCCACAAATGTAATGTGTTAGCTTAAAAAGCTTATATCAATTTGTCCATGGTAAGACTAAAAAATGAGTGATAACGAGTGCATCGATATGCAAGGTGCAGGTATACTGAGCCTCCCGCACTCATCTGTATAACTTAAGAGTCCACTATGACAAATTCCATTAAGGTCTTGTTCATCCTTTACTATCTAAGACCTCAAATACTTCACGCATGACTATCATGAAAAATAAATTGTCTAGGAGAAATTGACAAATTCTCATGTTTGATAACATTATGTGGGGCGCGTTAAGTCCTCGCTCTCCTACTAATCCTCGAATCAAGAACGGATGAGGCTGTCTCTCTTTGAATAGTTGCTGCATGTTCGAATTACTCTACGTATAAACCCTCTCGCGTACAGCCTTATTCTAATCCTTGATGATGATACGCAATCCATTACGATAACGTAATAAGATAGTGGGCGTCCCCGGTCCAAATTAGTATTTTCTCGTAGCGCGTGAAAAGTTGCAACGCCGATTAATGAACGTTGGTTGTTTCGCACAACTTTCTAGTGCCGTAACCATTGATAAATGATATATTAATAGAGTTTCATATGTGACGATGAATGATTACCGCCAAACTCGACAAGTTATTCTTCACCTTCCATTTGTAAAATTATCCTCGTCAGCCTCGATTGTACCACATAAGATGATCGACATCCACGTTGGTAATTTTTGACAAAATAGGTCGAAAGGACTATATTGATAAATCGTTAAAAGGTTTAAAACTAAATTGGCATAATTGAAATGTTTAGAACCGAATTAACTTTTTGGACAATTATCCTGATTGGCTTGCTAATTAAACTCACCCACTGTTCCTCTCAAAGTTGCATGCTCGACATCTTCGTCTCTTTCAATCTTCATTTTTCGTTTCATGATATATGCTCCATCGCAATCAGTAAAATTTTGGCGATTACAGCTTTTCTTATTGAATTATATGAAAATGACGTCATTAGGAAATGCATTTTTAAGTCGGTCAATCTGATCGAGGCACACAAAAGTTCAGTCGCTGATTATTATTATCATTACCCAGTATTGCCCGATCACCTTCAGGACAGGAAATATAGAAGCAATAATTGAGAATGGCCTATAAAATTCATAATATCCAAAACCTGACAATAGCATCTGGGGGTGATTGTCTTTGAGATTCCAATTTTGATGTGTTTTCTTATTTATAGGAATTTTCCATAATTTTAAATAATATTCTCATATCTTAAAATTTCATTTAATTTAAAGTATTATTTTGAATCATATTCCAATTTTATTTATTTTAGCTTTTTTTGTTTAGTATCCTGGTTGAATTTTTAATTCCCTTGGTTCTGTTAAAATTTGCAGTCTGTATGTTAGCCACGTCCATTGGAAAACATAGCTCAACCATATTATAGTTAAAGACTCCAAACCATTTTTGTTTGTAGTTTCATGAGCTTTTAAATTCACTTAACTAGCTTAGAAAAACGAGCATTAATAGCATGCCAAAAAAAAAAGGAAAATCTACACTCATAACAATTCATAGATATACGAAAAACGAAAACCAAACCTTCTTCAAATCCTAAAAATAAGCTACTTCATGCTTGAACGGCGAAAATAATTTTTGAAGCACTAGCAAAGTTCTACAATACGGTTTGAATCTCGTGAATATCGAGCCTTGATCGATGAGCATGCTTGGACGAGTTGAGTAGAGTATCGAGCCTTCAAGTTCCGGTCTAAGCTTGCCCGTTAATTTGTAATATGACATGCCTCGGTGGGTCCATGTTGGTGGGCCCGAGCTTGAGAAAGGGATTATTTCACTTAGGTTCATAGGATTTCTACTCCCGATTTTTTCGTTCGGCAACGTTAGTTTCTGTCAAATTCATGATCGGGTCTACTTATTTAAAGGAAAAAAAAAAGGAGAAATTGTTACGCTTTCCAAGTGCATTGCTCCTAGCGCTTCTCGCTCATGCCTATATAAATCAGCAGCAACTTCGATCCTCCTCATTTTTCAAATCTCACCTCCTTCTCTCTCTCTCTCTCTCTCTCTCTCTCTCTCTCTCTATCTCGGTTTCACGGCTCTTTCCAAGCTTGCATCTTTCTTTCACCGTTCGCGAAGCATTTCACAGGGAGAGCGACAAATGTCTGCGGACAAAGACGAGGACCCTCGCGTGTCCGGCATCAAGTCCAAAATCCGCGTCGTCCCTGATTTCCCCAAACCAGGTTCTTGTCTCTGCAAATTCCCCCATTTCTTGTTGGGTCCGAGCTTCTGAGGTTCGTCTGCTTTGCTCTGGAGGGCTCGAGCGAAGTTGGGTTTCTTTGTTTCTGTTTTGTTGGTTCTTCTTCTTCGTCAGAAGCACAATGCAATATGCATCGACCCATGTCCTCTCTCTCTCTATCCAAGTCCCGTCTTTCTGCACCTTTTCTTGTTTCGTTTTGTCCTCTGTTTTGTAGTGATCCACAGATGGTGTTTGTTTTTCTCCTCCTTTCTTCCCTTCTTTTGTTGTCTCTAGTAATCACGAACGTGTTTGTTTTATCTCAGGAATAATGTTCCAAGACATCACTACTCTGTTACTGGATTCCAAGGCATTCAAGGACGCCGTCGACTTGTTCGTTGAGCGTTACAAGGACAGGAACATTTCTGTTGTCGCAGGTAAAACAACGGGGAAAGAGAAGATTTTGATTCGAAAAGAACCTTGCTTTTTCCTAATCAAAATGTGTTATTTCCCCGAGTTATTCGCAAGTTCATTAGGCAGGACTCAGACATTAGTGAAGGGTCTGTTGAGTCAACGAATCCCCTCGAGCCCCGAAAGCTCATGGTAAAAGGAGTAGGTTCCACTTTCAAAGTACGAACTTCACTCAGTTTCTGAAGGCTTTCTTGGTTTCGCTTCACGGACAGTCACTCTCAACAAGCGATATTCAAGTAGTGAAATTTCGAATCGAAAATCGACGACTTAACTTTCTCTGTTTAATCATTTCGCGCGACTTATTTTTTTCTTTCTCGAGATTTTCTGTTTTCCCCTTGACATGTATTGGATTGGATAAGCGACCATTCTCCCTCTTGGGCTTTTGTTTTCTTCCCCCCACCTTATTTTTTTTCCCATTCAATTTGGCTTTTTATGGTGATTTGTTGCTTGACCATGTGCCGCTGCTAGTGCGGTGTGCCATCAATTGCTTCTTAGAAGTTTTCATTGAGTCGCTTATCTTTCCCTTCTCTCTCTCTCTCTCTCTCTCTCTCTCTCTCTCTCTCTCTCTTTGTAACATTGTTGTTGTTGTTGGGACGTGGTTGGATCCGATTTTGGGCCGACGTCTGATAACGATGTATGCCCACTTACTTAGAAAGTGGACCATGCTGATGTGAGCTATAGCTTGTGCCTGCCCTCCATGAAAATTTCTTACCTTGACTCTGTTGCATCACAATTAGCGGCTGTTGACATTCGGGTTCTGCGTAATTCGTATGGTGTTGACATACAACTCACATGATTCTTCGATTGTGATTGTGTAAGAGCGTCTCTACCAAAAAAGAAAGAATTTCTTTATGCGGTTTCAGGATTAGAAAATGATTTTGGTGTTTGTCCTATTGCTTGTAGATGCTAACAACCGGAGGTAACCGGACCAGTAGCTCATTTCTTTACCCATGTGCTTATTTGTATTCTCTAATAAGCCTTTGTATGGTTATGTACAGATTGGTGACAGATTATCTTGGATTCTTTTGGCTGCTTATGCTCCTTCTTGGCTATTCATGTTAGCCTGCTTTCTCCGTTGTCCGACTCAGTGTTATTTTTGCAATTTGTGCTTTTAAGGATCTTGTTTCACAGGACGCCGGCTAATCTCTTTAGAAGACATATTAGAAGTTTTGAAACATGCAGAGTTTACCTTTTACACTTTTCTAAAGCTCATTAAGCGTAACTCGGGTGCCTATTAACGGCATCCTATTTTTAAAGGCGTGTCAATTTAATAAAACGTTTTTAACTCACCTGACCCTTGTAATTGCGATGTCGGCTAACTCTTTCTTTGTTTGAATGTACCCTTTGCCAGCATTTGTTCCATTACAGAACCATTGAAGACTTTCTTGTGTCTGTTTTCTGAGGCATTTGCTGTCATTTGTCTGCGTGATGAATTTAATAGTATAAATGCGCGTTTTTGGAATCTTCTCTCTTCAACACCAACAGATGCTCTCAAATGGATAAGTTGCGGCTCACCACTTTTCAGGATAAGGATCATGTTATCTGACTATATGTCCCATGGATCCGATATTTGCAAAGCGACGTGTGGGATGATGCTCTATGCTGGATATGAGGATGTGAAAATTTTGAAAACCCTGTTCATGTAGTTCATTCTGTGATGACATTGCACTGTTCATTACTGATCAATCTGATTAGTTTCGCTTTGGTTGGTGGTTTCGCCATTCCTCTGCAGCTAAGGATAAAAAAAGACTTAATTGTGTTATAACAGAGAACTTCAGACCATTTTGACAAGTTTGTAATCAACAGAGCTAACTAATGTGGTTTCTTATTTGTCCAATGATACGAGACTGATCTTTCTCTCCTTTTCTTTTTTCTAGGAATAGAAGCTCGAGGCTTCATATTCGGTTCCCCTATTGCCTTAGCGATAGGAGCGAAATTCATTCCCTTGAGAAAGCCTGGGAAGCTGCCAGGTACATTTCTAATGACAAAATGATCTGGTAAAACTAACTGTGTTCTTATATATGTTGAATTTCATGATCAATATCGGTTGTCTGCATCTCTTTGTAGCCATTAGAATTAATAATTCCTTTTTTTACCAAATAATTTCATGCTGATGTATAATTCGAAAGGTTTTGTTATATTAGGCTGCCCCTGAACCCGACGACAATAGTCGGTGCCACTGATGAGCATTCTCTTTTATTTGCATTAGAATTTTGAGAAATAGAGCTGTCTTTTGGTCTTCGAGAAATGTAGCATGCACATTATTACCTTCTGCTAGTTACCCAGGTTTCAAATTTATTTATTTACACTGTTTCATCTGGAGCAATCCAACGGCTGCACATGTTTACGCTGCGTTCTGTTCACATTGCTGTGACTATTTTGTCTGTCTTTTCTTAATTGACTGTCATGTTCTAATCAGCATCCCAAGCTCCTCTGGGCTCCTGGGCTTACGTTGAGGCTGCATTTTTCTCAGTAACCATCAAGTACACATTTAGCTCTGTAAAGGTTGCTGCTCCTTGCTCTCTGGCATTGAGAAGATCTAAGAACACAATGAATTTGTCGTCCTGCATGCTATTAAACATTCTTAAGCTGTATAAACACTGCAAATCCAATACCATCTTGGAGTTGAAATTGCTTAATGCTGAGAATGAGCATGTTCTGCATATACAACCGTGTTGCCGGTAGTCATGATAAAGATTCGTCTAATGTCAGGTGAGGTCATCTCGGAAGATTATGTTCTGGAGTATGGAAAAGATTGCTTGCAAATGCACGTCGGGGCAGTGCAACCTGAGGAGCGAGCTTTGGTGGTCGATGATTTAATTGCCACCGGTGGTACCCTCTGTGCAGCCATGACTTTACTTGGTATATATTTCTCATTGATGCGCTACATTACTTGCGGGGAAGGGTCTGTGAATTTGGGAAGAGAAGTAACAGTGTCTCCGACTGAAATTTATTATACCGAAATGATTCGATTATGTCTTTTGGATGGTTTAATTTACTCTTTTGTGCAATAGTGTCAGTTTGATGTGGAATGTTTTTTTCCCCTTTTAACTTGTTATGGTGGTAAGGGCAAGCCATCTAATATCAGTTGTGTATAATGTTCCTCAGAACGCGTTGGAGCCGAAGTTGTCGAATGCGCTTGCGTGATTGAATTGCCAGACTTAAAGGTGCGCATATCGCATTAGACCTGCGTACCTTTTTCAATTATCAATCTGTTGGTTGATCAAACAGTATCTACCGCTTCCAGTTCCCATACAGTCTTCTCATAGCCAGGTTGCATTTTCTGAATCTACTCGAATTCTGATTTTCTCAGGGTAGGGAGAGGTTGAAGGGAAAGCCTTTATATGTGCTTGTGGAGTCCCATTGATTCTAGCAGCGCGGGTGTTGCGCCCTCCTCGGTGAAACCTTCTTCGACGAACATTGGAGCAATATTGGTTATTGATCACTTCTCATCGGGACTCCCGATCTTGTCTTTGCTCTCTTCCCACCATTGCCGAATTTTGATCGACCCTGGTGATTCATTCGGACCAGTATCGGTAACTTTATCTGGCAAGATCCACGAATGTCGTATCGAAGAGCTTGTTTGGTTCGTGGGTACTTCAGCTACTGCTTGTCAGGGGAAAAAATGTATCGACCTAAATCCGTCATCCCAGGTTCTATCGATTCGGATCTTATTTGTGGACCACAGCATTGCTGAATCTTATCTCCAACCTTTGTTGACTCGTAAAATTATGTGGTATCAATTTATGTCTCTGAAATTCTGCAATCAACTGTTACTTGGCATTTGATAGTGTTTTTTCCGGGTCAGTAGCAGCAGCAACATGCTAATGCGAGAATATCGTCCCGATCTGTATGACGAGTTGATCAGGCAATGTCAGATTAATTCGGAAAAACCGATCATCCTAACCGGCTAATGCGATATCATATTCCCAGTTTGTTGATCCTAGGCGGTCCTAAAATCCTTTACCCAGGTCCGTTCGTGAACTAAAAGATCGATTTTTTTTTTATAGAAATGATCGAGCCTGTCTCGAGAAGGAGATGATTTGCCCAGACCCGTCAATCTAAAAAAAATGGGGATATATTCACTAGAAGTCCTAAAACTTGTCACGAAAGTGTAATTGAATCTTAAAACTTACGGAAAGTGCAATGAAGTCCTAAGAGTTATCAAAATGGTTCAAATGAGTTCTAAAGTTAACACCGTGAAATTATTAACGGAAAATGTTGATATTGCGCTAACGGGACTTATTTTAATATTTTATCTCTCGTGTAGCTAAAACGACGTTGTTTTGGCTCAAATTTGAATTTTAATATTAATTTTATTTAAATTAAATATAAAAAATAAGCAAAACTAAAAATTAAGAAAATAAAAAACAAAAAAAGGAGATGAGGACAGGCAGGGAGGGAGGGCTTGTCCTCCTCGCCGCCGCCGCCCCACCATTGCCAAGAGGGGCCGGCGAGGGTGGGGAGATGGCAAGCGGGGTCGTTGGGCCCTGGCTAGGGGTTGGCGACTCTTGTAGACGGCAAGCGAGGGCCTGCGGGGCCTCGACCAGACCTGGCCGACCCCCGCCATTGACGGCCCTTGGCTAGGTCTGGGCTGGGGCCGCAACCCTTCGCTTACAGTCGGTGAGGGTCGCTGACCCCTGGCCGTGGTTCGGCGACCCCCACCTGCCGTCCCCCCACCCTTGCCAGCCCCTCCCGGAGATCGTGGGGCGGTGGCGGCGAGGGGGAGGGTAAGCCCTCCCTCCCCACCTGTCCTCCTCCCCCTTTTTTTTGTTTTAAATTTTGCTTATTTTTTACATTTAATCTAAATAAAATTAATATTAAAAATTAAATTTGAGTCAAAACGGCTTTGTTTTAGCCACGTAGAAAAGATCAAATATCAAAATAAGTCATGTCAGCATTTTTCGTTAGTAAATTTGATGGTGCTAATTTTAGAACTCATTTGAATCATTTTGCTAAGTTTTAAAATTCAATTGCATTTTTTATAAGTTTTAGAATTCAATTATACTTTTACAATAAATTTTAAGATTTCTAGCGAAAATATCTGGAAAAAAATTATCCGGTCCAGCAAACCGGCCCCAAGTCACCATCCAAACCTGCACATTCGATGGGCGGGTCTGTCGGACCGACATGCTCATAATCAGGTCTTGAAAATACACCTTTCAGGCCCTAAGATTGCCTTCCTTCGTATCCGCTTGATCAGGACCTGTGAAGTTTTACCACTGAAACACATTTTCTTCTGTTAATAGTTCAGAACACTTTAGAGGGTACGGCGTTTGACTGTCTCTCTCTGCAAGAGTCTCATCAACTTTCAATTCCCTTCGAAAGAGATTGGCCTCGCCACAACTTGCTGCACATGCAGGGAATTACATAACATTATCCTCCTCCACAAATTAATCCTTCACGAGAAAGAATCATGCCGCTCGAAGTCCAAAAGATTTTCCATACAATGTTATCTTCATCGCGGGCCCAGATTGGCCGAAAGAATATTTGAAGCGAATACCATCCGCATAAAATATCATGAAAAAACGAAGTAGACGAAATGTTGCGGGGAGAGCGCCGATAGGTTCTCTCCGGTCCTCGTATGGGGCGGCGTGTTCATCGTGGGTTACGTGTGGTAGACTTAGGATCCGGCATATTGGTCGCCGGTCGATCGATCGTGCATCGGAGACGGTGATCGAGGGATGAAAAGCTGGGGTCGAGCCCTTAAGCAAGGACTCCACCACCCGTCACGGAAGAAAAGCAAGGTTAACTTCGCAGCAGGTAGGGTTAAAGAGAAAAGGCAAGCTGGCCTTTTACATGAAGAGTGCTTTTCTAGGACCGCTCATTCAAACTTTGGACCAGGGGTTCTGGTTGGCTAGAATACCTGTGAATAATTTCGATGGCCTCTTCCACAACATTTGATCAAACACTCGTTCCGAACTCGACAACCGGCGAGCCTTGGCCCCGTCTCGAACCTTGAATCGGGTCCGATCCGAACAGGCAAATCTTATCTGTGAAATTCGATCGGCTATTTCGAAAATCGAATGGTCTAATGAAACGTAACGCGACCAGATACCATAGAGATCAGACGAACCTAAGTAAGTGTACAAGGCCTGGGAAGTCTGCGCACTGATATTCAAGATCTGCATTTTCACTTCACACTCGTCATCAAACCTGATTCGTCCATCAACTTTCCTTCAATCCCATTTCGATCAAATCCAAAAAGAAAGAAATGGGGACAGAAAATCGAGAACTTCCCTTGGCAATAATGATAGGAGAAACATGGAATGCAATTAAGAAAAATCAATTTTACATTGCGAAAAAATTTGTGGGACATGATGATTTTTTTTTACAACCTATAGATGATGAGGAAACAGGGCAACACCGCCCGAGGGTCGAACACTAGCAACTCGCCGTCGTCCCCGCTCACCGAGTCGTACGTGACCCCGCCGCCGCCGCCGCCGCCGCCGCCGTCCGGGAACGGGTGGTCGAGGATGAGCTTCTTCGAGGCCCGGCCGGCGATGACCCGGCACACCAGCATTGCCCTCCTCCCCCTCCCTCCCCCGGCGCTCTCGTGGGCGCGGCCGCTGCCGTCGAACGTGCAGATGGCCGCCCCCTTGCCGCCGCCGCCGCCGGCGGCCCCGACCCCCCACGCCCCGCCGCAGTCCCACGCGGGCCCCTCGCGCGCCGTGGAGCCCATGCAGCGGAACCGCATCACCTCGTTCCCGTCCGCGGCGCACCGCGCGTCCTCGTCCCGGGGGCCGCCCGACCCGGCCCGCGACTTCACCAGCTCCCGGTACTCCTCGAACCGGGCCGCCGTCCGCTGCCCGTTCTGCACCTTGAGGATCACGTCGACCCGGCCGGCGAACGGCTTCGGCCCCCAGCTCGTGTGGAAGATGATCTCCACCACGTTGCGCGACGGGTGGCCCTCCGGCAGCTCGGTCAGCGCCGGGTACGCGGGCTCCGCCGCGGCGCCCGTCCGGGCCCGGTGCGTGGCGCCCGGGCGCGCCTCCTCCGACTTCGCCGCCGTCCTCTGCGGAAGCCTCGGCGCGGGCGCGGGCGCTGGCGCGGGCCTGGGCTTCTTGGGTCGCTGCTGCTTGGCGATGTCGATGACGTCCTTGATGGTCTGGGCGCCCTTTCTGCAACTGGAAGAGTAGAGCGAAGAAGAGGAAGAAGAGGAAGAGGAAGAGGTGGAAGAGAGCAAGCGTTTCTGGTACTGGCCGTGATGGACGTCGTCGAACGCCCTGGACTTGCAGTGCAGCGACTTCACCCACCCCCCCGCCATTGACGACGGACCCCGTAGCCGGATCCTCCCCCTCCTCCCTCCTCCTCCGCCGCAGCCGCCGCCGCCGCCGCAGCTAAAGATCGAAGCTTTCTCGCTCGCTCCCTCCCTCTCCAGAAATGGCGATGTCCGAGCTCTGTCTCTAGAGAGAGAGAGAGAGAGAGAGAGAGAGAGTCAGTGTGGTGAATGCGGAAGGAGCCGTCGGATCAAAATGATGTTCTCTCCCCCGGCGCCCGCGAAATGACCGGAATGCCCTCGCGCTAATGTCGTCGCGCGTCGCTCTGTTTTTTTTTCTTACTCTATTTTTATTTTTTTGGGGGGGTCCGACATGGAGAAGAGAACAAATTCCATTTAAGTTCAGTTTAAGGAAACAGAAATTCATGAATGATTCTTGGCATTTGCCTTTGGGGGGGGGGGGGGGGGGGTCGGGGTGTAAGATCTCGATTCGATGTCGACAATGTCGCTACGTTCCCACCGTTTGAATTATTTTTGTGATCACCGGGCGAGCAAGGGTGGCCCTAGCCCGACTCAGGTGAGGGTCGCCCGACACCGGCAAGGACAGCCCTCGCCGGAAAGGAAAAAACAAGAAAAAAAAAAGAAAAAGCAAAAAAGACGAAAATATCCATGAACTAAAGTACAATGAGGTAAATTTATCACAAATAATATAATTTTGGATTTTTAGTATCACAAAAAAAATTCGGAATAAATGTGTCACAGATGACATAATTTAAGATTTTTTGTGATTTTTTTTCCTTTTGGTTATTAGCAAAGATGCACCGATAGAAATTGATGATAGTTTCGGGTAAATCGACATTAATCTAGCGTTAAGCGAGCGTGCAACTTTTTTTTTCCCGGTTATAACAAATAAACCTTCTAGTATGAAACGAAATTACATAACGATTACACGTTTTGACTTCATATTCGGCAATTGATTAGCGCTGCTGAGTGAAAACGGACATGTTGATTACGTAGCGATGTATAAAGTGAAAGTCTATCCTTTTTATTATTTCGAGTTGTGAACTAATTTTCGCTATTACATAATGTTAAGAAAAGCTCCCCCTCTTGATGGATTACGGGTCATTTTTTCTTCCTAAAAATATCCTCATTCGGTTGTTTTATAAATAATACGCGTAAAGTATAGTTCTTTTTTTTTTTAAATCACTGGTGCATTTCAATTTTAAATCTTATTTTTTTCTCTAAATTAAAAAACCTTATTAAAAAAAGCTTAAAATCGTAAAATATATTTACATTAATTAACCCTTTAAACATTTTGTAATAATACGATTTTGCAAAATCTTTGAAATATCATTTTTGTGCTTATGCGTGACGCTTGTGCACTTGCTAGCACATTTGTCTTGTTACGAAGCTCGCTCACATGGTATTCTCACGAGAATAGCTACGTGATCTATTCATTATTTTCTCAGGAATACCATATCAAAATGATAGAAGAATCTCACGTCTCTACATTTATATATTGCTCCTATTTTTCTGTAATTTTCATAAAACAATAATTATCATACACATTAACTCAATGCTTGACGAGAAAACATTGAGCATAACATGTTTCACATACTTTTCCTTTAAAAAAAGATAAGAAACTTGGTTATCACAGTATCTTTTAGTGGCCAAAAAAGAGTAAAAAACCGAACACTTTACTGCTTTTGCTTTGAATCCGGTGGTCCAATCCAAGAAATTGGAATTGACTTTGTTGAAGGTACACTCATTCCATACTACTTTCCATGGGCTTTTGAAAATTGACCATAGTATAAGCATAAAACCGTGTATTCATGAATATCGGAAATGAAATATAAAGTTTCGGTCATTGATCAATTGAGGACTTGAGATGTAGAAAACATCGCTATCAGGTCTCGAGCTCCCCATCTGTGGAATTTAAGTGTCAGAAATGACACATGACTAATGCCCAAATATTTCACGTGGAGTTATGTCGAATTTTTTCATGACTAAGATAACCATCAAAAAAAAATCTTATTGTCAAATCATCCCTACATCTCTTGCTAGATATAATTGATATTTATTTTTTGAGATAAGTGCATTCGAAATCCTAAAACTTATCTAAAAAATACAATTGAGTCCTAAAACTTTCAAAAAGTGCAATCAAATCCTAAAATTTATTACGAAGTGCAATTAAGTTCTAAAATTTATCAAAATTGATCCAAATAAGCCCTTCGTTGATTGCACTTTTTGAAAATTTTAGAACTGGATTGCATTTTGGCGATAAATTTTTTGGACTTGATTGCACTTTTTGAACGTATGATGACTCAATTACACTTTCTAGACAAGTTTTAGGGCTCGATTGTCATGACTTCTAATCTTAGTGCACTAGTCCCTTGAGTCTAAAGCCTTTTTTATTACGTTATTCAAAGTTTAAATCAATTCATGTTTTGAATAGCTAATGAATGCTTCAAAATGAAATATAAGGATACACAGACAATCATTTTCGTTTGATTTTTTATTTGATTTGATACAATGTTCGTTGACGGTTGCTGTCACATGGAAATTAACATTAAATTCTTCGCTAACGACGCAATAACTCGCAACATCCAGTTGGTGAGCACCAAATGCTAAGGACACTTTTTTTTCTGGTACGCGACTTGACGTGCTCAATGACCAAAAGCAATTATAGTCAACACAAAAACCTGTCCTGGCAATTGCAACTTTTGTGGGGGAAGGTGGATTTCTTGGTTCCGTATTAAGCTAACGCATGACATTGGACGGCACGATCCTTTTCATTTGAAACGAACTGATAGAATCTACGTAACCACTAAAGTGAATCAACGACGTGGCCATCTTGGAAATCTATACATGTCATTGACAAGAAGGTCGGTTTTATAGTCGTCTCTTTCGGTTGTCCATATCGATATATGTGATTCTTGTATTGGCTTATTTACGCATCGAAGGAGCATTAAAAAGTTCGATGCATGCCCTTTTTGTAACGAGCCAATTGAACGAGGATAGGAAGGGCTCTTGACAAGCTTCTAAGATGACGAAAGGGATAGAAATGAACCGGACTGTGCTTTGAATAGAGGGAGAGTGATTCCGAGATGTGTGCTTGTGTGTGAAAACCAGAATTAATTCACGAAGGCCCATTTTAATGTAACAATAATGATTAATTTTGGAACTTAAAAGTTAAGCGTGCTCAAGTGGAAGCACTACTGAAATGGGTGACCTCTTAGGAAGGGGCCCACCTGTACATCAAAAGACAAAATCGTGAGGCTCGGTATGGGATGTACTAAAATAGATAATACTTCGAGCGAGTTAAATAAAAAAATGCCACACTTTTGGTTAAGATTTTAGATTACTTGTTCCCTCGTCCCGTGAAAGACTTTCAGTTGAAATTCGTGTTCCCCGACTCGTTTGTACTGTCAAGTGAGTCGGCGGCGTTTCAGTGCGTGTGAGATGATGTTCTCATTACTTTGATAAGCAAAATGGCATCTTCCTTTCATTGAAATTTCTATCGGGGGTTTGACTGTGAAATCTGTTGCGAAATTCAAATAGGCATTAGTATAAATATTACGAACAATCAAGATTGTAAAGAAATGAAATTACAATAACAGAGTTAGAATCGATACAAATGGATACCGAGGCCTGTGTTCGACATAGTTTTTTTAAAACAGATTCGTTCCTTCCAGTATGCGTATGAGGTTTCGTGAATGTCTATCTCCCAGGATACAACGGGTGATAGCTAAGAAGAAATCGACACTTCAAAGTTTTCGGCGAACTAGAACAAACTGGAACCAAATACTATCGAAAACAGTGCAAAATTGCATAGCATCAAAAGAGAAGAATAATTCGATTATTTTTAAAAATAGAATGGGAAGCTATTTACAAGGTCAAGAGAAAGTGTTTCGGGAATAATAACGGCTGATTGAATCTGCCGTTATAAAATTAATACGCATTGGGATTAACGGTTGATTAAATATGCCGCCATTAACTTGCTATTAATCATACGTTACAAATTAAAATTTGTAATAGCTTGAGTTAAAAAATAAATTAGAAGACAAAATTGGGCTCGTCGGGAGGCCCACTTTTTGGGGCTTCAATCGTGTACATAGGACGTGCGCTCGCATCCAAATTTCAGTTTGTCGGGCGTCAGATTTGCAACCCCTATGCCTGCGCCCGAGACATAGTATTTGTGCTATGATAGTTACCATTTCAAATGAATGTAACTGTATATAAAACACTCCATAGTCTTCTTTCTTTTGCAATGTGGGATTAGTATTTTTTCACTTTCCATTTTCAACTCAATAGTGTTCTTTGAGTATCGATTTCTCATTCATTCACCCATCAATTTATCCCATATTTCCAACAAAATCATAGTAAAAGCTCCCACAAGAACATTAGACATAACCCATCCTACAATACCGCCACGTTGATGCCATGAGCTATGCCAGCAGTTTTCTCTTACAAAACGAAAGGATATATTGGTAATTAAGGGTGCAGCGGGGGAATTTTCGATAAATATATTTAAATCCCAAGCTGGGGTGGAAATAAAAAAAGAAAATAATGGTTTAATAGGGTAGGAATCTGACATGGGAGTTTGAAGTGGAGCAGGTGGGAATATAGAAGAATAGAAAGAGTATGAGAAGCGGGGCAGATTGAAAACATCCAAAACAAAAAGCACTGAAATTTAAACTACCAAAACGACAACACTTCACAGATTTTCATCTCAATTTCAAAGAATTGGTGGAAATAGGCGAGACCCATCTCAGCCCTAGCCGTAGGGGGACAATTTCAAATTAATTTCTAGGTCTCTTTTTCAAGAAGGGGGTTTGGGGATTTTTTCTTCTCTGTGTTTTTTAATTGGGAAAACGGGTCTTCAGATTTAAGAGGAGGAGACAAGACAACATTGAGATTTGGGACAATAATCAGCAGTTGTCTTTGCAACTTCGAAAAAAAAGGGATGAAAAGAGAGAGAGAGATAGACACGAGTGGCCCGACGCCTGATGCGATCGACGGGGGACACATTCCTCCGAACCCGACATGATTGCAAGAAATTTTGAATTCGCGAAGTGCCCCGGGACGAACGGACCGTTCCGTTTTTCCCAATTATTATCCGAATGATGAGGAGCCACGAATCGGTGTGGAAGAAGCGCACGTTTCCATGCGCTTCTCTTGAGGCCATTAGGGCTCACACGTCTGTGTCGACGTTATCTACGTTTTGGAAAATTTCACCTCGTCTCGTTTCGAAGAAAGCCCCGCTGTACCGGCGTTTTGTAATACGTCGATGCCCAACGAATCTGGTAAAGCCATCAGTCTTCGGCTTGTGTTCTCGTGACGAACCGAGATCGATGGATGGTATCGTACCCGACATTTTGTGCAAACGAACAATGACGAATCTAGAAAAGTCTTTTATGTTTTTTCCTTTTTTCTTGAAAGTTTTTGTTGGGTTTTGGCGGAGATGGAGGAGGATTTGCCAGCCTTTTTGCCTTTCACGCCTGGCTTCTTTGAGATTTTAGTGGAGCTCCGGGAACCGCGTTTGGGATCCTTGGCGTGCTCCTGCCTTCTCTCCAAACCATGACAAAAAACTTCATTAAAAACCTCCACTTTTTGCTCCAGACCAAGACGAAAAAAACGTCATTAAAACCTCCCTTTTGCCTCGTTCTATATCCCCCTCTCTCCCTCTCTCTCTCGATCTCTCGAAAACACGCAACATGCATTAGGATTCTGAATGTATTTGGGGCACAAGCAAGTTGTTCGTCCGCCCGCGTTTTAGATTTCGAATGTCACGACCAGAATGTTCGGACTTTACATCCCGAGTTCGC
Organism: Syzygium aqueum; assembly: GCA_031216185.1. NCBI lineage: Eukaryota > Viridiplantae > Streptophyta > Magnoliopsida > Myrtales > Myrtaceae > Syzygium > Syzygium aqueum. The sequence continues at coordinate 4,130,174 of CM062235.1, read as the reverse complement.
AGCATGCGAAAGGATTTCCCGGCGTTAGGGTTTGTTTCGGAACGGCAGGATCGTGACATCGAGTCTCGACGAAAGTAACTTTCACGGGAGAAACTTTGGAAGTGGGGGAGGGGGGGTTTCGGATAATCGAATTGCAAGTCGAGCGCTTTCAAAAGCTCGGGCACCCCTAGCCTCGTGAAAAGAAAAGATGAGGTGTTTAAAGTTCAAAGGATTAATACCACAAAAAACCCTAAACTGATACACCCGTGATAAATTTACCCCAAATTATTTTTTTGATAACAAAAAACCTTAAACCGGTACACCTGTAACAATTTTACTCCAAACTATTTTTTTAACTATCAAAAACCCTACACTGGTCTACCTGTGATAATTTTACCCCCAAACTAATTTTTTGGCCATAAAAAACCCTAAGTTGGTACACCTGTGACAAATTTACCCTCCGTTAGTTTCTATTAAATTTTATTGTCAAATTGCTAAGTTTAATGACACTTGGTAATTGACTTATACACCGGTTTTGGGTTTTACCCCTCTGTTTGTCATAAGTTTATCAATTTGTGATTTTTTGTGATATTAATATAATTTAACGGATACTAACAGAGGGTAAATTTATCACAAACGTACCGGTTTGGAATTTTTAGTGGTCAAAAAACTAGTTCGGGGGTAATATTGTCACAGGTGTATTAGTGTGGGATTTTGTATGGTTAAAAAAATAGTTTTGGGTAAAATTATCGCAAGTATATCAGTTTGAGGTTTTTCGTGGATTAAAAAATAGTTCGAGATAAATTTATCATAAATGTATTAATTTGAGGTTTTTTATAATAAAAAAATAATTTAAAATAAAATTATCATAAATATATTAATTTAAAATTTTTTATTATATTAACCGTAATACCACGCAACCTCTTGGATGGATGGGATGGCCTCACTGACAGATTAGGTGCGATCAAATTCTAAATCCGGGACGAACAGGATAGGTTAAATCAATGCAAAAAATCTTGACGATGACGCATCTAGGAGGAGGCGGTTGGTGCAATGCAGTAGGTTTTGACCAACTTCGAGCGATGCGATGATGGGCTCGCTGAATTAGGACAAAGGAGACTTCAGCTCGGATTCAATGCGAAGCCCCTTCTTCCCTTCGTTTTTGCCCCATGAACGCACGCCAAAAATCTTTTCTTTAATGCACCGCGATCTCACCACGCTATTAATGTCCGGCTCGGGAATCCGCATTCGCCACCCTCGTGGTCAACCAAAATTTATTGGCGCCACATTCGCGTATTAAATTTGGCATAGCATAAGTTGGGAATCACTCGGGTAGAAGTCATGTAAGAACGGCGGATAGTTAGAAAGCCCAATTCAAAAATTTAAGTTGATAGATACAAAGATGTCGCATGTATATGTGATGCATATGGACTCCATTTGTCAAGCGATGCAAAGATATTTCAACATCTTTTCCTCATCTGCAAGTCAGATTAGTAATGACGCGTAGATTAGAGAAAAGGAAAAAAAGAAAAAGAAAAGTAAAGAAGGAAAAGAGAAGAAAGAAAATAAAAAAGAAAAAATATTAAAGTTTAATTAAAAATTATTTACGTCAGCCTTGATCGTTCTACGTAGAACAACCAATGTCTACGTCAACGATTTTCGATCATAATTATCCGAATGAACTTAATCAGTAAAATGTGAAAATATTTATGACTTAATTGGCACAATTAAAATGTTTATGACTGAATTGACAAAAGTACAATAGGCTTAGCATTTTTTAGATAATTTACCCTTTTGACGAGTTACAAAGTTTTTCCGATCAAACCAGTCAGAACATCTGAGATGTGCGTCTATTATATATATTTGATAGATAAAGGCATGCTTTTGATGTATAATGCTCTAATACGTCCCGTTTACGATTCAAATTCCTAATCATCTCTCTAATCCTTATGGCCAAGTCAAGAGTTCGAGCGGGGTGAAGAGAGTTTTTCCTCTCTTATACTATCATTACTATCATTATCATTATAGAAGGAGACGCTTGGAAGAATCCAAGTTTTTCAAAGTCCTAATGATGGGAATTCACTCACCTTTTGGTCGAGTCCCCCACCGCCACTGCCCCGGAAGAAAAGAGAGAAAAAGAGGAGATAGCGGAAGGGACAGAAAGATCAAATGATTCTCACTCAAATTCTCCAAAAGAGATTTCAATCGATTGCAGAGTGATTTCCGGTTCATTCGAAGAAAAAAAGCTCAGCACAATCATCATCCGATTAGGCCCAGTTGGTGCATAATATGCTCGTGAACGGTAGTCCAACATAAGCCCCAATCTTGTCCTTGAAGTCATTAATTTAGGGGCCTTAATTTATTAATTTCATGTGATGGGCAGTTTATTAATGAATTTCAGTTTTCGAGGTGGTCAAATCAATATGCAATTAATACTTTATCGACGCATATATTAATACAAATTACAAAACTAATCCAATGTCTAGTAGTAGTAGTAGTAGTAGTGCTCGGGTCAATAGCCTCCCTTGTTCAAATTTTGTGCGGCGTGAGATGATCCTTTCAATTATTACTTCGGCATCATCATATTCGGGCACGATCTCTTCGCTCCGATTCTTTTTTTTGAATCCATCAATCATTCGAATCATGTGATGTCTCAAATGATTCGATTAACTATAGTGCTTCGTTAATTATCATCATGGATATTAGCATGGTTTTGATAAGCAATTAAGGGGAAATCACGCCCGAATTTAAAAAAAAAAACGATCACATTATTCTCTTGTAATGAATGGCAAATCGTCGATTAAAAAAACAGAAAGAAAGAAAGGAACTCCCGTTGCGTGATTAAATAGAATTTGAAGACATGTGCACCCAAGTTTAGAGCCTCGGATTTAACCTTGTGGAACTTAAGTACGACGAAGGAAAGTTGTTGCTTGCAAGTCTATTGATCCTGGTGCGAACGGCTTGCATTCGCCGAGCCGGCCGAGTAATTTCCATCACAGCTGTCGGCTCTATCTTGGTTTGAACTTGTCGATGTACGAGAGAGCGACGAAACATCCGATTCCCGTTATCTACTCAATTTAAATAGGGACCAAGGATCATAGGCTCATCCATTCGCCAATTGCAAAGTCTCTTCTTGTGTTAGATCTTTGACAAAATCGTCAGGTCAGACTGAAGGCATGCAATGTGACTTTTCGCATGCTCGAAAACCAAAGGATGAACATGAAAATCGACAATCGACACGATTTCTTTCTATCACGAGAAAGTTTACACCAGATGAATAAACTTGGGATCGACGAAATATTTCATTAATCTTATGGGCTATCTAGAGATTACGGGCAACATTACACCCGTTAATTTGATGAAAGCGACAGCACTTTTGGGCGGAAGATTTCGCAATAATGTCATGTAATCATGCCTTGGAAAATTTTTTTGTCATCGTTTGTAATTACGAGATGGCCCAAAAGAAAAAAAAAGAGAGGAAGGCCCATTAGACTAAAAGTCAAGACCGGGCCTCCCTTGAACATGATTGAGTTGTCATCAACTTTTCTTCCCGCAATCTTTTAATTTTTTGCTCTTTGTTCCTCTTCTTTAGCCTTTCATCTTTTTACTTTGTTCTCGCAAGAAACGTGCCGTGCTCGTCGCCGTGGATTGTCCCGATAGACATGTTTTAGTACAAATGCTATGGAGATGGAGTGGGACGGTAGATCGTGCTAGATGGAATGGGCATTTGGATTTCGTGTTATGTGCAATCGCGGCGAGAAAGATGATGCGAGAAATCAAAGGACTAAACGATAAACCGGCTTAATGACAGTTTTATGTCCCTGTTAATCTATAAAAAAGGCAATATTTCCAAGGGCTTTTTCGGCTTTAAAATTGATACCGATATGGGCCTTCGTGACGGGGACTTGATAAACGGGCCGGATTAGGTCAGGCCCTTCCAGAAAAGAGGCCCAACATAGGCTCGCCCAACTCGTCGGCTTCTTCAGGAAAATTTATTGGGCTGGTCGAGCAGGTGTCGGCCCATGAACGAAGCCACTTCCTCGATCCAGCCCCGACGGGTCGGGGCGGACCCGGGATCGATCGAGCTTATTCAAATCCTTTCATCTATTTACGAAATTGAATCTAAGAAAATCCAAAAGTAAGAACGCGGGATTAGAGATTTATTGATGGGGGCACTTAATTATATTGCACGTGGCATGCTGACATGGTGCTAATCATTTAGCATCGGAATGTATAGAACTGTGACTGACTTCTAGTTATCCGCTCTCAAACCTATTGGTTTGCTCGGAAAATTTAAACCCGTTGGCTATTAAAATGTGAAAACGAAAAATATTGCCTTTTCTTTTATCCTCTTTCTTCCCTCATTTCTCTTCCTTTTTATCCGTCCATATATAGGAACATTTATATGCTCTTTGAGCGTGGCGCGTTTTTTTCATCCAAATCAATCACTTACTATGATACATGATAGTTTTAGAAGAAAATAAAGAAAATATGTGACGATACATCATATAGAAAAAAAAAGAAGAAAGAAAAGAAGATACGATCAAGGAACGATCACAACATTCCTGTACATCGCCATCATTTCGACTGGACAGAAACATCTTGCAGTAGCACATGTCGTAGCATCACTTTCTAAGGTCGACAAGGGGGACTTCTCACACTTTTTGTTTTGTCATTATGTCCGTATTGACCGTAATATTGTGGTGAAATCGGACGAAACTTGCACAAGATGCTAAGCTTTTGGAATCATCCCATAGAAAGAGCAAACGGAAATGACGCCAACAAAACTAGGTGCTGTCGCAGTATTTCGAAACCGGTTCACGGGTTGCTTTTGCTTAACTAGCGGAAAGCAAACAGACTAAACACTACCTTTGGTGGATTTCTGCCAATGGAAATAGGGCAAGCTGCAGACTAACATGCAGCTTGTCTCGAGAGGATGAACACCATTCAATATATCTTTATGTAAGGACACGTTAAATGGATCCAAATATTTTTTGTTTGATGTATATAGTTGAGATTGAGAAGATGGTATGTACTCCTTGAAGCACGTGCCTCCGTGGACTCATGGAATACTCCGGTAAAATAATGATGATATCACAGGTTACGTATATTACATACTTAAAGGAACATGGAAAGTATAGCAACGCACTTTGCAATATAGTAGAAGAACTTATTAGGAAAAGATAAAGGTTCCATGCAAGACGGGTCGTAGAGTACACCGTAGTTCGGTTCTCATAGAATTTCTCGTATCTAGGCTTGCCCTTTTTTCCCTAGCCTAAATCACAAATGAGGAACATTTCTCATGCCCTCACACCTCACAATCACATAATCAGAAATCAAGTCTCAACCTAAACACGTTATTCGAACCCTAGAAGTTAAAACCACTAAGCCGAAAATCACAAAGGATTTAAAGTGAAATGACCCAACAACAACTTCAGTTAATGCAAGAGACACGGCAACAACAACAAGAACAACAATGTAGCGTGATGTGATCATTGATCAGTTCTTGTTAGGCACATTGGAAGTCAGATGGGACGTTCTTGCCACAAGTGTTGACGAGCAAGCTGAGGGAAATGGGGATGTTGAGGTTGATCCCGAGAATGTTGGCTTTAATGGCGGTGCAAAGGCAAACGGCTGCTTCAAGATCAAGAAGGCCCTCCAGGACTGAGCAACAAGGCATGTCTGGTGGTGTTCCGATGACGGCATTGACCGGCCCATTGAGCACTTTGGCGCATACGCCCAGCTTCAGCGCATCTCTGGGGCAACTGGAGCCTCTCGAAGAGAAAGGGTTAGGGATACGGTTAGGGTTCGGTGTCTTCGGCTCAACGCAAGTGTTGCAGCCGCTTGCTAGGGCAAAGAAGAGGAGGTTGAGGCAAAGGAACACAGCAGCTGATGAGGAAGATATCTTGGTATCCATCTCTCAACAAGAAAGGAAGAAGTTGGTGACTGGGGGTAATCAGTGCGTGTGTTGTTGTTGAGTTGGAGGTAAATGAGGGAGGATGGCGAGTATTTGTAGGGAAACGTTGCTTCAAATCAATGAAATGAAACTATCTAGCGATGAACTCCAAGAGATTGATCGAATCGGCAAAATGATGGGGTTATGTCACAAGGAATAACTCTCTTCAATCGCGGATCAACGTGTCTTTGGTCCTATGGTAGAAGTGGATATAAACTAACGACTCATCAATAAAAAAACATCAAGGCCCGTTTATTTGGACAAAAACGGTTTCCAAAAAATTATTTTCTGATTTTCTGATATTTTGATGGCGGAAAACTAATTAATCTACAGAAAACAATTTAAAATAACTACTCCAGCTTTAGCCTACTGAAATTAGGTAGTCCATTGTTCTATGCTCGATGAAACTCAAGTAGAGCATATACGAACCGGTAGAATTATGGAAATATACATATAACTAGCAGGGTGAGTGCATACACTGAAATCCTAATGTTCACACATAATGAACCATGTTTGGTGTGACCATCAAAGGGGGCATATTTAACTCAAAATGGAAACATTAGTAACTACTCATGTTTAATATGTGTTCAAGTCAACACCCGAATTTTTGACCCGATCGATCGGTTTTCCATGTAATACATAAGACCTAGAGAAATAAGTTAAGATGCCGTAGTTATAAGGGGATCGCAGTGTAACAAAACGATCATATTTGACCCCGATTTCAAGAAAACAAAAGACGCCCAAAATTTGGGTGTTGTCTCATATGTGACTCAGTACCCACATGAATGCCAAATCACCTCAATCACTTCTTCTCAAAGCATCCGTTCATGCAATCTATGCATACCGATACCATCATAACCATTGAATATGTGCGCTCCAGATAGACTCTTTGCAGCATCTTTCCTGTCTCACTCTCTGATGTTTATCTATTGAAAAACAAGAAGAAACTGCAGCAAGAGTTAAAGAGCGAGAAGCCGTGTGAAGCACGGGCTAGCCAGATCTTTGGCTAAATAGTGGCTAGGCAGGAGATTCGGCACCAATTAAGAGAACAGTTTCACAAAATTCTTGTCGACATTCGAATTTCATTGCATTTGATTATTCCTCTGTGGATCACGAGATTGACCAATCGCCATGCTAGGTGCTCCCCGTGAGCTCTTAAACACAGCTTGAAGACACCGACAGCAGTGCACTGAAGATGTGGATAAATTATTATTAGTTTTTTTTTATGTCAGTTTAGCTGCTCTATTTATCCACGTTTGTTTACCCTCCAATTATTGTTCTTTCTGCATCTCGATCTTCCCAAAGTAATCTGACTTTCAATGTAGATACATGCCAATCAACATATTGAGGGTTTTAGGTTTTTTCCTCTTCCAGTATTTGTGATGATGTGTTTCGAATGATTTTTAACTTCAGCCTTTGAAATTTGACATTTATCTACTATTAAAAGCCTCAAGTATTTCAATTCATATAAATTTCTGTATTTGAAGTTGTGCCATAATCTTTTATAAAATGAAAGGGTTGTAAACGATGTTAAGATATAAAGTATATTTCACACCGTTTTTCTTCTCTTTTTTTACCAATTGAAACTTTTAGAATAAATGTTTGCATACTCAACTTTTACTTGTTACCATTGAATGTCTCAACTTTTACTCTTTTCCAACCATTCTTGGGTTTCCTTGTTTTATAAATTCATTTTTATAAGTTCTTTCATCTGACTGTTGACATGCTCGAGGAATTCGTCATTCTACCCACATTCGCACACTTAGAATCAGTACCATTGCTAAGAAGATGATGAATTACTTGATAGTGAAGATGCGATCAATTAAGTAGTCATCGACTTCAAAACATTCGATCAAAGAACTGGAGCTTCTTATTACGATGAATGTGCTAACTTTAAAAATGACATGATACACGAAAAATAGTATGATACTTGCTTGCGAGCACTTTTTCCGCCTAACTTTGTTGAAACATATTTATAAATTAAAAAAAAACTAGAATTTGAAGTTTGCGAGGGGGAAAATAAAGTATTTCGTTTAAAACATTAATAGTAAACATATTTTAAGCTTAAATTGCATACGGTACGACATGATATGATAATGTAGTGACCTAGCCATGTCTGATACTGCATCTAGAAAGATTCACCTAGTATATGACTATAAGCTATTATGCATATATCCTTTAGAAACATAGTTGGCAAAAAATTTCCTAAATCGAAACTATTGAGCTGCATTTCATGCAAAGATCAATGCGAGAGAGAAAGAAAAAATAACTTTTATTATGTGTGATTTTATTAAGTTATGACACACGGTGTCTTTTTTATTGCATTCAAACTCTCATTTGACCCTAAACAACTATTTAGAAAGTCTATCATATCATTCAGTAAACAGAACCGAAAGTCGATATGATTCCTAAAGTCATTCCAATCGAACGGAATGCTTGGTCCACACGATGAAAGAGCCGACATATTTGATGCGATGAATACGACAGCTTCATAGTGGCTTTCATTGTCTACCAAAAAGTTTAAGAACCCCTCACATTGTTTTTGTCACATAAAGGTGGCGATGACAATCTCACAGGAATAACTTATCCAAATTGTGGGGAACCAATATGTACGTACGGTATAGTATATTCGTTTTGCAAGTTTGCAGCATGGAGGATGCCAAATAACGGTAGGTTGGCATTGGAATCTCTCCCACATGTTCTCTTCAGAAAAATTCGTGAAGGTCGTGCGTTCTGTTAAAATACAAGCAAGGAGTTGATCCCATAATGTCGGCCTAGCGGCCAAAGACCGGGCTCGATTTCTTCGCATAGCCAAAGATAAACAATTTTATGTGTTGCCTTACCAAAAAAAAAAACAATTTTATGTGTTAATGCGTAGTCTGTAAAATTATTGCAGAATTCCACGGGCTCGGAGCTTACCTACTTAACATAAGCTTCCTCATCTGCGAAGTAAGAGACATGCAAGTACCCCGAGTTCAAACAGTTTTCAAAACAAGAAAGCAACACGCATTAACAGAAAACAATGGATGATCAGCCGTCTTCGTCAGCTTGACCTTAGTGAGAGATTAAGCTCGCACCCCATGATCAGAGCAGAACGTCTTGCTGTCAAAAATGGGGTTGAAACAGTGGCCCAAGTTCTAATCCATCTGCCACTTCTCTGTGATAAAGAAGATAAGCTTACATGCTCCGCGTGTTTGCGCTCGCATGTGTGTTGTCCGTGTGAATGCATAAAAGGAAAAAGCTTGGCCGAGCTCGTGATGCGACTAATCTTTTTTTGGAATTGTGTCATTTCATGATTTTCCATGCGAAGGGTTGAAAGTGTGGATCCCATCGCATGTTCTTAAGAATGCTCGTGACACCCCATCTCCAAGCAACTTGCATTCGCAACACGCCAAAATATTAAGTAAAAGAAACCAAATCCTCATGATATCAACTCTGCTAATTACCTTCTATTTCTTTAATTTAACTGTTGCCATAACTATATATATTTCCTTCTTCCTTTCTGCCCAATCAGCACGAAATTTCATTGACACGAACACGAAAGGTCGGTTTAATTATCCAGTATGCTAACTAACCCTTCAATACGCATATTGCTTAGATCTTAATAGTCTGAACCAGAAAGATCAATGATTCTTGAAGTTGATTCAGTCGTGGAAGTGTAAATAAGCAACTAAAAAGGGGTTATTGAAACGATAATCGTCTCGTCGGCTGAAAGACAAGGCCCCAGGAAAGGGATCTCCACTGAGCTCGAATATCAATAAATTGAGGGGAACAGAAATACTTTCAGTCAATCAAAACTATTAACGATTGATAGAAAAGAATGAAAAAAAAAATTTTGGCTGTCATTACCGACAACTTAGTAGTGGGAGACCTTGAAAGTTTGTGCCTGATAAGAGTCAACCCCTTTAATCTTGCATATTGATTGCATATGTGAATTAAATCTTTGCTGTCCTGACTTGAACAACACGGATTAAGATTTGATCTTCTGAACCTCATGCACCAAAGACAGTAAAGATAGAGCTATCTATGTACTTCTGGAAAAAGATACAGCTATCTAGCAGATTAATTTGCTAAGACTGAATAAGTATAGTTGCAGTTATTGAACTGAGGGATTTTCAATGGTGGCAACAAAACTTGAGGGACATAGGCATAGATTTGGTTCGTGCAGCAAAATGACAGATGCGTATTGACTATGGACAGCGATTGCTTTTGCGTCGTGTTCTATCCAAACCTGCAAATGATGATATGTACTTTCCATTTTTCTGTTCTTCTAGCAGTTCCATGACTTGACTGAACCATGAAAGGTTTTAGGTGTACACGTAATTACAACCTAGCTGAGCAGTAAATTTCCCTAATATCAAGCTACCAATCTAGCTCTTACCCATCTGTGTGGACTTTTCTGAAGGCGAACACTTAATTAACATCACAAAAATCCATCAACACATTGTTATTTATCAACACCAAAAGATAGATCCAGAAATCTTGATGCTAGACAACAAGAATTAGATAGAAGTTGCCAGCTTCCCAGATCACAAACATCCAAAACATCGCCCCGGTTTCGCTTGCCAGTGCCAGCTAAAATCCCTAGGTCACACATGTGGACTGTATTGTACTATACATCTTAACCCTATTTCAGCAAACTTTTTTGTTCTGTTGCCTTATGCAATTATTCTCTCTCAACATCAACTCAAACCCACCAATCTTCCTCCGCGTAACCCCAATATAAATACCCCACCACCTCTCACAACTCTCACCATCCCACAAGCACACAAAACGCTCCTCTCCTCTCTCTCGCTTTAGCCACTGAAGCCTCTGTCATCAACCCCTTAGGGTTTCTTTCGTTTTCTTGAAAGAAAGAGAGAGAGAAGATGGCCTATTCAAAAAGCTCTGCTTCTGTAGCCCTCTTCCTCGCCCTCAACCTCCTCTTCTTTGCCCTAGTCTCCTCCTGTGGGACTTGCCCTAGCCCAAGGCCCAGGCCCGGGCCCGGGCCCAGGCCCAGGCCAACCCCAAGCCCAAGCCCGTCCACGGCTTCATGCCCTAGGGATGCCCTGAAATTGGGGGTGTGCGCTGATGTGCTAGGGAGCCTGCTCAATGTGACTGTCGGCACACCCCCAGTGACCCCTTGTTGCTCTCTCATCGGCGGCCTCGTGGACCTTGAAGCTGCGGTTTGCCTTTGCACTGCCATTAAGGCCAACATTCTGGGCATCAATCTCAATATCCCACTCTCTCTCAGCTTGCTCCTCAATGTTTGCAGCAGGACCGTTCCTCCCGGCTTCCAATGTGCCTAAATTATAAGAAAGACACACCTCTATTTAGGCTTATGTGTTGGTTTCAATTGTTGGGTTGTAACACATTGTGCTTTTTGGGAAAAGTTTCTGTGCGTGTGTGTGTGTGTGTGTTTGAGGGCCAGTGCAAGTGGTGGCAACTTCTTGTTTCCATGTATTGTTCTTGTTGGGTTTGTGGGGGCTGGTTCCAGAAGGAATAATTTGCAGCTCTCACTTATGATGTTTTATGCTGTAATTTGATAATAAGTGGGTAATTATCAGTCTTCCCTCTTTAAAGAAACCTCAATTTCCAACTTCTCTTCATCATCGTTTGAATTAAAAAAAATGTTAAGCAATTAAAAAAGCTTATTGATTTTAAGCTAAGTCCATTCCGTGATATGATACTGTCTTCAATGGATGATTACTCTCAAAAAGCCACCTCCACTCAGTTAAAGGAGCAAAAAGTTCATATATCAAAGAATATATAGTCACCATTTTTTTTACCTAAGGTGTCGACCTTTCCCTAAAACAGATGATCATGTTACATGAATCAGATGCTCTAGATCAAGGCTTTATGAACAATCCCAAATGCTGTCAGATCAAAATGCGTCATTGAGCTACGAGGCTAACTCTCCTTGGTTCCTTGTTTTTAGTTATATGATGCTATTATAATTGGCATCAGACTTGCCCAGAAAGGTTATTTAGGGGCCTCTTTTCCTTTTGGTTTTATGCACTTTGTATGAGCAATCCAATGCGTCCTGAAATGCTCCAATTCAGGATAGACGTGCAGTCATCTCAATGTTGGAGCGTGCATGCTGTTTATGGTGAAAAAGATAGGCAACCGAGACTAATGGTAATCGGATTAGGATTTCACGCGTCAAGATTCATTCGAAATCGGTTTGGTTCCTGTTTAACTTAACCTTCTAGAAACATGCTATCTGAATTCTAAGATCTTTAGATTCCAAACAAAAACCCTATAAATGAGATAAGACGCAAGTCAAAAATGGAATGACCGACCCAAATATGAGATTATTTGTAGTCAATTATGCACCCATCTATTCCACAAACACGTGTTCCTTAATCACTCGGTAAACTCCATCCCATCAAAAGAAAGGATCTCGTATAACAATTTCACCACTGATGCAGCGAAATAGAAAGATTAAGTGGAAGTTCGGTATAATTCTTGCTCTTCTATTTTACAAGATTATAGAGAGTTTCGAATCCGACACTTTGGATTTTTATAAACACATACATATTAGCATTCGAATTAGTCACCCAAAGTTTTTCATTATACTTGTGCACAAATGCAACTTATTTAGAGGCTTATAATTCGAAGGACACATCCTCCAATTACTTAAGCTTTAATATAATAAGCTACTGTCTAGGTGATGATTCGAATGACTTTAGTGGTCGACGTTAAGGGAAGGCCCACCGTGCTGTATCCAAGAGAGTTAGTGATAGCAAGTAAATCTTTTAGTCGAAAGTTAGCGGCCAGGGAAGGGCCCATGCAATATTCAGAAATCATCATGGAAAGAGGACAAGATCGAACACAGTGAATGAGTCCGTGAATGAGAATCTTGTATTAGGCAAATCTGCTTTTCACATACATAGAGAAAAAAGGCAAAACTATTTCGAAAAGTTCCTGTCACATCAACCCTTTAAATTTTTAGATCGGACTCGTAAATGCCTGACCTCCTCTCCACATATCATGTGAAGTTCCATGGGATCATTCCAACAAATATAAGAGTTTAATCTGTTAGATGAAAACATAATAAATTCGGAAAGTGCGCATATATAGTTTCAATCCTCACTTTATTAGCTTAAGGCGTCTCTGTTGATCTAATCACACAGTTGACACTATTATTCAAGCAAAGATATTATCGAATGCACAATTTCCAAGCTTCAAAGTAATGGCTTTCCAAGGAAAATGGGAGTTGTTAAACCCTAAATATTCCACGCGTGTGATCGAGGGATACTAGCAATATAGGTTGAGATTAAGTGTGGCATTCTCGCATTCACATGCAAAAGTCAAAACCTATCGATTGAAAGGAGCCCACACATAATGTTAAAGAGATTAAAAGAGCGGTCTTATAGTAATATCATTGGTAGGAATTAGGAATGTAAATAGCATTTGCATGTGTTCTCGGTTGACGTTTATCTCCGTTTTCAACACACCATTTACTAATTTGAAGATCAATATATATTCATATCGATGCACAAGCTACGTGGTTTTATTATATGCCTAGATAATTGTACCACCTAATTTCCCGAAACTTCTGCTTGATCTCTTTTTAATGGTGTTCATCAAGGGGGTCCCTTGTTTGACCCCACCGTTCGCTCCCGTGAACCTTTTTTGGCTTCATTCTCGAGCTTTCAGGAAGCTTTTTTATTATTTTATCTTCCCAGCAATGATCGAAACCCTAGTATCGAATTCCAGAAAATGTGCCATAGTTGTCCTGCGGCTTGCTGTACCACGCGGGATTTTGGAACTTTGCGTGTTCTTGGAACATCAGACGATGGGCATGCATGTGAGAGGCCACAAGCATGTACTCCTATTTCGATATTGTACGAGTTACGCTGCACGAAAGTGTCCGTGTGCTGTAGTTGAGGCTTTGTCGTTTGCCTAGGATCTGATCTTGTGTGCATTCCGAGTTCTCGTTTTCTCATCCCCTCGTCGGATTGTGACTTGAGTATGGTGATGCCTTAAACCAACTTCTTACGAAAGTGTAATACTTAAGTATCTTCACGATACTATGGAGAAGTACGTGAGTTATAAGATGATACGACGGATTCTTATTAGTATTAAAGAAGATTGTTTATTTCATATGCAAACTTATGCAATGTCAATCGTGAACCGATTTCGTTCACGATTTCGTCATCGCCAGACGATATTAAGTTCGTCTGGAGCTCTTCCGACATTGAATCACACTGTGGTGAAATTAAAGATGTTGCGTCACCCTTTTCAATGGGTTGTTCTTACCGAATCGATTAATCTATCGAACGTAGCTTCGGTCGTGATAAATAAAGATCTCACATTGACATGTTGATATAAATGTATGAACCCCTTTTTTTTAGCTCGTTAAATTGTGTCGCAATTTTTTCGATAATTAAAGTGAAAGAAAAGAGAAGGATGCACGTATAAGTGTACATATTGGTGGAGGCCCACACGGGCCCAACACGAAATAGGCCAAGATTTAGAGGAGACTTCGAGAGATTATCATTACGACAAGCCTAACTTTGATATGATAAAATTTTGAGTCTAGTACTTAGGGTACTAATTATGAAAAAAACTTCTCCGGCCTTCTCCAGCCCGCCAACGAGTCTAGGCAATCTAATTCGTTTATAAGATTGGCCCTTCTCATTATGGTTTGAGAGAACAAGTGGACGCAATGAATTATAGTGTACACCCGATATTGCATATACACACACACACACACACACACACACACACACACACACTTGTACGAGCAGCAATTGAGGATATCATGCAGGGTATACATTGCTTCACCAACCTATAAAGAATTGCATAAAAGGTCTCAATTTCTTTGTTAGAGCCCACCGTAATGCACTGTGATCTTACTTCGGTGTAGCATGAGATATCAAACTAGCGTATCAGTTCATTATCTGAGGGCCTAAAATCGACTTGTCATTTCTTACGTTTATCTATCCTCTTGGTGTGGCCGAGTAGAAACATGCATCCATGTATGCATGCATGCATGCATGAACGCATCCAAAGACACCAACGCAAAGTAAACATTGTTTTGGACACGCGTCCCCATATTCTGATACCCTGCTGCGACTGTCACGAAGGTTAGGCGCATCGTGCCAGGCATGAGATGACAGATACGAAAAAAAGAAAATGAAAATGACGATAGAAGTGTTTGGGTCCTGGGTAAGTGCGAACAAGAATGTTTTAGCTCGAGACTAGAAGTTATTACTGCACTAGGGAAACATCAAAATAAATAAGTGAACCGAGCACATGTACCCTCAATCTTCAAAAGCAAATGGAGGAACTAGAAGATTTCACCCAAACCCTTAAAAAGAAGAATCAGGACTAGCCGGTAGCCAGCCAGCATTTATGACCCTAAACATCCACTAAGCACTACAACAACACACCCCTTCTAAGCCCTAAAGACTCCATCGCTACTTGATTTGTATCTGGGGTACTTACGCTGAACTTATCTAAAGAGGAGGGCATACAAAACCAGGAGGAGGGGTTACGCCACAAGTGACTAGGACTTGAAGAGCGAGAGGAATGAATATGTTGAGGTTGAGTAGCTTCAGCCTTATGGCGGTGCAGAGGCAGATCGCCGCCTCGAGCTCCAGCAGCCCTTGGAGCACGGGGCAGCACACGTTCTCGACCGGGTTCCCGATCCCAATGTGGACCAACCCGCCCAGCACGTCCAAGCAAAGCCCTAGCTTGAGAGCGTTTATAGGGCATGTTGTGGGCGTGGTCGGCGGGCTTGGGACACCACCGCCTTTGCCGCCACCGCCGGGAGGACCACCGCCATAAGGAGGGTAGGGCGAAGATGGCGGTGTTGACGGAGGGTTTGTTATTGGAGGTGACATGCCAGGAGGGTTTGTGATTGGAGGAATGATGCCGCCGGGAGGGTTAGTAATAGGAGGAAGGAGGCCGGGAGGGTTACTGATAGGAGGTGGATTCACTATTGGTGGCAGAACAATGGGCGGATGTGGAGTCGGCACTCTTGGAGTACAACCGCCGCCACAGCCGCCTCCGCCTCTGCTCCCTCCTCCTCCGCCTCCGCTCCTGCCACCACCGCCTCTGCCGCCATGGTGAGGCGGGCCAGGATGGGGGTGAGTGCCGGGCCGGCGGGGGACCATCGGGGTCGTCGGGCCATGGTACGGCGGGCGCGGGGGCGCACAATAGCCGCAGGCGTGTATCGGTGGCAGGGACAACAGCATGAGGATCATGAAGATGAAGAAGATGGCCATGGTCATTGAGCCCATGTTTTTTTTTCCCTTGGGTTCCTCGGTTCCTGGTTAATCCTTCTTGGGTTTGTCGGCGAGTTTTGATCGTGCCCAGGACTTATATATAGGTGATGATCACGAACTATATGAGCAACCCGTGACTGTTCTCTTCTCTCATGACACATGGAAGATAAATTGGAGAGCTGATCTTTAGATATACACTCAAGAAAAGGAAGCATGAAATCGATAATTCCACACCCAAAGTTGGTGATTTTTGGACTGTTTTTCCAGTGAATTGCGAACTCCAAAGCTCGATCCGTGAATGTTTCGCTGTGATCCACGAACGTGTCCACTTCAGAGCGAGTCTCACTTCCCCATACAACAGTAAATTTTCAGGCCACCCTTCTTTCTGTTCGCTTTTGTTTACCCTCCCTTGATTTTTCTCAATCTTCTCATTCTCTTGCTAATTCGGGGTCTCCCTCCCTCCCTCTCTCTCTCTTTACGTGTAAGTGAGAATTGAGATTTGCATGGTTTTGAGCAGTATCACAGAAATTACAGCGAGGCAAGAGCTTTCACCTTCTCTTGTCCTTCCCTCCTGTGATTTCTGCTGGTAATTGGTACGATTGCGTCGCGCTTCACGATGCAAACCCGTGATCCTCTCGTTTTCCTATTATGTCTTTTGATGCCTAATAAAAAGGAGTCGAATAAAATTTGCACAATTTGATCGTCGTTGGTACATTGGCACAATACAACACATTTGCTTTTACAATTCAGGCTGTGAGATTGTATTAAGTACTATTGTGTTCTCCTATTTAATGTAATGTTGTTTCCTACTATAATCGTGCGACATAGGCACCTTCAGTTAGACCACGAAGCTGGAGATGAATTGGTAGCAACTTGTAGTTATTGATACCATTATTGCCAAAGATATCATTTTGGCCAATTGCTCAAATTGGATTTTCATATGAACAAAAACTATCACAGGAAATGACTCTGAATCATAGAACCATAATGAAAGATACAATCAACCAACATTATAAGCGGTATGGTTGTGTCCTGAATTAAGCTGCAGAGCGTAAAGTACCCTACGGCATGCTGAACGTCTTGTTCTATCCTTAAACACGAGATTTTTCAATGCTTCAAAAGAATCATAAGATCATCCACCCAATGAATAGCAGCACATCAAATTCAATGCATTTCATTGTCTTTCATGAAAAATGTTATAAACCCAACATTTTGTATTCCGTAATTGCAATGGACGGGTATTGGACCTACAAGCTTCTTCCTTCCCACCATACAAAGGCCAAATGTTGATGGACCAAGGCATCTGTAGCGGTCTAGGAACATAGCTCGGATTCAGAAAGAAAACTTACGCAAAGAACTAGAACTGACCAATCGACCAATTTTATTCAACCAAAACCATCTTTACGTCCAATCCCACTAATCATTTTGAAATTTGGTCAGAAGCTTAATTTGATCAATATTTACAGATGAAAAGATCGCACCGAGTTCACTGGACTCACCAGCGGCCATTTCCCTTATTCAGAAATCAACTCCCTCTCTCAGTTTAGGTGATATTCTCCTTACTCAGATTGGGAAACTGCTAGAGTATTCCAACACTTCAAAATCGTACATACTTTCAGAGAAGATAACTCGTGCAGATTGGTTAGCAAATTGGGTACTTCAATCCTGTAATGTAAATGACACTCTAGCATCAGATAGGCCACCAAAAGGTTATTTCCTTGCACCTTTTCTTACCAACAAAAAAGGAGAGAACACTTCAAGCAAAACAGGCAGATATGGACCTGGGTCATGTAAATCACTGAGCAAGAGCACGCATGGCCATGCTCATACAACCAGACCGGTATGCTTAATTGTATAGGGAGAGACTCATTTTACATCCTCAAATTTATCACCATTAGGAAAACCAGCCTTTGCCTAGGGTGTCCAATACTCACTCATGGACAATCATATTTCTTTCCAGTGTCTTTCTTGATCCTGTTCTAATGAAAGGAAAGCAGTTCGGAGTTTGCCAAATAAAATCATACCACAAAATCACTTATTTGTTATAGCTTGAACTTCCATCCATGTGGGGAGTACAAAGATATGCATTCCAAAGCAAACCCAAAACTATACATGCCCAGGATGCAAAGATACATATGTGAGGAACATCCTCCTCCATAGCAACAATCCGGACCCATGGAAATTTGGCTTCTATCCCTAGCTATGATGTAAATTAGCAATGCCATTCACAACTTCGCCTCCTTTTCTAACATAATGTGTTACATAGATCTGGCGAACAAAGCTAGAAACCTGCAAATATTCTCAAAACTGGAAGTCCATTTACATAGAACCACCAACAAGAGCCATGACTCTGCCAAAAGCGCCTATGATGCAATCAAGCGTCTGATCTCAGTAGCACCCCCACAGCTACCTTAGGTCCTTTTCTTTTGTGTTTACCATAGGTCTTGGGTTAACTTTCTATAAAAACACTAAAGAAGGTGCTTCTCATATTTCTCTTCATAAAAATCGGTCTTGCCCACATCCTTCTTAGTTATGCATTTGAATCTGTATCCCAAAATCATCACCCGACAGAAAAGAATGGTATGAAAAGGCTGAGCATCATACTACCTTTCTCTCACTCGATAGATGGCTATGGTCTGATACGGTAGAGTATAATACCAGGCGATGGAAAACAACGGGATGCAAAGTAGAGGGCTGCCTGCGCCCCAAAGCAATGATTCACTTGTTCCCTTGTACATAGGGACCTTGTTGCATACAACCGAAACAACTCATACCGTAAAATCAATTTTGACGGAATGAAAAAGACAGATAAGTTGTAATAAGATTCCTGCATATCTCTCTACTGATGCAACAGCCGAACACCATATTGCTTTCATGGAAAAGAGAACAAGAACAGTTGATCAATTATTATTGAAAAATTACCAACTGCAGAAAAGGCAGAGTATATCACACATGAAACACCAGCAGCTTCAAGATCAACAGATTGCAGCCTCCCTATGGTTCACCACCAAGCTCCACCCGTAAGTTGTCATACGGATATACTTTTGGCGTCTGGAAATAGAGGAAAAGAGTTAGTGGGCATATGAAGATGACAATCATAAACTCATCAGCAGAATGGAAGGAAGACAAGTCTCCGATCTTTGAAAAAAATCAAAGTTACCAACAATGTACAAGCAGAGGATTCATTTACGGACCCATTTTAATTACTAAACTCCACATTGTCATCAATAACGCACAGGAAATCCCAATTAACATTATTTGGGTTCGACCTCCTACTTACTACCAAACAGAGCTAAAAAAATAGGCAGGATAAATCATCTCGATGGCGTCTCATCATAAGCAAATCAAACTCGCAGGCTCTTAATCCACATTGGCATCCTATTCCATTGTCTCTGACTCTCAGAAAATTTTAATCATAACAAAGATCCCAAGTTCAACGATTTTCCAACTGAACAGGACAGGACAGCTATAAACATCCGCGTATGTATACAAACATAAGTCCCCATGCATCACATGTCACACGAGAAGCTTCCAAGTGAAACTTTCGCATCAGGTCCCTTAAGACGCACCGACTTTTGATCTCCGTAGTCCAAATAAAGGATCACAGTAACATCTATGGTCAGTGGTCAATAAGAAAAGCCAGAAGTTCAGCTAATTAGAGCGAGCACAGAGGACAAATCTCCACCAATTTAAGATCAACATGAACACCACTTCCAGACCAAACCTAAACCCAAGTCACTGGACTTACGAATGGTATCTTCGACGCCTTATCATTCCACACAGCCAAAAGCCCCAAAGCCGCGAAGCACCCCAAACCTCCGCAAAGCCAACCCAGTGCTTCATACTGCCACATCACAATTCACCGTTGAAGCCACGCCCCACACGGTCCTCCGTCAACGAATCAATCGAAAAGAACAGCAAAAAAAACTACAAAAAAAAAAAGCCCCAACCTTTCCCACGGTATCCGCGATGCGATCGATGCAGGGCTCGGGGAACGCGGTCCCGTTGTCCCACATGAGCTCGTCGTTCACGGGCACCTGAAACACCAAGGTCGACAATCGGGGAAACGATTTCAACAAGGATGGCGGATTAGGGTTTCCCGCGAGGGAGGCGAGATCGCTTACGGGCTTGTCGGGGACGATGTGCTTGCCGACGGGGAGGCCCATGCCGGAGCGGAGGCGGAGGGAGGAGGAGACGGAGCGGGCGGCGACGCCGTGGCCGCCCATGATCCGCGAAGCTACGTGGCTCAATCGCGCGGCCATTTTCTCGCACTGTCTCGCACTTTCTCGGGCGCCAAACGGATACGTTCCGCGTCCGCAGCACCTGTCTACGGACTGTTTCCTGAGCTTGAACTGGTTTTGTGTGTGTAATTGGGCCAAGATTCGGAGCACCAGAGTTCGACCCGGCCCAATAGACAAACTAATAAAAGGGATAATGATACTTTGACTTAATGTGTAACGAGGTACTTGAAATTTTAATTTATTCAATATGATCCCTAGAATTCCGGTACATGTTTAATGTAGTCCTTAAACTTAACTTAGAGAAAGAACTGCATTGACTATTTGCATATGGTTCAGGGACTAAATAGAATAAGTACCAAAAGTTTATATACGGCATTGAATAAATTGAAAGTTTAGGAACCACATTGCACGTTGGGTTAAAGTTGAGGAATCACATTGCACATTGAATCAAAGATCAGGGACTGTTTGTGTCGTTTTCTCGTAATAAAATTACTAATTTGTCCTCCCTCCGAGCACACAAAAAAAGGATAAAATCGCGGTGGGACTTAGGTAAAGGTGAATTTTTCAATTCCATCGTTAACCTCGGTGTCTTGTTTTCGCTTGGACGGACGAATCTAATAATTTTTCGTGTTTAATCTATGTATTTTTATTTGGGATGGAAACCATCTGGCGGTTCTAAAAGATGTGATCTTAATTTCCTTCGCAATTCAAATTATGGACCAATTTCGACTGGACAAGTCGAACGACAAGAGGGCATAAATCGCAAGAAATGATGTAACGTTGTTCGGCCAAAAAGAGATTTTGTTTAGTGAGGCTCTAATTTGACTATAAAGAAGAGATCGAAGCTCTTTTAATTTTTTTTTTTTTGGTAGTATTACCGGGGAGGGGCTTAATTGCAACATAGGAGAATCATTAAGGTTTCTTTTGCAATCATAAAAAAATTTAGGGATTAATTTAAGAAGGAAACACAATCAGGGGGTACAAAGTTCCCCAATGCAGAGAAACAAAGTGCCGAAACCAAACCAATCTTACCGTTTTTCTTTCTATCGAAAGAAAATTTCGTTCAGTTCTCAAGATCAAATACGAGAGGAACATAGCTTCCGAGCAAAGCAAATCACAAAGAGCTACAAAACAAAACAAACCCCGAACAAGAGAATATAGTCTACATGCTATAGACAATCTCTCATTCCAAAAGATGGATTTGTCACATCATCAAAAACAATAAGCGGTCGATCACCACATAGTGCGCACCTAGCTTCGACACCCTCAACACCATCGCCATAAGAAGACGAAAAAGTCACCTAGATTTAGATCAAGGCAAAAATCGGGAGATTAGAGTTTCCGCCAAATCTCGAAGAAGTCATAGAACCATGCCTCGAGCATCTCGTTGGTTAAGACTGATGATGACATTCTCACAAAGTTTTCAGCCGCAAGCAGATTTATTCACCACGACGAGCGAAGAAAAGCGACAACAACGAGCGCGAGGAGATGCCGAACGAGGCGAAAAAAGACTCCCGAATTAGATCGGGAGAGTAAAAAAAAATAAAAAAAAATCAAAGCCTAGAAAAGAAATGCATACTACTAACTTCAAGCTGAGAGCCTGCAGGAGGAAGTTCTTGGAGGGAAGGTTCCCAAAAGAGGGTTGTCAACAAACCAATCATGGTGTTGGGTTAGCAAAACACAAGAGGGAAGGGCTTCTTCCTCAGATGCCCAAATCCAACTGACTCTGCACCTCCAAGATGGTCGCCGCCGACTCCCTCAGCCGCCGCGCCTCCTCATCGGTCATGTGCACGTTGGTCACGCCCAGGACGCCGCCGCGGCCGAGCTGGGCCGGCAAGCTCAGGAACACGTCGCCGCCCTCGATGCCGAAGAAACCCCTGGCCAGCACCGAGACCGGGTGGATCCTCCGCTGGTCCCGGAGCAGGGTCCGGGCCAAGCTCGCGACCGAGTACCCGATCGCCCACGAGGTGTAGCCCTTGAGGCTAATGACTTCGTAGGCGCAGTCTATGACCGCCTTGTGGATGTTCTCGAGGGTCTCCTTTTCGTACGGGATCTGCTGCTTCTCCAGGAAGCTGAGGACCGGGACCCCGCCGACGCTTATGCTCGACCACAAGGCGACCGAGCTGTCGCCGTGTTCGCCCACGATGTAGGCCTAGAAACAAAGATCGAATACGCAAGTGAAAACGAAGGACGATGTAATACGGTAGTAACATGAGAATTGATGTACAAAATTGGCATCGCAAGGAGCAACTGCTCAAAACTCCAATGCCTATATCGATCCTTAAAATGACAAAGCAAAACCATTTCTAGGAATATATTATCATATTATATTGTGCGATTGCAACGAGTCAAAAAGGAAAAATATATTATTAAAACGGTTGCTTATAACGCGATTTATTAAAAAAAATTAGATGATAAATAACTCTCGTTATTTTAATATTACAAAAAAAATGTGGATATTCATCTCGAACTTGCAATAAAATATTTAAACGGTCCTTCACTCTTGCGATGTGAATGACACCTTGATTTAGGTTCGATTACTTTATCGATAGTAGTAGTAGACTAGTCGGTCTGGTCCTCGGTCTTAGAAAATGGGAACCGGTACTTCCAGTCCGGTTCCCGATTCTTGAATGGGACCGGACCGGACTAGGAACCGCTCACCCTTAGTCGGATCTAGTTTCGTTAGGTGAGTTTTGGTGTAACTTTGGGCTTCGCCTTTTTCAATACCAAACATAGAGAGACTAAACTGCAGTTCAGTTAAAACACGGATCATTTAGATTTTATTGATTCATACTCTTCACCTTCGGGGATAGACTAATTTCCCATACAACTTTCATTAAAATTATTGCATTTAACTTTCAATTTATAAGCATGACAATTACTCTCTACAGAATCTCTTCTTCTTCTTTTTCTATCTTTCATCACATCTTGTATCAATAGGTGAAAAGCATGGAAATGATATTTAATGTATCAGCGTAAAATGCAGGCTAAGTGGGTAAATAAAATATAATGACCACTAATAGACTCTAAGAAAGTCAAGTAAAGAAGCAAAGCAAAAAGCAAAAAGGCAATTTGCAGAATAATCAAAGTAAAGTTGTGCGTGCGGTACCTGCACGTCCTGGGCATTGACGTCGAGGTGATCGGCGATGAGGAACCTGAACCGGGACGAGTCCAGGTTCGTGCCCGACCCGACGACCCGGTTCGACGGGAAGCCGGAGAGCTTCCACGCCACGTACGTCAGGACGTCCACCGGGTTCGACACGATCAGCAGGATCGAGTCCGGCGCGTGCCTCGCGAGCGCCGGCACGATGGCCCGGAACAGGGCCACGTTCCGCTGCAGCAGGTTCAGCCGGGACTCCCCGGCGATCTGCCGCGCCCCGGCGGTGACGATGCAGAGGTCGGCCCCGGCGGCGACGGCGTAGTCGATGGAGGCCGAGATCCTGGTGCGGGGGAGGAAGGCGGCGGCGTGCTGGAGGTCGAGCATCTCGCCGCGGAGCTTGTCGGGCTTGGCGTCGATGAGGGCGAGCTCGTCGGCGAGGTCCTGGGTGAGGATGGTCTGGGCGATGGCCATGCCGACGTTGCCGACCCCGACGACGGCGATCTTGGTGTGGCGCTTGGTGGGGGACGGCGGCGCAGTGTTCTGGATCGGCCTGAAGAAGGCCCCGCTCAGGTCCAGGCCGCCGGGGCCGAGGGAGGAGGCCGACGGAGCTCTGTGCATTCTCTTTGCAGAACGAAATACTCAGAAAGAGAGACAAGAGTCCCCGCCTCGTCGCCGGAGTTTGGTGGGCGATTTTGATTTTTAGGGTTGGGCTAAAGAATGGTCAACAGGTCAAAAAAGCCTTCATTTTATAGCAAGGAGGACGTGGGAAAAGGAGACTAATTTGCCCATGAAATGAGTGGAAAATATTTTAATTCAACTATATAAAAAAAACTCTCATTTTCAAATTGCATCATTCCCATTGGCATTTACCTCCTCAATCACTCCATCTATTTTCTTTGAATTTTGGCTCCTTGCATCTAGAAATCTTTCTTTCTGTTCTCGGTTACGAATAGACCCGTCAAACGGGTGAATCGAGGTAGATTTGGGTCGGGTAAAAATTGAACCAACGGTTCATTTACCCATTTCAACCTATATTGATCTATTTAGCCAATATTGACCCATTTTCATATAGTGTTATTCTTATGACCCAAATCCAATTCATACTCAACCCATATTATTTTCCTTCCTCTATTTCTACGTGATTCATCTTCTTCTCACTCATTGTGTAGTCAGGCAAGCATACATTGAGTTCCATATAGTCAGGCTTGCTCATCTCGCGACTCACCTGAGTAATGAGTGATAGACTCAATTAGCATGGAAGTCACATATAAATGCAATGAGTCATCTCGATGTTATATCCAAGTCGTGTTGACCCATCGCGTCGAAAATTGTCTCATCTAATTTCGAAACATGGATAGATAATTATGAGAGCGTTTGCCACGTTCTGACATACTCTTCGTTTTTCTTTTCTAATCAATAATTTCGGCTTTTGATATTCTATTCATATCTCCTATTCACAAATTCTGACCCAATTGATTCCACATTTATATGTTCATCGTCGAAAATGTCGAGTGTTGTCGAATTGGCTCGTTTAGCCGATGGCATGATCCATACAATCTTTAATCCTTTTCAATATGTTAAAAATTATAACTAGCAATTATTTTACGATGAGATTGTTGAATATAATTAGGCTTGAAAACTCTCTCGTCTGAAGAGCCCCTTTCTATCATCTGGATAGCTTTGCCCTAAATCCCATTTCCTTCCAAAACCCACAGAATTCATGCCAACAATAATACCATCGATCTCTCCTACTCTCTACCCTTACACCTTTCCAAAACCCTTATTTTCTCTGTAAATCGCTCAGAATGGCGAGGATTAACAGCAAAAACAAACGACATTAAAGAAGAGAGGCGCAACTACAGCAAAATGGCGAAATGCGGTCTCCAAGTGCAGTCGACGGCAGATTAGCCCTCCTCTTGTGCCACACCTTTTCGGATGCCCAGGGAAACTATTCACTTCAGTTCAAGTTTCAAAAGAAAAAGAAAAAATGGCGAAGAAGAAAGCAACGATTGTAGACACTTGTCTTTGAGTAGGGTCCTTTTCCATCTTTGGGTATGTTTGCCTCTCCTCTAGGTGGCGCCACTCTTTGGGTACCTATGGAAGAAGCATAGTTGTAAGAAATCACATGCTAGGTGCGTTAGGTAGATTTAGTCACAAAATCTAGCAATATGGAAGAAAACAGAGAACGGGATCTTAGGATGGCAGCCTTGTGTAGATGGTTAGGACATCTCTGGACAGGAAGAAAAATTGCCGTGTTAGACAATGTGGTGACTGAAGACAAATTACAAGAGTGTGAACGCATTGTCTTTGGTAAACTTCTTGGAAGTACTTCTGTCAATTTCCAAGCTTTCCAAGCCACGATGAAGAAAGCTTGGAAATCTAATTCTATCATATGCAAGCATCTACAACCAGGTCTCTTTTCATTTGAGTTTGAGTCTGTGGAGGAGAGAGACAAAATACTGAAATCTGGACCTTGGTCCTTCTCAAGCCATCTGCTGGTAATAAAGTTATGGGAATCGAGTACGCCTCCACACTGCATTATATTTGATTCTTGTACCTTTTGGGTTCAAATTCATGGCTTACCTATAGAGGGGAGGTCTGAAGTAGCAATAAGAGAAATTGCAAAAAATGTAGGTGAGGTTTCAGAAGTGCGCATAGAAACAAAGGGATTTACATCCATTGTGACGGGGAGAGCTAGGGTCTTGTTAAAATTGTCAAATCCCCTCTCATCGGGCATGCTCTCTAGCTTGAGAGGTAAGGAGTATTGGCTGGACTTTAGGTATGAAAGACTTCCCCACTTTTGCTACTCATGTGGGGCAATTGGGCATTATGCAAAGAGTTGTGAACTCGTGCCTTATGAGGTTGAGCTCCTTTCCAAAACTGAAAAACTGGTTTACAGGTCCTGGCTAAAAGTTGAAAAGAACTCCATTAGTCCATTTTGGACGGTCTTTTATGGAGAAACTTTGGAGGTGGAAGAGAAGCAGGAGATGGTGCTGGAAACCCTAGAAAACTCTAGATTGATTACCTTGGTTCAGAAAAATGCAAGCAGCCCACACACAAGACTGAACAATTTGCAAGAGGATAGGGGAAAGAGGAAACTAACAGAAAATGAGCTTTTGGCCCTAGTGAGCACTCCAGAAATCGAAGAAGATGCTGATCCTGATTCAACTATTCCACTGCTGATCAACATATCTTCATCGCAGATAGTGAGCGACAAATTGCAGAGCAAAAATAGAAAATTGAAGGCAAAGAATCATAAGAAGGGCAGAATATTTGGTCTGTATGATCAGAAAACTTCTGAAGGATAATTGCTGGATGAAACACAACTATTAGAATCTCTGGTGCAACTTGCAAAAGAACCTAATCAATGGCTTTTGGTGGCTAGCCCTAATAAGCCACCGGGTTACAAATGAAGCTATTCTGTTGGAATTGTCAGGGATTGGGCACACCCTTGACAGTTCAAGCCCTAAGGGCCATTATGGTCCAGGAAAGGCCCGATGTGGTATTTTTGATGGAGACCAAGAATCAGGAAACTACAGTCCGTAGCGTAAGTAGAAATTTAAACTTCCAAAACTGCTATATTGTTAATCTAGTAGGGATTAGGGGGGGAGGGGCGGGGGCTTGGCTTTGCTGCGGAAGGTTGGAATTCCCTTGACTGTTAATTCATCCACAAATGAGTTCATTGATTACCTTTGTTGATGCCCCAACATGGTTTCAGGATAAATTAAAATTATGGGAAGAGCTGAAGATGCTGAGTATCCAAAACACCTTGCCTTGGGTGTGTATAGGGGACTATAATGAAATCTTGAATTACTGGGAAAAGCTAGGGAAGAGGCCTCCGGAACAATATAGAATGAATGCATTTAGAGATTTCATCAATGCTTGTGGTTTAATGGATTTAGAGAGTAAAGGTTGTGCATTCACTTGGGCGAACAATCGAGAAGGCCAGGACCATGTTAAAGAAAGACCAGATAAGGATGTTTGCAATATTGAGGGGAGAATATCATTCCGTCAAGCTAAGGCTTTCGCTTTACCAGCCATCGGATCTGATCATAGCCCTATCTTATTGATATTATCAGCCGAACCTCCTAGGAGAAAGAGAACTTTTAAATTCGAAGCATTTTGGCTGGAACATGGGGATTGTGGGAGGATAATCACACAAATTTGGAATCAAGACAGATTACAGCATTCTAATCACGTGCAGAAAATACATGAAGTTTCCAAAGAATTGGCAACATGGAGTATGAAAATGTAACATCCTGAATTTCGACCCATTTCCAGGATCTGACGAAGTGGATATTATTTCTCATTTGATTTTAGTACGTCTCGCTCGGAGCTGGCCCCTCGCGGGATACTGACCAATGGGAAAGGCTAACTAGGAAAATGGTACGTGGACCGGAGACCCGTTTGCGAATCGGGCGCCGATTCCGAGAAACGGTAGGGAAGTATTTTGGGCTAGTGTGGGCCGATTCTAGGAAGGTGACGGATTTGGTTTGGCCAATGACGTATGATCGGATCGCGGGTGATTCCGCTCGACCGAGAGTGTGCGTGGCAAATAAATCTCGAACTTGAACCGAAAGATCGTGATCTTTGGAATAATCAAGAATTCCTTGCGCTATCCCGATAATCGAGACCGTCACGACTCGAGTGACCCTAGGTCGATACACATAGCCCCTAAATAGCCACCCGTCAGTAAGAGGCTCTAAAATTCTGAATTGAGCAATTTTGATCGCCAAATTGGACCCGAATTTCAATGTCAAAATTTTATGGGTGTTTGCGACTATTTTGCAAGGCCAACGTCGTTTTGGTGTGGCCACATACATTTGGGGCTAGTCCAGCTGAAAATTGGAATTTCGGCCGAAATTGAAAAAATTACGATTTTACCTCTTTGGACTCCGACGTCGATTTTCGAGGCCGTATGAGATTATTTTTCGAGGCCGATGCCGTTTTAGGGTGGCCACGCATATCTAGAGTAGTTACGGTCGAAAACTGGAATTTCGGCCCAGAAGTAAAAAAAAAATATTACTATTTTGCCCCTCTAAACTTTACAGTCGATTTTCGAGGGCTTAAAAGGTTATTTTTGCGAATCCGATGTCATATTATGTTGACCACACACATTTGGGGTTGGTACGGTTGAAAAATGAAATTTCGACTCGGGACCGAAAAATTACCATTTTACCCTTATGGCCTATTTTTGGGGTTCCGAATTTTGGACAATTTTAGGAAATTATTGTGGATAATTATGAGTCAAAATTTAGAATTATTTAATGACCAAAAGGCCCCTCGATTATTGGATGAGAGTGATTAATGACCATTAGATTAAAGGGCAAAATGGTCCAACGCACCGGATTGCGACACGTGGCGCCACTTTTTGACCCATAAGACCCCTTTGACTCTCTCTCTCCTCCCATTTCTTCCCCCATCAGCCGATCTTCTCCCCTCCCATGCCACTTCCTCTCTTTCTTTTTTCCTCTTTGTTTGGCTGTGAGAGGCCCCCGCCGGAGCAACCGTCGTCGTCGCCGTTCACCGCCAAGCGCCGCCGTGAGGACGCCAGAGTGCCGCCGTTGAACCGGTTCAATCTAGCCACTGTTTCGCCCGTTTCTCCCCTTGTTCAGCCCACTTTTGAAGCTTAAATCTAGTGAGTGGAAATCCTAACCCTTAATTAGGATTAGGTGTACTTTGAACAAGTTTTAGGGGTTAATTAGTGGGGGCTGATTTGGGCTGATGTTGTGGTGATTTTAAGGGCCTAATGTGATGATTGAGAGATGGTTTTAAGGCTGTGGAGACTTGGTTTAGAGGTTGAATGAGCTGGATTTGTTTAATGGTGCAAGTTTAATGATTCTCGGATTACTGATTTTACTGTACCTCTGCGCTTTGTTATTTTTTTTTGTGATCATTGTGGGCCGAATTTGAAGAAGTGCTCTTCATGAAAATTGTTCCAACATCTTTAAATATAACATCCTTTAATTTGGGAATTTTTGGAAATCATTTGAGGCCATTCGGAAGTCCATCTTTGGACCGAAAATGGGTCTGCCCGATTTACTATTCACCCGACCTTCGGGTCTGTTTGAATTTTTATAAATTTTTCCAGGCCTATTTTCAAAATACTTCACTCACAAAAATTGTTGAGGACATTTGTGGCTATAACATATAAAAATTTCAAGATTTTCCAAAGTGATTTGGGTACTGGATGAGATGCATTTTGATGGTCAGGTGGCCTGACCGGACGGGTTGATTTTTGTCTGACTTCAAGTGATACAACGAGGTATTTACGATTAGAACTGGGTTTTGAGTTCTTACGAAAAATGTTCATTGAGATGTTTTGTACAACATATCCAAATTTCATAATTTTTGGAATTGATTTACCATTTATTTCAAATGGATTTCGGTCACAGTGCAACAGCCTAGTTTGGACTCGATTTTGTATATTTCCGATTTTCTCTCTCTCGGACCGATTAGTGACTGCCCATTGAGGTTTAATTGAGTATTATACGGCTAATGTGTGGTTTGTTTGTGAATTGCCATGTGTGAATGGTTGGGCCATGTAGTGGCTAATTTAGGTACAAATTGTGCTGATTGTGTTAAATTTTGTGGTGCCTCATTTGAACGACTTGGTGGTTGAATGATACTTTGTCAAGCTCAATTGTTTAATGCCGTGCCGCCTGATTTCGTGTTCAAGCAATGCGGTGTGTGATTGGCCAATCATTGGTGTGAATGTTTATTGCCCAAGTGCGTAAATTATGTTTTGGGCCACATGGTACTAGTCGGCTAAGTGCGCATGTTATGCGAATACGTATGAACAATTGATTGGCTATTTGAGCATGTTGATTTGACATGTTTGTTGAAATGCCGTGCTGAAATTGAATGATCATATTGCATTGTACGACATTGCATGGCCCGCATTGTGTATGCCAAGAATAGGGCATGAGATGAGATTGTGCGAGAATACGTGCCTGACATGAGCATGTGATCACCTAATTGCCCGATGCGTTTTACGCTGGGTTCAGATAAAAATTGGCAGTGTGTCGTGTGATCACTTAAGGCCTTCGGATCGTGGCCTTCGGGTCGTGCCATCCTCATGCACTTTGAAATAGGACGATGCCCGGTTCGTCCGAAAGATGGCGTTGGTCCGTAAGGAGATCGGTGTTGCGCCTTATGCACTTTGAAGCAGGTTAGAGACACTGGGCTGGATACGCTTTGGCGTGGGCCGTGGAGTGTTATGAGCTTTCGGGCCGTGGCCTTCGGGTCGGAAAATTGTGGGCCTTTGGTTTGTGGCCTTCGGGTCGGTTTATAAACTGCAAAATGAGCCATGTGCCAAAGTGCATGATTTGAGAAAATTTATAAGCATGGAAAATGTGTGCCAGAGTATGTGGCTAATGTGTGTGCCGATGATTCGTGTGTGAGACAGGTACTTTGAAGCATGAGCATGCGTATGGCGTACGTATGACCAGTGTGTCGTGTATGTGCCATAATTTATATAAAATGCCTAACCTGCATGGTCAGTTGTATGATTGATCTGGGCCCGAGGGCTTAGGTTTGTTGTTGTGTTGATTTGCTTGTCGGGAGGTGCATGTTAGTCTAATTTCGATTTAGGAATCCTACTCACTGAGATTCGTCTCATAGTTATTTAAACCCTGTTTTCAGACTCCTAATAGAGGTTGCCTGGTGTACCCGATCCATATGAGAATCTGAAGCCCATAGAGCGGGATCCCAAACAGGTTGGCGAGGTCGAGCAGATGGATTCGGAGGACGAGATAATCGAGGCTGAGTCTAAGACATCAGGATCTGATCCCAATTAAGTTTTTTAGGATCAACGTTAACCGCCCTTAGGTCGGGCCAGTAATCCTTTTGATTATAGCCCCACCTTAGACTGCCCCCTTGGCCACTTAGGGATTTTGTTAGTAGTGGCCATCAATCTGCTTTTGTTTGATGTTTTGTATTGGTGATTAGTGGACATTGTATATGTTTTGAAGTTCAATGCGAGTCTTGATTATTAAGCTTTGAATTGTTCGACGTTCCTGCTACCCTTGGTCATGTATTGTTTTGTACGGGTGTTTTAATTATCGCTTCCGCATGTGCCTTATGCTCTGTGTTGGGAGATAGGTAGGCAAAGCGTCCTGGGACGTCGCATTGAAATCGACTGGTACGTGGGATGATCGTGCTTCGAGGGGTTCGGGGCGTGACAGAAAACCTTTCAGAACAGCCACAAGAAGATCAACGTATTGCAAGAAGAACTCATGGGCTTAACAAATGATCACAATTTGCAAAATAGTTAGAACAGAAAGAGGGCCATTACTGAACAGATTGCAACACTGTGGAGACAGGAGGAAATGTATTGGGGAATAATGTCTTGAATCAATTGGCTGAAGTGGGGTGGTAAGAACACAAAATATTTCCACGCCACAACAATTCAAAGAAGACAGAGGAACAAAATATCGATGCTTACAAATGCAGAAAACATATGGATTCGAGATCCAAAGAGGTTAAAAGAGATGACGGTTGACTTTTTTCAAGAACTCTATAAATCAGTGGGCCCCCGAGAATTTGCACCTGTTTTGCAACAATGCCCCACTATTGTCACGGCTGAGATGAACCAATTCTTGACAGCTCAAATCACAATGGAAGAGGTCCAAACATCATCTTTTCAATTGGGCTCGTTGAAGGCTCCGGGACCTGATGGCTTGAATGGCCAATTCTACCAAGGAAACTGGGAAAGTATAAAGAATGGGGTTTTTGAAGAAGTGAAGGACTTTTTTCATTCTGGAAATCTAAACCCAGAACTTAACAGAACATATATCACCTTGATCCTAAAAGTTCATCACCCAGAAGGCTTGGATCAGTTCGGACCAATCAGCCTATGCAATTTTGCATACAAAATTATTTCGAAAATCATGGCAAATAGATTGAAACAATGGCTGCTAGCTATAATAGAAGGAGAACAAAGTGCTTTTGTGGGCGGTAGACAAATACAGGACAATATTCTGGTTGTTCAGGAAGTCCTCCACCAATTGCGAATCAGAAAAAGGAAAAGAAAATTCCAGGCGGTGGTGAAACTTGACATGAAAAAAGCCTATGACAGGGTAGAGTGGGATTTTCTTGAGGCTAGCATGTTGAAAATGGGGTTCAGTGACTAGTGGGTGCGGAGAGTAATGAAATGTGTCACTTCCGTCTCTTTTAGTGTAAAATTAAATGGAGAATCATTGCCCTACTTTAAGCCAACACGAGGGATAAGACAAGAGGACCCCATAACTCCCTATTTGTTCATTATAGTAGCCAACACACTCTCCATATTGATGAAAAAAGCAATTCAGGACAGCAAAATTTCTGGTATTAAACTCAACAGGTACTGTCCAGTCCTATCTCACCTCCTTTTTGCTGATGATTCCATATTCTTCTTAGATGGTAAGCTCATCGAATGTTAAAATCTTGCATTGATTCTCAATCAATATTGCTATGCATCTAGGCAAGCCATTAACTTAAACAAGTCTAGAATCTTCTTTAGCTCATGTTGTCCACAGAGTTTGAGAGATAATATGGCAACTGAACTTAGAATCCCAGAGATCCGGAAGACTGGCAAGTATTTAGGGATTCCTTCAGATTGGGGTGAATCCAAGAAACAAATGTTCGCATGGATTTTGACAAGAGTCAATATGAAATTAGAGGGGTGGAAGGAAAAGTTAATTTCAAAGGCAGGGAAAGAAACCCTGATTAAAACTATTGTTCAAGCTTGTCCCCAATATGTGATGTCAATATTCAAAATTCCAGTTTCAATTTGTAAGTCCATAGAAAGAAAGGTTGCGACATTTTGGTGGAAGAATAGCGAATCAAATAAAGGCCTTCACTGGAAGAGGTGGGAAGTTCTCAAAACTAGGAAAGATCAAGGGGGCATGGGATTCAAAGACCTAATATCTTTCAATAAAGCAATGCTTGGCAAACAAGCATGGAGACTTTCTCAAAACCAGTTATCCATATGGAGCAAAATCCTCAAAGGCATCTATTTCCCTACAAGGTCATTCTGGCAAGCTGGGAAGAGGTCTCGGCCCTCATGGGGATGGCAGAGTATTCTGATGGGGAGAGATCCGATACGAACTCAGTAATATGGTCAGTTGGTACAGGGGAAAAATCAATATCCGAGAAGATAGGTGGCTAAAACGAGGATTAATAGAAGGACTAGCAACTTCTCGAGAACCAACCAGAGTTGCAAACCTAATCCATAATGAGAATAGAAGATGGAATGAATATTTGCTAGCAAGAATGTTTGATGAGCAGACTGTTAACGAGGTGTTAGCAATACCACTATGCAGTCATGCAATAGAGAGGACAAACTTGTGTGGACAGCTACAAAGTCGGGGTCTTCTCGGTGAAAAGTGCATACAATCAGATTCATCAAAAGGAAAACACATAGAATGCAATGCAAGCCTCATCATCTTTCAAGCCACCCCGCAAGCTATGGTGCATAATCTGGAATTTAAAAATTCCACCCAAGGTTAGAATATTTCTATGGAATGTATGCCAAAATGCTCTCCCCACAGTAGAAAACCTCTATAGGAGGAAAATCTTACCTTGACCAGTGTGTTCCTTCTATGATCAGGAAGCTGAAACGGTAGAGCATCTATTTCTTCTCTGCCCCTGGACCGAAGCCATCTGGACAGATCCCTCAGTACAGATCAGAATCACATGTCAAGAAATAACACGAATTGAGGTATGGATTCATAACTATGAGCTACGGCTACATAAATTGCTCAATCTAGATGAAATGGCCATTCTTTTGTGGTTGATCTGGAAGGCCATAAATGAATTTGTGTTTAGGAAAAAAAAACCCCAAATCCGAGCACCCTAATTGAGTCGGCAAGAATGATAATGCAAAATTATAGGAAGTGGAATCATCAAAGCTCTATTCTACATGCTGGAAAGAGCCTTTTACCTCTGTGTTGGAAACCACTGATGAGAAACTCCTTCAAAATCAACATAGATGGATCTTTCCTTGGAGATGTAGCAAAAGGCGTAATTTCTGGAATCCTCAGAAATGAAGCTGGTACCTTGCTGGATGGCTTCACCAGGACAGTACCCGCGACCTCGTCGTTGCACATAGAACTGCAAGCTTTGCTGCATGCTCTAGACTACTTCGTCGACAGGAGAAAAGATGGAATTGTGATAGAAACTAATTGTCTTGAAATAGTAAAGAAGCTGCAGGACTAGAGAGAAGTCGGCTGGGAAGAGGCAGCTTTCATCAAAGAAGCATATATCCGAATGGCCCAATCCACAATCCTAACTGTGGCCCATTGCAATAGATCCGCGAATCAAACTGCCGATTGGGTTGCCAAAGCGCAACGTACAAATTCTCTTTTTTCATCTTGGCTAACCCATCCCCCCAACCTTTATGGGAGTTGTTATGTTTTGATGCCCCTTCGTCGAGTTGTAGTTTCAAGAACACTTAATTTTCAATCAAAGTGTTTCTATTTAGACCAAAAAAAAAAAATTATTTACGATCAAATTACACTTGACTTCATAAATTGGAAGGGCTCGAAGTAATTTTTATACAAACCGATTACTTCAGCCACTTATAAGCAAATGTTCATCAAAGTTGTCATTTAAAATTTCACAAATTGTCCTCCTTCCTTAATTTTAGTTTTAGTATGGTTAGATCAGACATTTCATGCGGTTCTATTGATTCTCAGCCCACGTTTTGCAACAGTTGCCTCCCAAACACTGCGATTTCTGCATCAATCTCAACGAATCTGGTTCGAGGATTACAGCAAAAAAGGTCCAATTTTTATTCTCTCTTTATTGCTCATCATGCACATTTGCGAAAGTGATAGCACATACTCTCATACCATGTTTGCCTCCCAAACACTGTGATTTCAGCATCAATCTCGACGAATCTTGTTCGAGGATTACAACAAAAAGATATGATTTTTATTCTCTCTTTATTGTTGATCAAGCACATTCACAAAAGGGATAACACCGACTCCAATACCAATATCATGTTAGGAAAGCTAAAACCCAAAGGAAGACCACGTGAATATAAAGAGCATTTAGGCGGTGTTAAGCGATGTGAGACAATGCTTCAAACAATCCTCCTCTATTCAATTGACATGCAAAAGCTGCATCTCTACAGATGGAACTAGGAATCAATCGTTGGGTTCTCAAGAAAAATCATGGAAGAAGCAGAGAACCGAGTCGTTGTGGAGCCAATTGGGCGGTATCAATGTTGTTGCTTCTACTTTTCCAGAAAAGAAGAAAGACAGCAAGTTGGCTGTATGGACGTAATTAGGAAATCCATTCATATATTACAGGAGTGCATGGAAACCTTCCATCACGGCCTCGAGGACTCTCGGAAGGTTCTCGTTCTCGACTGGCAGTTTCTCAGGATCTCACCTTTTAGCAGAGAAATTAGAACCAGACCGAACAACGCAACCGGACCCAAGTACATTTAGATGTCTTATAACAGGAAAACAACCATAGGAATAGTCGAAGTCCATTGTTTTTCTTTATCATACAGAGTGTGCTAGTTTTGCTTTCTGACCAACCAGAAACTGCTGGTTTGGAGACTCACCAACTAGCAAGCTGAGGCCCCTCGTAGTCGAACGCCCTCCCTAGTAGCTCGGTTACAGACGAAGGACTTCACGAACACCCGAGCTAGCCTGCCATTGACATGAAAAGGGCCACCTGGCTCCAAAAAGTTACGTGGTGCTCGGCTCTGTTTACAGTTTCTTCGTCCCACTCAAAAACCGGAGATGGATCAGGCCGCCTCCTCGCACCTGTCCCCTGAAAAATATGAAAAGAAAAAGGAGAATGAATCGATCAGGCTCGCATCAGTTGTCAATGATCATGTGGGATTCGATCGAGACCCTGGTGGTTTCTTGTCCCAAGACTTGTCATCATATGAGCCGATTTACTAAATCCAAATCCATTGTGGAACAGTCAAGCAATGCTAGGGATGCAAAGATACAAGCGTATGGCGACTTAAAAAGGTACTTTACTTGGTGCAGTACTCTGTATTCTATCCTCATGGATGCCGGTTTTAAGAAACTTGTCTCTGATTGAGAGCAAGTCCAGTGCAACTCCATTTATGTCCTTCCTGCCTTTCGGTGATTCTGCTGAGCAAATTAATCCAATCTCAAAAACAGATATCAGAGATTCGGCTTGGTTGATTCCGCAGTTGCTCCAATTCCCTTCGTTGTCCCAGCTTTCGCCTACTTCCCCACAGAAAATCGACTGATCCAAAATCCCTGTTGCTCGCTTTGACAACACTGACTTGACAAATTTCTGAAGGTTAAAATCCTCTTTAAATATATCGTCCGTTGGTCGTCTTCCAGTGAACATCTCTAACAAGAGAATTCCGAAACTGTACACATCCCCACTTGTTGATGGACGAACGCCCAATCCATATTCTGCCAGTCCAGAAAAACGTTCCCGTTAGCTCGATTACTCTACAAGGTCATTGAAATCTTTTGATTTTGTGGGTGTAAATGTATTTGTGATCTTTAGAGCAGTACCTGGAGCGATGTAACCCATGGTTCCCTTAAAAGCAGAGGAGCTGACATGACTCGAAAAGATGTCTTTGTTAGACTCGAAAATGAGCCTCGACAATCCAAAATCACTGATATGAGCTGTGAAATCATCGTCGAGAAGAATGTTGCTCGGCTTCAGATCACAGTGGACGATTGGAGTTCGGCACTGGTGGTGAAGATAATCCAAAGCAGAGGCCACATCGATGGCGATGTTCAATTTTTGCAGGAAGCTCAAAG
The DNA here is from genome assembly GCA_031216185.1 of Syzygium aqueum. Taxonomy (NCBI): domain Eukaryota; kingdom Viridiplantae; phylum Streptophyta; class Magnoliopsida; order Myrtales; family Myrtaceae; genus Syzygium; species Syzygium aqueum. Next base: position 4,092,930 of record CM062235.1, on the reverse strand, counting down.
GTTTGAATTGCATGTGCTTGTCGTTTGGGTGCAACCACGTGTCCAAGTTGCCGTTTACCATGAACTCGTATACCAAGGCTTTGAAGTCATTATGATGGGAGTCGATGCTCGAACAAGCAGTCAAGATCTTAACAAGGTTACGATGCCGAATGCCGCTGAGTGCTTTGCATTCGGCCAAGAAGCCCTTGAAAGCTCCTTTCTGCTGGAGATTCAAAACCTTGATGGCCACGATTTTTCCGTCGGGGCCAAGAGTTCCTCTGTACACATTGCCAAAACTACCTGAACAAGAGTTAGAAACTATTGTGGTCATGCGACGTGGTACTACTGTATGAATACAAAGTGTGTTCTGTACTCATTTGTTGCAGTTAAATGTTCATTTACATATAAAGATTACCTGAACCAATCAATTTGCTTGAACAGAATCCATCGGTAGCTTTGAATAGAGCATCATAAGAAATACTCTCGTGAAAATGGCCCAAGGAGCGAGTAGGCAGATGTTCCTTCTTCGAGTTTCTCAACAGGAAGAGAGATGCTAAGGACAGTAATGCCACTGCACAAGAAGCACAAATGATTATTACCATCAATCTCTTCAAAGATCTATGCTTTACCGATCTCGGGAATGATTTCGCCGGACATGAAGGCAAATGCAATTCAGGTATGCCCCCGCACAGCTCTTGGTTGCCATCAACTTTGAAGGCACTAGTGTTTCCAAATATCCCACGTACAGGTACTTCGCCTTCGAGATTGTTGAAAGACAGATTCAAGAATTGCAGCAACGATGACAAGTTAACTAAAAACTCTGGGATTTGCCCTGAGAGGTTGTTATTGGAAAGGTCGAGAAAACGGATGCCTTTTAACCCCTTGAACTGAGGAATGGATCCTCGAAAATGGTTCGCCTGCATATACAGCTCTTCGAATCCCAAACAGTTGCCCAAAGTTGTAGGAATCTCGCCGGAAATTTGATTGTACGAAACGTCAAGAGAAATGAGGTTCTTTAAGTTTCCAACATCGGGTGTCAAGGGCCCAGACAAAGAGTTGTGAGATACATTCAGATTTATTATGAGGGATGACGGTCTGAGCATGTGGCTGGGAATGGTCCCGGTGAATTTGTTATGACAAAGGCGTAGATCTTGCAGGGCCTTGCAGTCGCCGAGTCTCGAAGGTATGATTCCTTCTAAGCTGTTGTTGTACAAGTACAGAATTATCAGACCGGTGATGTTACCAATGTTCGAAGGTACGTGTCCAGTCAACTTGTTTTGGCCCAAACTCAGATGTTTCAAGTTTGATAGCCTCCCAATAGACATTGGAATGTTGCCTGTTAGCATGTTATCGTCCATGGATAATAGTTGTAGACTAAAGAGGTTTGCAATTACTTCAGGAATTCTCCCACGAATTCTGTTTCCCGACATTTGTAGCTGCTGCAGTTGGGTTGAGAAGTTACTAACCGAAACTGGCAGCTCGCCTTCGAACTGGTTATATTGTAAATCCAGCATTTCAAGGTTGCTGCAGTTGGCCAAATCAGCGAGGAAACTTAGACCGCCGGTTGAGCCACTTCTGAGAAAATTAAACGCAAGGTTGAGCCAGCTCAAGTTTTGAAGCCCTCTGAAGCTGGCCGGGACACGCCCACTGAAGTTATTGCCAGGGATATCAATTGCTGCTAAGTTCGTGGCATTGGAGAGTGAATCAGGAATGAGACCGTTGAACTGATTAACTCCCAGAACCAGAGTTTGCAGATTCGGAAGCAGAAGGCCTATGTCTCTCCTGATACTACCAGAGAACAGGTTATGGTACAAACCTATGGTATTGAGGGATGACAAGTTGTAAAGAGCAGAGGGGAAGCCACCGATCAGCTGGTTTTCACTGGCCACGAAAATTTTGAGCCTCGTTTGGCTTATAGAAATGGGAACTTCTCCTGTCAGGTTGTTGCTCAATAGATTAAGCTCTTCGAGGGTGGACAGGTTTCCGATGGAAGCGGGGATCGGTCCTGTGAGATTATTGTTCGAAAGGGAGAGCTTCTGGAGTTTCAACAGTGACCCAAATTCGGAAGGGATGGGATCGTGGAGATGATTATAGTCGAGCTCGAGAGTCAAGAGGCTAAGACACAATGAGAGGTTTCTAGGAATTCCACCTCCCAAGGTGTTGTGGCTCAAGATCAGGTTTTTAAGCCTAAACAAGCGCCCGATTTCAGGAGGAATGAAACCATGGAAAGAGTTGTTTGCGAGGTTCAGGTAGAGGAGGAACGAAAGGTTTCCGATATAAGGGGACATGGTCCCTGCCAAATCCCATCCATCTAGGTTCAAGGCGGTGACTCGTTGGTGTCTGAGACCACAAGTGACTCCAGTCCATTGGCAGAAATGGAGGGAATCATTCCAGGAGGCCAAGGTTTCTGCAGAATTCTCTGTTAAGAGGGACCTGAACTCTTGCAGAGCAATTTTATCGGTCTCTTTCCCTAGAGCACTACAAGAAGCGAAGCTTGTGATCACCAGCTCTAGGATCAAGACGGCAGGGAAGGTGACTGAACAAAAATGGCTCAAACTCATTTTCGGGTTTGCTGGTGTCTGTGAGGAGATGCTGGGATAGCTACGATGGTACCGGACTTGACCTAAACAATTCCATTTATGGAGAAGGCCACAGGAATGGCTCAAACTCATTTGTCCCTACTTCCGCACACTAGGCTATAAACTGAACAACGTGTTCGATAGTCAATCATTCATCTTCGCCAGTAAAGACGGCAAAGTCAGGCATTTTGAAATGTCTTGCAAAATGCTTATTATTGACCCGTTCGGGAAATGGTTTTCTATAAACGGGTATGATAACACCTCTATTTAACCCTAAACGTTGTCGAACTTCTTCGACAAACTCTGTTGAGTTCAATTTTGAAATTGCTTGGCCATCTTGCCCCTTAGGCAAGAACGTTGGTCTTGCCAAATTATCTACGTTAATCGGCATGTCAAGCCTAATAGAAATATTCATAGTTGATGGTACCAATGGAGCCACTGATCTTACATCTTCAATGTTTGGCAATTGACCGGCCCGTTGACCATTTTGATTTGCCAATTATTGTCACCAATTTGTTTATTGTTGACCGACGCTATTAGCATCAATAAACGGAGAAGGATTAGGAGCATACCCCCATTACCACTGGATTGACTAGTCGGCTTAATTATGTCTGAGATGTGACTCACAATGTAGCTGACCATATCATTTCGCTGTTGTTCGAATAACCTCTTCAATGATGGTCAACAATGAGGATTTGGTGTAACTTCTCTCGACTGTTCTTTAGTGAGACGTCAGGAAGGTCTGCCCCTCGCTTTGGCCCCGATCTACCACTCGATTAACGACTGAAGATTCAGAGTGTGCAGCTACTTCGTCACCAGTTTGTGGCACAAGATTATTGTTGCCGGCAGCATCATCGAACTTTTGTTGATTTCTGGTTCTTGCCATTATAGTCTCCTCGAATCAACAAAATGTGTCCCTCCAAGCGTGCCAAAAAGATGTTTCACTGGAATTGAATCGACAATGAAATACTTTCCAATATATCCAAAAAGATGTTCCATCGGAATTGAATCAACGATGAAATGCCCTTCAAATATATATGGATCGATGAGTGAATCAACAAAGATATGAAAGTTCCTTTGTTGATTTTGGACAGAAAAGTAAATGACAAGAAATTTAAAGATACAAAAAGTGGAGGCAATCACAGCTTGTCAAATTACGGAAATGTATCTAACCAAAAAAAATTTACGAAAAAGTAAAGATAAAAAATAAATTTACAAGAACGTTGAGTTATTTGATTGTTGGGGGTTTACAAAAAGTACAATGTGGTTATTTAAAGCTTATAATAGACAATTACAAATGGCAGTCACAACTTTATAATTCAAATAAACAAATAGCTTTCTAATGGCAGTTACAAAAAGTTACATTATTCACTAACTTCTACTATCCAGAACACTTTTCCACAAGAAGTATAAAAAAAACATCTCGAAATAGCCGCAATAAACATAACCACCCAACGGTTATGTTTTTATGTGGATTGTTTGTCGTCGATGACTCTGTCGATAAACTTTCTAAGTCTTGAAAGCTCTTGTCGGTAACTTTCATGTTGTGTCATCAAAGGCTTCACTGGTAGGGGTGAGCGGTTCCCGATCCGGTCCGGTTCCAAAGTGGAACCGGGAGCCGGACCGAGAGAACCGGTTCCCAATTTTAGGAACCGTGGACCGGACCGGATGTTCTAGGACCGGGAACCGGACCGGACTGTTGGTCCGGTCCGATTCCGGTCCTGTCCAATGGAACCGGTTACTTAGAGTTTAGGATTTTTTTTTGTCAAACACTTAAGATTTGGTTCACATTTTACTAATTTTTATCAATAAATTTATGTCAATGAAGTTCACTTAAAGTTTAATTCACATTTTACTATTTTTTATCAATGAATTTATGATAATGAAGTTTACTTAGAGTTTAGTTCACACTTTATTAATTTTTTTAAAGAAAAAAATAACAAAAATATATATTAAATAGTCGGTCCGGTCCGGTCCGGTCCGGTTCCCCCTCGGAACCGGGAACCGGACTGCCCGAAAACCAGTTCCGCTTTTAGAAACTGAGAACCGGACCAATAGTCCCGAGAATCGGACCAAACTCGTCGGTCCGGTCCGGTTCCGGTTTGGACGGTCCAAGTTGCTTACCCCTATTCACTGGTGAGTTGTCGACTATTTTTTTCATTAATGACTTATGCTATTCACCAAATTTTGTTATAGCGAAAGAATCTGTCGCTCGCATATGACAAACGAAAATTGGTCACTATTGACCGTCAACAAGAGTATAGAGAGTGTTTCAAAGTGGATGAATCTTAAGAAGCAACCATGCAAGCACTTAATGAAGCAGCCAGTGCCGACACATGAACTTTGCCCGAGTCAAGGGAGGAAGTCAACGAATAGATAGCACTAAATGTTTGACCTGCTCAATTCTAGTTCTTGGCGAACGGATGAGTAGACACGTCCACGAATTAAATGAGCATTTAATAAAGCATCTAACTCGTCGAATGGGAGTCCCATCGGACTAGAGTGAAAGGGACGCGAATTGGCAAATCGGTGCCGGTCAAACAAAAATTTCTAAAGACCTTCTATAACCAACTCAGGAATATGTCAAATATTCAATTGCATTGCTATTTTGTAATATACGCAAATTGACTATGCACAATGGCGACGAAATAGATAGCACTAATTTAAACTTGATTCCCATATACATAATAAATTTAATTCGGATACACAAAACATATCGAATCTAGGAACATACATCAATCCCCTGAATTTACATGATGGCATGTGATTGTCCTTGAACGCGCATAGATTTAACACATGCGAGAGCGAAACCTTCACGAAACTCTTCCGATCTCTATCGAAACTGGACTTGCGCACCAACAAAACCCGAGGAGAGTGAAACCCCAAAATTATATACGCAAAAAAAAAAGAAAAACCCAAATCTAAACTAGATAAGGATAGAAACCTCCCCGAAATGGGAGAGAGAAACTTCTAAATCTAGACTAGATCAGAAGAGAAAAGCTTATTAAAATGGGAGGAAAGCAAGAAAGAGATAACAGAGAACCAAATCAGCTAAAAAAAAAAAGAAAAGGGGAGGGGAGGGAGAGATCTAGCTCAAACCCTCTCCTCCATGAAAGATTAAAGAAAAAAGCTGTGTGAAGATAGGAGGGAGAAGAAGCTGCGGAACTAAGGTGCGAATGGTAACTATTCTGCTCCAGAAATCAAATTCTTGTTAGAAATTGATTTCTGGATGAGAAATTTGTTTGGAAAAACATGACTAAATCTGCTTCAGAAATTGATTTCTAAAAGAAAAATCTGCTTGGTAAAACATGAGGAAATTTTGGCTTATGGATGAGAAATACATTTTAGGGTTAATACCATGAAAAACTCTAAATTGGTACACTTGTGACAATTTTATCCCAAACTATTTTTTTGATCACAAAAAACATTAAACTGGTACACCTATGATAAATTTACCCCGAACTATTTTTTTGACCATCAAAAATCCTAAACTGGTACACTTGTGACAATTTTACCCCGAACTATTTTTTTGATCACTAAAAACTCTAAACTGGTACACTTGTGACAATTTTACCCACAAACTAATTTTTTGACCACTAAAAATCAAACTGATACATTTATGACAAATTTACCCTCTGTTAATGTCCGTTAAATTATATTAATATCACAAAAAATCACAAATTGATAAATTTGTGATAAACAGATGGGTAAAACCTAAAATCGGTACAATTTTCAATTACCACGTGTCATTAAACTTAGCAATTTTACAGTAAAATTTAAAGGAAACTAACGGAGGGTAAATTTATCATAGGTGTACCAGTTTGGGGTTTTTGGTGATAAAAAAATTAGTTCGAGGGTAAAATTGTCACAGGTATACCAGTGTGGGATTTTTTATGGTAAAAAAAATAGTTCGGGATAAAATTGTCACAGGTGTACCAATTTAGGGTTTTTTGTGGTAAAAAAAATAGTTTAAAGTAAATTTGTCACAAATGTACCAGTTTTGGGTTTTTTGTGGTATTAACCTTACATTTGATAATGAAGTGTCAATTCTATTTTCGTAACAAAGATAGTCCGAACTCAATTTTTTAAAACAAAATTCAAAAAATCAAAAATTTCAAAACTTCACAGAATGGCTAGAATACTTGTGGCCACACACTTTGAGAGAAATTTAAATTTTTTTATGTACCCAAAAAAAGTGAAAAAAAAGAAAAAAAGGGAAAAAATTAAATTCAAAAAAACATTATTTAAAGTTGTCCGCGTCAGCGCCACGTCGGCGCCGGTGATCGATCGCCGGCTGGCAGGCGTCCACGTCGGTAAATTCTGATCAAAATTTGTTGGAAGGACTAAATTGGCATATAAATAAAAGGTTTAGAACTGAATTGACATAAATTTAAATGGTTTAAGACTGAATTGATACCAAAAAAAGGTTTATGACTAAATTGACATAAATACAAAAAATTTAAGACTGAATTGATATCAAAAGAAAATTTAGGATTTTTTGGCACTTTTCCCGTCAGCTGCTTTGTTACGGTTGAGAACCGTAAGGAGGTCATAAGAAGATCAGATTCAATCAATCAGATCACGATATTGATTGTTGTGAGGACGCCAAGGCATCTAGTGGCACTTGACTTGACTTGACTTGACTTAGTGGCACTTGACTTGACTTTAATGTTAAAGAGCACATAAAGTATTACTGTGCAAGTACTTGATGAAGCCATCGATCACTTAGCACACTTTTAATGAAATTTATCAGCCAATTGACTTAGGACGATAGGGACCCTGAGGAGGCTTTGTGATGATCAGATTCAATCAATAAGATCAAGTAGCAAATATTAAACGATTTCGGGGACACTAAAGACATCAAGTGGCACTTGACTTGAACTATATGTTAAGAGTTATTTCATCGAAATTGAATCGACAATAAAATGCCTTTCAAATATATATGGATTGACGAATGAATTGACAAAAGATATGAATAGTCTTTCGTTGATTTTGAACAATTTAATAAATGACAATGAATTTAAAGATACGAAAATTGAAGGTGATCGCAGCCAACCATTTAAATTGAGGAAAAGTAAAGATAAAAGATAAATTTAAGAGAGCGTTGAGTTATTTGATTGATTAGGGATTTTACAAAGAATATGATGTGGCTATTTAAAGTCTTCAAACGACAGTTACAAATGGTGGTTACAACTTTGGCGATTACAAGAAGTTACATTATCCACTAACTCCTATAAACCGGAACATTTATCCACAAGAAGTTATTAAAAAGCTCTAAGATAGCGACAATAAACATAACCATCCAACGGTCATGTTTTTAAATGGATTGCTCGTTGTCGATGACTTTGTCGACAAACTTTCTTAGTCTTGAAAGCTCTCGTCGATAACTTTCACGTTGTGTTGTCGATGACTTCACTAGCAAGTTGTCAATTCTCTTCAAGTTGTCGACTTTTGTTTTCATCAATAACCTCTGTTGTTCACCAAACTTTATTATATCGACTAAGTCTGTCTGTTATCGATAATAACCAAAAGTTGATCATTTTTTGTTGTGAACATAATCCCCTTTTAAAAGAATTGAATGATTCAGCGATCATATGACTCTTTTAAATAGATAATCAAGAGTCATAACATGCCCCTTTGTCATCGGCAAATTTGATTTTTCCTTACCAAGTTACTTCTTGAATTTTTTTCTTGACAACAATACAATTAATTGTGTTATGGCTCCATGAATGGTGCCACTTGCAATATTTTTGGTTTACTAAATCTTCTATACTTGGAATTACATGGCCTTTAGTTAATTTAATTAGGTCATCTTTCCAAAATAAGTCGAAGATTTCGTCCGATTTATTAATATCAAATGAGTAAACTTGAGTATCTTTAGCCTTAGCCATTATCTTCTCTTTTACTTTGGCAGGCTCTAAGGATCCACAAATGTAAGGCTTTTCGAATCTCATATTTGCCACATAATTTTCTATTAAAGCCACATTTTGTGCAAAGTTTTCAAGTAGCCCTTTATCTTTGTCTTTGAGAAGTTGCTTATACTTGGATACTCTCGTTGTCAATCTAACAAATCGACAAAGTCTTAGCCTTCAAATTTTTCTCTTAAATTGAACTTCAATCCATCAAAAGCCAAATTCGTGAAACCTTTGTCTGAGAGTGAAGTAAGGCATTTAATCCTAGCCTTCTTAAATCGAGCAATAAATCGATCAACTGACTCATTATTGTATCGATAGAGTTTGGCCAAATCGTCAGTTGATACTTCAGGTATTATTCTATAAAACTGAGAATAGAATTGTCTTTTCATCTCTGCCTAATTACACATCCAATTAGGTGGCAAACTAGTGTACCACGTAAAAGAAGTTTTTGAAATATAAGTTTTAAAAACTCATTTGTCCCTACTTCCGCACACTAGGCTATAAACCGAACAACGTCTTCGATAGTCAATCATTCATCTTCGCTAGTAAAGACGGCAAAGTTAGGCATTTTGAAATCTCTTGGAAAATGCTTATTATTGACCCATTCGGGAAATGGTTTTCTATAAAGGGATATGATAACACCTCTGTTTAACCCTAAATGTTGTTGAACTTCTTCGACAAACTATGTTGGGTTCAATTTTGAAATTGCTTGGCCATCTTGCCTCTTAGGCAATAATGCTGGTCTTGCCAAATTATCTATGTCAATCGGCGTGTCAGGCCTAATAGAAATATTCATAGTTGGTGGTACCAATGGAGCCACTGGTCTTACATCTTCAATGTTTGGCAATTGACCGGCCTGTTGACCATTTTGATTTGCCAATTATTGTCACCAATTTGTTTGTTTTTGACCGACACTATTAGCATCAATAAACAGAGAAGGATTAGGAACATACCCCTATTACCACTGGATTGACTAGTCGGCTTAGTTATGTCTGAGATGTGACTCACAATGTAGCTGGCCATATCATTTCGCCGTTGTTCGAATATCCTCTTTATGATGGCCAACAAATGAGGATTTGGTGTAACTTCTCTCGATTGTTCTTTAGTGAGACGTCAGGAAGGTCTGCCCCCTCGCTTTGGCCCCGATCTACCGCTCGATTAACGACTAAAGATTCAGAGTGTGCAGCTACTTCGTCACCAGTTTGTGGCACAAGATTATTGTTGCAGGTAGCATCATCGAACTCTTGTTGATTTCTTGTTCTTGCCACTGTAGTCTCCTCGAATCAACAAAATGTGTCCCTCCAAGCGTGCCAAAAAGATGTTTCACCGGAATTGAATCGACAATGAAATACCTTTCAATATATCCAAAAAGATGTTCCATCGGAATTGAATCGACGATGAAATGCCTTTCAAATATATATGGATCGATGAGTGAATCAACAAAGATATGAAAGGTCCTTTGTTGATTTTGGACAGAAAAGTAAATGACAAGAAATTTAAAGATACAAAAAGTGGAGGCAATCACGGCCTGTCAAATTACGAAAATGTATCTAACCAAAAAATTACAGAAAAGTAAAGATAAAAGATAAATTTACAAGAACGTTGAGTTATTTGATTGATGGGGGTTTACAAAGAGTACAATGTGGTTATTTAAAGCTTACAATTGACAGGGCAATCACAACTTTATAATTCAAATAAACAAATAGCTTTCTAATGGCAGCTACAAAAAGTTACATTATCCACTAACTTCTACTATCCGGAACACTTTTCCACAAGAAGTTATGAAAAAACATCTCGAAATAGCTGCAATAAACATAACCACCCAGCCGTTATGTTTTTATGCGGATTGTTCGTCGTCGATGACTTTGTCGATAAACTTTCTAAGTCTTGAAAGCTCTTATCGGTAACTTTCATGTTGTGTCGTCAAGGACTTCACTGGTGAGTTGTCGACTATTTTTTTCATTAATGACTTATGCTATTCACCCAATTTTGTTATAGCGAAAGAATCTGTCGCTCGCAGATGACAAACGAAAATTGGTCACTATTGACCGTCAACAAGAGTATAGAGAGTGTTTCAAAGTGGATGAATCTTAAGAAGCAACCATGCAAGCACTTAATGAAGCAGCCAGTGCCGACACATGAACTTTGTCCGAGTCAAGGGAGGAAGTCAACGAATAGATAGCACTAAATGTTTGACCTGCTCAATTCTAGTTCTTGGCGAACGGATGAGTAGACACGTCCACGAATTAAATGAGCATTTAATAAAGCATCCAACTCGTCGAATGGGAGCCCCATCGGACTAGAGTGAAAGGGACGCGAATTGGCAAATCGGTGCCGGTCAAACAAAAATTTCTAAAGACCTTCTATAACCAACTCAGGAATATGTCAAATATTCAATTGCATTGCTATTTTGTAATATACGCAAATTGACTATGCACTATGGTGACGAAATAGATAGCACTAATTTAAACTTGATTCCCATATACATAATAAATTTAATTTGGATACACAAAACATATCGAATCTAGGAAAATACATCAATCCCCTGAATTTACATGATGGCATGTGATTGTCCTTGAACGTGCATAGATTTAACACATGCGAGAGCGAAACCTTCACGAAACTCTTCCGATCTCTATCGAAACTGGACTTGCGCACCAACAAAACCCGAGGAGAGTGAAACCCCAAAATTATATACGCAAAAAAAAAAAGAAAAACCCAAATCTAAACTAGATAAGGATAGAAACCTCCTCGAAATGAGAGAGAGAAACTTCTAAATCTAGACTAGATCAAAAGAGAAAAGCTTATTAAAATGGGAGGAAAGCAAGAAAGAGAGAACAGAGAACCAAATCAGCTAAAAAAAAAAGAAAAAGGGAGGGGAGGGAGAGATCTAGCTCAAACCCTCTCCTCCATGAAAGATTAAAGAAAAAAGCTGTGTGAAGATAGGAGGGAGAAGAAGCTGCGGAATTAGGGTGCGAATGGTAATCATTCTGCTCCAAAAATTAAATTCTTGTTAGAAATTGATTTCTGGAGGAGAAATTTGTTTGGAAAAGCATGATTAATTTTGCTTCAGAAATTGATTTCTGAAAGAAAAATCTACTTAGTAAAACATGAGGAAATTTTGGCTTATGAATGAGAAATACATTTGATAACGGCATGTCAATTTTATTTTCGTAACAAAGATAGTCCGAACTCAATTTTTAAAACAAAATTCAAAAATTTCAAAACTTCACAGAATGGCTAGAATACTTGTGGCCACACATTTTGAGTGAAATTTAAATTTTTTTATGTAGCCAAAAAAAGTGGAAAAAAGGAAAAAAGGAAAAAAATTAAAATTCAAAAAAATATTATTTAAAGTTGTCCGCGTCAACACCACGTCGGCGCCGGTGATCGGTCGCCGGCTGGCAAGTGTCCACATCGGTAAATTCTGATCAAAATTTATCGAAAGGACTAAATTGACATATAAATAAAAGGTTTAAAACTGAATTGACATAAATTTAGATGATTTAAGACTGAATTGATACTAAAAAAAGATTTATAACTAAATTGACATAAATACACAAGATTTAAGACTGAACTAACATAAAAAAAAATTTAAACTTAAATTGATACTAATATAAAAAATTTAGAATTTTTTGGCACTTTTCCCGTCAGCTGCTTGATTACGGTTGGGAACCCTGAGGAGGTCATAAGAAGATCAGATTCAATCAATCGGATCACTATATTGATTGTTGCGGGGACGCCAAGGCATCTAGTGGCACTTGACTTGACTTGACTTGTCTTAGTGGCACTTGACTTGACTTTAATGTTTTTTTTTTGGTCGAAACTTGACTTTAATGTTAAAGAGCACATAAAGTATTACTGTGAAAGTACTTGATGAAGCTGTCGATCACTCAGCACAATTTGAGTTAATACCATGAAAAACTTTAAATTAATACATATATGACAATTTCACTTCGAACTATTTTTTTAACCACAAAAAACCCCAAACTGATACACATGTAACAAATTTACCCCGAACTATTTTTTTGATCACTAAAAACCCCAAACTGATACACTTGTAATAATTTTATCCCGAACTATTTCTTTGACTACCAAAAACCCCACACTGATGCACTTGTGACAATTTTACCCCCGAACTAATTTTTTGACCACTAAAAATCCAAAACTGGTATATTTATAACAAATTTACTCTCTGTTAGTGTCTGTTAAATTATATTAATATCACAAAAAATCAAACATTGGTAAACTTATGACAAACAGAGGGATAAACTCAAAACCGGTACAATGTCAATTACCACGTGTCACTAAACTTAGTAATTTGATAGTAAAATTTAACGGAGGGTAAATTTGTCACAGGTGTACCAGTTTAGGGTTTTTGGTGGCCAAAAAATTAGTTCGGGAGTAAAATTATTACAAGTAGACCAGCGTGGGGTTTTTTATGGTCAAAAAAATAGTTCAGTATATAATTGTCACAGGTGTACCAGTTTAGGATTTTTTATGGTCAAAAAAATAATTTGGGGTAAATTTGTCATAAGTATATCAGTTTAAGGTTTTTCGTGATATTAACCAGCACACTTTTAATGAAATTTATCAGCCAACTGCCTTATGACAATAGGGACCTTGAGGAGGCCTTGTGATGATCAGATTCGATCAATAAGATCATGTAGCAAATATTAAATGATTTCGGGGACACTAAGACATCAAGTGGCACTTGACTCGACCTATATGTTAAGAGTTATTTCATCGGAAATTGAATCGACAATAAAATGCCTTTCAAATATATATGGATTGACGAATGAATTGACAAAGGATATGAATAGTCCTTCATTGATTTTGAACAATTTAATAAATGACAATAAATTTAAAGATACGAAAATTGAAGGTGATCGCAGCCAACCATTTAAATTGAGGAAAAGTAAAGATAAAAGATAAATTTGCGAGAACGATGAGTTATTTGATTGATTAGGGATTTTATAAAGAATATGATGTGGCTATTTAAAGTCTTCAATCGACAGTTACAAATGGTGGTTACAACTTTGGCGATTACAAGAAGTTACATTATCCACTAACTCCTATAATCTGGAACATTTATCCACAAGAAGTTATTAAAAAACTCTAAGATAGCGACAATAAACATAGCCATCCAACGGTTATGTTTTTAAATGGATTGCTTGTTGTCGATGACTTTGTCAACAAACTTTCTTAGTCTTGAAAGCTCTCGTCGATAACTTTCACGTTGTGTTGTCGATGACTTCACTAGCAAGTTGTCGATTCTCTTCAAGTTGTCGACTTTTGTTTTCATCAATAATTTCTGTTGTTCACCAAACTTTATTATATCGACTAAGTCTGTCACTTATCGATTATAACCAAAAGTTGGTTATTTTTTGTTGTGAACATAATCCCCCTTTTGAAAGAATTGAATGATTCATCGATCATACGACTCTTTTAAATATATAATCAAGAGTAATAATATGCCCTTTCGTCATCAGAAAATTTGATTTTTCCTTACCAAGTTACTTCTTGAATTGTTTTCTTGAAACAATACAATTAATTGTGTTATGGTTCCATGAATGGTGCCACTTGCAATATTTTTGGTTTACTAAATCTTCTATACTTGGAATTACATGGCCTTTAGTTAATTTAATTAGGTCATCTTTCAAAAGTAAGTCGAAGATTTCGTCCAATTTGCTAATATCATATGAGTAAACTTGAGTGTCTTTAGCCTTAGCCATTAGCTTCTCTTTTACATTGGCAGGCTCTAAGGATTCTCAAATGTAAGGCTTTTCGAATCTCATATTTGCCACATAATTTTCTATTAAAGCCACGTTTTGTGCAAAGTTTTCAAGTAGCCCTTTATCTTTGTCTTTGAGAAGTTGCTTATACTTGGATACTCTAGCAAATCGGCAAAGTGTTAGCCTTCAAATTTTCTCTTAGATTGAACTTCAATCCATCGAAAACCAAATTCGTGAAATCTTTTTCTGAGAGCGAAGTAAGGCATTTAATCCTAGCCTTCTTAAGTCGAGCAAAAAATCGATTAACCAACTCATTATCGGCTTCAATCGATGCTGTTCAATACAATCAGTACTCAGCTCTCATCTTAAGCCAGCTTAACAAACACACATAAATCTTATGATGCCCCAACCAACAGATGCACAACACACCAGCCCATGATTGCCCTTAATCGAGCAGTCCCCCACAAGCATATCACCGTAACTAGACTAAGGCTTTCAAATATTCGGACAACTGCAAGAAAGCAAACCTTTATACAGCTATTACCATACGAAGCTAGAGCTCGAGTTCATGTTTAACTACGCAGAGATAAATCGCACGATTGCATTCTACTAAATGCCAGCTGCCGCATCACTCGTACTTGTTCTTCAACGGTTAGCTAGTGAAACCAGAGCCTGAGCTCAGGCCCATCCATGCCTCCCGCCACTGATGGAGTTAATGAAAGCAAACACCAAGTTCCTCTAGTCGAGCGGCAATAAAGAAGAGAATGCGCGCTAGAGCGAAAGAGGGCACCAAAGGAGGACTCGAAGCTCGCGAACGACGGGCTCAAAGCTCGTGAAGAAGGGCTTGAAGATGATAGGCGGAAGCTGGCGAGGAACAGGGGAGTAGCGACGGGGATTGGGCGAGCAGAGGACGAGAGCCGTTTGCTTGGGCCGTTAGTTTGTATCGTATAAAAATTAGGGATAAGTGTATTGCGGCTTCTTAAACTTTTAAAAAGTGCAATTGAGTCATAAAACTTTCAAAAAGTGCAATCAAATCTAAAGATTTATTAAATTGATCAAATCAAGTCCATCCGTTGATTGTACTTTTTTGAGAATTTTAGAACTTGATTGCACTTTCGTGACAAGTTTTAGAATCTAATTGCACTATCTTAAAATTTTAGGATTCAATTGCATTTTTCTGATAAGTTTTAAGACTTTTAGGTGCACTTGTCCCTAAATATTAAAAATCCAATCTCATAACTTCTTCTAGGGCATGGATGATTAAAGCGCAAAACAATGTATTTACATGTCATGCATGTAAACAAGAAAATGCAATCTAATGTGGTTAGCATAATAAACTTGCTTCTACGTGAGGATGATTGGTCCGGTAGTAAAAGGATCACATATCTCTCATAAGATCACAAGTTTGATTTGCGCCACGAGCGAGCCTTTGAACGGCTCATGCCGTGATGCCAAATTGTGGCATTTCTCGTGCATAAGGACTTCTTGATTGGTATATCATGTTGATCGGGTTGCGTTAACGAGCTCACTAATTTTGGATCTTCGAAGTAGGGACAGTAATTATGACTCAAACTACACATCACGCAGCACTGTTTCTAGTCTCTTCTCACCTTGTTTACCATTTATAAAAGAAAAATAAGTTTTCAAAATTTTTTGGACTCATTTGCATTTGTAGAACTTAATTGCACTTTCATGATAAGTTTTACAACTTTCAGTGTACTTATTTCAAAAAAAAAAAAGAAAGGAAAAGCGGCTAATTTCAAAATTAGTTTCAGATCCTTTAAGGGTCTGTTTGACAACTGGCCAAATAGTACAAATTTCTGTTCTTTTGTTCCCAAAATCAGTTTTGGAACAGAAATCCGTTTGTTAAATTTTTTGATTCTGGGCACAATTTCTTGCAAATTTGTTGCAAGAATCAGTTTTGGTGCGGAATCAAGAATTAAAAAAAAATAGCTTCTTGATTTTAGGAATAAAAATGAGAATAAATTTTTTTTTCTTCTTCTTTTCTTGGTTTTTAATGTTTCTAATGTCCGGCACGAGGGCCACCCTCGACGTATCTGGCGAGATTAAAATATTTTAATAAAAAAAATTTATTAATAAAAATATTATTAATAATAAAATATTTTATCTGCCATGAACAAAAAAAAATTATTTTACCAGCCATGGTCAACAACTAGGCCATGAAAAAAAAATATTTTATCAGCCATGGCCAACGATATGGCAAAAAAAAGAAAAAAAATATTATTAATAAAAAAATGTTAATAAAAATATTTTACCTGCCATGGCTAGCAACCAGGCCATGGCAAAAAAAAGGAAAAAAATATTTTAATAAAAAATATTATTAATAAAAAAAAATATTTTACCGGGCATGGCCTGGGAAAAAAAAGAAAAAAATATTTTAATAAAAAATATTATTAATAAAAAAATTATTTTATCGGCCATGGCCAGCGACCAAGCCATGACAAAAAAAGAAAAAAATATTATTAATAATAAAATGTTAATAAAAAAATATTTTACCGGCCATGGCTAGCGATCAGACCATGGCAAAAAAAAATTTTAATAAAAAATATTATTAATAAAAAAATTTTATCGGTCATGGTCGGAGACCAGGCCATGGAAAAAAATAAAAAAAATATTTTCAATAAATTTTTTTTATTTTAATAAAAAATATTTATAAAAAAATATTTTACCGGTTGTTGACACCTAAATTTTACCGAACATTTAGTGTAATTTACATTAGAAAATTAGGGATTAATTTTTAATCCCTGAACAAAAATATAAATTGCATAGCATATAATTTAGGTTCATTTTATTTTAATTGCATTTTTGCATAGAATTGGCGATGGCAAACGTGCTTAATTTTCATCGAATCAAACTCGGTTCACTCGGGAATGCAAGGGCCGGGAATTTCACGTCGCACGGGCTTAGTTGTTTTAATTTGGGCTTAATTTAGTAATGTTGAGTTAATTAATTCAGCCCAAGTTAATTCAGCCCATAGAGCCTAAGCTCAAGTCTAAGCCCATTAGGATTAGAGTCCATCCTAATTGACCTAAGATTAGCATTATATAAGCATAATTAGATCAGAATTTTGGAGGAGGAGGTCACAATTTCTAATCAGAAAATTTGAGAGCTTAAGTGTGAGAAAGAGAGAGGGAGGGAGAGGCCGGAAGTCCCACCGCACGCCGTTGTTCGCCGCACGCCGCCGCCCGCCGCGCGTCCCTGTCCGCCGTACCGCGCCTCGCTACGGCTGCTGTTCGTTGTCCTTTCCCGAAGTCACCGCCGCTCATCACCGGAGTAGCCACAGACCGCCGCCTCTGCCCGTCGCTGCTGCCACCTCCCGCCACTGTCTCGCCGGAGCCACGCCTGGACGACAACACCGCCGCCGCCGTTCCGCCTCCTCTGTAGTTGCCGTGACGCCGCCCGAAAGCCCTCTGCTGGTCGCCCCCAGTCAAACACCGGCTGTCGCCATCGTGTACCGGAGCTTGTTACTGCCTCGCCATGAACCACCCTCCACCGCCATAGCTCTGCCGGAGCCTCTCTCCATCTCAGCACGCAACAGCCACCGGTGAAGCAACCGACTAGCCCCGCCGGTGTCATCCCATCGCCGGTGCTGTCCCGAAGCTGCTCGGTCACCACCTCAGCCGCCGTTGCTGCCTTTTCCGCCGCCTCACTTGTCCCCGGAGCAGCACCCTCGCCGGACCGCCACAAACCGCCATTGCATAGCCACCGTCGGAGCTACCCACAGTAGCTTCACAGCCACTGTTCTAGCCGGAATTCCTCAAGCCGTCGTGTCACCGCCGCTGTTTGTCGCCCCGCCGGTGTTGCCGTGAACCTCGTCGACGCCGCTTGCCGTCGTCGTCACCGATTGTCCCGTCCCGATCCGCAAGCCTGAGCTCGATCCCGAACTGAATTCGAATTTCGGAAGGTTATCTGCAAATTAGGTAATGACATTATCCGATGCACTTTTGAATATGTAATTTCCTAATTTGCACGTTTGGAATATTGCATGTATATCCGGTAGATATGGATAATGTTTGATATATCCGCGATATTTTCAAATATTCAAATTAGGAAAATTTCCTAATTTAGCAACGTATTTAGACGCCTATCCGACCTTAACCCTATGGTACGATACGCGGCGATACGGGAAATTATTATCCTATCCATAACTATTTGGATACGATAGTGAATTTCATTAGCTTTTCAAATTTGAATGATCGATTATCCGTTAATATCTATAACCCCATAGATATGACCGATAGTTCGATTTTTGTGCCTAATCCGAGTTTGAAACAAATTTGGCGGATCGCGTGGTTGATTTGAATCGGTTGCTATCTTCACTTGTTTGCTTACTTTCCTTTTTCAAATAAACAGAAAATTCAAAAATATTTAGCTAGATTTGAATTAGAGTTTTGCATGTCTAGGAATCCTGAATATATCTAGAAGATAGAGTAGTTATTTAATTTAAATTAGGACTTGAGATGACATATTTCCTAGTTTAAATTAAGTAATATTCTAATCTTAATAGATTATTTAGGTCATTTTTTTATTCCGAATTTTACACAAAAATCCCAAAAAGAAATCATTCTAGGGTAGATTAAGTCATCATAGATTGCATGTTAACTTAGGTATTTTTGAATTTCGAATTTTAAACAGAAAATACCAAAAATAGAAGTAATTAGGTTGCATGTTAATTTAGGCATATTTTCATTCCGAATTTCATTAGAAAATACAAAAAAATATATCATTGCACGTCATTAGAATTAAGTCACGTCGTTGCATGACATATAATTTGCATGTTAGGTTGCATTAATTCGTATGTCATATTTTTGCACGTCATCGCATCTAGGCTACGTTTCATTTAAATAAGTGAAAATCCAAAAGAGAAATTGAATGATTGTTTGTTAACTAGAAATCATAATAGGGTGTTTGATGTGATTTTCTAGCTAACAATGCAGATGCTTGCATTGGTTCAAGGTAAGTTGTTCTCCTAAGCTTGCAATTTATTTAATGCTTTGATTTCTGGGTGTTAAATTGGTGGTTTGCGCACCCGCATGAACACCTCACATGTTAGCAAATAAGTTGAAATGGATCCAAATTGCCTGCCAAAATATTTTTGAAAAGAAAAGGTACCGAAAGGACGTTAGACTAGATCTAGCGTAATCAAGTCCATGGGCTTAAAATCTCTGGTTCGTAAAAATAAAACATATCTCCCTATGTTTTATTTAGGTTTCTAATCAGCCTACCACAAATTGATTAGTGGCGACTCCAAGCATAAAGACATTTGCATGTTAAGAACTTCAATCTTAAGTTGCGAATTGGTAGGGCTTGGGAGGGCCCGAGTTAAGATTAGTCTTAATAGTCTATTAGCCCGAAAAATCAAAAGAATTTTTTTAGGATCGGTCCAGCTTGGTGACTCCGCTGGGGAATTGAGTTAAAACTCTTAGTGGACTTAGCCCAATTTTGCTTTTCAAAAAAAATTTTGTTTGGCAGCGTAGATCCCAGGTACGTCCCTAACATTTTAAGGTGTTAAATGTTTTTGCAGAATGGGAGGTATAAGGGGAGGAGTGATTGTTAACCTTTGTTTTACAGGGAGATGGTTGAATGTATGGTTTAATTTATACACGAAGCGCTGTTTGATATAACCTGTTGTGCATGCCTTACATTTACACTACACCGCACACACTACCCGCTGCTGGACCTGGGCGGCATAGGTTTAGGATGGTACTGAGATAGTGAATACCCTGACCAAAACCATGTGGTACGGGTCGCCCTCCTCGGTCTCGAAATGTTCTTTCATGGTGTCATTGAGTACCCACCATGGTTGTATCCCACTCAACCCGGGTCGGCTCTTTGACTAAGCCGGAGTCAGGGGAATCCTAGCCTAACCACCCCCATGACTGGTTTAGCTTGGTAATCCTCGCGTCTCCATTTTGCAAGCCAGAGTTTAGGTAGAAATCGAGCCTCACATTTCATCCGCATGTCTATGTGATTGCCATTTTTCCACCCGGTAAAGTAAGTTTTCTGCAACTCCATCTCGCAGTTTATTTATGTTTCATTCTTTTCCTTGGTCGGTCCATGACATTAGGTCGGTCGTGAATCTTGGTCTATACACTATGGAAGGGGCAGACATCCGAATTCTTGATGCTCCTAAGGATGAGCTTCGCGCCTGGTGGAATCTACTCAGTCCTACCAACCGCAAGTTAGTTGAGGGCCACATCGGAAGGCTGCTCCCCCTACTGGAAGTCAAAGTCCGTACCGGTCTCGTTCGACCATTAGCCCACTTCTGGTGTCTCGAGACAGCCACCTTTATATTCGCTCGGCTTGCCTGTAATGGTGTTGGACCGGTGCCACTTTTGGGCTTCACTAGCGCAATCGAATACTACCCCGCCAGAGTGTCCCGACAGTACCAGATTATCCAGGGGCTCCCTCCGACGTTACAACCCGAGCTCCTCCATGTCGATTTCTCCGACGAGAGCGAAGACCACGAAGGGACCTTAGCCCAACTCCAGAAGATGTGGAAGAAGTGCCGTGTGTTAAAAATAGTTCGACCCGAAGAAGAGCTCAAAGGGGAGCAGAAGTCCTACTTCGCGACGACCAAGTATATCCGACGACACAAGATCCCATAGGAGATTCGCCCGACGATACCCAAGGTGCCCCTTAAGACCGCCGATCACTCAGAGAACAACTGCCTTAAAAGGAAGGCCGAGGAAGCTGAAGAAAAGGCATCCAAGATAGCTCGGGTTTACGAGCAGTTGAAGAAGGATGTCGCCTCCCATATGTCTATAGATCAAGCTAAATAAAAAAAGAGCTTGAAGTTGTTTTCTCGTTCTAGTTTCAGTCTTTCAGTTTGTTTAAGAATTGAGTCATTTGTTCTTTACATTCAGTTTGAAGTATTTTCGAGTCACTAGTCATTGTAAAAATTTTCACCATTTCAATAAAGAGGCTTTTTCAATTCAAAGCGATTAGACCAATGTCATGGATCGGCGTTTGATTTCGCTTAATACTTACGTATGCCTATTTCATGCAAATTAGGTAACTACGGACCGATCACGATCGCCTATTCGCACACGGTCAAGAGCTAGAATGGCCGATCAAACTGAGTTGCAGGAACGTGTTGTCGGTATGGAAGACCAGATCAGGCAACTTGCCGTTGCAATGCAACAAATGACCGTTGAAATCAAGGCCCTTCGGTTGATCCCTGTTCCAGCACCTCCTAAAGCGTCAGCCCCGAAGCATTCAAGTGGAAAGAATGCTGATGTCGAACAAGACGACGATATTCCTGACCTGGAAGATGACCCCATCCCGATCATCGTCAACAAGCATAAACCTGATGAGCGAGTCAATAAGCTGGAAGAGAGAGTGAAGCAGCTGGAAGGTTCACAGGATTCGCCTTCAATTGATATGTCCCTATATTCACATATCAAGATCCCAAAGAAGTTCAAGATGCCCGACTTCGACAAGTACAATGGCACCACGTGCCTAAAAGCCCACCTGCAGTTGTACCACGTACAAATGACTTCGTACGTTGACAACGAACTTCTGATGATCCATGCATTTCAAGCTAGTTTGACGGGTCCTGCTCTGAACTGGTATCTCATGAAGAAGATAAATAGCCTCAAAACCTGGAAGGAGGCCAGTGAGGCGTTCCTGAAACAATACCGGTTCATAACAGACATCACTCCTACCCGTGATGATCTCGAGCGTGCTCAAATGAAGAAGACCGAGTCTTTCAAAGACTATGCCATCAGATGGAGAAATCTAGCCGCTCAAGTCGTCCCGGAACCCATAGACAGTGAGTTGAAGAGGATGTTCGTGAAAACTCTCCCGTTCGAGTACCGTAATCGAATGGTGGCCATTCCGGCTGACAACTTCAACCAGCTCATCCCTATAGGAGAACAAATCGAGATAGGGCTGAAAGATGGATGGTTTGTCGAGCCGTCCTCCTCGACCAAAAGATTCAATGCAAAGAAGGAGAAAGAACCGGCAGCCGAAGTCAATGTGGCTTATAATCAACCGAGCCGCCGGGGTACTAACCATGTCCTAGCAATTCAAGTAGCAGAAGCTCAGCAGCAAAGCTCGGGCCGTCAACCTTTTCAGAGGAGGAACAACAGGAGGCAATTCACCCCCCTCCCCGGATCGTTGTCTCAAGTATTGGCAGTGCTCCGGAAGAAAGGCTTGCTTACTACCGAGCCAAAACGGCCCAATCCTAAGCAGTTCTATAGCTTCAACCCTTCGAAGAAATGCGATTATCACACCGGCGAGGTCGGACACTCAACCGATGATTGCTCTATCCTCAAGCATCGAATCCAAAACCTCCTCGACACGAAGGCGTTCTCATTATAACCCGCCAAGCCAAATGTGCAGAGTAACCCGCTCCCTGATCACGCGGGTAATGTGAATGCCATATTCAGCTTCAACGCTGGTCGAGTCAAGAATGTTAGGGTGTACACCACCGATGTCTACGGCGAGCTACTGAAGGCTGGTTGTTACCCAAGTAATGAGGTCATTTCCCTGGCTATCATGAGGGAAAGAATCAAAAGGATGGTCGAAGCTGAAATGATTGTTTATGCTGACCACACGGGCATCGTTTCCACTATCTCCGAGGTTGTTATTAACTGGGACGAGGAATTCGCTATGTTGAACACCAGGAAAGACCAGCTCGATCCTTTGCCTGAAGACATGCCCCCGCTCGAAGATGCGACCGATGATGAAGAGATCGTCATAAGCACACCCGCAGCCGATGAAGGGATAGTGATTAAGATACCTCAGCCTTACGAGTACTCTGATGATAAGGCAGTCCCTTGGTCCTACAGTCTCGACGTCGACTTAGTCACCAGATCCGGACGTGCCTATGGCCAAGCAAATACTCAACCTGCAAAACCCGTTACGGATGAAAAAGCTAAAGAGTTCCTGGCTGTGATCAAGGCTAGTGAGTACAACATAGTCGAGCAGCTGCGCAAGATGCCTGCGCAAATCCCTCTGCTTGAACTCCTCCAGACATCGGTCAAGCATCAGAAGGCCCTAATGAAGGTACTAAGTGAAGTCCACGTTCCAGAGACGATCGACCATGACAAGTTAGAAGAATTTGTGGGTTCTATACTTCTCAAGGACCTTATAACCTTCTCGGATGAGGAATTCCCTCTAGAAGGCAGAGGACATACCAAAGCCCTATACATCTCTGTCAAATACAAGGCTTCGCACGTAGCTCGGGTACTCATTGACAACGGTTCAGCCTTGAATGTCTGTCTTCTGGCGACGCTACACCGCCTTAAAATAGACCTTTCAAGGATAAATGATACGAAGACCTCTGTGCGAGCCTTTGATGGAATGAAGAAGGAAGTGATGGGTGAAATCCACCTCGACATACAGATAGGGCCGACAATGTTCAACATCCTGTTCCAAGTTATGGACATCCCCACTGCATTCAACTATCTGTTGGGTCGTTCATGGATTCATACTGCTGGAGCTGTGCCATCCAGTTTGCATCAGAAGGTGAAGTTCGTGGTGGAAAGAAAGTTAATCACGGTACATGGTGAAGAAGAGCATCCGATTTATCATGCAACGGCTATCCCCTATGTCGAGCCGGATTGCAAAATCGAATCGAGTTATCAATCACTTGAGCTCGTGTCGACCATACATGCGGCTAAAGGATCATCACCACCTGTTCCTAAAGTGTCAAATACTGCTGTCATGGTTGAAAGAGTTATGGTGTCCCATGGCTTTATTCCGGGCGAAGGCCTTGGCAGGGATGGTCAAGGTATCCGCCGACCGGTCGAAGTCTCTCAAAGACCTCGCACTGCTGGATTAGGATATCAGGGGCCAACTGCGCCAAACAATGAGAGACGTGGATATGGTCGAGGTCGAGGTCAAGGAACTGAGCAGAGTAGATCCAATGAAGTGTCGAACAATGAAGAACTCGGGCGTGGTAGGTTGCTTCCGCACATTCGCACCACATTCCCTGGTCCTGCAAGGATGATGCACGAAGAAAAGGAGGTGATCGACACCTTGGGGCAGCCAAGCGGCAAGTTCGATTATTACGTGAAGTACTCGGCACCCTCGAGCTTCTATGTTGATCCCCGTGATATTATCTCTGACGGATGGGGGGGTATGGATGATCCGACATCTCAAATGACAGAAGACCCTGAGGATGCAATAGAGGGAATCACTACCCTGTTCGATGACATCTTCATCGGAGCTATCGAAGAAGGACCGTTAGAGGGAATGGGCACAGGCCCACAAGAGTAAAACTTTTACTTTTCAGCACACTTCCCTGCGTGGGAATTTTACTGTTTTTTTAGGACTCGCCCCGTCTCGGGTGCTGCTTTCTATTTCCGTTTCTAGGATTTGAATGTTGCAATTTTTCATTCAATAAATGTAATTCATTTTGAAATCATCAATGAAATTACAAGTTGTTTTCAGTGTTTTGAGGGCATGTTGAGGTATATCAAACCAGCCCAGTGATGATATCCAACCGATAAAAGAAAATAAAGTCCAAGGAGAATTCTGAGGCCTGGGCTTCTTCATGCTTCCTCGTTTTAAAACCTTTTCGAAAGGAGTTTCAGAAAAACAAAAAAAAATTATTATTAATTACAAAAATTACAAAAAAAAAATGCAATGTTAGCCCTGTTTGTCCTTCTGAATCCCTTACTTTATGTTTCAGGGGCAATCTCGCGACACATGAGGGTATGGGAACGGTCCAATTCGATGAATTATGCGTCGTTGAACCCGATCCCGATGATGCTAGAGAACTCGATGATTCCTCATACATTCAGCGCGACTTAGAGCATAATGAAAGACCTAAAGTTCTGACGGTAGATCAAATTATTACCGTCAACCTGAGTGATTCCAAAGAGCCCAATGAGGTGAAAATAGGGGCAGCCCTTCCCGAAGATGAAGCCAAACGTTTGGTCCAGTTGCTGAGAGATTACTAGGATATCTTTGCCTGGTCATATGTTGATATGCCGGGTTTAGACTCGTCCATTATGGAGCACGACTTGCCTACCAATCCCGACATGCCGCCCAAGAAACAGAGGCTACGAAGAACCAAACCTGAGCTTTCGAAGAAGATAGAAGAAGAAGTTATGAAACTCTTGAAAGTGGGATTCATCGAAGTCACTCGATACCCTACTTGGGTGGCCAACATCGTGCCGGTTATGAAGAAAGATGGCCGAGTTCGGGTTTGCATTGACTATCGCGACCTGAACAAGGCTAGCCCTAAGGATGACTTCCCATTACCGCACATAGACGTTCTGGTGAATAGTACTGCTGGATTCGAGCTATTTTCTTTCATGGATGGTTTCTCGGGTTATAATCAGATAAGAATGAAGGATTGCGACAAGGAGAAAACAGCATTCATCACTCCTTGGGGCACATTCCACTATAAGGTCATGCCCTTCGGTCTTAAAAATGCCGGGGCAACATATCAACGGGCAATGGTGACTCTTTTTCATGACATGATGCATAAGGAGATCGAGATCTATGTCGACGACATGATCGCCAAGTCTCGACCCGGAGAGAGTCATGTTGATACCCTGAAAATGTTGTTTGACCGACTCCGTGAGTTTAAGCTCCGTCTCAATCCAGCCAAGTGCATATTCGGAGCAACGTCGGGCAAACTACTTGGGTTCGTAGTGAGCAGTAAGGGCATTGAAGTCGATCCCTCTAAAGTGAAGGCCATATGTGAGTTGCAACCCCCATCGACTGTGAAGGAAGTACAGAGCCTCCTGGGTAGATTGAACTACATAGCCCGTTTCATTTCCCAGCTTTCCGAAACTGCTAAACCATTCTTCAAACTTCTAAAGAAGAATGCTCAAGTGGAGTGGGACGACAATTGCCAGGAAGCGTTTAGTGAACTGAAGCAGTATTTGATGAAACCACCAGTGCTAGTTCCTCCAATGCCGGGGCAGCCTTTGATCCTTTATCTCACAATTCATAGCGAGTCTCTGGGAGCGATGCTAGCCCAGAAAAGTCCTGAAGATAGAAAGGAACGAGCCATTTATTACTTGAGTAAGAAGTTCACGGTCTCGGAATTGAACTATTCTGAAGTTGAGAAGACCTGCGCTGCACTAGTATGGGTGCTCCATAGGCTGAGACAGTATACACTGCATCACCAGACTCTCCTGGTGACTGAGAATGATCCCATCAAGTGCTTACTTGATCAACCGGCCTTGGTAGGGAAGCTAGCCAAATGGCAGATTTTGATTCAGAATTTGATGTCCAGATGATGCCACAAAAGTCGGTTAAAGGCCGAGTAATCGCCGATGTGTTAGCCGAGAATCTCAGAATCTTGGATGATGATAGATATTCCCCAGAAGATCGCATTCTGGCAATAAAAGAGGACACTTGGACTATGTTTTTCGATGGAGCCGTAAACTTAGCTGGTTCCGGCACTGGGGCAGTCTTAATATCCCTAGATGGGCAACATTCTCCAGTAGCAGCAAAGTTAGTGTTCCCGTGTACCAACAACATAGCCGAGTACGAAGCTTGCATTCTCGGACTTCAAGCCGCAGTAGAAATGGGGATAACCAAGTTGAAGGTGTTTGGTGATTCCGCTTTGATTATTCTCCAAACTGTAGGTGAATGGAAGACGAGAGACACAAAACTAGTGCCATACCACGAATATCTCGAAGAAATCATAAAGGAATTCGAAGACATTTCCTTCGAATACCTGTCGAGATCCCACAATCAGTTCGCTGATGCGTTAGCTACGTTATCTTCCATGCTGCAAGTGACCGGTGGAGTAGAGGTAGAACCCTTGAAGATCGAAGTCCTGACAAAGCCGGCCTACTGTATGGCTGTGACCGGAGAACCTGACGAAAAGCCATGGTATTACGATATCATGAACTACATCCAGAAACAAAAATTTCCTGAAGAAAGCACCCCAACTGACAGAAAGTACATAATTAAAATGGCTTCAAAATTCTTCGTCAGTGGTGAAAAGCTGTACAAAAGATCTTATGGTTCGATCCTGCTGAGGTGTGTAGATGCAACTGAAGCCACCAGAATCATGCAAGAAGTGCACGAGGGGGTATGTGGTCCACACATGAATGGCCACATGTTGGCTAAGAAGATCATGAAGTTGGGCTATTATTGGCTCAGTCTTGAAAGCGACTGTATCCAACATGTTCGAAGATGCCATCATTGTCAAGTTCACGGGGATAAGATAAATGTTCCCCCCACGGAATTACATCAGCTATCCGAGCCATGGCCTTTTTCAATGTGGGGCATCGATGTCATTGGTCCAATCAATCCCAAGGCATCGAATAGACACCGATTCATCTTGGTGGCGATTGACTATTTCTCCAAGTGGATCGAAGCCGCGTCTTATGCAAATGTCACTGCAAAAAATGTTGTAAGATTCATCATGCGGGATATAATCGCTCGTTATGGTGTCCCCGAAGCTATTATCACCGATAATGGGACGAATTTGAACAACAAGTTCATGGACCAGTTGTTCGACGAGTTCAAGATCCGACATCTGAATTCGTCTCCCTATCGTCTACAAATGAATGGAGCTGTTGAAGCCGCTAACAAGAACATCAAGAAGATCCTGGCCAAGACGGCTGAAAACTATCGTGACTGGCACGAAAGATTGCCATTTGCACTAATGGCGTATCGGACTTCCATCCGAACCTCTGTCGGTGCAACCCCTTTTTCGTTGATGTATGGCATGGAAGCAGTCCTGCCTATTGAAGTAGAGATCCCTTCCCTGCGTATTTTATCCCAAGTGGAGTTGTCTGAAGCGGAATGGATGCGACAAAGGCACGAGCAGTTGAACCTGATTGATGAAAAGCGTTTGAGAGTCATTTGCCACGGTCAAACCTATCAGCAGAGGATAGCTAGGTCCTTCAACCAAAAGGTGCGTCCAAGACACTTCGAGGTAAATGATCTAGTCCTAAGGAAGGTGCTGCCAATTTTCCCTATGTCCGGAGGAAAATTTGCTCCAAACTACATCGGTCCATATGTGGTTAAAAAGGTGCTTCCCGGAAGTGCCCTGATATTCGCAGAAATGGATGGTCGTGAGTTTTCCAATCCTGTTAATTCCGATGCTGTAAAAATGTATTATCCTTGATAAAACCTGTCATTTTGCAGCAAAAGTTTTCCAATGTTTGGTTCTATACCTTTGAATTGCAAACATTTCAATGATGAATAAATGATTTCAATTAATTTTGAGATGAAATGTATGCATTGGCTCTAATTTCTGCATGATTATTTTGTTAATCAGTATTGTCGACTTCAAAGGGGGAAGTCTATTTAGACAATCTAATAACTCACGAAAAATGACTTGAACGTGTTGAATGAGGTACATCGGGATGATGAAAGGCAAGCCCTATCCTACACACTGTCCCATGCATTAATCCCCAGTGAGTTGAGTAGAAAAAGTGAAAAAAAAATCCCCAGGGAGTTGAGTGGAAAAATTCCATGTCTGCAAGGTAAAGAGTTCTCTCGCAAAAGGTACGGCGACCGAAATGACAGGAGGCATTTCATTTCTCTATCCTAAACAATACAAGTTATCCCTTGTTTCGCCTTTTTGAGCCTAAACACTTGGAAAAATTCTTTCAAATTACCCCTGTTAAGAACTACCCTTCATCGGGGCAAACCGGAGGTAAATCAGTATTATAAGGTGAAAAATGTGTAGAAATTTTCTTGCTCTCACTTGCATCAATCTTCGAGTGTTGCTTTTTCAGATGAATTCATGCGAAAGTTCAAGTGCCTTAGGATGACGAAGAGCGTTTCTTTCTCTATCCTATACACATTTTATCCTTCGTTAAGCCCAATTGAGCCTGCAAATTCGTTTCATGTAAACCCAGTTGGTGATCATCCCCTACACTGGGGCAGGGCAAAAGTTGTCATTGTTCAAGAAGCATATCCAGAATGCCGATAAGAGACAAAGATCCTTGAAAGTTCCAATGACAAGTCATTCAATCAGATATAGCTAGCCAATGTTATATCGTCAAAAAAATAGGGCAAGAAAAAGCAGTGTGCCTGGTAAAAGCAAGGCCAATGCCCGATGAAAGGATGTGACATGTTAGAATCCCCAGTCAAGAAGTTTCAAAGGAATCAAATGATGGACTCCTGAAGTCAATGGAGCATTTACCGAGAAGATACTCTATAGTGAAGAAGAAGACTGGTGACAATGCCAAGATGATCACCAACTTATTCACCCCAATTATATACATTTTGAGCCCAAATGATCCATTCATTTCTCAACCAATAAACCGAGCCTACGTTACATCCCTTACAAAGTCTCTTCAGATTATGGCACTTGAATTAACGTAGAATTTCATATGTTTACAAGCTTAGCTCGAAGAAGTGCGAGCAGGTCCATTTCTATCTCATTTTGCAGAGTTCTTGACTTGTAAACCCGGAGGCAATTGCAGAGTATTTTCTTTCAATAGCTTCGACTCGAAGAGTCCCCTTTGCTAAGCCATTGACCAAGCCCATGTTACAGTCCCGGTAAAGACCTCTTGGATTGGTAATGTCGTACCGCTTGCGAGAATACTCGAACCCTTGTCGACATGATGATGATGAGATAGAGAGATTCTCATAAATCAGCCATTTTCAATAAGAATGAGTGAAAGCTCTTTCGGATCGGAGGTTCCTCATTCGACATTTTCAAGACATCCATTTGTGAGTTAGAATTGTCTTGTCATGATTTTTCCCCAACGGAGTTTGTAATGCCGATTTAACAAAACCATCGTGTATAAAAACCA
This sequence comes from Syzygium aqueum, assembly GCA_031216185.1. Taxonomy (NCBI): domain Eukaryota; kingdom Viridiplantae; phylum Streptophyta; class Magnoliopsida; order Myrtales; family Myrtaceae; genus Syzygium; species Syzygium aqueum. The sequence continues at coordinate 4,063,006 of CM062235.1, read as the reverse complement.
GTTGAATTCGTAGTGCATGTGTATATGTGTGCGAATGCATATTACATGTTGCCTAAAATCGTGTCTAGCAGGAGACACACTCTCAAGAGTCGGAGATATCGCCAGGTAAGTATATCTCTATCCCTTGGATGTCTTTGACTGTCCAGGTATCCGTAACCTGTTCGAGCGATCGTTAGGTCCCAAATTTGATCATTTGTTGCGATCTCTAGACGCCTTTGATGATGTTTAGGTGTCTATTGATCAAGCCTTTTCAGGTACCCCTGATGATGCCCAGGTACTCTGTCAAGGAACCCTCGAACATTCGGGCTAACCCCTTTGTTCACCAAAATCATTGTTTTCATACAATTTCGAGAAGATTCCCCTGTGAGACACCTATGGAGATGTATAGGTGCCGCGGCCAAATCTTTATGAATATCTATGAAGATGTATAGGTATCTTAAAGATCGAAATTTTTCTCCAATCTTGGGTGTTCCCCCGTTACTCACCTATGAGTCAAGGATATAGGTGAAGCGACCAAATCTTTACAAGTATCTATGGAGATGTATAGATATTTTGTAAAGGTGGGAATACTCCTTATCTCGAGATATTCCCCCGCGACGTGTCTATGAGTCAAGGATATAGGCGCAACGGCCAAATCTTTATGAATACCTATGGAGATGTCTAGGTATTTTAAAGGTCGGAATATTCTCCCCATCCCGGATATTCCCCCCGCTACTCACCTATGAGTCAATGATATAGGTGAAGCGGCCAAATCTTTATGAATACCTATGGAGATGTATAGGTATCTTTAAGGTCGGAATATTCCTCAACCCCAGGTGTTCCCCCACTACTCACCTATGAGTCAAGGATATAGGTGAAGCGGCCAAATCTTTATGAATACCTATGGAGATGTATAGGTATCTTAAAGGTCGGAATATTCCTCAACCCCAGGTGTTCCCCCGCTACTCACCTATGAGTCAAGGATATAGGTGAGGCGGCCAAATCTTTATGAATACCTATGGAGATGTATAGGTATCTTAAAGGTCGGAATATCCTCTTGAGTTCCCCCGTGACGCACCTATGAGTCAAGGATATAGGCGCAGCGGCTAAATCTTTACAAACACTTATGGAGATGTATAGGTAGTTTGTAAAGGTCGGAACGTTTTTACATTTTTATTTTACGTCGAGCGTTCTTCGTGTGTTTTAACTTAATTGCAGATCGCCGAAGTTCATCAACAGTGTGTCAGGCAATACCTATGGGACTGAGCCTAAACATTTGCCAAACAACTCACAGAATCAGAGTCATACCTCGAATTGCATTATCTAGCTTCTGTCAGGTAAGTAATTTCAGGTATGTTTTCCATTCATGTCATCATACATCATTTCTTAATGCATTTAAAAAATGGGACTCATAATCCCAACAAAAATAACATTTGCATTTGCATGGTTGAAATTTAGGTATCATTTAATCTTCGAATGCAACCTCTGCGAGCTCACCTTCAAAGAGGGGCAACTGTTGACACCTAAATTTTACCGAACATTTAGTGTAATTTGCATTAGAAAATTAGGGATTAAATTTTAATCCCTGAACAAAAATATAAATTGCATAACATATAATTTATGTTCATTTTATTTTAATTGTATTTTTGCATAGAATTGGTAATGGCAAACGTGCTTAATTTTCATCGAATCAAACTCGATTCACTCGGGAATGCAAGGGTCGGGAATTTCACGTCGCACGGGCTTAGTTGTTTTAATTTGGGCTTAATTTAGTAATGCTGAGTTAATTAATTCAGCCCAAGTTAATTCAGCCCATAGAGCCTAAGCCCAAGTCTAAGCTCATTAGGATTATAGCCCATCCTAATTGACCTAGGATTAGCATTATATAAGCATAATTAGGTCAGAATTTTGGAGGAGGAGGTCACAATTTCTAATCAGAAAATTTAAGAGCTTAAGTGTGAGAAAGAAAGAGGGAGGGAGAGGCCGGAAGTCCCACCGCACGCCGTCGTTCGCCGCACGCCGCCGCCCGCCGCGCGTCCCTGTCCGCCGTGCCGCGCCTCGCTGCGGCTGCTGTTCGTCGTCCTTTCCCGAAGTCACCGCCGCTCATCACCGGAGTAGCCACAGACCGCTGCCTCTGCCCGTCGCTGCTGCCACCTCCCGCCACTGTCTCGCCGGAGCCACGCCTGGACGACAACACCGCCGCCGCCGTTCCACCTCCTCTGCAGTTGCCGTGACGCCGCCCGAAAGCCCTCTGCTGGTTGCCCCCAGTCAAACGCCGGCTGTCGCCGTCGTGTACCGGAGCTTGTTACTGCCTCGCCGTGAACCACCCTCCACCGCCACAGCTCTGCCGGAGCCTCTCTCCGTCTCAGCACGCAACAGCCACCGGTGAAGCAACCGACTAGTCCTGCCGGTGTCATCCCGTCGCCGGTGCTATCCCGAAGCTACTCGGTCACCACCTCAGCCGCCGTTGCTGCCTTTTCCGCCGCCTCGCTTGTCCCCGGAGCAGCACCCTCGCAGGACCGCCACAAACCGCCATTGCACAGCCATCGTCGGAGCTACCCACAGTAGCTTCACAGCCACTGTTCTCGCCGGAATTCCTCAAGCCGTCGTGTCACCGCCGCTGTTTGTCGCCCCGCCGGTGTTGCCGTGAACCTCGCCGACGCCGCTTGCCGTCGTCGTCACCGATTGTCCCGTCCCGATCCGCAAGCCTGAGCTCGATCCCGAACCGAATTCGAATTTCGGAAGGTTATCTGCAAATTAGGTAATGACATTATCCGATGCACTTTTGAATATGTAATTTCCTAATTTGCACGTTTGGAATATTGCATGTATATCCGGTAGATATGGATAATGTTTGATATATCCGCGATATTTTCAAATATTCAAATTAGGAAAATTTCCTAATTTAGCCACGTATTTAGACGCCTATCCGACCTTAACCCTAAGGTACGATACGCGGCGATACGGGAAATTATTATCCTATCCATAACTATTTGGATACGATAGTGAATTTCATTAGCTTTCCAAATTTGAATGATCGATTATCCGTTAATATCTATAACCCCATAGATATGACCGATAGTTCGATTTTTGTGCCTAATCCGAGTTTGAAACAAATTTGGCGGATCGCGTGGTTGATTTGAATCGGTTGCTATCTTTACTTGTTTGCTTACTTTCCTTTTTCAAATAAACAGAAAATTCAAAAATATTTAGCTAGATTTGAATTAGAGTTTTGCATGTCTAGGAATCCTAAATATATCTAGAAGATAGAGTAGTTATTTAATTTAAATTAGGACTTGAGATGACATATTTCCTAGTTTAAATTAAGTAATATTCTAATCTTAATAGATTATTTAGGTCATTTTTTTATTTCGAATTTTACACAAAAATCCCAAAAAGAAATCATTCTAGAGTAGATTAAGTCATCATAGATTGCATGTTAACTTAAGTATTTTTGAATTTCGAATTTTAAACAGAAAATATCAAAAATAGAAGTCATTAGGTTGCACATTAATTTAGGCATATTTTCATTCCGAATTTCATCAGAAAATACAAAAAATATATATCATTGCACGTCATTAGAACTAAGTCACGTCGTTGCATGACATATAATTTACATGTTATGTTGCATTAATTCGTATGTCATATTTTTGCACGTCATTGCATCTAGGCTAGGTTTCATTTAAATAAGTGAAAATCCAAAAGAGAAATTGAATGATTGTTTGTTAACTAGAAAATCATATTAGGGTGTTTGATGTGATTTTCTAGCTAACAATGCAGATGCTTGCATTGGTTCGAGGTAAGTTGTTCTCCTAAACTTGTAATTTATTTAATGCTTTGATTTCCGGATGTTAAATTGGTGGTTTGCGCACCCGCATGAACACCTCACATGTTAGCAAATAAGTTGAAATGGATCCAAATTGCCTGCCAAAATATTTTTGAAAAGAAAAGGTACCGAAAGGGTTTTAGACTAGATCTAGCGTAATCAAGTCTCCGGGCTTAGAATCTCTGGTTCGTAGAAATAAAATATATCTCCCTATGTTTTATTTAGGTTTCTAATCAGCCTACCACAAATTGATTAGTGGCGACTCCAAGCACGAAGACATTTGCATGTTAAAAACTTAAATCTTAAGTTGCGAATTGGTAGGGCTTGGAAGGGCCCGAGTTAAAATTAGTCTTAATAGTCCATTAACCCGAAAAATCGAAAGAATTTTTTTAGGGTCGCGACACCGGTCGAGGCCAAAAAAAATATTATTAATAAAAAAAATTTACCGGCCATGGCCAAAAATAATAAAAAATTATTTTTTAATAAAAGTATTATTAATAAAAAAAATTTTACTGGCCATGGCTAAAAAAATAAAAATATTATTTTTAATAAAAGTATTATTAATTAAAAAATATTTTACCGGTCATGGCCAAGAAGAAAGAGAAGAAAAAAAGAAAAGAAAGAAATATTTAAATATATTATTAAAATATGATTAATAAAAAGAAATTTTATGCCGTTACCAAACGCATTTCTGTTCTTTTACTATTTCAAGAATAGAAATTTTGGGTCGTTACCAAACGCCTTCAAATGCCTGAATCAATTTTTAGGCACAGAATAAAAAAAAATCATTTCTGATTAGAATCTATTTTCGGATTGTCATGCGAAACCTAAGAATAAACTATTTGCGGGAAAAACCCTCCGTGAACGCAAAACCACGGCCGTGGCGAGCTCGCAAGTCAAGCGGACGGAGAACGATCGCTGAAAACCACAAAAACAATGGAGGCATGGGACGAGCTCCGGCGAGCGCAAACCCGAATCCTCGAGCGCATTTCCAACCTCGAGCTCTCTCTCCTCTCCAGGATTTTCGCTTCCTCCTCCTTCGCCGTCTCCTCGCCGCCCGCCGCGAGCGGCGGCGGCGACGCCGCCTCGGCCTTTTCCGGGCAGCTCTCGTCGCCGCTCGCCGTCGCGGCGACTCCGGATTGCGGCCCCGGCACCGAAGCCCGCCTCTCGGCGATCCTCAGGAGCGGTGGCGTCGCGGACTTCGCTTTCAAGAGAGTTCCGGGGAATTACTACGAGCGGTCGTACGAGGAGAGGCAGAGGATCCTCGGCGCGCACTCGATCGATCACCTGTGCAAAAGCATCGTCATGGTGAGTGTTGTCTTGTGTGTTTGATGGAATTCAGCACTAGGTTGCTTGCGATCTTGATTGCGCAGACGAGTGGAGTAGAAATGCGTAGGGGCCAGTCGGTTCGTTCTAGCGCTTCGCTGTTGATTGTTTCGGCTTTTTGGGCCTTGCATTGAATCCTTGGGCGACGATTGTTGTCGTTAGTTTCGATTTTGATTGAAGGAAGTTAGGAAGTTTAAGATGGATGGTCTTGATGGATAAGAAAACGGAGCTGACTTTAGATTATGATCGGTAATGCGGACATTTCAAAAGACTTTGTAAGGCGGAGGTGACTACGGGTTGGTTAGAGGAGGTTCCGGAGTTGATACTGAATGACTGAAGAGAGCATTTGCAGCCATGGTCTTTATTTTGTTGAATGCATAGATTCTTTGTTTCCTGGTTCTCCATTGTCGTTCAATGGACTTGCTATTAGATAACTTTGCCAGACTAAGTAGTTTGTGTATGAGCTGTGATGATGAGCACGGATTTGCAAAGAAAGGGAAAACCATACCTATAGATTGCATCTCCGGCCCTTTTCAGAAGCAATATATCACATGATGGTACAGTTTAAGGCACCCTATGGATGATATTGCAATGCTAAGGTCCTCCGGAGAAGAATTATGGTCTTTGAGAATTGAGGAAGGTTAACGTGTAGGGCCTTCGTCACACACATTCATGTAAGCAACCTGCACGTGTGTACAAATGCTTATACACACTCGATGGGGAATGTTGGTTTCTGCAAGTATAATCAAACTGAATGTAAACGTAAGACTCAATATCCCCCAGAAATAGTTAACAACTCAAAATAAGGAGAAAATGGAAGGGAAAAGGAGCCATTGTTGGTGAAACATTCACTAGTTGTGGTTGTTTTCTTTGCACCAATTAATGAGCTACTTATTCTTTTGTCTCTATTTTTGTGGGGGATGTAAATGAACACGAAAATGGATAGTCTCTAAGTATTTAATCTGGATTATTTCTATGCCTCGTCGATTGGTTTGTAGCTTTAGTGTGTTTAGACATGAAACGTGGCTGATATCTTTCAGGGATAAGACAGATCTCCAGCCTTTCCAGAAATTTGCTCCCAATAGCTACTTTATGGACTATTGAGTAATCTTTTTCTGGCATATATGTGGTTTGCGGCTCTTCTGTGATAAATGTTATTTCTTGCATAGTTGAAGGGCATGGGCTTACACATAATGTGCTGTAATAGTTTTCTCCGTAATTCATCACAAGTAGTTGTTCGATACATTTGTTGTCCATTTTTGGTAAGAGAAATTTCGGGATTATCTTGCATTTGAAATTTTGTCTGCACAAGATCTGATGATTATCTTGCATGTCAAGTTCATGCCTTGCAATTGTTGATGGTCAGAAAAATTCTTGTAACTTATTTTCCAAATGGGCTCATTATAGTTTCTGGACATGAAAATTTTATGAAAATGAATGGTAAGCTTGAGTCGAACTCAATATTAGAGCTAATGTTGCCTCATTAATTTCAGGTGAATACTCAAGCTCCATCTACTGTCATTGATTGCAAGGATCGAAACAATTCAAAGTATTATGTTGTAGTTGTTCAGGTATCTTGTTTTCTAGATCAGTTGGTATCCTGCTGAAGTACTGGCTACACTAACACTTTTACCTTGTCTCTTGCAGTATACTGCTCGGCTTAATGCCGAAGCTCTAAAAAACTATCTTTATGCACTCAACGATGGCAAGGTGCCAAAAAAGAAATTCAATTGTAAGTTCTCGCCATTCACCTGACTTCTTTAATTTCAAAGGTTACAGTTTATCTGGATGTATGTGGAAATGTGGACTCATCTTTTAAAGCTGGACTTAATGGAGCAACAGTTGACTGGCTAATTCTATGGGGTAAAACAAGGTGACAAAAAGGCTTGTTATTCTCTGTGAACTCAACATACTGTTGGAGTCTTTAGTTTAGTATCTTTATTTTGAGTGCAAGTTGATTCAAGGATGAAGATCTAGTGGCTTCAATCGATTCTTGTATGCAAAGGAGGCAAGCTCATAATGTACACGGAAAATTGGTATTATTGCCTTTGAGTTTTTCACTTTTTGGAACCAATTGATGAAGTTTTGCTTTGATGACTTCATGTAACCGATCTATCCTATCTATGTATTTAATAGCTTCATAAATGGCAGCATGCGGGGAGGGTACTCCTTTCAGTTTTTCCATGAAATTAGGTCTCTTTATGTGAGATAACAGTTCTTGAAAGCTGCTCCCTCTCTGCTAATGGTGTTCCTTTCTCCACAACTAGCTTGCTAGTTGATAACTAGAGTAGTTGGTTTAGAGGCTTTGGATTCCTCCATATATTTTTATGGTTCTAAGTAGTCTGTGCTTTAACATAGACCTCCTTCTTAGACTTATTATCAGAAGCGACACTCAACATCGAAGCATGACAGTGTATAACTATTATCAGCATGGATAGCAACTAATTATCCTATGTTTATCTTTATCTATACATCATTAAGGGAGTACTTCTTCTTGGGAGCTGCTGGACTTTGAAAATCGTGCAACTTTGCCTACTCAGCAGAAAGTCTCAGACAATTGTCTTTTCTGTTGTAGGTTTGTCTGTACCCAAGACAAATTTGACGCCTTTTAAGTTTTCAAATCTTTGGAAATTTAACCCTTTGTTTGGAAAGATTTTGAAGTGTGCAAGGAAAATGAAGGTGAAAAAATTGGGAAGTGAAGATCAAAAAACTGAGGAAAAGAATTCCTTAGGCATTTTTGGAAAAGATGGAAGGAAAGATTATATATATAAGTCCATGTTCACCAATAACACTCGATGAAGAAAATGACAACAGGTTTGTTCTTTTTCTAAGATGAGGGTGCTTTTGGAAACTGTATTTTTTTGCATTCTCATGCTTTGGGAGTACTACAAAATGGTGAGTACTAGTGATTCCATTCTGTAACTTATTCTAACCTCATTTCCAACATATCTTAGACAAACAAAATTTTGAACTGACTATTAATTCTTTCACTGAAATAACCCTATTTCCAATAGAGGGTAAATGATTTACAATTTGCTGGTTCAGCAGATTCTGCTGCTAAAGAAATGTTTCTGGATTTGTTCATAAAAAGATTAGGACCAAGTGTATACTTGGACCCTATCCTTGTTAATTAGAAGTTAGCTTATTTGGGCGACATAACATGATTCTAGCTATATAATAGGAACTTTTCAAAAAGATGCCATTCTTTTAATCTAATCCTAACTTTTTTTCACTAGTATTTGGATGCTCAAGTGACTACTCTTATTGCCTTATCACATTTTGATAGTGGTTGTAGGCAGGGGGTTGGGGATTGTTGTGTTTGGGAGTCTTTGTTAGGATCATATGAAGTAAGTATCCATAATGTCTGTGACTATTCTGATTAATTGGATTGGACGGCTTGTTGCTATTTATGGGATTCAGATGGGTCTTCCTCAAATAAGAAAATCTGTGTCTTCTCAGAGAGCGATTCCTCATTTCTAAAATGTGACTAGTCTGATCACTTGGAACAGCTTGTTACTATTGATGAGATTGCCCGTCTTCTTGGAGAGTGATTTCCCACTTCAACCATGTTGACATATCTTTTCAGGGTTGCATCAATGTCGAGTAATTTAGGGACATTGAGGCATGAGTACACATGTATCTGCTGGGCGAGTGACAACAGGTTGAACTATGACTGCTAGCAATCAATATCTTGACACATTGTCCATGGGACATGATTTAGGTTGCTGCAGGCCAATGTTAGCACATAGACATGGTGGTTGAGCTGCTCAGGCATATGTATGACTGGCCATATATGAGAACCAGCATGTGATTATGCACTAGCTCAGGTGCTTTAATGGGTAGGGTGGAAATGAGGAGTCTATTCTCATTTAAGAAAGCGATTATCTTGTTGCTATGAACATTAAGAGATATGGAACTGGTGATAAAGAAAAATTCTTCTTCTAGTCTTGAAAGTTAAAGCTCTTCTTTTATACTTTTAATACTTGGCACATACTTCTTTTGACCTTGGAAGTTGTGAATGGAATGTATATTGACTGCCTCTGCTTTTAGTGAGGCTCGCCCCTGAGGAGACATCCCTGATGTTGACTGGATTTGAGCACAACGCAGTAACATGTATTGGCATGAAGACTGAGATTCCGGTATAGAATACCATATCTGTGGCTATACTGATTGGGTTTCAATTTTATTTTTGCATATGAATGAATATTCAATGTATCCTCTTTCTGTTACTTGCTTCGAGTTCGTTTATCCAACCTTGGTTGTCTCATCGGGCCAAGTTGTTCTCAACTACCCATGTTCATAATGCGAAATAAGATGTTGTTTTGGCTGTATCAAGTTTTTATTTCTGTTTCATGGCACATGGACATTACGTGACAGACTTGTTGCATTTGGTGTCATTCTATTGACCTGGGCTGCTTTGTAAGCTGCAACATGTGGGTCCTTGAGGTTTGATGGTCCATGAAAAAGTGCTTTCTTTCTAGCTCGTTGTTTGGGTGTCTGGCCTATAAACAAGTTCCTACTCTTTTGGTTATCTTTGAAGAGAGGAGGTTTGTATTCTTTCTCAATGGCTTTTGTCCTGCTCCTGCCAACATTTGTGCCAGCTGTTTAGGTGGTCCACTCACTTATATTTCTCGAAGGCCATAAGTTATTACCTATAAATGAAGTTTATGGCCATTAACTCTAGGATCTCCTAATGTCTGTGGTCCAGACCATGTACAGATGTCTTAATTTTCTTAACTTCTAAGGAACAAGTGGATACAATCCAAGAAATTACTATCTTCATTTGTAAATTTTCCCTTTTTTCTTGTTCTGGTATTTTTCAGACACATGATTTTAAGTTTGGTTGAGCGTTTATATAAATATTCAAATTTAACAAATGAGGACAGCCACCTATTTTTTGCAATAGTGACCCTCTTTCATGGTACTCTTGACAATCTTATCTGAAAATATGTTCCTTGAGAGTGTTTATATACATATTTAAATTGCATAAGTGATAAATGCGGTAATTTTGCAAAAGTGACCCTCTTTCATGGTACTCTTGACATTCTTATATGAAATATATGTTACTTCAGGTGATTCTGGATGAAGCCATTGTGAAGCTTAATCCCGATTTCTTCTGGCTAGGAGGTGGGGAGGTTGATCTGAAGCTTGGAATACGGACTCCTCAATTCATCGATTGCGTCAAACCTTTCATCGTCAGCTGCAGTATGTGATTACGCCAAAGGAAAGCTCTATCATATAAGGTCAACATTTGCTTTCCTGCGATATTCAGGTCGGGGTGATGATATTTTCAACACCTCTCTCATTTTACCATCAACCATTTGTCAACTAATTCAGAGAAATGCAGTAGCTCCAGCTGTGTTGGTCTGTTAGAACCACCTGAACACATTTATTATTCTTCTAGATGATCGGAATGATTCGTAGTAAGAAAATCGGAGAAAAGCAGTTTTTACAAGAAATGCCGGACTGGTGGCGGTAATTCTTTCTGACTAGTGTCTTGCATCCTGAATCACTGTGTCCATTCCAACGTGGTCTGTGGACAATGGACATATGTCTATTTAATACTCTGTCAATTCTGTCTCCCTGGTGTCATTGGCTTCAGGAGAATGTCAGTATTTCTATGTACTCGCTGTCATCCTTTGAATATGATCCATCGACTTTAAGTTTTTGTTCGATTCGATCCTCAACAGAGACGGGAGTCTCCCTTTGAACTTCTTATTAACAGAAGCGAAGCAACATGTTTCGTGCAAAAAGATTAGCCAGTGAGCAGATCTGCTTTTGGGCGCTATGCACTTAAATGACTGATCGTGCAATGTCGAGGGTTTGGATCGGACAAGATGATTCGAGCTCCATTTATTATACATCAAATTACATAGGGAAGGATACCACCACCCCAGAGAAGCAAAAGAGTAAAACGCAGGAATGATATGGCTCAGATTCGGGGTTCTTCGTTGTGAATGGGCGGCTTACGACGGGGCTGTGCATAGTCCATTGCCACCACGTCACCCTTCGCGTCGTCTTCTAATTCTCCGGAATTAATGGCTTCCTTGTTGTGATCACTATTTGCAGATTCCACCATCAACCTGGCTTTGGAAACCCTGGATGCCTGTATCAATCGGAAAGAGCCGAGATCAAATACATATCAAGTGTCCAGTAAGCTCTCTCTATGACCTTGATCACAATGGAGTTTATCAATCCAACCACACCTACAGTATCAACCTCGAAATTTATATCTATAAGAAAGATTAATCGTATACCTCCAGTTCTGCATCGGCCTTAAAGGGTCGTGCCACGCTGCCCTCATGCCCTGCGATTTGCAAGACGGATTTTACGTCAGCGATGATACCAAAAAGAAAGCTTTATAAAATTATTTAACGTGCTGAAACTTTTAGAGAGGACATGGCTGTCGTACGGGGTGCTGTTTCGCGTAAGTCGTGATATTTCTACACGATCGATATCCCATCAACATATAACAACGGGATGGAAACTGAAAGAAGAATGCCAACCAAAAGAAGCCCTAGACAAACTTCACAGCGATAATGTCACCGTACTTGTAGGGGTGAGCATGGTCCAGGTGGGCAGTTCCTACCCTAGAACCGGAAACCGCCCACTAAGGATTGTTTCCGAAAAATGGAACCGATCCCACCATCCACGGATGGAGATGGAGACAGAGACGGAGAGTTGGAGACAATGGAGTGAGCATCGACCGACAAGAGTGAGAGAGTCAGAGTGAGCATGTGGCGAAAGCGAAAGAAGGTGTTTCTCGACTAGTGTGAGGATGTGAGAGTTAGGTTTAATTTAGGGATTTATGATTTTTTATTTTTTAAATTAAAAATTAAATAAATTATATTATATTATTATTATACTACCAGTCCGGTCTGGGTAGGCGGGTGGGCGATTCCACACCTGGAATCGAGAACCAGACCGGTACCTATCGGCTCCCAAAAATTGAAACCAAGAACAGGACCGGTTCCCTTAGGAACTACCGGTTCCGGGCAGTCCGAGCGGTTCCCGGTTCTTTTGCACACCCTTATACTCTATCTACATTCTCTTTGTTTACTTCTTGGGCGACATATTATGGTCTACCGCATACAAGATGGGAGTTATTAGAACTTAGTAAAAATGATGAAACTGAGCTTAAAATGTCATAGAAAAAACTGGAGTTCATCTACATAAGATTGATTTTCGCGTCGCCAAAAACAAATTTATATCTAACAAAAAATAGTAGGAAAGGGTGAAAACCTCATGTTTTTTCATCGGCATGTGCCGAAGAAGAACTATCGCCGATGCCATGTACGTAAATAATGCAAATACAAGCGAAAAATGAGCATTGAACTAAAGAGACATGAACTTGGAGGCGTGAGGAGAGCCGATGAGATAAGCCGAAAGGTTTGGATATCTCGGGTAATAAAAAAAAGATGTTTAACGTCTATATGTGACATGTGCACTTGTCTTTTTAACCTGAACTCGTTCTGTCTATGACTTGTTGCTTTCTCAGATGACCCATTAAATCCTTAAGCTCTTCGTGATGAATGCTTGCGGGGACAATTTCTGCGCTATTTTCCTTTCCGGGACGCAAATTCTGAATTTCTATATCCTGCATGGGACGGAAATCCGTAAGTCTTATGAGGACCGACTTCGTGCAATTTAACTAATACTTTTCTCTTCGCGTTTGGGACAAGAGATTGGAGAGAACTAGAATGAGGAAAAACCAAACCAACCTTGCTGAGTTGATGCATCTGGTTGCTAGGGTTTCGTCCAACACTAGGGCCAAAACGACGGGCGTTGCGTGCATGCACCGATAAAAGACACGAGAGAAGGAAAAGAGCTACGGAACTAGACATTGCGCTGTGATTGTCTTTCAGGAAGATCTTTTAGCTTTGTGAGAAGGTGGAAAGAACGACTTGAGTGGGGAGCGTCTGTTTGTGGTATGTTACGGTTCTTGTGGGTGTAATATGCGACCTTTCACAGGCTCTTCTGCCGTATAAGTAATGCCTGGGGGCATGTTGGTGAGAGGGAGCATTAAATGCTCGGTTTTGTACGCCATGAAAGGAGAACATGCAGGTGTTTGTAGATCATGATGAATTGCATTTGTTATGGAACACGGGACTGGAGATATTGAGGGGCCTCCTGTTGTCTCCCAGCACTCGGAAGTTTTTGCATTAAAAACACGGATGATGAACAAAGAAAGAGGCCTAGGTTTTCCACTTGTTCGATACCTCGACAAACCCTGCGTCTTACCAAAGAAAATTCTCAATTTTAGCGTGTGTATATATAGCATAGTAATACGAATTCGATTGAAAGAGTGATGTATGATTAATTAGTATAATTGATAAACTACAACAACTCGTGAGGGTTTCTTATGAAGGGTAAGGTTCATATGATTTTGAACACGCACCGATAAGACACAAGATTGCAATTTAGAGGTGTCTTTACCAACTAGCCTCTGTAGTTTTCAAGATGACACAACACGCCATGCATCTCGCTATCATAACTTATGTAGAGAAGTTCTTTTTTACAGAGGTTGTGCAGCAAATAAACATAAACCCTATTCATTTTCATTTTATATGTGTACTTTCATGTCTCGTGACGAATAAAAACTAATAGTTTGGATATTCCGTGTCACCTTGTAACAAAGTCTTCTCGATGCATTTCTATGTACACGTAATTATCATATGGTTTCGTGAACCATATGAAATGACTTAGCAAGCATACGAAGTTTGAACATTTGGGCACGAATCTATCAATGTTCTTTCGGACCTTTTCCTTTTCATTCTTCGGCCAAAATCTGTAGGCCGTTAAAATTACTTAAAATTGCCGACTCTCGATGAAAAAAATCTCGGCTCCAAGTGGGACAAAGCTTTTGGAGGGGAGGCATGGTACGTATCATGAGTAGAATATTAAGAAATATTGTAAATGTCTTAGGCCCTACCCACGTGGTTTGACACACTGTCGTGGTGGCACAGAATTTATTACTTGCATGGCTCGATTTGGCTTTTCCTTTTTTCACGTACACACACCCCCCCCCCTCCTTTTATTATTATTTCGATCGAGAGAGGAAGTTCTCAATAGTAGTACAAAAGCATTCACAAGTGAATGAGCATGGATGGAGAATGGCCCTGAACTCTTTTGAGAGTTTTTCCTTTACACGACCCATGAACGAATGTCATTCCGACGCGTAAGTTAAACGAATTCCCCCATTGTGTTTCCGAAAGCAGGATTTAGAGAAAAAAAAACACGATTGCACGGCCGAACCGATCCATCAGGAACGAGATTCTACTCGAATTGTTGCATTGTAAGGAATCCGGTTACGATCGTCGTCGGTGTCGAAACCCTATCGACGACATGCAACGTGAAAAGAAAAAGGGATAATGACACGAACAGTCTTTGAACTTTTGCACAATGTGCAATGCGATTCTTGAACTTTTAATTTATTCAATATCGTCTCTAAAATATTCAATGTAATCCTTGAACTTGAATTAACAGAAAAACTACATTGAATATTTTCATATAGTTCGGGAACTACATTGAACATGTATCAAAAGTTTACGACACTGAACAAATTAAAAGTTCATAAACCACATTATATATTAGGTCAAAAGTTCAGAGACTGTTTGCGTCATTTTTTCGAATGAAAATGATGTGCAGACAACTAAAATTGCTCTTCAAATGGACCGATAAATGGGGGGGAAACAGGGGGGAACATATGGGGCCTCCGAAAGAATGGAAGGAGGCGACAGGGTCGCATGGCCAGACCGCCAATTTGCACAAACTCCTCCTCTCTCTTCCCTGCGCAAATGCACCACCACCCCCCACCACCCCCTTCCCCTTCCCCTTCGCCATCGTCGGCGTGGTCCATGCACGCCACGTGGCAGGACCTCCATGTGCCCTCGGCGCGTCCGTGGGTCCCACGGATCCTTACTGTGATTAATCGACTTTGATCATACGGGCATTGGCTTTTGGCCGGAGAAAAAACATCCCGAGATGAAACGCCGGTGAGTCGTCGGTGCATGTCTTCTCCTCCCTTATTCCGGTAGACAGTATCTGAGAAGCTATTAACTTCAGGCGACGAGCTTCTAGGGACGGCCGTCAAATGCCCCACCGACGGTGACAAGAGAGTAGCGTTGGCTCTTGGGCTTGTCACTGCTGTTGTTAAATTTTGACGAACCTTTTGAAATGATTGCGGGCGGTCCTTGTCAAAATGGAATTTTCAAAAAGTAAAGCCCCTCCAAAGAGAGCCCACATCTCTCTCTCTTTCTCTCGTGACTGCTCTACGTTACACCGCATTCTCGACATGAGATTTCTTTCACCTTATGGTAACACCCTCGCATCATATCAAGTCTATTCCATCTTAGTTCAGGCATCCTTCCTCACCACCACCATCTCGACTCGAATCTTCACCTTGGCCCAGCCAAGTTTTGATGGATGTTGGTGAGGAGCAGCATCTGCCCTTCAAACCCTACCTCAATCGCCTTGACCCGGCCGAGTTCGACAGGATGCTGGGAGACACCATCTGCCGCCTCAATTAGGGAGTCACATTTGAGATTCCTTTTGTACATCGATACGTATCGAGAGTGTTGCCACCAAGAGAGAGCTCAAATGAGGGCTCGTCAACATATAATGTCAAATTCATCATTCACTTATAAATTTAAGCCAATAAGGCTGCGCATGACAACTTGCCAAACAGTGTTTGATTCTGTTCTTTTGTTCCCAGAATCAGTTTGGGAACAGAAATGCGTTTGTTTAATTTTTTGATTCTGGGCACAATTTTGTTAAAAATTGTTCCCAGAATCAGTTTTGGAGCAGAATCAAGAATAAAAAAAAAGTAGCTTCTTGATTCTGGGAACAATTTTGAGAATCAATTTTTTTTTCTTCTTCCTTTTCTTGGTTTTTAATATAGCTTCTAATGTTCGGCCCGAGAACCGCCCTCGCCGAATCTGATGAGAATAAAATATTTTAATAAAAAATATTATTAAAATAAAAAATATTTTACCGGCCATAGTCGGCGACCAAGCCATGGCCAAAAAAATAAAAAACATATTTTTTTAAAAAATATTTTAATAAAAAATATTATTAATAAAAAAAAATATTTTACCTGCCATGGCAGGTGACCAGGCCATGGAAAAAAATTAATATATATATTTTTAATAAAAATATTTTAATAAAAAAAATATTTTACCGGCCATGGCCAGCGATTAGGCCATGTCCAATAAAAATAAAAATGTATATTTTTAATAAAAAATATTAATAAAAAAAATATTTTACATGCCATGGCCTGCGATAGGCCATGGAAAAAAATAAAAAAATATTTTCAATAAAATATTTTTTATTAAAATAATTTAATAAAATATATTATTAATAAAAAAAATTTTACCGGCCATGGCCAAAAAAAATAAAAAAATATTATTAATAAAAAAAATTTTACCGGCCATGGCCAAAAATAATAAAAAATTATTTTTTAATAAAATTATTATTAATAAAGAAATTTTTTATCGACCATGGCCAAAAAAATATGAAAAATTATTTTTAATAAAATTATTATTAATTAAAAAATATTTTACAGGCCATGGCCAAGAAGGAGGAGAAGAAAAAAAAGAAAGAAATATTAAAATATTTAAAATATTATTAATAAAAAGAAATTTTATGCCGTTACCAAACGCATTTCTATTCTTTTACTATTTTAGGAATAGAAATTTTGGGCCGTTACCAAACGCTTTCAAATGCTCAGAATCAGTTCCCGGGCACAAAATCAAAAAGAATCATTTCTGACTAGAATCTGTTTCCGGGCACAGAATGGTTATCATGCGCAGCCTAAGTTATGGCCAACTACGATATATTAATCGCTCCATATTACACCACATCTCTAATGTAGGACTCTTTTGCCTCACCCCCATCAAACGCACACCTTAACAACAGTAGTTGTGATGGACTTGCTTTAAGGAAGTTGAAGTGAAACTAAAATCTCCTGCAAATGAAGCTAACGTGGAAATACATATTGATATGCTTATTTTATGTAACCCAGAGTGATGATTTCCTCATCTTCTGTTTGACTAAGTAAAGCCAAAATTTGAGATCGATTCATTTGGTGAGTTCATGGGGAAATTGAGAGGCTATGCAGTTGGCGGACAGATTTTCTGAATTGTGTCTCTTTCCCTCGTTGGTGCAACTTCTTAACGAAAGAGATTCATGTTGCTCCAACATTTCATTTGTGACACCTAGTGTTTCTTGCATGTTTGTATCGTGTCCGTGGTTATGTCGATGGACAATGTGACAGCGTCTCATGCGTGGTCGTTGTCTAGACCTTAAGGGAGACGTGGCCATTGTGGATGTGGTACGTACGAGGGCTTGCCTAAATGCAGCCATTAACTGGGCTTCAATTTTGAAATAAGTCAAATCATATGGGAGGAAATTGTCCAATCGGTCATAAATCTATTATATGAATGACGGTGTGCCACGTAAGAAGGCCGACGATGGCTGGAACATCATGATTGGGAATTTTTGACGAAAATTGACTAGAAGGATTACATTGGAAATTCGCACGAAAATTTAGAATTAAATTGGCAAATTCAAAAAGTTTATGACCGAATTGGCATCCATAAAATAAGTTCAAAGCTGACAAAGTAATTTTTTCCCAACAAAATTATTGTCACGTTATTATTTGTGAATAGCAAAATCAAATGAGTCGCTTCCTAGAAGAATCTCGTATTCTTTTGACACGAATTTGCATTTAATCATCTTTATGCAAATGCTCATTTCGGTATCTCAACCAAACCTCAATCATCAATCGACGGTTGAAATTGATCGAGACGTTGAGGGAAGTATCCGGCATGATTTAGGATATTTACACACGATAAGGGGAAGATTGTCCAAAAAATCCTAATCCTATTGCATTTTTATCAATTCAGTCCTAAACCTTTTAATTATGTTAATTGAATCATAAACATTTTCACATTTTGTCAATTGAGTTCATCCTCTTAATTTTGGCCAAAAATCAATGATGTCGACACTAGCCATCCTAAATGTGAACAAATTTTAATAATATTTTATTATTTTTCGAATTTTTTATTTTATTTTTTCCTTATTTTCTTTTCTTTCCCTTTCTCTTTTTTCTTCTGTTCTTCCTCTAGCCAATTGCCGGGGCTTGGCTATTGGCCAAAGTGGACCTCGCCAGCCTCTAGCGAAGCTCGCTCCTGCTGGTCGCTAGCGAGGTTCGACCTCACCCAACGACGATAAGGTCGGCCTCATCATGGTTGGGCAAGGCTTGCCCAAGGTCGACCTCATTAACCCTTGCCTCTAGCCGATTGTCGGCCATCTCTAAGACTCGGCAACCGGCTAACAGAAGAAGGGAAGGAAAAAAAATGAAAGAAAATATTATTAAACACTATCCACGTCAATGTCAAGGGCGCTACGCCGGCACCGACGTAGGACGCCCGACGTTCACGTCAAAGATTTCCGGCCAAAATTGGCTGGATAAACTCAATTGAAAAAACGTGAAAAGGTTTAGGACTCAATTGGCATAATTAAAAGGTTTAGAATTGAATTGGCAAAAGTGCAATAGGTTTAAAACTTTTCAGACAATTTTCCTCTCCTTTCGAGTCCCAAACACTATTTGCGAGCCCGATTCACCAGAATGCAGTCCAAAGCCCACCCCCGTCCAGCCCGATCATTAGGCCCGCAAATTTCCCGTTAAGCCCCGGCCCGAGCCCGAGCGGCCCACTGAACAACCAACGAGGTCGCTCCCCTTGGGAAACGGGTCAGGTCAAACGCAGAGAATCCCGTGGGCAACAAGTCGCAACCCACCATAAGAACCCCCCCTCCGCATCGCTGTCCTCCGTCGGATCGGACGCCGCCGCCGCTTCTCCGCCGCACTGGGAGCTCGCGCCGCCCTTTCGCCTGCCGGCGATCGATAGAGAAGCGTTTTCGGGTCTCTTGAGGCGAGATCCGCGAGCTGCCGCGCAGAAGATGGGATTGATCAGGAGCTGCTTCTCGTTCTTCGTGGGGACGGCCTTCGGCGTCTACGTGGCGCAGAACTACAACGTGCCCAACATCAAGAAGCTCACGGGGACGGGCCTTCTCATCGCCAAGCACATCGAAGAGACTTATCGGAAGCCCAAGAAGAGGGACGACGCCGACGATTAGGATCGAGATGTCGTTCAAGAATTTTCCCGGTTTTCGTTTCCTCTTTATTCTTTTTGGTAATCTTTAGGATAGCGTTGATTCTGTCGGCTCGATTGACGACCGATGTTAGTATGCGATTGTGGATGATGATGGGTCCTGAATCTCATACAGATAGCGAGTGGTGTGAGAGAGCGTGGCAGATCGATTCTGTGGACAAGCTTCGCTTGAAATTGAGTGGATGTATGCAATATTTCTGAGTTCAGCGCGCCTTGGGATTTCACTGGGTCCAGCCCGGTCTTGCCCTGCGAATGCGTAAAGGCGAGACCTTTAGCGATGTGCTTCATGGGATTCTGCAGAATGGTTTCAGAGAAATCGTCGATTGGTATGCGGGAAGCAAGAGCTGTTCGATCTGGTCTGCTAAAATGGTCTGTCGATGAGATGCTTACTTTGTCCGCTGTTTAATATCGCTCGCTGTCTTCATTATTGGTAAAACTGATAATACAAAGTTCAGGACATTACACTGTTACATTCAAACCTATGCGCACACAGAGCATACACTTGCTGCCTTTAGTCCACCTGAACCTCCAACACATCCTTCCTCTCTCCTTCCTGCGCTTTGGGCATCACCACCTTCAGCACTCCGTTCCTCATCTCCGCCTCTATCTCGTCCATCTTGTACAGGTTCGGGGGCAGGTCGATCCTGCCGGAGTACCTCCACGCGCCCCCCTCCTTCTCCTCGCCCGCCTCCGGCTCCCCGCCTTCTCCCCGTATGATCAGGGTGTTCTGCTCCACCGCCACCTTCACGTCCTCCTTGCTCAGCCCGGGCATGTCTATCCGGAGCTTGAGGGCCTTGTCGTCCTCCTTCACGTCCCACCCTCTCCTCGACCCGCCGCCGCAGGATGCTTGGAGCGGGTCCTCCATCAGCTGGTCCATGAGGTCCAGGACTTGGCTCAAGCTCCTCCGGGGAAAGAAGGGATCGAACACGTCTGAACCACCACCATAATCGAACCGTTCATCAGCACAAACATAGTTTTCCATGACAATTGAATACTAAAATACTAGATTCCTGACGATTAAGAAAAATCTCACTCTCTTCCTGAAGCAACTACGTGAGGAAACAGAGTAAGAGCACCAAAACTTGAAGCACCAAGAAGAATTTCTGATAAGTGACCACTTTACACTACGGAAAATGACCCCAGAACATTACAGCGTAGAAAATACAAACTATCAAATCCAACGTCAAGTTGACGGAAATGAAACGAAAGCCGGCGAGCGAGAAGAGGGTCAATTTAGCACCAGAGAAAGGAGCTACAGAGCGATCACGGAAGCGGGACACGGAGCGGTCGGGGGCGGTCCGGTCGACGTCGACGGCTTTGCTTCCCTCGCCGTCGACCCTGGTCATCCGAGCGTCGGTGTTGAAGGGGCGTGCCGGCGTCAGAAACGGAGCCGCCGAAGCCGACCGGACAGGGCTCGCGAGCTTGCTGCTGGAGACGGCGGAGGCAAGAGCCCTCCTGAGAGCGAGCGGGGACGCCATGGCTGCACAATTCGATGATCGTGGGGGTGGCTTGTTTCCGGCGGCGGTCTTTGCTTTATGCGGAGATATACGTGGAAGCGAAGCGAGGTGATGACATACAAATGCAGAGAGAGGTGGAGAAACTTCCAGAGTGAGCAGAGAGACCGACGAACTCTTCTCTCTCTCTCTCTCTCTCTCTCTCTCTCTCTCTACTAGTTTCCCAGAATAATAAAGCAATTAAAATCATAAAATCATGGTGATTAGGGTTAATACCGTAATAAACTTCAAACTATGCTAAGTACGACTCAAATATCCCGAACTTTTTTTTTATTACTGGAAATTCTAAACTTGCTAGTTATGATACAAATATTTAAGATTTTTTTTTGTTTCGTAATGAAACCTTCAACTTATATAAAATGTAACAAATATACTCAGGTTCTTACCAAAAAAAAAAAACACAAATATACTCAGGATGTAACTGAAATATACGATATATATTCATACATGTATAAGTTTGTGTTTTTTTCCTGACAAAACAAGAGTTGAGGATATTGGTGATAAAAAAAACGTTTGAGATATTTATATCACTGTGGGCACAATTTTGGGCATTTTACAATATTTTCTCATGGTTATGTATGCTCCTCCTTTTAGTCTGCATTACACTCAACTCCATATGAACCGAAACTTTGCTCCTAGAATCATCTTTTACGTTCGACAGCTTCTGGAATTGAGTGTGCAGAGACCAGCAAAGCCAACACCATGAGTCAAAGCATAGTGTCACAAGCTAACAAATTCTTAACTTCGAAATAGCTTGTGCAGAGCCCGTGACAAATGGTATTAGAGCAAGATTCTTTCAGTAGGTGAGTGATTCAAGCAATGCCTATGGTCTAGCCTGGTCCTATGAGAGCGAGAAGTGATTGTTGGGGTAAAGAGGGCCCAAACAAAATGCAGCTCTTGTCAAGCTTCTAGGATGATAATAGGAGGGATTGGACAAAATCGAATCGCTCATTGGATACGGAAAACTTTTCTAGATGAATAGGCAAATCTCGAGAGAAAGTCTACTACCACGTTTCCAATAAGAAGAGAAACAGAGAAGCTTAGTAGGCGAAAGAAAATGTGTTGAGGGAGCGCAGTTGACACATAATGTCACACTTGTCAAGGAGAGTAAGTAACTGGAAATTCGCAAAACAACTTTAATTAGGGGAAGCTAATACTGGAGTGGAGTAAGTTCTTCTATTGGATGAGCATTGGCCATTCATTCATATAAGTCCTAAGGGAGTGGCATTGATGGAGGTCGTTGCGGAATTGTACGGGGGCAAATGTCGCAGATCAAATTCTCCTGTACCCTTGTGAGTTGAAGAGTGAAACTTCATAGTATCATGGTAAAGAGTGAGTGATATAAAAAAAAAATGATACAACCGATCAAGGCCTTTGCACTGAGAGTTCTATAATAAAAAGGTTATAAACCTAAAGAGCTTTGAAAACAAGATTGACCTTGCACAGATTGGTTGAAACTAATTATTGTACTAAAATCTTCTGTATATCTCGCACGGGAGACTGAATGCTATACAATCCGATGTGAGAATGCGATTCATTGTACTACTCTTAAAAACAATCTTTAGAAGGAAGGCTGGCATGTCATTATCCGTTCACCAGCCGCCGCACGCCGCACGAGCTATTTCACAGCCAAGAATCTGTCTGCCCGTGACAATAGCTTGAAGCCTTGTTGAGGCCAAGAGCAAACCCCTCATCGCATAAATCCCGAGCTTGTCCCAAGAACGTTTTCTCTGCCTGCGTTTCAATTGCTGAGTAGAGCTGATCCCGCACAACATGAATATATAGGCAAGCCAGATGCAGGCGAGCATTAAGAGGATAGATTTATTTAACAGTTACTAGTCAGGACATTTCACAGCTATCTCCCAAAAGTTCTAACCACCAAAAAAAAAACGAAACAAAAGAAAAGAGAAAAATAAACAGACCGATCAATCATCCTCTTCAAGTTACAGCAAAAAAGAATGCATCGACAATGAAAAGAACTCGCTAACTACCGATCCTGAGTTCCAGCAGCTACAGACCCATGACTCCACCTGAATTCAATTGGTTAACTTCACAACATGAAAAAACAAAACAAAAGAGGAACGCCAGGAGATAAACCCCCCTTGTTCATTGTTTTGTTTCCTTTCATCATCCCTTCCCTGAAGATTGGAAACAAAGAGGAATGCCAGGAGAGAAAATATTGTGAGAATTTAATCCGGTACTTCTCATTATGTCTTCTTCATGAAGTACCCCAAGATGATGCCGAGCAAACCGATAATGACAACAATCATAAACAAGATGCCGCCTTGGCTTTTGCTGCCCTCCCGCCTTAGCAGCTCCTGCCCAGAAAGAAAGATAACAAAGAAAAAGTAAGCAGAGTATGATGTTTAAGGGGACAGGAAGAAGGCCAGATAATTTAATGCGATGACAGGAAAGTTTCAGAGTTTTATCTTTTACTATCAGTGATTCTTGAGTGAAAAATGGAATGCATGTCAGTCCCATGATCTTACAAGACAATGTCCCTTCGGGGGCATAGATCATAACAGGTCGACACAGTGGATCATAACAAAAGATATAGACAGAGCAGCAAAATTAAGTGTAGGCTGTCTAGCCTTATGTGTGATCTCGCTAATTGCTATACAACGAGCTATAAGAGCTTAACAGAGAGGCACAGCCTTAAAGAGCCCTGAAGCAATCAAAAAAGACTGCACTGCCAAACAGTTTAACTTCCATATCATGGTCATTGGGATTCCACAGTAACCACCAAACTAAGGACACAGATTCGCCGCATGTGCCATGTACTTGTATTCGACCATGGGTGTTCCATATGTGTCTTGATAGAGAGATTTGGGTTCGTAATAGTGGCTAATGCTCTTTAGACCTTCTATTTTCTCTTTCTTTAATGTTTAGCTGTGCTTGAGCGGGGGGAAATTTGGGAATGTTCACCATCACTAAAAACACACGACATCAACCCAAACAACCATTTGACAAAGTGAAGCAAATTGCAGAGTCCCAGATAAAGTAACTCACCAGTTCTTGACGAAGCTTGTTACTTTGTTGAAGAGCATTATTCTTTTCCTCTGTCAACTTTTTTATGAGAGCTCTTGCCTGCCAATGGATCGAAATGTCAGACTTCCCGCAATCCAAGCACCATCATGAAAAGGAAGGAATTTAAAACAAAGGCACAACCGTATATCCTTCTGCAAACCTCTTTCCATCTCTTTTGTAAAATAAATCAACATGCAGGTAATATAAGCACGTGAGTACTAGAGGGAGAGCAATTCTGAGAACTTTTTAGTGCACGTATTCCCTTAGAAGCCAACACATCTTGTTCAGTGATCTACACTTGGTACTTAAGTTCTTCTTATTACTTCTTGACCGGAAAAATTTAGTTGGCCATCACTCAAATTTAACGGGGAAAACATAATTTCTTTGTTAATCTTCCATCTTTATCTATTTATGTAATGAGGTATCTTCCACTCTTCATCCAAACCATGAACTGCTATCATGCTTATTCCTTTGCCTCCTTAAAAAGAAGGAAACAAACCAATGTCTCCCATCCAGTAGCAGCATCATTATCCCTCACAGATCAAAATCGATGTATGCATTATCCTTCTTTTGTTTTTTTTTCCTTTGGGCCAAGCAAACATGCACAAGTTACCTATAGAAAGATAGATGGGTTATTGTATCAGTTGCCATTGCATTAGAAGTAATATTACTTCTCCCCAGTTATTTTGCCTCGGCTACAAGTATGAAACAAAGAGAATCACTCACACTCAATGAATGAACATCATGTCATGTCGGCAATATTTGTCTGGAAAAGTTCATGTTACAAAATATATCTCATTAGACATTTATGAACAAAAAATTGTAATTCAAACTGCTTTTTGCAATGTGTCACAAGTTTCTGTGATGAATTCTCCTCGGAGCTTGTCATGTGCTATTAAATTTAGACTAGAACTTAAACACAAATTAGAATGGAACAAGAGAGTGAGGACAATGAGAGAATCGGCCCTAGAGTGTGATAAACGGACAAGGATAGGAACAGTGATTTCTGTGGTAAGGTCTGAGAAGTGACGTACACGGGAAGCCATTAGGCAAAGGAGGAGGAAAGAGACGAATAGATTAAATCTCACACACAATTTCAAAGCAATCTCCTGAAACTCCACTGGAAACAATTATAGTCCTGACAGATAATGAAAAAGTTGCTTAAACTCATCTTACACGAAAATAAACAGGATAAAAGAGAGGGGTGACAAGTCAAAATGTGATTTATCAAATATGCATTTCCATAGATGTTTTATCAAGCCAATTAACATCAACAGCAATATACAGCCATAACTAATTCCAGACAGAATATGGGCACGCTTCCAAGTTTGCATATGCAATGCACATAGCTTTATATACAAAGAAGCAATTTACCTCAACAGATTTATCTTGAGGCTCATCATACGATCTTGTAACCTGCAGTCACCAAGGATAACATCATAATCCGAAAGATTTTCTTATTCTGGGTGCAAAAAATAGCTAAGTTCAGCAGCTTAAATGGAACTATTCAATACATACAGAAGCCACCTCAGAACCATTGATGTTGCCATTGTCGGACACAGAACCCCTTGGCGAAGAACCTTCTTCTGATCCTTCTGGAACTGGAGAAGGTGGTTGAGGAGGCGCAATGTAAACCACCCGCAATTTGCATTCCTCCACCACATTGCCTGACTCCTTATTGAACTAAAGCAAACCCAATCCGTAATTTCAGCAGCTTGATCATGAACATAGGAAACCGAAAGAAAAGAACTAATACAAATGCCACGATGATCTTACCATTTCAGCAGTAATATCCTTTGCAGTCGTGCCATCATTCACCTTCACACTCTGTAGGAGAAATTTATCTTTGCATTGCATGTCAGCAGGAGCCTCCTTTTGCGCTTGCATAGTAACTACACGAAGACACATTTCTCAAAAAAAAAAAAAAATACATAAAACACACGGCGACATACAACGATTCCGCCCGCCTCGCAAATCCAAGCAAAAGGGCGACACGAAATGGAGAGAATCCACGACAGCAAATGAACTTGGCCACGTAAACGACACGTTCCCGAGTACCTATCACATCGCATGTCGACCGAGGCAAGACGATCCCCGTGTTTGGGCGAACGCAGTATTTCTTCGGATTGGTCGTTTTCACCTAAAACACGAAGATCTCAACATCAAAAGCATCCCGCACGGAGCCACAGGAAAATCCAAATAACCATCCCATCTGGCACATTCCCTCTCCCCGTTATTCGCACCCCACGAAACACATCAAAACGGGCATAAACAAAATTCGAAATTCGACGGCCCAAATCTCGACGCCTCCACGCCCGTTCCGCACGGGATCACGGTCAAAATCAAAACCCGTCTTTCCCCCCCGAGGCGCAATTAAACAAGGTTCCCCCCGAGATTCGCATCAAAAAGAAAGGGAAAAGCAAGGCGTTACCTTGAAAGCGACGTAGCTGTCGGTCTTGTTCGACAGCTGAAGAGAACACGAGATCTGCTTCTTCAGCTCGACTAAATCAAACCCCCACGACACAAAACAACACCACACACAAAAAAAAAAACAAAAACCTCAGAAACACGAACGACGGGATCGTCGAAGAAGCCCAGATCGGGAAGAGACGGGAGGGGAAAATCAAAGAGAACGTACAGGGGAACTTGAGCTCCAAGGGCTCGATGTCGAGCAGCTCGCCGGTGCTCATCTTCCCTTCCCTTCCTTCGTCGGGGAACGGAGAACGGAGCTTCGTCGGAAGCAAAGACGGCGGAACAAGGAATCAGATTGCGCGACCAACAGCCACCCAAGAACAACGGAAAAAGGTTTGGTTTTTTTTTTTTTTCTTAAATTTTTTCGGCCCCCCTTTTCGAAGTTCTCGAAAGTTCGCTCCTCTTAAAGGGGAGAGGGGGAGAGACGGGAGGAGAGAGATCCAGATTTGGAGGTTTCGGGGGAAAGAAAGATGGGAAAGATGGCGACGGAAATGCTGTTTTTATTGGGCCTGATTCCCCCCCAACAAAAAAAAAAAAACAACACACGTACACGCACGCCCAGTTTCATGTCAAGTGCTTATTCTAATCCGAATTTTTTTTTAAATTTCATAAAAAAATCACAAATTTTTGCTTGGATTCAAAATCCAATCCCCGCGATTTGAAAACTTCACGTCGCGGGAGAGAGCCGGATTTGAGACTCGAGTAGAAATTTCAGGTCACGAGTTAGAAATTATCGCTTCAGGTAAAGTTGGTGTTTTATTTCGTTGTTTTTTGATGTTTTTGGAGAAATGAAAATGTTAATGTGTTTTTCTTTTTTTTTCCAGCTTTTTTCCTTGCGATTAGTTTATTGCGGGGTTTCTTTAAGATTTGATGAGAGAAAAATAAGCGGGCGAACGTGCGTGAATAATGAGGAAGGGATCGCTTTGCTGCGAAACCACTTCTTGGCCCAGTTTTAAGGACGTCTCCTTTTTCTCTCTTTACTTCTTTTTTTTTTCTTTTTGCGCATTTTCGTGGAGGATCTTTTTGTTTTCGGGAGGTGAAATAATTTAAACCGTGTTTATCGACTAATAATGATGATGACGGCCGCTTAAAAATAGCGCGGCGGTACTTGTTAAGCATGCTTCGTGATATCGTGCTTAATTTCGAATATCCATTATGCGTATCAGAAGAAAAGATGTTATAGTAATTCTTTTTATTAATAATTTTTGGTGGAGTCGAATTAATGAAGTGCCCCTTTGAACGCTCGGGTACGAGTTTTTTGGCATTGTATTGACAAATTCTGATTTCTTTAATCGGCTGTTTAAAAGTCAGGACGATCTAATCTAGTATCGACATTTTTAGCTGAGACAACAGTGTGTCTACATATGTACGTGTATTTAAAATTCTAATCTTTTTACATTTTCGGACTTCGAAATTGATTTTGGAATTTGTATACTTGTTTTCATGCCAAAAGGACAAGCACAGAATAAAAAAGGGGTTAGGAAAGACTCCCTTCCGAATTTGTTTCTTTTCTTGAGTTTTACATGTTGATCTTATTAGGGGTAAACAAAAGGTATCACCCGTTGAACCGGACCAATCGATTTTGGGCGGTTCCCGGTTCCATATATGAACCTACCCACCCATACCACCCAAACCAAATCAACACACACACATATATATATATATATATAAATCTTAATTAGACAGAGCTTGAGCATATTATGGCTGCTATGGATCCAGCTCATTGTCATATTTTCTCCTCCTCCTCCTCTCTACCTTCGCCTTCTCCATCCCCTTTGTCGACTCCTCTCCCTCCATTGTTGTCGTCGGCGTCGCCACCGCCTCCTCCTCCTCTCCTTCCTCTTCATTGTCTCCTTTTGATTCGCGCGAATCTCACTCACACAAGCAATTCCCTGTCCACGGCGCTCATTAGGTATGGCCAGCTCTTCAGTATTTCGCTCGCTTCTACTCCTTTGCAAATCCGATGTTTGAATCATGCATTGGAACTCAAGTTTTTATACTTCACTTGTGGATTCGTTGAGTTAATTAGAGATTCAATGCGAGTTGATTGCTCTTTTCTTCGCCTGAGCGTGCACAACCGAGAGTCGCCAATTCGAGGCTGATTCGACAAAGATAGAACTGGTTTTCAATTTAAAAGAGCTCATCTTTATTTTTCCTTCAACGCTTTTCCTAGAGAAGGTCAGTCCAAGAACCAGTGGGCCATTTCCTGATTCCACAAATTGGGAATCAGCCCTCTTGGTCCGGCGATCAGTTCCAGCAAAGGAATCGGCTCACCTTGAAATCGACCACTCTTAGGTCTTGCTCGACAAAATAGGAAAGGTAAATTAGTAAAGGAAGAGTGAGACTGCGATTGAAGACAGAATAACGAGAGGAAAAAAAAAAGGAAAAACATTAAGAAATTTTCCTCGGATATTCGTTAAGGCACATTTTAGCGAACCCAAAATTTTTTTTTTTAAATTTCAAAACCCTAGAATTAATTGAGGATGAAATAAAGGCTGGAATTTTTTTTTTTAATGAAGGTGGGTATTGAATGGCACCGCCGTCCGCGTCGGTAACACGGCGGTGGGAGGCGGAGCCCTATCAAATGCGCCGGGGCCCCACTTCTCATTAAGCAAAATCATCAAGGGAAGCCCCACCTCCCCTCCTCGCTATCGCCGGGGCCCCCCACACACATCATTGCAACTATAAAAACCGAAAAAACGGGCGGGAGACAGCCCCACGACACCAGATGTTCATTAGCTTGTCTGGACGAGCATGGATCTTTGCAGATTTTCGGAATGCGATCGGCTCGATCTAACGGAGATTTAGTCCATGCAATGCTCACGTAAATGGAGTCGATTCTCACTCTGATTCCAAAGGTGATTTCAAAAGAAAATCAAGAAAGGCCGAGGTTTCGGCCTCGCCGGCTTAAGCTTTCATCATGGTCGGCGTCTCTCTCTCTCTCTCTCTCTCTCTCTCTCTCTCTCTCTCTAGCTTCCCCTCCCTCCATCCCTCCAAGTTTGCAGGAATTTGAAATGGGTCTTGGTCTTTGAAACTTGGGCAGCTTTTAAGGTTGAAGAAACGAGCATTTGACAATAGCCATCCAAGAACACAGCTGCATCATCAGAACTCTCCCCAGGAGAAGGACACTGATTCACATGATACAAAGTTTAAGACAAGACTACCTGTCAAAATTCAATCCACATTTGAAGAGAAAATCAGAACCCTGGGCTAAGGCAAAGATGAAGGAGAAATTAAGGAGAGTCGACTAACTTGGTGCACGCAGAAATGGCTTCCGAAGTCGTTCTCTCGAGTTACTGGGCCAATGTATATGTTAGAGAATCTTGGTGTCAATAAAACTCAGGAATCAATAGCAATAGAACATGAGAAGATAAGTATAATTACGACTGGTGAAATTCGCATTAGTAAACTTGCTGATTTTTTCAAGTCTTCATTGTTTCTATTTCCTGTGATAGTCCTTGCAGAACCTGTCAAAGGCAATCCGGAAGATAAGAAAGAGCACAAAGGACATGAACTCGCCGGGGACAGAGAGGTTGTGAATTAACAGGACTCGTTACCGTCTTAGTACTCTCGAGTGCAGCTTCCAGTGCTTGGATTTTCTGCCAAATGAAGATCAATACAAGTTGGAAATGTAAATGCTCTTTTTTTTTTGGCTTTTGCCAAAGGAAGCGAAGGACTTTGATGAAAAGAAAAGTTTGCGGCCGATTGCATGATGAGAGGGCGATTACAACTCACTGTCTTGGTGTCCCCCAGGACATCTTCCAGAGCTTGGATCTTCTGCAAGAACGTCCCGTTCACGTCTTTTGTTCCAGCATCCTCCTGAGAATCCCTCTTCATTGAGGAAAAGAGGTCTAATTATTACGCAGTTATCATCCAAACACAAGGTTCGAGCCTGAAGCAAAGTAAACTGGTCCTCAACGACAGAAGTGTCGACAACAGAATATCTTATTTCTCCTGTCACTCAGCCGATGTTTGAGCATCCAGTAATGTGATGATGAAAATTGGAATTTCTGGAACGGAAAGTTGCTTACAGAAATAGGAACCGAGTTATCTTCAGGAACTACACTTTGAATCCCATTGGTGTTTTCTTCTCCTGCAGATGAAAATTCCTGCACTTATCGCGTTAGTCTCGTATTCAATTGTATTATCTTGTGGGGTTGAAACTTCTCGGAATTGAGAAGTGGTTTTGAGATGTCCAAAGCTGACCTGAAGCATCTCTACGATCTCTGGATCATGCCACGGTCCTTTGTCGCTAAACAAGCAACCACCATAGTTGGAGCATGT
Organism: Syzygium aqueum; assembly: GCA_031216185.1. Lineage (NCBI taxonomy): Eukaryota > Viridiplantae > Streptophyta > Magnoliopsida > Myrtales > Myrtaceae > Syzygium > Syzygium aqueum. The sequence continues at coordinate 4,032,404 of CM062235.1, read as the reverse complement.
GCAATTTCCACCCAGAAAACTCGGCAAGTTTCTGCACAACGAGGAGTGTACATATAACAGGCTTTTCTTTCTTCGTAATGCATGCGATGAATGAACCGCTTAAGTATGCAGGATCATAATAATTAATTAATTCCTCCTTCTAGATGTAGCACCGATATGCAAGTACCAGAACATACATAGGATCGATAACTTCGAGGAGATCATTGAGATAGTCACATCCCAGCACCTGATAACAGAAAATCGGAGCACTCAGGTTACAGATATTACTGAACATTTCGCTAGTGCAGTCTTTCGAGTCCTAAAATCAGTGTAAACCAATGGGGACTAATGACACTCACTCGGATCTTAGCCAATGTACGCGCATCAAGAAAAGCATTGAGGGCTTTCCACAGCACCTTGAACCCCGATCCAGCATTGACAATGAAGAGCCTATGCAACGTCTGCGTTGAAAAATTATCTATTTAGAAAGGTAAAACCTTTGTCATCGATACTTGAATGTATGACATTAATAACACAATGCAGTAAAATTTTTAAGGCCATATATAAGCATTTAATCACTATCGATCAATCGAACTGAATTGTTCTCATTCACCCTGTATCGGATGCCCAAAGACAGCAACAAATCTGTTGAAATAGCCACTGGCTTCACTTTTAGTGGACACAGTGCCGGACATACCTCTGGGTAGTAATTACTGTCGACTTTCTGAATCTCCATGAAGAGATATCTCGCGGGCTTTGAGAAATTCAACATCCCCTAAGAAAAATCCATAAATCCGAAAGTTCGAGTATCAAAATGTGCGGCAGAGGTCATGTTCGACGCAAGAAACAAGAGGCACATGAATTCACTAATTTGGGAACCAATCCTCTGTCAAGAATATTTGGCACAAGAACACACGCGACACGTATGAATTTTTCAGGAACTGACGCAGTGCGAGGAACTGCATATCGATGTGCTTGAACAGATTGAACTGAAGCTCACATGACTAACCATTGCTGTTGCAAATTCCGCAAAGTTTTCATTGAAAATCAGGTCCTTACCACTCCCTTAACGTCTAAAATACTTGTTGTGGACGCTACATGCCTCTTCGCTGCAATTGAACATGCCGGGTACCTCAGATTTTGTGTCTTCTCTTGTTCCGATACATGATATCTAACCAACCTATCTATAGTAGTCACTTGCAGCAGAGAATTGAGGTCCAACATGCCAATCCTTTCGATATATATCGGCCTACCATATCTATCAACGCCATGATATCCCTGAGGATAACACTTCTTTACCTCAGAGTACTCTTCAAACTTGAACTCCTGCAGTATCTCAAACAGATCAGTCCCTTGTAAGAGACGAACAAATAACTTGTAAGTCATACTGAAATGTGGCATTTGGACCAAATTAGGTGGCCCTGTTGCATCCTACGTGCTAAAAAAGCTCGAGATTGAATCTGACTAGGCAAGCCAAATTAGTTGGCTGTCGGGTGTACTGATTTAATGAAGTCAACGTCGAACACGTTCAAACAAAAATACGAGAACAATTAAAGAGGATAGAAAGTGTCGCCTTTGCAATCGCCTCGACCCCATAGTCTTCCCTCCACCTAAGATAGTTGAGAAAAACTTCTTTTGCTTTCCAAACATCAAAGTCCCTCATTCTTAGAAACCTGAAAACAGGAAAAGATAACATAGTGCCGTTAAAACCCAGCAAATACCATCTTTAATAGCTATATCTAACACGAGTATGTACTCGGTCACCAAATGACAGAAGTGATACTTCTATTGCCTACTCGACAGATGATTTATATGTACCGCAAAAGCGCGTCGTTGTTAATTTGTTTCCCTGGAGTATGGCCCTCGAGAAAGAGCAGTTCCCTAAAGGACTCGACAATTTGCACTTCCTTTGGATTATCGGGGACTCCCTCTAGATACGTTTTTATGCTTTGGCTCTTGGTCATCTTCTTCAATGACTCCCTAAACATCAGCGGACGAGACAGTAGAGACTTCATGCTTAAACTTGACAACCAGGACCATTTTTTCTCTTTATTCCCCAACGCTTGCGAACACTGTGCCCCGCCTTGAGTGAAGGGCTGTTTTGCAGCATTTGGCAGCTCTTCCCCTTCTCCATCTCCTCTTATTATGGTTATGACCTTATCACTTTCATCGAGCCCGCTCTTATCCATTCGCTCACCTTAAGCATTTAGCAACCTCGGTTTCTGAAACTCGAACTTTAACCATTCGGCTACTGGTGATAGGAAGGATCAAGACCCCAGTGGCAGGATCACAGACCCAATCTGTAATCAGCTATGACCCCGGATTGAACCAGGCTCTACCGAAACACGTCGATGATTCTATAAACTTTCTGAATAGAGAAAAATTGCAAAGGAAGGCAGGGTTGAGGATGAAAAGGTATCAGATGCAACGCTTCGTTTGGGATTTTGGAATGTGTGGAAATCAAGAGAACCTTGAGCTAATCTTTACCAAAAAAAAAAGAGAACCTTGAGCTAAGCAAGCAAATGCCGTTCACACCAGGTTTGTTCCGACTAGAGGCGCCAAAAGAATTAAAGCTAGCTGCATCTTTTCTGAAGGTACAACTGTAAACCCAAGCACCACTCATGGACCCTATTATATGGGCTCATGGGCCTTCAATATGTGATGATGGGCTTAGGAATTGGCCTGTTACCTCCTCATGTAACATGGTTTGGAAAGTGGGCTTGGACAATCTGAAGCAAGAGAAAACGAGGAGATGTCTAGTGAATTGTTATAAAAAGATGTTACTTTCTGGCGAAAGTCAATGTTTGAGGATGGCCAAAAGGAGATTAACTTTGACCGAACGATTGAAGTAAATTACCCCAAAAGTCTTAAACGTTCCGTATAGAGTCTAAAACGATCAGATGGTTTTTCGGGTCACGTGTGCCCGTCCCCTTGATGGGATCTCATGCACACAGAAGACTATTATTATCGATATGTGATATAACAGGATATGTGAATGTCTATATCATGCTATAAAGTCAATCCTTACGACGTTAAAAGTAGCAACAACCTAAGGAGATTGACAAAAAAAAGAAAAATTCCCCTCCTCCCACGTTCCCAAATCAAAGCACAAATATAAAATAATAATTCTACACAAATCTTCAATCTCAAAGATGGTACACCATTCAAGTCAGAATTGGGAAAAAGCCACCAAAAACCCCAAACTTTGCCACTTGTGACACATTTACCCCGAACTTTTTTTGTGTCATGAAAAACCCCAAACTATGCAATTTGTGACACATTTACCCCAATTCAATATAACCTAGGGCATTTTAGTCTTTTCCCCATTTTCTGTTTTTTTTCTGTTTTTTTTTTCTTTTTTCTGGTCGCCGGCGAGGTCTCCGGCGACCTCGCCGGCGACGGCGAGGGCTGCCCTCGCCCCGCCCAGGCGAGGGCCGCCCTCGCCGGCGTCGGGCGAGGGCGGCCCTCGCCTGGGCGGGGCGAGGGTCCCTCGCCCTCGCCCGACGCCGGCGAGGCGAGGGCGGCCCTCGCCTCGCCGGCGTCGGGCGAGGGCCGCCCTCGCCTGGGCGGGGCGAGGGCCCCTGGCCCCGGCCCGACGCCGGCGAGGCGAGGGCCGCCCTCGCCTGGGCGGGGCGAGGGCGGCCCTCGCCCGACGCCGGCGAGGCGAGGGCGGCCCTCGCCTCGCCGGCGTCGGGCGAGGGCGAGGGGCCCTCGCCCCGCCCAGGCGAGGGCGGCCCTCGCCCGACGCCGGCGAGGCGAGGGCCGCCCTCGCCTCGCCGGCGTCGGGCGAGGGACCCTCGCCCCGCCCAGGCGAGGGCGGCCCTCGCCTCGCCGGCGTCGGGCCGGGGCCAGGGGCCCTCGCCCCGCCCAGGCGAGGGCGGCCCTCGCCCGACGCCGGCGAGGCGAGGGCCCTCGCCCGCCCAGGCGAGGGCGGCCCTCGCCCGACGCCGGCGAGGCGAGGGCCCCTCGCCCTCGCCCGACGCCGGCGAGGGCCGCCTCGCCTCGCCGGCGTCGGGCCGGGGCCAGGGGCCCTCGCCCCGCCCAGGCGAGGGCGGCCCTCGCCCGACGCCGGCGAGGCGAGGGCCGCCCTCGCCTCGCCGGCGTCGGGCGAGGGACCCTCGCCCCGCCCAGGCGAGGGCCGCCCTCGCCCGACGCCGGCGAGGGCGGCCCTCGCCTGGGCGGGGCGAGGGCAGCCCTCGCCGTCGCCGGCGAGGTCGCCGGAGACCTCGCCGGCGACCAGAAAAAAGAAAAAAAAAATAGAAAAAAAAACAGAAAATGGGGATAGTCAATGTTTGAATTGTTATAAAAAGATGTCTAGTGAATTGTTATAAAAAAGATGTTACTTTCTAGCGAAAGTCAATGTTTGAGGATGGCCAAAAGGAGATTAACTTTGACCGAACGATTGAAGTAAATTACCCCAAAAGTCTTAAACCTTTCGTATAGAGTCTAAAACGATCAGATGGTTTTTCGGGTCACGTGTGCCGATTCCCTCGATGGGATCTCATGCACACAGAAGACTATCGTTATCGATATGTGATATAACAGGACGTGTGAATGTCTATATCATGTTATGAAGTCAATCCTTATGACGTTGAAAGTAGCAACAACCTAAGGAGATTGAAAAAAAAAAGAAAAATTCCCCTCCTCCCACATTCCCAAATCAAAGCACAAATATAAAATAATAATTCTACACAAATCTTCAATCTCAAAGATGGTACACCATTCAAGTCAGAATTTCCAAGGTTAAAGATCACACACGTCTTGCTGATTCTGCACACGTCTTCTCCTATTCCAAGATTGACCTGTCATTTCGTAGACAATACTCAATCTCTCCTGATGATATTCCACTGTGTTTTATCGACCCCCACGCGAAGGAAAAAAAAAAACAGTGAAAAACCAGCTCTCGGATTTCATACAGCCTGGACATGGACAAGATGTCATTCTTCCATCATTTTTGTTTTCTTTCCCTGTAGTCTGCACTGCGCTCTTGATCTTATCCCAAAGGTAAAGAAAGGTCGAATCCTGCACTGCTCATTCCTCAACTTTCTTACAAACGCTTCTGCTTCGCGAAAAATTCTTTCTTGCAAACAAACACTTTCAAAGAACGATACTTCCCGCCATCAAAGAGAAAGCCTATACGTAACATTTTTCGTTCACCGGTCTTTTACTCAAAGCGCCGCGAACAATTTAGTTTCCGTAAAGAAGGGCACTTTAGCCAAATGTGGGCATTGCTTGTCCTTGGAATTGGAAGAAAGGCCAACGGAGTGGTTTCTCAAAAACGAATTCTGTCGTCCTGTCTTGTGTCTGTACTCTGCAGAGAGATGCCCACCCCCACCCCCACTTGGTTTCTTGATTTTCTGAAAAGAGAGCAGAGGAACGAGCAGTGGAGTCCGAAAGTGGGGAATGGGCCGAATCGACCCGACATTGGAACCCGGTTATGGATTGAAGAATTAGATTACGGAAAAACGGGGGGAAAGGACGAATACATGCAATCACGCATATTAGCAACACGACAAATTTCACTTGATATCTTCGACATGGAGTACCCACCTAATCGAGTTTCCCCCCCTTTTTTTTTCGCATTTCCTTGCCTTTTTCCGCACAATTATAGGTGTTGAAATTCCAATTCGAATACTGGAATCGTACCCAATCTGCCGTCCAAAAGTTCGAAAACCTCTTGGAAAGTAGACATTTCATTCATAGCGAGGCATCGAAGCACAGTTGATTGATTAGCTGTGGGGTACGATTTGCCTATTTGGCTTTCATGCGAATTCGATGTGTCTTGACTTTCCATGCTTCGGAAATAGAGATTGGATCTTCACAAACGTCATTTGTTGGAGTTTGTCCAGCTAAAAAACATCCTTACCAAAAAAAAAAAAAACATTATAAACTCGGCAATTTCACGTATGGACATGGATGTTGTTTTATGAACTTTTCAAGCTCGACCTAGAGAAGTAAAGGAGATTATTTGCAAGGACCTTTTTCTTGGCCAGAAATCACCAATAAAAACGTTATCATATACATATTTTAAATTTATGAACCCAATAATTATGCAATCGAAAATCCAAGAAAAATAGGTTGTTTTGTATTTGTTTCTAATCGAATACATTTCTCAGCAAAAAAAGAAAAAATATAATTTGTTTTCCTCTAGCCGAACGCTGTCGGATGGTAGACGGCCATTTACAAAAGGGAAAATGACACAAATAGTCCTTGAACTTTGACCTAATGTGCAATTTAGTCCCTGAACTTTTAATTTGTTCAATGTAATCCCTGAACTTTAATCTAATGTTCAATTTGGTCCTTGAACTTTTGATTTGTTCAATGTGGTCCCCGAACTTTTAATATGTATTCAATTTAGTCCTTGAACTATTTGAAAATGTTCAACATAGTCCTTCCATTAATTCAAGTGTAGGGACTATATTGAACATTTTCATATAGTTCAGGGACTAAATTGAACACATATTAAAAGTTTAGGGATCATGTTGAACAAATTAAAAGTTAAGGGACCAAATTGAACATTATGTTAAAGTTCAGGGACTATATTGAATAAATTAAAAGCTCATGGACTAAATTACACATTGGGTCAAAGTTCATGGACTATTTGTGTCATTATCCCTTTACAAAAAAAACAGTGGGGCCCAAGGGAAAGGAACAATTGTAAACCGAAGTAACTCTGATGGGCCCTGTAATATGGGCTCATGGGCCTTCAACAGGAGCTAATGGGCTTAGGAGTTGGCAACATGGCTTGGAAAGTGGGCTTGGACAATCTGAAGCAAGAGATAACTAGGAGATGTCTTGTGAATGAATTTTGATAAAAGATGTAACTTTCTGGTGTAAGCCAGTGTTTGAGGATGGCCAAAAGGAGATTTGAGTAAAATTCCCTGTAAAAACTTTGACAAAACGATCGAAGTAAGTTAACCCAAAAGTCCCAAATGTTCTGTACAGAGTCTCGTGCAAGTTTTAGTGCACCACACATGAAAACGATCAGATGGTCTGTTAGATTATATGTGTTCGCTCCCTCAATAGAGTCTAGTGCACATAGGAGACTCTTATTATTGATATATGATATAAAAGGACATGCGCATGTCTATATGATGTTATGATGGTCACTTCTTATACTGTTCAAAGTATCAACGACCCAAGAAGATTGACAAAAAAAGAAAAATGCCCCTCCTCCCACATTCCCTGTCAAAGCACAAAGATGAAATAATTATTCTATACAAATCTTCCATCTCAAAGATGGGTGATTCAAGCGAGAATTTCCAAGGTCAAAGATCTCACACGTCTTGCTGATTCCGCACAAGTCTCTCCTATTCCAAGATTGACCTGTCAATTCGTTGACCATACTCAATCTATCCTGATGATATTCCTCTACGTTTTATCGACCCCCACATGAAAAAGGAAGAGTGAAAAACCAGCTGTCGGATTTCATACGGCCCCAGGACAAGGATAAGAAGATGTCATTCTTCCATCATTTTTTTTTTTCCCTGTGGTCTGCACTGCTCTCTTGATCTTATCCAAAAGCGCAAGAAAGGTTAAATCATGCACTGCTCATTCCTCTAATTTCGTACGAATGCTTTCTTGGAAACAACACTTTCAAAGAACAATACTTCCACAGGGAAAAAAAAAGAACAATACTTCCACCGTCAAAGAAAACGTTTACCCGTGATTTTTATCGTTTATGTGATCTTTTTTTAAGCATGACGAACAATCGATTTTCTGTAAAGCAAATCGCTTGCCTTAGCAAAACAAGAAAAAGAAAGAGCACTTTAGCCAAATGTGGGCATTGCTTGTTTTTAGAATTGGAAGAATGGCCAATAAGGTGGTTTCTCAAAAGGGAGTTCCGTCATGGTAAGGGACTTTCCGGTATGGAGAGCAAATTTTCCGTAAGTTCTCTCCATATTTCTTCTCTCCGAAAAGAAAAATATAAAGAGGAAACTTACGAGTCATTAGGTGAGGAAGATAGATTCCGCGTCAGTCTCGATTGGTTATTGCCGGTTAAGAAAAATATAGTAGCTTCTCGGACCTGAGGTGACAAGTGGGAAGCTTCGGCTCCTTATGGTTACCCTGTGCTTGGCAAAGTATCTAGTAATCAGATGTGGGCATTGCTTGTTTTTGGAATTGGGAGAAAGGCCACTGGAGTGGTTTTCTCACGAAGGAATTCTGTCGTCCTGTCCTGTGTCTGTACACCGCGGAGAGATGCCACCCCCACGCCACTTGGTTTCTTGATTTTCTCAAAAGAGAACAGAGGAATGAGCAGTGGGAGTCCGAAAGTAGGGAATGGGCCGAATTGACCCGGCATTGGAACCCGGTTATGGATTGAAGAATTAGACTACGGAAAAAGGAGGGAAAAGGACGAATGTATGCAATCATGCATCTTAGCGAGACGACAAATATCACTTGAAATCTTCAAAAATGGAATACCCACCTAATTGAATTCCCCCCCCCCTCCCTCCTTTTTTTTATCCTTTTCGCATTTCTCGGCCTAATTATGATTGTTGAAATCTCAATTCAGATATTGAAATCGTATCATTTCTCTGTACAAAAGTTCAGAACCTCTCGTAAAGCAAATGTTCCATTCATAGCCGGGCATTGAAGCATAGTTGATTTGATCGATCGACTAGGGATACGATTCACCTGTTCGATCCTGATGCGAATTAGATGCGTCTTGGCTTTCCATACTTCGGGAATAGAGAGATTCACGGGTCTTTCACAAATGTCATTTGTTAGAGTTTGTCGAACTAAAAAACGTTATAAACTCAGCAATTTCACAAACGAGCACAAAAATATTACTTTGTGAACTTTTCAAGCTCGACTGCAAGGGGAGAAAAAGAGAATGATAAAATAATTCAGAAGGACCTTTTTCTTGGCCAGAAATTACCAATAAAAATCCTTAATAAGATTATTAAATTTATCATATTTTTTTAAAAAAAATTATGAACCCAATAATTATGCCATCGAAAATCCAAGGAAAATAGGTTGTTTTGTATTTGTTTTAAATCAAATACATTTCTCAGCAAAAAAAGAAAAAGATCATTTCTTTTTCTCTAGCGGAACGCTGTCGGATAGTAGACGGCCATTAACCAAAACAGTGGGGCCCAAGGAAAGGAAACCGTGTGGAATGATCTAGAACCACACGTGCGGGCAGGGGGGGGGGACAGCCAGCTGTGTTTCCCAGGCCCCACACGCTTCGGGATTCATGACGTCGCATCCTCCACGACGGAAAAAGACAAAAACCTATTTACTTATTGGCGGCTTCTGTCGTCGTCTCCTGCCACGTGTTCGCACACTGGCCGTACGGACTGGCCGAAATGGGCTGTCTTAGGAAAAGTTTTGGGCTAGACACCAGGGGTGTGCAAAAGAATTGAGATCCATCTAAATCACTTGGGATTATTCGGAATCGGATCGGAATCGATGGTTCTCAAGGAAATCGGTTCAGTTTTCGGTTCTAACTTTTTGAAATCGGTGGGTACTGGTTCGGTTCCCGGTTTCGGGTGTGGAATTGCCCACCCGCCCACTCGGACCGGATTGGTAATACAATAATAATATATTTTATTTTTTTAATTTTTAACTAAAAAAATCTGACCAAAAAAAATTAAAAAAAGAATAAAATTTGTTATCATGTCTAAAGGTTTTGTGTAATTGGGATAACCTTGGTTATTTTTCTTAATAATTGATGGGTACCTACTTGATTTACGGATGATGTGGTTAATATAACCGATTATAGTGTATGAATTGTATGGAAAATTATGTTATTTTCTTTTTGTTCTGTTGATCTGATGTTGGTTCACAGATTTTTTTTTATTTGTCCAAGAAAACTTGTTGAGACCGATTTCATAGACCCACTCGGGAACCGGACCGGACCGGACCGGTGATCCGATTCTCGAGTGGATCCATGGAACTGACAAGTGGATCTCGGTTTCAATTTTTCGAACCGGTCTTGTAGCGGGCGGTCCACGATTCCGAGGCGGGAACCGTCCACCCAGATCATGCACACCTCTACTAGGTAGTCCTCGTTTATTTTGACAAAAAGAAAAATAATTTGAAAATATATTCTTTTAAAAATTATTTTTGTCATTGATAATAATTTATATTCAAATATTATCGTAGACAGTGAATTTTTCCTTCTATTTTTTTCATTTTTAAAAGCGACAGAAATATTATTCTTAGAGAAATATTTTCCAAAATCATTTATTTATCGCGAAATAAGCGCATCCTTTGATTGAATATAAATCAAGGTAACAAAATTGAGCGGCGTCCCGATTCCTCTCGTTGCATTTGAAATTTCGCAAACTCTCGTTTATTACTTTTGGGCACCGTTTAATTAGCAAAAAATTAAACGATTGAAAAAAAAATCCCTTAAAAAGGATCGTGTGCATCGCTCGTTATCAACGGATGCCTCAAGGGCACTTGTTCATCTCCAAAGCACTATTTTCCTCGTCTGTTATGCACAACCACTCTTTATCTATTTATTATTTATTTATAACTATTATCGCAATAATTATAATTAATAAGCGCTCGGAGAATACTTAGTTCACAATACCCTATTATCGGATTCGACGGGAAATACTATACTTGTAAGGAAATTCAATAAGTGAAGGTGAGGACTCCATGGTCCAAAACTCTAAAGCAGTGCACTATTGAATTCATAGATTCTCAGGTTCTTCAATATGAAAGGGCACCCACCAAAAAAGCAGCAAAGCAATGCAACGTACCAAAAGCAACGATGCTCCCTTTCCCATTCTAATCATGCACATAATTGACAGATAACCGACAAAAAACAAAGTTTGAAATCTCATTAGCGGCCGCAATTCGAACCCCACCAAAGGGTAGGTTTTTTTTTTTTTTTTTCATTTTTCTTTATGAGACAACGAGTGATCTCAAAACACTTATTAAACATATTTAATAAAAAATTATATGATTTTTAATATATTAATTACACATATCCCATGCCAATAAATGCATCGGAACTGAAAAAGAAATTATGGGACATTTTTAAGTAAAGTCCCTTTTATTTATATTCTCCAAGATTTAGAAGGCCGCCGCTGAGCTGATTGAAATCCCATCTTCAATAAATTCATTTACAACGCATGACGAAAATAAAAGAGTTAATACCACAAAAAAATTATATACTGATATATCTGTGATAAATTTGCTCTAAATTACTTTTTTTAGTACCAAAAAGCCAAAACAGGCATATTTGTGATAAATTTATCCTCCGTTAATTTTCATTAAATTGTATTAATATAACGAAAAACTTCAAACTGGTACATCTTTAGCAAACGAAGATAAAACCCCAAACTGATACATCCGTCAATTGCCACGTGTCATTAAACTAAGCAATTTGACTATAAAATTTGAGATTAACGGAGAGTAAATTTGTCATAAATATATCAGTCTGAGGTTTTTAGTGATCGAAACCGTTAATTTTCATTAAATTGTATTAATACAACGAAAAACCCCAAATTGATATATCTTTTAGCAAATGAAGATAAAATCTCAAATTGATACACCGGTCAACTGCTACGTGTCATTAAATTAAGCAATTTGACTATAAAATTTGATACTAACGGAGAGCAAATTTATCATAAATGTACTAATATGAGGTTTTTAGTGATAGAAAAATTAATTTTGGGTGAATTTATCATAAGTATACCGATTTTGGATTTTTCACGGTATAAACCCAAAATGAAAAGAACAACAAGATGTTATGTATTAGTGCCACTGAATGGACAACCGGTGGAGTTGAGGAACTTTTTCAATTTTGAAAATACTCCCTTTGCCTTTTGACATTGCGTAAGTGTTTCCAAAATTGAAATCCTTCAGTTAAACATGTGTTCGTGGGTACAGCACGAAAATTTTGCATTTTCGAATGACCCGAGATGAACCAAAACGAAGTAAATCCGACATGGAGCTTTGTTCAACTTGATTGCTCCGTCCGGCCATGCATGCTCTTAAATGGTTGGGGGGCAAGAAAAGAGCGCGACAGAGCAGTAATTGTTCGAGAAATACGAGTACATCGAGCCATTTGTTAAGCATACTTAATATGAGAACAATACGGACTTTTCGGAAGTATTGGAAGTAGAAATTGAGAACGGCCCAAGCGTCGGCATTTCTCGATTAGTTATTCAACAAATGCCTCGAAAACGCTTGTCGTTGTAGAACTCAACATTCGTAGGGAGTATAGACGGGGCCATATAAAAAGAACTTCGGCTTCGGAAAATGTTACAAAGTGCCTCTGAAATGTTTTTTTAACGGTTGTTAATTGTGCTCTAAAAAGATAATGATTTTCATCATTTCGAAGCATGTGAGATGATGCACTTCTCAAATTTTCAAACTGTATTAATATATGCGTATGTTTAGCGATCGTGACCGGTGTGTCTTTAAGGCACCCGTTAATAACATTTTTATTATTTTTTATTTACCTTTGAGGAATTATTAATTAGAGAAAAGATCACAAAAAATCCTAAATTATGCCGCTTGTGATACATTTACCCTCAACTGTTTTTTGTGACACAAAAAATTCCAAACCATGCTATTTGTGACACATTTACCCCATCGTATTTTAGTCCATGAGCATTTTCGTCTTTTTTGCTTTTTTTTTTCTTTTCCGGTAAGAATGGCCCTTGCCCAACGCTAGCGAGGGTCGCCCTCGCCAGATTTGGCAAGGGTCGCCCTTGCTTGAGTTGGGCGAGAGTCGCCTCACCTGGGCGAGCGAGGGCGGCCCTCGCTGAAAAGGAAAAAAAAAAAGCAAAAATGATGAAAATATTAATGAATTAAAGTACAATTGGGTAAATATATCACAAATAGCATAATTTGAGATTTTTGATATCATAAAAAAAATTCGGGATAAATATATCACATGTGAAATAATTTGTAGTTTTTGGTGATTTTTTTTGTAATTAATTATTAGATATGTAGGTTAGTGGTGGCCACGGTTTGGAACCGGCCGGTTCCGGTTCGGAACCGGCGGTTCCGGTTCGTGGCCACACATGAACCGGAACCGGAACCGCCCCTAGCGGTTCCGGTTCCGAACCGGCCGGTTCCGGTTCCGGTTCCGATTCGGAATTTAAAATTTTAAAAAATAAATTATAAAATAAAAAATAAAATAATTATAAAAATATGAAATAATGAATTATTCAATATAAATTATAATCAAAATGAAAATTATAGGGGTGATCGGTTCCCGATCGAAACCGGGAACCGAACCGGTAAGACCGGTCTTTTAATTTTAGAACTAAGAACCGAACCGGCAAACCATAGAACTGAGAACCGGACCATTGGTCCGGTCCGATTCTAGGCGGTCCAATGAAACCCTTTGCTCTTAATTAGCAAAAGATCGTAGCCACAAAATGCATACAACTTCACATTTTCATGGCTTGGCTTGGATTTTATAAACAACTCCTTTGATGGTCTCTTCATTCCCATTCGATGTGGGACTCTTGGCATTTGCATGAAGACAAAGCCAAAAGGCATTCAAGGCAAACTGAGAGTCCCACATCGAATGGGAATAAAGAGACCATCAAAGGGGTTGTTTATAAAACTCAAGCCAAGCCTTGTAATTAGAGTTCAATACACCCAAGCCAAGCATTGCAATTGAAAATCAATGCACTTACAATGCATGGCAATTAGAGTTTAATTTGTTTTATAAAAAAAATTAAATAATGAAATTTTTTTAAAAAAATTTCATTATTATTATTTTTTTATAAAATTTTTATTTATTTTTTATTTAGTAGAACCGGCCCGGAACCGGCGGTTCCGGGCCGGTTCAAATTTTTCGGGAACCGGAACCGGGCCCGTATGCCACGGGCCGGTTCCGGTTCCGAACCGCGGGCCCGGTCAACGGTTTCGGGCCCGGGTTTGACCGGTCCGGTTCCGGGCCGGTTCCGAGCCAAATCGGCCCGTGGCCACCACTAATGTAGGTGGTACTGACCCTTTGCAGTTTTTGGTGATTTTTTTTCTAATGAATTATTAGATATGTAGGTGGTACTGACCCTCACAACTCAGGATCAGGAAGAGTAATTGCTGAACAGCTGGATTGGGCATGAGATGAGCTTGACTCACAGTACTGCCAGCTCCCTCAACTTCGGGACACTCCCCGCACGATGCTGTACTCCATTTAAAAGGGCATGCAACTTGGGAAGATCCCCCCCCAAACAAGACAAACTTTTGACACAGATTTCTCGTTGATCTTTCTTGGGGATTTTATGATCTTTCTAAGTTAATTATATTCAACAGGTGTTCGGAATCACGCTCGTCGACACGGCTCAAGAAAAAAAGGAAACAGAGAAGGTCAAAACCCCCCCTGAGATCTTTCCATCCCCTCCTCCACCACTGTCCTACATTCAGTGCTTCCCGTACCCAGGCACAATCCATGCGTGCACGCAGTCCTTGACCCAGTCGCGTGATTGCGACGCTCGAACCGATGAAGATGAAGAACTTAGAGACGAGCTTGGCATCGAGGCCCGGCGCGATCCCGATGTATCGGAGTGGTCTTTTCTCAGGCTAAAGAGAATTCGATCGATTTTATTGCGCTTATCTGGTTGATTCCGATATGAAATATTCACTGACTTTGATTAACGATTTCCTTAACTGCTGTACCAAAAGGAAGCTGTACATTGCAAAAACTTTACAATAACTTCACATTTCCCCCTCCCCCCCCCCCCCCAGTTCGGAACGCTCAAAACGAGTAAGTTATCATATACGTCCCCGGATCAAATGACCCTGACCGGCGGCGAACGTTGACGATCGAACGTCGATGCAGCCATGCGGCTAGTGTTGGTTGAGGCTGTCCCACAGGGACGTGCAGCGCCGTCGGGCAAACCCGACCCTTCGCTTCTCCAGGTCATAAACCACCTCAAAACCCTGCTGCTGATAATTCCCCAGGATGGCTACCGGCCCACCTTCCGCCTCGGCCTCATCCCCGCCGTTCATCAGCATCAAGCACCCCACTTGCGACCGCCTCCCGCCGCCGTTGCCGCTGTCCATGAAGTCGTAGAAATAATTCCTCCTGGGAAGCACCACGCTGGACCCCCGCCCCACGAAATGCAATGTAACAGTAGGCACGCTCGCGATCGTATCGTTGTCGAAGTAGTAGCACGGGCTCAGCCCCGTCTCGTCTTCTATTTCGGTCGCCCGCTTATGGACTTGGCCGAGCCGCCGCTCGAACTCGGCGACCACCGAGCCGTACAGGCCAGCAGGCAGCATGGTGAACGTCGTCCCCGAGTCGACCACCATCCCGCCATTCCCGCGGCCGTCCACAGCCTTCAAATTCTCCGCCGCCGGAATATGCTTCCGGCCCACGGATATTCCCTGCAGCCCGACGCAGTAGAAGTATGGATGCTTCGGGTTGTCGAGCATCTCGGTGTACACGAACTCCGCCTCCTCGTTGCCGAACACTTTCTCCTTCCGCCCTAGGATGAGGGGGCTCGGCCGGCGAACTCGGTCCGGCTCGAAAGAGTGAGACACCAAACAATAAGAAAACCGGTTGCCCAACTGGGGCGACAAGCGGGCGAGCTGAGCCGGCAAAGAGAGGGAGCCGCGGCCGAACCCGGCGACTCCGACCGGCTCTCCAAGGGCGGAGTGGGCACACCCGAAGGTGAAATTACGAAGGACCAATGCAGGAGGAGACGTCGGGATGGAAACGGAGTGGCGATACAGGGTGGCAACGAAGCTGCCGTCGCCGTAGGCGTAGTAAAACTGTGGGCAAGAGAAGGAGGCGCAGTCGGAAATTTCGATGGACTCAAGCGGGCAGCGAGCTGCAGCGCAGAGGTCGGAAGAGGAGAGAGAGGAATGGGCGGCCGCGCATGCAGGGGACTTGCAAGAGACGGCGGAGGTGGAGGAGAGGTTGAGGGCAACGGCGGGGTGGCGGCCGTTGGGGTTGGGCTTGCCCTCGCAGAGGATGCAGTCGAAAGGAGCGCAAGGGAACCAGACGAGGTCGCTGCCGGTGTCCATGAAGAGGGAGACGGACTGGGGAGGGTGGGAGTCGAGGGTGAAGCTGAGGGTGTAGTCGCTGCCCGGGGACAGAGGGAGGGAGACCTGGCGGCGGCCGCGGCGGGAGAGGTGGCGGCCGAGGCGGTGGTGGCGGAGGCGGGCGGCGGAGCGGGCGGAGGCGGACTTGAGGAGGAGGTGGTGGGTGATGTTGAATCGGGAGGTGGAGAGGGAGTTGGTGAGGGGGAGGAAGACGGGGGCGGAGGATGTGATGGAGGAGTGGTGGGCGATGAAGAGGAGAAGGACGAGGAGACAGAGTGAGGACGACGCCATTTGAGGCTTCTGGAGTTGGGACGGGGGGATAGAGAGGAAAACAGAGTGCTCTGTTTCTTTGGGTGTCGGTGTCATGCCACCGAAGACGGTTTTGAGAGGGTTTTAAAGAGGGGATGAAGGGAGGAAGATGTGCGTCGTTTAATAGATTCCAGTAAAATCAAAATCACACGCGTTAAATGCGATGCATTACTGGCGGCCTAAGGAAAAAAGGGTTAAAAGGACAGAAATTTATCACGAGCTTTCCAGCTCTATTTACTTTCAGTAGCTTTTTTTCCACAGAGAATTATGGATAAGCACTGGAGTGTTGACTAGCAGTCCTAATCATTGGAGTACTTCTGGTTCATTTAATAGTCGGATTTGATGGATTGGAGATGGGGACGACGCATCCGTGAAGTTTGGTGGCAGTAAAAAATCAGGGGCGAGGCTTGGCTCCGCCGGTATAGTTCTAAGCTGTTTCTCTACCCAATAAAAAATAGAGAGAAAGTTCGAAGCTGTTTCGTCAGGTGAAGAAGGGAACCAAACAAATCAAATCGGAAAAGAAGCGCCTTTAAATCCAATTTAGGATCGGCCATTGTCACAATCAAATCGAATAGGAGAGAATTAAAACAGGTTTTATCGACGAAATGTCGCTAGACATTTGTTAGATATCCCACAGAAGAAAAATTTAACAGTTCGAAAACATTGCTTAAACAGTTAATGAAATCGCAATGCATTGAAAACTATAACTACTATTTTGATTTATTACTTAACAAAGCCCGAGAACGCTTCCCAACAAATTTTTAGTTAAAAAGGCAGAGAAGTTGACAACCAAAAAGAGAATCGTAGCTTTCAACAAAAGAAAACAAAAGGAAATATCGTTTATAAGAAGAAAGGCTCGTGTTTCCACTCTGTATAAACCCATTCCGGATCCCCATTGATACAATCAAAATGGACCAATTGAGAGAGGGGGAGAGATTAGGAAGAGTTGCCAGCAGAATAAGAGTAGGGCGTGTGAAAACTCTTGCAAAGGGTTGATCGTGGGAAGTCGAATGAACCAACAACGCTTGCTCATACCGCAAAGTATATCGCGTTATATCATAAACTCCTTGAACCCTAACATCAACTTGTTAAGATAATCCTTCTTTAATAATGGCAAATCCAAGGTTGCTCCACGAGGTGGATACATGCTGCTGCCAACCCCCATGCTTGGATTCACTGAATGGCATAAGCAAATAAGCCGGTGAGAAAAATTTGTCTCAGGGTTCGGACCAGGCAGCCGACACACGTGCACGGCCTGAGACCCACGTGCATTATTGCTGAGGAAAGAGACCAGCGAAGGCTCATATCAGGAGCTTCACTTCAGTGTTCAGGAATTGAGACTGATGTCCGAGTTAAATCCCTTACTGAGGACCAGTAATGAAGGTAGGGCCACGATCAGCAATTCCAGCCCCGAGAGTTTTGAGTTAAATCCGATTTCTCAAGTTGAGCTACTATGGCCCCATCCAATCCAGTCAACCAATATCATCCGCGGCCCACAAGATTTCGTAATCCCACTGAAAATATCCCAACATACATATAGTCAGATCGACCAACGCCCTGCACCTAGACGAATCAAGACATCATCTAAAGATGTCGTGCCTTTTCCTTCACGTACCAAACTACTAATTAGTGCCCAAGAAGGGAGAGTTTGCAGGGCTCTTTCTCTTCCTTCCCTGCGATTTTCAGAAGCATTCCGTGTATCGATCAACTCACATTGATCACGTACCTTCAAAGTATCAGTGTGGCCAAGACATTCTTCCCCCCCTTATTCAATCATTTAACTAAATTCTCTTTCTGGTCATAACCAAAATCAAAGCATCGATAGGACTATCCAACAAATGAAACGTCCAAAACTTGTTGTCGCTTTCGCCACACTGTAAGGGACAGCCCATTTGGGTTCCACCAACCATTCCTATAAATGTCCCAAACGGATATTTCAATTCAGAGATATCCACTTGCCTATCACCGCTGGCTAATAGAGCCTGTGCTTTTCATATTTCAGGAGATAAAAAAATTACCTAAATCACAGATAATTAGGATTAGACGGCTTATACACCATGAATCCAGTATCATCTATATGATATTGCTGTATATGAGAGCTCACAAAGTAGGAGAGACACCAGTCTACTTTGAGCGTCAACTTGCTCTGGATGATCTGGTAGACAACCTATATTTCTGGTGACAATAGATTGACTAATCAGTTCACTCAGATGCTAAGGGCCACTAATAAATTGAGGGCGCTATGGGGAGAACGGCGACAATTCAAAGTGCCAATCAGCCAACCACCGTGGGAACCATCTCCACAAAGTCCAACTCATTGATTGTACCAGAAACCACAGCTCCTTTCTTGCAGCCGTGAGATCATCGATTTCCTTCCATTCAATTATTGAATTTTCCAAGTCTTTCTATACTCTAAAAAAAGGCATCTTTAAGGAGGATTCCTTCCAACCTCGCATACCTGAAAACTTCACGTTTGGACTTAGCTCATCACTTAATATGGTCGCTGCTGGCTCCATAAGTTTCACAGATCAATCATGTTATAGCACACATCAGCAAATATACATACTACACACACTTGCAAGGTGCATCATGTCCTTTGCTCCGCTTTGCAAAAGTAGGATAGACCATCAAGCCATTGTTCAAGTGAGCACCGTAATAATTCAAATCAGCAAACAATCGCAGCTTCACCTCCAAGTTACCACCAGTCTAACGCAATCTGTACAAAATGGAAAGGATCTGGATCCATCCACAGTCTGCTGCACAAGATACTGAACAAACTACAGACTTCACCAGGCGTACACCAAACCATCAGACAGTTTTACAAGATATAAACAGATTTTAACGCCATTAAATGGCATTCAAGTTCATAATAGCAATGACATTCTGCGGACTGTTCTTAAACTAAAGCAGCGAACTGATGCCTACAAGCACCTCAGCTCGGAAACTGATTCCTATTTAGAATTGATAGTGTCGAGTAAATCTCACAAGCATTTTCTGATGTAGTTTCCCGGCCAAATCAATCGAAAGAGAGAATGGTCCATTCTCGCTTTCAGACCCTTGCTCATAGGCAGTTATTGAAGAAAATCATAAGAATTGGTACATACATTGGACAGCAACTCATTACTTAGTCATGATAATTCCTGGGACTTGCAACAATTACAGATATCATCTTAAACTTTCCCTTACCAGCAATTTGCATTGCACCACTAGTATCAGAATCCCACACTTTGCACCCTGAAGAACTACAGTTTGTATGTTTGAGTCTACACCATTGGGAAAAGGTTAGAAAAATTACACAAGGGTGCAAAGTAGAATTTCCTTGAAACCTTAAGGTGCAAAGTCTGGGGTTTAAAAACAGAGGGTCAAACTATAAGTTTGAAAAATACAGGGTGCAATGTGTAACTAAGGATAAAGTTGTGGATGGTTTTTATAAAATTGCCCAATGTAAATTATTTACAGTATGCAAACATTGGCCGTGTCATAATCTGCACATGAATCGATTCAAAGCAAACAACTTGGTTTCTTTCCCAAACCTATAAGATAAATGCACAAACTGCTCCCCCCATGTAGATGTCTTTACTTTGGTTGCATTGGCGATAATCACAGAAACTACAACAGCTTTTTGATATTCAGTTAAACTGAATAATAGCAAAGATAACCAAACACCCAAAAAACGCAAATACAGCCATATCAATTTTGCCATCTTCTGGAAGATTACAGAGTAAGCATGCCAAGGTTAGGAAATAACATTACAGGAGGCCTAGCCAAAAATACTCATTCATCTGAAATATCAACTATAATATTAACTTCTAAAAGTTTGGAAACAGCAGTTAGAGGAAAAAAGTTTTATTTCTCTATAAACAAAAAAGTCCAGAGCCATAGACACATGGATCTTGGTAACTTCATCCTTGAATAAACTGATTGCACAGGGGAAAAAGGCAAACCAAATTGTAGTGTGGATATGACTCCATGTACTAGGTAAGTCTTTGCCAATAGGCACAGAGAGAAACACGCTTGACCTCAAACAAATCAGCACCTTATCATTCGAGGCATATCAGACATATTAAACACATCATATTCGCACCATAAGTAATATAAGGGAACTTCCAATTTATAAATGTGGTTAAATATATCCAATTCCAAATCAGAAAGTCAATACAAGTCAATTGAAGATTAAGGTTATGCATGACTTGGTTACTCTGGTTTCAGTTTGTCCAATAACTTCTCTGCTTCAATAAACCCACCGAGTGGTCCCAATGACAAGTACTTCATATGTTTCCATCTGTATAAGCTCTTCAATGGTTAAACTAATGCGTTTAGAACTTCATTTAAGTACAATTATGGTACCGAGGGTAACAACTGTCAAAACATATTTAAGCATTTGAGCGTGCAGTGAGGAAAGAAGGTTACCTGGGTATGAAAGGCAGTGCCAAACAATGAAGATGCAAATGGTTGACAGTGTTGAATGGAGGCTGATGAAAGCCAAACCTGTTAACATAAATATCCGGCAAAGGAAAAGAAAATTGGTCAAAATGGTGAAATTAGACACAAAAGCTTCTCCCAGTTGCAAGCAAGGGAATCATAGACACACGAATTGAATGGCAAATGGCAATTACTTCTGCAAATGACAGCATTATTATGTTCATATCAACTGCTTGCGATGTGTCATTTGGTACCGATATTATCGAACTCGAAAGCATAATCCAAAGTCCAGCATTGCACTTGAACGTTAACGAAGACTGGAGAAACAAATGCATGACCAGGGACCAACAAATCAAGCAAGTTGATTAACAATGATTACATTAACAGATTTCAGGCGATAATCATCAACACAGACTGAGATACTTTTGTCATATATTTTTCCAAAGTAAAAGAATACATAAATAAATGAATATGTAAATAAACATAAGTATGTGTAAGAGATGGGATAAGCACTGAATTTGATAAAATTTTCCCCATAAGGATAGGCTGTCAATCACTCTACTCATCTTCCACAAAGACATTAAGGATAGATGGTGGGAACACAGTTTAGCACTTGTAACAATGCACCACTAACGATTCCCATTCACATGAAATTTACAGAAAGTAAAAGATCCTAGCATGAGCTATAACAGCAAGCAAATCTAACGAGGACAATTTTCCAGCACAAGTGACTGGCTATTTAATAATTTGACAGGATACCGGCAAGAATATCTAAATCTCCAGCACAATTTTCCAGTTCCATCAAACACATTGCAAACTCTCTAACAACTAGAGGAGTGAATGCTGATTACTGTGTCTTCCACATCAGTTTAATTGCAAGGATGCATAATAACACGGTTACACGAAATCAAAGGGATCAAAACTCCATGTGGCTGAAGGATGCAAAAAAGTACCTGTATTGCTTTGACTGAGGCACGTCTCTCCGTAAAAGCATTCTCCCCACATCCAGCATGTGAGTCACTGGATGAATAGAAAATGAGAGAGCGGATAAATACCTAGAGGTCCCGTGCTCTCGAATGAGTCGTAAACAACGGATACAATTACCTAAGGTATAATCTTCAGCTCTCCTTTTGAGGTCTCTCACAGTCGAAATGTGCTCCACTGGAATCACCAAATAATGCCTGTTGATCAGGCATCGAGCTTAAGATTTTCAGTCATCCTGAGAGTGCAGCAAAAGAGCCGCAAATCAAAGGGTGAAATCATTTCGAGCAAATGCCGCGATCCGTGCCGTGGCAAGCACATCTTAAACTCCACAATAGCATATTAGCATGTCTCTTAGGGGTTACCACCAACTCATAACAGGAAAGCATAAGAGGAAAGTGATCAACAGCCTGATCGCAATGAAAACCACCACGACCACAAAGGGAAGAGAACAGATCAATGTTTCATCTCACAAACGCCCCAAATCAAACCAGGCAATCTCCAAAACACTGGCTCTACGCTCGGCAGTCTGCTGTGTAGATCGACCAATTCGATCGTTTGGGAACTCGAAGCGACAATTCGGGTCGAAACTAAAAGAAGAAATTCGAAGCATTCAAAATAATACGCTCTACTCTAATTCAAGGAACGCCTGAAAAACATCAAATCGCGTCGGAACCAACGGAATTTCGACTCGAACAAACCCCCCCTCCCCCCCCACCGTCATCTCATCAGAAAAATGATTTGGCACTCGTCGGCCCGTCCAGATCTCCAGAGGCAACAGCAGCGCGCGCTCGGACCGACCAATCCGCACAGATCATCCGGACCGAGTCGAGCGACGGCGCAAGATCGACAAGGCCCAAAAAGTTTCAGAGACGAGCTCGGACTCAGAGGCGGCATCCATTACACAGCTTTGACCCGAAACTAAAAGAGGAGCTCGAAGCACGATCCAGAGAAGCACCAATCGGGATAGGTAGCTGGGGAATTACCTGGACGCCGAGGGGTTGATGTCCTGGAAGGCGACCACTCGATCGTCCTGCAAGCGCGAGAGAGCAAGAGAGGCTCCATCAAAGCTTCCCAGGGGAAGCTGGGAAGGAAATCAAAGAGAGAGAGAGAGAGAGAGAGAGAGAGGGAGACGAACGGAGTGGAGGAGAGAAGTGGAGGTGGAAGAGCGGGCCATCCGGCAGAAGATGCAGGCCGCCGCCGCCGCCTCCGCCTCTGCCGCGCCCGCCATTTTCGTGCCCCCGATTTACTCCTCAGGAGTTGAGGGTGTAAACGGTTCGATTAGACTCGGTTCGCAAATTTTTTTTTTGTAACATTAAGAAGTTGTTTCGCGAACCAAAATAAAAAAAATGATTATTTTTTTTATTATCCGAATCAAACCGAAAATGAACGAAATTTTGTCTCGGTTCGGTTCGGTTCCGGTTTCATGTCCGGTTCTCTGACCCTGCTCCAAAGTCAAAAGAAGGCACGGATTACACTAATGATAAGATTGTTGTTTTCAGTTTATCAACAACAACCAATTAGTTTTCAATTGTCCGAATACTGAAAAATCGAAAAATAGTTTTTTGAAAACAGTTTTCATTTTGTTTCGTTGAAAGCTTCATGATAAAGAAAATCATTTTCCATGAAAATCGATTTTAAGGACAATGGTTACATTTCATTTATTTGATAGTTTATGAAAAGTGATTTCCTTCTTGCTAGAAAAAAAAAATCGTATTCTCTCGATCTAAGCTTATTGTTTTTTGTCCATGAAAAATGTCTTCCGTGGATCGATTAGTTTCCGTCGTTCAAACACCGGAAAGTCAATTTCTGAAAAACAGCTTTTCTATAAACAAATGGACCCATATACTTGCACCTATAATAAATCATGCCCGCTCAAGAATATTTTGATAAATGACAGCCATATATGATAATTGATAATGAAACTATTGCATTGTCGTAGTAAAGGCTAGGGGTGTAAATGGTTCGGTTCGGTTCGATTTTTCGCGAAAACCGAACCAAACCGAACCATTAAGGGTGCCCCATTGAACCCAACCGAAAACTCGATTTGGTTCGGTTTGGATCGGTTTTTTATTTCAAGTTCATTAAGCAAAGAGAGAGAGGAGAGAGGAGAGAGAAGGGAAGAGAGAGGGAAAAATAGTCCTAAACCGTTTTAATTCGGTTCGATCCGAACCGAACCGAAATAAACCGAATCGAAAAGAAAAATTGATTTATTTTGATGATCCGAACTGAAACCGAAACCGAACCGAAATGCACGAAATTTTCGGTTCGATTCGGTTCGGCTCGGTTCGTATTTCGGTTCGATTTTTCGGTTCGGTTCTGACACCCCCAAGTAAAGGCAGGTCAAATTCAGCCCACTCTTTGTCTACCTAAGTCAAATCTCCCTATATAAGCTACAATTCTCTTATTTAATTTGCGCATCTAGATTGACTCTTACGTTCTCCTTTTGATCAATTTAAATATCACAATTCATATATTTTGAATTTTTTAAAACTTAGAACAATTGAAATTTTCACAATATATAGATATTTACACATAAATTAACAGACAATTCTTAATAATTTTTTGAAGTCTATATTGTGCTTTATATCTTCGTGGGAAAGTGAAAAAAAATTGCTTTTTGGTTAAATTAAAGCTAAAACAAACAAATAAGGCCTCGCTAGTAGCTTATTAGCGCTAAGCTTGCAAATTGATCTTACGCTCAAAAAATTAAAAGGCACAGAAAATGCTTCCGTGCCGTTTTAAAAATTGAAAGATGAACCATTTTTTTTTACAAGGTATTCCTTCATCTCTATCATGAAAATGATTTTACAAGAAAATCAATCGAGGCTTTGTGGATGCAAGAAATTCAAGCTGAATAATGAACCCCAGTAAAACTTTCAAACTTCAATTGCCTAAAGAAGTATGGCGAAGCAGGAAAAAAATTGCTAGATAAACAGGTTGTCGTTCAGATCCGGTGCCCCTCGCGGGGTATAAACAGCACCTCATAGTCGCCCACCGTCACCTGTATTACCATGAAAATTACGAAAACGTGGGTTATGAACCGAGCCGGTTTCGCTTGAAAATGGATAGCAAAGATGCGCTACCTCGTATCTATTGCCACCGTAAGTATACTCTACGCGCAATCCTTTTGGCTCTCCAGGACAGGGATCGCAAAATCCCATAATTCCTGATTTCTTTATGCCTTCGTGAAGCTGCAAAAATCAGATTGGAAAGTGAGAACAAACACCCGACGCAGGCAGATAATGAAATCCCCAAGATTGCAGATGTATTTGTTGGCCCCATTGCGATGAACACCGAGCGTCACCTTTACGAGAGGGGCCTTGGTGTGGTTCGTTTTCAATGTTCATGAGAAGAAACATAGGCATGCGATAACCTAAATAAGTATCGTTGCATATGCAAGAATTGCTTCTGCATACTGGTGCCACCTTCCAAGCTTCTGCTTCCAATACACGCATGGATCACTCTGACTGAGAGTACATGATTGGACCTATGACGCTAAGCAGAAAATACTCTATTGGCGTAACTCCAGGCTCCTCTATTTCGAGAGAGCATACTTGTATTTTTTAGTCTAAACTGAAGGGCGCGCCTGTCATGCAGATTTCAGACAAAGGTGTCCGAATCTGGGGAGATGTGTGCAGCTTGACGCCTACTTTGGGGGAGAGGTTTCCGTGACTCAAACCTATGACCTCTAAGTCATAATAAAGTAACCTTATGTCACACCAAGGCCTTGCCCATTGCGGAACTTTTACTTTTGGTTAATAGAACTGTCTGAGAAACAAAAATAGAAAGGCAAGTCCTAAGCTGTTGATCAAGTGGTGGCTGCAGTCGATGCTAGGTCAAAGAACAGTAACGTTGAAGAATTTGACAAGAAAGAAAGTACATGGCGCGCAAAGATGGCAGAAGATAGGAGTAGCATACCTTGAGCTGCCCTGAATCAGTAACAAGAAAATTTAGAGGCAAGGTAACATCTATAACTTGGGAAGCCGATTCGGTGACTCCTCCTGATTGGTCAGATCTCTTCACATGTTTAAGATTCCCATATTTTGCTTTGGTGATAACTAGTCCACCAAGTTCCATTTGTTTGTTTCTTTTTCGATTTGCCACGTTTTCTAACAACTTCTGAGCTCTCTGAGCAGCTGCCATTGCTTCTTGTACCTACATGTCGCAACCATTCACTTAAGTATTTCCAATGAATACAAGGGACACTGTAGAGCAGTAAATGTTTTACACATACCTGCGTTGAAGTTTTCTCAAAATTCTCCAAAGCCTTCTGCCTTTCTCTCTTAAGGAAATAAGGCTTGACAACAAACTTCTGCAATCATGGAAGATATGTAGGTTGTATCAACTAATGACTTTTCTATCAGCAGTATGTCTAAATAATTAAACAGGTAAGTATGGGCCTTGTCAACCGGAAAGATGCTCTTCAAAATACTGCATTGTCTGAGAAAAATCAGAGTGAATTACTAGTCGTGACAAGTCAACATTTAGCCAGATGGAAAGAATACCATCATGACTTCATCCAATAAATCTCCTAGTTGCAATTGTCAATAAAAGCCAAGAGCTAGATTAAAGCCAATCCTTGAATACGTATAGAAACACGAACTTCTAAGCCAGCATAACATTTACATATAACCACCAAACAACTGGGAAACATAGGCCTACGATGGAGCCCAACACGAAGGTCTTTCTACCTAATAAACGAGAATCATACAGGTTCGGAGAACAGATTTCTTCCCCAAAAACTAAGATATGAAATGCCAACTGTATGTAAGTTGGAAGACATCCTCCCTGATGCCTTGAAAGTTCTAAAACTAAATTCTGTGCCAAATGCAAGAATAATAGCAATAAGTAAACACCATGCACAACAAAATTCTCCATAAGGTGATTCAGATAAGAACCTTGAGTATGAAGTAAGCAGAAGTTGGAAATATAAATGCCCCAGCGGCAAACAGAGGATTTAGATGCCTTGACAGCAAAAGCTGCACACAAATAGCCAAAAGCAAACATCTCAGAGTAAAATGAGGCATAAAGCGGACAACCTTTCTTTGGACCACAAGAGAGAGTATATGAGGAAAGCGAACAGAATGAAAGTACTTTCAGTTCTGAAATGCTTTCTTCTGATAATGCTCTCAAGTCCATCTTTTAGTTACAAAGAATACAGGCCATCCTTAATAACAACCTATCAAGGTGGTCTACATTTATTTAAGCCTCTTCACATTGTTATACATAGAAATCTATTCGATTTTTATAACTAATGAAGATAACCCCTTATAGCACCCATATTGTGCCTCTAATGGAAGAAAACAAATGAAAATGCTAAATCCAGCTTACAGGAACCATTATCTTTTGCCCACTGCGGCGCCACTCAAATTTCCAATATATACCCTGCCAACAAAATAACACATGGAGAAGGGGTAAGCCAACACACAAATTAAAGAAGCAATATACATGTAAATGATGCAGGCACAATAATAACTAAGGAGCCTGCACACAACTGTGTGAATTGAGAGTGAAACGACAAATCCACTAATAAAAATGTCTTAAACTCAATCCACCCTAAGTGTAATAAAACGTAATGGAATATTATAGACATTCAGCATAAGACCTATATTCAATCCAGGCGAATGTAATAAAACCTAACAGAAAATTTTTGGACATTTACGGAATCATGAGAACGCAAGAAGGAGCCTAAACCCCACCCCCCCCAAAAAAAAAAAAAAAAACCCTTAACAATTCAAGGGTGCTGGACCCCTTGATATATGATGTATGGATGACCATGCATTAATGGCTTGGCTTTCTATTCCTATTTTTAATTTTCTACATAAACTCAATCTTTTCTCAATATATACTTCAATGTTAAAATTTTATTTTAAACAAACAGTATAATAATAGTTAGTTTTTTTTTTGGTAAAGATAATAGTTAATTTTTTTGTCTGTTAAAAAACAAAAACTGCACTAGAAGATCTAAAAGATTTCTCAAATAACATTTCACGAGGGAAAACAAAAGTACACCAATAATCATCCAGCCATTACTCTTAAAAAGATTTAATACCTGTATCCCAATTGTGTACAGCATGCGGACAGTGCTAAAGTTGGATAATTTTCTTCCACCACCAACTTCGATCTCTAGAGCAGTGCTGTGCAACAAGTAAAGTCGTTGAAAAAACAATATAGCATAACCTAAAACAGAAAGTGCGTCAGGATACATTAAAATCTTGAAGAATCTATAGGTTTGAGGCCCAACTTCAAGAATTCATTCACCTAACAAAAATTTTGGTCCAACCATAACATAAAAATCAATGTAACACCCTTCCTCATTGACACATTCAGAGAAATATCAGTTAAACAACATACATTATCCTATAACAAGATGTGAGAAAGTTTATAGCAAGCCATTAACGCAGGCATGATAAGAAATATATATATATATATATATATATATATATATATATATATATTAGCACGAAAAACCTGATTGTAAGGGCCTCACATCTTTAATACTGGGTTTCTCCATTCCGTACGTTGCTCAATAATTTTTTTTCCAGTCATCAAAAACAATGATTTGGAAAATATAAGATATAATACATGCTACATAATTTTATTAAAAAGGAGGGCAATGTCTCATGAAAGAACTCGAAACGTGACAAATAATAAACTCAATAAGAAGTGCTATGAAAACACTTGAAACGTGACAGATGATTAATTAAATGAGAAGTGATTGCTAAAGTCCAAATGAATATAGTCACAGTCAATTTGCAAAATCAATGCACAAATTCATCTACTGCAAGTACCTTCCAAATCTGCCTGCAATACGGGCATGAGATTTTGAAGAAAAATGCCTAGTACAATGAGCTGATACCCCAAAAGAACTTGTTCCAAGCTGTAGAAATTGCAGAAGGTTGGAAGACACACAAATGATCATGTTTAGGCATAATAAAAGAGAAACT
This sequence comes from Syzygium aqueum, assembly GCA_031216185.1. Classification (NCBI taxonomy): domain Eukaryota; kingdom Viridiplantae; phylum Streptophyta; class Magnoliopsida; order Myrtales; family Myrtaceae; genus Syzygium; species Syzygium aqueum. The sequence continues at coordinate 4,003,791 of CM062235.1, read as the reverse complement.
TGGCTCAGGGAGGATGTTTGAGTAAAGAAGCATTGCAAGTAAGACCATAGGAAATGTTAAATCAGCTAAGCATATGTGAACATGTTGACATATGATTAAGTTATGAGCATGTATCGTATTGTCTCCAAAACTCGGGTATGAAACTTTGAGCAAGACTTAAGTGCAAATTTGGGCATACTTTCAACTCTCCAGCCGCAGACATTTTCTCTTCTCTCTTTTGCCATCCAACTGCAATAGATGATTCTGGTCCTAATACAAGCTGTATCTGCAAAAAGATGAAGAGCAAAAAATATGAGAAATATTTGACGCCAGGAAAGACCGAGTGAAGTATAGCACAAGATTCACTGAATGGACAGCTAAGAAAATGCCCCATTTTTATAAAGATTTCCCATTTCCATTGCCAAGTATTAATATCTTCTATGGTTACTGCATAGCATATGCCCTCTACGAATGTTTTATAATTAACGAAACAAATCACATCACCAACATTAAGCCACAGAAGAATATTTTTAGCCTTCAAGAATGTGGTGCTAGGAACCTTTATAAGTCAATCCTGATATAGTTTTCTGATTGTAATAGGGTAAACAGCACAGAGCAAATAACATTTCGGCAGAGAGAGAGAGAGAGAAACTTGCTGCAGCTAGAATACATTTCCATTTGCTGTGTCTGAGAACTGGCGGGTCCATGTATTTGACAGATTTATTGACCCATCTTGCAAAGACATTGCTAAGCCCATTGTCGCTGATGAGTGTTGTGATAAATGCCTATCACCAAACAAAAGTTAGAAAAAGTAGAATCATTTGCATAAAACTAATATAAATAGCCAGTAAATGCTCTACCGTGTTGTTCGCACGCCAACGAGGGCCTGTAGACCAAATGAGACCATAAATTCTGCTGAAGCAGCAGGAGAAATCTGATGTCCAAGCACAAGAGAAGCGGCTCGGCCACCAGCATGTTCACTAACTGCCAAATTTCCACCAAGAGCTAGGGTATTCTTTTTGGATATTTGAGATTGGAATTGACTTGCCATTTGCATTCTGGTATACATGAACACATAAGCTCAGCAGATGCCATTGAGCAGCAGAATATTATATGGCAAAAAATTGCCAATGTGGAGAAAGTATCAAATTAAGATTTTCCATTTCCTATAAGAATCACAAATTTATGTACCTAGGCAACAGACTTTGCTGAGATCATTGTAATCAAGTGGTGTAAAAAAATATTGGTCAGCCTCACAGCTGAATACCATAAATATAATCTGACAGAACCGTGAGAACATCTATCTCCAAAGAATTTAATTTGCACGTTTTAAAAATAATTAAGGAGGATGGATCATGTTGACATCATAGGTAAACAGCCATCAGCTTGGTCATCATTCAGCTTCATGAAACCATTTCATTCTGCAATGTCTTTGCTCATATTGTGCACTTGTGCAACTCGTCATTTATCATTAATCTTAGCGTCATGTAGTCACACTAAATACGACGATCTCATCCAACTTGATTTACAATATTGAAAACCAGAAATCTCTTCACTGTTTTTTTTCTTCACTGTTCATATCTCAATTTGCCAACAAACAAAAAAAGCATTAATTTCGATGTTTGCTCAAGTGCTCCGGTATCATCATGCATCAGGCAGAATCTGTCTTACTTAGGATCCTCAAAAAAATTGGCAGATACATAAGTTGAGTCCTACCCTCTCACGAAGCTGTCGCCATCCAAAACGTGCGGCACTGACAATTCTGTCACTATCGTACCAGATGGTCGGAAATGTGCTAAGCTCTTTTCTTGTTCCTTCATTCGCCTTAACCTTTCAAGTTCTTCTTTTATTTCTTCAACTTTACTCAGCCTTGGACCAAGTTCTAAACCTGAAGTTAACCCCTCCATACCATATATGTCATATATCTGCCTTTTATTCTCATCGGACAATATTTCATATGCTTCACATATCCGCTGAAAGTTCTGTGTAGCAACTTCCTTCATCTGAAAATCAGACACTTGTTCCATATTAACAGGACTTGTGATTGTCAAAAATCATGCTGAGAAAACGACAGCATCGGAAAGATGAGGATGAACAAACTTATAAAATGGGGCCAGGACCAAAGCAACTAAAAAATGTTAATGCCTTAGTACCATAAGTCATTCATAATATTACCCTAAGATACACTGAGCAGCACTAACACAACTACCAATCATATGCAAAGAAGAGTTAAGCGAAGCCATCATGGAAAGAGCAAAGACATGCTGCACTTAGAGGCTAAATCTCCAACTGAAGTTAGAAGAGAATAAAGTGTCTGGTGTGAATATAAAGATTTCCAATTACTCCTCTCCCTCATTTCTAGTCCAATCAACAGACATCTTGGTGAGAGGAGAGGGCATGGGCTTGCTATTAATGCTTATTGGACAATTACAGCATCTGGTTTTGAACGTTGGACAGAACATAGACTGACAAGGTATCGTCTTTGAAATGATGTTAACAAATTTTTTGCATATCACTCACAATGAATTAGGCCTCCCCACTTCCGTCGAAAAGCAATGGGACAATCAAAACGACACTACAAAGCTTGTTATTGCAATGAAACAAAATATAAACTGCCATTTCCAGCAGTTAACATTTTATATCAACCAAACATATCCCCCTTAGATATAAGCTAGATTTTTGGTAAACAGACCAATGATAACCGTGTTGCGATGTGGATCAAGATGGAATAGATATTCATTCATGGGATAATCAAATAGTCTTCTCGAGATAGAAGTGATTCTGCATTTGAGCGATTTGATTTTCCAGGAAAAGAATATGAACAGCGGAACGGAGTCCTTCCAAGTACACAATGCCCATCAATACTCGGTTAAACACAATGAGCAGCACCGCGCACGCAACTAAGGCATACCCAATTCAGCCACAAACATGAACAGAACAATCAACGAAAAATGCTTAAAAAAACCAAACCGGCCACAACCCAACAGCCCAAAAACCTCAGAAACCATCCCAAGAAACTGCCCGCGAATCAACCCGATAGATTTCGCCGCGAATCCAATTCCCCCGCGGAACTAATCAAATCCTAGCCGAAGCCACCTAAACCTTCCGCAGCCAGCCAACAAACGAAAGCACGCGAAGCGGAACGTGCTTAGAGAGCATACATGAAGGTCCTGGTACTTGTCGGGGTGATAGACTTGAGCCCACTGGCGGTAGGCCCTCCTGATTTCCTCGTCCGACGCTTCCGGCGACACGTGGAGCAGCGCGTACAGCTCCCTGTGCGGGGGTCCGGCGATGCCCTCCTCCTCGTCCATCCTCAAGCGCTCCCAATCCGATTGCCGCGGAGCAGATCACAGCTTCGACAGACGCGGAAATCGAATTGCACGCGAGCTGCTCGCTGTAATGTCGCAAAGAGAGAGAGCGAGAGTGCGTGCGTGTCTCTTTTGCGCTTGCGGAAGGGGTTTAAAGGAAGGGTTTTTAACCGAACCGGGGACGTGCGACGACCAATTTGATTATCGACTTTGGCCCGAGTCCACGATAACTGTCGGTTTTCTCGTCTTGGGTCGGATCGACCTCGAGACCGGACTACTCGAATCTTATCGAGCGAGGTAGAACTCGTAAGGAGATTCAAATCCAACACAACGGTGATTCTAAATCAAATCGATGTTACTTTCTAAAGGAATTTATGTATCTAAATCATATCGTTTCGTCTCGCTTGTGAAGTCTTCTCTTGAATCCGACCAATAAAAAAAAGTCTTCGCTCGATGTCCCTCCGTTAAATAAGAGGGAGCTCAAAAATCGAGGGCCTAAATATGATTAAGCACGTTTTTTAAATTATCAATAGTTTCAAGCGATGAATATTTATTGAAAAGAAAAGGAAAACTCATTTTGTCAAGACTTAATTTGCCATGATTTTGAAATAGGAATATTTAAAAAATAATCGCGTTGCATCCTCATCATACCATAGTGTGCACCCACGTTTATAAATGCCAAGACAAAAATTATAGCTTATTAAGCTTGTGCCTAGGTTTGTGACCATAACTTGGTTATAGTTAAGTTGCGTCGAGGTCAAGTTCGAGTTTGAGTAATTAAATCTCCTGTTCGGGTCGATCTCAATCGAGTTTTGACTATCGAGCACGTGAGTCGACTATCGAATAGCGTGGCATTATATAGCGTTTCAACTTGACTATATTACACCCCTAGGAAGGACTCCATCTTACAAGAGGGTAACAAAGGAGTTGTTCTTTTTTTTTTTCCTATTTTGTCTGTAACTTTTACTTTTCATTTTTAATCTTTTCAATTGATATCTATATAATCGCACGAGCATTCTTCTTTTTGGTTCTATTATTTGAGAACCTGGCTAGTTTTGATAGGGATGGTATCCAGCTTATTTCACGAAACACTCTGATAATTATCGAAACTCATAAATTCCCAAAAGAGTTGGTGAGGGTTACACAATTAGTTTTTGATCTTTGGGCTTTCTGAGTAAAGGATAGATCAAACCAAAGTCCGAATCCGTTCCATGATTAATAGATGGTCCGGACAAGATTTTGGAGCATCGACGAATTTTATCGATTAACTTTCTGGGGCATCTATTGCCTACACAATTCGATAGGGAAAAATTATCCAAAATATCATAAATTTAGTTCTAAACTTTTTAATTTATATTTTCACGGTTTTGCAACGCAGTTTATTCGCCCTGAATTGGATGAAAATGTGGAAATGCACCAAGATTTGACGCCTGTTAAAGCGTTGTTCCCTCGTGCCTACGTACAAGCCTCGAACATTCCGTTCAGCTTATTGATGACCCAAGGTAATGCTCATCTTCGGCCAAATAAGAAAAGAAAGTAATTGCTCATCAAAATTCGAGCTCGGATCGTGATCGATCTATTCGTCACTGAGCAAGCGAGCTTAAGACACAAACGTTAGCCTCATTTATGCACTGAATAAATACGCGACGTTAAGCCAATCGATCGATCATGTCGCGTTATGTTTTGAACCTCGAACGCGCATGGCCCTTCCTTGGGGCAACAAGCGAAAAACTAGCTTACAAGTTAGATTTACATTTACGGCACGACACGGCACGACAGTTTCAAAAGTGACTAATATTTAGATTTTTCGAGGCACCTTATAAGCATTTGTCGCGTCATATTAGACATCGAGTTTTGTAAACCCTTCTTTATGTCCAAGGCATTATGTTCTGGTTTTTACTCGAAGACCATATGCTCCGGGGTAATTCACAAATTAATATTAATCTTGCTCTACCAATTGAGCCATAAAAAGAAGAAGCTTTAGGTATCAAATTATTTACAAACTCGCTGCTTGAAGATTCTCCAACAAAGGTAAGAAAATCAAGGAGAGATGGATCGGGATACCACGAATTGTTCCTCAACATTATTAGAATCGAGAGAACAGAATCTTATTAATTTCGTCGTCTCTTTCGTTGCATGCATATTACCTTAATTTACTACAAAACGAGCACACCTTACCTTCGCTGGAGGTTGATACATGCACGGTAAAGTTCAATTACAGCACAAATCATCTAAGTGTGTATAGGCTGGGGTGTCCTTTTGTTCATCCCTCCCGAACCCCAACCCCAACCCCAACCCCAACCCCAACGCCAATTGAAGAAGCCCCTCGGCCGCTCTCTATCGCAAGCCCCGGTACACGCTTTGGTGCACGCTGGCACGCTCCCGCCCGAGTCCGTGCAAGGCGGGACGCACTCCCGGACGCACTCCGGCGTCGCGGACGCGGCGCGCGCCATAAGAAGCACGGCGATCACGGCGGCGGCGAAGATCGTGCTCCTCGTCGCCATTATCTTTTTCCCCCCCTTTCTATTTGATTGGATTGCAAATGATGGTTTTAATTGTAACGCTATGGGTGAAAACCCTGATGGGGTTTATATAGAAGTGCATGCTCTTAACTGAATGTGCAAACAACCGTGCTTGCTAAGAGGGAAATGCTTGTGATTGCTGTTACAAAAATGATTTTCTATTAGGGCTTACGGAGTTGCACAAACATTTCACCGCCTTTCATTTTACTTATTTCGTTGGGAAGTTGAACCGACTTCTGAATTCAGTTAAATTCGGAAAGAATTCCCTTTTTCGGTTTCATTAAGGGATAAGTGCAATCAAGTCCCAACGTTTCAAAACGTATAAATGAGTTTTGGAACGTATCTATTTTGTGCAATCGAGTATTGTGGCTAGTTTCATCCGATTTGAGTAACGGAAAATACCGAGTGGCATTTTTATTATTATTTTTGCACTAGACGCGACAAACGAAAGAAAAAGAACAAAAGATTAAAAAAGAGCCGGAAAAGAGTCATTTGGCCAAGTACCCCACAAGTTTTCAAGAACCAAAAAAAGTCATGGTCATTTTTTTTAAACAACGGTCTTTCGACAATAGTCACTGAAATTTACCCGCACAGAAAAAAAAATCCATATTCTTGGCCATGGGACAGTTGAATGCTGCTATTGTAATGTAAAAATTGAGGAGGGTGAACTTATTATTATTATTATAAGTACGTAATGACTTATACTCGATATATATAATTTAGATATGTTTTTAGATTATTAGAATCTGCTGGATTTATTAAGGTCCATAAGACCTTTTAAAAAAATTCAATGACATTGAACGGGCTAGACAGACACTTGATAATACGTTTGGTAGCCCATATTGAGCAAGAAAAAGCTGAAGTAGATTGCAGCATATATCGATAGGATCAAAGAATATCACGTGTTAGATCGGATAAATTCGGATTGAATACCTCCCCTGCTATGGGGAAAGGGAAATATGGGTTAAACCATAGTAGATTGAAATGTTTAATCAAATTCAATCGCCGTACTTGGTCTTGCAACGATGTTTAGACTACTCTCCGGCGGTAATTTAAGTCACCTTCTCGTATTTTAATTCGAAATCAAACGAAGTTGCTAGTGATCGTGTAGCGGACCCATAGCTTGCTCATCAACTGAGATGTGTAATTTTAGAGAATGATTAAAAGAAGAAGAATTAATACGAATATGTCTTCGTTATAAGAGAATTGTAAGATGGATTTTCACCAAGCCCAATAATACATTAAGATCCATCGTCTATATTCAACCCAAATCAAAAGCCCGAGCTCGTTTTATGATCGATGGATGGTCCGGGCATGACTTTGCTCACGGCGGGCTGAAGTACTCATTCACCACTTTTCTTTTTCTTTTTTTCTTCCATTAGAGTGTTGAGAAAATTTTCTTGATAAACTTTCTGGGTATTCATCGCCAACATCGTTCAATAGGGAAAAAATATCCAAAAAGTCTTAAACATATTGTACGGCAGTTAATTAAGTCCAAAACTTACCTTTTCATGATTTTTCAATGTAGCCCATCCTGCCTAAATTGGCCGGAATTCGCCGACCTTTAGTAGTCTGGTCGACTTTTAGCAACCCAATCAGCATCAACCTCCTTGTGTAGAACGACCGGCGATTTAACGTGGACCATATCAACGCAAACTCTACTTAAAGTGAGCACCGGTGATGTTGTACGTGACCGATCTTCTCGTCCAAATGCCCACTTACTTACACTTCGTCTTCACCGTCACCCTCACCCAACCCAGCGTATTGAATTTACCAAATTACAAATAATTTGCTCATTTTTGTCAGAAATCGGCACATGCTGCAAAAGCCATCTTGGTTCATACGTGAAGAAGGGAAGTGCATCTAAAACACTCGTCCTGGCCAGCCCCATCGTCATACACGCGGATCGTCCTGTCAGCATTACCCGCAATCATCTGCTCTTCGTTAGGGTTCTGTCTCGCAAACTTTATGTGGGGGAAAAAAACACGATCTGAGCTACAATCATTCAGCCCACGCAAGCGCAAAACGCACGAAGCTTCATGGAAGTTTCCTTCGAGCATCAGGCACCACAGCCCCTCGACCCCTCAATGTAGAACATGACAACGGCCTTTACCTGCGATTGTATGAACATGTGACGACCCAAGAAAAGAATTATATTGCGTCAGATCTGTATAGCTCCAAAAAAACTTTCGCAGATCAGAAAAGAAGGCTGTCCCTCTATACACCAAGGCTTGTCTTTTTATGATAATTCCTTTTCAGGGTTCGCAAAGATGACAAAACAAAAAAGAAATGTGTTGGCCAAAACAACGGGTTTTTAAAATCTTCTCGTACATATGATTTTTTGAGAAATTATTTTGATTAATCATAAATCTACAGTATGGATGCCGATGCAGTTTTGAATTTGGCAATTTTATGAATTTATTATTAAACCTAGCCATCCGACGTGGCATATTGCCACGTCGACGATTTCCTGTGAATATTGGCCGGAAGTGCTATATTGAAATTTCACGCAAAGGTTTAAGATTAAATTGGCAAAATTAAAAAGTTTGAGATTGAGTTGGTATCCGTACAATATGTTTAAGACTAATTGGACAATTCTGACGAGACACAATCGATACGTATAAAAGCTCATTTATTCCCCGAATAATGTTAAAAACTATATAAAAAGATTGATTTTTTTAGAATTGCTTTACAAAGTGAAATATCAAAATTTATTTACTTCAATTTCGGCCAAAAGGGAAGGGAAAAAAAAACCGATTGCTTAACTAATATTACCCGCTACACGTTCAAATATACATCCATTTCAGAAGAGGCCGTATCACTCTCGCAAATGCATTTCGTAAATCGATTTTAGTGATGTCAATATTACTCTTTTAGGGCGCTTTCCCGTTTGGTCACAGTTAGGCAAATCTTGAAAAAGGATAAATCTTCAATCTTTTGCTAAAGTTGAAATTTTCTTTTTTTATCTTTTTGAATATCGAAATTAGGATAAATGTTGATCATGTTTCCCATAAGACATAGCCGAAGGCTCTCCACTGAGATATATCTCTCCGTACGCCCATTCACGGCCAAATTCTCTCTCTCTAAAATGGGGATGCACTTGGTGGCATTAGCGAAGCTCAAGCTCACGCTGGTCGCTTCCCACAGTCTAGCTCCCACTCTCGCCGGCGGCCTGATCTGGCCGTTCCTGCTCAAGCTCTCGCTCGGCCCCTGGCTCTTCCGGCGAAGCAACTGCGCCGACGCGGTGCGAGCATCGAGCCTCTTCTTCTTCCAGCTGAGGCAGATCGTGGCTGACTCCGAGCGACCGGCGAGTCCCGGCAGGGAATCCCGGCTGAGGAGGGCCGTCCGTCTGGTGTGCCGGAGCATGGCGAGTGTCCGGCGAACAGTGGCAGCCCAAGGCGGCGGAGGCGGCAACGACGCCGATAGCTTGCACACGCTCTCGATGATCGCGCTTTAATTCATGCGGCGACATGCGCGGACGTTCGCGGTCTCCCTCGCCTATTCATTCTTTGGTTACAGCGTGTCTGCATCATGTTGGTGAGTGATTTGATTTCTTGACGCTTGAGGATTCTTCATGTCGTTTTCGAAAGCGAAAGCGAGAACATTACTTGTCTGAGAACGAAAGAGGCTACAGTAAATGAAGTGAAGCGTGTCCGGAATTGTTGGTGATTTCTTGAAGCAAGAGCATTTATTTATGTTAAGGAAAGGAAACCCTAGTTCATCCATATAATCTTCATGCTATTAAAGTCCGATGTACGTAGACTTTTGCTCGAACGAGATTCTTCATTCCCAAGCAAGATCGACCAATGGTGATTACGTAATGACTGTATCAGATTTACGTGGAAATGAAAAGAGGGAAGGGAATGAAGGGAATGAAGGTTAGTAAAAGAGAGCATTACAAAGAGGAGAATATTTTCTCTTGTTGATAATTTTGCCATATGTTGGAGCCCCTCCATTCATCTTCAATTTGTGTTTTGCAATCGAACGATATGAAAAACATCGAAGTTAAACTAATGATTTTTTATCAACCAAACCCATCAGCTGAGTGTGCAAAACACTTGGTGCGTATGAGATTGATCCGGTACTCAAATTGCGTGGTGTTTCCCACTTAAAGTAACTTTGAGAATCTACTACCCTACGGAGTTCTTGCTTGATACTCGCGGACGAAGTGATTTATGTGCATCCAAAGAATTACTCGAGTCGAGAAGCGTAAAGTCAAAGCGCAAGTTTGGTAAAACTGGAAATTCGTCAGATAAAATCTATCACGAAATACTACAACTCTAGTTTAATCTACTCCGATGATGGTTCCAGACACGGCAGTGCAGGATGTCGTCTAGGGACGCAACTAGCTGTCGGGCACCGGGAAGGCTATGACTCGCCTGGAGTTTCTAGGCTAGGGTGTCGGCTTCGCTAGGATTTGCAGCGGGACTGGGTGTGGCAGGGAGGTCATCGGGTGACTAGAGGACGCGGGTGATGCCGGAACTCGCATTGGAGGTGCTCCAAGGCAAACACCAGGGCTGCTGGGCAGAGCTAGAACCAGATGGCCATCCGCCGAGGAGCAAAGGATTGGAAGGATCCAATTGTGCTAGTTGGCGTCGGGGGTGTTTTTGGTCGAGCAAGGCTTTGTCGTGCCGGGCTCTTGAACATTCTCTCTCATATTGTTATTTATATGGGCTTCGCCAGTATAATAATCTTTGGGCCATTGTCAGAGTAACGGTATATTTTTTAAGGAGTAACCTTACAACAATTTATAATTATATGTTATTTATTTTTTTGATCAAGAATATACTGTTAATCTCATAATAAATTAAGAACCGTCACTTAATCATTTCACGTGTTATGTTGTACCTCCCTCTATTGTATGCCCAACCTCTTTCTACTAAGTCCTTATATTATTGTGTGCCCACCTCCCTTGAGTTTGAGAGAACAAACCCTATTATAGGGAAGAGATTAGGGTTCTCTTGCAAGAGCAAGATATACCTTTCTTTCCTATTTTAAATCAAGAGAATATATAATATAGGAATTAGGATATTTCCCTATTATTTTTCCCTTATGGTCGAAAATTCCAAGGAATATGCCCTCTTGACTTCCAAATTTGATCAAAGACATCCATGTGCTATGCACATGACAATTTTCGACCATATAGAGGGAAACATAGGCTTGGCCGAATTTTGCAATCCCGCGGGCTTAGTCCAGATAAAGTTTATATGGGCTTGTTACTACTAAATGATAGTGCTCCTAATATGCAAAAAATCCAAAAGGGGTGGGATTGACTCTTAATTTTATGTACAATGAATGACTGAACGAGTTGTCAAAATTTAGGTCGCAAAACCGTGTGTAAACTGTTAACCTCTATGGCCCAAGGCTCGAACTTGGGCTTGCAAGGTATCATGAGTTTTCAGATAACCGAGTCTTCACACCCTTGTTCTTGGATTACAAAAGGAAATTATAGATATCTGGTAAAGTGTTTGATTCAATTTTGGACCTCAACACCAAAGGAAAATTCAGTCGCTCGGCTCGGAGGCTTGGAGTGAGATGAGCTCACCTGCATCTCCTGCGCTTTCACGGCCCAAATGTTCCAATGGGTTTGGACGTCGGATGCCGTTCGAATTTTCGGTTGCTTCTTCATCTTTTTCATTGCATTTTGAGTCCACAAAAGTCCAGAGCGAGAATTTGGCTGTGTCACTATTTCAATCGAAGCGAAAACTTGCAATGTGCGCTATTGATTATCATGACTCCATATTTCGATCTTGCCTGAACCCGAATCCTCATTCTGTTTTAGCGGGTTTTTAACTACGAAGCGCGACATCTGTCGAACAATGTTCGATTTCATGTCGAGCAAGTTCGACATGGAAAATCATTTAACCTCAAATCTCAGCCTTCAATTCATTCATGCGTCTATGCACAAATTCACAACCCGGTTAAATCTCACGGTTTATTCAATCGGTATAGGCCAAGCTAGCTTTTGGCAAAAGAAAAACATCAATCATTGATTCTTGTCCACCTTTTTCCGACAAAGAGAAATACCTTACCTTGTCAGGGACATTTTTGGATTCCTGATGTTTGGTAATGTTTACCTCACCAAGAACGGGTGTTGGTCATTACCATTTGGATAAGCTACAACACCTTGTTTAACAACCTAGTGGCTGGTTTGCCTACCCACCCCCAATCCCTCTTGTGTGTTTGTTTTTCTTCTAATGAGAGAATGGAAATACCCTCTTATATTAACATCTCAAGGTTTGGATGGAGCCTTTTATGGACCTGCCCATATAATATCAACCGTGCATGTTACCTAGAAAAGAAAGAAGGATTGATGGTGCTGCCCCAGCATCATTTTCCACCGAACGAGATCAGCTAATGATTAGTCTCATGTTCAGGGCACTCATCAACACTAATTACGCGACCAAGATCAGAAAAGAGCTTGATTTTTCGGCGACACTTAATCATCCCAGATTCAAATTGATGCTCACATCACCCCGCCAAAAAACAGAAACAAATTGATGGATTTGACCAAGTGCACTTTTCTTATTTTAATAAAGGGAAGTACAGTACTGGCCGCAATTCCGAATCTTTGGATACTGCTCCGCAACGCATTGAAATCGTAATAAAGCCAAACGCAACGGCAATGATGAATCCACGGACCAACCCCATTTACTGTAACTTCGATGACAATAACCTTTCGGAGTTCTATAGTATTGTACAATCCCATTTATTTGCTTGGCACTACGTATTGCGACGCCCGTACGAATTGTACTACAAAAAAAGTGTTTACGTCCAAAAAAAAATGATGCAATTTGTAGTAATTAATGTAATCTGATTGCACCGTGTCTTAACGGTTTAAACTTTTAAGTAAAGACAGATCCGACTAAATATATTAATGGGTCCGGACCCGATCTCTCTCTTGAAGATTTTCACGCGTCAGATTTCAGTTGTTCATTCCCGACGTAACGTAATCAGTGTAAAAGAGGCACAATGTTTGTTGTTCTTGTCTCTTGTCCGAATGGAGTCGCTCTTCGTTTTTCGTCATTTAAAGAGATCCCCCCCCCCCCCCCCCCCACCCCAACGTTCGAAAAAACAGGGCGTCGTCTCGTCTAAGAATGGCGGGCGTCCACGTGGTCCAAGCTGTGGGGACATGGCCCAAAGAAAGAAACGAATTAGGCCATGCCCTGGAACAGCACCGTCAGTCAGTCTGTGGAGGAGCAGCAGCACGAGCAGGTGTTTGTGGGGAAATTTCTTTCTTCGTTTGGTTTTTTTAAATCTTATCTTCTGTTTCACTCGGATCGGTGACCTTTACGCACGCTCAGGCTCAGCCACAACTTGTCTCATTTAATCTATGTCACGACCATACCTTAAAACATTTCATGGGTATTAAATTCGCACACCTGACATAAGAAGATGGGGGGGGGGGGGGGAGCCGAATGGGCTCATTTAACAACTCTTTTTCTCTCTCCTTTTTTGGTTTCTTGATATGGTGAGAGGTTTGCTTGATCCGAGGGTGTTGAAGGGGGAGAAAAAGACTGTTAAAGATGGGTTCGACATGCGAAATCATCCGATGTAAAACGATTTCTGCGCGCATAATCTATTTGAGGTGGCCTCGTGCTGGGCTGGCAAGGGTCGAGCCCTGCCAGCCATGGGCGAGGCCCGATCTCGCTAGATCCAGCGAGGTTGTGCCTCGCCTAGCCGCTAGCGAGGCTTACCATCACTATCGCTGGCGAGGGCAAGCCGGCCATGGCCTCCGGCTGAAGGAAGAAGAACAAAAATTTGAAAAATATTAAAAGTTATTCACGTCATCGCAAATGATGCCACGTAAGCCGGATGACGTCCATGTCAGCAAAATCCATTAAAAATTAGCCAAAAAAACTGAATTGACATAAAGATAAATGATTTAGGATCGAATTGACACAAAAAAAAGGTTTAGAACTAAATTGGCACAAATACAAAATGTTTAAGACTTTTTTGACACTTTTGCCGCTATTCGTACATGTAAGCTTGAGTCAGTCGAGGAGTCCTGTTTGTGGACCTCACGTTAATCAGTGGAAAAAACCTTGCTCCACCCAGACAAACCCAGAAAGCACTATAATCTCCAGGATTTCGGACTGCAAATGGTGGAGCAGCAAGCGATGTTGTTTGTGATGCTCCCACGCGTGCTCTCAACTCGTTCACTTCGATGCACCTCTGAAAACATTTCGATTGCATCCGTGTGCTTCTGACTAGATGACCAAGAACTTATCTCGTGATCGGAAAATCGTCTACTGGGTGATAACGAAAACTTCAGATTGACCCATTTTCGTAGCATGGGGGAATTGGTAAATCTAATCGATCGACTCGTAAAACTTGATGTTCGGGCTTGTTTATTAGCGAGATACTAAGTCCTGCTGGATGTGCTAATAAGTCTGAGCTTGGGCTCCCTCTGAGATCTCCCTTGAAACGAAACGTCGGACTTCTGCCGCACGTCTAGACAAGCTAATGAAATCCGACAACCTAACCTAACATTTTTTCACATAATGACATGCTAAATGTAAATGAAAGCTTACACAGGTAGGCCGTATTCACTTTGTAAGTCACTCTTGTAAATCAAGCTCAACCTTGCCAACGGGCATGCAGTCCTATTGGTAAAGGCATTGAAGGGGTGGGGCTAGAGAGTACTAGGTCTGGGGTTCGGTTCTTGTGAGCACTGCATACATATATATAAAAGAAATGAATGTGATAAAAGAAAAACTACCAATCTCAACATTGTGTGCACGCGTGCGCCTTGTATAGTTACATATATGCATAAGTCGATCGAACACTACATCAATTTCAATGAAAGCAAACCCGGGACGACACAGTCGGGATACAAGTTAAAAGGCTTAATTAACGGGGGAATACCGTTGGAGGGAGACAACAAGGCGAACAAGTCCTCGAAGCCTCGTACCAAAGCAGGAGGACAGCTTTGTCTTAGCCACCCGTGACTGAGTATCATCGTTTCCATGCAGACATGTCACGTTCGACGACATTCTTCCATCGTTGTCTCCTCCTCCTCCTCGCAAAGTTTTCGCAAAAAAGTCTACGACAGACAAGATCGATGGACCCCGTATGCATCGAAGTCCCGTTTTTCTCTCTTTCTGTCACTCGCGACGGACCTCGTCTTTACAAAAAACAATTACATTTTGAGTGACTAATCAAAAGGGATCAAACTAATCTAATCAGGCATGAAGATGGGAGTTAAACGACAAGCGAGCGAGTCCCGCGAGGAGGGTATCTGAGTGGATAGGCGCGAGGCCAAGAGGATAACGACCCCACCACCATTGAAATTTGGAGAAGACCTCGGCCGCGTCCAAAAGCTAACGCCAGCCTATGCTGCATTCGACCGTTGGAAACACCAAATCTATTCCACCTCCACGTATATAATTCTTCGTATCACCAGTCGCTCTCGCATTCCACGTTCTCGCATTCCTCCGCATTCCCGTGCTCCGAGACGAGAAGACTCTCTCTCTCTCTCTCTCTCTGAAACTTTTTGATGCTTGTTTAATGGCTGACTCTACGAGTTCTTCGTTCTCTGTCTTCTGTTGCTTAGCCTTGTTCTTACTCTTCTCCTCTTGCGTGCCATTGCAGGTCGCGGGTTCTCACCGCCGCGGCCTCATCTCTGACAGCGCCACCGCTTCCTCCAACTCCACCAGCAAGCACCGCCACAGGTGGATTGGCCCGGTCGGGTACCGCATCATCACCGTCAGCATCAACGGGTCCGCAGACTTCAAGTCGGTCCAGGCCGCCGTCGACTCGGTTCCGGATAACAATAGGAAGAACGTCACCATTCGGATTAGCGCTGGATTTTACATGTAACCGACTTGGCATGCTCTTGTGTTTGAACTTTTCTAGTTTCGTGCATATTTAGAAGTAAGCTTGAAGAAGCTTTGAATTTTCATGTGCGAGCTTCGACTCGACTCGAAAATGCAAGTTGTGATGCTCAACTCGAGCTTACCAAGCTCTAGCTTGGCTTGATAAGACGCATTAACCGATTGAGTTCGGTCTCTATTATCATAACATGTAATAATTACTGTGTAAAACCAAGTTAGCTTAGGCCGGAGTAATAGGTTTAGTATTTGAATTGTATATTAATGTCGAACACAAGCTTGAAAACGAATCGAATAAAGCTTGAGTAGCGAACGAACTTAACTCAACCGAGCATTTTCGTTAGTGTAACTTCTCCGCATAATAACTTTGTGGGTTTGAATTGTGGTTAACTACAGTGAGAAGGTGGTTGTCCCGGCGACCAAGCCGTTCATCACGTTCCAAGGCGAGGGAAGAGACGTGACAGTGATCGAGTGGCACGACAGAGCGAGTGACCGCGGCGCCAATGGCCAACAGCTCCGTACTTACCGGACGGCTTCGGTCTCCGTTTTTGCCAATTATTTCTCTGCCAGGAATATTAGCTTCAAGGTATATAAACGTCCCCGCCCTCCTTCTAGGTGATGATAGATTTCATCTCACCGACCGAAGTACGAGGATACTGAAAGTCCTTTTGGTGTAGCTTCTCTACTGCATTTGACTGGCAAAGAGAGAAAAGTGGAAAGCCAGAAAAACAAAAAAGAGTGCAAAATATATCTGTACTGAATTTACGTAACGTATAAATCCAAGCGGTTTAGGTTAGTTTTTTCCCCCTTCTTATGTTTTCTTTCAAATGATATTTGCAGAACACGGCGCCAGCTCCGATGCCGGGGATGCAAGGGTGGCAAGCAGTGGCGTTCCGGATATCGGGGGACAAGGCGTACTTCTCGGGGTGCGGATTCTACGGTGCGCAGGACACGCTGTGCGACGACGCTGGCCGGCACTACTTCAGGGAGTGCTACATCGAGGGGTCCATCGACTTCATCTTCGGGAATGGCCGGTCCATGTACAAGGTAAGCAACGCCCACGGTCCAGTTCTAGGCACGCCGGGTCATTGATCACGCGGGTCTCGATTTTCACGTGACGACCCACGCGATTCAGTAATCAATTGGACTCATCACAGCACCCAATGCATGCAATGAATGAAGCCCTTTTTCGCTTTCTTCATGCAATCTTTGCACTGCATCCTCCATATCAGTAATTAGATGAAGCAGAAAACAGACCACCACCCTGATATAATCTTTCAAAAAGTGAAAACTAGAAGACCATTTTTTCATGTTGATCTTTTTGGGAGCAGTAAAAAGTTCTCAAACAAAGAGAAACAGCAAAAAGCTGGTGGCGACAGCAATGTGTGGAGTGGCGAGAAAGATGCCCTGGCGTGACACAGAGAAAAGGGGAAACGGAAAGCTTTTCTCTCTGCTGAAAAGCTCCCTCCTTCACGTGTCGGCACTAAAGACTTTGCGCATGATTTTTACTTGGTCTATATCTCCACGTTCGCTTTAGAAAGTGCAAAAAGAAAAGATAAAGACTCTAAATTGCTGTGAAATAGTTTGGTTGGAGGACTGTGAATTGGTTTGGTTTTGGATGCTGGATTGATTTAGGGGGGGCACATGCACATGCAGGATTGCCAGCTCCACTCGATAGCCACGAGGTTCGGGTCGATCGCGGCACACGGCAGGAAGTCGCCGGACGAGAAGACGGGGTTTGCCTTCGTCCGGTGCCGGGTCACAGGGACGGGCCCGCTCTATGTGGGGCGGGCCATGGGCCAGTACTCCCGGATCGTCTACTCCTTCACTTACTTCGACGACCTCGTCGCGCACGGTGGCTGGGACGACTGGGACCACGCCAGCAACAAGAACAAGTAAAACCAATCTTAACTTCCCCCCTGATTTTTTTTTCTTACGCCCCATATTCTCCAATTACATTATGACCCGCGATCATGACAAACATAAAGTACATGACAACGCAGACTTTTGTCCAATTAGAGATATGATTGCTAATGATGCTCGAAAGATTAACCTAGGCCGACAAAAGTTGCACCAGTAGAGAGAGGGGCCTCTCGCCTTTTGAGGTCTAGACGACTAGTTAATTATGTGCAATTAGCCAATTAGTCAAAGAACATACTGTTTTTAGTCATGATTAAGTTGGACCCATTATCGCATGCCTATGATTAGGCCTTAATAATAGAGCCGAGCGTCGCCTTTAACCCGCATAGTGAAGGCCAAAAAACAAGGAGAGAGACGGAGAAAGTTGATACTTGAATTTTACCAAGAGTTGGAGTTCTGTCGACAGTATCTAATGTGAAGTGTTTTGATTTCCTGAATTTCTTCTACTGATGTTGTAACATGAAGCAATTTCTTTCTTTTCTTTACATTCAATCTGCAGGACTGTGTTTTTTGGAGTTTACAAGTGCTCTGGTCCAGGGGCTGGGGCGACGCGAGGCGTTTCATGGGCTCGGGAGCTTGATTACGATGAGGCCCACCGGTTCCTTGTCAAGAGTTTTGTCAATGGAAGGCATTGGATCGCACCTTACGATGCCTGAATCAGATGGATTCGGCTGTCTAACAGCGAATCAACTGTTGAAACAACCAGACAATTCTTTGAGTTTTATGTTTGTTTTTAGGAGGGTATTCTTTGATTTGTTCATTTGATTCGTATAAAAGGTTCAGATTCATGTCCACTTTGGCTTCATACATGTCGCCTCTTTCCCAAACTTAAATGTCAAAAAAATTCCAGTGCATTCGCTTCTTGATGATTTGTTCGCGTATCTGTTGTCCAAATTTGTCCGAAATTGACAAAATCACTAGCAGGAGAACATAGCGAAACTACTTCCTACTCATGTTCTTTCCACCGACTACAAACTACTTCAGAAGTACTATAACCAATACATACACTCTCATGCATGCAAAGTACCACAAGATATTGTGAATTGTAGAGAGCTCAGGTATGTCGATAGGGAGTACTTGTGCCTAGCGACAAAAAGCCACTCCGTCGGCCCATGGCAATGTCTACCAAACAATAGAGCCAAAAACATTCCAGGGCTCAAATTTCACACAATGCACGAATTCTTTGCAGGAACATGACATGAGTCACAAGACGGTCCTATTTTAACTTGAGAAGAATTTACAAGTCAGTCAGAACACGACCACCGTGGCCATAGCATTGGAAACATGATCCAGGATTTTGCATCCCTACAAAGCCAAACTATCCTGCTAATTATGATCTTAATATGACCGGGTGGATGCAGTAACCGACACATTGACAAAACTAGCAGCTAATTAACAAATTCAATCCTAATTCCTGAAATTACTCGCAAATGAAAAACCAGAACTAAATGTTCATTTTGCACCTCCATTTGTTGCATACTGTTGGCTTTGCAGGATCAGAACATTGTTGCCGAATGGAGCCATAGCATCTTCTTGCGACAAGGACATTGTCGGTTGTAAAGGTATTGCCTATCGGTAAAGTCCCATCTTTAATTCACGAAGAGGTTCTAGCAATTAAATATGCCTGTGGCGCCAAATTCAAATATTTTGCGTTCCATCTAGATCTTGATCTTATGGTTGAGCTCCAGTTACTATTGGAGCAACATTTAGGTCGATAGCGGTGGGACCGCATTCTGAAGCTTGACAAGAACCATGGGCTGCAGTTCCATCCAACGCAGCAGCATTGTGATTCTCAACTGGCGTTGCATTGGGAAGGGCATTGTGAATTTGTGGTTCCAGCCAACCCTGAGGGTGTGAAACAAGAGGTGTTGCTGCAGGATTTGGAGGGTAGAGAGCCTGCAGTCCCAGTGGTCCATACTGAGCTCGGTGCCCTTCAAAGCGTATACACCTAGCAATGTGCTTCTTACCGGAAAGATGGCGGTCAAACACTTCCCTTGTGTCGCACCTAACATTGCACAGATCACATACCATTCGACCAACTGCCTTGGACTGAGGAGGTTTAACTGAGTGCGCAGTGGCTTCCAACTGCTGGCGTTTCCCTTCTCGACCCCCCTTAATCTTTCGCTTCTTGCCAGACTTCCTATTCTCAACTTGATTCTGGACATGCAAATTCTGCGATGACTCTGTAAGGTTGTCAGCCTGTCCTACTGTATTTATTTGCACATCTGTAATTGCACCACTGCTATTGCCATCGATTTTAGCAAGCAAGTCTCCTTGCGGAGCATTGCTGCACAGTTGGGAACTGTCTGGACCAGGCGCAGCTCCAGGGTCCTGGTGATTTTGTGATGGGGCCTCTAATTTATTCGCAGCATTCTTCAGTTGTTCAGCTCTCTGCATGTTCTTCTTATGCCGCTTTCCATTCTTATGCTGCTCAAGTATTTCTAAGCTGGTGCACTCAACCCTACAGAGTTCACACCATGCAGCTTTTCCTCCTTGAGTTGGAGCTTTAAAGACAGCATTATCGGAAGCCAGACATGCGGCTGTAGCTTCCACTGCTTGTGCATCTACAGATGGTTTCCCATCGTTGTTAGATGATTTCGTGCCCTTGTTTATCTTATGGCCACCCTTGTGCCACCTGTGTTTGTGTACTCTCCCATTAATTGTTGGACCGCCCAAACTAGCATGATGGTGGGCAAAGTGTCCATAATTGGACCCCCTAAATGGCTGGTTACCACCACTGTATGGAGAGTGACTAACCTGCACAAAGATCACAAAGGTCAGATACAATACTTATGAAAAGAAAATGAAAAGTAAACAGCCATTTCTGCACATATAACACACAAAAATGTAGTCTTTTTTTTTTCATATGGGATGAGCACATTGTATAGGAAAAATTAAAGCACAAGAACAAAGCTTTCATCCTTTGAGAACCCATCAATCCTTGAAATCCTACAAGAACTTAGCAGAAAATTGAATAGATGAGTGAGAAAGTGAAATCAGAGAAGATGATTGAGTTAAGGACTGTAAAGATCCAAACAAGTAAAATCAATCGTCCTCTAACTTTGTTTCTAAAGCCTAGACATTGCAAAAAGCCTCTGGTTTCACATCCTGGAAACTGCTCTGAAGTAATTCCAACTTGCAGTGAATATAGTGCCCTGCTCCAAGCACCGGCTTTTGCTCTTCATGTCATTCATTTTATCCAAGATTTTTTTCTTAATCCAGCTTATACTCTCTTTGTACGGACATTTAAATACTGTAGTGTGTAGCCACATTAAACTAAGAAAAGTCAAATGCTTATTAATGACAAGTAGCGGTATAAGTTATCATTGTAGTATAGACCAAGTGACGTCACTCACATAATTATGTAATTAATTAAATTCCTAAAGCTACTTCTAGTGTTTCCATGTAGGTATGTACACAAACATCCATTGATATTATCTTTCTACGATTAACTCCGCGTGACACATAGTATTGCGACTATTACACGCTACAGCAAATGACATGAAGAAGCAAAAGTCCGTCAGCACTCCGCTCTGCAGAATCTCACAAACCCAATCTTTTCCATCAGGACATGCTCTGATCCTCTTGCAGCCAAAGTGAGAGAAAAGAAGCACAGCTACAGGGAACTACTCGAATGAACAATTTCTCCAACAGGATACTTAAGGGCGTGCACAGTGCTCGGCATTATCACTCAAATCGAAAGATCCCTCTCCTGATGCTTGAACACAGAAAAGCTCAACCTCGCAAAGCAGCCCCGAACTCCGACTCTGCGAAGCTTATAGAGGCAGCAGCGAATTATCACATTAAGATGTTTATATATGCAGCCACGGAAAATACCATAAACAAGACCGCAGCAATTCATCAAACAGTTAAAATGCAAGAACAGTCACCCAGCTAAAAAACCAAACCAAACGCCACACCTGCGGCTGGACAAACCCGGAAACCACCCTCTCCGCCACGCTCATCGTGCCCGCGAACTGACTCAGCTGCGACAGCGCCGCCACGGCGGCCGACGTGGCCGCGCCCAACCCGGGCGTTCCCGCGACCTGCGCTCCGCCCCGGCCCCCGCCCCCGGCCCCGCCCCCGCCGGCGGCCACGCATTGCTGGAGCAGGTTATACAGGTGCTGCGGGAGCTGGACCTGGACCTGGCCGCTCGCCAAATCGGCCCGGCCCGAGCCCGCGGCCGGTTGCTGCGCCAGCCCCGGCGCCTGGTGAGAGGTCGACGGGTACTGATCGTAGGGGTAGTACTGCTGCTCCCGGTGGTGATTCTGCGGGTACTGAGGATGATAATAGCCGTAACCGGACGGGGCCGACGGGTCGAACGATTGAGGCTGCGAATACCCATCTCGTTGTCGAAGGCGGTGGTGGTGGTGAGGTTGTTGGGGGTCCGCGTGGGAGGAGGGGAGATCCATGTCAGTCTCTTCACCTGAGGGCGGGTGCGGGGGATTTGCAGAGCTAGGGTTTCTGAATCGGAAGCGAGGAAGAAGATGATGACGATGACGATGACGATGATGAATGGTTCTGATTCACGGCATCTTCTTTCTCATTGATGATGCGCGAGGGTAGAAACGGTTCTTGTTCCTGGTGGGAAAGTTCTTCGCGTTTTCGATTTTCCGTTTTTTGATGTTTTCCATTTCTTCGGAGAAAAATAGGAAATCAGTGGACCAAATTAATTGGGAAAATTCTAAATAAGAATATAAAGTGCCGTCGTTTTTTCAAATAAGGGCTTGAAGTGCATTTTGTATCCAATAATAGCCTAAAATGCCATCATTTTTTTAAATAAAAGTGTAAAGTGAATTTTACTTCAAATAAGGGCCGAAGTGGCTGTGTCTGTTTTAAAGAAGGGCTTGACTTTTCGAATGATAATAACATTTTTTTCCTTTTTACTTTTTTTTAAATTCTTTTTTTTCCTTTTAACTTTTTTTCCGGATGATAATAACATTTTCTATTTGTTGGGAAGGGCTAGGCGAGAATTGCCCTCACTCGATTTGGCAAGGGCCACCCTCATCGGCAATAGGCAATGCAAGACCGGTGAGACCCTCACCAGTGGATTTTGAGGATAGCCTTGCTCATCCCTTGCCAGCAGCTAGCCAGGCAACCCTCACCTAAATTTGGCAAGGACCGGCCTTGCCCATGACGAGAGTAGCCTTGCCCAAACCTTTTCGGGCTTCGTCGACGGCCAACGACCAGCCACTTGAACTAGCCACCAGCTAAGAGCAAATAGAAAACTAGAAAAAGGAAGAGAGCGTGTTAATTCCGATGTTGATACATATGTCAAAGCATACTGTGTGGTGTCATATTTGGATTCTTTCTATATTTCTACATTTGACCTCGTGTTCTAATCATTCCTCGCGTACGATTGGCCGTCCAATGTCGTCCACGCTACCTACAAACCCCCGAACTGACAGAGAATAGAGCATCACTGGGCAACAGTCTTGTTCAATTACACAATGCCAATCCTAAAGGAGAAATGTCCCCTGCCCTAGAATTCTAGTGAAGAAATGACCGTTCTTTTCCCTAGGAAAGCAAACTAGCCTCCCTCAGAAACATGGAATGCCTCCTCCCTAGGACCCAAAAGTTCAAAAAATTTATTTCCTTCATCTATGTCAGCAAATCAGCACAATGACCCAAGAGCCAAAAAGCAATATATATATATATATATATATATATATATATATAAATTGAATGAATGAATGAATAGTAGCATCAAATCAAGTTGCCCTCCCAAAAGCCCCAAAAAATTATTAAGTTTTCTGTCAAGATCCTATGTTGTTGTGTCGTGAATTTGTATAGCTGCAATACTTCCACTTCGCCTAAACATTCTAGTTTAAGCTTCTTCTTTTTTACCACAAGAGATTCTTTGTTAGTGACCAACTCCAAGTCAGTTGTCCTGGCAAGAAAGCTGCTCTCATCCCTTGTCAAGAATTTGCTTAGAAGAATGTCAGTAGTAATAGTAGAAGCAGTAGATGAGAGAACTGCAACACGGAGCAGCAGGATCATATCTCTGCAAAACACAGCCAGCTTCAAGAACTCATACATGATTAAATCACATTTAAAATCACACGACTCCTTTGCCATCCATTCATATTCCTTTGGCTCAAGGCATACATGCAAATGTTCATGGTCGAATCATTTTGTCATGCATTCTGACTAAGTGCAAGCAATGGACTGTTTCATCTGCCTAACATCCACATTAACAGTCACCAATTTGCACGATGAGTTACTCGGCCATGGATCGGGACGGATGTGCTAACATGAATCGATCAGGGAACTGGCTGATGGTTCATTTCCATTCGAGGCTCCTTTTTCTTTGAGGAGGTCTAACTATAGACCAGGGCATGAGTGGGAGTTTACAGTACAAATCATGAAGGAAGGCATCAAGATAAAAGAGGCTTCTCTGCATCAAACTCACTTTCCCAGCCATCTTCAGGTGAGGAAGCTTCTTTCCCTTTAGCCCACAGTACGAAGTAGAGCCCAATGAACATAAGGACCATACCCCCGAGGCTGCAATAGAGGAGCCAAATCAAATGTTTGTGTTTCATTTCAATGTTATACTTGTAACAAAAAGAAAAAACTTGTTCTTTGGAATTGCAGAATCACAGCAAAACAAGTACACTCTTTAAGAACACTGATAAGTCGAGATTACCTTCCTAGTTTAATGGTGTCGCCAATGGTGAAAACGGAAATAATAACAGAGCACACCGTTCCAATGGGGCTAAACATCGATACCAGGACCGGCCCTCTTTTCTTCATCGCCCATCCATTGAAGCTCACCGTTAGTCCGCTAACGACACCTGCCTGTTCGCAAAAGGTGCTTTCATGAAGCTCAAAATGGCTGAGCAGATGTATCACAAGCAGTCAAGGGTTGTTGATCAGTTAAATTATGTGGAATGGGGAACGGCAGTTCTGATTAAAAACACTGTGAACTTTCAGCAATTTCGACGAGGGACTAATCCGGTTGGGCAGGATCCAAAAAGTCGACCTTCAAGAACTTTAAAATATGTTTTCAACTTTGAGTTTGTAGAGTACAAGATAAATATTACAAGAGCAAAGAAAGGTAGTGAGGCAATATAGTAAATGCGAGGAGCAAACTCATTGCCACTCACCAGTATTGAAAATCCGACTAGGTTTCTGAAGCTCACGAGTGGCAAACTGAACGCCAACTTGTGATCTTCAAAAAGCTGCACAGCTGCAGTCGTGAACGCCCCGATTAAGGATGTTATTGCACACAAGGACATCGGGGCAGGAAAATGACCCAAAGTCACGGCCTGTCCAAGATTACCAGAATAAATAAGTCTCCAAGAATCCAAACACAGGAGACAATAAATCTTTCTTGCTCCAACGAAGCATACCTGCAGAACAATGTTGCTCGACAGCACGAAAACCGCCGCCATGAGATACAAGCATCCTATGATCTTTTCTTTGTCAAAGACGAAGTCCGCTGGGGCAGAGGTAAATTTAGCCTCCTTCTTTCCCGCACTGTGCATCAGGCTCATTGCGAGAGCACCAGCCACACACAAAAGTGTGCCTACTATCTTGACTTTGCTGTACACGCAACTCATCTTAACTTTCTCCAATCTGCACAATCAGAGAATTTCAGTAGTCTCAGACAAGAATATTGGAGCAAGAATTGTCAAATGTGGAGCAATACACTAGTGGTACCTAATGGCCCAAGCGATCACGAAGATCAGCCCCGGAGCAAGGTTCGGCATGGCCGTGGCCATGCCCGGTGATGTCATCTTGATTCCCTTCAGGAACAGGGATTGAAACAGAGTCACGCTGAGAATCAAAATCAAGGAAAAGAAAAAATAAACCGTCATTCTCAAGTTCAACCTCTGAATTGTCGAACTAACAGTTTGTTTATCTTTTTTTTTTTTTTGGTAAGAAAAAAGATCAGTTTGTTTATCTTTTTTGTTATTGCATATCAAGAGTGTTTAGAAAGTCATACAAAGCGAGAGGGTGCACGTTCTAGCGTGAGCTACAGGAGCTAGAACCCAGCTAATGCTGTCCAAGGCCCACAAGAGAAGCAGACAAACAGAGAGAGAGGGAGAGAGTAAAATCAAGCGCACGACAGCATCCATACCCCTTTTGAAGATGTTCAATCTCTAAGTCACTTTTTATCACTAAAGTGGTTTCCAATGAAAATTTCCAACACGTTTTAACCCCTTTTGTTGGATACTGTAGGAGAACTTTGTGGAGCTACATAAATTTCAGAAATGAAAGAGAAGATGCATAGCTGAGTTTATCAGACCATTTTGCAGTTCTGATTCTGAATTGATTAATTCATCTTTGAATTATCTTCGGATTAAACTGAGACTTAGAACAAGCAATTATCGTTTTCTAATCTTAATTAATCGCCTAAGCAACCTGCAGAATACAGCCAAATTCAAGAACGCCAAAACCAGCAGCTAGAACGCACCACATGTTCAATGTGAATCAACTTTATATACATTCCAATTAAATCCAAAAGGCAAAGGTAAGAACATGTGACGTAAAAGTTTCTTTCTTCTCTTGGGTCCGTGACGTGAATGTTGAATTCGTTAGAGAGCGATTGCGAAACACGTTGAATATCTCAACGAAACTAACGAAAAACATGTCGAGTTTGCGCGGTTACCCAGTGAAGGAAATCAAAACAAGCTGGAGCATCAGCTTCAAGCTGATCTTCCTAGGCCACAAACTCCTGCAAACCACACAGAAAACCAAACATGATCAAACGCCGCATGCGCCAATGCGCGCAGAGAGAGAGAGAGAGAGACCTTTCGAAGACGGCGGCGGCGGGGGAGAGGATGAAGAAGGTGGCGAGAGCGGAGAACATGACGAGCGTGAGGGGGGTGAATCCGAGCGACATGAGGTAGCTCAGCAGAACGGAGTTCCCGGCGTAGACGAACTGGACGCCGACCAACCCCCCGATGACCGCCCCGTCCTCCACCGCCTCCTTCTTCATACGCCACGCCATCTCCCGGCTCACGCTCTGTCTCCTCCCTTCCCCTCGGGTTCGAGAGGGAGCCGGAGACGGGAATGCACCCCCGAATATCTCGCTGTGGCTAGCCTCTCCAAATGCCGCTGCCACCGGAGACGGGCAACGGCAGCCACGAAGACAGTTTGATTAACGTCCCTGATATTCTCTCTCTCTCTCTCTCTCTCTCTCTCTCTCTCTCTCTCTCTCTCCGTATCGTGTTGTTTTGATAATGTTTCAATGGAATCTGGCTTCTGGGTGCTGTCGCCGCCGTCGTTGTTGTCGCCTCTGTTGTGGAGTGTCGATGCACGTTCATCAAACTCTTCCTTCCACGTTTGGTGTATGATCTTCTTGGGTTGTTGTCGTAGATTCTGGTTCATCTGCCCGTCCGTTTTGGCCGAGCTCAGCTAACGTTCGCGGTTGTTCCTCTACCGGTCGTCCCTCCGGTCAAACGGTTGAAGGTGAGAGAGAAGAGAGACAGAGAGGCTTCATTTTCATTTTTATTTTAGGCAACTTCTGTGGGGGGCGAAAATTAAAAAATAAAAAAAAGTTAGGTAATTTCAAAAAATCACAAAATTTGAATACGCATGTCAATTAAAAATTAAAATAAAAGGAAACGGAGTTTTTTTTTTTTGGTCGGAAGGAAACGGAGTTTGGAGCTGGAATTACCGCGGCTACTCGACATTTTATGTGGACATGTCCTAGATCAACATTATTGCATATGTTTAGGGAATTCGATCAGCACATGGTATAAGAAACTGCCCTCTTTATTTGAACAGTTATTCTTTTCGGTATTTCACGTTTTGTATTATTAGTAGTAATCACGAACCGTTTCATTTCCTTCTAATTTTTTGTGCATTTGAACCTCCTTGTAATTAGACTAGTATGATATCTTGTGATGAAAATAGGAGCGGGTTTCGAATATCACATGAAAAAAAGATTCTTCAGGTAATTATAAAAAAAATTTGACCTTGGAACATTAAATTCACCGCCGATTTAGATGTTTAACAATTGCCTCGTTAAGGAATTTCCGGCGATAATTAACCGGATTTTCGAGCTGTTTTTTTGGGTCAAGGTGCCTCCGTCGCTAACGCGATTTTGAAGAAGATTTAGAGAGGATAAGTTTAGTTCATCCTTTTTATAAGCTCAACGCCAGCTGAGCTCGCGACTGTTGTTGATTTTTCTAACAATAATCCAAAAAAAGAAATAGAAGCATCTCTCTATAAAGCCTTATTATTATCATCTAAAAAAAGAAAAAGAAAAAGAAGAAAAAAAAGATTAACTATCCAACCACCATCGGATGTCACGCTCCTTCTGCCAAATCAAAAACGCCCCACCCACCACTCCTCAATTAACTGGCAAGTTCAACTAAAATTGCTCCACGCATCATCAAATTCTATCTTTGGCTTGAGAAAAGGCAAATTCCTCTTCAGAGTATTGATTTATCATACGGAACGCAATTTATGCGAAGCATTGAAAAAATTTAAGCGTAAATACGACATCACGTTAAGCTATGATCGGACGATGAAACCGATATACATATGAATGAAATAATTAAAAAAAAATAAGGTTAAGACCACAAAAAACCCCAAACCGGAATATATGTGATAAATTTACCTTAAACTAATTTTTTTTTACCACAAAACACACCAAATTGGTACACCCATGATAAATTTACCACAAATTAATATTTCGACCATCAAAAACCCTAAACTTATGCATTTGTAATAAATATACCCTCCATTAAATTAGATTAATATCCCGAAAAATAACAAACTAATACACCTGTAATATACAGAGGGTAAAACCCCAAACTGATACACCTGTTAGCTACCACGTATCATTCAACTTAACAATTTGACGGTAAAACTTAACGAATACTAATGGAAGGTAAATTTTCGACGGGTGTAACGGTTTGGGATTTTTTATGGTCAAAAAATTAGTTTGAGATAAATTTATCATAGGTATACTAGGTTTTGAGTCTTTTGTGGTATTAACCCTTTAAATCACGTATTTCATTTTATTTTTATTATGTCTAGTGTGCATAAGAAAAGATTCCAAAAAACGGCTTTGCCTCTCATCTACGTTATGTTATTTGTTAAAGCGAAGACCTTTTCCTTTAAATATAGGGAGTTGCAATTAAATAGCGAAATAAATGAAGGAAGATGAGAACGGAGAGGGGTATTTGTACATACGAAGTGACATGGAGAGAAGAAGACTTCAAAGATGGCCAAGACACCAAAAGCGTAATCAGCAACACCAAATCTCTCATTAAAGAATACTCTGGTTTGCTCCGCTTTCGTATGCTCTCATTACGCAAGTTTTTTCTACAGATTATATAAATAATAGATATAGTATATAGTTATAGGAGAAACTATACACTACATGCTATATAGTATTTGAAGTGACTTGAAGAGAAGACTTTTAGGATTGCCAATGAAAGCAATAGGGTAAGCAGCACCGTCAAAGCCCTTTTAAGGTCCGCTAGTTTTGCAAAAAAAACGTATAATTTCTGGAAAATATTTTCTAGGAAAATGACTTTATTTTATGGTGCTTGACTGAAACTTGAAAAATGCTCGGAAAGTACTTTCCATCGTTTGGTAAGAAAAATGTGATGGGAAAAATTATCAAAATTTTCGTATTTTTTAAATTATGTTTTGTTTTTATATATTGTTTTATTTTATTTTTTTCTTTTTGCTTCTTCCTTGACCGGTCGCCTTGCCTCGCCGGCCTCGAGTGAGGCTCCACCTCACCGGATCAACGGACTTTGAGCTCACCAAAGGTCGATGAGGTACCTCGGTTCGTTCCGACACTCGCTCCATTCCAATCTCGGATCGAGTAGAAGGGGACTTGGCATCGACCCAAGCGTCGACTCGGTGCCGGAGTACGATGCAAAGGTGGGTGCAATAAACTTGAAGTTCTTGGAGGTAAGGGAGGAGATCGAGATGGCGATGAAGACAAAGGAACTTTGGATCCTTTAGCCGAGCTCAAGCAGCTCAACGATGAGGTTGAGGTAGCTTGGGCTTGATCGTTGGCCGTGGCTGTGGCTGGCAACTTGCCGAGGAAGAAGAAAAAAGAAAAAGAAAGCAAATAAAAATAAAAATTAAAGATAATAAAATATTCGATTTTAAAAAAATAGAAAAATTTCTAGTTTTTAAATAAAAAAATAATTAAAATTTTGAAATATTTTAAAATATTTTTATAAGAACAAATATTTCATTAGCCAAGGACTCGAGCCCAAGCACTGAGGACCAAGGACTAGAGAATGGCTTTTGTGAACCCAGGCCTAAGGGTTGAGACAAGAGCTTGAGCGTTGGGGATTCGAGCACGGCTTTTATGGACCAAGGTTTAGGTGCTAGACCATTGGGTACGAGCACTGAGGGTTAGGGCCCGGCCTCGATGGACCTGAGCCCAACAGCCGAAGACTTGGTCCTGAACACCAAGACCTGAGAACCAATGTTGGAGTTTCCGCACTCAAGTGTAAAGTTTCGAGTTCAAGCGTTGATACCTAGTTATATTTTGGAAAATGTTTTTCGGTTATTTGAAAGAGGAAATCATTTTCCTAATTTTAAGTTTTTGTAGGAAAACCTTTTTCATTGACTTGGAAAACATTTTTCGTTGACTCATTTTCCTAAATGAACCAAATGCCGGAAAATGAAGAAGGCGTTTTCCCTTAAAAACATTTATGGAAAATATTTTTGGAGAAGTCATTTTTACAAGAAAATGATAATATTTTCCAGTGTTTGGCTGATACCTGAAATTAAACTAGAAAATATTTTCCGTCATTTGGTAAGAAAAATCTCATTTGATTTTTCTAAATAGACACATACTATTCGGGCGCCTTGCACATGGGTAACCAAGGAACCTAGCATGGACACCGGGGTCTTGAGTTCGGATCCCCGAGGTTCAACACGAGCACAAGCACTAGGAGGTCTCGAGCCAGATGGACTCGAGTCGGGGCACCGAGGTCCCGGGCCCGGCTTCGATGGACCCGGCCTTGCTGCCAAAGGCCTAGGGACGAGAGTTGGGATTCCCGTGCCCAAGCGCAGAGTTTTTGGTCTAAATATTGATACATAATCATGTTAAACGCCAATACCTAGTCATATTATGGAAAATGAATTTCGACTTTTTAAATAAGAAATTATTTTCCTAAATTAAAATTTTGATTAAAAGAAAATATTTTTCATTAACTCATTTTCAAAAGTGATCCGAACACCCAAAAATGAGAAAAATATTTTTCCCGAAACAACCGGTGACGGAGCGATATTTCAATAGTAGCTATTGACCGCTGCGCTATGCTATAATCCGTGGGTACTCAATAGACGTGATTTTGTGACCGACCATTCACAGGCCCACGGCAAGCCAAATTGGAGGTGAAGAACGATGCTGGATGGGCTCACGATTAATAAGTTCGGCTCCATTCGGATGGGCAGACACCGAGCACCAAGTTGAGCCCGAGCTTGGGAAGCGCAATGCCACCGGCGGACCACGGGCTTGAGCTCGAGATACGGCTGCCATGGCTGCAGCAAGCTCGAGCTCGAGCTGGTCATGAATCTTCGGTTCTAGATGCCATGGCTCACAAGCTTGAGATATGGTGGCCATGGCTATCGCGAGCTCGAGCTCGAGCTTCACTGCCATGGCAGCCGTGACACTCGGTGCTGAGAGTCCATGGCCACGAGATTGTGAATCTAGTGTTCATGGCCTCAAGCTCAAGACATGGCCATAACATCCACGACATTCTAGATCGAGTGTCTGAGGCCATGAAACTTCGGATCTGGCGACTCCGGCTGCAAACTAGCAGAGATTGAACTTGTGCAAGGGTTTGCTCACGATTTTGAAGTTGAAGATGTCTTTGAGAAGTGAAGAGGAAGAAGAACTACATTGATTTTAGCCAAAAGCTACGAGTCCCTAGAGTAGTGAAAATATGGAAGGTGAGCATTTTCGAAATGTGAAAAAAAAACCCACACGTACATTTCATGTCAGCATTTTTTTATATATCTACACAACAATTTTTAATAGCGTCAACCCTGCATCAGCAATTTTTTGCAGCATCATGTCTACGTCAGCACGTTTTTACTACTTCAAATCCACATCGGCAAAATCCATCGTAAGAATGGCATAGAGATGAACCGTTGACACATTTTTAAAAGGTACAAGGACCACGCCAAAGGAAAAAAAAAGCATAGGGACAATTTTAAATTTTGAGTAAAAGTAGAGGGACCGCTCGTGACATTATATCTAGAAATTATTAGAAAGTCCTCAAAATCAAATATCCATATCAATTGACGATACTAATATCACAAATTTGAAAAAAAATAAAAATAAAATCTCATCTACATCAAGTAATTTTGCATGTTATGAGCGAAAATCTTGTTGATAATTTACCAAACTGCTTTTTGTAGAGTAAACCAATTTTGTAAATCAATATCCTACTATATACAATTTAACACTGTCATTCTCATATAACAAAAAAAAATACACCGAGGACGTACGATGGATAGGCATGCGAAGGTCCCTTCCTGAACTGGGTACGAGGTTGCGACACCAGCCTCTCACATCGACGCAGTCGTTAGCCTCCCTTGCCTGCTCCGTTCAAGGAGATCATGGGGTCGTCGCAGCCACTGCCCAAGGAGAAGAATTCGAAGCACGGGCCGGACTTGATTCGTCGATGGCGGCTCGAATGCTCCAATCCTGTACCACACCGTGCGGGTATGAATTGGTTGGGCTCATTCGCGCCGCGACGTCGCGAGGTTCCGGATCACATGGCCTGCAGCTTCAGGGCCATGCCCTGAAACGTGGGTTCGGCTCCGATGTCTTCGTGATGACTGCCCTGATGAGCTTCTACCTGGCAAAAGGCTCGTTGCGCGGCGCCCACAACCTGTTCGACGAAATTCCCGATCCGACCGTAGTTTCTTGGAATACGTTGATTTCTGGGTATCTGCGCTTCGGGCTGTTTCGGAAAGCCTCGAGCTTGTTTGTTCAGCTGAACAAGTCCGAAACTTGCGTTGGTGATGCGTTCTCCATGACGGCCGCACTGGCTGCGTGCGGTCGGTCGAGCTTGTTGCAGCTCGGAAGGTCTATCCACTCCAAGATTGTAAAAGTTGGTATGCGATGCAGTGTTTTCGTTTCTAATTGCTTGATCGACATGTATGGTAAATGCGGGTGCGTTCAAGAGGCGGTACGTGTGTTCGGAGCAATGCGTTATAAGGATACTATTTCGTGGAATTCAGTTTTGTCAGCTTGCGCTAGAAACCAAAACCTTGAAGAGGCGTTGAGTTTTTTGCAGGAGATGCCCCATCCCGATACAATCTCATACAATGAGGTAATTAATGGTTTTGCCCAGTTCGGAAACATGGGAGATGCTGTACAGATCCTTTTGTACATGCCGCAACCAAATTCATCTTCATGGAATTCAATAATAACTGGTTATGTGAACCGAAATCGATCACGAGAAGCTCTTGATTTCTTCACGAGAATGCACTCGGAAGGCATGGAGACGGATGAATTCACATTTTCAAGCATTCTGAGCGGAATTGGATCTTTAGCAGCACTGAGTTGGGGAACCGCAATACACTGCTGCACGACGAAGTGCGGTTTTGACTTATCTGTGGTTACTGGCAGTGCCCTTGTTGACATGTACTCAAAGTGCGGCCAAGTGGAAGATGCGGAATTGATGTTTGACTCGCTACCTCAGAGGAACTTGATAACATGGAATGCGATGATATCTGGTTTCGCCCACAATGGTTTCTTTGCCAAGGTAGTTCACTACTTCGAGCAACTTCTCACCAATGGTATAGAACCAGATGAGATCACATTTCTCAATGTTTTATCCGCGTTTTCCCATGGCGGAGTCCCATCGCACCTCGCAATGAAGTACTTGGAATCAATGATCGATGACTACAGGATTCAGCCGACAGCCGAGCACGGCTGTTCAATAATAAGGCTACTGGGGCGAAGAGGAGAAGTTCAGAGGGCGGGAAAGATGATTCACAAACTCGGGTTCGGCGCATGGGCCCCAGTTTGGAGGGCTTTGCTTGGCGCTTGCGGATCTTGTCAGGATTTGGAGATTGCGAAAATCGCAGCTGCAAAGCTGATCCAATTGGAAGGCAACGAAGATTACATATACGTTGCGATGTCCAACATATACGCATCTCACGGGAAATGGAGCGAAGTGGGCGCGGTTAGGGAGCTGATGAGGTCGAGAGGCGTGAGGAAAGGAGTCGGTTTTAGTTGGATACAAGTGAAGAATGTTGCATCAAATTCAGACGTGGCTTAGGCAAGCCTCGACTCGCAGATGGTGCATGCAAAATTGCAAACCAGACGCGATCATGGGGCCGTGATCCATGAAGGGCAACAACGCGGGCAGATCCGAATAAGCAATTTCTTTCTTAGCCTGCCCAAGTCCGTCCAAGGACATGAACTTTTCAGATCAGCTGCAATGCCGAGCTCATGCAGAAGTTTGCATGAAACCACCTGAACTAACCAGAAACTATCGACAATTGAAGAACAACAAATCGCTACTCTTTTCTCTACCAAGAAGCTCAGAATACCCAATGAAAGAAAACTTCTGTCACACCTTTTTGCTTCTGTGAATCGATGTGTGCCAATAAAGTTCTGTTTGGCTGAACTGCGTATCAGCAAAGCTGAACAGTATTTACAGTTGCTGGCGTTTCTCTTTAAAGTTTAAACCCAAAAGGCAAAAGCTAACCTAAGGCTGTCATCACCGATGACGCATCAGTCATGCTCACAGCCACAAAGGCAACATCAAATCCACCAGAGCCACTAACCATGTGGACCTCGCAAACCACCTCCACTCCAATCCGCCGCCGCCGCCGCCGCCGCCACCAACGGCTCCGTTCTTATAGTTCTCCGACTCCAACAGCGAGCTCAGCCTGAAATTCGGGTTCGACCCGTACAGCGCCTGAACCCCCTCCACGTCGTCGATCCTCAGCTCCACCTTCCTCGTCCTCGGCTTCACGCTCGGGTACATCACCGCCTCCTTCACCGAGCTGTGGCCGAGCCCCAGCACGTGGCCGATCTCGTGCGTCGCCACTGACTCCAGGTCGACCGCCACCTTCGCCCTTTCCACCTTGAAATCCAACGCCCACCTCTCCGCCGCGTCGAAGTGGACCCTCCCGTCCTCCGGCGAGAACGCGTGCGCCAGCACCCCGAGCACCCCGTCGAACGGCTCCCCGTCCCCGTGGTTCCCGTGGTAGAACCCGATCCGGATGTCCGCCGTCCTGTACTCCTTCGCCTCGACGAAGCTCACCGGGATCACCGCCGACCACCGCGCGAACGATCGCCGGAACACCGCTCTCACGTCCTCTGGCCTCAGGTACCCGACCGTGTACTCCGGCGAGAGCGCGTAGCTGAGCGTCGCCGGCGCCGCCCGGTCCCACCGCGGCCTCCCTGCGAAGTACGCGTATCGCCGCACCGACCGCGCGCCGTCGCCGGCGTCCCCGACGCCACACCGGGGCAACATGACGGCCGATATGGTCTCGGAGTCGAGCTCCCCGGTAACCGCCAGCCCGAGGCTGGTCTGGTATGCGACGATGGCGGACTCGAAATCGTTATCGAACACGTCGGTGAAGTCGGAGCCGGGCGCGACGGGCAAGTACCCGAACCGGCTGAAGTACCTCTTGAGCTCCGACATGCCGTCCACGTGGCTCCCCCTGCCGGCGTCCAGGAACCTCGAGAAGTCCCGCCACGTGGCGTTCCGGGCGGCTGCGTCGACGGTTATTACCGTTACGGAGCCCGGCGCGCTCCTGGCCGGGAGACAGGGCCGACAGAGGAGGACGAGGAGGAGGAGGAGCGACACGAAGAGCCGCCATGCGGGCATGGTTTTACTAAACAACGTTCGTTCGGTCCGCAAGAGTTTTTCCCCGGATTAGAAACTTGGCTTCGCAGGAACCCAAAAGAGGGAAATCTTCATCGGTTTTATCATCGCTTTTCTCACATGGGTAAGTTGTTGAATCGATCGTCGTTTCCGTGCTTTGAGGTCGAGGCTCGATGCAAGGAATGATGGGGGGAGGGGGAGAGATTGAGAAGCCAAGAAGATTCTGAACTTGTTGTGCGGCTATTCAATTGGAGATTCTGACCTTGGGGGAGGGGCATTTTACTGTGTGTTGCCTTGGTGGGTGTTCGATTTTTTTTTTTTCCGATTTGTTTGTGCAATTCGCATGTTGATTGTGGCGGAGAAAAACAAATCGGGCATGCAAATCGTCACCTACCTTCCTCCCTTCCCTTCCTTCCTTTTTTTTAACCCGAGAAATTCGATGATGATCAGTGGTTTGAAAGAGAATTTTTATTAATTTCGGTTCCTTATCAAGCTTGACCTAGGGGATTAGGCGATTTCTTGTCATGTCACTTTCGGAGCTCGCGTTCTTTTACTTGCGGGGATGGAC
Source organism: Syzygium aqueum (assembly GCA_031216185.1). Classification (NCBI taxonomy): domain Eukaryota; kingdom Viridiplantae; phylum Streptophyta; class Magnoliopsida; order Myrtales; family Myrtaceae; genus Syzygium; species Syzygium aqueum. The sequence continues at coordinate 3,967,869 of CM062235.1, read as the reverse complement.
AATACCGGTCGATGATGATCTTTGACCCCGCCCTTTTCCCCATGGGTGTTCCTTGGGATGACTTCCCTCGTTCACCAACCGCAGTGCACCGGGAAGAAACATCCTTGTTGCTTGACTTGCCCCATGTCGTGCACCGTGTCGATGTATGTTGTGCGTGAATCGGATTTCCTTCGGTTTTTCGCGTACCCTTTGAAGCCGAGGCTCGCGCGGCTCGATACTAATAAGTGCAGAGATTTCGGAGCACGGGTTATATGTATTGAAGAAAGAAACAAATCGTCATCTAAGTAAAAGATGATACCATATGGGGTAAGACTAGGCAATCGATATATTCTACCGATGGAAAATATGCGTCGACTTTGAACCCAATAAAAAACTTTCCTAATTCAAGTTGATTTCCTATTTGAATGGCTTGAGGTTTTTTATTTCGAATCCAATTCTTAGGTATGTATACAAAAGTGGACATTCTTTGTAGCAAGTATCAAAAGAAGAGCTTTTAAATCTCGCAAATAAGAAATGCGAGTTCTTTCGTGAGATTAAGAGTTGTGTTTGAATGACTCGAATGCGGTTATAATCTCTGCTGTATTGTTTTATCTATAGTGAAATTCTTCCTGCTCTCCTACAGATGTAGGCCACCTCAACCGAATCACGTAACTCTGGTATCCGACTTATTTTTTTATCCCATCTGTTTGATTGTTTTTTTTTGGGGGGGGGGGGGGTTGAAAGGAGAAAGTTAAACGTGGTAGCAAGACTTTGCCAAAATCAGGGTCAAAAGCCATCACCAATTTGTAGACGTAGGATCGATCAAACGGACGGCTGATATTTCATATTATTTCTCGTTTTTCTAGATCGAGGAGCGATTTCTAAGTGGAGGGGCATGCCGCGGAATCTTCCGTCCCTGAAGGATATATATTTTTTATTTTCGCCCCAAGGCCCTCATCTGGAAAAAAACAAAAGAAAAAAGAGAGAGAACAAAAACTGGGACCAATGAGGTCAATTCCGGGACGGAATTGATTAAAACGGGATTAATATGGTGGCTGAAATCAGATGGCAAAACTTAATTTAATCCGGATGACGCACGTTTTTGTATTTTATTTTGGGTCCACAAAAGAATTTTTTGTTTGCTGGAGGTCCTTAAAAGAATCATTCCTTTCGTTTTCACCCCCTCGCGCCACACGGCACGCCCGCATCATCAGTTGGTGTCCGAGACTATGTGAGCAGTTTCAACCTCCTCTTTTGTTTTTTTCCTTATTTTTTCGTTTGACCAAAAAATGAGGGAAAAAAAGAAGAAGAAGCCATCAGCATTTGACAATCTTTAAAATACATTACTCCCATGACCAAAAGAATAATAAAAAAAGATAAAATACATTACTCCGATGTATATCAAGAGAGGAAGGGCAGATACCAAGCTTCGCCACGTGTCCTTTGTAATCGTTCGGGCCTCCGTGGGTTTTTCCTCTTCCTTTTTTTTCTTGAGGTAATACCACAAAAAATTTCAAACTGATATACTTGTGACGAATTTACATTCCGTTAATTTCCGTTAAATTTTATCGTCAATTTGCTGAGTTGGATGACACGTGACAGTTGACGGGTGAACCAGTTTGGGGCATTACCCCTCCCATTTGTCACAGGTTTATCAATTTGTAATTTTTCGTATTATTAATCCAATTTAACAGATGGTAAAATTGCCACAAGTATACCAATTTGAGGTTTTTGGCAATCAAAAAATTAGTTTGGGGTAAATTTATCGCAGGTGTACCAGTTTGGGATTTTTTTATGGTAAAAAAATTAGTTCCGGGTAAATTTATCATAAATATATCAGTTTAGGGTTTCATGTGATATTAACCATTTTTTCTTTGGCTTCGTTTGTTTCGCGGATATTAATGATTTGGAAAATATTTTCGTAAAAATGGTCGCTTCCATTGCTCGAAATAATTAGTAAATAGAAATTGTTTTGACCGTCGACAGTAATTTATGTCTAAATATCTTTGCGAACAACGAAAATATCTTTCATTCATTCATTTCTGTAATAGATACAATAGATCGTTTTTAGGAAAAAGTTTTCAAGATCATTATTTTTCGTGAAATAAACGGCTCTTTTGTTTTTCTAATTTTTCTTTTACGATTTTGGTGATTTTCTTTCTTTTCTCAAAAAACACGAGACTATTTGGAAAAAAAAAACGCATATTGTTATCCACTATTTCCTTTTTGCATTCTTTCTGTTTTCCTCTTTATGTTACATTCGTCGAGTCAATGGTAATGCCATATCGAGTTGACCCAAAAGACAAGACGATGGATATGTTCTATATTTTCAAGTTGGTTTCCTATTTGAATGATTTCTCGGTTGGAGTAGGTTTCCTATTTTGGATCCAATTCTTACATAAATATTAAAAAAAAATGGATGTTCTTCGTAAAAAGTATCACAAGAGAAGCTTTTGTGAATCACATCCTGAAGCCAATTAAAACTTACGAGTAAGATCTGTGAATTCATTCGTGAGATGAAGAGATGCATTTGAGCGACTTGAGCGTGGTTGTAATTTCCGTCGTACCGCTTAACCTATAACGGAATTATTTGCTACTTTCCACCGTAGACGTAAGCCGCCTATACCGAAACTACGCAAATCTGGTGTTCTATTTATTTCCTTATTCCGTCTACTTCATTATTCGATCGCTTGTTTACGCAACACTATCGACTAATCTATCGTACTTAGTAATTTTGGAAAAACAAAAAGGAGAGAGAGTAAATTTGAGGCATAATCCCAAAAGCGAGAGAGATTTTTTTTTTTATCTGTCCTATCTCTAGCTCTCGTCTCTCTCTCTCTGATCTTTGCTTTGCCTCTTACAGATTGCGGGAGCCGAACCCGCATCCGTGATATCAACGCCCACGCTCCCCCGATTCATTTACCGGTAGAGTCACGTGCCTATTAACGAAGTGAGAGCGGAGTTGAACGTGAGATGCTTGCTAGTTCTTAGCAAAAGGCTTTTGGCCATAATTAGGGTTCAAAGGCCATCGCCAATTTTTCAGCGTACCGCGTTGGAAAAGACGTCGTCTTATATACTCACGCACACACATAGGATCGATCAAACGGACGGCCGATACGTCGCATTATTTCTATTTTGCGGGACCAAGGAGGACGTCAATTTCGGGGACGCAATTGATTAAAACGGGATGGCAAATTTTTAATTTAAGAGGTGGCTGCGTTGCTTGTGGGGAGGGGTCGCGTTGCAAACTTCGCCTTCGATACGAAAGGCTATGTACGGCTATTAATCTCGATGGCCCGCATGCTTTTGGTATTCGTTTTAGGGGTCCATGAAAGAATCATTCCTTTCCTTTTCAATGGTCATTACCTCTATCTCTCTCTCCCTCTTCCTCGCGCACACGCCACGCACGCATCACGGGTTGATGATTGTTCGTGACTATGTGAGCGGGTTTTCGATGACGGGAAAATTATCCAAAACGTGATAGATTTATTATACTTTTGTCAATTCAGTCATACACCTTTTAGTTGTCTTAGTTGAATCTTAAACCTTTTTATGCTTTGTTCATTGAGTTCATCCGCCTAATTTTGGCCAGAAATTGCTGATGTGAATGTCGGACATCGTTCATGACACGGCCGGTGCTGACGTAGACAATTCTTAATCAAAATTTTCATTTTTTTCATGTTTTTCTTTTCTTCTCTTTCCCTCTTTACTTTTTATTAGTTTTTCTTTCTTTTTTCCTTTTTTATTCTTTTCTTTTCTTTTTTCTTTTTCCCTCCATCGACCATCACCAGGCCTTGTCAATGGCTAACGGAAATCGCTTGCCTAAGGTTGCCGGCCACCCACAAGGCTCAACGATGGCCGGCAGAGGGAAAGAGGGAAAAAAAGAAGAAGAGAAAATGAAAAAAAGAAATAAGTAAAGTAGGAAAAGAGAAGAGAAACAAAAAAAGAAAAATTAATAAAAAAATACAAAAAGTATTGAAGTATTACTAAAATTTGTTCACGTCAATATTGATTGTGCCACGTAGGACGACTTGCATTTAACGTTAGCAATTTCCGATCAAAATTGGTCGGATAGACTCAATTGATAAAATATGAAAATATTTAGGACTCAATTGGCACAATTAAAAGACTTAGGATTGAATTAGCAAAAATGCAATAGATTTAGAACTTTTTCGACAATTTTCCCGACAACCATCCCATCCCAAATTGTTTGTACACTGCAAGAGAATTCTACATGATTTGTCACCATTGCCCAATGATTTTGACCTACAAGAACACGTAGACTCATACGTATAATATCACATTCTAAATAAGCGTCTCTGTTTGACAAAACAAAATGTCTGTAATAGAATCAAGCATTTGCCAATGTCGCTTATGAATCAGCGGTATTTATAACTATAGAGTTTGCCTTTTACTTCCGATGAGTTAGTCAAGAAACCTTCCTAATGTATTTCTCAACGCCGACTGTAACCCCTAGCCTTCCAAGCTTACGATGTGGGCTCGATTCCCGCTGCCCGCTCTAATCACACGAGAAGGGGTGTCAAGTGTGATCCTTTGAGTTTAGATCACAATGACAAATGGTGTTGCGACCTGATTTAACACGAGACCATGTCCAACAAGCAAAGCAAAAATTCACTTTGGAGATGCTTTTCTCAGCTTTTTTTTTTTCCTACAAAAGTCTGATGCTAAGGTGCCAAAGTTGGTGGCATAAATTAAGATCAGTTTTCTGGTTCCATACGATCTTATACTCCTCTACGCTGCGTCAAAGAAGAGTGATTTCGAGTAGGCCCAAAAGGAAAAAATAACAATAATGATTTTGGATCCGCCAATAAGACAAAACTTGAACCATTATGATACAAGGTCACCACGGTTGAGTTCTTAATGGCGTGTTGCATTTCCTAGGAACCAAACAACTTTCGATGAAATAAAATAGAGGAAATACCCCAATTTAAAATTTAAAATGGGCATAAGTGTATTGAAAGTTCTAAAACTTATCACGAAAGTGCAATCGAGTCCTAAAACATTCAAAAAGTACAATCAAGTCATAAAACTTATCAAATTGATCCAATCAAGTCAATCCGTTGATTGCACTTTTTGAAAATTTTGAGACTCAATTGCACTTTTGTGACGAGTTTTAGGACTTGATTGTAATTTTTAAAAGTTTTAGGACTTAATTGTATTTTTATGATAGATTTTAGGACTTTCAGTATACTTATCTCAATTTAAAACCATGGACAATGAGAAGAAATTATCACTAATGATTTTCTGGACAAAGATCCCACTGAAGAAGGGCTGGCCCTTGAGCAGGCTGAAGATGCCAGAGTCTGGCTTTAAGCCCACGAAGTCGTGGGCTGTCTCAGGTTTCATCCCATTCTCCAAAGCAATGAAGGTTTTCCTGCCAAAGTCGAAAAAATTATTCTGTGCTTAAAATATTATGTAAAGATTTCACATGGTTGATGTGACATCCCCGATTTGGATCTAGGAAGCCGAGGGCTAGTAATAAATGGATGAGCGGGTAACTCGAACCGAGGATCGGTAATGAAATAGATAGTATGATCGGAACGAGTATACTGAGGGTTGGTCATGGCTCGATCGAAAGATTATCCATAAATTGGCCTAGGAATCGATAGTGGAATGACTCCCTGACTACGCAAATGATTAGAGTAATATGACCGCAGAGTGACCCTTCGACCATAAGAGCCGTTAGTGAAATGGTCCGAAATAACTGTGGATCAGTCCGGTGTCGACATGTGTCGGTCGCAGGTGATACTGCACGACCATGCATTGGTCTTGGATGACCATGAGTTAATTCCGGGGTACTGATTTTCACGAGGCTACATGACAACCGAGGGTCAATCATGAGTCGTTGATATTCGAACGTGGCTCGATCACGAATCGGCCACGGATCGTTGCATTGAGTTGGGTAGGCCATGGACCGGACATGTGCCGAGCCATGTGCCTAGTGATTTAGTCGCGGCCCGGGCAAAATTGCTAGTCGACCTGGCTAAGGCCATGTGCCCGGTCATGATTGGCCATCGTGCTCGTCAGCTAGGCCACAGACCAATTACGTGCCCGGTCGTATGCTGGCCATTATGTCCGACCCTTATGCTAGGCGTTGTGTCCATAAGATCCGGTTCACGGGCCGTTGTGCGTGAGCCATGCATCGTGTCATTCAAACACGATGAGCCATACGTGTGAGCCATAAATCGTGTCACAAGCCATTGCGCGTGTTTGGCCATGAACAGACTCCTTGCTCGGGTGACCAGGTGTGGTGCTCGGCACGTTGCCCATGCGGCCGGCAAGGCACTCAGTACGTCGCCCATGCATCTAGGCAAGGCGCTCGGCATGTCCCCCGTGTGGCCCGGCGCAACGCTTGTGTGGCCCGGTCATGTGCTCGTGTGGCCCAACCACGTGCCCGTATGGCCTGGTACTGCGCCCGATCATGCCCGGCCATGCACCCAGCAGCCCGATTTGCTTGGACTTGTTCCATTTTTCTTGAGCCTTGGTTTGGTTGTGTTAGATGATTTTTGGAGATATTCTCGCATTAAACCTCGGGTTGAACGGGCCTACTAAGTAGGGACAACCCTCGGAAATTATGAGAGTTAATATGATGCGGATTTAAGATTTAAGTGTCAATTAGTCGGTTTTATGGTGCCGATCAACCAAGCTAAATTTGGGTGAAATCAGCAGCTTCGAGAGACCAGAATAGGGTGTCACGGCCAGCTTTGAGAAGGATCTAGAGAGTAGAGAGTAGACTAAGTCAAGTTTATCTCTAGAATGGTCTCCATTATTGGTGCCTAACTTATGTGTCCCCTTCATTCAATGCCAAAGTGCTGAGTTATGCCCTTCATAATGGTTCATTTAATGGCTCACGGTGACTCATGGTCACCAATAATGAGCCCAAGTAAGGCCAATAATTGGCCAAAGAAGAGAGGAAGCCAAGAGGGAGAGAGAGAGAGAGAGAGAGAGAGAGAGAGAGAGAGAGAGAGAGAGAGAGAGAGAGAGAGAGAGAATAGACCAATGATGCTTGGATAAGCTTGGCTTCTTCATCATTATTTTTGGCCTTAGTTCATATATGGCATTTAATGCATGTCATAATGAGTTTTGACTTAGAATTCCCTCCATTATTGGCTTATTCTAGGGTATTTCAAGGCTTTTATAAATGGCATGAAACCCCCTCTCCTTCTTCTTCTCATGCCAACATCACCATCACCATCACCTTCCTCTCTCTTTGTTTTTTGTTTTTCTCACTTCTTGACCCGATAAGCCTTACACCCAAGAAGTCCCGAATCCGCCCGTGTTTCTCCTCATTTCCAACCAAGAGCTCACGGTTCGGCCTTTGTATGCCTAGTATTGGTTGGCCAAGCAAGAAGAAAGCACGAAAATTTCTCGAGATTACCCATCTCTAACTCGTTCTCTAGTTCTTATTTGTAGTTGAGTAAGTGAATTCCCTAATATTGAGAAAGAAAGTTACGATACATTGTAACATGGGTTGCTTAGCCCGTTTCTTGGTTTCATGGTTGATTTTAGTTTGTTCTTTCTTGACAAAAGATACTCACATGTGATGCTCATGTTTGTTTGTTTGTTGTTTCGTAGTGTAAACTTTGCTATTTGAATTGCCATCGATGCCGGTACAGTAAAAGTCGACTTGTGTGAACGGCGATTGTCTCGTCTTCGCTTGATATTAGAGTTTTCACTTATTGAGTCTCCCCGACTCACTCTCGTTGTTTTTCTCTTTCCAGGTCCGTGATATGGCATCTCCTCCAACTCAATTCGAAAACCCTGTGAAAATGCAAGCCGAACTCCTCACTGTAATTGACGCCCGGGAGGGCTGTGCGTATCGTCAAATCACAATCTATGTGATGATCGACGAAGGCTGTGAAGAGTTAGTCCTTCACTGTATGAGGCGTGGTATCGCCTAGCACACGAAGAATGGGTTGGACCCCTTCGCGGGTTCAACGGGCCGTTCGGAGGACCGGGCGGGTCTGCTATGGGGCAAACCGGGGGTGGAGCGTGAGATGGACAGGCGGACGAGGCGCGGGAGGAGTGGGAGGAGTGGGAGGAGCAAGAGGAACGAGAAGCTATAACGAAACTAGGAACCCAAGCCAAGTTTTATTTGTTTGATAGTGGCTTGTGTCAGAACCGCCCTTGGAATGGGCATGTAAAATATATTCGTGGCTTGTAAGGGCCTGTAAAGAAGGGCTCGACAAAAATAAGCATGTATCATGTAAATATAACGTACGTTGTTTGCTTATCTCACTCCCGTTTGTCTCGTTTATTGTTTATTTGCTTCCGCGTGCATATTTGATTGTTTAAAATAACGGGACGAACTAATACATTTTCGCGAGTCACGGGTCCGTTCGGGTCATGTTCGGTCATTAAGCATCGATCGTGATTCCGAGTCAGGACATGATAGTATGGGGTATCTTTATTTTGGTATCAGAGCAGGTCTTCCCTCTAGTAGATGCAGTTCATGACAACTTGCGATTGGACGATCTGACGAGGACGGGGAGTGGCGTTGGGGCCATATGACCTGAACATTGAGCGACCTCTTAGGAGGTGGCGCCAAGGTCATGAATGCTTGAACATTGTGCAACCTCTACAAAGGTGGCGCTGGGGCAATAATACCTGATCATTGTGCAGCTTCTGACTGAGGTGGCGCCGGGGCCATACAACCTGAATATTGTGCGGCCTCTGGGAAGAAGTGGCGCCGGGGTATATATACCACCTGATCATTAAGCAGCTTCTGAAAAGAAGTGACGCCGAGGTGAAGGGCCTAATCATTGAGCGTCTCCTGGCAGGCTTCTAGGACGACTAAAGGACGAGAATTATCGAATTGTGTACCAAAATTTGGAAAACGATTCTAAAAGCCAAGCGAAAATAAAGGCTTGGAGTGATAAGGTGCGCTGAAGTTTGGGTAGTTAGCCAAGAAATACCTCGTGCATGTGATTGTGTGTTTATGTACCTGATTGATTGGTAAGTAGGCCTTTGGTTGCTCTGTTTTGATCACTGACATATTCTTGCGTTGTAAAAAGCTTTAGTAGATTACCAACGGTAATATGAGTACTTAGGATCCAGCCACGACCTCGAAAGGAAAGTCGAAGCAAGATCACCGAACAGACGGAATTCTGTAGGCTCTTGCGACCATAGGAGATTTGCTGGGACAACAAGTGCAACAACAAGTATAGCAACGACTGCCTATTGTTGAGAACACAACGGCAAATGGAAATGGGAATGGTGACCATACGATACATGGATTGGTCGAGCAGTTCTTGAAGCTGCGACCCCCGAAATTTGCTGGAACTGGAGATCCCGAAGAGTCGGAATCCCGGATAGATGAATTACAAAAGGCATTTGAACTTCTGCGATGTTCCGATGAAGAGAAAGTCACCTTAGCAGTTTATCAATTGCAAGGAAACACCAGCTATTGGTGGAAGACGACTAAAGAAACCATGTTCCCAGGAAATGATGCTGTGAATTGGAATGCTTTCGTTGAGGCATTCAATGGGAAATATTTCTCCAAGTGTGCTCGTGATCGGAAAATGAAAGAATTTCCGCAACTCCAGCAAGGAAATATGACGGTGGACTAGTATGAAGCAAGGTTCGCTCAGTTGTCAAGGTACGCCCCTAGACTTATTGAAAATTCTGTCGACAAGGCAAAGCGATTCCATGATGGTCTTAAACCTGATATCTGGAGTTAGCTGGTACCGTTGAACTTGAAAGATTATAACGAATTATATGAACGAGCTCAACTGATCGAGAAAGATTTGCCGGAGACGGTGACTCTGACAAGACCTTATTATTCTACTCCCCGAATGGATCAATGTTCGGGCAAGAGGCTAGTGACGAGGGGAAAACGTCCATTTGTTTCCAATAAGAAGCGGAATTTCCAGCAGGCAACCAATATTTTTGGCAATACTTGTTCTGTTTGCGGAAGACAGCATGGCAATGTCCCATGTCCAATTCGTATGGGAGCATGCTTCGGGTGTGGCCAACAGGGTCACATGGTTAGGGACTGTCCGCAACGGTGACAAAATATACCTTTACAGCAAAGATAGGCGACAACATCAACTAGAGTTCAACCTTGTGCTAACAATGGCAATTGTCCTCCGGCACAAGGACGAATATATGCACTTACTTAAGAGAATGCTGAGAACTCCGACACAGTGATCACAGGTACGGTTTTCCTCAATAACTGTGCTGCATATGCGTTATTCGATACTGGAGCTATACATTCATTCGTATCTAGCCAATTTGTATGTCTGGCCAAAATTGAGATGAAACCATTAGAAAATGCACTTAGTGCTTCTATTCCGATGAAAAATAAAGCGCAGACTATCCTAGGATGTCAAGGGTGTAAAATAATTATAGGTGGACTGGCGGATATTATAAATCTAGCGGTACTGGCCATGTATGATTTTGATGTTATCATTGGTATGAATTGGCTTAGTAAACAGCGAGCCAATATAGACTGTTATAGCAAGGTGATTCAGTTTCATCCGCCTAATCGTCCCTACTATACATTTGTGCGAAATGGAGGAGGACCTTCTACTCCTCTGATTTCTGCTTTAGAAGCAATCCGACTATTGCGGAAAGGTTGTTAAGGATTTCTGGCAATAATAGAAAATACAGCAAAGGAAGATGAACCAAAGTTAGAAGATATCCTAGTGGTATAAGAATTTCCAAATGTGTTTCCAAAGGAATTACTAGGTCTACCTCCGAAACGGGAAGTAGAATTTGTTATTGAAGTAGTTCTTGGAACAGAGCCTATTTCCAAAGCTCCCTATAGGATGGCTTTGACCGAGTTGAAATAACTCAAAGTGCAACTGCAAGAATTACTTGATAAGGGCTTCATCTGTCCAAGTGCATCTCCCTGGGGTGCATCAATATTGTTCGTGAAAAAGAAAGACGGATCATTGCGACTTTGTATCGACTATCGGTAACTAAATCGGGTTACTATCAAAAATAAGTGCCCACTGTCGAGAATTGATGATTTATTTGATCAACTCCAAGGAGCATCCGTGTTTTCCAAGATCGATTTAAGGTCGAGATATCATCAGCTAAGAATCAAGAAAGAGGATATTCCGAAGACGGTATTCCAAACTCGATATGGCCATTATGAATTCACCGTTATGCCATTCGGTTTGACGAATTCTCCAGCAGCCTTTGTGGACCTGATGAACCGAGTGTTCAAGCCATACTCGGATCGTTTCGTCATAGTCTTTATTTACGACATCTTGGTATACTCGAAAAATTTGGCTAAACATAAACAACAACTAAGATTCGTGCTTCAGCCTCTCAAGGAACATGCACTTTATGCAAAATTCAGCAAGTGCGAGTTTTGGCTATCTCGCGTAGTGTTTCTTGGCCACGTGATCTCGAGAGATGGCATATCAGTGGATCCATTCAAAATAGAAGAGGTAATTAAATGGCCAAGACCAACAACTGTCACTGAAGTTTGAAGTTTCTTGGGTTTGGCAAGATACTACAGAAGGTTCGTGGAACGATTTTCTAACATCGATATCCCTTTAACGCGATTGCTAAAGAAGGAAATGAAGTTCGAATGGATTAACAAATGTGAGCGAAACTTCCAAGAATTGAAACGAAGATTGACAACTACTCATGTTTTGACCATACCTAAAGGACCAAGAGGATTTGAAATATACAACGACGCCTCTTACGAGGGGCTAGGCTATGTATTGATGCAGGATGGCAAAATGGTGGCTTATGCCTCGAGACAACTGAGGCCATACGAATTGAATTATCCAACTCATGATCTGGAACTTGCTGTAATCGTGTTTGCCTTGAAAATTTAGCGACACTACTTATATGGGGAGCAATTTGTCATCTATACGGATCATCAGAGTTTGAAATATTTATTTTTCTATAAGGAGCTGAATATGAGGCAACAACATTGGATGGAACTTCTCAAAGACTACAACTACGAGATATTGTATCATCCTGGCAAAGCAAACAAAGTTGTCGATGCTCTTAGTCGAAAATCGGCCATTGCCTATTTGATGGTCAAGGAATGGACTTTACTTGAGGAAGCTCGGGACTTGGACTTCAAACTTGAAGTTGGACATCACCAGAATTTATTGGCTACTCTTAGAATCGAGGCGGACATCATATTGAAAATCAAGGCGTTACAATAAACAGACCCCGAAATTCGAAACGTCCGGAAAGAGTTAGCAGAAAAGAAGAAATCTAATTTTCATATGACTGATGACGAAATCTTGAAGTTTAATGGACGCTTATGTGTGCAAAAGGATGAACAACTCAAGGAAGAAATCTTGACGGAAGCTCACAAGAGCAATTACAATATTCATCCAGGCAGTACCAAAATGTACCAGAATTTGCGACAACATTTCTTGTGAAATGGCATGAAGACGGACATAGCCAAACATATGGCTAAATGCTTGACGTGTCAGCAAATTAAGGCTCAACATTGCAAGCCTGGTGTATTATTGCAACCGTTGGAAATTCCTGAATGGATGTAGGAACACGTTACGATGGACTTTGTAATGGGATTATCAAGAAGTCAAAGAGGAAATGATTTCATATGGGTAATTGTAGATCGATTGACAAAATTAGCCCATTTTCTTCCGGTGAGAAAGGACCTTCCATTGGAAGGTTATGCTGAGTTATATGTTCGTCATATTGTACGACTACATGGAGTCCCAGTAATGATCACATCCAATCGAGATCCAAAATTTACTACAACTTTCTGGTGGGGTTTCCAAACCGCTATGGGAATGAAGTTGCAATATAGTACAGCCTATCATCCGCAAACGGATGGTCAAATAGAAAGAACTATACAGACTCTTGAGGATATGTTGCGAGCATGCATCGTGGATTTTAAAGGGAGTTGGGATGAACATTTACATCTCATAGAATTTGCTTACAACAACAGTTACCAGCAAAGTGTCGGAATGGCACCATTTGAAGTATTATACGGTCGAGCTTGCAGAATTCCAGTCTGTTGGGATGAGGTCGGGAAAAAGAAGGTCACGGGTCTAGAGCTAGTCCAACTCACCTATGAGATTGTGCAAGTGGTTAGGGATAAGTTGAGAACTGTCCAAAGTCGACAGGAGAGTTATGCTAACAGACGTAGGAAGCCTCTAGAGTTTCAAGTAGGCGATCACGTGTTTCTCAAAATGTCACCCATGAGGGGTGTGTCGCGTTTTGAGAAAAAAGGTAAGTTGAGCCCCAAGTACGTAGGACCTTCTGAAATTTTAGAAAGAATAGGGAATTTGGCTTATCGGTTGGCGCTGTCATCGAAACTTGCTCAGGTTCATGATGTATTTCATGTATCCATGTTGAGAAAGTATAAACCCGATTCGGCACATGTGTTGAATTTCGACGAGGTCGAATTGAACAGCAGAGTGTCCTACATTGAGGAGCCTGTGCGAATCGTGGATCGTAAAGAGCAAGTATTGAGAAATAAAATTGTTCTCGTAGTAAAGGTCCTAGGGCGACACCATGGCATAGAGGAAGCTACCTGGGTAGGTGAGGAATTCATAAAACGGCAGTATCCGCATTTGTTCGAGGAACTATATACGTGTTTAAATTTCGAGGATGAAATTTTATTAGAGGGGGAGAATTGTGACATCCCTGATTTGGACCTAGGAAGCCGATGGCTAGTAATAAATGGATGAGCGGGTAACTCGAGTCGAGGGTTAGTAATGGAATGGACAGTATGATCGGAACGAGTGTAACATCCTGAATTCGACCTATTTCTGGGATCAATGGAATTGATGTATTTTTCATTTCATTTTAGTAAGTCTCTCCTGGAATTAATCACTCTCGGGATACTAACTGATGGGAAATGACTGACTAGGAAAACGGTACGTGGACCAGGGACTCGATCGCAAATCGAGCTCCGATTTCGAGAAACGATGAGGAAATATTTTGGGTCAATGTAGGCCGGTCCTAGGATGGTAACGGAATTGGTTTGGCCAACGACGTATGATTGGATCACAGGTGATTCCGCAGGACCGAGAGTGCGCGTGGCAAATAATTCCGAAATTAATCGAACGATCACGACCTCAAGACTAGCGATAAATCCTCACGTTCTCTTGATAATCGAGATTGTCACAACTCGGTTAACCCTAAGTCGATGGGCATAACCCCTAAACAGCCGCCCGTTAGTAAGAGACCCTAAAATTGTAAATTGAGCGATGTTGATCGTGAAATTGGAATCCGAACTTGGGCGTCGAATTTCTTGGACGTACGCGACTATTTTTGCGAGGACGATGTCGTATTATAGTGGCCAACTATATTTAGGATTGGTACGGTCGAAAAATGGAAATTCGATCCTGAACGAAAAATTACGATTTTGCCTTTGGAGCCTATAATTGTATTCCGAATTTTGGGATTAATTGGGGGGTATTTTGGGTTTAATTATGGACTTATTCAGCCCTAATAAATCAGATTATATTGGACAATTTGCCCCTCAATTATTGGACTTAGTTTAATCTCAACCCTTGATTCAAGGACAAGATAGTAATTTTTAGGGGTTTGGTCAACCACCCCACTTAACCTAACCAAGCTTATACTCTCTAGTCTCTCTCTCTCTCTCCTCTCATTCTCACCACCACCACCACCGGCCACACTCTCTCCCTCTCTCTCCCGATCTCGCCATCTCCCTCCCTCTTGGCCGTGATCGCCACCGCACGCCGAAAGAGCGCTGCCGTTCGCTGGAGCCGCCGTTCGGCCTCGCTTCGTCTCCCTACCACCATCCTGTCTCGCCACTCTCTCTCCCTCTCCGTTTTGCCTTGATCGGCCCCGTGAGAGCCGCCCCTCCCGCGCAAGCACCGCCGGGTGCCGTCCGTATGTCTTGTCGCCGTGAACCACCACCCAACCACCTCTCTCTCTCCCTCACCTCGTCTGCCATCACTGACCAGCACCCTCTCCCCTTCGCCGCCGTGATCGCCGCGAGGACCGCCGGTCACCACTGCCGTGAGCGCCGCCGTGAGGATCGCCGGAGCGCCGCCGTGAGCCTCCGTCCAACCGCTCGGTTTTCCACCAGTTCAGCCATCAATTTGGAGCTTAGGAGACTAAGTGAGTAATTACCCATAAATCCTAATTAGGCCACTAAGCATTTCTAGATAGGATTAGGGTAAATTAGGGGTTAATTAGGGCGATTTTAGAGTTGTTTGGTGGACTGATCATTAGAGGATGATAATGTGGTAATTGCGAGATTGTTGTGCTGATTTCATCGCGGTTTTAGTGCCCTAGAGTGGGCTGTTATTGGCTGGAAATTATGAAATCAAATGGGATTAATTACGGCAAGTTTAGGGTATAATTGTGAAAGTCCGAGATTGCCTTGATTAGTTGAATTAGTGGTTGATTTGTGTTTGTTGCGATCAATCTTAGCATGCCATGTCGCGTGTTTATGTGGCTGAACAATGTGATGTGTGATTGGCCCATAGTTGGCGTGAAATTCCATTGGCTAAGTCTATGAAATGTGAGTGTCAATCGTACGTTATCCCGAGTGGAATTAATTGGCTAAGTGAGCATATTGTGGCACAAATTGAGCATGTTGTGGCTGATTTGAATTGGTAGACTCATTGGGCATGCTAATACATCATTGAGCACGTTATGGTGTGACATCGAGCATGTAGCCACGTTGGAATTTAATGCTCATTGTGCATTGTAATGTTGCCCGAGTGCCGGATTGCATGGCCACGCATTTCACATGCTAAGCATTGGATTGAGACGAGAATTATGCGAGTATGTGTGCCTGACATGAACATGTGATCACCTAATCACCCTGATGCATTTTACGTGAGGTTTAGATAAAAAAAAATCGATGTGTGTGCACGTGTGATCACTATAAGCCCTGATGTGTGTTATGCGGGGTATTGGACCGTCCTGATGCGTTTTACGCAGGACGATGCCCGGATTGTTGGAAGATGGCCAACCTGATGCGTTTTACGCGGGTGTGGTCCATATTTGGAGATCAGTGTTGCGCCTGATGCGTTTTACGCGGACTAGAGACACTGAGCATGATGTATTTTACGCGGGCCAAGAAGTGTTGGATGATTATAGACCTCAAGCGTTTTACGCGGATCAGACCTGATGCGTTTTATGCTGGTCGAGCTTTAATAAGAATTGAGCAGTGTGTAAGTGTGCATCAGTGAACTCAAGTGTGAGCAGTGGCATGTTATTGGCATCTGTGTGCAAGAGTGCATTGGCAAATGTGCAAGCATGTGCGTATCAGTGAACCATGTGCGGTACAGACATTGATGAGCATGAGCATGTGTATGGCGTATGTGTGGCTAAGCATGTTCGTGTATATGCCATTAGTGTGGTTGATTATGCCTAACCTGCAAGGTCGTTCGAATGTTTGATCTGGGCCCGAGGGCCTAGGTCAGTTGATTTGGTTATTATACTGGTTGTTTGGTTTGTTTGTCTGTCAGGAGGTGCATGTTATCTTAGTTTAGTTTTAAGGGGTTTTACTTGTTGAGATTCGTCTCACTGTTGTTGAACCCAACTTTTCAGACCCCCGAACCTGAGATGTCAGAGGTGCCTACAGGTTTTGGGATCCCGTACCACATAAAGTGGTCGGTGATTGAGTATCCCGTAGAGAACGGAGAAACTTATATTAGGCACTATACCACGGTCTGGGTTGACGTGGACGAGTACCATTACCAGCCTCATTACTACCTAGGTTGGTGTTTTCTGGACCCGACTGGCATTTACGGGGCCCTTAAGAGTTTTGATGTCCCGTTCAACAGGCTAGAGGAGATGGACCCTCAGAGTGCTGATGGAGAGTTGGCGAGCCCGGAGGCATCCTTGGGTGAGGACTTCGACGATAGGCCAGTCGTCTGGGAGATGGACCAGCCTAACCCGATGAACGAGGATCTAGCAGACTGAGAGTCTGACCCGGAGCCGATGGATTACGACGAGGAGCCAGAGCCCATGGAGCAGGAGTCTAAGCAGGAGAACGAGCCTGAGGAGATGGATTCCAAGGAAGAGCCGGCAGAGGCCGAGGTTGAGTCCAAGATAGATTCCCTAGACTCCGAGGTTGAGCTTCTGACAATTCCTCCGAGTCTTCAGGATCTGACCCGGACTGGGTTCCGTAGGGTTTAGACTTAGCCTCAGTTAGATAAGGCTAGTACCTTTTTGATCGGAGCCCTTCCTTAGTATAGATGTTTGACCCTCAAGCCACCTACCCTTTTTTGCCGTTTGTGGCCGTTGACCCGTTTTTTTTTTTTTGTGTTGTAGGCGTTTTGCTATAATTGGATGTTGTATATTTGTTCCTTGTGGCAATGCAAGTGTATATTTGTTTACCATGTTGATGTCGTTGTGCTATCCTTGGTCATGTCGTTTTGTATTGTACGGTGTTTATTGCTTCCGCATGTGCATTGATCTCTGTGTGGGGTTTTGGGTCGGCGACGCGCCCTGGGACGTCGCACTGAATCGACTTCGGTTGGGATGTTCGCGTGCCGTAAGATTCAGGGCGTGATAACGAGTGTACTGAGGGTTGGTCATAGTTCGATCGAAAAATTATCCATGAATTGACCTAAGGATCGACAGTGGAATGACTCCCTGACTACGCAAATGATTAGAGTAATATAACCGTGGAGTGACCCTTCGACCATAAGGGCCATTAGTGGAATGGTCCGGAATAACTGTGGATCAGTCCGGTGTTGGCATGTGTCGGTCGCGGGTGATATCGCACGGCCATGCATTGGTCACGGATGACCATGAATTAATTCTGGGGTACTGATTTCCACGAGGCTACATGACAACTGAGGGTTGACCATGAGTCGTTGATACTCGAACGTGGTTCGATCACGAATCGTTGTGATAAGTTGGGTAGATCATAGACGAGACATGTGCCGAGCCATGTGCCTAGTGGCTTACTCGCGGACCGTGCAAAATTGCTAGTCGCGTCGCCCAAGGCCATGTGCCTAGTCATGACCGGCCATCGTGCCCGTCAGCTAGACCACGGACCGGTTACGTGCCCGGTCGTACGCCGATCATTGTACTCGACTCTTGTGCCAGGCATTGTGCCCATAAAATCCGATTTCGATCTCATCCCGTGCCCAAGAAATATGGCCATGAGCCGTGCATCGTGTCATTCACGGGTAGTTGCGGGTGTTTGGCCGTGACCCGACCCCTCGCTTGTGTGACCAGGTGTGGTGCTCGACATGTTGCCCATGCGGCCGGCAAGGCACTTGGCACGTCGCTCGTGCAGCCAGGCAAGGCGCTCGGCACGTCGCCCGTACGGCTTGGCGCAGCGCTCGTACGGCCCAGCTATATGCTCGTGTGGCCCAGCCGCGTGCCCGTGTGGCCCGGTACTGCGCCCGGCCACATGCTCGGTTAGGCTTGGTCATGCGCCCAGCAGTCTGGTTTGCTTGGGCTTATTCTATTTTGCTTGGGCCTTGATTTGGTTGTGTTAGATGGTTTTTAGGGATATTCTCGCATCACACCTCGGGTTGAACGGGCCTACTAAGTGGGGACAACCCTTGGAAATTATGAGAGTTAATATGATGCGAGTTTGAGATTTAAGTGTCAATTAGTCGGTTTTGTGGTGCCGATCAACCAAGCTAAATTCGGGTGAAATCAGTACCTTAGAGAGACCAGAATAAGGTGTCACGGCCAGCTTTGAGAAGGATCTAGAGCGTAGAGAGTAGATCAAGTCAAGCTTATCTCTAGAATGGCCTCCATTATTGGTGCCTAGTTTATGTGTCCCCTTCATTCAATACCAAAGTGTTGAGTTGTGTCCTTCATAATGGTTCATTTAATAGCTCATGGTGACTCATGGTCACCAATAATGAGCCCAAGCAAGGCCAATAATTGGCTAAAGAAGAGAGGAGGTCGAGAGAGGAGCCGAGATGGAGAGAGAGAGAGAGGAACCGAGAGAGAGGCCATTCAGCCAAGGGAGAGAGAGAGAGAATGGATCAATGATGCTTGGATAAGCTTGGCTTCTTTATCATTATTTTTGGTCTTAGTTCATAAATGGCATTTAATGCATGTCATAATGAGTTTTGACTTAGAAGCCCCTCCATTATTGGCTTATTCTAGGATATTTCAAGGCTTTTATAAATGGCATGAAACCTCTCCTCCTTCTTCTTCTCATGGCAACATCACCATCACCTTCCTCTCTCTTTATTTCTTGTTTTTCTCACTTCTTGACCCGAGAAGCCTCACGCCTAAGAAGTCCCGAACTGGTCCGTGTTTCTCCTCAATTTCGCCTAAGAGCCCACGGTTCGGCCTTTGTGTGCCTAGTATTGGTCGGCCAAGCAAGGAGAAAGCTCGAAAATTTCCCGAGCTCACCCGTCTCTAACTCGTTCTCTAGTTCTTGTTTGCCGTTGAGTAAGTGAATTCTCTACTATAAGTTGCAATACGTTGTAACATGAGTTGCTTAGCCCATTTCTTGATTTCATGGTTGATTTTAGTTTTTTCTTTCTCAACAAAAGATGCTCACGTGTGATGCTCATGTTTGTTTGTTCGTTGTTTCGTAGCGTGAACTTTGCTATTTGAATTGCCGTCGATGCCGATATGGTAAGAGTCGACTTGTGTGAACGGCAATTGTCTCGTCCTCGCTTGATATTAGAGTTTTCACTTATTGAGTCTCCCCGACTTACTCCCGTTTTCCTCTTTTCAAGTCCGTGATATGGCATCTCCTCCAACCCAGTTCGAAAACCTTATGGAAATGCGAGCCGAACTCCTCACTGTAATCGACGCCTGGGAAGGCCATGCGTACCGTCGAATCACAACCTATGTGATGGTCGATGAAGACTGTGAAGAGTTAGTCCCTCACCCGTATGAGGTGTGGTATCACCTAGCATACGGAGAATGGGTTAGACCCCTTTGCTGATTCAACGGGCCATTCGGAGGACCGGGCAAGTCGGCTCCGGGACAAACCGTGGGTGGAGCATGAGATGGCCAAGCGGACGAGGAGCGGGAGGAGTGAGGGGAATGAAAAGCTATAGCGAAACTAGGAACCCAAGCCAAGTTTTGTTTGTTCGATAATGGCTTGTGTCGGAACCGCCTTTAGAATAGGCATGTAAAATGTATGCGTAGCTTGTAAGGGCTTGTAAAGAAGGGCTCGAAAAAAATAAGCACGTATCGTGTAAATATAACGTGCGTTGTTTACTTATCTCACTCCCGTTTGTCTCACTTATTGTTTATTTGCTTCCGCATGAGTATTTGATTGTTTAAAGGAAACGGAACGAACTAATATATTTCCGCGAGTCACGGGTCCGTTTGGGTCATGTTCGGTCATTAAGCATCGATCGTGATTTTGAGTCAGGACGTGACAATTGAAAACAACCTCAAATGTCTAAAAAAATTCAATATAAATAAAATTTCAAGTGTAAAATAGTGCAATAAGTACAAAGCAAAAGTTCCTCCAATATCCTCCAATAGATGAAAAAAAGAAAAACGATCTTCGTTTGCTTTTTCATCATGCTTTCAGGCTCAAAAGATGTCAATGGTGGCTACTTTGCTAGTTGTTCTTGTTAGTGATGTTCATTGTTCTTTGCCTCTCCAATTTAATCAAATCCTACACTTATCTAAGTAAATTTCCCCCCTTAAAAACCAATAAACAAATTTGAAGTAACTCAATAGGAGGAATGATATAAACGAACGTTGTACAAAGTGAAAAGATTTGTCGTTAACCATTTTAATTGATTTTATGGCGTTGGAAGAACGTTAATTAGCAGTTTATCATAATCTAGGTATTAAGAGGAAAAACTTCTTGATTAACATTCCTCCTGAGTCTCACTATCCCACTTTTCGTCTAATGAAGGAAATACAAATCGGTGGAGTATTAGCATATGATACTATGGGCCTTATACATTTGCCCTATAATGATTGAGAATTCCATACTTTTGGACTTTGGCAAACTTTCAAGATAAAAGTGTTAGAAAAGTCTTAAATCTATTGCATTTGTGCCAATTTACTCATAAACATTTTTTTGGTACCAATTTAGTTCTAAATATTTTGTTTTTATGCCAATTTAATCCTTCCGGCTAATTTTGTTTGGATTTTGCTGACGTGGACGCCGGTCGGCTTATGTGGCACACTACTAACGATGATGTGGACAACTTTTAATAATATTTTAATATTTTTCAAATTTTTTTCTTTATTTTTCTTTTCCTTTCTTCTTCTTCCTACCGACGAGATGGAGGCTAGGGTCGGCAAGGGACCCTCGCCGGCCATTGGCAAGGCTCGCCCACGTAAGGCCACCCTTGCGACCATTCAACCTCGCTGGATGCCCGCAAGGGCGGCCTTGCGCTGGGCTGGCGGGCCTCGCCCTCGTCGCATCTAGCCAGAGTCAAGCCTTGTCGGCCATGGGTGAGGCCCGACCTTGCCAGATCCAGTGAGATTGTGCCTCGCCTAGCCGCTAGCGAGGTCGAAGGCTACGACTTCATGGCCACTAGCGAGGGCGAGGCGAGCCTCGTTAGAGGCTGGCGAGGAACCTAGTCGGCCTTGGCGTCCAGCCGATCGCCAAATTGGTGACTGGCTGAAGGAAGAAGAAAGGAAAAGAAAAAAAAGAAAAAATTATTAAAAGTTGTCCATGTCATCGCTGGCTATATCATGTAAGCCGGCTGGCGTCCACGTTAGCAAAATTCGACTAAAATTAGCTGTAATGATTGAATTGACATAAAGATAAAAGGTTTATGACTAAATTGACATAAAAAAAGGTTTATAATTAAATTGACACAAATGCAATAGATTTATGACTTTTCTGATACTTTACCAAATGAATTGAGCATTAAAGATCTATAGATACCCTAGTGATATTCACAGTTCCTGAAATTGCTGTTCTCGCCTCTTGTCGTTCCTCGCCGATTACCGCAACCGTGAATATTCCTTGTGACCCCCTCGCTATCGGTTGCCGTTTGAGTAGGGGTGTCAATGGGTCGGGTCGGGTCGGGTTTTCATGATACCCGACCCGACCCAAATATTGGACATCTGTGTTCGACCCGACCCGAGACAAGACCCAAACAAGATAAAGCTACATGATCGGGCCGGGTCATATCGGGTCGGGTCGGGTCGGGTTTTGTGTTTTGACCCAAATATTGGTCATTTCATTTCACGCCTCTGTCCTAACTCCTCCCTGGAAGAGGCAACAGGAAGAAGAACGCCAATGGCCTCAGCAAGGAAGATCTTGAGAAGATCGATCCACACTTTCCTTCAAAACTACCACTACTTCACCTCTACATCTGCACTGCTTGCACTGCCCTTGTCGGTCTCCATCCTCCTCTCGCAAGCCCTCGTTCCTGCCTCGTCGCCTCTCGCCCTGACGATACACTCCCGCCTCCGAGCACTCTTCGATGCAAATTCCATCAGTTCAAAACACAAAAGACGAAAGAAGCCGTCGGGGACGGGGGAGTCGGGGGCGAGGAGGAGGCGGTCGAGGTGGACCAAGTGGCCGAGCTGGAGGCTGTTGGAGAGGATGAGGTCGGCGTCGCGGTCGGAGAGGGAGACGTAGGTGGAGTGGAGGGAGTCGGAGAGGTGGAGGAAGAAGCCGTGGTTGGGCCAGAGGAAGAGGTCGCCTGCCGGAAAGGGGAAGCGGTCGCCGCTGCAGGTGTCGGCCTTCAATCTCGGCGACACCGCTGAGTATGATGTTGCTGGCGGCAGCGGCGGTGGAACCCGGGGAAGAAATCTGCGGCAGAATCTTGGGAGGAGGAGGAGGGATGTCAAGGGTTTTGGTTATTGTTTGGGTTGGTTTATTGTTTGGGTACCCAAGCCCAATTATTCAAATAATACCCAATTCTTTTTATTGTTACCCAAACAAGTTGAGATTCAACCCGACCCAATAAGAAATTTCGTGTTCGGATCGGGTCGGGTCGTGTTTCGGTTCGGGTACTGTGTTTGGTTTTGACACCCCTACGTTTGAGTATAATAAGATTGTTGTACTTTTCTCATACCTTAGATAAAATAAGTCAACTGCTTTGATGATGTTATCAAATGTTATGGCACTCTCAGTTATTAATGTCGATCTAATGATGACTTAAAACAGCATCGTATGTGTTATATTCTTATTATTTAGCTTGAATTAGCCAACCTTGTTATGTAAAGAAATGTTAAAACTAGAGGACAATTAGTGCTACCATAAGAGATGAATGTTTTGCCGATTTTCAAACAACCACTTTACTACTTTGGAATAAATGAAAAATACATAGATTTTCACTTTTCACTTAATTGATGTACAACCTTAGGTTATATTTTTTTCCTGTGGCATAGCATGGGTTGTATTCTAGTTTTCTCATGTGAGTTCATGTTCCCGATCGAGATTATGAAATAATATATCTATCTCTAATGCGTCAGAAAATCCATAGGTATTAACACTAAAAAATGGCCACCATATGCCAAACAGCCACAACCAACCTGAACATGAGTTTGGAAGTAAAATTTTTTTGCATGGGCAAACTCAACTCTGGCAAAAATATGAAGTAAAATAGAGGAAATACTAGAATTTAAAATCATGGATAGTGAAAAGAAATTTTCTCTAATGATTTTCTGGACAATTTCCTTCTGAAAATGGGCTGGCCCTTTTACAATCTGAAAAATGCCAAAGTCTGGCTAAGCCCATCAAGTAGTGGGCTATCTCCCTTGCATTCCATCCTTTTTCTTTAGCAATGTATGTGTTCCCGCCAAAAGTTGAAAAAATTTATTCTATGCTTAAAATATTATGAAAAGATGTCACATAGTTGAAAATGACCCTAAATGTACAAACGTATAAACTTCTAAAGATCTGGATTTTTAACAGTTCGATAAAAATAAGTTTTCAAATGTTAAAAGGCAAAAAATATATCAGCATAAAAGGTCCTCCAAATAATTCCATAACAAATGAGAAATTCCATAAAAAGTAAAACACGATCAACAATTCCATCACACTAGTTTTCCCGATTTATAGAGTTGGGATCCGAGTAGGTGCCAATTCTAGTGTCAACTCGGTAATCGAGTCTAACTTTAAGTAATATAAATATTAATTTAAGAAAATATACAATGTAAATAATCTATAATGTAGTGATCAATGCATTGATGAATTTTCTGACCTTCGATAAGGCTGGTTGCTCACCCCTAATTCCTCCACCGCATGATCTTCAAATCAAGCAATTTTGGGTCTTGGCTCCTCTGATGCTCCGCTTTTTTTATCATTCTTTCAGGTTAAAAAGTATGTCAGCTGCCACTTGCTAGTTGCTAGTCATGTTTGGTGTTCTTGACACACTCCAATTTAATCAAATCTTATCTTTATCTCAATATAGTGTTTTTTCCCTAAAAACCAATAAACAAATTTAAAGCAACTTGATAGGAGGAATAAAATAAGTGAAGCGTGTACAAAGTGAAAGGATCCATTGGTTACCAGGTTAAGATAATTGATTTTATCACGTTGGATGGACATTAATTACTGGTTTATCGTAATCTCGGTATTAAGAGGGAAAATTTTTTGATTGACGTTCCTCCTACAAAAATAAAGGTGAGGGACGTATCGTTTGAGCCTCACTAACTCACTTTGTACTAATGCAAGTATTAATAATAAACAATGTGGACGCTTTGAAAATTAAAAATTTCCATATTCAGCTATTTGTAAGCAACGTGTTCTGCTAATAAATTGTTAAAAAAGAACTGGTTGGCATTTTTGGGCTGTTCAAACAGATGATGATCATTTGGGGTGGATGGCAGACAAGCAATCATGAGCCATCCTGGTTTGGACCACATATAAAATTCGAGGATAATACTAATCAAATCACGTGGGGAGCTATCGAACCAAAATAATCTGCAATCAAATCATACCTTTTGTTGTTATTTGACTGTGAAATCATTCTAAGAAAAGTATATTTTTTATGCTATATCTTTCTCCTGTCGAAACGAATTGCAAAAGTCAAAAGAGAGAATTTATACCCTAATGTCGGGAAAATATAAAAAAACCACGCAACAAATCAAAATGAAAAATTTAACACATACCCGATTTGTGCATCGATTAATACATAATGGACGGTTCAATAGATCTGAACGAGCTCGTTATGAGGTTTCTCATTATATATATTTCATCGAGCTTTACACACACACTTACAGTAATATTTAGAGAAAACTACCCAAAAAGTCATAAACATTTTTTATAATTTATCAATATACTCTTTTTCGATCAATTTTGACCGAAAATCACTAATGTAAACACCGGCTGTCCCACGTGGTGCGGCCGGCACAGTCGACAATGACGTAGACAATTTTTGTAATTTTTTTTAAAAAAAGCTTTTGAATTTTTTTATTATTTGTTTAATTTTTCTTAATTCTTTTTTCTTTTATATTTTCTTTGCTTGTATTTTTCTATTGTGCCAATGAGGGTCACTGGCAACCCTCGCCAAATCTAGGGAGGGCCACCTTGCCCGCACCCGACGGGGCCCTGATCACAGCCGCAATGGCCTCGCCCAAGGCCTTCGCAGCCCCGCTGGCCCTAGGCCCACGGCCAGGGAGGATCACTGATAACTCTTGCTGGCACAATGAAAAGAAAAAGAAAAATAAAAAAATTACAAAGATTTCCATGTCAGTGCCAGTTGTCTCACGTGTCGGCTGTGCCACATGGGATAGTCGGCGTCCACATCAGGGATTTTCGATCAAAATTAGCCAAAATGACTCAATTGTCCATATTTATGATTAAATTGATTAAATTGAAAAGTTTAAGACTGAATTGGTACAGGTGCATAAGATTTAAAACCTTTTGGTAATTTTCCCATAACATTTAGGTCGAGCTTTCTAACCCTAGTCATTGTGTCCCTAGCCATTTTTCTGTCAGAAGTAATATTACATTTATATCTCAAGATGATATATGAAAGGTTCAAAATAAAGTAAATCCCAAACAGTAAAGTATAACAATAAGTACACTCTCATCCCATCAAAATATATCTGTCTTAGCATCCGGATATTGCATCGTTATAAGTAATGAGCACACATAATGGACGGTGTATGCTTAGGTTTGGAGACACAAAAAGCAAGTTGAACAGGCTCTCGGATCTAGATTAGATCAGGAAACGTTGAATGGGTACAAAAAGGCCTTTAAGGAACTCCCATATCTAAATCTAGATTGGGAGAGAAGAACTCCCATATATAGATATAGATCTAGATCAGGAGATAATAGTTTCCAAAACTCAAAAAAGTTGCATAAGTGCTTCAAGTGCAACATGAACTCATTATATTCCTCTTCGATCCTATTGAACATCTTGGTTTGGAGGATTTGAAGCAACGGGTTGATTTCTAATGATGTAAGTAAAAAAAATGTTCGGCAAGCAAAGAAGAGCATCACTGCAAACAAAGAAAAAAACAAAAAAAAAGCTAGATGAAAATAATAAAATACTTCTAAATCAGATTGTGAGAGAAAATCTCAATTTAAGTTGAGAAGATAGGGTCTCTTTTAACCGAGAGTTATTTGTGGATCGAGGGATCTTGGAGTGGAAGAGAAAAAACGAAACCAGAGGAGATGTGGAATAGAAGAGAAAGTGGATACGGTTTAAAGGGCGTGTTTAGTTCAGCATTTGAAATGGTTATTTGGGCTCTAAAATCTTTTGGCCAAATGCAAATGGCCTCTGACAATTTTTTTGGAGCATTTTGGGGAAATGCAATTGCATTTCCAAAGACTTCTAAAGTCCCTTAACCCAAGGTAGGTCTGGAGGCACTTTGGCCTTTTCGGAATGCAATGTGCACTGTTCATGCACTATGTTCATCTTCCCAAGGAACCAAACCGAAGGCCTGCCACTACCGCCTGAGGGGTTCGGCGATCGTTGCCTAAGGATTTAGGTTGCTCGACTTAGGCGTCGCCTAAGGTCGGGCGACCCTAGGCGACAATCGCCAGAGGTCGGCCGACCCCCAAGCAACGGTCACCGGACCCGCGCGACCCAAGCAATGCCTAGGTCAGGCAACCTCAGGCCGCCTTGCTTGAGGTCGCGCGACTCTCATGCGAGGCTGGCCGGCAGAGGTTGGCCAGCTGCCTTTTTGGCCTGCTGACGGTGGCTGAGTTCTTTGCTTATTATTATTTTTTTAAATATTAACAAAAGTCCTTTACAAAATTAGTTTTTACCAAACGGTATTTAGTCCAAAATTGCTTTCAAACGTGATTTTAAAATACACATTATCAAATATTACTTGCATTTCGAAAAATCTTTTTAGCTCAAAAACCTTTGTATTTTGCCAAAAGTATTCTACCAAAGCCGAACCAAATAAGTCCAAAGTAATGGGACTCCATGTGTCCCTAGCTATTGACGTGCCATCCTCTAAAACATCTATAGCCCTCACGCGACTTTGAATTATCAATCCTAGCAGGATCATGACGTGAAGGTTCTTAACATGGCACGTGCATATTACTCAATATTCCCGGATTTAAGCCCTCCAGCGACGCACCAATCCTTCCCTCTTCAACACTGCATCGAAAGTGTTCCCAATCTTGCACTTTTTTCCACGTCTCTATGCTTCACCATCACTTCATTTTCATTTGCAAGTTGACACAATTCATAAATCAACTGCTGTCTATTCATAAATTAGAATGATTTGGCGTGAATTTATGGGCATGCCCCGTCAAGATCTGGTCGATACGTGCTGTGCGCTATATAATCCCCTCCGACAGGCTCGTTGACCTGCGCATTTGCATGAAGACCACCGTACGTGTTTGATGTCCAACTTCAGTTTTCTTGTTCAGTAAAAATCAAATATATTAAAAAGAAGGTCAAACCCTAGCTAGCTTTGCTATCCCATTGTTGCCAACTTGCCTGTAATGTTTCTTGTGAAGCCGGCATACCCCTATTCCATCGCTGACTTGTTCGAGCATACGGCAAACGATGCCCTATTGGGACATGGTCAGCACGTCTCCAAGATTCTTGCCCTAAAATGGAAGTGTTGACATTACTTAATTTACAGTAGATACGATCTCTTAATTAAAAATAGAGCCTGGCAAGGAAAAAGGACCCACAAGATGTTATATGATATTATACTACACGGTAGGAGAAATTTATTTATGTTTATAAAAAATGACACAAATGATCATTGAATTTTGGCTAAATGTATAATTTGATCCATGAACTTTTGATTTGTTCAGTATAGTTTTTAAATTTTATTTCAATGTGCAATGTGATCCATGAACTTTTGGTACATGTTCAATCTAATCCTTGAATTATATGAAAATATTCCATGTTACCCTTGAACTTTAATTAATGAAATGATTCATTGGGTATTTCCATATAACCTAGAGACTAGATTGAACATTTACACAAATTTCAGGAACCACATTGAACAAATTAAACGTTCATGAACCACATTGCATGAAGTGACAAAGTAGACGGATCATATTGAATAAATTAAAAATTCACAAATTACATTATACATTTGGTCAAAATTTAGTGACCATTTGTATAATTATCCCTTTATGTTAATGTGAGAATTTCTTTTTATGTTACAATGGCAGGATGATGATGCTCTCGGCTAATAAACCCAAACTTTGAAAAACTTAACCTCTTGGGTCTAAAGAAACGAGAGGCATCCAAAACTTAGTTATAATTATGCCCTAATCATCCTCACATTATATATAGGAACAATACTTTCCATTTAGGGTTAGAACCCGTGATGGTCTATTGATTACTTTTTGTGGGGTCTTGCCAATAACACGGGCGGTGAAATGAATATTTGGAAAAGTTCATATTATGATTGTGGAGTCAATTGCTTGAAAAAGATCTTGGCCATCTAATGTAAACGGCAAAAAATATTATAATTACACAAGTCAAAGGTCTGAACTTAATCGGTTCATAAGATTTAACAAAATCGTTTAGGTCATCAGATCTTCATACCCAAACTCTTGCATTATCGAAAAGAAAAATATCTTGCCTAGTCCCAATATCGTTTTCATGAGGACTGAAAAAGGTAAGTACCTCACATGCCCAACCTCTCCAATGTTATGGCTTTCACTACGTGGGGAAAACAAGGGAATATATCACATCTATAAAGTCATGAGAATAAGCCAAAGTCGCGATGTCTCCGACCTAGGCAAACAAAATTATTTGACATTTTCTTTTTTTTTTCAATGAGAATTATCAATCTCTTTAAATGTCATGCGCGTGATTCGTGCATATATCTCACATTAAAGGTTACAACTATAAGTGAGGAGATTCGAGGATTTGGAGTTTCATGCATGATTGGCTGTGAGGAAGTGTTAAGAATCATATTTGGTACCTCATTGAATTCATATTATACCACGTGGTGTGTGCAATCGCTTAATTTGAAATTTGAGTTGTTACCTTCGAAAGAAAAGAAGAAGAAGAAGAAGATGATAACCACATTGCTCTTGATTTAACTTGTTTCTTTTCAAAAAGCACATATGTCCCGTCCTTCCACGTTTGTAGAAACCAAAGTTCCACATTACGATAGCCAATAGTCATTAAATAATGTAAAATACATAGGTGAAAAGCTTCACATATTAAAGTTTACTTACCGAGAGATACGAGAAGATCATATTGTGTGCTTTAACCGGTAGGTTGGGAAATAAAAATATCTCACTTTTCTCGCATGCACTCAGGCTCCGTTTATTTTGTGAAAAGCAAATGCTTTAAAAATTACTTTTCCAAAAAAGATCGTTCGTCTCACTTGAAATAATTAGTCAACAATAAATATTTTTATTATTCACGATAATTTATGCCTGAATATTTTTTTTATATGTAGTCATTTAGGATGATAAAAATAGACAAGACATGCAAATAAATAAATCAAGAGAAAAATACGTAAAAACAAAAATAAAAAGCACTTGATCATGTAGACTAGGAATGTCATTATCCTTGGATATCATGTGTGCACGAGTCGAGTTAGGGTACTAGAAATTTTATATTTTCTTTCTCTAGGAATGGGGGGTACAAATGATGACATTGACATAGCATCTTATTTTATATTGAAAAAGCGAAGTAAATGTCGGTCCATTCTCCTCACCAGCCAAAAGGGGCAGGAGTAACTCTAGGACCACCTCGAACATGTACGCTTTCCATTCCTGGATTCGCACGGAACTCGTCCTTTCTCCTGAATGCCCAACTCCCCCACAGCTCGATAGTGTTGAACTTTCCAGTTAAATTTATATTGAGACAGGAGTTAAAATTGATGTTCGACACCGCTGTAAGATTCAACGTGGTATCCGCTGCTTCCAAATCAAACACGATGTCAAAATTTAGCGATTAATTTGATTATCGCATGATCGACAAAGTGAGTGAAAACAATTTAAGAGATGATGATTTCTAGAGTCGCATCACTCTAAAGTAATGAATACAACATAGTGATATGACACGAATAATTTCTATAATTTGGCCTAAATGTACAATGTGATCTCTGAACTTTTATTTTGTTCTATGTGTTTCATGAACTTTAGCCTCATGTGCGATGTCGTGCTTGAACGTTTAGATTGTCCAATGTAGTCCTCAAACTTTTAGTACATGTTCAATGTCATCATTTTATTAATTCAAATTTAGGTATAATATCGAACATTTTTACATAGATTAAACACGTATAAAAAGTTTAGAGACTACATTGAACAGATTGAAAGTTCAAGTATTGCATTTGTAAAGGTGAGCATGATCCGGATGGGTGGTTTCCAACATGGAACCAAGAATCGTCCATTAAAGACCAGTTCCGAAAAATTAGAACCGAAAACTGCCCATTGGTTCCTTAAGGCTAGTCCCACCAAACTTTCACGCAAGTGGAGGTCAACGAGAGCAAAAGAGAAGAGGCAATGAATCGCCGGAGGTGCGGCCGTAAGTTGATGGGAGTTGAGAGCCGAGGCTGTGTTAAGCTTGAGAGTTTGAGATCATGAGTGAGAGATAAAGAGACGATTTATGAAAGTGAGATGAGAAGATCACTCAATTGATGGGCATTGAGATTAGAGATTTTAGGATTGTCATTTTTCGTAAAATGTTTTCTTTTTTTCGGTTGGAAATTTTTCTACCGGTCCTGTCCGGGTGGGCGGTTCTATGCCTAAAACCTGGAACCAAATCGGTACTCACCAGTTTTAGTAAATCGGAATCAGGAACTGGACCGATTCCCACGGGAATTGCTAGTTTCGGGCCAATTCGATCCGGCGGATTCCTTTACACATCCTTATGTATCAGAGATCGCATTGCACATTAGGCAAAAGTTCAGGAATCATTTGCGGCATTTTTCCTACTATATATGTTCCGATGAAAATGACGGCTTCGCCTCTCCATCAATAAGCTTGGGGGAAGGAAACGGAGTGTGTCCCCCCGCCTCAGGCGGCTGCACTTCAAAAGTCCGTTCCGCGTGAGCCGGAGAAACGCAGTTTTCCTCGTCCTCGTACTCCTCGTCCTTCGTCTTCGTCGTCGCGGGAGTGAGGAAAATCGGACTCTGTAATGCACCAGACTCCTCCTCGACACCTCTCGCTTTCCCAGATCCCAATGCCGTAATCAGCCCAACAAAACCCGTCATTTCTCTCGTTAATCCTCCTCTCTCTCTCTCTCTCTCTCCGTGTCTCTCTATACCCCCATTCACTGTTCAGCTTTAACGAGATACCATCTTCTCTCTCTCTCTCTAGCTCCACAGTTCCCCCTGCATTCAAATTCTACACCACCCCACACGCACTGATCCCCAAAACCCTAGCTCCCACCGCATTCGATTTCCCCGCCTCAATTCGCCTCCCCCGCCACCATTTTACTCTCTTTCTTCCCCTGCGCTCGCGCAGCGTCCGTACGGTCGCCCGAGCTCGAGGAGCCAGCCAGCCGCTCCTTCGGGGTGCGGGGTGCAAAAAGGGTTAGCGCCGGGTTTGAGCCCAATGTTGCTGTTCTGAGGGCCGCCGCCACCCCCGATGGGCTCGGCGGGGCCGTGGTGGAAGTTGAGCTCCTGGGCCTCGTTACCGCAGCAGCAGGGCAGCAACGGCGGCGGCGGGGGCGGCGTGGGGAGCGGTGGCAAGTGCGGCGATCTCAAGCAGGCGTTCTGGAAATCGGCGTCGAAGAAGAGGAGGGTGTCGGGGTCGATCGTGTGCGGGCTGATGCTCTTTGGTTTGGGATTGATCTCGCTGTTCACGGGTCACGTGGCCTCTGATCTCGAGTGGTGGAACTCCCAGCGGCTGGTCAAGAGGAGCTTGTACTCCAAGCTGGTAATTGTTCTTTCTTTCTTTCCTCTTCTTGCTCTGTCTTTTGGAATCGATATTCGGTTGAAGCTTTGAGCTTCCGTGTTCGTACCCGCTGCATTAGAAGTGGGAAGAGGAGTATTGGGTCTGTGGTTTTTGAGAAAATTTCGTAAATTGTCTGCTTCTGTACATGTGTTTTTCTTCTTTTTAATACGCAATTTTCGGTCTTGCTGATAATGATGTCGATGTGTTAACTGAAAAGGATGTTATTGTCAGTCTTCTAAGGATGAAAGAGTCCTCCTTCGTGATATGCACATTTTACCAAATCAAAATTGAGACACCTTTTATTTTTTTTTTATGGGTGCTTGCAACTGCATTATCTATGTAGTTTAATGGCCTGGTGCCTATTTTCTACCTGCTTTGATTTAACGAGTAATCGTGTGAATGTGCAGGACGGTGGTCACCGTACTCCCATTGATATATGGAAGTCAAAAGATGCAAATTTCTACTACGGATGCAGTGAAAGGGGTTCTCATTTTTCAGGTGAGTAGATGTGTTTGCATGTTGTTCGTTTCAAAAGATGCTTTTTCTCCGCTTTCGAATTCAGCTGTTTTCTCTCTGCTACTTCCTATTTGATTTTGTTCACATACAACAATCACTTACTTATTGAAGACTAGATTTCCATGGAATGCAGTTACTCGTTCTCAAATGTGGTCATTATAAGTGCTTGTCATTTTTCTCAGGTTCCTTTTTGTTCAGGAATATATAAAATTGATCCTCTTATTGTCCTTCCTTTCTTCTTAGGTCTTGCCTAAGCTTCATGTTTTGGCATTTATAGTTTAATGCTGCCTGCATTTGAAGTTAAGTTTCTCTTTGAGGAGTAATTGTCAGCCATAGTTATGCCTTTTGTCTCTGAGGTACACTTCGTCAGTATTCTGGTAGATCAGCTGGTCCTCGAGTAGTTTTTGAGTTCTTTACATTTTGTTAGTTGTCTCCATTATGCAAGATATACTACAGAAATTGCGCCTTGTATGAAGAAGAAAATGATCAAGAATTAGATGTCTTACTCATTTTGGGTTGTCTCAATCTTACGCTGCTGTATAAGTTGGCACTATTCTCAGAAGGTTGCTGATAGTTAAGCCTTTTGCATCTGTCTTCTCCTTCATAAATTTGCATTGCCCCACAGCAATGATTACCATTTTCCATGAATCCGGAGCAGTATATGAAGTTATCATTTGGCAAACCTGATAATACTCAACCTGACCCATTCAATTTGCTTTCTGCTTCAAGTATGCCGTCTTTCATTCTGTCTAAGAAATCATAGAGAAAGTGTGACAGGGGGTCTGAGCAATGATAATTTCCCAATATGCAATACTAAAGATTAGTTCCAGTAGTCATTCATCCCTTTTTTAGAATACATCTAAGAAGTTATGCATCTGTTGTGCAACTTTTGCTCTCTAGCTCTGATGATTTGTGATTGCAGCTGCTATCCGTGAACGGCATTCTAATGGTTATCTGCTAATTGCAACTAGTGGGGGCCTTAATCAGCAGAGAACAGGAGTAAGTGGATAAAGGATATTTCTCTGCCTATACTGTTCCATTTTTTGCACAAACAGTGTTTTTTTTCTTGTATATGTCTCAATGGTATCATAAATCTCATAATATAACATCTCTCTCTCTCTCTCTCTCTCTCTCTCTTTGTGACTTGGCATCATCTGCTTGGCCATTTCTTTGTTGAGTTCTGTTGAGTGTTGTATATCTTGTCGCACAAGGGAACTTCTTCAGTGTGAAAAATGAAAACTGTTTCCTAAAATAACTACTTTCTGTCATCAGATAACAGATGCTGTAGTTGTTGCACGAATTCTTAATGCGACGCTGGTAGTGCCTGAGCTGGATCATCAATCGTATTGGAAAGATGATAGGTCTGTTCCTTAAACCTCTGTATTAGCCCTTCAAGAAATAATTTAGACCAGCTGTTACTTTATATCTCACTAAGTTCTAAAAGCTTCTCACTTTGCATGCAGTGATTTTGTCAACATCTTCGATGTAGATTGGTTTATCTCCTCCCTCTCGAAAGATGTTACTATTGTCAAAAGAGTACCTGATAAGTTCATGCGAACGATGGAGAAACCACCATATACCATGCGTGTCCCAAGGAAATCTGCACCTGAATATTATTTAGATCAAGTTCTTCCCATTCTCTTGAGGAGACGAGTAAGGAAACTTTTTTCTGTTATGATCATACTTCATTAACGACTCTATGGCACAAATCTTTGGCTTTAATTTATTAGTTGCAGAGCATACACATTAAAGACAGCAGCCTCAGATTTTTTCCATTTAGATTTGAGAGCTCTTATTGTGTATCAAATTATCATGGAGTCCTTATCCTAAGTTTCTGTTCTCTCCTGTAATGAGGAATTAAGACTTTGGAAATCCTGCAGGTTGTGCAACTGACAAAATTTGATTACAGACTTGCAAATAACCTTGATGATGAGATGCAAAAACTGCGTTGCCGAGTGAACTATCACGCACTGAGATTTACAAAGCCGATTAGAGAACTTGGTCGGAGACTTGTAACGACAATGAGAAAGATGGCTAAACGTTACATTGCGATTCACTTAAGGTTCATCCCTATTACTAAAATGTGCCATTTCATCATTCCTTTGCTGCATATTTTTTGTTTTCCTTATTGCATTTGGATCGAGACCATCTGCATGGAAAGCATTGCGAGTAAAAGTTGTTGGGCCTGCATTAATTGCTGTTGATAATATGCAATTAGGTAGCAATGACGACTGAATGAAACCAGTTATCTTACATCTCCTTTACTGTAAATAATTGCCTTGCCTTCACTGCTGCCTTGATGTCAGATGCCGCTGTTGTGATTGTTTATGCAGCAGAGGATGTGCAAAGTGTCTAAGCTGCTGAGTTTTTCAAAGTGAATTTTTCTTTATTATATTAAACCCCTTTGGTACACTATTATTATTTGGAAATTTTTTATATGAATTGTGGGTTCTTTGTATAGTGGAGATAGTTGCACATAATGACTGCAGTACCTCAAAGTGATGTGCGTGAAAGGCATATAAGTCTGGAGCTACCTCTGGTTTCGATTCACAGAGCTCTTGATACTTGCTTCTGGTGTAGTGCAACCATACCGTTGCATCCTCTTATTAACCAAGAGATAATCACTTTGTTTTCTTCCCAAGTTTCTGTCCACGAGCCATTTGCAGTTTGGAAACACACCTGGATCTCCATCAACCATTGTCAGGCCCTAAATATGGAATATACAGTCGTATCTTGAAGTTCTTTCTCAAATATATAAAGTAAAGAAAAATAAAAGGAAAGGACAAAATATGGTTTGCAGAACTTAACTTTTCGAGTGTTGGGAAGTGGCATCTTGAATTTTTTTTCTTATTATTTGGAGATCTTTGCTCTTCTTTCTTGTTTGCCTGCCTTATTGCGCTTTTATGCCATATCATAACACCTGTGAATGGTTCTAAATTCTAATGCATCTGTAATACCTTCTCAGAGGTCAGTTTTTTAGTATCTTTGCCTCATTCGCTTGCCGGTGGTTGTGGTGGCCACTTTGATGCTTATTTATAGGATGTGTCATGGTGGTGTTGCATCACGCAATGAAGGTCATAAGAAAGTTAGACTAACATTATTGTATGCTTTTAGTATATTGAGTTTGAAACAAAGTATTCTTATTCTGCCCGAAATTATTTCCGTTGCAGGTTTGAACCTGATATGCTAGCATTTTCTGGGTGTTACTATGGTGGTGGAGATAAGGAGAGATATGAGCTTGGTGAAATAAGGAAACGATGGACAACTTTACCTGTGAGATTTCTGTCCCTTATAACTAGAAATTTTCATGTTTAGTTTGTATCTCAACTGAAAAAGTGATTCAATACTTTATTCCACATCTTATTTCCAGTCTAGGGTTTCCTACAGCTCATGTCATTTACTACACATGCTGGCACAATATCCATATGTTAGCAGTCCTCTTTCTCATTCTCCGCAGTTATCTATCCCATTTTACAATTTGACATTGTTTGCATTTTTCCTGAGCAGGATTTGAGCCCCGAGGGAGAAAGAAAGCGGGGAAAGTGTCCGCTTACTCCTCATGAGGTGGGATTGATGCTGCGAGCTCTTGGTTTTTCAAATGATACATACATCTATGTTGCATCTGGAGAAATATATGGTGGCGAAAAGACTCTGCAGCCTCTCAGGGAACTCTTTCCAAATTTTTATACAAAGGAGATGATTGCAAATGATGATCTGAAACCCTTCCTACCATTTTCTTCCCGATTGGCCGCAATTGACTACATTGTCTGCGATGAGAGTGATGTCTTTGTCGCAAATAATAATGGCAATATGGCCAAAATTCTTGCTGGTAGAAGGTGAGCAGTTACAGCCCAACTTTAGCAAGATGTTACTAAACTACTCTCTTTTGAGTTTAAAGAATTAGTGACTTTGATTTAATGTCCTGTCCAGCAGATGAATTGTTGAATGTGAGAGTCCAATGATAGAAAAGGATAAGACATGTGCAGAAACTTATCTGATATGGGAACCAATGTCAAGTAATTCATTTTTTCTTACCAAATCTCCTGATGGAAGATATTTAGGACATAATCTTGTGTCCTTAATCTATGAGGTCAAAGTAAAAGAAGCCTACAATATACACCCCAGTAGTAGTGGCAACCTTGAAATGGAAGCTGTCTCGGCTTTATTGCCATGTTCTTTAATCTTATCAATAGAAAAATGAGTTGGAGCTGAAATTCTTCTTGAAAGTCAATTAGACGTTAAGTTCCCAAAAACATGAGTTTGAGTGAGGTCCTGGAAAGCTCAGAGGGTCGAGCATCGTGTAGATAGCTAAAAAGCTGTCGACAATGAGATCATGCTAATTCAAATTTAATTAGGTGGATAAAATGCTTCTGCAGTAAACCACCATGGGCATTCTGTAGATTCACGGATTTATATAGTTTCTCATGGTCTCTCTTTTCCTATTCCTCTTTATTTCTTTTTTTGAATGCTTATTGATTTCTCAGTCTAAATTTCAGTAATTGTCATAGAAGTGGAGTTTTTGTCTAGGAAAAATGGGATGAAAAACTAGTTTGACTTATAAGTAGCTCAAGTACTAGTTCTGGTTTTTATTTAGGCTTATCGTTCATCAATTTACCAAAGTGCTTTATAGAACTACAAGCTGCGAAATCTCTCAAAACTTTGATTTTATTGTTTCATAGGAGGTACATGGGACACAAGAGGACTATCCGACCAAATGCAAAGAAGCTCAGTACATTGTTCATGGCAAGGAATCGGATGGATTGGGATACATTTTCTAAAAAGGTGAAGTCATATCAGAGAGGATTCGTGGGTGAGCCCGATGAACTGAGACTAGGGCGAGGTGAATTTCATGAGTTCCCATCCTCTTGTATCTGTGAGAAACAGTCGAGTGAAAATGACTTTGGAAAAGATGAAGATCATAGCTCAAAGCAACAGATCTTAGAAAGGGAGCCAAATGTTCTAGCTCAGTAATGCACAAGAATCATGACGAGGTGAATTTGTAAACCAAAAGGAGTAGCAAGGCTGAATCATGGCTGTCATCTGGGAGGATGAGTTCTTGCTCGACCAAATTTAAGACAGCGCTTGAGGAAGCTTGAAATCTGGCAGTCTTCTTCGCCTGCCTCCTGCAAGACCCCATGGAGCTGAATTATATCTGTGAATAGAAGTGAGGGTAGTTTGATGGTCAAAGTGTTCATAGTTTGGTGGTCCTGGCCGGTATATACACTGCAGATTCCAGGATGGCTTCACACAGGAAATATGGTCTGGTTGTCAGTTTCATTTTCCATTTGACATGTATGTAGGCAATTATATGTCGCGGCTCAGTTTATGAAGTGGAGGCAATTAAGGCAAAGTCAGTCCACTTCTCGGCATCCTAATGTCTGGTTATGGCAATGTACCAAACCATCAACTTTAACAGTATATTGCTGTGTGGTTATGCCTCAGTTATGCCCGATCATCAGATACATGCGATGTTTTTGAGGTAGAAAGAATTGAAGTGGAAAAGCTGGTGATATTGATTTGCATCTCATGGCACATCATTTCTGTGTAAAATTTGCATAGCCAGGTTTAGGTTTAACATTTTTGGGTTTGACATGGGCGCTCAGTCATTATATGGGGACTGTAAATTATCTAGCTATATTTCAGTGGCCTTTTTTCCATGGACCGTGTCATTTGTGGATAAATTATCAGCAAAAACAAAGTTAGAAAGGCTGTTCTTGGGAAAAATAGTTGCCGTTATATTATTCTGGCTATATTACAGATTTTCACGATGATGCACCAAATTAGCAATGTGTTCACAGAGAGGCATGCTTGGCCAGCATCCTGAAGTAATCTCTTTGAAAAGGCAGTCCTAGCGGAAGGTTCAACGACTTAATGTTATCAAGAGCATAGAAAAAAAGGGACCGAAAAAAAAAATTGGAGCATAAGCTATCGTCCGTTGTACAAGGTTGCCTTCTTTTTTCACGGTACGACGTTAATACAAGTCGCCTTTGTTAGAAAGGGTGGCCAAAAAAAAGTAGCCTAGGATGACAACATGAACTCATTTTGACATGGGCACTAAACGTACACTAGTCTTATCCCAGTCGCTCACCCGAAGGATGCTCAGAACTACTTTGAGCACAGACATTATTCTCGTGACCAGAAAGATGTACTTGAGCCAAATGAAGAAAGAAAGAAGCGCTACAAGTATGGAGAAAGCAAATATCATAATGGATTCACAATGACGATCCAGACGCAAATAATGTGCATAAACACCTCACCAAATAGGCCAAACATCGCCGGTGGCTAATTGAGAGAAAAGAACCGAAACCCACTCATTGCTTTTCCGGTTACCACGGTTTTTCAGTCAAATCCTTTGAGAATATGTATTGGAATCTTGAGCTGTAGGGTACCCACTCTATGATCTGAGATGCCTTCCTGTTGGTTTTGTGATCGATGCATTTTTGTATCATGTCCTGCAGTTTCTTATCCACGTTTTGTATAACCCAGCTTAGAAGATCATCCGTGCTAATAGAAGCTTCCCTTGCGAATTTCTCAAGCACCTTAGGCAGAAACACCTTCGACTTTTTCACAGATACATTTGCTTGAAGAAATTCTTTTCTCGCTACCTCCAGCTCGGCCTTAAGGTTTGATCCCGTGTAGACTTTTAGCTAAATAAGATCAAAGTTTCGATTAATTGCGGTAATGCAAAGAGGCATGCAAGCTTCATTGGGAACATAAGAAGGGAAAAGCTTCAACATTCAAATTGAAATCTTAAAGATTACAAACTATCTTACACTCCGAAGAGAATCCAAGGAGGCAGCCAAGGACATAATTATTTGCAAGCACTTAAAACTAAATTAATACATAGACCAATAGATTAGCAAGTACAGGCCAGATATGTATTCAACGGCAATTGTCCTTCCAAGGCTAGATATAATGATTATATTTGTATTCATACGCAAACAAAGGAGCAAAAGGCTTGATCTCAGAAGTTACCACAGGATCAGAAGCAGCTCCATTGCAGAGGGCAAAGCAGATAAGGGGTTGGGAGGTCGTGCAACCATATTTTGAGCTGATCATTTGCCTTTCCTCTCCAGATCTTTTTCTCAAGGCAGCAGACACCAGAGTTTCCAGCCACTATTGTTGATACAACAGAAGATATAACACTAATTCAGTATGTTCCCTTGATATATAAAAGTCCTTCAATATGACACGTTAATGCGATTTGTGTCCTGCAGGTGTGTTTTCATGAGAGTATGTAATTTACCCGTCCTATCCTAGGAGTGCGAAAGCAAAATATTGATTGCTCCAAGGCACTTGCACTTATAATAGCACCACCAATGTTGTACGCAGCCTGCTCTACAGAAAGATCCAATAAAGAAATCCTGGAATAAGTTAGGACAGAAAAATTTATGACAGCATAACATCAAAATGACCGTTTACTAGGTGCTTTGGATCCATTTTATAGATTTTGCCTTAAGCTGAAGCTTCAGGTTCTGCTTTACATGCCAATAGAGTTTCAGATGTTGGAATGGATCTCAGTGCCCCAATTCCTCCTTGTGCTTCAGTACTTAGTTATTTTATTAGATGTATTCTCTGCAGTTTTGAGGGTGCTTTTCATTGGTAGAGTCCATCTGGATTTATGGCTGCACAGATTCACAAGATACGATGAACCTACTACATTTCCTGCTGATAAAAATTACTATCCTCAAAATTTTGGCCTTCTATCTTCTGGTTTTCAACTCCATCATTGATGGAAAACCATACCAAAATGAATGATGATATTAAACTAACATCTTATGTGAAGATTTTCCTTTCCAGATGATATCAAACTTTGCAGTAAAAAGCCAGCTTGTCGTCTGGAGACTAAAAAAGTTAGAATGCCTGATATTGCTACTTGTGAAACATACCATCTCCATGGAGCTCTCAGGTGAAATTTCCCAGACTGAGGTACCTATGGAACCCATATATTTAGGCACAGGTCAGTGGATAAGAGGAGACAAGTGAATTACCTTGTGAAACAAAGCTAATCTCCTCAGAGAGCTGCGTGGGATTCCATACGCTAAGTAGGCCTGTAAAAGCGATCTCTATTAGAAAATATTGTCTAATTTCAAGTTGTTAAGATACAAATGGAAAGAGACATGATTTTACATGCATGACGAGAGAGTTGTATACGTTGATCCAAAATGCAGTTTGTGCATTGTCCTCCATCTGGCCAACATTCACTTTTTCAAGCTGTTCAACTAAGATCCTGAAATTCAAAAGACAAACAAGAGGCATCCTGCATGAAATCAAGCATTCTATCGCATATGTTACTGCACATGCACATTCACGCCTAATAATGTCTCGCTCAAGCGAGTTCTTGTTGACAAAGCACGTTGAAAAGGATGTAATTGATTTTTAAACTAAAAGCATATGAAGCAGATGAAAATGCCTTTGAATCCAGCATCAACTGTCAGTCAGAAGACACCAAGCAATCATCTGCTTAGATGACCAGACTTGTGCGACCCTAATATATTTCATGTATAGTTTGCACAGCTCATGTTTGAACAAGGATTGGCAAGGCAACTTTTGATTGATGAGTAAGGAATTTAGCATTAAGCTGCGAAAATTTTGTCCAGCATGCCTCTTAGTCTTGTTTGGGAGTAAGAGTGAGGCGCAAAAGAAAAAACAAATGGAATTATAACATGATGCGTGCAGAGATTTACATTTTCATCTGAAATAAGGGTAACTCCAATATTATTGCCTGAAGAACACCCTCTCATGCGAGTGAAAATATAATTCATTGGTTCCCTTTTCTATTAATTTTTCTATGTTGCCACTTTATTTAAAGGCATGGGCATAAGTAACTGACCTATAGTTGTTTATAGCGTAAGCTGCACGGGACAACTGCCCCT
The DNA here is from genome assembly GCA_031216185.1 of Syzygium aqueum. Lineage (NCBI taxonomy): Eukaryota > Viridiplantae > Streptophyta > Magnoliopsida > Myrtales > Myrtaceae > Syzygium > Syzygium aqueum. The sequence goes on along the minus strand of CM062235.1, from coordinate 3,926,385 downwards.
TATCAGTTGTTATACAAGATATCTCCACTGTGGACTTGGAAGAACAGAGTTGCTGCTCTCTGCTGCCACATTGAGGAAGAGTAACTTTGGTAGATGACCCTGATAACATTAGTGATCGAATTTTCTTAGGATCCATAGATGTAGTTCTGCGAAGCCAGCAGTATATGGCAGCCATGCACCTGACCATCTCTTCCGACAACTTGCTTGGGCACTCGTAAAGATGATCTTTCAGCGTGCACAACACCGAATTTCTCCCCGCCAATTGGACCTTTTCATTTACGACAGCGGGATATAATTTAGGGAGACCTTATGGAAATAATTCAATGACAAGCAACAGGCTGACAATAAAAAGAAACATGTGCTCTGCTCATCACCAAAAGAAAAGAAGCCAAGTTCTTTCCATGGGTGTATACTCTTTTTCCTTTTTAGGCTGAGAAGTTTGCTTGAGTACGAACTAACATAACCTTGAGAATATCCAAGGAAAACTACAAAATCAATTACTCAGGCAAGAGAAGTCATAACATAAATAAAATTTCAACTCATTTTCCAACATCATGCACGTGTCCTAGTTTGATATCTGCTAATATAGAAAGCAATGGTAAGAAAAAAAAATGTATACCTTGAGATGACACAAACACTGTCATCATGCAAAAGGATTTGTTAACCAAAGAATTTGCATCTTTGTTTTTTCTAAACTGCCTATTATATCACTGATCTCCCATTCATTAACGTCCAAATGCTCCAAGCCTGCAGAAAACTCTGATGGACCTCTACTAGAAGCATCGGTCTGAGCTCACCACATTGTTCAAACACAATTTTTTTTGGTTCATAACTCTCACATTGACAAAGAACATAATGAAACGACGGAGTCCACACGAAAAGAGCAATAGATTACCTTTGTTATGTTGGAAGCAGCCTTTCCAAAATGAGTTTCACTTTTGCCAGTCAGTGGCAGAGCATGACTTCTCCTTGCAGGTTTTCTCACACGATCATCAGTAGAGGTAAGTGCTTGCAAAGGTTGCAGCGGGAACTTTTTTGAGGAACAAAATGCACTTGTGATTATGCTTGGATGCTTTCTAGGTGCCTGCTTTGTATGAGCTGGAGAAGCAACGCCTGAACTTTGCTCAGAAGGAGGTTGACTCGAGCACTGGTCAAATATGCTCCTGTAGAGTGAGAGAACATGCTGCTCTCTGCTGGCGACCTCTTGCTCCAGTAATTCAATTTCAGAAATTAGTTCGTTAGTCTGAAATAGATGAATTCTATGGTCAGTTTACGCTAGCCATATTTGGATTTGACAAAGAAACTAGAAAGTCACAGTGCTACAAATCAGAATATATATTGTTTCATCCATTCGGCATGGAGTAATTTGACAACTCAATCTGTCTTTTCAATGTAATTACTAATTGGTAGGGTAAGTTCTGCTATCTGATCCAATAGTTACTTGCAGGTACCTGGAAAAACCAAATGAAATATTTCACAATGTTCAAATAGCAAACTCATAGTGAATTCACCTTTGAGCCACTTCAATATTGAATTATTTAAGTGGTGGAACAAAATGACAGAGCAAGTTATTAGTAACTTCCTGATGATGGATGAACATGAAATGAGACAGTCTAACCAGCTCACATCAATGAATAAAGATGCTCTCTACAGTATGTTTCGGTAAGATGAATATAAAAATTCTCAAGAGAAGAAATACCTCAGTAGTGACATGTCTATGTCCAGAAGCATAATGATTAACATTATGTTTTGGTGAGATGAATATAAAATTTTTCAAGAGAAGAATTACCTTAGCAGCGACATGTCTATGTCCTGGAGATAAAGTACTAGATGCCCTGCCCATTGCTCTCTCGAGCGTAAGCCGCATAGATTTCTCTTGCTGCAAACGTAACTGCAACTGCTCAATCTGCAAGAGATGCAGACATTCTATTATGTTTTATCCGATACTTATGTGCAAAACAGTATTTCTCTGCTTGAGCAGCACATATGCAGCGAATCCCATAATCTTTTATCCCCACAACCTTTTATTCTGCCGAGTACTTTTTCCTTGCAAAATAAATCCTACCATTTAAGAGATATCTAACTTTATGCTACACATGCAAACATTCCATTAAAGGACACGCAGAACAATTCATGTGATTGTACCCAATCACGCATTAAACTTAAGTTTCGAGATGGCTTATCATGATAATAGTTTAATTCTAGATCACACCTAGAATGATTCTCTGGATTGTGATTCAAGTACCCGATAACTTTTCCACCATACCAGATATCGTCTATAGGGTATTTAAACAGGGATTTCATTAAATTCTGAATATAAAAGAATTAGTTCCGAACCACTGGCAAAGAAATTTCTTTCGACGGACAATTTAATTCTACTCATCCATGAAACTAGCTTTAAGACTGTATTTGAATCATCTGGAAAATGCTTGAAGAGGTATATCAAAAGGCGCATTCGTACATATGCTAGGTAGCACAGCAACATAGTTCTTGCATAGGTTAAAGTTTATAGTGGGCTGCTTCAGGGCAGGCAGGCTATATTGGCATCCAAATCCTGAATGCCAACGATTTTGACAGCATGCTCCTAATCCGACCATGAATCATGGGGCACATAGCCACAAAAGGATGTATAAGGAGTTGACAGTTTGGTCGTCAGCGGTTCTTGACTTATGCATCCCGTGATAAACGGATCACCAACCATTGTGAGCTTTTGGTCCCACAAAGTACTCCATTGACCAGAAGTTTGAAAACCTTGCAATAGGGAACTATTCTAGGCAATTGAACAGAAGCCAAACTGAATTGCCCACTTGTTCTTCAGTAGATTAGGGGAGATGATTTGATAGGCAAAATGATGGTAAGATGAAATGATACCACCTCAGGTGTAAACAGGGAAGATAATGCTGGTTGCTGATCTATAGACATTTAATCTTTAGAAATTGTCGCAAACCGAAGTTCACGAGGATGTGAGACTTGACTGGAGAATACAAACTTCAATCAGTTACCCCTACATCTACCAAGACGTCTACTTCCAGTCCTTACATCTTTCTCCAAGGACGCTCGGTGACTTGATGTGGTAATTTTGCCACTATAATTGAAAGGTTCAAGAAGGGGACTTCGCACTTCAAGAGCCCTTGCAGAAAGGGGTGACACCTGTTATGCACATGTCAAAATATAGTAAGTTGTAGATAAACATATGAGTAGTTAGGGAACACTAGAAAATTCTTATCCAGCATGGCCAATACTGAAAGGTGAGAAATGAATGTGCGTAAGTGGTGGTCCATACCAGTGTCGCATTCTTGCCTCTTTGTGAATGCAGGAGTTCACCTCTTGAAACATCGAAATTCTTATCACAAGCACTGATAAGGAAAACAAAATTATCAGAAGAAATGCAACTTTGAAGATCAGAAAACTACAAACACTTGCAAAGAACCTGCTTCAGCCTATCTGGAAATCTAACTGCAATGACTAATTATAAACCACTACTCCAAACCACACTGTTCTGCTATCTGACTTTCTAATGATTTCTTTTTCTCAACCTATTCTATTGTTTGTAACTTTCCCCTTTCTTATCTTCACCAGTACTTATCTCGGCCCTGAAGAATTCTCACTAGTAAGACCACATCTATCTGCCAGCAGCATACACAAGAACAGAACACAGAAAGAAGACAGCAAAAGTACTACGCTCTTTTGAATAAGCGGACTCGAGCCAAGAGAAAGAGAACTACACCTCTTAGACCGTCTATGTTGAGCATGAAAACACGTAGGCGCACAACTACTTCCACTCTCTTGTTTTCCAACACCCTCTTCACTCTCCACTCCATTCAAACTGTCCATTTTCTTCTTCTTTCTCTTTCTTTCCAAAACTCTAACCCATCATTCAAAGCTCAGACATTGTCGATCTGCCTACCAACACAATGCCATGCACAGACAATGGAGCATAAATGCAGATGCACCATGAATGACCCACTTGAATATGGAAGGAATGAGAATGATTTTCGGAGGAAGAGCGAGGAATAATTAGTAGTTCTAGACAAGCCCTGAATGAATGGCTAGATTTTTGGGTATGTGCGAGAGAGAGAGAGAATCAATACAGTCTCCAAATGGAAGTAGCCCAAAAGAAATGCCAAGCGAATAACACCAAGAAATTACCCCCGCGGGATGGGACCGGCTTCTGGTGCAGAATTCAATGGAGGTTCTTCCGGGTCGTTGAGCGCATTCAATGCACGATTCAATTCAACATGAAGAAGCTCCCTCTCTCCCTTCCTCTCTCTCTCTAGAACCTGCATCTGTTGCAGGTACTTGGTCGCTCAGTTCACCAGGACCATCCATCCATGTCCGCTTCCTTCAAATGATTCCTTCATCAATGCATTGCGAGGCATCATCACCGTCGTTTGAATTCGGATTCCGCCCCCTTTTTCGGACCGCGCGAACCGAGCTCGGGCCTGTGGATTTCCCGGCGAAAGAGGCAAACGAGGAGACGGATTTATGATCAAGCCTCTGTCACTGTCAGGTTGCTGAGACGTACTGGAATACGGGCGACGAAGACGGACCCGGTTTCCAACTGGAGCCGCCCGACACCTCATTTGGACCGGGTTCGCTGGGTCCGAATGGGCCCATTCGGAAATTCCAGTTATTTTTTCGGTTTTATCGTTCGCGGGCGGGCGGGCCTGAAGATTCCGGAGGCCCGATACTGGACCCGATCCGACCCATCGGACCGCCCATTGCTAGTTCTATTCTAGTCTCCCCAAGACCAAAGCAAAGCTCGTCCTCCTTCGCTTCGATCCCGGAAACGGAATTCCGAATTCTCACCGGTGGAGAAAGGTCCGATCCCGTCGCCGTCGAAGATCCGATCGGCAATTAGCGTTTCCTCCCGTCGTTCTCCGATCGAAACCCTACCAAACATGCCTGTATCTCTCTCTCTCGCTCTCTTCTCTTGCTCTAGATTTGGATCTCCCTTTTCGAATGATTCGGAGGAATCGATTGTTTGTGTCCGTGGTGCAGTTCAGAGGAATGATGGAAGTCGAGCCGCCGAGCCCGATCAGGTACTTGATAGGAGCTGCGATCATGATGGCGGGAGTGGTGCTGCCCGTGGGCTACATGATGTTCCGCAACAAGCGCGCGCCTTCCTCCTCGTCTTCTTCGTCGTCGTACTCCAAGCAGACGTAGGTGTGCCTTCTCCGATCTATTTACTGTAACTCGGAAATAAGCTGGCTTCTATCGATTGCTGCGCGGTCTCGACGGCGATCCCGTGTCGATCTTTGAAGTTAATAGGTTGTCTGGGGATATTCATTGACGCTTGCTGCGTCTCCTGTTGATTTTGTTAGTGATTAGTCATACATGAAGTGGACTTCTTTGAGAAAACACTAGTGAGGAATGTTTTTATGTTTCTCCTTAGTGCTAATGATCTGATTCTCAGTTATCAGCTGTTGCAGTTATTTTATACTGTAGGAATTTACAGTAGCTAAGCCGGGAAATTGAAGTTTTAGGTTTTTTCTTGCCCTCTTATTCGGCGGTTATTGCAATGGATTTGCATGTGATGGCAATTCTTTGGCTCTCCACATTGTCAATTTTCACATCATTTGTGGAATTCGTGGATGTTGGGATGCTTGGTGTTGTTGCTGTTGACTGTTGAGTGATGATTTGACATTATAGATTGAGGAAGGGAGGATCTAAAAGATGTTTAGGGAGTTTGAATCTTAGATGCCTCTACAGGGTCGACTAGTTTCGAAAGAAGCAAGTTAGCAGCTGTGTGTTGCAAATTGAACAAGTCGTCGAGGGTTTGATCTAGCAGCAATAACGGCCAATAGGAAGCACCGCTTATGAGGTTCATGTACGTGGTTGTACTTTACTCTTTTGTTAAGCTTAGAGTTATGTTGAGAGAAGCTTTCAGAGCAAGCACAGCTTCAAATTGAGATATTGAGTGAAACAGTGAGAGGAAAATAGAGTGTATTTGTGAGAGCATATGGTCAAAGTAGTTTGTGTTTGGTGAGAGTAATCTACTTATTTTGTATGTCGAGAGGGATCATTTTAATACGTTTATACTATTCTCAAATACATTGTGGTTGTTCATCTATTATAGTTCTCTTGTATCTCCACCACCACGCTTGCGCCAAGGTACCCAGCAAGTGGTGTTGAAGTTGCACTACAAACTTCACATCTGTTACATAAAGAAGGGAAATAGATAGACCACTACTTTCTTCGTCCAACTTCTTTAGATTATGCACTGGAAGGATTGAAAGAGCATTGAAACTATTCAGGACCTTTGACATGCAATACTAAGGATCTTACTCTGCTCCTCCCCTTTATCCTAATGCACTACATAACAGCTGATGCGGATATCATTTCCTTTCTTTCTGGCTTGCTCTGTGTGTCTTTGTGATTAAACACCTCATTCTATGATCAAATATTTAGTTGATAACCCCTCATATTGGTACATACTGAAGTTGCTTTTCTGTATTTGCAGGAGCAAAGTGTTGATTTAGAGAGAATTTAATTCTTTGATTTGACAAGGCTTACTAAATCCAAAATAGATTAGAAGGATGGCCTTCGGAGGCCTGCAAATTACAGTTGTAAATGCTTTGGAGCTTCAATTCATCATACTGTTCTGAGTTTCGCTTCAAGTTTACGATAGTGAGTGAAGATGGTTTCTTCTGTGTTGTTACCCAGTTTTGATCGTTTTGCTACATTGATAGGTCCCATACCCTTTCTGGCCTCGTTCCTTATGTCTTCTTGCTCTGGAGAGCTCTTGGATGTCTTATAGGCTCAGTTTCCACTGTATCTGGGTGATACTTTGCTGAATACCAGCGGCTTTGTCAGCAGAAGCTCACCTTTGCTTGGGAAGATGTACCATCAAATTGGTCTTTGCTGATAACTAATATTAAGCATTTGAAATGATCAGTTTGAATGCTTTTGAGTTCTCCCAAAGAAAGTGCATTGTGGTCTTTGAGAAGTAGTCTAGCCAACCAGGAAGTTTTGTCTCCTAAAGATGTTTCTGGACTTCTTCCATGTTTCCTTCGGGGAAAAGATGCAAAAAGCGTCAGCAATGATAATTCTTGCATCTTGGCTGGTTATGTAGCGTCCAAGCGTTACCTCGAGTTACCTTTCGCTTGACAGCATACCGTTGGAATGCTTTTGCCCAAGTGGTGACGGATTGATCCGTCTCCCAGGGGCAACCAGTTGATGGCCCTTGCGTTCATGATGCTCATTTTGTCATCGTCACATTGGGGATCGTATTGAAGCATGTCATTATACAAGTGTGTTTCTCCCTGGTCGGAAAAAAACCAAGTAGGCTGTAAAAATATGGATTAAGGAAAGGGCAGGTGGCGAGACGAAGGAATGTCCTATATGTCAGATTTGAAGAGTCTCGTGCTATAAACACCAGCGTCGACTATCGTGCATACAGAAATAGCTCCTGTTCATGTAAAATCACTAAATACCGAAAAATGTCGTGCCGAGAATAGCTGACCACTGTGAAATGCTTTTACACTAGCTGTAAATTAATTGCAGAGATTTGCACAGAAAATGCTGCAATTTTCAACCATGAACTACGTCATGGTTTGCCATCAAGCAAGAAAAAATTGTCGCTTGTGAGTCAGAGCAAACTTAATAAAACACGACGAGTGCTTGTATGGTCCTCCTTCAGCATGCAGATCCTTCCTTCCACCTTCCTAGGGCTTGTCCTACACGAATCCTATCACCTTGTTTGACACAAAACCTAAAACCAGAGGGGTCATCATCTTCGGGTGATTCCGACATCGGAGCTTGAAAGATCAGAACCACTGTTGATCCCATGTTAAAGGCGGCCATCTGAAAAGTGGAAATGTGTACATAGTCAATCTCGCCAAATTCACAAACTACACCTAGGATGATGGACATGCAAATTCATCTTTTCAATCACTCTCTAACATACAGAAAATGGTAGTAGCAAAGAATAAAAACACAAGCAAGAAAAGGTTCGAGATATTCCTAACCTCATCCCCCTTCTTGCACGTGATTCCAACACCTTCAGGTTCATAAAACTGTTCTTTCGGAGGTTCCGACTGCAATAGTTTCTTCTTCGGCCGGTTTGTGCGAAGCTCAGGTTCAATATAAAGCTGCAACGTGCAAAGTTCCGCCAACAAGAGTTGGGCCAGGCATTGCCAACAGAACATATTTTAGCCAAATGCAGCCAATCATTTTCACAATACCCATTACTACATGAAGCATAATAAGGTTCCAGATCTGCAATTAACTAAGTGGAGATATATTCCCATAGGCTTTATTCCCAGCAGAAAATGCATGCAGCAGACTTTTCCCAAACACAATCACTGCTGCAAAACTTTATTTTACCAATCGAGATATTCAAAGAGTACAAGCTTTTGCATGGGATTGTTCCTTGAGCTGTACTTTTTTGCTAATCTCATGCCTAAATATGTTCTTGCCTTTACAAATGGGGAAGAGGAGGGAGGTCTAAGCTATGAAGGTCATAATTTAGCCAACCTCAATTGATCCAATATTTGTCGCACCAATAGCAGCAAGTGCCATAAAACCTTCCTGCCAGAGACCTTCAAGAACAACCTGGAAACATGAAAAATTGTGCACACGATTTTCTCATATCCATATCAAGGCAGAATAGATCATGGAAGCTTATTAACGAGAGAGCACAAGATAATTCACTATCTAATGAGTTTTTCGGTTTGATACCATACCATTTAGAGCCAGGGCTTTTTCAGAAAAAAGGAAAGGAATACCAAGGTACAACAAATACAAGGAGACAGTAATGGGAGTGCAGCTTCATATTACATTCACAGAAACACATCAAAAAATTTTATGATAAGTAAAAACAATGCCTTTAAGCTGATATAAGCCACCAGTACCCCTTCTCTCTTTAAGTTTAGTGAAACCACACTGACACCTTGAATGTACAAAGGAACTTAAAAGGTACAAACGATCATAAACTATACATAACTACATTTTATAGCAATGTTGTAATTTCCAATCAGAACGTTCTGGCCTAAAATTTCCGCGTTAAGTATAGTTATTTCTAAACTACTTTCATGACTTTGATATGTCACAGGTAGTGAGACAAAAACCTAGAATCAAAGTGGTAGGGAGGCTTTGGCCAAAAAAAAGAAAAAGAAAAAAAGAGGTAACATGGTCAAATATCTTGGTCCAACTTGGGTCAGCAAAAAAAACACAGGCCAAGCGGATCTTCATCCACACATATATATGGCTACCTCTCTCCTTCCTTACCAACCACACAATGCCACTGAACTTACCTACCCGCCCCCCAATAAAAAAAATAAAATTAAAAGAGGGATCAGAAAGAATCAAGCAATGCGTATGTTTTTAAAAAGATGAGGATTTTAGGATTCATCCTAAATTCTTCGATTTGTAGCATATAATACTCAGACTCTGTAGAGAATCCAGAATACTCGACCAGTCTATTCATTCGAGTTAACAAAGAATGCTTTTCAAAAGGTTGACTGTCATCAATAATTTCACTACAGTTTTTGCACGCTCCTGTACATCCAACACCAAAGCACAGTTAAAAGAACCGATACTTGCATTAGTGTTACCTATTACACGGTTTCACGAAAAGTTTCAGACAGTACACTATTCCCCGGTTCATCTACACTCCCAGCGAATCGACTATTCACATACAGACTTCACAGACATGTTGTCCACTAATAGTCTTGCCAACTCTTTTTTGATATCATTGACACTTCTGTAAATGGTAATTCTTTATAAGCAAATTATATTAACTTCCACCATGAATATCAAGAACCAAATAAAATTACCCTCTCATTCTCCACGTATAGGTTCCTTATTGTCCTCGTGGCACGTTCATTTAAAGGAAATAGGTGGCCTGGAAGCAAAGACAGTTTAATTAACAGTGTCTGCAATAGGTAAAGAACAAATATTACCAATCAAAAGAAGAATATTAACTTAGTTTATCGCAACTTATTAACAAACAGTTTCAAATATGGAGTTGATTGCAACTTATTAACAAATAGTTTCAAATATGAAGCTTCCAGCAATCATTGATGCATGTGTACATGTCATACAGAAAACTGGCTACTGTAAAGGAGAGTCGTCAAATCGCCGGAACCAACAATATCAACCCGTAAACCAAAGAGAATTAAGATACCTGAAAAATGTCGCCTAATTAGAACATTCCAATTAGCTGGTGAATGGATCCGATGATAATCTCCAGGTCTTAAGTAAATTACACAGTAAAAGAGGCCTGTCATAGGACTGCAATGAAGATTTCATAATAAAAAGGTCAAATAAATACTCTCCTGATAGTGAGTTAAGAGAGACATACAACCAATCAAAATCAATATGACACAAGATCAATAAATGCAAGTCATCTAACTGAATACTAGAATCTAAGCCGGTTCAAGAAACCAACAACCAATATTCATGTTCCATGCCATTCTCTTGAATCCTCATGCTCATCGGCAGCCATCAGATGAGCACTAGATGGAAGATGTACGTCAAGTCAATTTCAGCACGAAAAAAGAGAAAAGATAAAGAAGAATTCCCATCCCACTTCACGCTCAAAACTTATTCCATGAACTGAATACAAGTCAGTACCACCAATTTGCTTTATTGAATCTCGAATCTTTCCCCTCCCCTTCCCTCCTCGAAGGACAATAATTTTCACAAGAGTATGTGAAGAACTAAAGCACGTCATCAGTTTCAATAGTGTAATCGTGTAATTTTTCAGACGAATTAACATGATTACCATGCTGACACAGGGTCCCTAATTTTCGGTTTCAATAGTGTAATCAGTTTCAATAGTGTAATCGTGTAATTTTTCAGACGAATTAACATGATTACCATGCTGACACAGGGTCCCTAATTTTCGGTGAGGCCAAAGACACTCTCCACCATGATTTCTTCCTTTCCTCTTTTGTGGGACTTTCCTTTTCAACTTCGTCTTCATTGATCTTCCCTCCAGCTACCATTGGTAGGAAAGAACTCGCACCGAGAAGAGCATAAACTGAGTACGAAAAACCTTTGACTTGCTCAATCATAGCCCCGGCAGCCTTCAACTCTCCACATCGTAGAATAGAACCATCCACAGGACTGACCTATGAGTGAAGGGAGAAATTTAGACACGGTGAAAAGTAACTGATGCACTGAAGATGCCAACAGTTTGTATAGATAAAAATGCTCAGGAAAAAGTTACCAGTTACCAGGCATTTTGGGTCTGGGTCAATTGGCCTTGAACCTTGTTTTAGGGCACGGACAAAAAATTCCTGTAAAGAAGAATACTCTTCAAGAGGCAATGCTGCTTCTTCTAAATCTGCAATAAAACTTGGTTTTAGTTTTTTTCAGTACACAAAGTCAGTTTTGCCCATTTAAGGACAATTTTAGGTACTATTCCTGCAAATAATCAAGCACCAGCGTAGTTACAGCTACAAGACCACGTACTAATCCATCGACCAAAAGTTTAAAATGGAATGCAGATAACCATACTTGAATGGAATGCCCGTGCCCACGCTCTCCACAGAGAAGGCCGCATCCATACAGGAACTTCCTGAAAAGATTTTCTTCAGTCAATTCATAAGTTGAAAAAGATGTCCAAGTGGAGAACGGCATATAGAGAAGACAGACCAATATGAATACATTCTGAGAAATTAAAAGTACCAAAGGCACAAAGTGAACAGAAAGGCAACGTCTATGTTTTTGGCTTGAAGAGGAGGAGATGGTAATGTATAAAATTAAATTATCTACAGAATTGTTCTCCTTTCACCTTCTCATGTGATTAAGATAAAAAAAGGGCTAAAAGTCATTCTCCTTTTTGTAGTAAAAACTGAAAGGGATTTAAGGCATCGTGGTGGCTCTTCAGAGCACCTTATCAGGCCAAAACCCAATCCAAATGACACTAGCCAAGTGTCCCAACTCCCAAGAACATAAAGATATTCTAGGAAATAAAAGCAAAGGATATGCTGGAATTCCTTACCACACTCGTCAGAATACCCCAAAATCTTGAAATGGATCTGAGAGGTAGTAACCTGAGAAATGTGGCCTAGAACAGATCGGGACAGAGAAGATTGTATAAAATTTAGATGTAAATATACACCACCTTAATGAACCAATGACACGAGCCACCAAAGAAGTGAAAGCATAATAGATCGTCGGTGACTACATAATACATACCTTTACATCTGGATGGAATTCATATTCAATACCCTTTTCTCTTGCCTCTTCAACCTGTAACAAAGACACCACCACGACAGAAAACTCAGCCGCATGTTTATGACTACCAGAGAAGGGCCTTTGCAAAGATATCCGAATACACTAAACTAGGATGTAATCAAAATCTGCCAGGAAAACTATTTCCTTCAAACTAAGTTCATATGCTGTAACCACGACTTAAGAGCACAACTCAAAATTTTCCTCAACCACTGACAAGGTAATTAAGTTCGACTTCTTCCGCTTTCAAGGCACTTGAAGAACAATAGTAACGAGAAAGAAGCTCCGTATAAGCACACGACATGAAATTAAGAGCCCACACCTTCTTATCGTCGTAGAGACGACGAGCGTGTAGTGCACCGAGCATGAGAAGAGTAGCGACCGTGGCACCAGGTACCAGATAAGAACTCCCTGCAACGTAACGGGACGACAGCAACAACCACCACCACCGTCACGAAGAACAACAGTAAGAACAAATAGAAGCAAAATGAGTGACAAGTGCTCGCGAGCATGAGCTCGGCGCACGAAACGTGCGGAGCCAAGCTCCTCGGACCGACCTTCGGAGCCGGCGGCACCGCCACTGGAGGACGCGCGGGCTCGCGCCGGGTCGCTCAGCTTCTTGGCGAAGAAGGAAGCGAGGCACCGGCGGCCCTGGTGCAGGCAACGCAATGGCTTCTGGTGAGGGAAGAGCGGAAGCTTGTGGGAGCTCCGGAATCGCATTGTCGCCGGAGAATCGCCGCGCAACTTGGGGAGACTTCCTCTGCTAAATTCGCTCCTCCGCCGTCGTCGGGCGAAACAGGACGGCCGCGAGAGCGAGGGGCTCTGCGATTTATTCGGGTCGGCCCCGCCGGCTCCGGATGGGAAAAAGGAAATCGGTTCATTTCTAAGACCCGAACCGGACTTCAATCCGGAACTAAACCGGATCGAATGAAATTTTCAGTTTAACAATAATAGAGATATGCAAAATGGACCGCTCAGACCGGGGACTGTCCGAACTGGATTGGACCAGCTGGTTTGTTCTTATTTCCGGGAGTGTCGGTCCGGTTCTTAGTTCCTAAAAGTGAAATTGACGCCCGATTGGGTCGAACCGGATCGACTACATATATATATTTTAAAAAATTAGTAAAATATGAATTAAACCTAAGTGAAGTACGTTTTTTTGGTTCGTCTTTTCAATTTAATCATTCATGGTTGCAATAGGATCTTTTTCTTAAAAAATAGTGGGAAACACAAAAATATAGCATCAAGTAGTGGGAAAATAAAATTTACAGGTTCCATACCATTGGCCGTGTTCGATTCCTAATATCAAGACCAACTTGTTTGGTCCTCGATTCCCAATTTTGAGAACCAGTCCTCCTAGTCCGATTCCTGATTTTACTTTGGAACCGAAAATCGATCACCCATATTTAATAATCTAGTTGAGTCATTTAACAATTATTTATCTGTTTAATATTATTTATATAATGTTCATTCGAACCGGAGCATACAGTAACATAAATGAACTTACTCGTAATAACGGCATCAATATAAATGCATTATAACAAAATCTTTTTGGAGGGGCTATCTATAGGCGTGCCGCCTAAAATTGTAGATTGCGAGAATTGACCTCTCCTCGTTTCATGAAAAGATTTTTATGCTTTTTCAAAATAGCAACTTTTATATTCACTAATTTGTTGCCACCCATCTATATCCTCTCTCTTCGTTGTTTCTACTATTCAATTGTAACCCATTTGTATTTAAGAAGTACCTTTTTTTTTAACATGAAAGAATAATTTTTAAAATTTTTCCTATATTATTTTGTAGATAAAAGCATCTACTCTCTATATGCATCTCAGATGTAGGATTGCTTCTACGATACATGATATTTTTTAGGAAAAATATCATCAAAAACTCTAAACTATGTCATTTGTAGTAAATTTACCTTGAACTTTTTTTTGTAACATGAAAAACCCCCAAATTATGTCATTTATGACAAATTTATCCTGAACTTTTTTTGTGACACGAAAAATCGCAAACTTTATCACTTGTGACATATTTACCCCACAATACTTTGGCTCATTGGCATTTTTGTCTTTTTCTTTTTTCTATTTTTTATTTTATTTTTTTCTCTATCTTCCCTTCGTCGGCCATGGTGGAGGGAAGCCGGCCATGGCTGCTTGACCCCAGATCTAGCGAGGGCGACTTTGCCCGACTCAGGCGAGGACAGACCTCACTTGCCCAGGTGAGGGCAACTCTTGCTCAACACTGGCGAGGGTTGCCCTCGCAGGATCCGGTCAAGGTAGCCCTCGCCGGCTTCTCTCTACCATGGCCGGCGGAGAGAAGAGAGAGAAGAAAAGAAAAAAAATATAAAAAGGAAAAAGACGAAAATGCTTATAGGCCAAAGTATTGTGGGGTAAATATATCATAAGTGACATAGTTTGAGATTTTTCGTGTCACAAAAAAAAGTTCAGGGTAAATTTGTCACAAGTGTCATAATTTGGAGTTTTTTTTTGGTATTTTCCCTATTTTTTGTTACGTCCGTGAATTTGTATTTGTATAATAATGAACTATTTTGTACTTTGACAATTTTAAAAAATTAATTATAATTTTTACAACTAATAATCCGTTAAAATAATATTAAATTTATGTTAAAACGTTTCATCTTCCATTTTAATAAAAATTTGTTTGATAATCCACGTAATGCAGTACGCGGGTAAATATCATGTAATGACATGATAAAATCTAAATAAATTACAGAAAATGAGGAAAAACAAAAAATAGACCGTTAAAAAGCAATCTTGCTAAACAAGACACACAGAGCACAGAGTTGGCGCGCCATTTTGCACTCTTCGCAAGCGAAGCTGCTCCCGTCGCTTCCGATCGAGAAGCCATGGAGGACGAAGAGAGATCGAGCATGGTGATCGGTCTCATCGAGAACAGAGCTAAGGAGGTCGGTCAGTCTTTCTACTCGATTCGCGCCACCTCTCGTTTCTTCATGTAAAATGCAATGGAGGATCGATGAAATCGCGGCCATGGCTACGCCGTACGGACGCGCCGGCCGGCGAGGTCCGCTCTCGGTTTACCGGAACACGTATCGGTTAGTGTCCAACGATCGCCGGACGGTGAGGTTAGATCGGAGAACTGAAGCTACTGCTTCGGTACTCTACGTCTCTCTCGATGACGATCGGAAATAGAGCGTGAAAGGTGTGAAATGTTCTTTCGGTAGGGATAACAGAAAGCTGGTCGCAAATGTAAGAAGGTTGGAGTACTGCTTGTGAACTGGTCAGGTTTGTTGTTCCGAGTCGAGAGATGCTTATCCAGGCTTTTTGATTGTTTAATCGATGGCTGGAGTCGGCTGTATGCGGTTTTTAATGATCTCTGTTGATGACTCCTGAGGAGACATTGTGCTTCATGGATTCGACTACTTTAAAGTCGAGAGGATCGTGATGCGAAGTTCTAGTTAGGTAGTTAAAATTGAAATGCTTGTATGGCGTGTTGCCTCTTCAATTTTGCGCAACTGCATCGAGTGTTGATATACCAGCTTATGTAAGAATAGTTTGCTTGGGGCTTAAACTAGTCTTGGGTGGTCATGTTATCTTGCTCACTTGCTGTTGGTTGTCGGTGTGAACTTGCCGTTGTTTCTAATTGTAAGCACTCGCTCTCTGCACAGGTCGGGGTTGCTGCTTTTGATCTAAGATCTGCTGCGTTGCATCTTTCACAGTATATCGAGACTAGTAGTTCGTATCAAAACACGAAGACCTTGATGCAATTCTACGACCCGGTGGTGATTATAGTTTCGCCAAATAAGCCTGCACCTGATGGCATGGTCGGAGTGTCCGAGCTTGCGGATAGGTTTTATCCTTCAGTCAGGAAGGTAAAGTGGCGGATATGGCTTTGCCACTATATTTCCTCTTGACTCTACTTTTTGAGAAGATATATTGTGTTGGCTTTTGCAGGTTGTGATGGCCCGTGGATGCTTTGATGACACTAAGGTTAAGATCGATGGCCTGTCTTCTAAAGTGATACAATAACATAAAGTGGCACTAACACCGTACATTTTTCTGTGGGATTATTCCCCCACACTTCGATGCTCCAGGGAGCTATGCTGGTTAAAAACTTAGCAGCAAAGGAGCCATCGGCACTTGGTCTGGATTCATACTATAAGCAATATTATCTCTGCCTGGCTGCTGCAGCAGCCACAATCAAATGGTATTCCTAAAGCAAGTGCATTACCTGTATGCTTGTCCAAGAATCTGTTGTGTCTTTGTTGCAGTAGATCTACAACTAGATCTTTCTCCCTTTACATAAGAGGTGAAATCTTGATGATCCCCTTGACCATAATCAGATGTACCATCCTGTGAAAGAATTTTTCTCTAATCGAGGCAAACAGAAGACATAACTAAGTTGTCACTGATAGGTTATAAGTTGGGCAGAATAACGTGTTCAACTGCGATGGGTTTTTAAGAGAACTTTAAATGGCGCCAAAATTCAGTTTTATACCTCCAAAGATTGATCTTCTTGATAGTTGACTGCTTAGTTGTGATAAGACCCATTGAGATGTTGATCCGTGGATATTTTCCTTCAGTATCTGGTTAGTAAGACTTACTATGTTTTACCATTATTTTCATTTTTTTCTCTGAAGTATAGATCTAGATGCTAAACGCATG
The DNA here is from genome assembly GCA_031216185.1 of Syzygium aqueum. Lineage (NCBI taxonomy): Eukaryota > Viridiplantae > Streptophyta > Magnoliopsida > Myrtales > Myrtaceae > Syzygium > Syzygium aqueum. The sequence goes on along the minus strand of CM062235.1, from coordinate 3,909,553 downwards.
TAGCTTTCTTTAGAACCAAATTAAAACAGTCTCAACCTCAAAAAGCAAGGCAATTTGATCCAAAAGATCAATTATTCATCTCGTTGAGTTCCTTAAAAGTTAGAACAGTCATGTCAGTATAGCCGTCAGTATAGCCTCCTTTTAATTGCTTAATCTGACTATAATCGGCTCTTTGACTATGTTATCCTAGGACTCCAGAGTGTAAAGATTTCTACCAGGCAATTTCTTGATAACTGCATTCAAACAAGTAACTTATTCATTGTATTGAGCAGGACCGAAGCAGAGAAAGGCGTGATAGTAACCAACCACTCTCTGCCGGTATCTCTTCTCACTATATGGAAAGTTCTATATAGAGTTTGCCATAATGACTAGACACCATTCTAACAGTAACTCGTTAACCCCGAAGATGTCAGTTTGTCTTTCAAGGCCACATTGCTGATAGCTATCAATTTATAATCTATCTACAGCATTCTCTGTGCTCTTATTGTCATCCCTTATCCTCAGATGTTTTGAGAAATCTGCTTCTATGGTTCAACCTGCTTTTCTTAGTCTGATTCTTTAGTCAAATTACTAATTCAAACAGTTGAGTGTCATTAGACAGTATCAGTCTTTTGATCAGGAATGTACATTTATGAGCATATACTGCTCAACCAGCCTCTTTTGTCATGCAAATTCCCAAATTTACTTGAGAAACTTGACTTTTCCAGGTAACTTTTAATGGATCCTTTGATCACATGAATATTGACGCTACTAGGTATTCTTCCTCTAATAATGGATTCATGTTTAGTCTATCTGTGATTTCTTCATTTAGGAAGAATCTCATTTCAAAATTAGCATTTTGATACAATAGCTATTTTTCATACTTCTTCCAGCTAATACAGGAATCAAATGACTTTTGCATGGTCACATTTCATTTCTTTGAATAAGTTCTGCTGTTTTTATGTGATGGCAGCGTCCAAAATTTGGAAATTATCGATCCATTCCATTCTTCCCTCTGGGGCACAGCCAACAAAAAGAGAAGCTTGTTTCATATGCTAAAGACAACGAAGACTATTGGAGGGTATGTATATCGCCATATCTGATGCTGCAGATATTGCTCTTAGCAATCACAAAAATATAAAAACTTGGTGCCTTCTGAGGCTTCATCTTCACTGTGGGAGTAAGGAGGTGGTGCAGTTGCGAAGTGTGGCTAATGGTGTGAAATTTTGAAAGTACACAATTGAAAACAAGCAGGAATGTGGACATTATGAACATGGATGTCACTAATGCATTTCTTTTGTAAATCTGGTTCCAGAATAGCTCAGACTTTACACTACTGTAACATTGCGATGAACTTTTATCCAGGACTAGACTTCTCCGGGCCAACCTGCTGCAGCCATTGAAAGATTTTGAAACTATTAACGCTCGTCTCGATTGCTTGGTTAGTCTTTAATTTTTTTTCTTAAGGTCACTCTGGCACTGTTTGCTAGCTGGATAATTGGACAAACTGGCACATTCAATTATAAATCTGCATTCATTTCTCTTAAGATGATCTCCTTCTGAATGTTTTATTCTGCATTTTTTACTTTCATTCTCCATAATTTCTTTGTGAAATTAAAATCATATTACTATCTGCATAATGCATTGTGTCTTGATCTCTGCAGGATGAACTAATGAGCAATGAGCAGCTGTTTTTTGGACTCTCTCAGGTCCTGCGTAAGTTCCCAAAAGAGACTGGTGAGTGCAAAATTTGTAGCCACAAATTGAACTAGAAAGATAAAAGATAGAACTAAGGGCTTGCAGATAGCATTTTTTTTTTTTTTTGGGTTCACTTACATGTGGGTCATCTGCTGTCTTCAATCAGATAGGATACTATGTCACTTTTGTTTCAAGCCGAAGAAGGTTACAAGCGGAAGTCTGGGCTTTGATCATGCTAGAAAAAGCCAACTGTTGATATCAAGCATTATTTTGCTGAAAACTGCTTTGGATGCTTTGCCTTTACTCTCCATGGTAATATGATTTTGTACTTTTCCATTTTTCACTGAATTCAAACAATTATCTTTTGTTATTGCATGAATCCAGGTTCTAAAACAAGCCAAAAGTTCTCTCCTGGTGAACATTCACAAATCTGTATGTGAGAACCAGAAGTATGCTGCAATTAGAAAGAGGTAAGTACCATCTACTGATCATATATTTCTAGCAATGCCTGCAGATATTAAGTAGAGACAAGGACTGCTTAGGCCAGTTTATCTGTAGCTCTCCCATTCTCGAGAAGACATTCATATTAATTAGATACATAGGATCCTGATTAACTGTGCCCTGTGTGTGCATTTGCCTCTGTGGACTTCTTGTATCAATGTCTTTCACATATTTCATTAAGAAGATTGATCCTTTTCAGACTGGGGGAAGTGATATCATGTTCTCATAATGCTCTGGCTTCGAATTTTTACGAAGAAGCTTCATCCTTTTCAGGATAGGGGAGGTGATTGATGAAGATGTGCTTCATGCAAGGGTTCCTTTTGTTGCCCGCACACAGCAGTGCTTTGCTGTCAAGACTGGAATAGATGGCTTGTTGGATATTGCAAGGAGATCATTTTGTGACACAAGTGAAGGTTCTCTGTTTTCTAACTACATTCCTCTCTGTCGATTTCTTTTTTGATGTGCCCTAGATATCTGAAAAAGGAGACCACTGTTGACAGCAATACATAACCTAGCAACTAAGTATCGTGAAGAATTTAAACTGCCAAATTTGAAACTCCCTTTCAACAATAGACAAGGCTTTTACTTCAGTATTCCACAGAAGGATATTCAAGGAAAGCTTCCTATCAAGTTCATACAGGTTATGGTTTATCTTATTATCTTTTCTTGGAAGCATGACCTCCAATTTTATCTGAAATCTTTCTCTTCTTGATTATATCAAATCAGGTCGTAAAGCACGGGAACAACATTCATTGCTCCACTCTCGAACTTGCTTCGGTTAGTAAATAACCAAAAGCTTGTACTTGTACTTTATTCTGGTATGATACTTTTGATTGTGTTTTAGGTGGGTTTTGTCAGAGATCATCATACCATATGATCTTCCTATGCCTCATTTTTTATGAAGGGTCGTCTGGGGCATGTATTAACCATACTCAACATGGAAACATTGTTATCTCCAATGACCTAATTACGCATGACGCTAACAACGCATTGAAAATGACAAATTTTACTGAATTGGGTGTTTGACAAATGTCCTGGGGGCACTTGTTAACAAAGTCTGTTTATCAATAGGCTTTTTGACTTTAGACATTGTAATTTGCACATTGTGTGGTTTAGCAACTGACTGGCAGTCAACGCTGAGGCATGAAAACCCTACAGGTAGTAGGGCCACAATAAATGGCAATGCAAATAAGTGCTGTTGTGCTCACATAAATCGCCACCACAAGTTACACATTGACATGGACGAGAAGACACAAAAGATTCTGTAGCGAGAATGATTTCATTACAATGTAGTCATCCAGTGGAAGAACCCATTAGAGATGAAATGAGATGATAATCTGATAGACCTTAAAATTCGAAGAAACAAAACCAATGAAAGAATTTTGGATGTTTTCATATGGAGTCATTGAACAAGCTTCGCAAGTTGGGAGGAAGGGGACACGGATAAGCTCGAACTTGGACCTGTGTAATTATACAAGCATGGTGTTCTCAAGAACTCAGCTTTAGCATTTGCATCAAGATGAAAGTATTAGTAGCAGATCTAAAAAGTGACTGACGCTACATGATTAACAGAAACGAATCGCCTCAGTCTCTTTCATTTCAACACAATCGAGTGTTAATTAAAGACATACCAATTGTTCTTTTCAAGAGAGATTTGTCTTAATAAATGAATGAGACATACCAGAAGTTATAAGTTTTCCTTCAGCAATCTCTTGCAATCATTCTTCAACAGGAAATTAAGGAGAAGATTTGCAAATTAATGGAAATGCCCCTTACGGGAGTAAACTGTTTCTTGTGCATCTGCAGTTTGCTAACATTTTCTAAGAACCCTCATAGATTGGAGTTGGCAATATCCATAGTGGATTGCGTTATATGTAATGATAAATGTGTGAGTCGAGATAACATGCTGGAGAGGGAGTCAATTTGAAGTATGTTAAATCATATGCCGGTAAAGATTTAAATCTTGTCTCTACTAAACGTTCCTCAAGCCTCCAGCAAATGATCTTCAAGGTTATCCTCAATGAACTGTAAGATGAGGATATATATATATTTTTTTGGTAAGGTGTAAGATGAGGATATTAATAGACATCTTAGTGGAAGAAGTTTCTTGTTGATATGTGACATAGTATGGAATCAACCATTGATGACAAAACCTGTATCATGTACGAAATATAAAGAAACTTTCAGTGTTATCACTCTGTGGACATTGAAGGTGTTTCATAATTTGTTCTCTTGTGTCAGCAGCAGGGTTGACGTCAGTTACCAATTGGTTCACTTTGCTCATTGCATTTCCATTTACTATGCATTAAGTCGCGGAAACTAACTTTTTTCTTCTAATGGCATGATCTTGCAGCTGAATATGCGGAATAAGTCTGCTGCAGCTGAATGCTTCATACGAACTGAAATATGCCTGGAAGGTTCTTGATAGAATCAAGTTATATAATTAATTTTGTCATAAGCTTCAGATATTTATTGTCAAGAAGCTTTGTTTTCATTGCTATTGTTTCATGTGCTTCTCTCCCTATCTCAACACCACAACATTTTGGTCTTAAATGCCAACTAGCTCTAAATCTATGTAAATTTGAACCTTTTTGATACTGTCAACAGAAACATGACCTGCTTTATTGTCACATTTGGTGGCAAATTTTTTCATTGAGCCGTATCTTTTCCACTATCATTTGCATAAGAAATTTGGGACTTTAATTTTTAACAAAATGAGAGTTGAGTTAATGTCGTCATTAAATGGGATGTGTGTCTAGTGCTTACCTTTCTCAAATTATTTCTACTTGACAATCACACTTATAAAAATCTCTATTTTTTATGTTTCATATCATGAGCATTATCTTGTATAGAGCTACATTCTTCTGTAAGCCCCTAAGAGTATCTTTGATGTTTATGCAGAGCTTTTAGATGCCATACGGGAGAATGTTTCTGTGCTTACATTGCTTGCAGAAGTTTTGTGCCTTTTAGACGTGATTGTTAATTCATTTGCCTATAGCATATCTACTAAACCTGTTGATCGGTACTCTAGGCCACAATTTACAGGTAACTTCACGCACTGAATGTAACAACTAGATATACTAATCTGGTTGAAGCAGCTGGAAAATTGTTGACTGTGGTCTCTTAACTGACAGAAAATGGTCCCTTGGCTGTAGATGCAGGAAGACACCCTATCCTGGAAAGCATACACAATGATTTTGTTGTATGTTAGTTTTTTTTTTAGGCATGACATTTGGTTATTTTTCTTTCTTTTACTGGTTGTACTCGGGGAATATCTGCAAGGTTTTGGTTCCATTATCCTCTTCAAGCTATGCAGAATTAATTAAACATTATCTATCTTATCTCTGGGCAGTCTAATAGTATCTTCCTTTCAGAGGCATCAAATATGGTGATTGTCACGGGTCCTAACATGTAAGAAACTCTCAACACAGTAACTCTGCTCTTTTGTTCTAAAGGTTGTTTGTTCAAGCTATCCTATAGAGCTTCCCTTTACCATCCTTTTATTTAGAAGAAAATGCATTCTCCTACCATATTTTTGGATCTAGAAGCTACAGTCATTTCTCTGCTAGGGCCCAACTTTGTAGGTCACGTCCGCTAGAATGTGTAAACGCAGATTGAAATTTGCTCTATGGCATTAGAAAGAATTTTAGCCATCTAGGTGCAAAATCAAAGTAGGTTGGTTCATAAGATTAGATCGCTATTCATGAACGCCTATAATCATTGGCTCTGACGTTATGTGTTTTTCATTTTTAGGAGATATCCCTCTTAGAAGTTGCACTACACATATAAGTTTACAAGCCTAGCTTTGTAACTCACATGGCCTTAAGTACCCTTGCATGTATTAGTCTGAGGGCTATAGAAGATGTATCACCAAGCTGAAGTGCTTAAATCATGTAAACTCCAAGTACTCTTTCTAAAAGAGAAGGTAAGGTGAATGAATGAGGATTTGAGTCGAGGGAGGATGTCGGATCCTAAAGGAGCTCTTCTGACAGGCAATTCTACCAACTCTAGGCATGTAAAGAAATTTCAGCATGAAAGAATAGCCAAGTTTTATGCAAACTGACATAAGGGTTTAAGCATATTGTCGTGATATCTGAGCAACCTTAATGGAACACGTATAGACCATAAGCCTGTCAATTACAATTGTGAGTACAAATGTAGCCATAGGCATCTCTTGCTATCTTTATGTGATTTTGATTTTCTAGGATCTGATTGCTATTTGTTTCCTGCTTTAAGATATAAGGGGGTAAACCAGGCAAGGTGTCTGGATAAAATGTTCGAGACACTATATATATGTACTTGGAACTTGATCAAGCACTGCATTTTTCAGGAGTGGGAAGAGTACTTATCTTCAGCAAGTGTGCCTGATCATAATTCTTGCTCAGATTGGTTGCTATGTTCCTGCTCGTTTCTCAACTATAAAAGTCGTCGACCGTATTTTCACTAGAATGGGTTCAATGGACAATTTGGAATCAAACTCTAGTACGGTATGTTTCAGTTCATTCAGATGATGTCTCTATAATGGTATGAAACAATCAGGCGCTGTGTGAAAAAACCTTCTCTGTAAATGGCTGCTTTTATCAAAAGTAGGTAAAATTTCAATCTAGTTTGATTATTTTGCAAGACAAAAATCTGTTACGCATGGCTCTAGGGGTGGCAATTTTTGATATGACATGATTAACTGAGAGAAACCCAACTTTGACATGATATGAACAAGATTACGAAAGTGAAACGACTTGGCATGTTTACTTGTTTTATTAAAGTGATGCCCACATTAATCATGCTAGACATAATTGAAGTTATTTCAATGACAACATGACATGATATGAAATGTGACATGATCACAATGACACAACACTCAATACCCCTAATTTCTTAGAGAAGTGGAATAGAATATATTGTTTGATTTACTGATAAAATATGCAACAGAAAATATTCTACAAGAATTTGTTCTCAATATTTTACAATAGAATGGCTCCATTTTCAGAAAAACGTGAACTGCTCCCATGTTTACCTAAACTTGTGTTGTCCCTGAATTGTTTGATGTGGCTTTTAAATGTTAATTTGAGTCCGTGCCTGCCTGAGAAAGGGGCTGTTAGAACCATTGGTCTAGCCCTTCTGGATGTACTTAAGTATCCCGTGATATGGCATGAATAGACATTTGATGCACGCCACTAGTACCTTCATCCAGGATGCAACATTAAAATATTACAAGTAGCCTATCTGGTTGGGTTTAGTTTCTTATGTCCATTAACTTAATTTAACATTATAGCTTTCAAAACAACCTCGTTTGTATGATCCATGTAAGATGTAGAAAGTTAATCTTCCATGGAGAATGGCTGGCTCCTGTACAAATTGTTGCTCGGTACCCACATCATGTTAATGATTTTAAAGGCATTTTCAAGATAGAGTAAGCATTTTTACTTTGTTATATGTTCTGGTGGGAGAGAAACCAGGACAGAAGGATTGTGCTTTTAGTACTTGCAGCAAAAGGAGAAGGGAGATAATATGTTACTCTGTATAATTTTTTGCCATGAAAAATTGCACGAAAGCATCAACAAGCTGCTCATTTTACTATCTTAGAATAGAAATCTTTCTTACTTTAGTGGAAAGCATCATATTCTCAGTAAGTTCTGTTATTGCAGTTCATGACAGAGATGAAAGAGACTGCTTTTATTATGCAGAATCTCTCTCAAAGGTGATCTCATATTACTGTCAAGGCGTTCATTTTGCTGCTCTTTTTTTCCCCATTTCCATATGATATGTTCAGGTGGGATTGTTGGTAGGAGTCTTATCATCATGGACGAACTTGGGAGGGCGACATCTTCATCTGATGGATTGGCCATTGCATGGAGCTGCTGTGAGTTTCTCCTATCAGTAAAAGCGTAAGCCTCAGAACTTTTCGGGGTAGCTATTTAAGGTTGCAAAGAAGATTTTTTATGGATGTCTACACTAAGTATTCACTTTCTGGGAGCCATTTTCATATTGCGGACTGTTCTTATACTGTCTCTGCCACCTTTCATTGTCGAAGTGTGTATCTCTGTTTTTCAAAACTTGAAGTTTGATTTTCCAGGCTAGCACGTGTAAGCATCATTTTATTGCACAAGCACATGGAGATGGGTGACCATACCTTAATCAGTTGACACCAGCAATTTTTTAATTTGCTGTAGAGTTAATGAAAATACTCGTTCAATTTTTCGGATAAGCATCAGAGAGCCAAGGAGTAAAAACTGTGCATCATAGGATGCCAATGGCCAAGTATAAATCACTGTTTCCGGATTGTTCCATATAAAACCCCTTAGTTGGGTTTTCTGAAATTAAGGAGCCTATGATGCATGCTTACTCTGAATTTAGACAGATTCTGATTTTGCAGTGATACTTTCCACGTTCTCCTGATGGAAAGAAAAAAGGATGACCACAGCTTTTCCACTGAAACATGTCCTTCATTTCTCAGGTATACAATATTTGCTACTCACATGGAGAACCTGTCGGAATTAGCGACCATCTATCCAAATGTGAAAGTTCTGCATTTTCATGTTGACATAAATAGCAATCGCTTAGATTTCAAGGTGATATTTAAATCTACTCGAGGCTTGTTTGTTAAGTTAACACTAGATTAACCAACTCCTTTACCTTTTTTCTTGGGCTAGTTTCAACTCAAGGATGGTCCGCGACGTGTACCGCACTATGGCCTTCTGTTAGCAGAAGTGGCAGGGCTACCAAGATCCGTGATTGATACAGCCAGAGGCATCACATCCAGGATCACACAAAAGGTTCTTCAGCTGATCTTCTTATTCATCATTGAAGTTGATTAGTCTTAATAAAATCTAGCCATTAGCATTCATTAGCAGTGGCTGGCCGTATCCCCATGGTTCGGTTTCACTGAAATTTTTCCCCGAGGAAATAAAAGTTGCTCTATTCTTTGCCGTGTATGTGGTTTGTACCGACTTTTACCTCTTTTTTATTTCATGCTGGGATTGAAGTACTTATAGATAAATAAAATCTTCAGGAACTGAAGAGAATGGAAGTGAACTATGAGCAATACAATGCTCTCCAGGTGGTGTACCGTGTAGCTCAGCGCTTGATATGCCTGAAGTACTCCAGTCAGGATGAGGTATCAATCAGGCAAGCACTGCAAAATCTCAAGGAAAGTTACCTACAGGGAAGAGTATAGTTTGTCGATAAGTCTGGAGACAGAGGACTTTCCAGTTGGGCTTGTTCGATTGATGGCATGCCACAATTATGGAAGGTTTGCCGCTGTAAGCCCATGTTCTGCCTCATCCATATATACTCTTTCACTTCACACGAGTTGCTTTCTGGTTTACTTTATCACGAGCATCTCTCTATTCATGTATTTTTCGAGGTACTAAAGTTGGATATGGTTTCCAATCGATTGACGTCGCAGAGGTGAGTTGGATTGGTAATCTTAGACAGGTTTCAGAGGAGGACTGACCTAGTCCCGGCCTTGTCTCGATGTATCTTGATTATAGCCTAAACCCGTCCCAAACGGACATCAAGTTTTGAAAGTGAAACCTTAGACTTGACTCATTTATGCATACAGAATCTTCAAAAGCTTCCCGATTATGATCTCACACATACCGTTAGCCGAATAAATTTTTTTTTTTCGGTAAAGTTTAGTAGAATAAATTGATTCTTTCATAAACACAAAACGAATTATGAACCATCCCAACTACCTAAGAGCAAGCTTCACAACATTTTATTGCTGCACATGACAATGCCAAGACCCCAAGCCCGACGGGTGATACTCCATAATCACCCCTGCTGCAAAGAGCACGGTCTCGTTAAAGACCTACCGAAAAACTGAAAACTAATACTGATCTTGCGTGAGTAATATTATTCACAGCCTACATACGCTGGATCGATCAAGGATGTCTCTGCTCAAAGGTGATGTGACAACCTTAATTGGTCGACTGACTCCGTTAGATCGTGCGTAAAATGTTGGTTAAAACCCGAGCATGATGCTAGTTGCTTTTCATAAGATCTTACCTAACTATGAAATCGTTGCGACTTGCCTACAATAGATGTTGAGGTCACCCGACTCCCATGTTGACTTTAACTCAGTATTGGTGGTCTTCGTATTCAAGACTTCACCATACTACGCGTTCCTTCGGTGACTTGCTTATGTACGTCGATCAAAGTCTCACTCAAAACAATCCTCCGACCCACCAGAGGACGAAAAACGAAAATCGGCTCCCGTTAGGTAGAGACTCGTTTCTATTAGGATGAAAGACAATTCCACGAGATGTGAAGCCGACCAACTAAGACTATCACTAACAGCTACAATTACACAATCCAAGTAATAAGAGAGGATTCGAATAGAGTACGCCGACATTTACAGGGAAATCCCTTTCTATTTAAAAGTTCAAAAACCACAAAACAACAGGGTCCATTTATCAACCTATCGGCCGAGAGTATAAAGAGTTCTAGCCACACTTCAAACTACGATAAACAGGAGTTTTCGCTTCTATAAGCCGAACTATAAAGGGGCGTATTTTCCTACATTTTTGGTTGGAGTGGAATTTTCTCCAACCATGCTTTTAATTGGTGGGTTATAAAAATCGATGTTACCCACTTTTGGTTTTACTTAATTTTGCATGTGGGAAGCATCTATGTAAAATTGGGTAAAGCTCGCAGGAGGTTGAGTCATGTGGCACGCTCACATGTGAGCTGTACCTAGTATTTGTTCTTTTATTGTCACTTTAGCAAATCTCTGATCCTAGCAAATCTCTAATTCTTATGCATATTTGGGTAAATGTTTGAGAATAATTGCTTGTGTATGTATACAATCTTTTACCTGTATTTAATATATTCAAAAATAATAATTATTTATAACGAGGTTTTCAAAGAGTTCGACAGAGTGGGGATACATATCTCATATTCAACAACGATAAATTAATAGATTAATCTCATTTTGGGCTCATATTTGACAAACAAATAATTCTAAAATCAGTCTTGAGAAATGATAATATGAAATGATCAATCTCATATTGGACTCATATTTGACAATTTGATAATATTAAAAGATATATAAAAACTGTGTAATCAAAAAAAATTTTACTCGCATAATTGTGGAAAGAAAATTTTGTATCGTCAATCAAATTTATCTTGCTCTATGGTCTGAATTCCATCTTCTCAGTATGAACCATTAGTTTTACGGGTGTCATATAATGAGGAATGTGAAGAAGATTGTGATAGTCTCTCTTGGTACAATATGTTACAACTAGACTTGTTAAACATGTAGGTTGGGTCAGGTCATAAATGGTCTGATCCAAATTGATCCATTAACCCGTTTGTGACTCATTTATTTGTAATGTAAATATCCCGACCCATACCCGACCCGATCCATATTGGTAAAATACTTCTACATTTAACTCAATGTAGGAAAACTTATTTCTCATGACTTTTTTTAAAGATTATACTACTAAAACATTTTCATACGATACAAAGTTAGTGAACTATTTTTGTAATTTTTTTTAAATTGAGGTTTTGTTTGTTTCACGAAAAATGAAATATTTTTATAATATATTTTCATGAAGTTATTATCCAAGAAAATAAAAAAATTTCCATTGTTTGGCTGAAACCAAAAAATGAACTAGAAAATGCTTTTTGACATTTGGTATATAAAATCTGATTTGATTTTACTTCATGTATTCATTTTAATAATTTTAATATTTTTTTAAAATTCAATTTTAAATTACCTTTTATTTTTACTTTCCTTTATTTTTGGCCAGAGGCCACCAGTGAGGACGAGCTCGCTGGAGGCTAGTAAAGCTCAAGCTCGCTGATCTACGGCCTCACCCGAGGCCGCCTGCCTCAGGCGAGCCTCGAGCTCACCCGATTTTGACAAGCCGAACCGAGCCAGCCTCGGGCAAGGCCGGAGCCTCGCCACAGGTCGGCAAGGTCGTTTCTCCCATCCACCGGCCGAAAATAAAGAAAAAAGAATGAGAAGAAAAGAAAAATAAATATAAACAATTTCGATTTAAAAATGTATATTTTTATAAAAAAGGATGGACTTAATGGGTGGATTGGAATTGGATTCCACACTCAGCCCATGAAGACTCATTTATGATAGACTTAAAAATTTAAGATCACTTAAGATAGGCTCTTCAAAATTGTATTGACCCATTTTTTTTTAAATGGTCATATATGGGTTTTAAGACCCATTTAATAGGTTTAGTTATAACTTATGTGACATTCCGAATTTCAGCCTATTTTTAGGATTTATAAACCGGGTATTTCGTTAATGCGCTTATAATAAAATATCGCTCGGAACTAATCACTTTTGGGTTATTTTTTTTAAAATTAGAGATTTCGCTAGAATCACACTCGATCGAATTTGACCATTATTTAGAGCTCGAACTTTGGTGTCGAATTTCTTGGAGTTCTGGGACGAATTTAATTGGACAGTATCGATATTATTGTGGCCAGCCTCGACATTGCCCCGGATATGTGAAAAGTGAAATTTTGACCGAGTGCGGATTTGGATTAGTAAACCTCTTTCGTAGTGTGTTTTATTTGATTTCTCTTGGGTCTTTTTCCTAGTAATTAATTAGGATTTTTGTGAACCGTTAAATAATTTTCGGATTCAAATCGTGGCCGTTGGATCGAACTTGATGACAAAATTTAACTCTCTCTCTCTCTCTCTCTCTCTCTCCCCTGCCGTGCACATCTCACCTGGTCGCATCCCCTCCTCCTTTCTTTTCCCCGCACGTCCATCCACCTACTCCCTACATGTCAGACGTCTGCATAGACAAATGTCCTTCTCTCTCTCTCTCTCTCTCTCTCTCTCTCTTTTATTCCTTCTTCTTCCTTTCTCCTTTCGCCTGCAACTGTTTCTGCTTTGCTCGCCCAACTAGTCACCGTCGACCGCCCCTCGCCGTCTGCCTCGCGCCGCCGTTGCCCCTACTGAGCCGCGTCGACGTCCATCGCCGCGACCACCTGTCACTGACCTACCCGCGCGGCACGCGAGCAACAGCTCACCGCTGCGTTTGTCTCGGTCAGGCTTCGCCGAGCCGCCGGCCAGCTTGTATGACCTTGCCCCGTCGCCCGCGATGCCGTCATGTCGCCTCCGGCCGCCACGCGACCTCCCCTCAGCCCCAACTCTCCTTCTCTTACCACCACTGCCCTAACTTCCCCGACCTCTCCCTGTTCTGGCCAAGCTCGTCGCTGTCGAGTGCCACTGCTGCCACTCCGTCCGCCACCAACCGCCGCCGTGCTCGCCATCTTGGTCGCCTATCTTCGATGTTGCCACCGCTGTCATCCCTGTTGCCCAACGACAACGCTATTGCCTTCTGTTCTGGCCAAGCTAGCTCGCCGCTGCATCGCCGTCGCCGCCAGCCAGCCAGCCCACCGGCTAGCCAACCGGCCGGTCGACCGGACAGCCAGGCCGCTACCCAACCGTGGCCGGACAGCCTAGTCCATTGCCCAGCCCTGCCCAGCTGTTGCCTTTGCCGTGGCTGAGTGTCCTAGGCCGTGGTCAAGCCCCGCGCCCTTTTGATGAACGTGATTTGAAGTTAGTGGCCTGGATGGTTGTGGTGTAAATGAAGGTTATAAGCCTGTGCCAAGTATATGAAATGCGTTTATTGATTTTCTTCAAGTACTACCATGTTATCATTGTTTATTGTCTAGAATATTTAATTTTCTGCTTCCGCTTGCATTCGTCTCCGCGTGTTATGTTTGGGTCAGCGACGCGTCCTGGGATGTCGCGTTCAATACAGCCATCGGAGGGATGTCGCGAGCCCATTGGGGTTTGAGGCGTGACATCCTCGGTTAATTTGGTATCAAAGCAAGGTTAGCTCGATTCAAGTTGTTTGAGATCTGAACTAATAAGGAGCGATGACTTTGGGGTAGTCAGTTAGGGAGACATGCTTGATCACAAGTTTAGAATGCTTAATGCATGTCTTGTGAATATGTGCTTGTGATTATTGGGTGCTTGCTTGGTGATGATGTTCTTAATCGCAAGCGCAGCAAGGAGTAAGGTACGATCGAGAACTCTACTAGTTATGTGCTTTTGATCCTTGTTTCTTGGTTGATTGCTTTGTGGTTGCTCGTTTCATGCTTATTGGTGAGATTCTATGCCTAGAGCTGCTAAACTTGAGTAGATGGCTTAGATTTCTAATTCCTAGACGGAATTATAGCAATTTAGGTGTTTGGTGAGGGAACCTTGTGAGAATGTGCAGTCAAGGAAGGGGGAACAAGAGGTCGATCGGGTTCACGAGCTAGAGCTGTGGAGGATCACAGAGTGGATGAGATTTTGAGGGCACTTGCAGAGATTGGAAACTTGATGGGTAGGTAGACTCAAGAACGAGTTGCTTCTGTTACTACTACTGCTGAGGTCGTTGAGCCCGCTGTTGCCGCTGTTAATGGGGCTAATGGAAATAATAGGAATAATGGTAATCATGGAAATAGAAATCGCTAGATGCACCAATTGATGGAGCAGTTCTTAAAGCTTAAACTGTCCAAGTTTGAAGGGAAGGGAGATCCCGAGGCCGCTACTATTTGGGTTCAAGAATTGAAGAAAGCCTTTGCACTGCTGGAGTGCATGGAGGAAGAAAAGGTGACCTTGGTGGTGTATCAATTTCAGGGTGTAGCAAATGACTGGTGGAGGCCACCTGAGGTAAGGTTTTTCCTATAAGCACGATCCCAAATTGGACTGCCTTCGTTGAGACCTTCAATGAGAAATAATTCTCTGAGACTACATGGGAACAGAAAATGGCAGAGTTTTTACAACTTTGTCAAAACTAGATGACTATGGATCAGTACGAGGTGTAATTTGTAAGATTATCTAAGTTCGCACCAAGGATGGTGGAAGAACCTGTGGACGAGGCGAGGAGGTTCCAATGTGGACTGAAACCAAATCTCCGTAGTCAGTTGATACTCCTCATTCTAAGGGATTACAATGAGCTTTACGAGATGGCTCAAATGGTTTAGCGAGATATAAGTGAAAAGGCTGCCGTTTCTGGATCGCAGTAAGCGTCGGTTAGGGACAATAGGAACTTGGAAAGAGGCCTATGGCAGAGAATAAGACTTGTCCCTCCAGTAAATAAGAACTTCAAAAAGCCGAACCACTACTCCAACTCTGCATGTCGGTCTTGTGAAAAGAGGTATAGGAATGGCCATTGCCAAGGTAGAAGTGGAGCATGTTGTGGATGTGGACAGCAAGGTTACCAAGTGAGAAATTGCTTAATCGACAGGTTAGACCACTGACGCAATCGCAGCGATCGCAGGTAGGACATTAAGCGAGAGTTGCCCCACAGATTAATCAGAATTGGCTACGGACGTAAGGAAATGTGTATGTTGTGGGTGGGAAGGAAGCGGAGGATGTGTCTTGAAAGTCTAGATGCGTTATGTGATGATATTGGATGCAATAGGAGATGATTTTGAAGTTATCGCTTGAGTGGTCTTGTATGACTTATAATCACTTATGGTGAATAGGCACAATCGATTTAAGGATTTATGGATTACTAATGATATTCTTGGACGGGTTTGGAAGGATGAATGTTGCTTGAAAATTTCGGATTTTGTAAAGAACTGGGGTGATTTGTCTTGGGAGACTGTTAGATAGAAATTGGATGGATTTAGCTTTGTCCTTGAGGTATAGAAAGATAATTACTTTGTGGTTGACTAGTTGGTTGAGGAACCAAGGCTAGGTGTGTAATCTTTTCAATGTCTTTCCTCAGGAATTGCCGGGATTGCCACCTGAGAGGGAAGTGAAGTTTGTGGTTGAATTAGCCCCAAAGACAGAACCGATCTCGAAAGCACCCTTTACGATGTCACTGTTAGAGTTGAAGGAATTAAAGGTCTAAATGCAAAAGTTATTGGATAAAGGCTTCATTCGCCCGAGTGCATCTCCATGGGGAGCACCGGTGTTGTTCATGAGAAAAAAGGATAGATCATTAAGGTTGTGCATTGACTACAGACAACTGAACCAGGTGACCATTAAGAATAAGTACCCGTTACCAAGAATTGATGACCTGTTTGATCAGTTATAAGGGAAGTCAGTTTTTTCTAAGATCGACTTGAGGACTGGCTATCATCAATTGAGGATCAAGAAGGAGGACGTGCCGAAGTTGGCATTTAGGACGAGGTATGGGCACTACGAGTTTACGGTGATGCCATTTGGACTGACTAACGCCCCTACAGCCTTTATGGATTTAATAAATCGGATATTCAAGGAATTTCTGGATCAGTTTGTGATTGTATTCATAGACGATATCCTGGTGTATTCAAAGAGCTCGGCTGAGTATGAGTTACACTTGGAAAGAGTTTTACGGACTTTAAGGGAACATGCCCTCTACACTAAGTTTAGTAAGTGCGAATTCTGGCTTCATCGAGTGGTGTTCTTAGGACACGTGGTATCCAAAGAAGGAATTGCGGTGGACTCGACAAATATGAAGCCATCACGAACTGGCCAAGTCCAACAACAGTGACCGAGGTTCGGAGCTTCTTAGGTCTAGCAGGTTATTACAGACACTTCGTGGAAAGATTTTTGGCATTAGCGACACCGTTGATGCGATTATTAAAAACGGAGACTAGGTTTGAATGGACGGATAAGTGCGAAAGGAGTTTCCAGGAGTTAAAATAGAGGTTGTCGACCACATCAGTGTTGACAATCCCGTCAGGTATACGCATTGGGATTTACAGTGACGCGCCACTAAGAGAATTGAGATGTGTGCTAATGCAACACGAAAGAGTAGTGGCATATGCATAATGATAATTGAGACTGCACGAGCTGAATTATCCGACGCATGACCTGAAATTGGCTGTAATTATTTTTCGCTCTTAAAATTTGGAGACACTAGATGTGTTGGGAGAAATTTCAGATTTATACGGACTATCAAAGTTTAAGGTACTTATTCTCCCATAAGGAATTGAACATGAGACAACGCCGTTGGATGGAACTCTTTAAGAACTATGACTGCGAGATTATGTATCATCCCGAAAAAGCTAACAAAGTAGCGAATGCACTGAACCGGAAATCGAGCATCACGCATATGATGGTCAAGGAATAAACTTTGTTGGAGGGAGTTTGGGATTCAAAATTTAAGTTTGAAATGAGTCATGTCTCAAGTTTTCTTGCAGCATTAAGGATTGAGCCGGAGATCTAGACTAAGATTAAGGTTTTACAGTCAACGGACTCAAAGATTCAAAAGAGTCTGGTAATGGATGTCACAAAAAGGAAATCAGATTTTTAGGTATCTGAGGATGGAATTATGAAGTTCCGTGGACGGTTGTGTGTACCCAGCGATGCAGAATTAAAGGAAGAAATTTTGTCAGAAGCTCACCGAAGCAACTATAGTATTCACCCGAGTAGTACAAAGATTTATCAGAACTTGCAACAACATTATTGGCGGAACAGCATGAAAGTGGATGTGGCCAACCACGTGGCCAAGTGTTTAACATGTCAACAAGTGAATGCGCAACATTGCAAGCCGGGTGGAATATTGCAGTCATTAGAAATCCCTAAATGGAAATGAGAACACATCACGATGGACTTTGTAATGGGATTGCCGAAGAGTCAGAGGGGTCATGATTCAATTTGGGTGGTAGTTGGCCGATTGACAAAGTCAGCACATTTTTTGCCGGTGCGAAAGTACTTCGCTTTGGAAAGGTATGCCAAGATATACGTGCGACAAATAGTCCATCTCCACAGAGTGCCAGTGACGATTATCTCAGACCATGATCCTAAATTCACTGTCGCTTTTTGGAAAAGTCTTCATACGGCATTAGGAACAAAGTTATAATTTAGCACGGCCTATCACCCACAAACGGATGGCCAGTCTGAGAGGGCAATTCAGATTTTGGAAAATATGTTGCGGGCATGTGTATTGAATTTTAAAGGTAGCCGGAAGGAATAGTTGCATTTGATTGAATTTGCCTATAACAATAGCTACCGGCAAAGTATCAAAATGGCATCGTTTGAAGCGCTGTATGGCAGAGCTTGCAGAACACCGATTTGTTGGGATGAAGTTGGTGAGAAGAGCATCACAGGTCTTGAGTTGGTTCTGCAGTCAATCGAGACAGTCAAGGTGATTTGGGATAGGCTTAAAACTGCTCAGAGCCGTCAAAAGAATTATGCAGACTGGAGACGTACCCCTTTGGAATTTTAAGTGGGGGATCACGTTTTTCTCAAGGTATTACCGATGAGAGGATTGTCACGGTTTGGCAGAAAAAAGGAAAGTTAAGCCCGAGGTATGTGGGTTCGTTCGAAGTCTTAGAGAGAATCGATACATTGACCTATTGTCTCGCGCTACCGCCAAATTTGTCTCAAGTGCATGATGTATTTCACGTATCTATTTTAAGGAAATACGAACTGCATCCGACCCACGTGCTGAATTACGAAGAAATAGACGTGGACGACAGAGTGTCGTATGTGGAAAAGCCAATAAGGATCGAGGACAAAATGGAACGAGTGTTGCGAAACAAGACAATTTCGACGGTCAAAGTAATTTGGGAGCACAATGGAACCGAAGGTACTACGTGGGAAAGCGAAGAGTTGATGCGACACCAATACCCCCATTTGTTTGAATAGTTGAGTTGGATTGTAAATTTCGAGAACGAAATTTTTATAAGGGGGAAGAGTTGTGACATTCCGAATTTCGATCCATTTTTGGGATTTATAAAACGACTATTTTGTTAGTGCACTTATAATAAAATCTCGTCCGGAACTAATCACTTTAAGGTTATTTCTTTTTAAATTAGAGATTTCGCTAAAATTACACTCGATCGAATTTGGCAGTTATTTAGAGTTCGAAACTTTGGTGTCAAATTTCTCGGAGTTTCGAAACGAATTTAATTGGATGGTATCGATATTATTATAGCCAGCCTCGATATTGTCCCGGATATGTGAAAAGTGAAATTTTGACCAGGTGCGGATTTTGACCAGTAGACCTCCCTCGTAGTGTGTTTTATTTGATTTTTTTTGCCATTTTTTCTAGTAATTAATTAGGATTTTCGTAGATCGTTAGATCATTTTTGGATTCGAATTGTGCCCGTTGGATAGCACTCGAAGACAAAATTTAACTCTCTCTCTCTCTCTCTCTCCTGCCGTGCACGTCTCTCCCGGTCGCGTCCCCTTCTCCTTTCTTTTGCCCACACGTCCACCCACCCATTCCCTGCATGCTAGCCATCTGCATGGGCAAACGTCCTCTCTTTTTCTCCCTTCTTCTCTTTTCTTCCTTCTTCCTTTCTCCTTTTGCCCGTGACTGTTTCTGCTTCCGTGTCTGCTCCGCTCGCCCGACTAGTCATTGCCGAGCGCTCCTCGCCGTCCGCCTCGCACCGCCATTGCCCCGACTGAGCCGCACTGTTGTCTGTCGCCATAACCGCCTATCACCGGCCTGCCCGTATGGCACACAAGTAGCAGCTCGCCGCTACATTCGTTGTGGCCAGGCTCCACCGAGCCGACGACCAGCTTGTCCAACCTCGCCGTGCTGCCCGCGATGTCGCCGTGTTGCCTTCGGCCGCCGTGCGACCTCACCTCAGCCCCAATTCTCCCTCTATAGCCACCACCACCCCAACTTCCTCGACCTCTCCCTATTCTGGCCGAGCTTGTCGCCGCCGCTGCTCCGTCCATCACCAACTGTCGCCGTGCTCGCCGTCTTGGTCGCCTATCTCCACTATCACAGCCGCCATCGTCTCTGCTGCTTAACGACAACGCTACTGCCCCTATTCTAGTCGAGCTAGCTCACCGTCGCGTTGCCATCGCCGCCGCCGACCAGCCAGCCGACTAGCCTGCCTGCCGGACAGCCAGGCCGCTGCCCAGCCGTGGCCGGATAGCTTAGTCCGTTGCCCAACCGTGTCCAACTGTTGCCTTTGTCGTGGCCAGGTGTCCTAGGTCATAGC
Organism: Syzygium aqueum; assembly: GCA_031216185.1. NCBI lineage: Eukaryota > Viridiplantae > Streptophyta > Magnoliopsida > Myrtales > Myrtaceae > Syzygium > Syzygium aqueum. The sequence continues at coordinate 3,889,513 of CM062235.1, read as the reverse complement.
CGAGCCCCACACCCTTGCCCGTGCCAAGCCAGTTACTTTTCATCCGGTCCATTTTCAGCCAGTGTAGATTTTTCGAGAGCTAAACTTAGGTAAGCTAAACTTAGGTAAGTGACTTCCTAAACCCTACTTAGTGTAATGGGTATTTTTAGACTTTGTTTAGGGTGTGATTAGTACCGGTTTAGTGGCTAAGTTTGATTTAGGGCCAATTTATGAATGTGGTTAATTGGTAGATTGAATTGCAATGATTATGTGGCATGTTTAGTAGCTAATTTATGTGAGTGTGATGATTGGCTTGTCATGGCATATATCGGTGAAATTGACGTGTGATTGGGCCGACTTGAGTGTTGAATTGGTGAGCTAGTGTGATGAGTTTGTGATTGGAATTGAATTTGTACGACGTGTGACAATGGAGAATTGTGATGTGGTGTATGTGCATGCGAAATGTCCAGTGAGGGACGAAGTCCAGATTGACTGGAGGGCTGACTTGAGGCGTGCTGACACGAGTCGTGTGAAAGTGTGAAATGTCCAGTGAGGGACAGAGCCCGAATTGATCAAAGGGTTTACCTGAGGCATGTTGACACAGGTCGTGTGAAAGTGTGAAAGGTCCAGTGAGGGACGGAGCCCAGCTTGATCGGAGGGCTGACCCATGGGGTATGGACCCGGGTCATGGAAAGTTGCTCGTCCACGAATGCGAATTGAGTGTGATTGAATTGATTGAATATAAGTGTGATAATGACGAATTGTGATGTGGTGTATGTGCATGTGAAATGTCCAATGAAGGACGGAGCCCGAATTGATTGGAGGGCTGACCTGAGGCGTGTTGACACAGGTCGTGTGAAAGTGTGAAATGTCCATTGAGGGACGGAACCTGGATTAATCGGAGGGCTGACCTGAGACATGTTGACACGGGTCGTGTGAAAATGTAAAAGGTCCAGTGAGGGACGGAGCTCGGCTTGATCGAAGGGCTAACCTGTGGGGTGTTGACCCAGGTCGTGGAAAGTTGCTCGGCCACACATGCGAATTGAGCGAATGTATATGTGTATATGACGCCCGAATGATAGCGATGTATCCATAAGTTATTATGATATTCATGTGATTTGACTAATATGAAGAGTTGGTGCGTGAATCGTGGCGAGGTAAGTTTGTTTGCGTGGAATTGAATGTGTTGGCTGTTAGATCACATGTTAGACTCGTCTGGGTACACATTGGCCTAGGTGGGGTATAGGTTGTCTGCTTATTGAGATTTATTCTCATTGTTGTAGTGCAAACAATTTAGATCCGCATTCGTAATTGATTTGGAGACGCTGCCAAAGTACCTTGGGGATCGAGGATGGGTCAAGTTACCCTATCTTTTGATCGCCCCGTTTTATAGAGGAGATAAGTTTGCCAACCACCGCCCCTTTTGATGAACGTGGTTTGAAGTTAGTGGCCTGGATGGTTGTAGTGTAAATGAAGGTTGTAAGCCTGTGCCAAGTATATGAAATGCGTTTATTGATTTTCTTCAAGTACTACCCCATTGTCATTGTTTATTGTCTGGGATATTTAATTTTCTGCTTCCACTTGCGCTCGTCTTTGCTTGTTGCGTTTGGGTTGGCGACACGTCCTAGAATGTTGTGTTCAATATGGCCATTGGGGGGGTATCGCGAACCCATTGGGGTTCGGGGCGTAACAACTTAGGTTCAACATGACAACCATTCTGTACTTGGGAATAAATTCTTTTCAGAAATGATTCTTTTTAATTCTGTGCTCGGGAACAATTTCTAAGCATTTGAAGGCATTTGGTAACTGCCTAAATAGACAAAGAACATAAATGCGTTTGGTAACTACACAACTTTTTTTATTAATAATTTTTTAATATTTCTTTCTTTTTTTCTTTTTTTTTCCTGGCCATGGTCGCAGCCCTCGACGGTCGCGACAGCGAGGTTAGCCTCGCATGGCCAGGCGAGGCTTGACGTCGCCTAGATCTAGCGAGGCCAACCTTGCCATTGCCACCCCCTCGCCGTCATGGCCAGGCAAGGCGAGGCCAATCTCGCCGTCGCCACCCCTCGTGACGGCGAGGTCAGCCTCGCCTTGGTCGGGCGTGACTCGACCTCATCGTGATCTGGTGAGGCCAACCTCGCCGTCACCACCCCTGCGATGGCAAGATGGGCCTCGCCTTGGCTAGGCGAAGCTCGACCTCGCCCAGATCTGGCGAGGCCGACCTCGCCTCGTCGCGACGATAGCGAGGTCGACCTCGCCAGATTTAGGCATGGCCGACCTCGTCGTTGCCGGGGGCGACAAAGGCAACCCTCGACAGCCCTAGACAGTTGTCGGTGGACAATCGCCGGCGGTAGGCCGGGAAGAAGATGAAGAACAAATAAAAAAGAAAGAAGAAAACCAAGAAGAATCAATTCCAGAAAAATTATTCCAGAATCAAGAAATTACTTTTTTTTACTTCTTGATTATGCTCCAAAACTGATTCTGGGATTAATTTTTTGCAAAATTGTGCTCGGACACAAAAATTTTAACAAACGGATTTCTGATCTCAAACTGATTCTTGTAATAAAATAACAGAAATTTTCAGTATTTGGTACATTGTCAAACGGGCCCTTAGTTTCTACACTTTGGCATAGATCATCTTCTCTCCTATGAAAGTTGAAATTACCCTAGGCTTGGTATATTTCTTTCCTTCACTTAGAGAAAAAATTCAAATAAGAATCCCAAATGAGACCGTTTTCTCGAAATAGGGCCTAGAATGGACATTTTTCTCAAACGAGACCCTAAAGTGGCCTATCTAGTGTCAAATAAGACCCCTAGCTCCCCGATCAGCCAAATCTTCACCAACTGGCAAACCTATGCTTCTCATGTGCATCTCATGTTAGATGCACAGAAGATGTACGTGCAATGCATCTCGTGCATGACGATAGTAAAGAAATCGAGGAACTGACGAATCTAAGATCGTTTAGATTTGAGCAACTGCCACGGGCTTTAGACAATTGAGCCCGATGTCCTAAAAGGCTTAATCAACTTGGAGCGTTACATAGAAAGGGAAGCTTTCATCTATGGATGGGGCAGGATGTATCCGTCAAAATTGTGTAATGTTAGGATTGTCCAGTTGAAGAGTATGACAAAGCTAACCACTCTGAAAATATCAATCTGTGATCCCACTATACTCTTGGAGGATGATGACTTGTCATTTGGGAACCTGACCAGATTTTGGATCACGATACCAAATGTTTACGAGAGGGAATTTAAAGGTTTGAAAACCATAAAGCTCTCAAACTGGAAGTGTCAATAACGTACTTTCAAGAGAATGTGTTGAGAAAACTCTGCAAAAAACTCAATACTTGCATTTGGACGGGTTGAGAGATATACTATGTAATCACTTTAACAAAGAACTTTCAAAATAGGCACATAAGTATACAAAAGGAGAAAAACAAAAGTTTAGGTTTTTGGCAAAAAATAAATACCAGCAAACTTCATGCTTATAAAGCTATTGCAAATAGATTTGAAAAACTTGTGAGAGAATCTACAATAATTTGCATGACGTTCTTTGAAAGCATAATTAAATTCCCAATGTTGTTTGAAAAACAGGAAGTATTGCACAAAACAGAGTGAGAATTCAAGATTTGCAACATTTGTAAGCGACTTTGAAAAAAAATTAAAATCAAGAAGTTATTAACTAGAAAAGGACAAAACCAAAGTCTCACAAATCTTTAAAAGAGAGAGAGAGAGAGAAAGAGATATAATATATATATATATCTTTAACACATAACTTTTAAAATAGACACATAAGTATAGAAAAGGAGAAAACAAAAGTTCAACTTTTTTTGGAAAAAAAAAGTTTAGCAAACTTTCTGCTCACAAAGCTATTGAAAAATGCATTTGGAAAAGACTTTGAAAGAAAACTTGATTCGGTCACTCAAAGTTAGAAATCATAAAATCAAGAAGTTAATATTTAGAAAGGACAAAACAAAAGTCTCAATCTTTTAAAACCGAGAAAATTAGGAAATCTTCTTAACAAAGAACTTTTAAATTCCCAGTGTTGCTTGAAAAATAGTAGGTCTAGTAAAAAACAGAGTAAGGAAGAGACTTTGAAAGAAAACTTTGAACCCAGTTTCTCAAAGACATACTCAAAATCAAGAAATTAATATTTAAAAAGGACAAAGCCAAAATCTCACAATTCTCCAAATTAGAGAAATGGTAGGAATTTTTTTAATAAAGAACTTTCAAAACAGAGTGATTAGTATTAAAAGAAGAAAACAAAAGTTTATGTTTTTAGGCAAAAAAAGAGATACTAGCAAACTTTCTACCCACAAAAGCTACTGAAAAGTAAATTGGACAAACTTGTGATAGAATCTAAGATAATTTGCACGACATTCTTTAAAAGTTTTAAAACTCCCAAAGTTGTTTGAAAAATAGTAGGCCTTGTACAAAACAGTGTAAGGTAAGAAAATGCCAAGAATTAAAATATTTGGAAGCTACTTAAAAAAAAACTTTAAATCTGGTTACTCGAAGACAGAATACTTAAAAATCAAGAAGTTGATATTTAAAAAGGACAAAACTAGAGTCTAACACCACCCGCCTGGGTGGCGCTGCTGGCGCGGGCACTCTTCCTCTCGCAAAAAGTTGAGTGTTCAAATCCCAGGCGCCGCAGGGTGACTTAACTAGTGGCACGTGTGTGATGGCTAGCACGTGTCGCCCCCAGGGTTTACCTCCCAGCTGTCGGCCGTGCGGGGGTTCCTTGGGTTATCAAAAAAAAAAAAAACTAGAGTCTAACAATTCTTCGAAAACCTTGAGATTTTAGTAAATCTCTTTAACAGAGAACTTTTAAAACAGAGTGATAAGTTTACAAAAATAGAAAACAAAAAAGCTTACGTTTTTTGGCCAAAAAAGTGATACAGCAAACTTTCGGTTCATAAAGCAGTTGAAAAATAAATTGGAGAAACTAGTTATAGAAGAATAAAATGATTTCAAGACGTTCTTTAAAAGCTTTAAACTCCCAAAGTTATTTGAAATATGGTCTTGTACAAAACAGAGTTAGGAAGAAAATGCTAAGATTTGCAACATTTGCAAGTGACTTTGCAAAAAAATTAAAATCTGGTTGCTTGAAGACAAAAAACAAACAAATCAAGAAGTTAATATTGTGACATTCCGAATTTCAACCCATTTTTGAGATTTATAAAACATGTATTTCATTAGTGCGCTTATAATAAAATCTCGGCCAAAACTTATCACTCTTGGGTTATTTTTAAATTAGAGATTTCACTAAAATCGCACTCGATCGAATTTGGCCGTTATTTAGAGCCCAAACTTTGATGTCGAATTTCTCGGAGTTTTGTGACGAATTTAATTGAATGGTATCGATATTATTGTGGTCAGCGTCAATATTGCCCGAGATAAGTGAAAAGTGAAATTTGGACCGGGTGCGGATTTTGACCAGTATACCTCGTTCTGGGTTTATTTTATTTGGTGTCTGTTGGTCTTTTCTTTATTTTGAGTTGGGATTTTTGGGACCGTTGGATCAAGCTTGCGAGATCGAATTGTGGCCGTTGGATCGCACTTGAGGACAAAATTTGACTTCTCTCTCTCTCTCTCTCTCTCTCTCTCGTCTCGTCTCTCCCCCCCCCCCCCCCCGGTCACGTCCCTCCGCCTCTCTTTTCCCACACGTCCACCCACTCCTTTGCATGTTAGACCTTCCCCCCTCTCTTCCTTCTCTTCTTCTTCTTCCTTTCTTCTTCGGCCGCGACTCCTACTTCTTCTCACTCGTACGCCTCCCTCTCATCGCCCGGCCACCGCACGCCGTTCGATCCGCCACCACACGCCGCCTTCTCGCCGACGAGCCGCTACCATCTTGGCCCCACCCCAATCAAGCCGCGCTACTGCTCATCGCCGATCCACTCGAGCTACACGAGAGTGTTGCCCTCTACCCAGACCAGCCACCACCGTCGTTCGTCGCCGCCGTGTCCGCCGTGGCCCGATGCTGCCAAATTGCTAGTTGGCTCGTCCTGCCCCGCCATTTTCGCCACTCGACTCCCCTTTCCTTGTTTTGACTTCACTTCCCCTGTTTCGCCGCCAGCCCTCGCCGCACCCAGTCGACCGATCGCCGTCGTCGCTACTGGTCACCGCTGCCCTCGTCGGCTCGCCACCGCCACCCAACTCCCCCCATAGCCGCCGTCGCCACTACTGTTCCGGCGAGACCTCCCTCTGTTGCCCTATCCCCTATTTCACCCTCCTTTGTCCTGTTCCTGTTGCCTGCCCGTCCGACCGTCGTGTGCTGCTGCCGCTTGCTCGGCCACCGCACGCCCCAACCCTAAGCCGTCGTTCGTTGCTTCTGGCCCCTGGCCCAATTGTTTCCCTCTCCTTTGGTCTCTCGATGGACCCAACCGCACCTCAGCCACCATCGCCGCGCACCGCCCTTGTCGCCATTCCCATCGCCGTTGCTGCCCAGTCACTGCCAGAGCCGCTGCTGTTCCGGCGAGGTCCCTATTACTCGCTACTGTTGTTGCTTCTCACTGCCGTCTGTCCGCCCCAGCCACCGTGGCTGTGACCCCCCTGCTGCCCTTGCCTCGTTTTCTTGCTTCGGGTTGAGGTAAGTGACACCCTAATTTATCTAGGACATTGGGTGCTAATAGACTTGTTTAAGGGCTAATTAGTGTGGATTGAGGGCTGTTTAGGGGGTGATTTGGTTGCTAGATTAGCGGACCGATCATGACTGGATTATGAATTGTTTGTGGTTGATTTGGTGATTGATTGTGGCGAGCTTTGATGGCTGGTGTGATGGAATGGCATTGGTTGGGTTATTGAGTAAAATGTGTGTTAAAACGTGTTGCAATGGCGAGCTAGGTCGCGACCAATTGTTGCTGGACGTGTGAGCTGATTTGGTGCACGAATTAGGCATGTTGCTTGTTGTTTTGAAGACTGGTCATTGCCGCCGTTAGTTGTTCCTTGTGAGTACATAGTAGCAATATTAATTGTTAGAATTGTGGTGGTTTTGATAACCACGTGGACTGACTTGTATGGTGGGTGTTTGGCCTCAATTGAGTGATGTTGGATCATGCGAATGACATTAAATTTGTCACGCTCCGGACCCCAACGGGCTCGCAATACCCCTTCAACGGTCGTAAAGAACGCGACGTCCCAGGACGCGTCGCCGACCCGAACGATCCACGCAAGCGGAAGCGAAATAAAATAACCCTGACAATATCAATATGACAAAGGGATAAAACAAGCGAAAACTTTAATGAACATAAACATAACCTGAATCCATAATACTCATACATTATGCCACTAGGGTTAAATCCGCACGGTCATCAAAAGTAACAGGGGGCTGGGTAGACTACTGACAACGCAAAACGGGACTCTACCAAAAGAAAACTTCCTAACCCTACTCCTAAGCATTCCTACGGCGTCCAATCCGGATCGGACCCAGAACAGTCTGAATCTGAGTCCGAGTCTATCTCGATCGGATTCTCCTCTGCATCTCCCTACTCGGCCGCCATTGGTTCCTCTTCGGGCTCGGGCTCCTCTTCAAGCTCGGGCTCAGGGATAGGTGCCGGCATTGGATTGGGATTTGTCGGGGGATTGTTGGGGTCTGACACCTCGCAATCGGGAGCAAACTTGTCCCAGGACTCCCAGTTAACCGCATTCTCGTTGGTATGTCGCAACCCCTCAAAACCCCGGATTGGCCCCGAGTTCTCCAACCCAACCCTATGGGACCACGCTAAGTAGTTGTGACGCTCCAGCTCCTATCTTCCAACGTCTACCAAAACATATGTGCGATGCCTAATGTATGTCTCGCCCGGGTTCGGGCTCGGGTACTCATCGTCTTCATGCATCGTATGCATGGGGACCCCAAAACGCCTAGGTAGCGTCATACTCAAGGACGGGAATCTGAAAATGGTTATATAATAACCGTGAGAACTAGTCTCATTAAGCGACACCCTCAACCTCACCTAGGCTATTGCGTACCCAAACAAGTCTAACAGGCGAATCACCAGATAATATAACCAATTCCACTCGACAAACTTACCTCGCCTCGAATCGTGAACCAACCCTGCACATTAGTCTAAATATGATAAAACAAGAATAATTCAACACTATATCACAATCACCCGGCACACATTTCCTACTCGCAATTAGTCAATCATCTTAGCAATCACACGCGCCATTAGCCAATCCAATCAATCATATAGCGCACACGGGTCCAGTCAACTTTCCTCTCACTGGCTCACAAGCCGCACAATCAATCAAACCAATGACCGCCGTCAACACGTCCCAAGCCATACCAGTGGCCGCCGTCAACATGTCCCAAGCCACACAATCAATCAATCCAATGACCGACGTAAACACGTCCCGATCTATCACACTTTTAACGGGCCAACGTCAACACGTCTCAAGCACGCATCCAATTGGCCCATCGGCCGTTCATGCCTTCACACGGACCGCCGTCAACACGTCACAAGTCCGTAGCCCTCCGATCGATCCAGGCTTAAAACCGACAGGCACGCACACGCCATTCAATAATTAAATTTCAAACCAAATACATCAAGCACACCATATCCACAACTCAACCCAAATTCACATTTCACGACCTTAGCATACGAACCCGACGTTCAAGTCGGCAAGCACAAATATTCAATTCAAACATGTTAATTTAGCCTAATTCGAATAACGCAAATATAATGTAAGGTAGCTAAATTAACCCGCGCCATAGCCGTTCTAACTCGAGACATGTCTATAGATTATCCAAAATACTAGATAGGGTTTAGGATGACACTTACCAAGTTTTGGCCCCGTAAAAGTCGACTCGGGCCTAAAATGGCCCGGGTAGACAGTACCGACTAGGCGCGGCGAGGGCCACACGGGCGCGGGGCTCAGCCATCTCGAAACAATCACATGAAAAACAACAGCGGGATTAAGACAAACAGTATTATGAGCAAATCTTGTATTTACAAGACACACAAACATATTTTACAAGCCAACTTAGCTGATTTTAGCCATTTACACAACAATAACAAGTGGCTTGGGGTGTCCTAAGCCCACTACTTCGGATTCACAGCTCCTAGCTTTCCCCAAACTCCAACATGGCTCAAACTCCCCTTTTTACCGCCGTCCATTCGACCATTCTATGGACCTGAGAGGGAAAAACAAAGGATGAGTCTGGGAGATTCAGCAAGTGAAAACACTAATATCAAGCGAGAATATATCGATCGCCGTTAACATAAATCGGCCCTTACCGCACCCACATTAATGACAGATCAATAGCAAAGTTCATATAAGAGAACATCATGCACGGCTATAACATGTGCACTTTACCAGCCAACTCTGGGTTACCAACCAAGGCTCAGTTCTATCTCATGTACACTTTACCAATCTCGGTTCTATCTTAAAACAACATCAAACATGAAACACGATCAAACTGAGGAAATGAACTAACTATGACCAACTAAACGACCGAGAAACGGTCCAAGCAAACCACGTCACAACGCATCTCAACATCCTTTCCCGATATTAAGGAATTCACTTACCCAACAATTAAACAAGAACTAGAGAAAACGATGAGTATTAAGAACACGCGAGTCTTGGCGACTCTTGGGCGATTCACAAACACTCGGGCCTCGGACGTGGATTCCTCGCTTGATCAAACTACAAGAGAGACACGGGCTAATCGATAAGTTTCTTCTCTCTTTCTCTCTCTTTTTCTCTCTTTCTCGACTTCTCTTTCTCTCTCTATTTCTCTTTCTCTCCTTGGCCGAATGGCCTTTCTCTATTTACAGAGAGGCAAAACTTGGGGCCAAAGTTTGGATGAGGTAAGCGCACGTGTCATCGGGGCGATGAGGTAAGCGCGCGTGTCATCCACCCATTAATGGCCTAAGTCCAAAAGTCAAGAATAATGATGAAGGGCCCTAAAGTCTTGATTCATTAATGCATGACATCATGAAGGGCCACTAAAGTCCAACTTTAATAAATGCAAGCCATCATGAAAGCCACCAAAGTCCAAGCAATTAATTCAAGCCATTATGAAGCTTGGAGGATAAGCTTTGATTCGGTCAAGGCCTTATCCTCTAGATTCTTCTACCAATCTCCCCATGAGCCGACCTCCAATCAAAGCATAACATATCTCGTTTGAAAGATCATAACGTGTAATTTAAATCATTTAGAAGACATCAAGTCCAAATTTCAATGTTCTTGTATAGAAAATGTTGATTCTTTGAAATCTGACAAAATCGAACAGTTTTGCACTGTTCACGAAATCGGACTTGAAAATATAGTAAATGAACTCTGAAAATTCTCAAATTTGAATATGTCATAAACAAGACCTTAACAAACATTTCTCGTGAAGAACACAAATTCGAAATCTTTCTGTAAACACCATTTTTAGTAGCTTAAAAACAGTTCGCTGAAACAGGACTCTGGTTTCTAAAAATAAGCTCTGTCCAGAATCCAAATGATCTTGAAAAATTCCCAAATTTATACACGTTATAGAAACTCAACAACTTTTATGAAGGAAACTTTTCCAAAATCGGCCCAGAAAAGCTTGTAGAAAATAAATACGATGTGAACATCACCGAAATATCCATTCTCGGCAGTTTCACACGGTCCGAAAATCAGGCCATCATACCACTCATATTAACTCCAAAAATTCTGAAATTAAAGTACATAAAACTTCAAGATATTTGGAACAACTTTCAAGAAGAAAGTTCTTGGAAATTCGAACCACAAAATTCTCCCCAAAAATATCAAAACGAAGGGGTACAAATGATTCAAAACTGGGTTTTCCAAAACAAGAGAAAACAATTTAGTCATGATTGGAAAACCACCAAACTTAACCCATAATCATTTCCCAGGGATTGAAATTAAGGATATCACTGTTTACTTGCGACTTCCTAGGCCCAAAAATCGGGATGTGACAAGCATGGAGGGCAGAAAGACTGCTGGAACGAAGCAGCGACGACGCCAGCACAACCGTGACTCCGGCGGACCCGTGGCGGCTCACGGCGACGATGGATGAGTGGCTGCCACACGAGAGAGGAAGCGGACAGGGGAATGAAGCAGGGGCGACTGTTGGGCTCACAGTCAGAGGGTGGCCAGGCAACGGCAATGGTAGCCGAGCGGCGAAGGCCCGGCCACAGCCAAGACAGTCTGACCAAGGCTGAGCTGGGGCGACGCTAATTGTCCAGACGACCACGGCGGCTGCAAGTGGCTAGGCAAGGTTGCTGGGAGTTGGAGGGTGGCAAACGGAGCAACGGCGATGCGCGGCGGCTAGACGAGGTAGAGCCGAGGAGAGCCCAAAATAAAGGCATTGGGGAGGAAGGAAAAAGAAGGGAAAGGGAGGTGGTGGCGGCCAAGGGGGCAGCTGGGCGGCGGAGGAGGCTGAGGGGAGAGGCTAGGTGGCAGAGGCGGAGCGGTGGCGGCGAAGCTAGGGGCCTGAAATAGGGAAAGGCGTTGAGGAAAGAAAAACAAGGGGAAAAGGGAGGTCATGCGGCGGCCAAAGGTGGCACGACGGCATTGCGAGTGGCCGGGCGACAGAGGACAGGCTGATGGACGATTGGGCAACGCGGGGCCGCGGCAGACGCAGCGGCGAGTTACTGCTCGCTTGCAATGCGAGCTAGGCTGGCGACAAGCGATTGCAGGCGACAAGCGGCGACACAGCTCAGTCGGGCGATGGCGGCGCGAGGCGGACTACAATGGGCGGCCGGCAGTAATTGGTCGAGGGAGCAGAAGCAAAAGTAGAACCAGTCGGGCGAAAGACCAGAGAATAAAAAGAAGAGAGGAAGAAGAAGAAGAAAAAGGAAGAGAGAGAAAGAGAGAGGGATGGGTTTGTCGTGGGGAGGAGACGTGTGCATGGGGGGGAACGTGAGTGGAGGGGATGTATACATAGGGGGAACGTACGTGGAGGGGATACGGCAGAGAGAGGAGAGAGAAAGAGAGAGAGGAGAACAAAAGTCAACGCAATAATTGCGCGATCCACCGGCCTATGCTCAAACGCAAAATCGATCTAACAGTCCACGAAAATCCTAAATAATAATTAGGAAAAAGGGCTAAAAGAATTCAAATAAAACACACTACGAGAAAGGTCTACTAATCCAAATCTGCACCTGGTCAAAATTTCACTTTTCACATATCCCGAGCAATATCGAGGCTGGCCATAATAATATTGACACTGTCCAATTAAATTCATCTCGGAACTCCGAAAATTTCGACACCATAGTTCGGGCTCTAAATAACGGCCAAATTCGATTAAATGCGATTATAGCGAAATTTCAATTTTTTTTTTTAAAAAAAAGAAATAAACCAACAGTAATCAGTTCCAGGCGAGATTTTATTATAAGTGTATTGACGAAATACACGTTTTATAAATCTCAAAAATGGGTTGAAATTTGGAATGTCACAACTCTTACCCCTTACAAAAATTTCGTCATCAAAATTTACAATCAAACCCAACTATTTGAACAAATGGGAGTATTGGTGTCGCATCAACTCTTCGCTTTCTCATGTCGCATCTTCAGCTCCATGATACTTCCAAATCCCATTGACCATCGGAATTATCTTGTTCCACAACACTCACTCCATTCTGTCCTCGATCCGTACTGGCTTTTTCACATACGACACTTTGTCATTCACATCTATTTCTTTGTAATTTAGCACGTGGGTCGGGTCTAGTTCATACTTCCTTAGCATAGACACGTGAAATACATTGTGCACATGAGACAAATTTGACAGTAGCGCGAGACAATAAGCCAAGGCGTCGATTCTCCCTAAGACTCCGAATGGGCCCACGTACCTCGAGCTTAACTTTTCTTTCTTGCCGAACCGTAACGATCCTCTCATAGGTGATACTTTGAGAAAAACGTGGTCCCCCACTTGAAATTCCAAAGGCCTACGTCTCCGGTTAGCGTAATTCTTTTGACAGCTTTGAGCAGTCTTAAACCTGTCCCGAATCACCTTGACCGTTTCGACCGACTACTGAACTAGCTCGGGACTCGTGATGCTCCTCTCACCAACTTCATCCCAGCAAACCGGTGTTTTGCAAGCTCTACCATACAGCGCTTCAAGCAGTGCCATTTTGATACTTTGCTGATAGCTATTATTGTAGGCAAATTCAACCAAATGTAACTGTTCTTCCCAACTACCTTTAAAATCCAATACACATGCTCGCAGAATGTCTTTCAAAGTTTGAATCGTCCTTTCAGACTGGCCATCCATTTGGGAGTGATAGGGCGTGCTAAACTGTAATCTCGTTCCTAATGTCGTACGAAGACTTTTCCAAAAAGCGGCAGTAAACTTAGGATCACGGTCTAAAGTGATCGTCATTGGCATTCCGTGAAAATGGACTATTTGTTACACGTATATATCCTTTCGCACTAGCAGAAAATGTGCTGACTTTGTCAACTGATCGACTACCACCCAAATCGAATCATGACCCCTCTGACTCCTCGGTAATCCCATTACAAAGCCCATTGTGATGTGTTTCAACTTCCATTTAGGGATTTCCAATGGCTACAACATTCCACCCGGCTTGCAATGTTGCGCCTTCACTTGCTGACATGTTAAAACACTTGGCCACGTGCTTGGCTACATCCATTTTCCTGCCGTTCTACCAATAATGTTGTCGCAAGTTCTGATACGTCTTTGTATTACCCGGGTAAATACTATAATAGCTACGATGAGCTTCTAACAAAATTTCTTCCTTCAGTTCTAGATCACCGGGTACACACAACCGTCCACGGAACTTCAGAATCTCATCCTCGGATACCTGAAAATCCGATCTCCTTTTTGTGACATTCATACCCAAAATCTTCTGAATCTCCAGGTCCGTCGATTGTAAAACCTTAATCTTAGTTTGAATTTCCGATTCAATCCTTAATGCTGCAGGCAGGCTCGATACATGACTCACTTCAAACTTAAATTATGAATCTCAAACTCCCTCCAACAGAGTCCATTCCTTGACCATCATATGCCCAATGCTCGATTTCCGGTTCAGTGCATCCATTACTTTATTAGCTTTTCCAGGATGATACATAATATCGCAGTCATAATTCTTAAGAGTTCCATCCAATAACGCTGTCTCAAGTTCAATTCCTTTTGGGAAAAATAAGTACCTTAAACTTTAATGATCCGTATAAATCTAAAACTTCTCCCCACACAAGTAGCGTCTCCAAATCTTAAGGGCGAATATAATCGCGATCAATTACAAGTCGTGCGTCGGATAATTCAGCTCATGCGATCTCAATTGTCGTGATGCGTATGCCACCATTTTTCCATGTTGCATTAGCACGCGTCCCAATCCTCTTAGCGAAGCATCACTGTAAATCTTATATCCTCCTGGACCTGACGAGATTGTCAACAATGGAGCGATTGTCAACCTCTGCTTTAACTCTTGGAAATTCTTTTCGCACATATCCGTCCATTCAATCCTCATTTCCTTCTTTAATAACCACGTCAACGGCGTCGCTAATGCCGAAAATCTTTCCACGAAGCATCTGTAATTACCCGCTAGATCTAAAAAGCTTCAAACCTCGGTCACTGTTATTGGCCTCGGCCAATTTGTGATGGCTTCAATCTTTGTCGGGTCCACCGCAATTCCTTCTCTGGATACCACATGTCATAAGAATGCCACTCGATGGATCTAGAATTCGCACTTGTTGAACTTAGCATAGAGTGCATGTTCCCTTAAGGTCCGTAGAACTTTTTCCAAATGTAACTCATGCTCGGCAAAACTCTTCGAATACACTAGGATAGTCTATGAACACAATTACAAACTGATCCAGAAATTCCTTGAATACCCTCTTCATCAAATCTATAAAGGCAGCAGGGGTATTAGTCAACCCGAATGGCATTACTGTATACTCATAGTGTCTATATTTTGTCCTGAATGCCATTTTTGGTATATCCTCCTTCTTAATCCTCAATTGGTGGTAACCCGTCCTCAAGTCGATCTGAGAAAATAGTGATGCTCCTTGCAACTGATCAAACAAGTCGTCTATCCTTGATAGTGGGTACTTGTTCTTAATGGTCACCTGATTCAGTTGTTTGTAGTCAATACACAACCTCAACGATCCATCTTTTTTCCTCACGAATAACACTGGCACTTCCCATGGAGACGCACTCGGGCAAATGAAGCCTTTATCCAATAACTCTTGCATTTAGACCTTCAATTCCTTCAACTCCAACAACATCCTATAGGGTGCCTTCGAGATCGATTTTGCCCTCAAGGCCAACGCAACCACAAACTCCACTTCTCTATCAGGTGACAATCCTGGCAATTCCTGAGAAAAGACATCGGGAAAATCGCGCACCACGACTATGTCTTCTAGCCTCAGCTCCTTAACCAACAAGTTAACCACAAGATAGTTATCTTTCTACACCTTAATGACAATGCTCAATCCATCCAATTTCAATCCAACGGTCTCCCCAAAGTAAATCACTCCTATTCTTTACAAAATCCGAAATTTCTAAGCGATAACTCATTCACCCAACTCTTGTCAAAGGATGTCATCAGTGATTCCAAAATACATAAACTGATTGCGTCAATTGCGTCAATTTACCATGAGCAATTATATGTCTTACATGACCATTTAAATCTAAAATTTCCATAAAAAAAAGCACTTATAATACACCAAATATCCTATACATCGCATTTAGACTCTTAAGACAAGTCATCCGCTTCATTCCCAGCCACAACTTACACTTTTCCTTACGCTCGTAGTCGATTCTGATTGTTCGGTGGAGTAGCTCCCGCTTGATGTCCTACTCATGGTTGCCACGGTTGCATCGGTGACCTAACCCGTCGGTTCGGGCAGTTTCTCACTTGGTGACCTCGCCCACCACATCCAAAGCATACTCCACCCGTATTCGGGCAAGGCCCATTTCCATGTCTTTCCCCACAAAGTCAACAAGTAGTATTCGAATGGTAAGCCGACTTCCCAATATTCTTCCTGACGGAAGGGACGAAGCAGCTATTTCCCATCATTAGCCTCTTTCCAACTTCACGATTGTCCATAGCCGGGCCATACCGCAATCCAAGGGCAGCAGCCCGATCCATCAAATCACGCTCAATTACCTGAGCCCGATCATAAATCTCATAATAACCCCTCAAGTTCAATGATATCTGACTACGGAGGTCCGACATCAGCCCATCTCGGAACCTCCTGGCTTTGTCCACTAGGTCCTCTACCATTCTTAGGGCAAACCTGGACAGCCTTGTGAACTTAGCCTCATATTGGTCTACCGACATCTGACCCTGGCGAAGCCTCGTGAATTCTGTCAATTTTTGCTCTTGAGCACTTTCCGGGAAATACTTGCCATTGAAGGTCTCAATAAAAATAGTCCAATTCGGGGCAGTACCAGTGGGGAACACTTGACCTCTGGTAGTTCTCCACCAATCGCTTGCATTTTCCTGTAGTTGGTAGACTGCTAGGGTTACTTTTTCTTCTTCCGTGCATCCCAGCACCTCGAAAACTTTCTCTAGCTCTTCCACCCACCTAGGTGCAGCCTCAGTATCACCTCTTCCATCAAACTTCGGGGGTTTCAACTTCAAAAATTGCTTGACCAACTTGAACATCGGTTTGTTTGCATCTACCTGTCCTTCACCATGGTTCCCACCATTCACATTGTTCCCATGATTTCTATTATTCCCATTGGCTCCGTTGGCGGGGGCAACAGCGGCCTCAGCAACAGTAGCGATAATAGCATTTTGCTCTTCAATTTGTCTACCCATTAAAATCACGACTTCTTGTAGTACTCTCAGAATTCCATCAACCCGGGGATCCTCTGCAACTCTGGCTTGTAGAGTCACATGGCCTCAACCTCAACCTCGACTGCTCATTCCCACTAGATTTCACACCCGCCTACCTGTTATAATTTCACTCATTAGTTAGAGACCTAGGTTAACTATACAAGTCTAAAACCCTAAGCAGTGAATCGCAACAACAATTCACTAAACATGCAGCCAATCACAAACAACACTTAATCCCAACCAACAGGGTTCGTGCACTTACCTCAGGTCCTGACGCACCTGCACCTCACATATTATTGCATAAAATCATTTAGCAAATCACCATCACACAGTCTGGGGTATGTATTGAAGAGGCTAGCAAGGATTACCTAGAGTGGGGTGAATAGGTGATCTTACACAAATTTAACAATTTAAGCGGAAATGGATAGAACTCAGTTTGAGTCTGAATAATATTCAGATTCTGTAAAAACGGTGCTCTTGAAAGTGCAGTGTATAAAGTAAAAGATTAAGAGGTAGAGAAACTGCACACATAATTTATAGTGGTTCGGCTTATGATAAGCCTACGTCCACTCTCCCACACTGACAGCCTATCGGCTGGATTTCACTATATAATCAAGAGGATTTACAGATTTAGAGTAATAACACTCTTGTGTATAATAAAGCTCTCACACAAATACTCTTTCAAAGTATTCCTCAAGATTCTAAAGTTTGGCTCAAGGAAGAAAAGAATTGGAATAAACTCAGGCTCTAGACTTGATGATTCTTGAATCTGTTATTCTTCTGCTGCTCGTTGATCTCCTTAAATACTCCTCCACTTCCATACTAGCCGTTGGACAGTCTTCAGAGGATCATCTTCCAATCTTCACCTTGGACAGATTTGTAAAGAAGGAATTGAGTAGCCGTTGAACATCAGATCCTGAATCCCGCTGATTCTGATTGCCCATACAATCAGAATCTTGGTTTCTATAAGTAGAGATTAGTCCGTTGTGATAATATTTTGATTGACAATCAAATTGTTTTTGATTGAGTCAGTCAAAATCTTCCTTGTGAAATCTAAGTCAGATCACTAGCTGTATTGTTAAGTTCTGCGTCTGCATAATTCAGCGTCTGAAAAGCTTCAGCATCTGAGTCTGGAAAATTTTCTGCGTCTGGAAAATTTTCTGCGTTCGGAAAATCTTCAAAGTCTGGAAAATTTTTAGAGTCTGGAAAATCTTCAGAGTCTGAAAAATGTTCTGCGTCTAGAAAATCTTCAGAGTCTGGAAAATCTTCACGTCTGAACTTCCAGACTATATTAACCTGGAAAATAACTTCATGTTATTTACGAAAGTTTTGTCAACATCAAAATCTATTGGGGTTTTCCTCAACAATCTCCCCCTTTTTGATGGTGACAAAACTTTCATGCAGATTCAAATAATGTTGACTGAATAAATATTTTAAGTGCATGAAATACAATATTGACAAGACTTTATGATATCTGTATTTCTCATATTCCTGCATATCCTACAATTCAAGGGGAGAGTGTTAGTATAACACTATCTGCATAATATCTCCCCCTTTTTGTCATCAGCAAAAAGAATAACAAGCAGAAGATAAAAGTCATTCAAACAAATTGTCAGAAATAAGAGTTATGAGTACAATTTTTTTGAATGTTTGAAGAAAGAAGAAAGAACAGATAGTTCATTTTTTAGAAGGAGTTCGAATGAGTTGAAAATTTTCTAGAATCGAAACGGCTTCATCAATCTTGTTGTTGCTTTGACCCATGGCTTGCTCCAGATTTGACGAACAGTGAGCAATAGCCTCCTGCAATTCTGCCTTGTCCTTTTCTGCCTGAAGTTTGTGAGCTTGATTGTTTTCCTCAACAATCCTGTGAAGATTCTTCATACCTTCCTCCAGTGCAGCTTGTTTTTCCTTGATTTCCAGCAGAAGGGTCAAGATAGACAGATTTTCTGAAGCCTGATTCTGGACATTTTCCTGTTCAAATACTCCCCCTGTCTCTGATGGAATCTCCCCCTGAAATTCTTCATTTACTTCAGAAGGTTATGCAGTGGCTGGTTCTTGAGCATCAGATCCATGTTGATTATCATTCTGACCAGGCAGATTTGATTCCCCAGACACTTGTTCTGAAACCCCTGTAGCAATATCTGGATCAACTGTTCTTCCAGATTCAAGGTCTTCATCTTCTTCATCCTGAAGAAGAATTCTTTTCTTCTTTCTATAAATCTTGATTGGAGTGGAAGAAACTGGCTGTTTCTTAGCTGGTTCCTTTCGTTTCTTGACCTCTGATTCCTTTTCAACTTTCTTTCTGCCTTCTGAGGGCAGTTCTTTCTGGCCTCTGGATTTTCCTATTTTCTCCCGTACATCATCAAAATTCTTCATTTTGTGAATCATTCTCTCTCCAACACACATATTAGGAATCACAGTTTCACACGGTTCATGAGGAATGGGGATATTCAGGTACAAAAATATGACAGAGATGAGAGAGCCATATGGAAGTAACCCCTTTCCCTTATGAAGTGTACGGTACATGTGGAAGATAATAATGTGAGGAAGAAAGAAAATCTTTCCTTGTAGAATTGCCCAGATAAGCTTGACTTCATATTTTGATAGATCTGTTTTAGAAGCAGCTTTGAGCCTTAAACAGTTGATGATGATTTTGTGAAGAATCACTGATGTTCTGGTTAAATCAGAATAGGAGATATTCTTCTTTGATCCTGAGGTAAGATTCTGATTTCCAGAAGCTGTCAACCATGCATCTTCAAAGCTAACATCCACAGGAGTGAATTTGGAATGTTTAGCCCCTATGATCAAGGCTAGATCTTCGACTTTCAGGTCATAACGTCTATCACCAACAGTGAATTGGATCAAGTTTGGTGACAGAATGGAGAGATTTGAATAGAAGTATGCAGTTAACTCAGCATATACGTTGGTGGCAGATTGCATACAGAATTCAGCAATACCTATCCTATTAAAGAGATGCAAAACAGGAAATCCAGCCCGATCAAGATAGTCAAAATCAACATTTCTATGGTTCATCACTCCTCGTGCGAGAAGCATCTTGTAAAACACATTGTGCTATGTGCTTCTAAAGAGACCACCAGAACCTATTGACCCATAAGCAATACCAGCTCCCATAACAAAATTCTCATAGAATTTAGCATCATCATCAGGAATGACAAACTTTGAAGCACCAAGAGGTTTAGGGCTAACAGGTGTTGATTCCTCAACACGGGGATTTGACGATTCGCCGACCTTTTCCTTCCCTTTCCTAGAAGAAGACCGAGATGGAGCAGAACGAACTTGTGCTTCAGCAGGTTCATAATGAGGCTTGGTGTATTCTTTAACAAGACTAGTCTCATCATAAAAACCATTTTCTTTTAAATAGGCGAACAGAAGAGAATCAGAGGCATTACTCCGTTTGAGACGTTGATAGACCTTCCACACCAGATTTATATATTTGCACCGAAAATCTGTTTTACCAGTGGGAGCTGGTGTAGACGTAGAACGATGTTGCTC
This sequence comes from Syzygium aqueum, assembly GCA_031216185.1. Lineage (NCBI taxonomy): Eukaryota > Viridiplantae > Streptophyta > Magnoliopsida > Myrtales > Myrtaceae > Syzygium > Syzygium aqueum. Next base: position 3,869,280 of record CM062235.1, on the reverse strand, counting down.
CTGTTGGGTGGATACCGTAGGGCTTGGCTGTTCGAACTCCGTATCGGACAACTCCATAGACTCTGGCGGAGCGGTGGATTTAGAATCACGGTTGAGAACCCGAGTTGACTTCATCTTATACGTCATGATGAACAGGTTTGAAAGTGAAAGATTGGATTTTTGGAGGGGGAAAAGAGAAAGATAAGCTTTTTAGGTTCGAGATGGTCTGAGAGATGATCGAGAGAAAAAGCGTACGAGAGTGTTTCTATTGATAGGGTTTTTACGGCGAGAAAGACGGTATATAAAGGAAGGAGTTACAGACAATAGTTATTAAAGGCAATCAAACAAACAGTGTATATATGTATATTTAGCATAAGCAATCAATCAAATAATATAGAATATTTACCTGGCTTGCTTTCCAGAATTAACAAATATGAAAATATCTTGCCAAAAATTTTCCCGCCAAGATATTCCTGCCGTAACAGTTTATAACGTACCTGTCTCTTGAGTCTGAATAATTCAGACCGAGAACCTCTGAGTCTGAAAAATTCCTGTCTTCAGAACACTTTAAGAAAAAGGATAAGTAATGCACAGGGTTGATGGAATTCTGAGAGAGTTGAGGCCATGTGACTCTACAAGCCAGAGTTGCAAAGGATCCCTAGGTTGATGGAATTCTGAGAGTACTACAAGAAGTCGTGATTTCTTCCAAGCTGGACAAGGATGAAAACAGTAAAAAGGTTGATCAAAAGGTTTACAGAAGCATGATAGGATCTTTATTATATCTTACTGCTTCCAGACCTGATATATTATTTAGTGTTTGTATGTGTGCGAGATTTCAGTCTGACCCAAGAGAATCACATTTTTCTGCAGTAAAGAGAATAATCAAATACATTGGAACATATCCAATGTTAGGTCTTTGGTATTCTAAAAGACTCAGACTTTACTCTTACTGGTTTTTTTGATGTTGTCTTAGCTGGTTGTAAAGTGGACAGGAAGAGTACTACAGGTACATGTCAACTACTTGGAAATATGTTGGTATCTTGGTACTCAAAGAAGCAAAACACAGTAGCACTTTCAACAGCTGAAGCAGAATATGTTGCATTGGGGAGCTGCTATGCACAGATTCTATGGATGAAGCAGCAATTAAGAGATTTTGCAATAGAAGATTCAAGTACTGTAATCAAATGTGATAACACAAGTGCTATCAATTTGATCAAGAACCCTATTCTTCATTCCCGTGCAAAGCATATTGAAATTAAGCATCACTTCATTCGAGATCATGTGGATAATGGTGATGTGAATATTCAATTCATTGATTCAAAGAATCAATTAGCTTATATATTCACAAAACTACTAGATAAGTCTTCATTTGAACATATTAGAACCCAACTGTGCATTACTTATTCTTTTTCTTAAAGTGTTCTGAAGACAGGAATTTTTCCGACTCAGAGGTTCTCGGTCTGAATTATTCAGACTCAAGAGACAGGTACGTTATAAACTGTTACGGCAGGAATATCTTGGCGGGAAAATTTTTGGCAAGATATTTTCATATCTGTTAATTCTGGAAAGCAAGCCAGGTAAATATTCTATATTATTTGATTGATTGCTTATGCTAAATATACATATATACACTGTCTGTTTGATTGCCTTTAATAACTCTTGTCTGTAACTCCTTCCTTTATATATCGTCTTTCTCGCCGTAAAAACCCTATCAATAGAAACACTCTCGTACGCTTTTTCTCTCGATCATCTCTCAGACCATCTCGAACCTAAAAAGCTTATCTTTCTCTTTTCCCCCTCCAAAAATCCAATCTTTCACTTTCAAACCTGTTCATCATGACGTATAAGATGAAGTCAACTCGGGTTCTCAACCGTGATTCTAAATCCACCGCTCCGCCAGAGTCTATGGAGTTGTCCGATACGGAGTCCGAACAGCCAAGCCCTACGGTATCCACCCAACAGGAGCAATATCGTTCTACGTCTACACCAGCTCCCACTGGTAAAACAGATTTTCGGTGCAAATATATAAATCTGGTGTGGAAGGTCTATCAACGTCTCAAACGGAGTAATGCCTCTGATTCTTTTCTGTTCGCCTATTTAAAAGAAAATGGTTTTTATGATGAGACTAGTCTTGTTAAAGAATACGCCAAGCCTCATTATGAACCTGCTGAAGCACAAGTTCGTTCTACTCCATCTCGGTCTTCTTCTAAGAAAGGGAAGGAAAAGGTCGGCGAATCGTCAAATCCCCGTGTTGAGGAATCAACACCTGTTAGCCCTAAACCTCTTAGTGCTTCAAAGTTTGTCATTCCTGATGATGATGCTAAATTCTATGAGAATTTTGTTATGGGAGCTGGTATTGCTTATGGGTCAATAGGTTCTGGTGGTCTCTTTAGAAGCACATAGCACAATGTGTTTTACAAGATGCTTCTCGCACGAGGAGTGATGAACCATAGAAATGTTAATTTTGACTATCTTGATCGGGCTGGATTTCCTGTTTTGCATCTCTTTAATAGGATAGATATTGCTGAATTCTGTATGCAATCTGCCACCAACGTATATGCTGAGTTAACTGCATACTTCTATTCAAATCTCTCCATTCTGTCACCAAACTTGATCCAATTCACTGTTGGTGATAGACGTTATGACCTGAAAGTCGAAGATCTAGCCTTGATCATAGGGGCTAAACATTCCAAATTCACTCCTGTGGATGTTAGCTTTGAAGATGCATGGTTGACAGCTTCTGGAAATCAGAATCTTACCTCAGGATCAAAGAAGAATATCTCCTATTCTGATTTAACCAGAACATCAGTGATTCTTCACAAAATCATCATCAACTGTTTAAGGCTCAAAGCTGCTTCTAAAACAGATCTATCAAAATCTGAAGTCAAGCTTATCTGGGCAATTCTACAATGAAAGATTTTCTCTCTTCCTCACATTATTATCTTCCACATGTACCGTACACTTCATAAGGGAAAGGGGTTACTTCCATATGGCTCTCTCATCTCTGTCATATTTTTGTACCTGAATATCTCCATTCCTCATGAACCGTGTGAAACTGTGATTCCTAATATGTGTGTTGGAGAGAGAATGATTCACAAAATGAAGAATTTTGATGATGTACGGGAGAAAATAGGAAAATCCAGAGGCCAGAAAGAACTGCCCTCAGAAGGCAGAAAGAAAGTTGAAAAGGAATCAGAGGTCAAGAAACGAAAGGAACCAGCTAAAAAACAACCAGTTTCTTCCACTCCAATCAAGATTTATAGAAAGAAGAAAAGAATTCTTCTTCAGGATGAAGAAGATGAAGACCTTGAATCTGGAAGAACAGCTGATCCAGATATTGCTACAGGGGTTCCAGAACAAGTATCTGGGGAATCAAATCTGCCTGGTCAGAATAATAATCAACATGGATCTGATGTTCAAGAACCAGCCACTGCAGAACCTTTTGAAGTAAATGAAGAATTTCAGGGGGAGATTCCACCAGAGACAGGGGGAGTATTTGAACAGGAAAATGTCCAGAATCAGGCTTCAGAAAATCTGTCTATCTTGACCCTTCTGCTGGAAATCAAGGAAAAACAAGCTGCACTAGAGGAAGGTATGAAGAATCTTCACCGGATTGTTGAGGAAAACAATCAAGCTCACAAACTTCAGACAGAAAAGGACAAGGCAGAATTGCAGGAGGCTATTGCTCACTGTTCGTCAAATCTGGAGCAAGCCATGGGTCAAAGCAACAACAAGATTGATGAAACCGTTTCGATTCTAGAAAATTTTCAACTCATTCGAACTCCTTCTAAAAAATGAACTATCTGTTCTTTCTTCTTTCTTCAAACATTCAAAAAAATTGTACTCATAACTCTTATTTCTGACAATTTGTTTGAATGACTTTTATCTTCTGCTTGTTATTCTTTTTGCTGATGACAAAAAGGGGGAGATATTATGCAGATAGTGTTATACTAACACCCTCCCCTTGAATTGTAGGATATGCAGGAATATGAGAAATACAGATATCATAAAATCTTGTCAATATTGTATTTCATGCACTTAAAATATTTATTCAGTTAACATTATTTAAATCTGCATGAAAGTTTTGTCACCATCAAAAAGGGGGAGATTGTTGAGGAAAACCCCAATAGATTTTGATGTTGACAAAACTTTCGTAAATAACATGAAGTTATTTTCCAGGTTAATATAGTCTGGAAGTTCAGACGTGAATATTTTCCAGACTCTGAAGATTTTCCAGACGCAGAACATTTTCCAGACTCTTAAAGATTTTCCAAACTCTGAAGATTTTCCGAACGCAAAAAATTTTCCAAACGCAGAAAATTTTCCAGACTCAAATGCTGAAGCTTTTCAGACGCTGAATTATGCAGACGCAGAACTTAACAATACAGCTAGTGATCTGGTTTGGATTTCACAAGGAAGGTTTTGACTGACTCAATCAAAAACAATTTGATTGTCAATCAAAATATTATCACAACGGACTAATCTCTACTTATGGAAACCAAGATTCTGATTGTATGGGCGACCAGAATCAGCGGGATTCAGGATCTGATGTTCAACGGCTACTCAATTCCTTCTTTACAAATCTGTTCTAGGTGAAGATTGAAAGATGATCCTCTGAAGACTGTCCAACGGCTAGTATGGAAGTGGAGGAGTATTTAAGGAGATCAACGAGCAGCAGAAGAATAACAGATTCAAGAATCAAGTCCAGAGCCTGAGTTTGTTCTAATTCTTTTTTTCCTTGAGCCAAACTTTAGAATCTTGAGGAATACTTTAAAAGAGTATTTGTGTGAGAGCTCTATTATACACAAGAGTGTTATTACTCTAAATCTGTAAATCCTCTTGATTAGATAGTGAAATCCAGCCGGTAGGCTGTCAGCGTGGGAGAGTGAACGTAGACTTATCATAAGTCGAACCATTATAAATTCTGTATGTAGTTTCTCTACCTCTTAATCTTTTACTTTATACACTGCACATTCAAGAGCACCGTCTTTACAGAATCTGAATATTATTCAGACTCAAACTGAGTTCTATCCATTTCCGCTTAAATTGTTAAATTTGTGTAAGATCACCTATTCACCCCCCTCTAGGTGATCCTTGCTAGCCTCTTCAACCGTCACTCCAAACCTCAAAATGTTTAACAACAGGGGATGAGATAAATCTCAATAAGCGGACAACTTAAACCCCACCTAGGTCAATGCGTACCCAGACAAGTCTAAACATGCAATCTAACCATCGACGTACTAAAAATCACATAAACATACCTACCTCGGTTCTAATCATGCGCCAACTCTGCATTTTAGTCGAATCACTATAAGCAATAATATTCCAAGAATACATCACAATCACTCGAGCACCAATCCCACATGCGTTCACCCAATTCAATCGAGCACATTCCACATGCATGTTCATCCAACTATCCACGACCTGCGTAAGTACGCGTCATGTCCTTTTCCACATCCCGCGTCAACACGCTTCAGGCCCATTCTCACAGCCTGCGTCAACAAGCCTCAAGCTTATTCTCACAGCTCGCGTAAAAACACCTTAGGCCCATTCTCACTTTTCGATGACCCACGTAAACACGCCTCAGGTCCAACTTTTTTTCCAATGACCCGCGTAAACACACCTCAAGCCTTTTCTTGCATTTTTCGCCACACCCGCGTAACCATGCCTAAGGTTGGTAGCCCTATGATCAATTCGATCTTTATCCAATGACCCGCGTAAACACACCTCAGGTCTATCCTGCCTTCCACAGCCAAGCACATGCGCCACATAATGCATTCATTCAATTTTCATGTCTTTCACGTAATCAAATATCACACAACCATTTCCAAACAACCACAATACAATTCGTCATTGAATCAAATCAACCCGCATGTACTCAAAATTGATCACGCTTTCAACAATTCAAGTCACAATCCGCCAAGCTTGCTCGGCCCTACCTAGTCCAACAATTCCAACTCACAACCAAGCACATTTAACTCAAAGACGAGCTCTAAACTCGAGAACAAGAGCAACAACGATTCCGCCACGACATAACCCACATAACATCACGATTTAGATCGCAAACTAAGTCACAAACTAATCAATGTCAACCCAACTCAATAAGCACTAGCAACTTCCAGTCGAGCGTTGAATTACACGCAAACAATCATTAAACACCACGCAATTTTCCAGCATCAGCCGACCTCAAAAACAGTCATAAACCACCCCAAATCAGCCCCCAATTCTTCCTCAAACATGACACCCTTCGGTTCAATAACTCGCCAATGATTGAGCACAATTCCTACCATCAAATGGCCCCACCACAGCACACACGACACCACTATCAGTATGACATTCCGAATTTCGACCCATTTTTTTTTAATTTGGAAAACATGTAATTCGTCAGTGCGCTTATAATAGAATCTCGCCCAGGAACTGATCACTCTTGGGTTCTTGTTTTTCAAATAAAGATTTTGCTAGAATCGCACTCGATCGAATTTGACCGTTATTTAGGCTCCAAACTTGGCAGTCGATTTCTGGGAGTTTCGAGACAAATTAAATTGGACGATATTGATATTATTGTGGCCAGCGTCGAGATAATCAGGAATAATAAGAAAGTGAAATTTTGGACTGGGTGCGGATTTGGACTAGTAGACCTCCCTCGCAGTGTGTTTTGAGTTATTTTATTTTGGCCATTTTTCTTATAATATTATTTAGGATTATTGTGTACCGTTAGATCGTTTTTGGGTTTGAATCGTGTATGTTTGATCGCAACAATTATTGGACTTTCTCTCTCTCTCTCTCCTCGGTCACGTTTCCCCCCTTGCCCACACGTCTCTCTCTCTCCCTCTTTTCCCCGCGCACGCTTCCCCCTGCACGTCTGCCTCTCTTCCACATGCAGATTCCCCCCCCCCCTTTCTCCATGCAAGCCTCTATCTCTCTCCTCTTCTTTTCTTCTCTTTCCTCCTCTCTCCTTAGCTGGCTCTTCTTCTCAGTTGGCTTTTACTTCTCTCGCTCAACCCTCGTCCGTCCCGCGCCTCGCCCCCAACCGCGTCGCCGCTGCTTGTCACCACCGCAAGTCGTCCGACCGCCGCCTTCGCCATGCAGTCGCCGCTGCCACAGCTCTTTCTCTCTCTCTCTCTCTCTCTCTCTCCTCCTCCGCAGCCCCCAGCTTGTCCGACACCACCTTTAGCAGCATGTCGCCGCTGCGCCGCCGCATTCCGGCGTTGCCCAGCTGCCACCCAGCCTTCCGGCCAACTCCCCAGCCCCTCGCCGTCTACCGTGCTGCCCGACTGCCACCGGTCCGCGCCCCCTCAGCCCCCCAACTCCTTCTTTATCTCTCTCTCGTTGCCACCGCCTCAGCCTTCCTCTTCCTTCCCTCTGCCGTCTAGTCGCCGAGCGCCGCTCACCAGTCACCGCCCGGCTACTGTTGCCGCCGCTGCTTGCAGCTCACCCCCCATCAACTGCCTTCTCTCTCCCTTCCCTTCGCGCCCAGCCTGCTGCTCGAGCTAGTCGCGTCTAGTCGCCGCCACGCCTGTCACGGCCCGGCTCCGCCTAGCCATCTGTCCTAGCCGTCGCCTGCCGTCCTCCCATCGCCGCCGCCCGCCGCAGGTCGCCGGCCAGCCAGCTCCAGCCGACCAGCAGCTCAAGCTACTTGCCCAAGCCGTGGTCGGCCCGTTGCCATGTGCACCAGCCGCCGACCTGCCAGCCAGCCTGACCAGCCGCTGCTCGGGGCATGGCCGAGTGCCCGTCACTGTGCCCGAGCTTGCTCAGGCCGTGGCCGGCCCGTTGCCCACGAGACCAGGCCATGCGCCCGCTCGCCCGTCGTGGCCCATCGCCGTGCCCATCGCTCGGGCACATCACCCGTCCAGCCGGCCCGTTGCCCAGCGCATCGCCCGTCCAACCAGGTACGTCGCCCGTCCGCGCCCATGCCCAGCCGTTGCTAAGGATCTTGCCTGTGGCCGACCGCCGTGCCCGTGCGTGTGCCGAGTCCGCACTATTCACCCGAGCCATTTTTTGCCCGAGCTGACTTTTCTCGGGCCAAAATCTAGTAAGTGACTTCTTAAACCCTACCTAGTACTTTGGGTATTATTAGACTTGTCTCGGGTTAGAACGGTTAAGACGTGTCTTAATTTAGTTATATTATGTTATAATTGTGCTATTAGAATTGGACAAAATGTTATGCTTGATTTGGGTGATTGCACGTAGCCGACTTGGATGGTTTTGAGTGCTTATTAGTGACTATTGTTGGTGAGTCAAGGATTAGCTATTGTGAAATTCGTGGGTAAATTGGATGTTCGTATGTAACCGATCGAATGTCGAATTTGTGGGTTGGTGTGGCTTGCCATGAATTAGATTGAATTGTGATTATGGATCGCTTGGTGTAATTGGTGTGAAATTGATTGAATTGAATGGCGTGTGCTTGTCTGTCGATTTTAAGCCCGGATCGATCGGAGGGCTACAGACTTGGGACGTGTTGACGGCGGTCCGTGTGAAGGCATGACTGGTCGATGGGCCAATTAGATGCGGACTTGAAACGTGTTGACGGTGGCCCGTTAAAGGTGTGTTAAACCGGGACGTGTTTACGTCGATCAATGGAATGACTTGATTGTGTGGCTTGGGACGTGTTGACGACGGCCACTAGAATTGATTGAATGGTATGGCTTGGGACGTGTTGACGGCGACCATGGGTATTGATCGAATTGTGCGGCTTGTGAGCCCGTGAGAGGAAAGTTGGTTGGACACGTCCATGCGATTTGAGCGTGATTGAAATGGCTGGTTGAGCGTGATTGAAATGGCTGGTTGAGCGTGATTGGATTGGCTGGTTGAGCGTGTGATTGGATTGGTTGATTGAGCGTGTGATTGGGTTAGCTGGTTGAGCGTGTGGTTGAGTGGCTGGTTGAGCGTGACCGAATTGGCCGATTGAGCGTGTGATTGGATTGACTAGTTGAGCGTGTAATTGAATTGGTTGGTTGAATGTGTAGTCGAATTTGTCAGATGAATTGCATGCAAGTGTGGTTAGCGTTTGAGCAATTGCGGTTAGCGTTTGAGCAATTGCGATGTGCTATTTAGCTACTATTATTGCATTACCATGTTATGACTAACGTGCAGTGTTGACATGGACTTAATGATGAGGTAAGTATAATAATGCGAATTTTATATCTTATAGGGTAGATTGCATGTACGATTTGTTTGGGTACGCATTGGCCTACGTGGGATATAAGGTGTCGCTTATTGAGACTCGTTCTCGCGGTTATTATATAACCATTTCAGATCCGCGACCATCAGTGACTAGAGACGCTTCAAGGGTATTTCGGAGATCGAAGACGGATCAAGTACCCGGTATTTTGAGTTGTCCCCTTTTGTAGAAAAGTTAAGTTTGTGAACTATTGTCCCTTTTCAGGAATATGGTTCTATTGTTGTGGCCTAGCTTGGAGTCTGCCTTTTTGTGGACGTCATATGTATCTGTCAAGTATAGGAATTACAGTTATTTATTTTATACTATTGCTGCCCCTTGTCATTATTAATTGTCCGGATTGTTTCTATTTGTTTCCGCGCGTGCTTAATCTCTGATGTTTGGATTGGGTTGGCGACGTGCCTGGGACGTTGCATTCAATGATCGACCATCAAGAGGTGTCGCGAGCTCGATAGGGTTCGGGACGTGACAATCAGCCCGCCATAGCAACATACGAAAGATCAACATTCTCACCTACGAACTAGCCCCCACTAGCCCACGATTAGCACACAAAACAATCCCTAATCTCCCATAGATCCACTTCTAATCACTCCTAAACAAGTCCGACAACACCCTAAGTCCTAGGCGAACTTTAGAGTGTCGCTGACTTCGGGCCTAAGCAAGGACGATCAAGCATAGAGGGCAGCAAGACAGCCGGAACAGAGCAGCAACTGCGTCGGCGCAGCCGTGACTCCGGCAGACTCGTGGCGACTCACGGTGGCGACGGACGAGCGGCTACCACACGAGAGAGGAAACAGACAGGGGAATGAAGCAGGGGTGGCTACTGGGCTCACAGCAGGAGGGCAGCCAGGCGATGGCGACGACGGCCAGCCAGCGGAGGCTCGGCCATAGTCGGGACAATTCGACCAAGGCTGAGCTGGGGTGGCGCTGGCTGTCCAGGCGACCATAGCAATTGCAAGTGGCCAATTAGGGTTGCTAGGAGCTGGAGGGTGGCGGACGAAGCAGCAGTGGTGGCCAAAACGACGACGCACAACAACTGAACAAGGCGGAGCTGGGGAGAACTCAAAACAAGGGAGGCATCGAGGAGGAAGGAAAAAGGAGGAGAAAGGGAGGTGGTGACGGCCAAGGGGGGCAACTAGGCGATGGAGGTGGCTTAGGGGAGAGGCCGGGTGGCGGAGGCAGAGCGGCGGCGGCCGAAACGGCGACACGCAGTGGCAGTGAAGCTAGGGGCCCGAAACAGGGGAAGGCGCCAAGGAAAGAAAAACAGGGGCAAAGGGGAGATCACACGGCGGCCAAAGGCGGCACGACGGCGTCACGAGTGGCCGGGCAACGGAGGACAGGCCGGCGAGCGGTTGGGCAACGCGGGGCCGCGACGGATGTAGCGATAAGCTGCTACTCGCGTGTAACGCGGGCAGGGCTAACGATAGGCGGTCGCGGGCAACAAGGGGCAGCGCAACTCGATCGGGCAATGACAGTGCAAGGCAAACGGCGAGGGCTGATCAGCGACGACTGGTCGGGGGAGCAAAAGCAGAAGCAAAACCAGTCGAGCAGAAGACCAGAGAAGAAGAGAGGAAGAAGAAGAAGGGGAAGAAGAAGAGAGGAAGAAGAAGAAGAAGGGGAAGAAGAAAAAGGAAGAGAGAAAAAGAGGGATGGATCTGTCAAGGGGAAGGGACATGTGCATGGAGGAACGTGCATGGAGGGGACACAGCAAAGAGAGGAGAGAGGGAGGGGGGAGAACAAAAGTCAACGCAATAATTGCGGGATCCAACGGCCCACGCTCAAAACCCAAAATCTACCCAACGGTCCACGAAAATCCTAAATAATAATTAAGAAAAAAGCCAAAAGAATTCAAATAAAACACATTACGAGGGAGGTCTACTGGTCCAAATCTGCACCCAGTTAAAATTTCACTTTTCACATATCTTGGGCAATATCGAGGCTGGCCACAATAATATTGACACCGTCCAATTTAAATTCGTCCCGAAACTCCGAAAATTCGACACCAAAATTCAAGTTCTAAATAACGGCCAAATTCGATCAAATGCGATTATAGTGAAATCTCAAATTTAAAAAAAAAATACACAATCCCAAAAATACAAGTTTTATAAATTTCAAAAATGGGTCGAAATTCGGAATATCACACGTAAACTATGGAGAGATTAATTGGAAAATCTTGTGACACAATCTAAAATGATTTACGAGATGTTCTTTTAAAGCAAATTTAAACTATCAATGTCGTTTGAAAATAGTGCGTCTTGTACAAGTCAAAATAGGAAGAAGATTGCCATGATTTTGAACAATTTGGAAACAACATTAAAATAAAACTTCAAATCCGAGAGCCCTTTGTCAGAAAACATAAGATCAAGAAGTTAAATATTTAGAAAAGAGAAAACAAAAGTATCACAATATTTCAAATGGAGAGAAATATTGGGAAATCTCTTTCACGAAGAATTTTAAGTTTTTTGGGAAAAAAAAAAGAGATATTTGCAAACCCTTCTGCTCATAAAACTATTAAGAAATAGATTGGAAAATTAAGAAGTTAATTTTTAGAAGGGACAAAGCCAAAGTCTCACAATTATCTAAAACAAAGAGATATTAGCAATCTCTTTAACAAAGAACTCCAAAAACAGATGGATTTTATATGAAAGAAGAAAACAAAAATTTTCTTAACAAAGAACTCGCAATGTTGTTTGAAAAATTATAGTTTTTGTACAAAACAAAGAAAGGAAGAGAAGTTACCAAAATTTGCAACATCTAGAAAAGACTTTGAAAGAAAACTTAATTCGGTTACTAGAAGTTAAAAATCATAAAATCAAGTTATCATTTAGAAAGGACAAAACAAAAGTCTCAATTTTTTAAAAATAGAGATAAATTAGGAAATATTCTTAGCAAAGGACTTTTAAATTCCCAGTGTTGCTTGAAAAATAGTAGGTCTTGTACAAAAGAGAGTAAGAAAGATAATTTGAAATAAAACTTTGAATCCAGTTTCTCAAAGACATACTTAAAACCAAGAAGTTAATAATTAGAAAGGACAAAGCCGAAATCTCACAATTCTCTAAATTAGAGAAATATTAGGAATCTCTTTAACAAAGAACTTTTAAAACAGCATAATTAGAATAGAAAAGAAGATAACAAAAGTTCGCATTTTTAGGCAAAAGATGAGATACAGCAAACTTTTTGCCCACAAAAGCTACTGCAAAGTAAATTGGACAAACTTGTTATAGAATCTACGATAATTTGCATGACATTCTTTAAAAGCTTTAAAACTCCCAAAGTTGTTTGAAAAATAGTAGGCCTTGTACACATAAGAGTAAGGAAAGAAAATGCCAAGATTTTCAAAATATTTGGAAGCCACTTTGAAAAAAAAAACTTTAAATCCGGTTACTCAAAGACAGAATACTTAAAAAACAAGAAGTTACTATTTAAAAAGGACAAAACTAGAGTAATAATTCTTTAAAAACCCCGAGATATTAGTAAATCTCTTTAACATAGAACTTTTAAAACAGAGTGACAAGTTTACAAAAGGAGATAACAAAAAAACTTACGGTTTTTGGCTAAAAAAGTGATCCTAGCGAACTTTCAGCTCATATAGCAGTTGAAAAATAAATTGGAGAAACATGTGATAGAAGATAAAATAATTTGCAAGACGGTTTTTAAAAGCTTTAAACTCCCAAAGTTGTTGAAAAATAGGTCTTGTACAAAACAGAGTTAGGAAGGAAAATGCCAAGATTCGCGACATTTGCTAGTGCCTTTGCTAAAAAATTTAAATCTGGTTACTTGATGACAGAAAAACAAACAAATCAAGAAGTTTTTTTTTTTTTGGTAAAGAACAAATCAAGAAGTTAATATTTAGAAATAACAAAACCAGAGTCTCACAATTCTTTAGAAACTAAGGAGATATTAGGAAATCTCTGACAATAAAACTTATGTTTTTTTGGCTAAAAACAGATACTGATAAAATTTCTGCTGATAAAGCTATGGAAAAATAAATTGGAAAAACTTGTGATAGATTCTAAAATAATTTGAATGATGTTTTTAATAGAAAATTTAAACACCCAACGTGTTTTAATAATTGTAGGTCTTGTACATATATAGCGAGCAAGATAAAAGCCAAGATTTGCAACATATGTGAGTGACTTTGGACAAAAAATTTTACATCTGGTTACTTGAAGAGAGAAAGCTCAAAATCAAGTAGTTAATATTTAGAAGGGAAAAAACCAAAGTCTCACAAATCCTTAAAACAGAGAGATACTAGGAAATTGCTTTAACAAAGAACTTTTAAAATAGGAACATAAATATACAAAAGGAGAAAACAAAAGTTTAGGTTTTTTGGCAAAAAATAAATATTAGCAAACTTCATGCTCATAAAGCTATTGGAAAAAAGATTTGAAAAAATTGCGACAGAATCTATAATAATTTGCATGACGTTCTTTGAAAGCTAAATTCCCAATATTGTTTGAAAAACAATAAGTATTGCACAAAACAAAGTGAGTAAGAAAAATGTCAAGATTTGCAACATTTGTAAGCGAATTTGAAAAAAAACTTAAAATCAAGAAGTTAATAACTACAAAGGACAAAATCAAAGTCTCACATTCCTTGAGAGAGAGAGAGAAAGAGAGAGAGGGAGAGAGATCTTTAACACACAACTTTTAAAATAGAGACATAAGTATAGAAACAGATGAAGCAAAAGTTCAAGTTTTTTCACAAAAATAGAATAGTAAATTTTCTGCTCACAAAGCTATTGAAAAATTCATTGGAAAAACTTGTGATAACATCTCAAATAGTTTGCATGCCGTTCTTTAAAAGCAAATTTAAACGTCCAACCGGGTTTGAAATACAGTAGGTCTTGTACAAAACAAAAATGCCTAGAATTGCAACATTTGAAAACGACTTGGAAAAAGTACTTTAAATTCGGTCGCTTGAAGACAAACTCAATAATCAAGAAGTTAATATTTAGAAAAATGATAAAACAAAGTCTCACAATTCTTAAAAACAGGGAGAGATACTAGGAAATCTCACTAAAAAAAACTTTCAAAACAGACAGATAAGTATACAAAAGGTGGAAACAACAGTTTTAACTTTTTTGGCAAAAAAGAGATACTAGCAAACTTTCTGCTCATAAGCTAGGAGAAATTAAAAAAAAACTTGTGACAGAATCTAAAATGATTTGCACGATGTTCTTTTAAAACAAATTTAAACTACCAATGTTGTTTGAAAATAGTGCGTCTTATACAAGTTAGAGTAGGAAGAAGATTGCCGTCATTTGAACCATATGGAAACAACTTTAAAAGAAAACTTCCGAGAGTGAGAAAACGAAAGTTCAAAGGTTTTTGGGAAAAAAAAAGAGATATTTGCAAACATCCTGCTCATAAAGCTATTGAGAAATAGATTGGAAAATCAAGAAGTTAATATTTAGAAGGGACAAAGCCAAAGTCTAACAATTATCTAAAATAGAGAGATATTAGGAATCTCTTTAACAAATAAATTTAAATAGAGGGATAATTATATAAAAAAATTACTTTTTTTAACAAAGAACTCGCAATGTTGTTTGAAAAATTATAGTTCTTGTACAAAACCGAGAAAGGAAGAGAAGTTTCCAAAATTTCCCACATTTGGAAAAGCCTTTGAAACAAAATTTAATTTGGTTACTCAACGTTAAAAATCATAAAATCAAGAATTAATATTTAAAAAGAACAAAACAAAAATTTTAATTTTTTAAAACCGATAAAAATTAGGAAATCTTCCTAAAAAAGAGCTTTTAAATTCCCAGTATTGCTTGAAAAAAATTAGGTCTTGTAAAAAACAGAATAAGGAAGAGATTTTTAAGGAAACTTTGAATCCAGTTTCTCAAAGACATATTTAAAATCAAGCAGTTAATTCCTAGTGTTGCTTAAAAAAAAGTAGGTCTCGTAAAAAACAGAGTAAGGAAGAGATTTTGAAAGAAAACTTTGAATCCAGTTTCTCAAAGACATACTTAAAATCAAGAAATTAATATTTAGATTTTTAAGGAAGAGATTTTTAAGGAAACTTTGAATCCTGTCTCTCAAAGACATACTTAAAATCAAGCAGTTTAATCCCAGTGTTGCTTAAAAAATATTAGGTCTTGTAAAAAACAGAGTAAGGAAGACATTTTGAAAGAAAACTTTCAATCCAGTTTCTCAAAGACATACTTAAAATCAAGAAATTAATAATTAGAAAGGACAAGGCCAAAATCTTACAATTTCCTAAATTAGAAATCTCTTTAACAAAGAACTTTTATGATAGAGTGATTAGTATTAAAAAGAAGAAAACAAAAGTTCGCGTTTTTAGGCAAAAAAAGATATACTAGCAAACTTTCTGCACACAAAAGCTACTGAAAAGTAAATTGGACAATCTTGTGATAGAATCTAAGATAATTTGCACACCATTCTTTAAAAGCTTTAAAACTCCCGAAGTTGTTTGAAAAATAGTAGGCCTTGTACACAACATAGTAAGGAAAGAAAATGCCAAGATTTTGTAATATTTGGAAGCCACTTTGAAAGAAAAATTTAAATCCGATTGCTCGAAGACAGAATGCTTAAAAAATAAAAAAGTTAACATTTAAAAAAGGACAAAACTAAAGTCTAACAATTCTTTAAAACAGAGTGATAAGTTTACAAAACAAGAAAACAAAAAAGCTTACGTTTTTTAGAAAAAAAAGTGACACAAGCAAACTTTCTGCTCAAATACCAGTTGAAAAATAAATTGGAGAAACTTGTGATTTGCAAGACGTTCATTAAAAGCTTTAAACTCCCAAAGTTGTTTGAAAAATAGACCTTGTACAAAACAGAGTTAGGAAGAAAATACCAAAATTTACAACATTTTACAAGTGACTTAGCAAAAAAAAAATTAAATCTGGTCACTTTAAGACAGAAAACAAACAAATCAAGAAGTTAATATTTAGAAAGAACAAAACCAGAGTCTCACAAATTCTTTAGATACAGAGAGATATTGGGAATCTCTTTACCAATAAACCTTATGTTTTTTTGGCTAAAAAACAGATACTAGCAAACTTTCTGCTCATAAAGTTATGGAAAAATAAGCTGGAAAAACTTGTGATAGATTCTAAAATAATTTGAATGATGTTTTTACTAGCAAATTTAAACTCCCAATGTTGTTTGAATAATTGTAGGTCTTGTATATACAAAAGTAAGCAAGATAAAAACTAAATTTTGCAACATATGTAAGTGACTTTGGACAAAGAACTTTAAATCCGGTTACGTGAAGAGAGAAAACTTAAAATTAAAAAGTTCATATTAAGAAGGGAAAAAACCAAAGTCTCACTATTCCTTAAAACAGAGAGATACTATGAAATCGCTTTAACAAAGAACTTTTAAAATAGGCACATAAGTATACAAAAGGAGAAAACAAAAGTTTAGGTTTTTTGGCAAAAAATAAATACTAGCAAACTTCATGCTCATAAAGCTATTGGAAAAGATTTGAAAAACCTGTGACAAAATCTACAATAATTTGCATGGCGTTCTTTGAAAGCATAATTAAATTCCCAATGTTTGAAAAACAGGAAGTCTTGCACAAAACAGAGTGAGGAAGAAAAATTCAAGATTTGCATCGTGTAAGCAACTTTGAAAAACTCTTGAAATACGGTTACTTGAAGACAGAAAACTAAAAATCAAGAAGTTAATAACTAGACAGGACAAAACCAAAGTCTCACAATTCCTTAAAACAGAGAGAGATCTTTAACACAGAACTTTTAAAATAGACACATAAGTATAGAAAAGGAGAAAACAAAAGTTTAAGATTTTTGGCAAAAAAAAAATTAGCAAACTTTCTCCTCACAAAGCTATTGAAAAATGCACTGTAGAAACTTGTGATAGTTACTCAAATAGTTTGCATGACGTTCTCTAGAGGCAATAGATACAGAGACAGAGAAAAATGCCTAGAATTGCAACATTTGACAACAAACTTGGAAAAAATACTTTAAATCCGGTCGCTTGAAGATGGAAACTCCAGAAGAAGTTAATATTTAGAAAAGGACAAAACAAAGTCTCAATTCTTAAAAACAGAGAGAGATATTAGGAAATCTCCCTAACAAAAAAAACTTTTAAAACAGACAGATAAGTACACAAAAGTTGAAAACAACAGTTTACGTTTTTTGGCAAAATAGAGATACTAGCAAACTTTCTGCTCATAAGCTATGGAGAGATCGATTGGAAAAACTTGAGATAGAATCTAAAATGATTTACATGATGTTCTTTTAAAGCAAATTTAAACTACCGATGTTATTTGAAAATAGTAAGTCTTGTACAAGTCAGAGTAGGAAGAAGATGGCTGCGATTTCAACCATTTGGAAACAACTTTAAAAGAAGACTTCAAATCCGAGAGCTCGTTAACAAAAAGATACTTGCAAACCTTCTCCTCATAAAGCTATTGGAAAATAGATTGAAAAAAATCGTGATAGAATCTACAAATAAATTTGCATATCGTTCTATAAAAGAAAATTTAATCTCCCAATAATGTTTGAAAAATACAAGGTCTTGTACGAAAGAGGGTAAGGAAGAAAATTGCCAAAATTTGCAATATTTGCAAGCGACACTGAAAGAAAACTTTAAATCCATTTACTCAAAAACAGAAAATTTAAAATCAAGAAGTTAATTTTTTTTTTGGTAAGGCAATCAAGAAGTTAATTTTTAAAATGGACAAAAACAAAGTCTCACAAATCTTTTAAGGAGAGATATTAGGAAACTTCTGAATTAGAGAGATAAGTATACAAAAAGTAAAAACAAAAGTTTTAAGTTTTTCGGTGAAGAACGAAATACTAGTAAGCTTTCTGCTCATTAACCTATTGACATATCAATTAATAAAACTTGTGACAAATTTGCAAAATTAGTGCTCATAAAGCTAACGAGAGATAGATTGGAAAAGCTTGCGACAAAATCTACAATAATTTGCATGACAATCTTTAAAAGCAAATTTAAACTCCCAATATTGTTTGAAAATAGTAGGCCTTGTACCAAACAGAGTAAGGAAGAAAATTGTCATCATTTGAAACAATTGGAAATGGCTTTGAAGGAAAACTTTCCAATTACTTTTTTAGAGAACTTAAAATCAAGAAGTTCATTTTTAGAAAGGACAAAACAAAAATCTCACAAAACTTTGAAACAGAGAGACATTATGTATTCTATTTAACAAAAATCTATTAAAACAAAATAAAATACAAAAGGAGAAAACAAAAGTTCTAAGTTTTTTGTCAAAAAACAAATATTTGAAAACTTCCCTCTCATAAAACTTGGATAGAATCTTAAATAATTCATGTTTTATAAAAGACAAATTAAATTGTCAATGTTGTTTGAAAATGGTAGATCTTGTATGGAACAGAGTAAGGAAGAAACTTGCCATAATTTGCAACATTTAAAAACCGATTTGGAAAGAAAATTTAAAATTGGTTGCTCTTTGATAAAGAAAAAACTCAATTTGAAAAGTTAATATCTAGAAAGGACAAGACAAAAGTCTCACAATTCTTAAAAGAAAGAGATTGTAGGAAATCTCTTTGACAAAAACTTTTTTTTTCGCTAGAAATGATTAAAAAAACATTTAAAACAAAGAGAAGTATATAAAATGAGAAAACAAAAATCAACGTTCTTTTAGGTAAAAAAGAGATATTTGCAAACTTACTACTCATATTTCGACCAAAAAAAAAACTTACTGCTCATATAGCTATTCAAAATTCGATTGGAAACTTTGCGATGGAATTTAAAATAATTTGCATGACGTTCTTAAATAGCAAATTTAAACTCCCAAAGTTGTTTGACTTGTAAAGAACAAATTAAGGACAAAAACTGCCACCATTTGCCACATTTGGAACACCTTTGACAAGAAAAACTTCAAATCCGATTACTCAAAGACAGAAAACTTGAATACAAAAAGTTAATATTTAGAAAGGGCAAAACAAAAGTCTTGACATATCCTGGAAAAATCTCTTTAACAGAGACCTTCCAAAATAGAGAAAAATATTCAAATGGAGAAAACAAAAGTTTAATGTTTTGGCAGAAAAGAGAAACCGGAAACTTACTCTGTTCATAAAGTTACAGAGAAATAGATTGGAAGAACCTATGATAGAATCTAAATACTTTGCATGACGTTATTAAAAGCAAATTTAAACTTACAATGTCGTTTGAAATTATTAGGTCTTGTACAAAACTGAGTAAGGAAGAAAACTGTCGTTATTTGCAACATTTGGAAAGTACTTTGAAAAGAAACTTTAAACCCCCTTACTCATTGACAGAAAACTTAAAATCAAGAAGTTAATATTTAGAAAGGAAAATCTCACAGCTCTTTCAAACAAAGATAGATGTTACGAAATGTTTTTAACAAAGAACTTTTAAAAAGAGATAACATATTCAAAAGGAGAAAATAAAGTTTGCAAAAAAAGAGATATTGGAAAACTTGCTGCTGAAGCAATTGAGGAAATAGATTCGACAAGCTTTTGATATAACAAAAAATAAATCTACATGCTGTTCTTTAAAAATTGCCATCATTTGCAACATTTAAAAACAACTTTGACGGAAAACTTCCAGTTTGACAAAAAAATTTAAATCAAGAACTCCTTTACGACAGTCTCAATTCTTTAAAACAAAGAGAGATTTTTACTTAATGTCTTTGAAAGAAAACTTATAAAAAAGAGATATATATTCAAAAGGACAAAACATAACTTAATTGGCGAAAAAGAGATATTTGAAAACTTGCTGCTGATGAAGCTATTACTAAAGATATTCGAAAAACTTGTGATCGAATCTAAAAAAATTTCCATGACGTTCTTTAAAAACAAAATAGTAAGAAAAAGACAAATAATGAGTCTTTTATAAATCAGAGAAAGGAAAAAATTTCATCAGATGCAGCATTAAAAAAAATGGCAAAGAAAAGCATACGTCGGTGCAAGATTTGCAGCAAAATGATAACAAGACTTGATCTGAGGATAAGCAATAGTAAAACATCATATGAAAAGGTACTTTCCCAAAATCCAGATACACTAAACAGTATGAATGTCAAGGCATATCAATTATGTTTATGTCACATAAGATCACCAAACAGGTTCACAAACCACAAAACTCTACAAACGAATCTAGTTACTCTCTAACAAAGAACTTTCTAAGCCAAAGTTTGATATTCAAAAAGTAGAAAACAAAAATCTTGACTTTTTACACGAAAAGATTAAAGAAAAATTCTTTACCAAAAAAAAAAGATTAAAGACAAATTATTTAGGAAATGGTGCTTTTGGTTTTATAATGCTCTAGGGATTTCAAAAAGGTTCGTGGGTGTTTCTGATATTCTAAAAACAGGGATTTGTTCAAATTACTGAACATAAAGCCAATGACAAACAGGTTAAACAAATCTGTGGGCTGATCTACCATAAATAAGCACGTGTTCTTTAAGAGCAAATTCGAACTCCCAAAGATGTTTGAGAAATAATAGACGCTGTACAAAAGAAAATCAATTCCATCGGTTGCGATGTTCGGAAACGAATTTGACGAAAACTTTAAATCGGGGTTACATTTCAACAGAAAATTTGTGGGAAATATTCCGAAATCTCGCTGCTTGTTAAAACATTGACAACTAGGTCCGAAAAACTTGCGGGATATGATTTAAATTCCAAAAGATGCACGAAACATAGTACGTCCTGGATAAATCATTGTACAGAACAAAGTCGGAAGTTGGTATACATCGAATCGCATGAAGATTTTAAGTTCTCACGACAAGATTTACCCACAAACGACAGTAAAAATCGTCACGCAGCAACACCCATTCTCACGAGCCAGAGCGGAAAAAGTTCAAGAAACTTACGAATCCCCCTCGAACTCCAGCAAGCCCTCGAATCCGCTACCCGCACGTCGTTTGCTCAACCTCGCCTCCGCTGCCACCAAGGGCGGCGTCCCGGTCGCCGAGCCCCGATCACAGTCCCGTTCTCCTCTCTCTCTCTCTCTCACTCTAGCCCCGACGCAGGGGCGTCCCGTCACCCATGATCGGCCGCACGCGGCGGAGCCAGACGCGGGGATCCGCCCCTCTCCGACTGAGCCGTAATCTGGCTCCGTCGAGAGAGGAAGAGGGAGCACAGACGACAAAGAAGTGAAGAACAGAGAAAGAGAAACACAGAGGAGGAGGAGGAAGAAGGAGAAGAGGAGGGGAGATATGATGCGACCGCGTGAGGGGGGCCTGTATTTGTAACGGGGAATTTAGCCTCGCTTTGCCGGCTGTACCAAATTTGCCCCTTCTCAAATAGGAAAGTGGGTTACACGTGCGAGGTCGAAACGGTAAATTCGGCAACGGCCACCTCCACGATAATTAATGCGGCGGGTTTGTTTTATTTTTTTTGTTTTTAAATATATTTTCCGTGGGTTCAATTTCAGAAGTGTCTCCGACTATCTATTAAAGCAGTAATTTTTCGATCCAAAAAAAAAAAAAAAAGCTGTGATTTACTGGCATTTTAAAGAAGTTTACAGAAGTACAAGTGTCAATTGGACAATTAATTAAGGCGGATACGCAAGGATATGTTCTGTTGATTACGAATTTGAAAGAAACTATGCAATCATTTGTGTAAATTTACTAATAATAGAAAAGAGAAAGTTACAATAAAAGATAAATGCTACAAACAATTCATAATTTTTGATCTAATGTGCAATATAATTTCTAAACTTTTAATTTATTCAATATAATCCTTAATCTGTAACTCAATGTATAATATGGTTCCTGAACTTTTAATTTGTTCAATATAAACTTTTAATTTTCCCAAATTTTTAACTTAAAAATTAAGGGACCACTTTTTTTGTTAAACTCGATATAATGGGATATCCAACTGGAATGCCACATGTAAAGTGCCTAGCTTTATACAGTCATTTTTGCAGCTTCCCTTTAACGATAAACATAAATATTTCGAGACATGTTAATTATCTGCTCTTAAGTTAAATTTCTATGTATGCTTATGAAACATAGCCAGTGGTTTTCTCCATATAACCTTATGTGCCTTGTTTGTGTCATTAGTGAACTTCTAAGTATTGCAGAAACTACGGCTTGTCCTTTGCATGTGAAGATGATGTCTTCAAACTCAAGTCAATTTGATCGATGGGCGGCAACTTCTGCTTTAGTAAAATTGCAAGTTGCCATATGAATGGAACAGAACCGAGCTTAGAACCAAATTAAGTAACACGCCATGTCAGTGCTTAAAATAATCCGAGATGCTTCCACGACATTTACTAAATCATTAAGCCTTGTAATATGCGGACATTGGATCAGATGCTTGAAGTTCAAAATATGCAAGTCTTGCTTTTGAAAGATAGGTATTTCCTAATTGGTGACATTTTAGCTAGCTTCGGAGAGCTACAGAATAGACCATGGTTCACGGAAATTTGAATAGAAATTGCTAAGCAGTAAGCAAGTGGCACTTTTTAAATTTCTTTCCCTTTCTTCGTTTGGCCATCCAAAAGCAAAGTTTCGGTCAGAAACAATCCGGAGATGGCGGGTGCGATGTCTGCATCTTTTTACCTCCCTGACATCTAATTTTACCAATCACTGAGATGCAACTTATCAACTGTTTGGAATCTTAGAAAAGATTGATTAATGTCGTATATCAGAAGGTAAGGGATGATTAATTGATATTATAAGTAGCTTAAAACGCACTAATTAATCAATCTATGATAGTTGCAGCGAAGAGAGACATTATCAGATGCAAATTGTGAGAACAAGAAGCAACCTTTATCCATGAATTTAACAATGGAACATGGAGAAGGCTCCGAAGAGTACAAGTTGTAACGATTCTTATTGTTATAGAATCGAGAATTAAGAAATACATATCAAAATATCCATAAGCTCATCGTAACATGAATTGAGCATTGAAACAGGATTCAATCCACAAAACTGTTGCCAATATAACATAGCCACAACATCTCCCAATTCGGAGCATTTCCGGGCGCACTCATTTGAACATCAACATTTTCCACTGTGCACTGGTGGTGTCTCTACCTCAACCCCTGCAAGAACCGACCCACGCTGCCTCCGCCACAGATGGATTCCACGTTGTTATGAAGTCAACGTCTTCCAGTGCGGTGATGGTCTCTATCTCTTGACCCCCGGGAGTGCCGACCCTCGTCCTCCCTCTCAGCCATAGGTGGTGGAGGAGGCGAGGGCTCGTACCTCGAAGGCTTCCTCTTGAAGTGCCTCTCGTCATCACTTGACTCATAGTCCACAGTACTGCTGCTCTTCCTCACTCCAGCAGTAGAAGCAGAAGCAGCCTTTACAGTGGAAGATGACTTCTGCTCATCGTAATACCCATTGGAGGAAGAAGAGACCTTGTGATGGGCTGATGGAGGTTCGGAGGATGATGAGAGTTTTCTCTTCTTGGAGAGTTCTCCCTCAGGGAAGCTGATGCGAGAGAAGACACTTGCTTTTTGTTTCCGGTCCATTGCTGCCGCCGCCGCCGCCGCTGCCGCCGCAGCTGTTGATATTGAAGATGATGGTGTGGGCTTGGTTGCAGTGTTGGTCTCTGAGGAGGGTCTCTTGGAGGAGGAGTGCTGGTGGTGGCGGTGGTCCTGGGAGTCCTGGGTGTGGTCGTGTTCGAAGTCACGGTCTCTGTGGTGCTCCGAAGACTTTCTCTTGGCAGGTCGTGGTGGTGGTAGTGAAGCTTCAATGTTGTCAGTGGACCGTTCAGATGAAGATCGACGGCGGCGATGATGATGTTCGGCAGCCGATGTCTGCGGGTGAATGGATGCTTTCTGCAACAGTTGAGATATAAAAAACTCTGATTAAACTATATTCCACCATTCTTGAGGAAAACGTTTCCTTTCTTTCCTTTCTCAGCAAGCTTTTTCTCATTTCAGATTTCTGACTATTGACTAAGATAAAACTAACGCCATGCACAGAGTTCATCTTTACAAGAAGATGAAACAAACATATAGGACTTGGCTAATTTTCCAAGGTTATGAAAACAAGCCAGCACAACCAACTCTCAGCTGTCGTTGCCACTTTCATTCCTTCCGAGATGGAAAACAAAAGGAAGGGAGACAAGCATTTCTGGTACAAATTCTCCAGCGACCCTTTAATCATATATACCTCGGGCATTCTAGGCCTTCATCTAAAATATATTCCTAAAATCGCATAGAAGATTGTCCATGCAGCATTATGAAATTGCATTTCAAAATGCAGATTAACCCAGTCCAACGTGATTTTTCTTTTCGCTAAATTTAAAAGTGGGCCTTGAGGCTGCAACCACTTCCCCTACATGACTGAGAAGACGAAGAATAAGACGACACCAAATAGCCAAAGCAAGGCCCACCAAAGTTGAGCCGAACTATCAAATGAATTAGAAACGATAGAGTCAATTTAAGCACAACCAAACTTCAAACAGCCCTGGGCCAACAAATCCAGTGAGAAAGTAGCTGATTAATGACTCGTATTTGTGCTCCCCCCCCCCCAAGGTTATTCTTATTCTGAGGCTCCATGAGAAATTAGGAAAGCAAAGTAGAAGAGGCACATTACACATCAGTCAATCCAGTCATTGAAAAGTGCATCATTTAGTTTTCGGTAAATTAAAAGGTTCCCTTGATCCTCATAGAAGCAAGAAGAAATCCACAACGTGCTCAGAAGGCAGTAAATAGTAAAAGTACAAGCTGGTGAGCGCACATGATAAAGAAATAGGACAAGAAAAGAAACATACAGATTTCAATTTCATCGAAGAAACATCGCCAGCACTACTGCTCATGGCTCTACTATATTCCCTGTCTCTGGACATCTCCCGGCTGCAGCAAGTTTATGAAACATGTCAAATTCCAATCACGTGACAGATAGCCACAATTTTTTTTTAACATAAATGGATATATGGATAAATATGCAACTATACTATGTTGGTACGGAAACTTAAAATTGTTAAAACAGAATATGAACTTTTGGATCCATTACTTCAATAGCTTTCATCAAACGATGCTGAACTTTTTTCAAAATAAGCTCTGGTTTTAGCAATAACCAAAGCTAACATTGAGTACAGGAGGGAAAGAGAAAGGAATTGTGGGAAAAGAGAAAGGAATTCAAGCAATTCTATCTATTTATTCAAAGTTCAGTTAACAATTCAAATCCCCCATCTTATGTCCTCATCTCCAATGACAAGAATTGCTTCTCACCATACAGATTTCATCTAATCATGTCACGAGCAAGATCTGGGAATGGAAAGATGATCTTTATCATAAAATGAGCAAATCATTCTCAATAACGATAACTTGAGCACTGCATCAAAAGAAGAAGATGAATAACCTTTCTCCTCGCCTCTCGTTCTCACGTTTCCTCCTTAAGTCAGCTTTTCGGGCCTCAAACTCTTCCCTGCTCATGATAGGAGGTGGAGCATTCATACCAACACCATATGCGAGATCCCTAAAGCAAAATAATCATCAGATTTATAGGCTCAACTTTATTAAGAAGAGGGAGACCCTGAGGCACAACCGTATCCTTGAGAGAGAGAGAGAGAGAGAGAGAGAGAGAGAGAGAGAGAGAGAGAGAGAGACCTGTGTGGTGGCACAACAGGCATCATGTAGCCAGGAGCGCCAAAAGGATCCTGAGGCATGACTCCTGCAAAAGGCATGTCTAAATGCCCCATTCCATATCCCATATACGGCATCCCACCACCATAAGGGGCCATGAATGCATCCATTCCAGGCTGCATGCCATTCCAATATGGGTTATACGTAGAAGCACCCAGAGACATCATGTAGTTCTCAGCAGCCAGATCTTGGGCAGTTCTCCACTGCATGTCTGCAACTGAGAAAAAAAAACGTATGAGCCTGAAGATTATGTCCAAGTAATAAGGCAAAAGCCCTTCAATTAAAGAAATAGCTAAATCAGCAATGCTTAGAGCTTAAGACAGACCATTGACAGGCATACGAACTTTCTTCTTCTTTTTCTTTTTCCCTGCAAAAGGAGGAGGATAAAAGAATCATGAGAGCAGTGTTATGAAACGCTTCACTTCACACAAGGAGGAAGACAGACTAATCACAGAAAAGCCTTTTGTTTAAGGGAAAATTCATCCATTCAATCTGCAAAGGAATAGCGCATATTCAAAGAGAAAAATCTAAGCGGTTTTAAGTTCAATCTCCACAAATATTGCGAGCTAATCTCAAAAGTCAATCTTTTCCAGAGACAAGTTCAACTCCAATTAGTTGAGGGTATTGGCAACCAAGTGTTCTCCAGAAGAATAGCAAAAATGATCCTCAAATAGTCTCCATATAATCAAAACATTAGTTGCACCAGTCACCTGCTTCACTAGTGGCCACCTTCTGCTGCACCTCTTCCTCAGCTTGAGGAGCACTACTTTGCGAAGGAGGCTCCCTCACACTAAATGAATCGTGAGTAGCTTCAGATACATCAGCTACTTTGACGGTCTTTGCTCTCTCTGAGGTTTCCTGAGGAGCAGTAACAGTTTGAACCTGCTCCATGTTGTCCATCTTCGGAGATACTTCAATCAGAGGCCGATTCTGGTCTCCCTTCGATGCTGAAGACATGGTAGGCGACGGCATTTTAGGCTGGGGGTCTCGAGCAGACTCCATATCTGGCAAAGAAGCTCATAATTTGGTCTCGGAAAGATAACATCAAATCAAGCAAGATACTAACTGTACTAACCACAATAGTGTTACAAACCTTGAACCTGAAAAGTGCTTCCAGCATTCTCAGCACTGCTGTTACCAGACTCCATAATACGGTTGATCGTATCACGGAGTGTCTTGTTTGGTAAAAGATCGTCTGCCAATATGTTAGAGGCTCCACAAACACACATTGACTTTGAAATTATGTAATCCCTAATACCTGCATAGAATTAGAAAGGTGCGCTTGCAATTATAGATTGTGGAAACAAGACAGTAGATCATAAAAGCACCCCCCAAAAGAAATGGAAAGCATCAACGAAAATCAAGCCAAATTAGTGAAACAGCAGGAACATCACCCCCCAAAGATCTATGCTCTACTCATATATACCACCTAGACACGGAGAAAGCCTAGGAAAGCCAAAAAAAAGAATTGACACTTACATTTATCACAAAAGCTCTTAAAGCAACATTTGCTGGTCAATACAGCATCCTTCATCACTTCCTTGCACAATGGACAGTGAAGTTCAGGAGGTAGATCACCAATAGACCGTGTGGATGGTAATCCCTCAATTTCTTTCTCAAAAGCAGCCCTGCTTAGAAAGATTATCATATCATTTTGTTACAAGTATGCTCCAAAGAATTAAGGTGACAACCGCAATTAAGGATATCTCACTCGTTTGGCTTCAGAATAGCAACAGCCCCACTTGGCAATGCATACGAGCCATCTGGGTTCGCCATCAACATTGACTTAGGGATGCCAGTTGGCGGCTTCACTCTTTTGATGTCATAATTGGGATCGCCATTTGTAGGGCAGTGCTGAATATAGTGACCTTTTGCCCACCACAAAAAGAACAAACATATTCAGGGCGAGTTAATGACCAAGCTTCTTCATTCAGTGCACATAGATCAACGCAACGGACATACACAAACATGGGAAATCAACATACCAGGGACATTGCATCGATGGCACACATAGCCCTGTGGAGGCGTTTTACGCTCCAAACCTACATTATTCAAGACAGATACACAATCCTGATAAGCCACCATGTCCACGCGACAAACAGAGAGGGCTACACACAGTCATGAACATATCCTCCATTATTTCAAAGCTAAAAATTCAAAGACCAAATGGAAAGAAAATTACCAAAACCACGTCCACCCATTCGTCCACCCATCCCCCTTCCAAAACCTCTTCCAGGGCCAAAACCTTCAGCACCTTGACTGCACATCACATTCAATGCCACAACTAAGATTAATTCGAAACCGTTAGCCAAGAACCAAGTTGCTTGAAGCATAAAAAAAGCAGAGGCACCTCACCGCTGCCAGTCCAAGGCGGGAGTATTTATCAAGGCTTTAATCTTGTTCTCTTCATCAGCTTTGTTTGTTGGTGTAACATCTGGAATTGGATTGCTAGATTGGACTGGGAGCACTTCAGGAATTGCATAGAGATCATTTCCAAATTCATCCCATTCAGAATCTTCCAGATGCTGTAAAGTTGTATGACAAAAATGGTTATGGGAACATGCAATGGTTGTCCGTGCAAGCTAAGAAATGACCAAGGCCATAGCCACAAAGAAGAAAGCTTACACTTTTTACAGCAGATGAATCGGCACCTATAAAGCTACTCTTCTCAGTCTGAAAATCCACTGCATTATTTTCCACCTTTGGCCTGCATAATGAAACTCCAACCAACCTCAGAACTCGTCCCCCAATTCGAATGCAATATCTTGATATTACTAGTAACACAGTTATTATTTAGAAAAAGTAACAGAAGCCTCCAAAGCACTATGCTAGATTATCTTTTTGCTTTTATCTTACTTTTTTCTTTTAAAACTGAGAGGGATGGATGTAGCATGTGATGTGTGTACATTACAGAAAAGAACAACATTATTCGGGAGTTTAAGAGTTTGAAGCAGTACTCTTGTTCAGTGACAATGGGCAATCGAGGCCGTCCAGGAACCCGACGAATTAATACAGATGTATTTTTTGGAATCAACATAGCTTCATCCTGATACTCTGAAATTTGAAAACGGTGACAAATGGCTATAAAAATTGCAGATGTATAATCCATGCAATGAAGATAAACTGCCAAATAAAAATCCCAAGACGAACACCCTCACAGAGCACCCTCACCTATGACCCAACTACCCCACAGCCAGCCTCAAACCAGTCATCAGCTCAGCCACTAGAGGCTCCTCCACAGAGCTATTTTCCCCTCAAATATCAAATTAACAGATATTGACCGTGGAGAAAGTACTCTCCTCCCGCAGCCAGCATTAACTAATCATCAGGTCAGCCATTAAAAGCTCCTCCACAGAGCTCTTTTCCCCTCAAATGTCAAACTAGGTGATGTTAATCATAATGGATGTAAATTTACCCTCCTCCGCCGCCCCCCCCCCCCACCACCAAAAAAAAACCAATTCCCATGCAAATTATACCACTGCACTTCCTAGCACTAACTACAAAAGCACTACCAATCGGTTCATTAGACAGAAAGCCTCAGGATCAGCAGGTATTGCAACCTCAGGCCAAAACCCAGGCCATAAGGTCACGAATACCTCACTCACAATCATCTCAGCCTCAACAAGTTCAGCATAAACAACACCAATACTAGACTCAAAAGGCCACACAGACAGCACCCCACTAAACAGCTCTCTCCAAACTTAATAGGCTTAATTGTTAAAAATTGTTAATTGATTCATGAAGCAAGAAACCAACCTTCATTGGTTTGAGCATTAGTTACCACGAGGTCGAAATCAGTGCCCCTGCCCAAGTGCTTTGATTCGAAAATTTTTTCTTTCAAGACACCAACCGATATAAATGGACCGTCCATAGGAATTGAATCGAAATCTCTTGCACTCTTAAATTTATAATACACCGCCATAGAAGTATCTTTTTTTTTCTTTTCCTTCTTTCTGAATGAATCAAAAATATGCACAAGAACGGAAAAATCGCCCCGTAAGAACGATGATCAAAGGCCTCTGGAAAAAAAAAACAGGGCCTGATAATTCAACTAAAGATTCAAAAAGACAGTACAGGATTCTAACAACACTCGATAATTTCTTTTTCCGCCTCTCTCCTCTTCAGGGGAAAACAACAAAGGCCGAACCAATCGGGTGGGGCTTCTACAGCTTCTCCGCTCCAATCCTCGTAAATCCAGCCTCGAGTTCGACGAACATCCAACTCCCGATCCCCCCCCCCCCTCGTTGACAATCGGGGGGATATCAATAGCCTTCTCCCTCCGATTCCCAGCCCGATCGGATCAATACTCCACAGATCTCCACCGATTCCGCCAGAGCCCCCCTTCTTCGGACTCCGAAAATCCCCAGCTACGATCGGAAATCCAAGATCTTCAACACACGGATGAGGCCCCTCGGTTCCTTCGCACGAGCCACGCGCAGGCGAGATCCGAACAACCTTCGATTGGGGGCCACGG
Organism: Syzygium aqueum; assembly: GCA_031216185.1. NCBI lineage: Eukaryota > Viridiplantae > Streptophyta > Magnoliopsida > Myrtales > Myrtaceae > Syzygium > Syzygium aqueum. The sequence continues at coordinate 3,839,096 of CM062235.1, read as the reverse complement.
CTCCTTCGACAGCTTCCGGGGGCGATGCGATTGACGGGAGATCGAGCAAAGCTTCCGCCGATGAGCGATTGGCTCGAGATGAAATCTAGGGTTTCAACGCACCGGCAGATGAACCGATAAGACGGCGAGAGAGAGAGATAGACGAAGACGAAACGAGTGGAAGTAGGCAAATACGAAAGCTGTGGACGTTTCGGGCGCACGCAATTACTTTGTCTCGCTGGCCTAATAAAGCGTCCGAGACTAGGGTGAAATTACGGTCATGCCCCTAGGGCCCCCGACCTCCCCTTGGTGGGTTGATGGGCCTCGGGATTCTATTTTAGGTAATTAGAATTGGAGGCCCAGGCCCATATCGAGGCCCAGAGAACAGATCCTGCTCGTCCGTCTGAGGATTGATTAGAGATGAGATAGCATTAAGACGTGCACGCCGTTGAAATTGTTCTTATCGTTAGGAAATAATATAAACGTGAGAAAAACAAGTTATAAAAAGCGATTTATTGCCCGGAAAATCGAGTTTCCAATCCACGGGGTGAAATTCCCCTGCTCGTGTTGCCTCACATTCAGAAATCCAGAGTTCTCGATCACTTTTCTCGTATTTGATTCGTCTTGTAATATTGTGACAATTAATAACACTGTACCCGACGAAAAGGGGATGTAAATGGTTTGTATTGACCCCATTGGCGCAAAAGCTTGGAATTAAGTTGTAGTGAACTCTTATTTTATATTTGGGGTCTGTTTAGTAACGTTTCTGTTCTCAAAAATAATTTATGTACTGAAATAGTTTTTCTATTTCTATTTTCTATACGAGTTTCTAAACCAAAAAACGTGTTTAGTAACTACACAAAATTTCTATTCCCGAAGTAGAAAAAGAATAAAAATGCATTTTGTAGGACACTAAAAATTTCTACTCTTAATTTTTTTCATTTGAATATAAAATTATCGGTGGAGACTTAAAGATTCATGTTTGGATAAAATTGGACTAGAAATAGAATAAGAATATATTATAATATAGAATTAGATGACCTTAATATAATCATGAAGAAAATTACTCCTTATAGACAAAGCAAATACCAGGTGATGGTTAAGGAAATTGCAGTTTAAGGGACTTAACAATTCTTATTTGGATAAAATTGAACTAGAAATAGAATAATAATATATTATGATAGAAAAGTTAATACAATCATAAAGAAAATTACTTCTTATAAACAAAATAAATACTGGGTGGTGATTGAGGAAATTGCAATTTAGGGTGTATGATTTCAGGATTTGGGGTTAATGGTTAGGGGTTAGCGTTTTAGGATTTTGGTTTTGAGATTTAGGGTTTGGGTTTTTGGGTTTTTGGGTTTTGGGTTTTGGATTTTAGGGTTTAGATTTTAGAGTTTCCGGTTTGGGGTTTTGGGTTTTGTGTTTCGGGTTTTAGGGTTTGAGGTTTAGGGTTTAGGATTTTAGGGATTCGGGTTTTGGGTATTGGGGTTTGGGATTTAGGGTATGGGGTTTGGGGTTTATGGTTTAGGGTTCGGGGTTTTGCATTTTAGGATTTAGGGTTTGAAATTTCAATTTTAGGGTTTAGATTTTAAGGTTTCGGGTTTGGAGTTTTGGGATTTAGGGTTTAGTGTTTTGAGTTTTGGGTTTGGGATTTTTGGGTTTAGGATATGAGGTTTAGAAGATTTAGGGTTTAAGGTTTTTTATTTTAGTGTTATGGGTTTGAGGGCTTGGTATTGAGATTTAGGGTTTGGGGGTTAAGATTTAGGGTTTTAGGGTTAGTATGAGAATATCCTGTGAAAGAGAAAAAGTTGATTTTGTTTCTATCTTGTTTCTCTTTTTGTTTCAGAAATAGAAAAATGAATTTTTTTTACTTCTTATTTCTGTTCTTGAAAACAAAAAAACTAATTGATGTTATTAAATGGATTTTTGTTTTTTTTTTAATTTCGGGGAACAAAAGAACAGAAAAACAGATAAACAGAAACATTACTAAACAGGTCCTTGGTGATCTTGAAACTTATTGATACGAATCCTCGGTATTGTCGCAAATATAAAGTAAAAGAAAAAGTTGGCCCGTCCCACCAAAACATTTGGATTTCATTTCATTTGTTATTTATTTTTCTTTCTCCACTCATTAATGCGTTTTGCATATTCATTCATTTTTAAGCCTCTTCATATTATGTGAAACAACAGTAAAATAGACAATTTGATTTGAGCCAACCAGCCTTATGCTCTAAACAAACTGAAACCCTATCATTCCTCGTTCCAAATGAACCTAAATTAACTCAAGTCGTTTTTCTCAATTATACAATTCAATTATTTTATTTCGACGATTCTTTTGATATTAAAACCCCTACCTTTATTTTGGACCAAATTAGGTAATCCTAACTCATAGTCCTTTCTACCCACCTCCTTTCTCCATCATAATGAGTAAGAAGTGTCGGATGTTCATTAAGTTGGTTACCAAATAACAACTATGCATGTCCTTTAATAATACACACTAGAAAAATGAAATAGGCCGAGGAAAAACAAAAGAAAAGTGAAATGTCAAAGTGGTGCAAAACTTCATGGAAGTGGCAACTATTCTAACGAGATGAAGTGATGAACCATTATAAGAATCATGATTGAGATTATTTGAGTGGCCACAAAGAATTAATCAAGTGTTTTTTGCTACAATTATGTTTTCCCTAATTCCATAAATAGATTTGCAATAGTATTATATTTATCGGTTCTTGTTTTATCTTCATTTTTTTTACCATTTCCAGCTCTCTAATAATTGAGAAATCACTTTAAATAATTTCTAGGGTTAATATCACAAAAAAAATCTCAAACTGATATATTTGTGACAAATTTACTGCAAAATAATTTTTTGACCATAAAAAATCACAAACCGGTACACTTATGACAAATTTACCTTTCTTTCGTTAAATTTTTCGTCAAATTGTTGAGTTGGATGACACGCGGCAATTAACAGGTGTACCAGTTTAGGGTTTTACCTATTTATTTATCACGGGTTTAACAGTTTGTAGTTTTTTTGTGATATTAATTTAATTTAATGGATGGTAAATTTATCACAAGTGTACCTGTTTTGGATTTTTTGTGGTAAAAAAATTAGTTTTGAATAAATTTATCACGTGTGTATCAATTTGGAGTTTTTCGTGGTCAAAAAATTAACTCGAGGTAAATTTGTCACCAGTATACCTAGTGTACCAGTTTGGGGTTTTTGTAATAATAATCCTAATTTCTCATAGCAATGTAGATATGACATGATTTTTTTTCTAAATGAATATGCTGTCAATGTTCTATTCGATTGAATTAGGGCATATTTGGTAGCTAGCCAAATCGTGCATGATTCTATTCTTTTGTTTCATAGAACAAAAAAAGAACAGAAATCCGTTTGATAAATTTTTTGTTCCCGGGCACAAATTTGTTCTTAGAATTAGTTTTGGAACAGAATCAAGAACAAATAAATAAAAAGTTGATTCCTAATTCAAGGAACAAGAATTAGAAATAGAAGAGAATTTTTTTAACTTTTTCTTCTTTCCTTTCTGATTGTGTCCGGTTCTACTTCTTTCCTAGCCTGTGGCCGATGCCTAGTGAAGGGAAGGATTGGGCCATCGTCAGATTTGGCAAGGGTCGCCCTCGCCGCCCTTTCCAACCCTTGCTCGAGCCAGGGAGGGCAGCCCTCGCTAGCCACGGCCAAGAAAGGAGAGAAGAAAAAAAGAAAATAAATATTAAAAAATTTAAAATATTATTGATAAAAAAAATTTACACGGTTACCAAATGCATTTATAGTATTTTTTTTATTTTAGAAATAGAAATTTTGGGTTGTTATCAAGTACCTTTAAATATTTAAAAATTATTTTTGAGAACATAATAAAAAAATTAATTTCTAAATAAAAATTATTTTTGAAAATAAAATAATTATCAAACGTATACTTAGTCAACAAAAACACAAGTACAAAAGGCACGTGGAGAAAGCGAAACGAAGGACATTTTCGCACGGCACGGATTCACAGAACAAAGAACGGTCGCGTCAACTAAATGCAGAGTAAGTTTTGCTATCTTACGCAAAGAAGAATGGCTTTTATAACTCTGGTTTTATCGGGGACCCTTTGATGGAAATTTGCCAATTCGAGAGACTTGTTAGCAAATTAGGGCAAATTCAGGATGGACGGACGTGATGGGGCCAACGACGAGACAGCAACATCGAATCATCAGTATCATCACGGAGTGCCCGATTGGTTCGTCAGTTGCCGCCAACAGGACTTTCCACCTTTTTCTCCGGAAAAAATTATCGGCTTCGTTGTCAGGAAAGTTCACGTGCAAGCCGATGATTGAATACTAGCAACACTGAATCTTTTCCTGCAAACCTATGATTGAATGCTAGCAACACTAAATCTTTTCTTTATCTCCATTAAACAAAAGGGGGGGAGACCACCGATTATTATTACGAGGATATCCAGATCGGGGCATAATTACTTCGTATTGCCTGTGATACCAAGATTTCAGATTGGCAAGCATGTTATTATTGCTACGTTAGCTATCGGAAAATCTCTTCACACGATATACGTGATTATTGTAAAGTGTATATGTTACTTTGCTTAAATACATGATTATGATGTGCCTTATATACGTGAGTTCTTGTCCATATAATCAATATATAAGCAATGCGGCAAGTAGGGGTGTCAAATTCACCCAACTCGATCCGAACTAAACCAAAATTTGTCGAGTTGGGTTCACTTCCAGTTTGAGAAATAGATAAAAAAACTAGTACATGTATAGTTTCGATTCGGGTACCAAAACCCAAATCAAATCGAAACTCTTTAAATCATATATTATCTTCCTCCCATAGAGTGCCCTCCTTCTAGTCTCCTTCACCGTTGTCTTTTGCACCTTTGACTAGAACCAAACCGTGTTTTTTAGTTCGGGTACTCTATAGTTTGAGTCGCAAACACACATGTACCGAACATGTTCAGAACTTCGGGTCGGTTTGGGTATCATGGAAAGGCAAGCCAATCCGAATCAATGACACTGCTAATGGCAATAACCTTTCCAAGAATATAGTTTATAATGTGAATCGAACCCACGATCTCGTAGAAATAAAAGATGATTGGTAATCATCTTGATGGCCCCGTCTATAAACGGTGAGGATCTCGCACTTTGTATGAAATGTCTAAATGGAGGCATAATTAGTTCACAATACCTGTAATTAAGGTTGCCGAGCATGCCACTATTGCCTCCCCGAGATGTTAGCAATCAGGAAACTACTTCACAAAAGATATGTGACTATTGCAAGTGTAAATTTTGCTTCGCTTAAATACATGGTTATGATGTGCCTAATATACATGAGTTCTTGTCCATACGATGGTTTAAACTTTTGACTCCGTTAATATACAGGCAACGTGGCAAGTAGACATGTCAAAAGTATCCGAACCAAAATTATCGGGTCGGGTTCCTTCCGGTTCGGGTAATAAGTTAAACAAATTGCCACATAAACAATTTCAATTCGATTTGATTTAGGGCACTTTAACCCAAACTGAATCGAAACACTTTAAACCATACATTTTCTTCCTCTCAGAAAATGCCCTCCAAGAAAGTCTCATTCATCATTGTCTTTTGCACTTCGACCCGAACCGAACCCTCCTTTTTAGTTCGGATCACAAAAGCGCATTTCTTGAAAATGTTGGAGTCAGTTTGGGTATCATGGAAACCCAAATTCATCCAAACCATTGACATCCCTAACTAATCATATCGATGGTATGGTCTATAAATGGTTAACTTGTGCATAATTAATTATTTTTTGGCCATGGAGACATTAATCTTCTCCATCAACATCATTATTTCGGTTCTTTCACCTTCAATCTTGGAAACAGCTTCGAAAAAGAACAAGCAGGGGTCGCAAATCACAATCGGATTCATCACTCATCATCGCCTAACAAAGCTCTAAATTTCATTGACTGCATAAAAGTGCGCGTAATGACCACCACGTAGATCGACAGTGATGTTGGGCATCTATGATTCTTTCTTTAAGGAAAAACTCGAATTTTCTTTTCACTCTGTCCCGTCGGTTGTACTGATTTGGTATAAAAAAAAGAGATATAAGAAAAATATGCAGCAAAAGTCCTAAATGTTTAGTCTAATGTGCAATTAAGTCATGCGCGTTTGAATATGTGCAATTGGATTCTAAATATTTTTTTCTTGTTGGGTGCAATATAATCGTTCTAGGTGAGCTAATGTGCTTAAGCGGCACGCTGAAATCTGCCATAGCGGTTTTGAGTTTATTTTCACATATGCGGTGCTAAGGTGGCATTATGTCAGAAAAGGTCAAAAAATAAAATTTCAAAAAATAAATAAATATCAAAGAACTTAGGGAGTGAGGATGTCCCCCAGTGTCGCTAGTAAGGGTCGACGACTTTCATCAACCATAGGTGAGAGCTCTTGAGCCCTTGGCCAGTTTTGGCTATGGCTTGCATGCCCTGGCCAAGGCGCCGACAACATGGGGTAACACAAAAGCCTTACCCAACTTATGGTGCTCTCTCTCTATTTATTTGATTTTTCTTTTTTGAAAAATGGTCTTTTTATTATTTGCAAATTTTTTCTTATTTAAGACTAACTTTTTGTCTAGCATGGTACCACAGCAATGCCACGTTAAGACCATACATGTTTGAAAATTAAAAGAGCAACTTTTCGATTGCGAAGTGTCATGTCAGAAAGTTTATTTGAGCGATTACTGAAAAGACTTTAGGATTTGATTGCACAAATTTATTGCACGTTGCACCAAAAATTGAACTTTGATCCAATTTTCCAAAGAAACAAATTATCTTGTTGCAATGCAATGACAGCATTTACAACCGTTACCATCTTCCAACGCTCAGCGGACAAAGACATGGACACGGGCCCTCAGATTTAATATATCATATTGGTGAAAATTCTAACCAATTGGGCTTTTTATAATCGGACCAAGAAATTAAAATCAGAGTTCAATCAGTTGATTGGTTGAATAGTGCATGGTCATTGTTTGCAGAAGTTATCCCTTTCTTAAATATTAATGCATGGTCACTCTGAAGATCCCATCACAAGTCCCTGCACCCAGTTCAGTGAGCTAATGAAGAAATGATTCAATAATCCGAGAATTGTACACATGATGATGTAGAAACTCATCATTTTGAAGAAGAAAACACAGCCCGCTTTCACATTTTCTCCTTGAGCGCTAATCCGTCATCGAGCTCTAGAAACTTATTCACCCACTCGAGCCCGTAAGACCCTTCGGTCGTGAAGTCAAAGAACTCGTCCGTGTCGAAGTCGACATCTGAGAAATTCCCGACCGCTCTGTCAGCTCCCTTCTCATCCGCTCGAGCAACTTCTTGGGACGTGGGCGGAGAAGTTTCTCGAGGAGCGGGGACGGTTTTATTCTGCGGTTTCTCTTCATGGTTTATTTTTTTGCTCAAATGAGAATTCCAGTAGTTCTTAATCTCGTTGTCGGTTCTACCTGGAATCCTCCCAGCAATCAAAGACCACCTACACAAACAATGCCACAGTGTCGTGATTAGTCGATTGCTTTAGAGAAGTAGACCATAAGCATGGTACGAAGAGAGAGAGAGAGAGGAAAAAAACATCACATCGTCCAAATTTAGACCAACCTGTTTCCCAGAAGCTTATGAAGCCTAAGAATCAAGTCCTCTTCTTCATCTGATATATTGCCTCTCTTGATGTTGGGCCTCAGATAATTCAACCATCTCAATCTGCAACTCTTCCCACACCTGTTCAAGCCTGCAAGAAGAGCAAGAGAGAAATAGGTCATCAACTCTATCAAATTCAACACAGCACCCGTGAAAGAATCACAATGCAGTTGCTGAACAGATGGGCACTATTAACTTTTTATGGTGATGTTGTGAATTAACTAATTGCTGATGACAACTGACCTGATTTGGCTGCAATAGTCTTCCACCTCTTGGCCCCATGGACTTCAATGTACTCAGAAAGCCTCCTGTCTTCCTCAGCTGTCCATGCCCCTTTCTTCATCACCTTTTTAGCATAACCTTCATTTTTTGGTGCCATAATTTAGAGAGAGAGAGAGAGAGAGAGAGAGAGAGAGAGAGAGAGAGAGTGGTCTGGTAATTTGGGGAAAAGTGGGTGCTTGAGAAATGTTTACTAATTATTGGGAAACTCGAGACGCGCACGCACTGAGAGAGAGAGAGAGAGTGAGAGAGAGAGAGAGAGAGAGAGAGATTGAAGACAGTTGAGTTTGTGGGAGTGAGTGTTGGGATGGTGGTGAAAACAGTGTGTAAGAGAGTATAAAAAGCATGGAGATTCAGGTGTTTGCTTGAGAGAGAGAGGGAAAGAGGGAGGGAGGGGGGAGAGAGAGAGACCTTGAAGTTTGAAGGGTCAGTGGGTGAACCTATCTACCCTTCCAAAGGGAAACAAATGCAACAAGACAAAATAGAGAGACAAGGCCATAAGAATATCTCTCCAACTACCAGTTCCATACAGTTGCGATGTGTGAAGAATGGGAAGTAGAGAAGAACAATCGTTCCTGGGGATGTGTTTGAAGTCAACGGACGCAGTTCCGCTCACACGCAGCACTCTGATTAAGATGATCATTGAATAAGATAAGCTATCACACTAGCTAACTCCCAATACAATTCAATCCCCACTACAAAAGGCTGCAGCTTGTTTTCCTCAGCCATTTCATACTGTCCAGGAGGTCAACATCGTGGTCCTTGATTCGCTGTTTTCTTCTCTTGGTTTCCTATTTCGGGGTAGTTATCTCCTTCCAAGAATTCTCCGTAGTGAGTGTCGCGGTATGTATAGTAATGCAAATGATAATTCCTAATGTTGGGTCAGAAATCCATGTTAAGAACGAGATGAAGGGTTGATTTGCTTGTAGAAGGTAATGGTTGTAATTTTTCCTTTATGCCTTTTGATATGACCAAGTATAGCATAACATAGATCCTGTCAAAAAAAAAATTACACAAGCAACTTTATGCATCATTGATTTGAGAGAGCGGATTGTTATAATTCTTAAAGAAAGGTTACATTTGTTTCACGAAAAATGTTACATTTCTGAAAAATATTTTCTAGTGTTTGGCCGAAATCGGAAAATATTTTCAGTTGTTTGGAAAACAAAATCTGATTTGATTTTCCTAATTACACATATACTAATTAGACGCTAGTGACTTGCACACGGGCAGCCAAAAAATTAGGCATGGGCACCCAGGTCCAGCTTCAATGAACCCTGACCTGGGCACCAAGGACTCGGGCACAGGCACTTGGGTCCCAAGCAAGAGCATAGGCACCTATCCTAGGTCCACAGAAGCCGGAACCAAAAACCTAATGCCCTTGTACAACTTCCTTATGCCCTAGCTTGGGTCCATGGAGGCCGAGCCTGAGGGCCCAATGCCCAGCCTTGGTCCACAAAGGCCGAGCGAGGAACCTCGATGAACTAGGTTCGAGCCTAGCATCTATGGACTAGGGCATGGGCGCCAGGGTTCGAGCCTTGACCTCAATGGACCTAGGCTTAGACGCAGGATCTTGGCACAGTCACTCAGGTACTGAGCCCAACCTCTATGGACCTAGGCCCAGCCTCGATAGATCCAGGCACAGACATGGGCATCAGGATCTCGAGCCTTGCCTTCGATAAATCTAGGGGTGATCGGTTTCCGGTCCGGTCCAGTTCCAAGGTGGAACCGAGAACAGGATCGAGAGAACTGACTCCCAATTTTGGGAACCGTAGACTGAACCGATTGGTTCTAAGATCGGGAACCGAACTGGACCACCGGTCTGGTCCAATGGAATCGGTCACTTAGAGTTTAGTTTTTTTTTTTTTGAATTAAACACTTAAGGTTTGATTCACATTTTACTAATTTTTGTTAATGAATTTATGTCAATGAAGTTCACTTAGGGTTTAATTCACATTTTACTAATTTTTATCAATGAATTTATGATAATGAAGTTCGCTTAGAGTTTAGTTCACATTTTATTAATTTTTTTAAAGAAAAAATAATAAAAATATATATTAAATAGTCGGTCCAGTCCGATCCGATTCCTCCTTGGAACCGGGAACTGGACCGCCTGGAAATCGATTCCGCTTTTAGGAACCGAGAACCAAACCGATAATCCAGAGAACCAGACCAAACCCGTCGGTCTGGTCCGGTCCGGTCCCGGTTTGGGCGGTCCAAGTTGCTCACCCCTAGATAGATCGGGGCCTGGCCAACGAGGACTCAAGCACCGAGGACACAAGCCCAAGCTCTAGGGACTCGAGCACGGGAATCGGGGCCTTGGAACTGCCTCGATCAACTCAAACCCTGTCACCGAGGACCAAAGCACCACTACTGCGGGCCCAAGCCTAACCTCAATGGATCTGGGCGTTGGTACCAGGAACCTAGGCACGAGCACAAGGATTGCAGGGCCGGCCTTGATGGACCCAAGCCCAGGTGTTGAGGACCCAATCTTGGACACCTAGGACTCGGGAACGATTTACAATGCCAAAGTATAGAATTTCTAGTTCAAGCGCCGATATATAGTCATATTTTGGAAAATAACTTTCGAATTTTTAAAGAAATCACTTTCCTGAGTTTAAGCATAGATTTTCGGTTGACTCATTTTCCTAAGCAATCCAAGCATCAAAAAATGTTTTTACGGAAAATATTTCTCACGAAATAAATGGAGTATAAAGATAAAATGAGACCACTTGCGTAAGATTAATAATATAACGTTCTCTTTACTTTTCCTATATTGAGATTGGATGAAATAAAATAAAGGGGTATTTTGATCGAATGAAAAGTGGACACGAAATGCGAAAGTCGGCTTTATATATTTTGTATAGATAAATGTTTTAGCCATCTCAAGTAAGCTTTCGATATCGAAGTTCTACTTTTATGGTTGTACTTTCAAAAACGCCTCCCGAAGATAAAACCCATCTTGATATTACTTAATTTCGGCACTAGCAAAAGATCCCAGTTGGCAGTGCTGTACGTAATTAGGTACGATTTCAATGAAATCCATCTGCTCAGTGGCCCCTAAGCAAAGTAGTAATATAATCAAACAACTTCCTCAATTATCGAACGCACAGATTACAATAATGCAAAAGAAACAAAACACTCATAATTCACCTCGTGAAGGATGCTACCAGCATACAATAATGAATATAAAATCCACGCAAGCACCTAACCAATTTTATTTTTATGGCCATGCATATTGAAAAATCGTGGAGAGTGATGACCCAATTTTTTATCCTCCAACTATAAAAAGATAATAACACAAACAATCCTTAAACTTTGATTCAACGTGCAATATAGTTTATGAACTTTTAATATGTTTAATGTAGTCCATAAACTTTAATCTAATATTCGATGTGGTTCCTGAACTTTTTTACATATTATGGACTAAATTAAACATGTAACAAAATTTTATTGACTGCGTTGAACAAATTAAAAGTTTAGAGATCGTATTATGCACTAGACAAAAGTTCCGGGATTATTTATGTCGTTTTCCTAACCATAAATTATTCAGCTATACATACAGTTAAAAAGCCTACTGAAAACATATTCCAGAAGGAGGCCTTTCATTGGCAGTAGGTGCCGCGAAGTGTGAATAATTTTAACGTCAATCGCGCATCTCCATTTACCAACTACGTGAACAAAAGATCCGTCGTTGATACTAAGTACTTAAACGACACCTTCAAGTCCACTGTGTGTGTACGTACATATATATATATATATATATATATATATATATTATTCCAGAAGATTATCATTAAAAATCAACTGTAGTAGATACGCCCGAAAATGGCAGCCTCGTATATATTAATTAACGATGCATGCAGCCCGCGTGGTCAATCGTGACCCATGAGCATGGGAAGAAGATGGAGCTGATTATTTTGGAAGATCTTCTTCCATCTAGAAGATTATCAGAATAATAATAAAAATAATAAAAACAATAATAATATAACGATGAAGAAAATATTGTTCCATTTCTGCTTTCTCCAATCATTTTTTTTTACTTTGGAAATGTAGCAAAAGGTGCAGTTGACTAGATAACGTACCGCATGTGAAACAAATTAATTTAGCGAAAGCATGTAGTATACAAATATCCCTCTTATGTTATTAAGAGGATTCCTCGTCTATTTTCATATAAGTGGCCTTCATTCATTTCTAGAAGGACGGAAATACTATTTTATGACTTTGCATATTGCATATCAACCCGCATATGTTTTGCGAATGATGCGAGAATTCAACAATCATTATTTTCGCCAAACACATTCAAATGATTGAATAGCCATGAAAATGCGATGGTTCATCGTCGGGACAAACGTATGGTGGAGAGCTTAGAAGGGTCATTGAAGTTAACATTCTAATGAATGGAGCAAGACAAGAAAGAAAGAAAACCTAACTTTTATTATAAGCTTAAAAGGGTCATTGAAACTAACATTCTAACGATAATTCATGGTTAGACCTAAGTATGGATGCGTTTGAGTAACATGAGCTGGGGTCGAGGTCAAGTTAGGCATGAATCGTGAAATTTATATTGCATAAAAATGTGTTCAAATGGGTCCGACCATTTTTTATCCAATCCAAATCCAACTCGACCCACAACACCCCTAGTTTGATAGCCTTGTTGTGTCCAAACGAGCGCATAGGGTGGCTGAGCATCTTGCAATGGAATAGATGTGGTGGACTCGCCATGGAAATGGGAATCACGTGGACTATGGAATCCAACTCATTAGTCTTTGTCGGGACTGAATTTGTACAGTCTAGAGAGAGAGAGAGAGAGATGGGACCATCTATGTTTTAAAAGAGCACTCCCGCAAGCAGATGAATGCATTTTGTGCATACACATTGCGCCACTTTTCCCCATCTTGGTTTCATTTGTGACCATATACTTCTATCATCTTTCCCACCATCCTCGACGATCTCGCCCGAAGTATTGTCACTAATTAAGCCCAACAAATCAATAGATGATTGTATTCGCACATGAATTTCGTTACGCTGTAAAGATTTGGTGACCTTTTTATATAACTTAAACTATATAATGTATCGTGAGATAGCATTATATATGTAAAATATTACGAGCCATCGTTAAACTTGATATAGATTCAAAATCATCGGTCGGGACATTGAGTTGTTTCATCTTAAAAAATAAATATTGGGCGCGTTATTCCACTTTTAAAATTATCAAATCGATGATTTCATGTAAGACCATGATCGATATTGTCCAATTTCAATGCGAGTTTAAGAATATTCTTTTGAGGACCATAACAACCGGTCTACGATCATTCCCAAAGCCCTATATGTGCCTTTAGGAAAAGGGATTTTATTAATTAGTGTGTTTAGGACACTCATCATTCAATAAAACAAAAAAGCACTCAAAGTTTCTAGAAGCATTGATTTTCTACGAAATAAGTGTATGGAAAAGTCTTAACACTTATCACGAAAAGTATAATTGAATTTTAAAACTTTAGAAAAGCGTAATCGAGTCCTAAAAATAATCGCGAAAGTCCAACTGGATTATAAAACTTTCAAAAAATGAATTCATGTCTCAAAATTTATTAAGTTAGTGTACTCAAAACCTAAAATTTTCAATATTTTCTGTTTGTCAATTTGGACGTAGTCAGTAGAATGACTTGATTGCACCAGTTGACAAATTTTAGGATTTAATTATATTTTTTAAAAATTTTATGACTCAATTATATTTTCGTAATAAATTTTAAAATTTTCGATTCACTTATCCCGGTATTCTAATATTTACATATGCATCATAATCGACTATTTTCAACAACGAAAAATGTTCTGATTAGCGATTTCGTCAACGAGCGCCCCGAGACAGGTCTCAAAGCAAATAATCAAAAAAAAAAATTCACAGTTCCAATACAGCGATCGTGTCGCGTCATGGGTAATCAATTCTTCGAAGAGCGAACCGTCCCTCGTTCAGAATACTTAACAAAGCGCCTTCCTTAATCCCCTATTCAATGTGCAATCAAAACAGGGGATTAGCGCATTCGAATAGGGATCCCGCACACGCAGTCGACTCAGCATCAGGCAATGCGCGGCGTGCAATCAATGTCTCCTGGCGTCGCTGGTGTCGAAACCATAGATTTCGGTGGAGCCAGCCTCGGCATTAATTAAACGGACATTGAAGGGTCTTATCCGAGATGGGCGTATTAATGGCGGACGATTGCTTTCGTTGACTGAAATTCCGATGCCAACTACCAGTCTATCTGACGACCGTGACCGAGACGCGTTCACTTTTCAATTTGTCAATGCAAAATCCACGAGAGATTCCAAGCAGCCACAATTGTTTAATTGCCGCCCGATGTTCGTGTCTAACCAGAGGAGAGGAAGAGAGAGATCGGCCTCGAGAACGTGCGTTTATTAAAATGGTGCTTTTTCAAGGACCACGATGGCGTTCGCGGTGGGTCTGATTTGTTTAATTCGCCATTTGCATAATGGTCTTGTCCGAGACAGCGACGGTCGGTCAAAGTCAGACCCTCGCGGACGACGACGGCGGCTGGAGGAAGGAAGGAAGGGTAGATGGGCGACGCGGAACGGGAGAGGGAGGGAGGGAGGGGAGGGTGGGTGCGGGGGGATGCGCACGCGAGCTGTCACTTGATGTCGCCTGGTGTTTTTTCCTTTTTTTAAACTGGTTTTTTTGTTTTAGGTCTTCCGGATCGGGACGAATCTGTTTTTGGTACTAAAATTTAATTCTTCTTAATTAGGAGGTACGCTGTAACTGTCCTTTCAGGGAGTATTGTTGTCTCCCCGTGAAGGGGTGAGCAGTGGGGATGTCAGAACCGAATAAAAAAATCAAACTAAGATACGAATCGAACCGAACCGAATCGAAAATTTCGTGCATTTCGATTCGGTTTCTGTTCGGATCATCAAAATAAATCAATTTTTCTTTTCGGTTCGATTCGGATCAAATCAAACTAAAATAAATACTTCAGTTTATGGCTATTTTTCCCTCTCTCTCTCCTTCTCTCTCCTCCCTCGTCTCTCTCTTTGCTTAATGAACTTGAAATCGAAAATCGATCCGAACCAAACTGAACCAAATTAAATTTTCGGTTCGGTTCAAGGGAGCACCCTTAATGATTCGATTCAATTTGATTTTCTCGAAAAATCGAATCGAATCGAACTATTTACGTCCCTAGCGAGCAACCCTCTATATGAATAAAAAAGACAGCCAAGATTTTCTTGTTTTTTTGGTTTTTGGTCAGAAAAGACAACCGAGATTACCCGGACTGGCAAGAAAGACCATGACACGAACTTTCGTATACCCGACACGTTCCCGTTCGAGGACGGTAAGTCCCGCGATGAAATGAACACGTGTCACGATCTCATGAGAGGAGACGGCAAGATGGGATCGTGTTTGGGTACAGCAGAATCTCGTCCCTTACTTCGTGTGATTTTGGGACATACATCATAACAGTCGCGGGAAGGAGTAGAACGGAAGGGAAGGCCACGCTTGACTTAACTATTGATGCTGTCGAAAACCAGGGCCGCAACCTTTTTCTCCCTTTCTTCACCGGACTCGTCGATGTGTCGATCATTCACTCATGTATCTTTGGAGTTATGGTACTATGCTCACAAATCACGTATCAAAAAGCAATATCCACTAAAGAAATGTTCCCGGAACACTTACTAAACATGCTTAACGAGAAAATAGTACACGTACGGCATTGAATCCCAAAGATAAGATTAACACATATATTCCAACATACGATGGCCTTTGATTAATAGTTTGACAATTGACCAATGAATGAGTCGACACCACAAATTCTCTCTCCCATCAAATCATGGACCGTGATATCCTCTGTTTGCTTCTCGAGCGAATTCAGAATTCCACGTCAAGAAATGCCATAGAACAGTACAAAAAGAGTAATAATGCAACAAACTAACTATTAAATACTGAGGATTACTCTTCTTTAAATTTTATTTGTAAGTCCCAATTCATGCTAGAGAAAGAATACACGAGTACAAATATCTCAATGTCCCAAGTTATCGGTCGCTACTTGTCATATTTATCAACCATAATCGATCCCTCGTGCTATAGAAGCTTTGCTTTTGAAGAAAGCGAAGCTTCTGTAACATTGCTTAAATACCAAGTTTTACCACCTTACTGGCACTCATTGCAGCTGAATTTTATTGGCTTAAACTACATAATAAACAACCTACTATAAAACATTTGCGGTCGGACCATAGAACCATGTTCTTTAGAGTCTTGCATTGCGAAGCTGTTGTGTCAGCACAGGGCGGACGTACTCATGGTAGCCATCAGGCACGACAGAGTCGTTTAGAGGATCCTTCCACGCTTCCTCGTAAAGCTTCGGATACACGTTCCCATCGTAGCGGCCAAGAACAGAGCCCAGGTAGTGGTCCGTGTAGTTAAATGCGTCAACAAGTGCAATTGCATTCGGACGAACCTAAAGTTGTTGAGGCTTATTCAATTAGCAATCATTTGACAGGTACATTTCTTGTGAACACGAAAAGATGCTGGTGTATTGTTTCTGACAAACCTGAGAATAAAGAGATCTGAGCTGTTCATTGGCCAAGGAAGCTTGCTTTGGAGTGATGCAACTGGCAGCCAGAAAATCTCCGAGATGCTTGTGGAGAAGATAGAGCGAATAAACGCTACAAAGTGTCTGCAGTTGTTCCTTTACCCCCTTTCCAGGTATATCTTGCTGTAATTTCTCAATGAATCTGGAAGAAAAAAAAAGATTGTCGTCGATTTCACAAAAACCAAGCAATCAATCGGAACACAGCTGATTCGTTACACTGATTTAATATATACATCACAAAGGCCACACGTTTCCACCCCCAAAAGACCAAATTTCCCTCTGTTCGGTTATCCTATGCATATTGTGATCAACTTCACAAGAATATAATGTCAAAACCTACAATTCATGGTTAAAAATTGTCTTAAATCTCACAAGCAACTTGGAAAACACTAGACATGTCAAAACATTGTGCTTAAATCTTGCAGCCTCACTTGTCTATTGTGTAAACACACAGAAAAAATAAATGAAACCGGATTTAAGACACTACAAAAGCTTCCTCGAAGGTTTTGCTTTATGTACACAACCAATTAACTACACAAAACCAAGGAATACATTCAGCTTTGCACTAAAAGATACTCACAAGTGCATGTGTGCATACCCTAGAGTAACTTCAGGTTTGAGAACTGTGCTTGAACAACTCACAAGGACAGTGATACTCACTTGGAAACAACAATCAATTGGCAATGAGCAGTTGCTGCCTCAACCAAATCAGCAGAGAGTTCTGCAAAACCTGTGCAAGAGAGAAGACAAGTAGAAAGACATCTCAGTTGTATTTCAATTCCATATTAAACAAATCCTGCAGAAGAAGTGCGATGTTCCTGAGTCTATACCTTGCAGAAAGTTTTATGCACCTCTTCTGCGTGAAGAGCTAAATATACCATCTAAATTCTGGATTTGCAATGACATGAATGTTTTTGCACCTTCGCAGTTTTATGTGCAAGTGTCTCGACCATGGTCACATAACAGGCAGCAGGAAAGCAGAATAAGAAGATGCAATAATACCTTCTTCTGGATTTGAGAATTTGCTAAGATTCTGCGCACAGGCAACTGACATCCTCAAGGCCCTTGCTTCAAATGCCTCCAAAACTACATTGGGCTTCAACCAATCCTCAACTGCAAGAAAAACATGAAAAGTGAAGTTGTGTCTGTCATTGCATAATGAAGGCATGTAAAGCAGCTCAAACCAGTAAAATCAGGTCAAAGCAAGAAACCACATTTGTTTCAAAATCTTATCAATCCCCTTCCCCAACTTTTCTAATCCCAAAGAAGGGGGAGAAGCTGTGGAGGCAATCTAATGTCCTGTCAGGCCTCAAATATACTGATAGGCATACTCATAACTCAGCCATTGTATCAAGCTGGTCACGCCAATATATTTGAACAACTGTTGATCGTCCGAACCATTCCTCCTATTCTACAACCTTCTCTATTTATATCAAATTAAAAAAATAAGTTCTTTTGCAATATCAAAAGGAACAATCTCACATAACATAGACTTTGTCAAAGTATAGTGCGTGTATGACATTGGTTTTATAGAAGCTCCAAATGGAACTTTGAGTAAGAAAAGTCTGAAGTTACCTCTTTGAGCACTGCAACGGCATTGCATGAGATGTTCCACCCGGCTCATGTACGCTGTTGAGCCAACAGGCTGTTTCCCAGAGCCCAACTGAGAAACAGTCTTCATGAGAAACCTTGCAACCTGCAGAGAAATTTTTATCAGCTCTTTGGTTGAAAATGAAAGACATAATAGAGCTGACATAATACAAGAACTTGAATGGCCTGCTGATGGAGCAACCTCAGCAGGTTATGCAAGGGATCGCCTAAGCAGAAAAGATACCTGTAAAAGCAGTACAGTATTGTCTCCTTCGTATGTACAGGCAGGGATATAAACTGCAAACAGTTCAGGAAGACCACTGCTACTCAGGTAACCGTGACCACCACATAGTTTTCTACACTCTTCAATTGCATCCTACCAAAGAAGTTTTTTTTCAGCAAAAGCATCCAACACTGCCGATTTCAGTTAATCTTTAACAAATAGCACACCAATATGTTAAGTACAAGGAAGGAAATGGTTGGAGTCCAAAATCATAAAAAAGTGATAGGAAGCCCCAATGCCTTATGAAATTAGCAATAAATAATGAAATACTTCTGTAGACCACATCTTCGTTGAGATACGAGTTACTAAAAAACAAAAGGATAATAAGTGGAAATGGTCAATTTAGATGCGACCATGAGAAAAAATAATAACACACTGCAGGCATTACAGGGCAGTAAATCTTCAAGCATAGATAACGATCCAACACTAAAACATCATGCATTCTTAACTTCAATTCCTATTATGCCCCAGCTTGTGTACTTGAAAAAATATCTTTTCTAGTATGTCATACCAGGCTTCTGCCATAAGCTGTCAAAGCTGTTCAGTCAATACTATAGTGTAATCAAGTCGATGAAAATATCTCAACATCCAAACCGTACCTAGAGTAACATAAAAACAACAAGGAAATGCAAAGATGAGATTATTAAAGGAGTGAAACAGTAACAAGCAAAACGAAACAGTAACAAGCAAAACAAAACAGGCCTTGAGCACTGTTTTGGCCCAGTTTGGAATTCCGTTACTGACCAATCAGATTTTCATGTTTTCTACCCTTTTCTTCTGTGGAGAGAGAGAGAGAGATAATAAAATACATGTGAATGTGATGGGGAAAAGGATAAGAGGTCAGAAAGTAACACGTACAGCAGTTGCAGAGGTTGTCAAAGATTTTAAACCAGCAGTGCACGCATGAGCCTCTGGCAATGTTGAAAAATCATTTGCTTGCAACCTTTGAGTCACATCCGTATATAGCCATTTCAACCATTCACCAACAATTCGGAAAGCATAGGCAGAAGCCAACAAGGGGAAAAGTCTGCTTTGCTGAGTTTTATAGTCAATCACCTAATACAAAATAGGCAGCAAAGATGTTAGCTTATGAATCAAGAACAAAGGGATAATGGAAAAAGCAGTTACTAAAATGCCCTACCGTGCATCAATTTTGGAAACTAATACACCCCAAAAAGAAGTGACATATGTCGTAAGGACCAATCCCACGTAGAGTGGAAGAGCTTGTGCAGTGATACTTAGATAACAACTCACCCAAATCTCACCAACCAAGTACTCTTTTCTTTTGGGAGCTCAGTCCACATGGATTGGCCCAAGACTTAAAATGGTATCAGAGTGTTAGACCAAACAAAACTGAAGATGTAGAAGTTTGAAACACCCCACATGTCACATAACATTGGAGAGTACCAATGAAAAAGATATTTAACAAAAGATCTACCCCCCAAGTCACCAGTTGAGTACTCCTTTTCGATGGCTTGACCCATGTGGATCAAGTTAATTGTTACACCATATCCTTCTAGTTAAAAAGGAAGTATCTGGCTGCATCACTCTGTTTGGTAATTAAGTCGGGAGAAATATACATACGAACGAAAAAGAAACAAGCATCGAAGAGAAAAAAAGTGAAGAGAATTTCCCTTCCTGTTTGGATGAACAATGGCGTGGAGGGATATCGAGTTAGTTAGTATGCTAAAATGGCCCCTCGTCTTTTTCACTTTATCAATTCTCCATTAAGGGCATTCTGGGAAGTGAGGGAGCTAAACACAATTTGCCTCTATCTCTCCCAACTGTGGAGAGAAGTTCTTTTGTGTGCCCCAGGGAGTTAATTCCATTCACTTCCCTTCATTTATTTTCTCTTCATAATAACCAATTTCCCTAGGTTAGTCATTCCTTCCATTTCCTCTCCCTTCAACCCATCCAAACACAAAGGTTTGACAGCATATCCACAGTTGTCGTCATAGCTGGACTAATCATATCGAACAAGCCTAAGGGAACCACATATAGAATTTCATACATAAAGAGATTACCATGGAGTTAGACCTCAAAGCATCAGTATCTAAAGATGGAAAAACTAATTACTCAACCTGGGTCTCGGGACCACCATTTTGTGACCCAAATTGTCTACGAACAGCACTATATCTTGTAGCAATACAAACTGCGCGTGACAAAGCACAGGAAGCATCGGATACAATAGTTTGGCGGACAAACACCATTGTCCCATAAATCAGCTGTCGTGGAACATCAGATTGCACGACCTTCCCTTCCCTTGTAACCTGCAGAACCCTGACACATTTCCCAAGGATTTCAGAAAATGCTCTACCATTGAGCTAATAGCCCGTTGTGCAGACAATTGTATCCACCTAATTGATAATGATGCCTCACGAGCTTCCATGGTACTCTTTTCACTCACATCTCTTCATTTCTCACAAATTATTGTCACATATGCTACTTAGTACTTGAAATGATCGTAATGCATTCTTCTTTGAACTTCAAAATTTTTAGTTGTAACATCGTCAATGCATGATGTGTGATGAAAGCCCCTTTTACGTAGCAAGAGAGGTGAAACCTAACCTCATTAGCATTTGATTTCTTGGAATTCGCACATGATCAAATCTAAGGACTCCATTGTCCATGGAGTTATAAGCACCACTTCCAAATTTCATGCCAATATCACCGACAGTTATGCCAGGAAGAGGCATATGGTCTTCCAAGCTCCGAAGCTGGACAATGAAACCTAGAAATGGGGATGTCATGTCAATAATACTATAATTACTTGCCAAACTTACACAAGCAGAATGCTCAATTGATAAGCTTACCATGCACTCCATGGTCCTGACCATTAACAATAAGTCGTGCATATGCAACGGCATGTGTGGAAACTTTACCAAGTCCACCAGGCCACCACTATTAGCAAAAGCAAAACCATAATTAGGCAAATTTAATATTGAAAATCTAGATAACAGCACCAAAAAAATTGGATATCACATTCTGAATTGACAGTACAATTTATCAAAGAAGGATTAGTGAGAGGCCTAACTGAGATGTAAGAGAAATGAGAAAAAAAGAGAGAGAGAAAAGAACGGCAATAGTCATGTCAATTGTATCATCTGTCTTTAGATTTTTTTTCTTTTTTTCAAAGAAGACACTGTCCTTCAACCCTTTACCTTGCTAGAAGTTAGTGTGGGACTATCAATGATGAACTCATCCGTCTGGGGATCAAACGTAGCAGTAGTTTCAAGACCTTGGACATTTGAGCCATGGCCGAGTTCAGTCTGTGCATAGCATCCGATTATTTGCATCTTATATGCCAACGGCAACCACTTCTGTTGCTGCTCCTCAGTTCCTTGTCCTTTAATGGCAGGGATGAACATTCCCTGCAGAAAAATCGTTGTGAGGAAGCAAGAAAAGAGAAAACTAACCACAACTACATGATCAAAAGATTAATTAGATCTCCTGAATACGCAATAATTTAGAAAGGATCACAACAAAGTCAATAAGATGTGAAGAATATATTGAACAGTTAATTGCTTATAGTCGGGGGCCTATCAACAATGCTCTCTGTGTGAGCATTATGCTCAGCAAGAAAAAGTAATACTTATCGATTGAGAAAGTCCTTGCCCTGAAAAGGAGAAAAGAAAAAGGAAGCATGAGAAGGTCCGAGGATACTACTAGGAATAGACAATACCCAGTGAAGATCTGTATAAGCAGGTTCATCGATAAAGAACCTCAACCTCGACGCCTCTTCCTCTGCAAGACAAAAGATTGAATTTTGTTAGACCAGAAATTCCATTAGCTTATAGAAAACAACAGCACTAAAACGGGTCAAATGGAGATGAACCAGTAAGTCGAAGCTCCATAATGCGCTTCCAAGCATAGGCAGCTTTTCTGAGAGTACTTTTGAAAAGCTCTTTCCTGCTCAGCATAGTCCTGTTGTCCTTCCGAAAGGCCTGTCACAGTAAGCCAACTACAAACCATGACATTTGCAACAAAAAAACTAGCAATTATAAGCTAAAGAAGCGAACTCGATGCAAAATCACAGATTGCGAACTCCAAACAACGCATCACTCCAAATCGCTCCTATAAATCGACTCCGAGAGATCAAATTACAAACATTGGCAAATTTGAGTTTTCCCGAACAGCATTTAAAATCCACCCTCAATTCCAATTAGCCTACACAACATCGAAGTTCATATCGACTCAACCTTGGACACTGGCATCCAGATATCACAAACGGTTTACCTCCCTCCAATAATCACCACGCAGCAAATCGACACCAAAACATCCTAGGAAAGTTCCCTCAAAGCTCACAATCGAAGACCTCATCTAGACAAATCAAACATTCCGACCGCCACAACCGAGTTCATTTTCGCATCTACACCGACGCCATCACGCGCGCAGAGGCAGGGGGGCTAGAGAGAGCAATGACCGGATCGCTGGCGACGAGGCGGGCGACGCGATCGGAGACCTCGAAGGCGTGGCGGGAGCCGGCCCAGACGATCTTCATCTCGTCCACGTCGAACCGCGCCTTCTGCCGCTCGTCGGCCAGGTGATCGACTCCTCCTCCGCCCTCCATGATCCGGGAAACAACGACCGAGGCTCGAGCTCCTCCGCCCACAGAAACAGGAAAACCCTAGATCGCAACCGGTTTCCTTCACCGACTCAGTCAAAATGTGGCCCGACGACGACGACGAGGACGAGGACGATCTGAGCTCTCACTGCGATTGATAGATACAGGGGAGCCCACATTCGTTGAGCGAGCTCTATTTATATGGATTGATAGGAGCGGATAGTGAAGGACGCGAGCTTTATTTGCTCAGCGGTGACGTGGCACCGTTGAGGTTCCCGGGGTCATTCTTTCAAGATTCACTTGCTTTTTTCCTCCTTTTTTTTC
Source organism: Syzygium aqueum (assembly GCA_031216185.1). Lineage (NCBI taxonomy): Eukaryota > Viridiplantae > Streptophyta > Magnoliopsida > Myrtales > Myrtaceae > Syzygium > Syzygium aqueum. The sequence goes on along the minus strand of CM062235.1, from coordinate 3,815,801 downwards.
CTTTTTTTTTTCTGAAAAACATTTTACGCTCGGGCGAAACCCTTCTTTTCGTTTTTCTTTTTTTTTCCCCACTTAGCGCAAACTTGTTTTTTTTTTTCAAATTATTTACTAGCCCTTTTCGGATGTGAAGCCGATCCACAGAGATCATATCCATTCGCCCTGTGCCGGTAGTCGGTGGCAGTCACGAGGCAGCCTTACCCTGTAATAGGGGTGGGCTCCATTAATGCATTTCTTAATTTAACACGCCGATATCCTCATAACACACCGATCTTTATATTCTTTAACCGGCTATTAAGTCAATATATTTTTCTTATCTCGACTCCGGTAATATTTAACTTTATTTTAATGTCTCGTGATTCAAATGTAGCCTTTTAGGGACAGCATTTCATTCATCGATATATTTTTTTCCTTTTTTGGTTTCTCAAATATTAATTTGCACTTTTCATTTGATCGATATGCATGGCTGCTAAAATTACGCTAGTGGGACCTGCAAAATTAAAGTGATCCTGGTACTAACGTACTAAAAAAAGACAAACAAGGCTGGAGAAGGAGATGCTCCGTATAATTCGACAGACTTTGATGTTTCGTTTTATCCCCGTCTCTTGTACTCGATTCAGCTGACATAAGACAATGGTGGCAGTCGCCACACTAATCTTGAATTGACTTTTTAACGTTGTTAATAGGTGTCCTAATTGACTTGGCCTTAAATGGATATTATTACTTCCATAAGTGCCTTATTGGAATTGCCCTCCTTCCATCTATTTCCCATAGATATAGATGTTCTTTTATCTCTAAACTTCACGTCCGTCGTTTGAATGGATCATGTCCGCATGTACACAATTTGAACGATGACTCCTGGATAGACCCGTCAAAATAGGTATAAACCCATTTGTTAACATATATATGAGATTGAGTTGTTATATGAGTTAGTTATATATATTTAGTAAATGGGTTTAAAATACTAAGATTTAAAATACTATATGCGTTAAATAGGTTCACAACTTATTTAGACATCAACCCACTTTTATAACTCTCTATTCACTCTCTTTTATCCTCACTCGATACCGCGCTCGTTGACTCCATACTCTCACCTTAGTTTGGATGAGTTTTCCTAGATCTGATTACATATATAAAGTATTTTAATAATATGAGTCACGTCGAGCATGTATTGTATGGAAATGGGTCAAGATAAGTTAAGCGGGCTAATTTAGATTGATCATTTCTAACCGAACCAACCCAATCCACACGTTGAATAGGTCTACTCCTAGATTAATTTCAACCCCAAAAATCAAAATTACGGAATAAATATAAACCCGACACTTATTTCTTTTTCCACCCTTTTTTCTGGCCTGGTGGGAAGGGCACTAATCTTTTCGTAATGTGCACTTTGTAGGGTCCAAAGGAGCAATATGGTACTTTGATCATTGTAGTTTGACGATAGCGGCATTCTTTCTTTTGCCTTTCTCAAGTATAGTGGACTGAGCTATCTACTGCATATTCTATGGTTCCCTGCGAAAGGGCATCTCCCCTTTTTGATCCACAAAGACAGACAAAGGAATCAAACGAAACAGATATGTACATGGAAGTTGATTGTTTTGCCAGAGAGCTTCCTCCAGTAAACCAGGGGCGGGGCGGGCCGACGCCTAGATTTTCGAACAGATTAGTTTGAGAGTCGAAACTGGAAGGAGTTCTCAAGTGCAAAGGAGGGCATCAGAATCAAATTTGCTAGATTCCGGAATAGATGAAACAATGTTAGAACAGAACAGATTCGAGAGTTGATACTTGAAAGAGATCTCGAGGAGAGGGAGAGCATCGGAATCAAATCTGCTAGATTCTTAGAACAGATGAGTCATAATCTGAACTGACGACGGCTTAAATTAGAGGAGAAATTTTGAAGGAATCTACGGCCAGTGACCAGTTTAAGGGAATTTTCCAATGGATCGGATTTTCTAAGTTACATTTTTGGCCTAACCTTCACTGATGGAAAGAAAAGGCAAAAACTGGAAATGTCCGTGAAAGTTAAAAGACAATACAAACACGACGGATAGAGAGACTTGAAAAAATTACAAAGAGACTAGAAATGGGCTATGTAATTAAGGGTGCGCATGGAATCTATTCTTGAATAGAAATTCTGTTCCAGAATAGATTTCGGAATAGAAATGCGTTTGTTAAAAATTTTTTTGAATGCATTCTAGAGCAATTTTCACATTCTGGAATAAAAATGCGTTTATTAAAAATACTTGATTCCAGAATGCATTCTTGATTTCAGAATGAGTTTTGAGCAAGAAAAAGAAAAGTTACTTTTTATAACTTCTCTCTTCCAAAATGCATTTTCCCTATTTTCTCTCTTTTTCTTACTAATCTTTTTTTTTTAGAAAAATGCATAAAAATTGAAAAAATCCAGAAAAATTCATAAAAATTTCCAAAAAATAAAAAAAAAGTCAAGATTTCGGGAAAATAGGAAATTTGGTGAATTTTTTTAAAAAAATATTAAAAAATAAAAAATTTCACAGAATGAGTTAGAATACCTTTAGGTATCTACTTTGAGTGAAATTTAATTTTTTTGATGTGCCCAAAAAAATTTTAAAAAAAATCAAAAATTTCAAAACTTCACAAAATAGCTTAGAATACCTTTGGGCACCCACTTTGAGTGAAATTTAATTTTTTTGATGTGCCCAAAAAAAATAAAAAATTTCAAAACTTCACAAAATGACTTAGAATACCTTTGGCCATCTACTTTGAGTGAAATTTAATTTTTTTGATGTGCCCAAAAAAATAAAAATCAAAAATCAAAAATTTCAAAATTTCACAAAATGGCTTAGAATACCTTTGGGCACCCACTTTGAGTGAAATTTAATTTTTTTGATGTATCCAAAAAAATAAAAAATTTCAAAACTTCACAAAATGGCTTAGAATACCTTTGAGCACCTACTTTGAGTGAAATTTAATTTTTTTGAGGTGCCAAAAAAATCAAAAAATAAAAAATTTCACAAAATGGCTTAGAATACCTTTGGGCGCTCACTTTGAGTGAAATTTATTTTTTTTAGGTGCCTAAAAAAATAAAAAAATAAAAATAGATTTCTGTTCCAGAAATCAATTTTTGGCAATAATTTGATTTCTGAAATAGAATAGTTACCATTCGCACCTTAAGCGGTAGGTTTGGATCCAGTAAATTTAGTATCCAAATCACAGCATCACCTACTCATATTAATCTTGGGAGCCACGTCCGCCACTATGAGTAGAGCTTTACTTGATGCACGTGAATGGGGTGACAAGGTTCGCATATCTGTATTCTCAACAAATAAGAAAATCTTCTACAAATTAAATAAAGGTCAGCTCAACAGGAAAATGGATTTTCACGTGTCAGTCTGATCACGATTCTGACTTCTATTCGAGGGGCAAAGGGCCTATTGAATTTGAACTCCACAGCAGCGCTCATGAAATTTTTTGGAAAGAGAGTGGCAATTTCATGATTATCTCCTCGGCCAACCCCAAATTCACAACACGGTCTCACGTTTTCTACATAAGCATCACGTCTCCTGATTTTTTCTTCCGGCGTTTCTTTCGTAAGAAATGAATTATTTAAAAAATATTTTCTAAAAAAATCAATTATATCGCTTATAAAAATAATTGAACGACAAATATATTAATTGTCCACGTAAAAATTTATATATAAATTGTTATCGATAATGAAAATATCTTTCTATCGACTAATTATTTCGAACGATACAAACGATCACTTTTATGAAAAAGTTTTTTACATTATTTATTTTCTGCGAAACAAACGAAACCTAAACAAGTCGAGGGCCCCTCCCAAAAAATTCCTTTGCCCATCCAGCTTTTCAAGGTAAATTCATTATCGCTGCAGCTGTGGCCTGGCCTCCATTAATCAGTTTTATAGCAAAAATTAAGGAAATTCTAGTACTTGACACAGTATATATGCAGAATGTGGTGAAAGGCAGAAAATAACAACATTCATCCCGAGTACCAAAAGAAAAGAATGTGTGTATTTACAATGAATAAATCGAATGCCACAGTGAAGTGCACAAAAGAGAAGAAGGCACACGTTGAGCTGTGATTGCTTGCAACTCACCAGCAAAGAACCGGAACAGGCCAGTAATAACAATAACCGTAATGGCCTTTAATTTACAGAAACTGGAGAAGACCCTTTTTCCTTGTTATAGAGGATGAAGTTAGATTCTTGAAGAACTTGATACCCCTGATGACCAAATCTTGCAGCAAGCGTAATATCTTCAACTATGCAACACTGACATCCAGTGAACCAAGAACTCAAACTGGGCATGCCGTGTGCATTGCTGAGAACGGTGAAAACGAATATCATGCGGACCATCCATCAGAAAAAGAGTCGAGGCTCACAAATCACAATATCAAGAGACCTACCCACCAAATAACAAAACCCGTGACCAGCTCTCGAATATCAATGCATAACATCAAGCAACGAAGTGCAAAATTTCCAATCAAATCGTTTGGACTTGAAGCGAGCCTCAACTTGAGCAGACATCATGTTTTCTCATCAACTCTATGCTCTCAGCAATAGTCGATCCAGCTGTACCAACAAAACCTAGAGAAGCACAGCTGCAAATCACTTCCTCAATGTACAGAAGGACATCAGCTAATTTGTGAGGAGAGCATTGCTTTTTCAGTTTGTCCATTCGTGCAAAACTACTTGCAACAAACCCAACTCTCAGGCCATGCCCACCAACTGCAAGTTCCTTTGCTGTTCGAATCACTAGCTCATCTTCTTCTTGCAGAAAATGAAGCTTAAAATTGTCAACATCTCTGGCCAAATCTCCCAAGTAAGTTCTGCTCCAGTTACCTTCAGGAAGATCAGTCATCACAAATATATGAATAGGCAGAGGTCCATTCTGCCTCAAAGACTCAATCTTTTCTTTTAAGGTTAGAAAAGTAATTTTCCAGTGGTTTTTGAATTGCCCATCCAACAATCTCAGCTGCGCACAAAGAAAGGGGGCCTTAATGGTTGTAAGAGCAAATTCCTTTCCAGTGCTGAGAATTTGAGGGACAAAGGGGAGAAATTCAATTTTCTCAATTATCGACTGTATTCTCTGATCCTTTGGAGCTTCATGAATATCAAAGTAAAGCTGCGAACCCTTATATGCAGATGTGAAGAGGCTTCCAAACGCCAGAAGAGCAGCTGAATCAGCTTGAGAACCAGGTCCAAGAGCCTTATACACGTCACGACGCCTCCTAACATATGTTATCTTCTTTTTCCTCTTCAACTGTTCATCGGGTTGAAATGAGTCTAACTCTCCGTCATTGCCATTTTGGTATGTCCAAACTGTACTTCTACAGTCTTCATCCACAGAATATAAACACTCGTCTACATTACCGTTAAACCCAGAGAGAAATGATCCACATTGCTTTAAGCTAGCAAACAGAGGGGACTCGCCAGCGGTCCCACTGTTGCAAGCCAAGTCTATATTCACCCCACACCATATCGATGCAAAAACTCGGAAATCAATTGTTCTGATCATTGAAGAAGAAACTAAGGACGAAATATCAATGATGTCGGCCATAGAGACGTACCTGAAACACAATGAAGAACCTCGATCACAAAAAGATTAGACAAAAAAACTCTTTCTTCCTTTGGCAACTGTAAATTAACAAGACTCGGCATTGAGAATAGAAGGCCATAATCATCCCTGCCTGAGACTCTCAACCCTTCTGATGACCAAAGATATAGACAATCATGAGCAGCAAATTCACTTCTAACCAATTTCTCTGGGCGCCAAAGATAATTCAGACAACTGAAATCCTAAACCAGTGCGAGGATATTGAGGAAAAAAAAGACTCCTAAAAAGATCGCAAATTTACTCAAGATAGCTAATAACATGTTTCATCTCAGTTGCAGGACGCGCTCATGAAACTTATCCAAAAGAAAATCTTAAGTCAGCATAAAGAAAGAAGTGAAATTGTAATAAAAATTGGATCTTCCGAAGCTAGCGAAATCAGCACAGTGAGCAAACGACACAATGATCGTTCCATTTCCGAACCAACGGAAATCCGGCAATTCCCACTCACCTCCCAGTCCTCAGAAGCTCCACCGCGCTCTCCCAGACCGCGAGCCGCATCTCCCTCCCGCTCAGGACCCGGAACTTCGGGCAGCTGCCGAGGGCGACGGCGTGGTGGTCCAGGACCGGCGGGACCACCAGCGTCCGGTTGAGGATCGCCGCCGCCACGATCGCGTTCCTGAACTCGGAGAGCTGGTTGCTGAACCCGCTGTGCGGCGCGTAGGACAGGAACCGCTGCCCCAGGGCTCGGACCCGGGGCTCGCACCGCGAGGGGCGCGGCGACCCGGGCGAGCCCCGGAGGAGGCGCGAAGTGGGGGCGCGAGCGTAGGAGGAGTAGAAGAAGACGAGGAAGAAGAGGACTGCGAAGAGCGAGATTGCGCAGAAGAGGGGAGAGCGAGATCGTGGGGCGGAGCCGGATCTCTTCCTCGGCCATGGGTTCGGAGATCGGCCGGCGAGAGCAACGATGGCGTTCATCTTCGACGGCGAGAGCGACGACGGTGATGATGCCCGTTTAAGTCGCTCTTTCCAAAAACCGGATCCGAAATTGGGAACTGACAGCTCGATGGGCCATCCCGGGCCCGACCCAGATTAATCGGGCCCAAGGCCCATATGATAGATTGATTTGAACGATTAATTCCTTGCTGAGTCCGGCCCGCCCATCATAGCTCGTCTAAACCTGGTTAGGCGGCTCAGTTAATTTCATGTGGACTTTAAATGCCAATTTATGCGTAAATGACATGTCAAGAGTTTACTAGAAAATAAGCCGGACCTAATTGAACACGTTATCCCTATATGGGGGTTCTAGAAATGTCAATTTGGGAAGAAAGAGAACGCAACTGCAAACGTGAGGAAGTAGAGAAGAGACGGCGTTTTTTCTGGATATGTAAATTATCCAAAATGACGTCGGTTTGCCAACGTGAAGGATTTTCCTTGACCTAGTTGCTACATAGGAGGGAGAAATGATTAAAATAAACACATACAGATGGAATTAACGGAGGGACTCAATTGCACAGGTGTGCTAAGTTATAGGACTTTTTTGCACTTTTTGCAAATTTTAGGGCTCAATTATAATTTTGTGACGAATCTCAGGACTTCCAATGAACATATCCCAAAATATAAATATCTAAATAACTTATTAGAAGCTACCAATGCCTGATAAAACGACGGGTTACCAACATATATTTAATTTTTATAGATGTGTGTGAAAATGCATCGACATTAATGACATAAAGATAAGGTAAATTTTTTGAAGGAAAAAAAAACTAATTTGGATTACTAATAACTATTTGATCAGTGAATTACCGACTTACATTTGAATGTTACTATTGATCATGAAAAATTAACAAGCCGACCGTACAAAATCAAGTTTTCATTATCAGTTACTAATGTTTACTTGTGATCAGTGTCACCAACTAACATTCAAACATTTTTTATGATATCTTATTATTATCGATGTGGAGATTCTATCATCAATTACACTTGAAAAACTGACTCATCAGAAGTCTCTAAGTTTCCGCTTTATCAATATGCGAAAGTCCCCCATTTTATCGATGCTTATGAAATACTATAGAATTTTGAGGAAACTGCTAAACAACGTAGCTCGTTGAAACCAGACATGATCCAGATCACAGGCCTAGCCCCCCATGTCCCCACAGGCAGTGTCACATCCCAACAAGCAAACAACCGTTAGTACAACACTGAACTTGTCTCTAATATTTGTCATCATAGCATCAGTTTCAAGGGAGGTTGGACAAGATGGGGAGACAGAGAAAGCACTTAGTACGAAGGAGAGAGCTGTGACCAAGGGCAAGAACCGAGAAGACAAAGGAGGAAATGAAGTGAAATCGGAGGCTTCTCATCATGCTGATCATGTATGGACACAGATATGTTTAGTGTCCAAGTAGAAGTTGAAATGTCTAGCAGCTAGTCGAACTGTATTATGTTACTATTAACACTCCACGATTAACACTCCACACGGCTTTTTTATGTAGGAAACCTCCGTTTGATTGGACAGGACGTTACGCTACGACCCGTATGTGAGCTGCAACCGTTCTCTCAGGTATTCTCCGCTCCGGATTGGAGGAAACCTGCTTGCACGAAGTAAGTTCAATCAAAGTTGTCGTTCCAGGCGTCCAGAACACCAGTGAAGCACTTTAACTAAAAAGAATATCACGCCAAACATGAAAACGTTTTTTACCCCACACAAATTGCTATGCCCCAAATAATGTCAACAGGCAGCAGTTTCCTACTTCCCAGCAAGAACAAGCCACGTGGTTATTAAGGTAAGTGAAAAACGACAACCTTGGACTTGCATATAACTACAATTCCGCATCCATATAAAACTATAGCAATTCATTGATCATTCTCGGGAACAATTTTACGAGATGCAGCTTTACACCAAATCCTTACACTTTGCAATCTCCCAAGAAAAAAGATATACGGAGAAAAAAATTTGTTTGTACTACCACTTATGCATCTCCAGCTACCAAAAATCTTGCTACCATTTAGTTGCAATTTGAACCTATCAGGTCATTTTTACTATATATTTCTGGGTGTTGAATTGTATTAGTCAGAAACAGGCTAGTTTGCCGTTGCAGTGGTGGGCATAAAATACGTAAATTGCTAGGCCAATAATGCTAACGAAGAATACCACCGCATGGGCAGTTGCAGTAATACCTTGGAGGAAACGAGTCACTGCAGCAACTTTTTAAGCACTCTACCACACAATCTCCATCCGGATCAAAGAAAAAAGCCATCTGCAGACGATCCAATTTCAAATTAACAGTTACTTTTACCATAGTCTCCCCTACAATTAAGAAGATTTTCTTACAATATGAGAGAATTTATTCAAAATACTAATAGGTAAACAGGAATAAACAAAATTCTAGTATCTACACATTCAATAAAATACAATATTCTACATCACCACAAATTTATGCTTGATGAATTCATCATTTACATGGTCCACCCACTCACTTAATGCTCTTTCATGGACTCTAGTCTCTAGACAAAACAGAAAGATTCTGACTTTCATCCCATTAAGTAAAATATTTGAAGTAAGGAAAAACAAGAAAAACCAGAAACCTGAAGTGGTGTTTAGTAAGCATGCATCTACTGAAGAGAGAAAACTTTAAAAACTTGAAAGGCCAGGGAAGAAAAAGATGGCGCAAGGAAAACGGTATTGCTTTCCTGCTCTGATTTCAAGAGCACAAATGAATCCTTAGGGATGAAATTCTCTCACTAAAAGTATTTTCTAATGTGGAAATTCTAGAAATGGGTTGTGAGCAACATTCTCATGAATTTGAATTATCATAGCCCAACAATCTCGACTATTAGAGCATTCAACAATCAAGGTAGAGATATCCTTACCAAAAAAAAAAAACAATCAAGGTAGAGATATGATTTCATTCAACAAAAGGATCACATAACACACACGAAATACTGAAATGATAAAACTAAATTAACATGTAACTTTACAAGCCCATTTAAACCAGGTTTCAGGGGGTAAGAGGAAAATATCTTTCATACAAACGAAATGATGCTACTCAAAATTTGACAAGTTCTATGTGATAGAAGCAACGAGAATGAAAATGCATAGTTCAGTAGAAATCGCATTCCTGTAATAAAGAAATTATGATGAAATAGACATGGCTTCTACTCCATCACTTCCTTTTGGCTATTATTGGGCTCTTGAGCATGAGAAACAATGACTTTAAATTAGTTTTATATTCAGTTCAAGAAGAGGGGCTGAAAGACATTTGCCTTATCAGGAGCATGTCAGAAGTATTGAACAAATAATATCCTGTCAATTTGCTGATACTATTTCCTGTTACTATTGGATAAGTGTAAACACAATGCCTCAGAACTTGCAAACTGAAGAATGCCAAGCAAACAAATAGCGGACAAGTATATTACAGAAAAGCGTTCTTGTCCCGCTGGCATCACTCTATGAAGTGTTGACCTGAGAGTAAGAGACAAACTTTAAAACTTAAAAGATGTTATATCTTCTAGAAAACACTTGCTACATTTAGGTTTTCTAGTTTCCTTGGTTACCTGAACAAACAATTAGTCCACCTCTCCATCATGTCACCAATATTTACAATGAATGCCCTGCAAAATCATTTTCATATTGTCGATATCAAAACAAAGAATGGCCAACTCAATCATCATGAGAGTAGCAGCAAGACAGAGCACTTCTATGCTAATGCTTCTTTCATCATCTTCTGCTTGTATTGTATTCATAAAAATGAAGATATCAAAAGAGAAACTAGAGAAACGGAATATTAAACAACAGAACTAGTCGGAAAGAGAGCTGGAAGCCTTTGGCTAAATTACAAAATGGATCAGCAGCAGTTCACCAACTCAAAATCATCATTTGTCTGAAGTTCTAAAGATAAATTGCTTGAGGATAACAAACTCACCCATTTATATGAAGAACATCCTCCCAGCATCGCTGCTTCTTATCTTTATCCCTGCAGACCTGCAGACAAGCTTCATTAATTTGTCCCTGTGACAAACATTTAAGATAATCGTGCTTGAAAACTGAAGTATATTAAAGCCCACATGCCTGCAGTCCTGGAACTCCATCAGTTGCCAGTAGAGTGACCATTCCATAATCAGAATGTGCAGTTGCACCATAAATTTCTTCTTTAGAAATCACTACTGCACCTGAAATTAGTTCCAGGACGATTGTCACTTTGGGTTCTCAATTGCTTCAATGTAAAAGAACAACCATGCTATTTTAAAAGTCTAAATGACATCGGCATTACCAAATTTACATCTAGACTATATCTCGATTACGATGCCATAAGATCATCTTTTGACATTTCATATTAGAAGAAAACTGCTCATATGAGTTTCCTCTTGATTCATCATATCATCTAGCCAGTGATGCACAGTTCAAGTTCAACAGGAATTGAAATAAGTTCAGAACTGATCCGAGGCAACGGACAATGATATTGACTCACTAGCCACGAAAATCAGAGAGATGAGTGCACCACTGGACCTGGATAGCGTAGAAGACGAAGGAATGCACTAGGTTTGTTTAAGGCCCCTATTTTCTCAAAAAAGTCATTCTCCAGGTTCAGTGACAAAGCAAACAAAGAGAGAAGCTTTCTCCCCACAGACCTAGTAAAAAAATCCACCATAGCAGTAGAATAGTAAGTTATGGTAAAGATGAAATCCATCATGTAAGAGAGACAACCAATGACAGAAATACACGCAGTGAACAAGAAACAAACTGAAACTATTTGTGCCTCCTCTCAATTTTTCTTCTTTTCCTAAAATTGGCACATCCAATTGATCCACATCAATCTTCTGAAAATTCACGCCCAAGTAACAATGTATCACATAGCAAAAAAGCCAGAGTAGAAATAGTATCAGAAGTCATTTAATTTGGAAAGACCCATCTGTTTGCACTGGAAATAGATTAAGGATATTTGTCTAGTCTAAAAATTCCAATAGCAGATGAAAATTCTTAGAATTTTTAAAGAATGGCCTTTTGGGAAAACGAAATCACTAGGTACAAGCTCTAAAATGAACAATACTGGAACCACTTCCAGGTTGATCAACATGCAACTGCGTCAACAATAAGCAAGTGCTAAGAACTTACTCTACTTCTCTGTAGTAGGATTCCATTGTAGATTTCCAAGATGGCATCATATCTGGAATTCACTAGTAGGGGAAAGAAATTTCAAACACTGCTTATACAAAAGTCCGCATTTAACTTTTTGTTATTAGATATCAAATAGTGCATAGCACTGGATAACACTTATGATAATGATGCACACAAAGTTGAGCACAATGGTGCTAGAGGAATAGTATAGTTGATCACGGTGAGACGCAGTTTACTAACGATGTCGTCATGATAATACTACTGCATACAATACTCAGATGAAAAGCAGTCCATTTGAAAGGAGAAAATATATTCAACAAACCATACCTTCAGGAGGCCATTGGTTCAGATTCTTTTGATGCGAACAATCTTCTAGAGGGCCAACGTAGTAACTCTCTTTTGAGTCACCTAATGGAATCACAGACCTGTGAGTAATAACCAACCTATTTTTCTGTCCTTAACAATGGATAACCGACCAGAAACACGTACAATATAATACATTCCCATATCCATCAGCATGTATGTTCCAACAACCAAGCTCAAAAAAAGTCTAGACAAATCCTCAAGAAAAAAGATAAGTAACTTGATCTTAGAAGGAAGGCCAAACAAGTTTAACCAAAGATGCCACGGAATGCAACTGCCCGTGTGTGTGTGTGTGTGTGTGTGTGTGAGAGAGAGAGAGAGAGACAGAGAGAGAGAGAGACCTTTGGAGTTTGAGGAAGGGTCAAGGATCTCAGCATACAATGGCGTGTAGCCTCTATGTTCCTTACGAGCCAATTTCATTTTCTCTTCCAAGGGGAGTGAGAAGAACTTTTTGCTTTCCTCAAGCACTTTGGCGAGCAACTCTTCCTTGACGCCATGATTCACTAGGTAAAAGAAGCCATACTCTATACAAGCCTGCAATCCAAATTCACATGCACACACTTCTCAGTTCTGAGATAAATCTTCTCACACACACACCAAATGAACAACAAAAAGTAATTCGAGCCAATCTGAATACCAAGTCGCATTGTTCCTTGCATTATAAAGTTAGATCACATGAAATGACTGGAGAGACTTTCTTAAGATAATAATCTTTATACTCAATTTGGACGGAGTGATTAAGGATGCCGGTCTTTCAAGCGTTTACAAATTGATGTGGAATAAGGGTATAAATGGGAAAAGGAGAATTAACTTCTACTCATCAATTCTACTCCTTTCCGTCTCTTTCCCTCAATTCAAACACGATCGTGCAAAACCCTTCCTCTTCCCCCAAAATCCCTCCCAACAAACATAGTGTTAGGTAAACGATCAAAAACACCGTTACAGGTGCAACTGCAACAATGTCAATGATGTAAACTACGGCAGTGGCAATGACGCTGACTGCAGTTTCGCATACAAAGATCACGCAACGTCAGTCCCCAGCCACCGACGAACTCGAAGACCGCCGGCGGGTCGCTCGTTTCGGACACAGCTACAAACAGGGACCCCGAGAAGACGACGAGACCACGGGTTTCGTTCTGCTCCGACACAAGCAAACGGGAACGGGGAAACAAGGGAACGAGCCGGTCCGCGAAGCTCTCGGGCGAGAAGAAACCTGGCGTATCGAAGCGGCGGAGGAGAGGCGGTCCGGCGACGACAGGTCTATGATCGGAAGTTTCAGCGCCGTCGCCATGATTTTGTTTCTTCGACACCGACGGTGTGTTTTCGGAACAAGGGGAAGTGGAAGAAAATGTGCAGAGATTATTATCCTGAGTTTGACTTTTCAAGTTAAGAAGAGGCGATGGAAATGATTTTGACCAAAACTAGAAAATTCTTCTTTTCGGATTCATATTTTATTTCGTTCGAAAGTATAGAGAATTGAACAAGATTGCCAAATATATATTCTATTTTCTACCACAAATTGTACTTATTTTCTCTTTAAGGGCGAATAATGTGAAGAATTATTAAGTCTATTCACGAAATAAATTCCCCTTTAGCGTCATTGAAATTCATTTCCTGCTCGAAGCTACAATTCTATATCTATAGACCATTGCCCACCATTCACGGGACAACCACCACCATGCTCAATGACCAATCACCAATGCCGCCGCCCGCTGCCACTACCGCCGCCGCCATCACACAGCTAGCTAGTGCAGTGACTGACCCCAATGGGCACGTACTTTGGCGCCGAAAGAAAAATAAAAATGAACAATTTTGATTACTCAAAAAATAAGAAAGAACAAAACCCACGAGGAAGCAATATGATGAGACAGGAAGATGCAATATCCTGCCCGCAATTGATATGTTCGAATTAATAAATATGCTTTTGAATGGAGTCAAGTGACTCCCTGTTGATCTACTTCTGCCAATATCAAGACAACAGCACCAGAAAAGCTCTGATTCGCCCTAGACGCGAGATTCTCCTTCAAAATCTCTTAATCAAAATGATCTCAAGGCTCTCGATCCGATTACAGGTTCACCAAAAAAATTGCCAGGACCGGCACAAAATGCCTTGTGCTATGAGTCGCTTTAAAGATACAAGAACATGGCAACCCCTCGAGCTCGTTTCCATATCTAAGAACTCCACGCCGGAGACAAGAGGGGGGCAACTACACATAAGGACTCACATAGTCACAGCTCCTTCACCAAGTCGAAGCTGCAAAAGTTTGGCATGAACCCACTTCAGGCAAAAGTTACAGCTGCTTCATATTTGTCCCGCTTTCAAACTGGAAGAACAATCGCAAGTTAACAGGAAGCTTGACGCATAATGAATCCAAGCAATCATCATCTCCTGGCAAATCTGCTTCTTCGAATTGCAGTGACGGGAGTTCGGTAAGGAGTTGTCCCCACAGATCTCTGCTGATGTGGTTCCTCTTCTTCATCACTAGTTTCATCAGATCTCCATCTCAGTGCTCGAGCTTGGTTCTCGTCCTCGACCACAAAAGATCTCTCACCACTGCTGAGAGTTAGAAAGCATACCATCAAGATGTATCAAATGACCAAATATAACGTCTGCAGTTAAGCGCAAAAGCAACATGGAGGCATGAAAATAGTCAAAATATTCAAAGAAATAGAGGAGAGCGATCGCATTACCTCCAAGAGATGTCCATTAGGTCATCTGACGAAACAGCATTCCAAGGGACACCGTCGGACTCTGAATGGACCCTTTTGCCAGACACAGTCTTGTGCAGGTCCTGCTTAGAACTTCTCAGTAGACTGCGGTGGCCGGCAGGTGAGGACTGAGGATTCGCCATTGATGCTTGAGAGTGTAAATGACTACTTCTCTGGATTTGGTCGCCGAATCCATTTAGTTCTACTGCTGACAAAATATGATCAGGCGAATTGCCCTGGGGCCAACTCTTTTGACGAAACTTAGGCGAACCTCTAGGAAACCTTTGCAATGGTGAGGCAGGTTTGAAATCAAAAGCTCCAGATGTTGACGTATCATTTTTTAAACTTCTGCCAAGAAGCTTTGAGCCACTTTCTGTATTCAAACGCAATGACTCTCCTGGAACTGAAGACCAGTCAGTGTTACCAAGTCCAACTGCAAAATTGGTGCTGGACACGAGTACTTTCATAGGATTCCCCAAATCAGATCGTTTTGAGGAAGGCGTCATGACCTCGTTCAATATAACAGAAGAATCCACAGCTACGGGAATTGAAGAACTGTAAGGAATAGGCCTTCGTTCAAGAGGACGATTACATTCTTCAGGCATATGAGCATCTTCAGAGGTGACGGCTATGTCAGGCAGCTTTCCACTCTTTATCTGTTGCTGCTGCACCTCTGGTAACAACTCTATACACTTATCCTGTTTTGTACAAGCAATTGCCAGTTACTCTCCAGCAGTAGAGACAACAAACAATTTTTTCCGCGCACGGTACAACATGCAAAATGAACACTCTGAAACAAGCGTCAAGCAACAAAGGAAGACTCCTACTCCTAAGGACCTCCCATTTAGGAATCTTGCAAAATATGTCAGTGCCAACTTAGCTTACTAAGAGAATCCACCTAAGGTGGCTTCACATGCTTGGAGTCTGTCTCTAGTAGAGCCGAAGCACCTGTACAACAACTTGCCACCTTCGAACACGAAGCTAAAAGGTCAAGTACAAACTGCTTACCACTAGCTCTGTTCTCCAGTGACTAGCGGCTTCCATTCTAGATAATATGTCTTGACTAGCTGAAGTGGTCGATGCAAATTCCTGCTCCAGGCGCTGTAGTTCACAATCAACTTGGCATGCGTCAGAATACCTGTGGCGCTGCAATGGAACACAAGGGATTTGTAGGAATCGGGCAAAACAGCCAAACAGTTTTCTTGTTTGAAGAAATAACTAAACTAGCTGTCACAGCCAGGCAAATGGCCAGAGGCAAGAGGGTTAACGGGCCAAGGATGAGTCTGAGGTTCAAACCTGATATATCCTGGACCTATGGGGTAAAAATCCCACCAAAAAAAAAAAAAAATAGAACTACCTACAAGGGACGAATGACTTATAGAGATGATGTAAAAGCAGCGGAACAAACCAACATCCAACAGATGGAAACACAGATATTTAATATTTGTTAGCAAAGAATTATTGATGGCATCAGCGAAATCTGACAAATTAATCAGAGAGATAAAGTGAAGCAACCGTTTGCATTTAATATCCTATAGCTAAGTAGTCAAACTACTCAAGAGTGCCATTTCATATTCATTCTCAGTGATCAGCAAATAATGGTCGATTCATTAGAATTATATTGAGACACTGAAACTCAATTATCACTTTCGTCTAAATGCCACTAGATTACCTGGAGATAGAAAACAACAAGAAGATTTCCAATGATAGTTGAAGGGTCATCAGATGCATAATCCATTAGACACTTGTGAAGATACTTCTCCTCATCAGAGTTCCATGGCAACTCTATCATTCGATCTACAAGCTTTCTCCTAATGGAAAGGCAACATATTTCAGTGACTAAAATTTCCATCCATTCCACCCAAGTCCTGCATTCACCTTTAACGGTATTGGAAGGATCAACAGCATCTTCATACTTAAGCTTCCTTTCCCTGACTTTGGAATAAAGCATTCTCTGATAAGTAAATGCCTCAGTGAGCAGCCCACACTCCACCCTCACTCGAATTGCAGTAACAGCCTCAGGAAGCGAGATTAACTGTGATCCACCATCACGCCCGGACCAACGTAAAACCATCAGGGCTGTATCTGGCATTCCTCTCTCTAACAACACTTGGGCAATCTTAGGATGAGTTGTTGAGCCTGAGATCTCTGGAAGAAGGTGACAAGCTTCCTAAGAAGTGTAAATTTGGGAATAAATATTAGCCTGTAAACCAATAGAATCTTTCCGACCAAAGAAACAAACCTGTAGAATCTCAACCAAATTCCTAAAAATGAAAAGATGATGACATTCAACATCTCCATAGTCTCTTTGGCCCCAAAAAATCACCATAGTATCCAAAAGGCCAATAAATTAATATGAAACTTCACTAACACTCGCTGGCAGACATATTTGAAGATTTTTGTTATTTTCACTTTCAGTAACTTCAGTGGCACTCAACTTGCACTGTCCAGGAAATAATGACCCCTTGACAAATGTGACACCGAAGACTAGCCCTCTTCAATAAAAAGGATTCTTAATACATCCAAAGATTACAATCACCCGAAACACAAACAAGCCGAAGAAGAGTATTGCTATCTCATTCCTTCTTTAAAGAAACTCCTCTGTTTTGCAACGGAAGCCACTTGTAATTAATGATTAACTTGCTTGCAAGGACTTCACCTTATTACCTTGTAACAATAAATTTTTTCATTTGTTCTCGAACTGAAAATTTTGCGTAGATATAAATGTAGCTATGGGAGAATTACAATTTGCCCCCCAATTCTTTGGAATTGTGGCAAGTTGCCCCCTGACAATTTCAATTTCTTCAATTTGCCCCGACTTTTTGAAATTGGTTGCAATGTGCCCTCTTGCATTGACTGCAGCCAAATTTTTCTCACGTATCTGACCACATGACAACACGTGACTATTTCCAGAAGGGAGATTGGTTATACATTATGTGAGAAAAAAATATAGGGACTACTCAAAAATATATATTTCACATGTATATATCGATATGTATTTGGCATTGACTACGATCAAATTCTTGTTGGAACTTTAGTCACATGCTCAAATGTGATATATTTCCAAATTATTCCTCTACTTTTCAATAGGCACATACTTATATAGACGAACGTAATCAATCACATACCATCACATTGTCAGAGCTTCAAGTAAATTTTGGTTTGAGTCAATCTCAGGACACATTGCAACCGATTTCCAAGATTCTAGGGCAAATTGTAAAAATTGAAACATCATGGAACAATTTGCAACAATCCTAAAAACTAGGGTGGCAATATGTAATTTGCTGCGAAGATATTTATAACACATCAACAAGGATCATGGAACAAATTTCATGTGGACTAGGGACTTCAGAACCTACGTCTGAATAATCCAAGAGGTGCAACTTTTAGTGAGCATGATCAATAGCATTTACAGCTCAATCCAAGAAGGGAGAACCATTCAATACATAGAATGATGACTTGACAGCAAAGCTTCTCCTCTACAACCAAATATTAATACATAAAGTTCAGCTCAATCCAAGAAGGGAGAACCATTCAATACATAGAATGACAACTTGACGGCAGAGCATCTCCTCTACAACCAAATATTAATCAGAATAACCATAATTTTCAAAGGCAAAAATATTTGTGCACTATGACTCAAAAAATTTTTGGAAATTCTATCTTCATGATGTTATTACGAGATCCGATGGTTGACCGGTTTAATTGTGCAAACGCAAAACATAGAAGGTTGGTAATGATGCCACCTCAAAGAAAAAAGTACCATTAATATGTCTGACAATAATAAATTACAAACAGTACAGTAATGGAAAGCTGCATATCCAGCATTGAATCTCATCCAACAACTTACCTTCAAAGCTTCATCTGTGTGATCGTCCAAGAGATAAAATGTTAGAGACTCCAGCAACAAATGCCTGGTCACGCCGAAAGATGCTGCAAAGTCATCCACAACATGTCTCCAGAATTCATCAGGTAATGTCCAGTGACGATCATAGAGGTAATAGAGAAACTATACGCCAATTAAGGAAAAAAGGGCACTTTTCAGCATCTTCATCGCTTTGAAATTACAAATGCAATTAAATAAAGCATCATCACTTATTGAAATACACAAAAGACAGAAGGATACAATTGCCCGCTTTGCAACCACCAAATCAGAACTTCCATATAAAAATAACATGTCAGCTGCAGCACGAAGGTTCTCAAATGGATAGCATCCAGACAGCCCTTCTACCTTAGCCCTGAGGTACAAGGAGGCCCCACTTTTCTGCAAAGAAAAGAGCTCCGACTCATCTCCCATTTCTTTCGTATCTTCCTCAATTATCTCAAGATTTCCTACAGCATCTTCAATGAAAAGGGAACCTTCCTGTCCACCAAATTCTGTGGAGAGATTTACGGCATCAGGCCATGAACGCTTTATTGCAGCTGATTTTCTCTCTCGGAATAAGGTGCACCATTGTTCATAATTAGCATACCGAGACCCCTGAGTTGCTAAAAATTCATGCCGTATGCACCACATCATAATCTCCATATGCTGAATGAAGAGGAAAAGAGCAGTAACTAAGTTACTCCCACCTTAAAAAATCAGAGTCAATGCATTCTGTGGAACAATTTCACGTCTTGATCTCCAGTTAATATACCCAAACTCAGAACTTGTTCAGATGTGACAGGCTATTTCATAGTTACATAGTCTCGCAGCAAAGATTCCACCCAGAATAATAATTAAGTGAAGCATGTCAATGTTTATGTCTGCTAATGCAGCTTGTTGAAATTCACTTTAAATTTGTCCAAACACCCAGTGCCTCAACAGAATTTGTAATTATGATGAGTTGTCCACCTGGTGCGGGTTCTATAAAAAGTGGATTGTTCTTCTTTTTCTAGAAAGTAATATATGAGTGGATTGTACTGGGCATATCCTAGACTTAAGACCATACATTCAGCTCTATTTTTTGGTTAGAGAAAACAAGCATTCTCCAGCCGCTGACAATTGCGATAGGTAAATATCCCACGTGTAATTTAGCTATATCGATGATTGAAAATTTATCCCACAATAATATTGGAAAACAAATTCTCCAATAAACAGTAACATAGAAAACTATGAACATGGTTTTCAAGTGAACTACTGAAAACTCCAGTAACCAAACCTGCTTTGTCTTCGATATGCTCTCACGAAGATGGTGCAAGTCATGCAACTGCGGGGAAAGACTTCCCTTGAACGACGACTCCAAAACTTCTAGTACATTAGACATGCCGGCCAGCTGTGCAGAATACCTGAGAAGCAAACTCGATCTGCTTTTCATATCCATCAACTCAAGGTTATCTATTTCACAAAAATGTTAAGGAGAAATTACATCCAAACACAAAAGTGGAACTAGACTGGAATTCCAAATGTGTCAGAAAGTCTTTCAGGATACATATTCCTCGAAGCTCTGCCAAGATGTTATTGAATGTTCGCTTGCACCAATCCTTTACAACCACTTCATCAAGCAAGAAGGCAGTGACAGGATCACTGGATACGGCACTTTCATCCATACAAACATCTGTAACATCTGTTGAACTTCTGTCAAAGAGAGCATGTTCCACAAACAAAATGCTTTTGGATAAAGAAAAATGAATCTTATCAGGGAATATAGGTAAATTTTATTTGGAAAAGGATGAATACTCAAATTAATGTTTGTCTGTTGTCTACGTTAACAGCACCCTATTACAATTCCCGTAAAACGCTTTTCATAAATGACCAATTCTTTCTTAAGGAAATTCCAGTTTCTGTAAATTTTGGTTAGCACATTGAATAATATAATGTGGAAGCAAACTTCTGTAGAGGAAAGCAACTCAAATTTTTGGGGGATACAGTGGCATATCAAAGACGCCAAATTATTCTCCAATGCCACATCAAACAAAGAATATAGACGTTGAACGTCCGCGTTCAGTTGGTTCTCATCTTCTCTTTCTTGAAATCTCTCATCACATCTTTTCGAGATAAGGCCAGCCTCGATACACTCGTAGTACAGACGAAGCCGAAGTCTGTTGCCACTTTTGGGTATTTGGGTTCTACATATCGGACAATGATCGCAACGTTGACTACACTCTGCACACAAGGATGCATGACCACAGGAGTTTAGAACATGATGTACATAGCGGCCACAGCTTCTCAAGTCCCTAGTCGCCCGGCACCGCTCAATCTTCGCCTCATTGCACAAGTCTGCTAAATCAACAGAAGCTAGGTGTTCCAGTGCTTCCTGAGAAGCAAATTATAGGGGGGCAAATAGCACACCACATTAACAAGTAATCTTCTCGAAACAAAAGTAAAAACAGATATTAATGTAATGCCATGATTCCAGAGATAGTCCAATATGTCATTCCAATTTTTTCAGAATCGTTTGAGTACTCCCTCGACGTGTAAAAAATCAACTCAAATAAGTTTTAAAGTCTCACTAGCTGAACATTCGTGTCAAATGCATGAGCTCAACTCAAACGAATTGTTCACGAAAGAATCAAATCAACCTTAAGCCACATGAAAATAAGTCTCGGACTCCCCCAACAGCTATGCATCGAAAGAATTCGGAGGAAAAGCAGCTTCGAAGGGGCAAAGACTTGCATCTCATTCGACATGAGCACGATTATAGACACAAAAACGCTAATCGAATGTTCAAAACACAAAAAAGCCGCCGCCGCCGCGGAGCCTATGGTGGCACCGATTACCGACAAAGCTTGAACTGCCAAACGCAGTCCTTTCTCCAAACAACAGCGAAAACAAGCGCCGTCAACGGCGCTTAGCCAAAAACGCTGCGCGCCCCGTTGCCTCCCGACGGACGACCGCCGTCCGTACAGAACAACACACTAAAGAGTCCGTCCTCCGCGGACGTGAGAAAGGCGAGCGCGTACCCGAACAGCTCCGCTGCTGCAGCTAGGTCGCAGAGATCTCGAGCGGCCGCCGCCGCCGCCGCCGTCCGGCGAGGCCACGACCGGCCCGTTGCTCAGCCTCTTCGCCTCCATTTCTGCCGCCGCGCTCCGGAGGGGAAGGGGAGGCCGGACCGGCGCGTCGATTGGCGGCGGACGATCCCGAGGGGACGAGCGAAATGCACGACCGGACAACCGACCGACCGAGAGAGTGTAGAGCGGAGCAGAGAGGTTTCCAGATTTTTCTAGGGCTTAAGCGATGGTGCAGCCATCGGAGGTCGGAGAAGCTCTCTTTTTCTTTTTTTTTTCTTTTCTTCTTTTTTAATTTTTTGGGTCCCCGTTTTGTTTTTGAAAATTAGAGGCACTCGAGGGGTCGGCCGTCGATTCGGCACAACGGCGTCGTTTTTGGGGGCTCGTTCGCAGGAAACACGTCACGATACGGTAGTGGTCGGCCCCACCCGGGCTGTACGTGCCGATACACCTTTTTTTTCTTTTCGTTTTTGTAAAGGAAAGTCCATAAACTTTTAATTAATTTACAATGTGATCCATTAACTTTTAATTCTCTCCATGTGATCCCTGAACTTTAATTCGATATACAATGGTCATCTTTGAAAATTTAGTTTTTTTAATACGATCCCCGAATTCTCGGTACTTATTTAAACTTATCTATGAACTATTTAAAAATATTGAATGTTGTCCATGTACTTAAATCAATGAAAAGATAACATTTGATATTTTCACATAGTTGATGGGCTAATTTGAACAGATACAAAATTACAGGGACCACATTGAATAAACTAAAAATCCAGGGACGATATTGTATATTGAGCTAAAGCTCATTGACCATATTGAAAGAATTATATTGAGTTAAAGTTCATGAACTATTCGTGTCATTATCCGTTTTCGTAATATTATATTTGCAAAACCTTTTAATTGCACGTACAACCGTTGCGAGAGTACGGGGATGGTGATTTATGTAAACACATGGTAACAAATTCGTCCTTAAAAGTCATCCCTAAATTAGATGCGTAGTACATTATACTTTTCTTATTTCGAGCACATCCCATATCGCGAGTTTTGAATTTTCTATTTAAAAAAACAATGAGCTTGGATATGGCAATTTAACGACAGTGAAAATTCTGATGTGTTTCACGTAACTCTTCTTCACCAAGCATTCCCTCGAAAGATTTTATAATTTTCTCCCAACATACACGTCATCGATTGCATATATAATTTCCCTCGAAAATGCATGTTAAATGACCAACAAATCCCTTTCCTTCTCATCGTCAAATGCGTACATATGAATGAAAGAACGATATATAGATATCAAGCAGTGTGATTCCAAAAATTAGGTCATGACTATTAAATCGTTGACTTTTATATATTTTGATTTTAGGTAATCATATATCCTTTTACACAAGAATCAAGCATATTGGTTGTTTCTTTATATTTCCTCATACTATTTTCCTCTTTTAATTACGGATTTTTTCTGTTTTCTTTTTCCCGAAATAGATTTTTTTTTTACATTTTTTATTCGACGAAGCACTAATGCAGTAGCAAAAAAAAAATCCCGATTTACAAAAGGCTCGTGACAATCTCATGTACATTTATAATGAGCTTTTATTTACTGAGTTCCAACTTTTGATTTTCTTTTTTTTTCCGATTTTGTTTATGTCTGTGTTGCTTAGCCTGAGACTTGTATTTATGATATTTGGTTAGTTACTATTTTATTAGCCAAAAAAAAAGTTGATAAGTTAAATGTTTAAGGAAAAGGTTGTGATGGACAATATTGCACAGAGTTGGAACTTCCGTTTTGGTCCGAGATAGTAATTGAGTGATTTTTTTTTATACTTCTTCTAAAATTATCATAAGATAATATTCTCAATAAATTGTGATTTCACGATTATCATTTCATAAAAATCATACCATCACAATGAACATAATTTTTTTGGTCGGTTCAATGTACATGCTCGAACTACAGTAGCTTTGACTTAGATGCCAATTTATTTTTACCGTTAAACTTTCTGACTTTGTGAATACAAATCTTTAAAAGATTGCCATTCGCTATCAGTTACGAAAAAGCATGGCGACATGAGTACATAATCATGTAATATTTGTTGATAAATTAATCATTTTTTCCTTTTTTCACCATTTTAGAGAGAAAGCAACGAGTTTTCTTTTGGGAAAAAAAGCACAAATATAAGTTTAAAAGTACATCTTGTTTCAAAAAGGCTCGAACCATAATCATGCAAAATATGCTAATCAAAAGAGTTAAATAGAAACCGAATTACATCACTCTTTCTTATCATGTGATTAAAAAAAAATCAGGTTCATGTCAAAAATGGAATAAGAAATCCAGCATTTATGGCAATGAAATAACTACTCGAATGAATTTGCATGAACTTCCCTCAATTACGTTGGTGTACCAAGTGAAAATCGAAACACCACACGATCATCAAAATACGTTAAAAAAAAACCGCACAAAACGCCCTCGTATTTTTCGGTTAATATGGCGATACCGTACGGACCAACACGCGTCAAAATCAAATTACGAGAGGACGTTGCGTTTCTTTTCCTCCCGCAAATTTAGAAATCACGAGAAACGGAAAACTAAACCCAAAAAAAACATGCACATACACCGTATAAATTTGAATACGTCAAAGATAAATTATAATACGAGTATTGTACTGCCAAATCGAATTAGAGAGAAGAAGAAGACGGCGAAGGAGGGCAAAAACGACGCCCCGTTTTTGCAGCCCGGCTGTGTGTTCTGGCTTCATACAAAACACGCCGCGTCTTGCTTCGCAATCACCTCCTCCTCCTCCTCCTCTTCTTCTATGCTTCGCATCTCCTTCTTCTTCTTCTTCCTCCTTCTTCGTCTTCGCCACACCATCGTCGCCTCTCTCTCTTCCTCTCTCTCGCCACCATTGCGATCCTCCACTCGGTCAACGCAAGAGCAACTGGGCGCATCGCGCGAACACGCGATCGTGTACTGTCCATACGCGCCGTCGCCCGCTGCGTTTTCCGGGGCAGCTGTGTTCCCGCTCTCTCTTCCTCCGCCTCCCATGGCGACGGCGCCGGTGAAGTCCCAGCCGCTCCACAACTTCTCCATGCCGTCCTTCCTGCGCTGGGGAGGCGCCACCGCCAGCCACCGCCAGCACCGCCGTCCCTCCCCCTCCGGCGACTCCCCTCCTCCTCCCCCTCCTCCGGACGACCGCGAGCCGCAATCGCGCCCCCCGGTGCTCGGATCGCGCTCCGGCCGCGCCCTCGGCAGCTGCTCCGCGCCGGCCCTCGATAAGCCGCAGAAACAGGCGCTGGGCTCTGGAGGGGAGAGGGAGGCGTTCAAGATCAGCATCGCCGGCACCGATCACAGGGGCGGTGGCGGCGGCAACAGCAACAAGGGCAGCGGCGGCGACGGCGACAACGAAGAAGCCGAAGCAGAGGAGGCCGTGCAGAGGCCGTGGAACCTGAGGCCGAGGAGAGGAGCAAGCAACGGCTCCTCGAGGAACGGGGAGCCGCGCGAAGCTTTTCCGACGGTTAATCCATCGGTCCAGCAGGGGGAGAGGAAGGAGAACGCGAATCAGCCGCCGAAATCCGCGCGGCTGCGAGGCTTCGCGGAGGCGGCCAGCGGAGAGAGGAAGGAGGAGGCGGAGGAGGGGAAGCGGAGGCTGTGGGTGTCGCTGTCGAAGGAGGAGATCGAGGAGGACATCTTCGCGATGACCGGGTCAAGGCCCGCTCGGAGGCCGAGGAAGCGACCCCGGAATGTGCAGAAACAGCTCGACGTACGGAGGATCTTCGATCGCGTCGTTTTGTGCTATTTCGTGTTGATGTTCTGGGTGGTGAATTCTTTGACGAAGAACCAACCCTTTTGCACTGTTTCATTCGTTTCTGGTTTTGGCTTTTGCAGAGCGTTTTCCCAGGTCTTTGGTTGGTGGGAATCACGGCCGATGCTTACCGAATGCTCGATTCACCGGCGAAGGTTCTCTCTCTCTCTCTCTCTCTCTCGTTGTGCTAGGCGCATCTGCTACGCCGGGTGCCTACGTATAGATACTTCCGTATGTGTACGTATCCTTTTGCTACTGCAACTTGCGAGACTGTTAATTGTTTTTTGTTCCTTTGCCTTTTCCTTTTCATTTTGTTGTCTTCATCTGTTGGCTGGTGATGGATGAGAATTAAGATTTGGGTGTCATCCTTCTTGCAGAAATGACATATGCTGGCCTGGCCGTTTCCTGCTTCCAAGGTTGCTTCTCTCTCTCTCTCTCTCTCTCTCTCTCTCTCTCTCTCTCTCTCTCCCTCTGTGTTCTGTAATATCTGCTGTTAGATGTACTTCGAATAGAATTTGCTTTAGCTTTGTCTCGTCAAGGAGACTAATTGACCTGCAATTCAGAGGGCGTTGGGGTGGTTTTGTTTTTCTCACAGAACTGATTTTCTTGAAGGTGGTTTTTCTCCGAAGCAGAAGATAGGGTGGTCCGGCGAAGTTATGAACCTGGTCACGCGACACCGAGACCTCAATTCGAGGTATGGTGTGCTGAAGTATGGGGGAAATTTGATCAAAGGGTAGGATAATTTATAAGGTCATGGTTTGGTCGCTCTCGTTTTTCCTTATGCGATGCATTGCATGCATGCTGGGATTGTGCAGGAATCTTCGGTACATATGGTGTCGAGTAATCTTAGGATATAAAGGGTAAAATCTATCGATTTTGATTAGTTGGACAGTCGGTCTAAATTAAGGATTTTTATCGTGTTGACATCGGTGCAATGCTTTGAAAGAAAATATACGCTTATCTATATAAGTAAGTTTTTCATGGCTAAGTCTTCAGATATGGGCAATGTGAAATTATGTTATGCTTTTGGGTTAGGTTTGGCAAAAAATGGGAGTAATTCTGATTTTCCGGCTACATATGATGTTCGGCAGGCTTCCTTAGAATCATGTTTTAGGGGCAACGAAAAAAACCAAGCTTGTGGTTATGGACAGTTTCGCCATAATCCTGATTTGGCAAATGGATTCAAAACGTGCCAATTGGAGGCACGCCTTGCTTCCGTCCCATGGAAGATATTTCCCTAACCGAGTTTCATCGTCGTGAGGATGAGGTTGAAGCTTCATGTCATTCATTTCATCTTGCTCATCTTCGAGATGAATCTCTCGACAAGGTGATGATTTCTTACACGAAATCGCCAATGATCGTGGCACTAGCATGTTCCTTCGACTCTTTTCGAAAGGTATTCTTGTTCAAGCAAAGGGTCCGACTCCGTTTCGCCATGTGCATCATAACGTTTCCTCTTAGTGCCAGAACCACCTTTCCTTTCTCCTATGTTAGTCTTGATATTTCAATACTTAGCAGCTCGAAACTTTGGTTTTGATGTTTCCAAGCTTATTTTGCCTTCAATTATCTGCCAGCAATCGATGAGTAGTTTTCTCATAATCAATTCAAAACATACATCAGCCATCTTTTACTTCTTCATATGCGTGGAAAATCATTCTTATTGTATAGTATCTGATCATATATCACCATCACATGTAGAGATTATGCCCTCGAACTCGATGCGGTACCTAAACCAGGCAGACCCCCAGAAATTGCAAAAATAGAACAAAGCTGTAATTATCAGCATGTTTCCCCACTTTTCTATGTTGTCCCTTTCGGCCTTTGGACTTAAACTCATCCGATCTACGAAGTCCATTGCATTATAGTTACTTCAGAATTGGCCTGCTTCAGCCAAAAGTCATGGATATAATTATCAGGAAGTCCGCATTTAAAGGAATTTTATGTGGTGGCCCTCGACTTGACGTGTGCGAAAATTCGAGCAAGTAATTAATTTCCAGTACACGGATCGGTGAAAGTTGTGAACTTTGTTTTGACCTGGCCAGGATCTTATGAGATTGTTTATTGGTAAGCTATTTGCTGCTCTTGGGGGCTAACCAGGGGCCAAGAAAGAGACATCTAATCTGCTACGGTTTCGGTCCGAAGGAATAATGATCGACTGTACCTTTTTTACGGCGTTTTGCATCATGATGTGCGAGAGGAAAAATTGAGTAGGCCTGTCTTGCCACGTAAATTGTGCGTCGTTCCACTCATGAATAGCTACATGTTTGGACGGGTCCACTTCTCAGGTTTTTTTATCTCTCCTTCGTTACACTCACTTCTCTCACAGCTTTCTTCGTTTCCTTTTTGCCTTTTGAGGCCATGAACGAGCTTGCGACAATGGATAGCAGCGTCATTGGCCAGCCGAAGGAAATGACCGATTGTAGCTTTTCACAACGTTTTGTGCCACGGTGTAAAATGTTGTGCGAAGCTGAAATATGTCCCCCTTGGATAATTCAATGGCTAATCTACTTGCTCCCTTTGTGAAACCATGTTAATGTATCGATTACGAGAAACCGGATTGAGTTTCTCTTTCTAGGTTCAAACGTTCCAACGCTTGCTCTAGTCTTGGTTAGGTCCATCCCGACATTACTTGATCAGAATCGATTCTCTTTTGTTAGGTTTTCGATTCTGACGAATGTCAATGTTAATCAAACTTGACTTATCTATCCTTATTAATGGCTGAAGAAATGCCCGCATCGGGATATCCAGCCTCCCGATCTTTTGGAAAATTTCCGTAAAAAAGACCTAAAATGACATCATTTTCTCAAAAAAGAAAAGAGGTTCAAAGTAAACTTTATCTCAAAAGGTCTAAAATGGTCACTTATTCTCAAATAAAGCTCAAGGGAACGCTCAATCTCAAATAAGGGTCCTAACTCGCTAGCCGGTCAAATCTTCGTTAACCATGCTTATTATTACAACCATAAGCGCGAGGGTATTTTCATCCAAAGGCACTTCTCCTTTCCTTTATCTTATTCTTTGTTCATCTTCTTCTTCCTGCCACCTCTGTACTGGTGCTCACTCGCTTCAGCCCATGTTGTGTAGGGTGCTCATTAAGCGGGCAAGATTTCCTTTCGTTCTGCTGCACAATGTCACTTGTACCTTTTGGAGAGCTCTGAAGACCAGTAAATGAATTTTTCTTCAATGCCCAGAATGCCAGTTATTGTCCGATCACATCTGTTCTATTTTCTTTGGAGAAACCTTCCAATCTATGATGGAAAATCCATTTGACGTTGTGGTAATAGAGGTTTACAATAGTGAGATCCCTTTGCTCCATGTTTGTCCATTCTCCGAGTGTTATCCGGCGAGAAAAGGCCCCGAGGTTATTGAGCGCGGGGGACGAATCTGTCGACTATGACCGGTTCATGTGCCGAGGGCGATGCCGACGAGGACAACGATGGCTTAAAGGGGAAGCGGCCATTGTCGTGAGTGAGATTGAGTGAGGTACGGAGGATGGAAGAAGAAGAAGATGAACTGTGAAAAGAAGAAACAAGCAGGAACAAAAAGACTGAGTGAGGTGTATGTGCTTACCGGCCGGCGAAAATTTTGCAGCCAACGAATTTAAACCTTTATTTGAAGCTCAGTAATCACTTTGGACCTTTTTTTAGGCATAATTTATTTTGGGCTTTTTTTTTAGAAAACAATATCATTTCAGATCCTTATTTAAAATTTTCCCCGATTTTTTTTATACTACGTTACTATATCGTGTATATGTCTTGTTTTTATATCTCGCGATGTCACGACATTATAAAACAATCATGACTAGATATAAATGGTCGTGATATGCATGGTTCTACGTTTGGGATTATAATGGTGGCGGGCCGGCAATGGCATGCCCGGACCCGCCCCATGGGGTGAAAGCTTTGCCTAGCTATTGTGCCCCGCATGGGAAACCAATTTAATTAATTTTTTTTATAATTATATATCGGCAATATATAATTGATTGAATTTTCGTAAGAATTATGAATTATGCTACTTTGACCTTTTTCATGTTCTATAATTATTAAAAGGAATCCCTCCTGAGCCTTACTCTACTTATTTATACCAGGAAAATAGGTGCATCCTCGCTTTTTATACTCGGAAAATAATTTCGAAAGCTGACTTGAATTTTCTCATGTATATTAATGTGCATCCTCGCCTTTCTATAACCTGCAATTTGCGCCTCCAGCCAAAATCTAAAGCTTGGAGACTCGTTTACCTCTCCATTCAAATAGAAACCACCAAAGCGTATAGCCAAGGTCCACAATATCCAAATCCAAAATCAACGGCCATGTTCGCAGTCCGGCAACATCAATCGACACGCTGCCCCACGCCGCTATCGAACCGACCAATACCACACCAGCCACCACAATCGTCCCCCTCCCTCTTGTCTGCGAGAGCTAGAAGAGCTCGAGCTCAAGCTCCACATAGAGCTCGGCAAGGCGGCCATGGCAAGCTCTATTGGGAGCTACATTGGCCACAACGTTGAGCTCTGTGCCTTGACTAAGGTTGGGCATGACCTTGATCGGGGTTGTCATGGAGGTTGGAGGCGGTTGCAAGGGGGCCGAGCATAAGGAGAAAAGAAAGGGATTAGAACACGATGAACAACAGGGGTCAAGGGTGTCGTGCAGGGACGAGCCACCAGAGACGATGGCTCGATTTGAGAGAGTACCGGCAAAGGCAGCTGAGTAGGGCGGCGGGGGCTGAGAGGGTGGGGGAAGAGGGAGGAGGCAGACAGAATAGAGTTCAGAGTAAGAATTTTCTTTTGAAGAAAGAAGTAATGGAGGCAATTTGGAAAGGAAGCTAACATCGGTAGACAAATGGACAAGGATTGCGGACGAGAGATGTAACTTGAAATCTAAAAACAAAACATTAGATGCACAATATAGGTTTACGAAGAGATTATACATATTGACATATGGATGTAAGGTATAAAAAGATCAATGATAACTGATATTTTCCCTTTCGTATTATTATTATTCATTTAACAAGATATATATTTTTGTTTACTTTAGGTTAAATTGAGCGAGTAATTAATTACCGCGGGTTACATGATGTGACAATCTTCATTAATATTATTATTAGAAAATAACATGTACCGAGCATATTAATAGACTGGGGCATGGCTAACACTGACCGGTCCGACCTCACCCCGTCGTGCGCCCAGCCAAATGCCCGCGAGTCATATTTCACGGGGAAAATATGCTTAGATTGGGATGGGGCTCCGCGTGACGCGAATTTCCTATACCTTATGCCCATCCCTAATGCCAAGTTCTATCGAGGAGAATCAAAAGCTCTTTGCTCATCTTTGATCAAATTGAGCTATTCATAGTTTGAGAAAATAACTACACCATCTTTTGGGGTATGGGACTTCGGGGCAACTCCTGCATGGGCTATGGGCTTCAGTCATTTTCCTATCCAACATGGCCTGTGAATACATGTCCAATTCATAGATTGGACCATCGAGATCATTCTCAGGCCCAAAAATACTTTCATACGATGCGAAGAGACATATTTGCGACGTATTGTTGGTTAGGGAACATGGTCGGAGTGCGAATAGAGGGAGACGCATCGGTCCACATCAATCCGACGGCATCGAGGTGCCCGCCGCGCTATCGTGGGCCTGGTGGAAAACAACGTCAGGCCCATCTATGTCCATGTCATGCGAAATTTCGTTTGGCCCGATAAGACCGCCTTGTCCCGTGATTACGTTACATTGGTATTCTTGGGTTATTCACGAGCCGGGCCATTGACATAGAAGGCCTAACCCGAACTTATCATTTTGGATGAATATGTGCTCAAATAAGTTGGGCCTGGCTCAAACAAAGACAACATCGGCCCAACCCTAATAAATTCGGGCCGGGCCGGGCCATTTCGGGCCTTAATGTGAAGACCCTGGGCAATGCAAATCCAATTAATGTTTTCCAATTATCAACTGATTAGAGTGATAGCGCTTTGAAATTTTTTTTTTTTATCAAAATCCTATTCTGCACAAGAAAGCAATCGCGAGCGCCTCTAGCCAGTAGAAATCGAAACCGACGGGCTCGTGACGAGGGAAAAAATTTTCGCACCCCAACCAGAACAGCCCGTGACTCCTGGCCGTGGCCGAGGCTCGAAATCCATCAGGCGATCGAACCCTCTTTGCCTTCGAGATCCATATCTCCGACACCATTCGGGCCCTACACCCCATCCATGGCAAAAAAAGACCGGTCCGAGACGGATCGATCGAAACGACTTGAAAGATACATAATAAATAAATAAATAAAAAGCCCCAGGACTCGTACGAACTCCAAATTCGATTATTTAAATCCTCGCAATTAATCATGCACAATCATCATTATCATCATAAGCCACGAATGCATGCCCCCCCGCCCCCGGGACACTCAGCGACTTGCGCCCTGTACGTTAATGATTTGTTTATCATTTCCGACTAGACAACCTCGTGCGACTTGACCATGATTTTGTCGAACCCCATTAAACTGTTTGTCCCCCCCCCATCTTTCTTTTGGACCAAAAAGCCCCGGGCCAGCTCGTAAATCAACCCCCAGAATAAAAATTACAATCGAATTAAAGTACATTACAATCGAAATAAATTGCAAGTAGACCACGTGCTTGACCATAGGGTGGCCCGTCATTCGAAGAGCCCTCGCGCATGATTAGGGGGAACATCTTTGCGAAAAATCCGGCGAAAGTCAGCACTCTTCTTCAGTAAGTTGTAGAGTCGCTCGCTGTGGCAAAAATCACTATGTTTGGTCTTGTAAAGTGCATTTTAAAAGGAAATTTGGCTTGGGGAATTGAGAAGATCGAGGACCCCACTTGGCATACAATTGTAATTGGAGAATTCGATCCGGGAAAAATGATTAGATTAGTGTAATCTAATAATTAGTTTTGGTGATGGGTTAATCATTTTTTAAAATAATGGAACTATAGTATATTACTAATTTTCTTTAGTTCTATCGTCCCCAAAAATCTCCACCAACCAAACATGCTTCCGTAGAACAGTGACCAACTTGGGGTTCGAGGGTGGTGGTGGTGCATTCTCTTTGCCTTCCGCAATTGCCCTTCCCCTTTGCAATTGCAAGGAAAAAAACTTTTACAATTTTTCAACTTTCACTTTGGAACTCAAATTGTCACGATCGTCGGCACATTACGAAATCAATAAAAAGACGAATAGACCGAGTTTAGATCTCGAGGAGTTGGATGAGTACTCGAGCACTTAATTGCCCATTTTCACTCGAGTTGAATTAAGCGCTCGATTTCAATTGTGGGAAGTTTTCTATTCAAATTACAACGTCTCCACTCGCCGTATCTTCGAGGGCTCACCTCTGCTGCCCCCATCGATAGATGCTTATCTAACATACATGGATAGAGCAGTTTGCGTGCATTTGTGGAGATTAGCCAATTCGAATAAAAATGGGAACGCTCTAACTTATAAACACGAAGTTGCAATTCAAGATTGTTCATTGAGGATTCCTATGTGGTTCGACCTACTATTTCCTAAGCAATTTGAATCAAGGATAAAATCGTAAAATCGTTCTACCCGGTCATGCCATAAAAAAAATCGGTGAGTACATGCGCATTTGAACCCGGGATAAAACCGTCCAACGACCTCGAATTGAAAAAACCCGAATCGTTTTCTTTTTTTCATTTCCTTTTTTCCCGCTTCAATTTCCGTGCGCCCGCACGTGCAGCCCGACCGACCGCAACCCTAACCCACTATTTAGATTACCCGAAATCAACCAAATTTTCGGCACCACGCACTAATCAAAAGAATCAAAATCGATTCGCGCAACCGTCGATCACATGGTTTTACCAGCTCACGCGGTCACATGTTGTCCCCCAAAATCTGATCTCAAAGTAATCATCTCGCACCAGCAAAAGCAAAGGCTGTCTTCCCCCACCTCCCACCAACAACTTTCTCGGTAATCGCATCCCCTTCCCGCACGTGCACGTGCACGTGCACGGTGGAGGGGCACGGGCGGGATTTCGCCCGGTCGGCCTCGGTGGAGCTTTGACCGTTGACCGGATCCCCGAGCATGGGCGGGGGCGAGCTGTCCGTGCGTCTTTTCACTTTTGACCGGGAGCCCCGTGGGAGGAGGAGGGGGGGGGGTTTGGGGGAGCGCACGTGCGGATGACGGGATCACACGTGTCTCGAGCTGTCGTTCCAGCTGGAGGGGCTGCATCGGGAAGGGCGCGCGCCACGTAGGATGCACATGAGTGGCGATAATGGAGAGTTCCGATCGACGAGGTACTATTAGCAACGACTGGGAAGGTCGTGACTTTTTCTTTTTTTTGGGGGCTGATTAAATCCAATTAATTCAAGCGTCGGTTTGGGAGCACCGTACGGCCTCCTTGCATTTTCCCCGTCGATCGACGAAATTTCCAGGAGATACGAGGAAAGAGCGTAGTGATTCGTATGAAACTCACGCGATATATCATAATCATTTGGGACAATAACACGTAATTTTTAAATTTTAATAAAATATACAATGTGATCCATGAACTTTTAATTTGTTTAATGTTATCCATGAATTTGAATTAATGAAAATATGACATTACATATTTTCACATAATCAATGACTAGATTACGCATGCGTCCAAAGTTTAGGACCACGTTGAACATATTGAAAGTTCAAGGATGACGTTGCACACTGAGTTAAAGTTCATGGTTCACATTATTCAAATTTAAAGTTCGTGAATCACATTGCACATCGCATTAAAATTTATGAACAATTTGTGTCATTTTCCCTGATAATTTTTATGTGTGTATCGCTCTTGAAATGTGTGTACTTCGTAAGAAAATATTTAATTCCCATAATATTTGTTACATCCTTTACGAGACAATTTGTCTTGAAAGCTGCTATGCTACGTGTTCGCATTTTCTTATTCAGATCTTTCTCGGTGAATTCCTAGAAAACGATCAAAACATATCTCATTTCATCTCATCTCATTTACTCTGGCAAAAAATGTTACTCCACGGTAACGAAACGATTCTTTGTCAACAGCGCACCCGATCACTTGTCAAATATACTTATTCAGTGATATATTTTGAAAACAGCAGTCGCGCGTGATATGAAAAAACGGCACATTGAAAGCTATAAACTTTTCTTGATTGTGTTGGTTGACAATTGCCATGGAGAGACTCAGTTGACAAACTCCTAACAAAATTGAAACTCAGCATCCTAACGTCATAAAACTAGAGATCTGGCATGATACATTTCAAAGCGCAAATATAACAGAATTTGCGATGAGGAAGTTTCGATGTCGTCTTAAACTATATTCGCTTTGCATAAATTGGATGAGAACAATAGGACGGACCGTTAAGTTTCATAACAACGTCAACTTGATCACTTCTAGTGATTTCGATGGACTCAATCAATAATGAATTACGATCAAGTCATAAATATTTGTGCTTTCATATTAGGGTGCTTCCATGTTTTCGAAATCAAGCACAGATTACTAACTGTCGCCACCAGAACCTTGAACCGAACTCAATAGCCACACCCACCCCGGGATAATTCCAGTGGCAAGGGCGTTTCTGTATTTTCATATCGGAAACCGATCGCCGTGTGTTCGATGCCTGCCCTAGGGAAATTTGAATTTTAAGTAGGGACCGTGGTTATGGGTTGCCGTGCTAGTTTCTCTCTACGTAACGAGCTAACTATGGCCGTCCTATTAATAGCCACCTAATTCAACAAGATCTTGGCGCGTAGGGAAATTTCTCCGCCTTCCATATTTGATGACGGATCAAACGAAATTATCATTGCCAATCAACAGATGGATTTTGCTTTTATGGTCGAAACGGACGGATGGAGTTAATTTCATCGGTTTTTTTTTTACTCAGCCACAACTATGCAAATTCATATCAAATCCATGATAAACAAGGCCACCGAAATGAAAGTTTCCGTTCCTGGACATGTCGACTTTTCTTTCGCGTGCGCGATGGAACCGACCGACGTACGCATCACCAGATTCGCGAGGGATTTCCTTATAATGCGATGGGTGGGCACGGGCGATCGCATCACACGGCTTACCTTGTCTGGGCCGAGCAGATCAAAGCGTCTGGTGGCCGTACGATTGTAACTAACCCCGAAAACAGATCAGCTTTGCCGTTACGTCCCACGTTGTCGTATCCCCACTCCCCCCGCAGAGAGAGAGAGAGAGAGAGAGAGAGAGAGAGATTCGCCGAAGTGGACGCGACCATCGCACTGCGACGAGACCCATCATCCCCTAGTTGTTTGCCGGCGAGCGGGCCCCGCCGCCCGGAGGTAACCGCCTCGCCCCACTGGCTGCTCGACACGTGGCACCCCGCGTGCTATGCGGGGGGGCAGCACGGTCATTTCGGTCCTCGCGCCGGTCCCTGATTCACGTGATGTTCACGCTGTGGGAATGCATTCCCGGTGGTCGGCCCTCATCCCCACCGTGGGGACCGCCGGACCGGATGGATGATGGATCACATCGGATAGTGACATGATCCCTCCCTCTCTCTCCTCTCCAGTTGAGCCCCAATGTCATTTTCTGGCTGAATCGAAGGTTGATGATTGGGTTCCCAAAGATTCATCCATATCGTATTTCCGGCGTGCTCGTGACATCGTGTAATTGACCGCTCGCTAGATCGGGAAGCATCGCATATCATAATAATAAAAAAAAAGTCTTGATAATACATTCCGGTGGCTACACGGCAGGAGAAGAAATACAAATTTCATCTGATTTGCAGACGGAAAGACCTTACTGAAATCTCTATACCCACAAAAAAGAAAAGTCAATACCACGAAAAATTTCAAACTAGTATATCTATGACGATTTTTCATCAAATTAATTTTTTAACCACTCCAAAATTGATACATTGGTGACAAATTTACCAAAAACCCTAAACTAGTACATTTATGATAATTTTACTTTTAAAATGGATTAATACAATGGAAAAAAAATAATACATTTATAACAAACGGAGGGTAAAACCCCAACCTAATATATCTTTCAACTGCCACATTTCATCTAATTTAGAAATTTTTCGTATGTACATCAGTTTAGAATTTTCACGATATTAATCCAAAAAAAATCTCTATATCCAATTTTTTTTCCTTTTTTTTTTTGGGGTGGGATGATTCTCTAATACCCCATTAGAGCAAATGGGTATTTGTCGATGGGGACATGACCAAGTACCCACCCCCGCAAGGTCCCCGAGGGGGACCGGGTTCACGTGCCGGTCACATGGAGAGCGGCCCACGGAATGGATTGGGTGCGGGAGGGTCCACGATGGGGATGGGCAATCGCCAGCGTGGCGGGGCTCCGGAAGGCTCCAGCAGCTACGGGGCTTCTGACGGGGAGGGCGGGGGGGACACGTGGGACAACTAGCACGCCACCTGTGGGGACACTCAATCATCACCCGACATCTTGTCGGTCGCTCGCCGCGCACTCCACCTTATTTTAATTGCGCCATCATGCACATGATTATCCCTGTCCCTTCCCCCCCCCCCTAACCCGAAGCGCGTGTGATGCACCCGCTTTTTCTCTTTTAAGGGTTGTCGACGAGGAGTTTCCTCAAAGCGTGGTCCTTCTAACTAGGATAACAATACAGACGGTTCATCAACCTTGATCTAACATATAATGTGATTTATAAATTTTTAATTTATTTAATATAGTTCATAAATTTTAACTTAATATTTAATGTGACCCCTGAACTTTTTAATTTATTTAATATGATCCTTGAACTCTTGATATATATTTAGCGTGATTCATAAACTATATAAAAATATTCAATATAATCCCAAAACTTGAATTTGATAGATGGACTGAGTACATCGAGGCAAGCCCTGGTACAAAGAGGCCCCCTTGGGTCTCTTGAGGACGTGCTCGAGACCCCATGCTCGGGTCCCTAATAGCCATGCTCGGGTACTCGACTCGCATGTCCAAGTCACTAGTGCTCGGTTCCTCGGTAACCGGACCTAGGTCCACAATGGCCGATCATTAAAATTAATATTGGTTGAATCGAGCACGAGTCATTAAAATTGTATTGCATAAAATTAGATTATTATAGGTCGGATCATTTTCGATCCGATCCGAATCTAACGTGATCCACTCTTTTTTTGTCGGAATCTATCCTATTTTTATTTTCCAAGCCAGTGTGCTGTGTGCATGCTTCGAAACTCGGCTCTTTCACTCATGCATCCTCACCCCTAGCCCTACCGAGAAGGTGGTGACTCAAACTCCCAACCTTCCTTTAAGGGTGGCCATTGGAACAATTTTTAGTGATTATGATCTACCATTTGACGGGCTGCCTTCATCCGTGGAATCACGCGCACCAAATCTGACGTGATCCACTCTTTTTTTTGTCGGAATCTATTCTATTTCTATTTTACAAGCCACCGTGTGTGCTATGTGTTGTGCGCATGTTTCGAAACTCGGCTCTCTCACTCACGCCTCCTCATCCCTAACCCTACCGAGAAGGTGATGACTCAAACTCCCAACCTTCCTTTAAGGGTGGCCATTAGAGCAATTTTCAGTGATTACGATCCACCCATTTGACGAGCCTGCCTTCATCCGTGGGATCACGCGCACCAATAGACGGCAAGTCCCGAATAAAGCCGTTTGTCTATGGATTGGTACCGAGTGAATTTGGAGGTTGTTCATGCACAGCGACCACTTTGTCTACAAAGAGACTCCTCTCTCGCTCAGAGTTGCAATCGGAGTCGCATGGGATAGAGATTTTTCGAGGGAAACACAATAAATTTTGCGGGGCCCCTTCACTGCATATAAATCAATATTAGATTTCGATCAAAAGAAGAGTTGTATTGTTCCAATCATGGCCGTTCATTCCCTTGATTTCGACGGCTGTCAGTAAGCTTTCCCCTGGTTTCTAGTCCTCTTGTTATCTGTACGTATTGCTTTTAACGAAAAGGAGATGCTAAAAGACAGGTTTGTCGGATTTATTGGTTGTTCTCGTAATTATTGGGGACGACTTTTGTTGCGCGATCGAGTAATTTCACCTCTGGTCTATTTTTTTTTTTCGTATTCGGATTATGACTTGTCAACTAGCATCGGATATCGTATCTTCCAGCATTTAAGGGCGTTTGAAATTTGTGCGAATTTTTCCACATTTAGTAGAAATCAAATTCAATATTTCTTTTTCGGGGAAATATCTTTCGCTTCAAGCCTTTAAAGGGATGATGGTCCCAATAGCTTAAAACATAGAAAACGGATACAGATTATTTGTCGAACATGTTACTTTATCGACACATAAATTTCTAATTTCATATTCATCAATACAAAAAAAATTCATCCGTTGTGTTGGTAAATACTCTGCTAACAAAAATCAGATGATGCATTTTCGTTAGTATTTAGCGCACTTTGTTATACCATTTAAAGTTTTAACTATTACATGCCCCCTCTAGATAACACTAATACCAAGTCAGCTTATTAAAAATAGATTTCTTTTCGCCAATAGGTATGGATTTTGCTTGTAAATAGATTGGGGGGTGGGGACGTTAGTATCACAGGTGCATGATTCGACTCTTGCGCTGTGCAAGAGGCAGAGTGAAAATAGTTAGAGATATGACAAACAAAAAAAAGAAGAACCTCGATTTATTAACCATAGAGAGAGAGAGAGAGAGAGTCTTAGAGTTAGAGTTTTGAGGTTTTTATTATGGAAAAAACCACCAAAAACTTCAAATTATGTCACTTGTAACATATTTACCTCGAACTTTTTTTTGTGATATCGAAAATCCCAAACTATACTATTTGTGACACATTTACCCCATTGTACTTTAGTCCATGGGTATTTTCATCTTTTTTTGTTTTTTTCTTTTTTTTTTCCTTTTTTTTCCTTTCCGTCAAGGGTGACCCTCGCTAGCGTTGAGCGAGGGTCACCTCGCCGAAAAGAAAAAAAAAAGAAAAAGCAAAAAAGACGAAAATGCTCATGGACTAAAGTACAATGAGGTAAATATGTCACAAATAGCATAGTTTGGGATTTTTGGTGTCACAAAAAAAAATTCGAGGTAAATGTGTCACATGTGGCATAGTTTGAAATTTTTAATGTTTTTTTTCCTTTTTATTATTCACAATTCCGATGTTCAAGCATGTCAATGTGAACGAGGACCCTTGTTTGGAATTCAAATGTGTCCTTGTCAGTCCACGAATTCTCTCTTATTTGGCTAGAGTATTAAACAAGGAACTCTCTCGATGGGAAAAGGGTCAATATCCAACTTGATCGTCTCATTGAATTTTTCGTCGTGATTAGACTTTGTAGCTCAATCTGATTGGGTGCCCGACGTTTGTTTTCAAGCTGAATCTGCCTGAAAATATTCACATGGACGAAATGAAGATTGCCCATCACGATGATACTTTCATGAAAAAGAGGTGTTGACATGGGGATCATGATCACGATGTTTTATTAGGTTGTGCAATGCTTAGTCACGGGAAATAGACATACATTTCTTGGTTAGAGAGAGATGACCGCACACAATTGCAACCATTAATTATTGATAGGTGCATGATATCTCTTTGATTCAACCAAATCCAAGGAAGATGGGGCACAGACAAAGATAAACGTTATATTCAAACTCGACATCCCACCGATACAGGATTGCCATCATTTCTTTTCTCAACAAATCATTTTTCTTAAATGCATGTAATGGCAACCCCCTCACCTTTTCGTGTCTTCTATAAGGTTCGAGTAAACTAGAAATTGTTGATATATCATATGTAACCGGTTCACATAAAGGGCTCGTGACGATATATGGTATGACAGAAGTCGGGAAGCTATGACAAAAATATTGTAAATGCACACAATTCTCTCTATTACTTAAAAGAACCATGATATCCTATCTAATTTTGATTACAAAATTGTCTAGGTCAATTTCGTTTCGGGAAAACTTTCTCGGCGAGGATGCGACATAGCTATTAGGAAGACATTACATGTCTTATCGACTTTTTTTAGATCCTAAAGAGTACGACTATACTTTTCAAAGCAAATATATTATTATGCAATCTGACAGTGAACAAAACAAAGGAAAAAGAGGAATCTCTATTTTACCAAAAAAATATTGCATATGCTAAATATTATAAACACAATGATAGGGAAAAAAGCAGGCTAATTATTAAAAATACTTCCAGCTTTAGGCCCAATCCTAATTTTACCCTATTTTTTTGTTTAGAAAAATATTCCCAACTTTTATTTTAGTCCCAAGTCTGCTCATGCATCAACAAATTGCCACTGGTTTCTTAAATATTTTTAACATCATGAGACTGCTGTTATTCTGTACGAAGGTGATGGTGTTGAGTGAAATAATGAGCCTTTAATTGGCCTTTTTTTTTTTTTTGGTAAAGGTAAGTTGTATTACTTTTCTGAAACTTTAATTGGCCTTGATGTTGATAATTTTGAAAAAAATTAGCGATAATTTTTGGACAGGGGGCGAATTTGAGATTAGAATGAAAGCCGAAGGAGCAGAATTTTGATTATACCTAAAGTTGATGGCTTTGTTTGGGGAATTAGGTCGAAAAAACACATACGGTACAAGTTGTTCTTTTTTTCGAGGGAAAATGACATAAATGATCCCTGAACTGTGGCTCGATATGCAATGTAGTTTTTATACTTTCACTCAATATGCAATGTCATTCATGAACTTTTGATTTGTTCAATGTGATCTTTGAATTTTTGGCACGTGTTCAGTTTAGTCTCTTATACTACATGAAAATATTCAATGTGGTCCATGAATTTCAATTAATGAAAAGATATTATTAGATATTTTCATATAATTTAAAGACTAAATTAAATATTTAATAAAAGTTCGGGGATCACATTGAATAAATTAGAAGTTCAGGAACGACATTACACATTGGGTTAAAGTTTAGGGACCATATTGAAAAAATGAAAAGTTTAAAGATGATATTATATATTGAGCTAAAATTTAGATCGTTTGTGTAGTTATTGCTTTTTTGGAAGATAAAAATCAATTATGAAACTCCCCTTTTTCTTTTTTCAAGAAAGAAGAGGACCAAGTACATAAGTTTTACAGTTTTTTGTTTAAATTTCTTTTCCACTTTGGTAAATAAGAAGCAAAAGAAGTGGCGAAGGAAAGGAAAGGAAAGGAAAGGACAGGACAAAGTGGGGGATGCAATGTAAGAAAGAGAGAGCAGGGCATTATTATTGGGGGAGGGGAGGCGAAGCAAAGCGTGACATGCCCATCTCATGATCGACATTAACTGGCCTTTCCCTGACGCCCACTTCTCATCATTTGAGCTTTCCTCTCCTCTGCTGTCCTCTCTCTCTC
Organism: Syzygium aqueum; assembly: GCA_031216185.1. NCBI lineage: Eukaryota > Viridiplantae > Streptophyta > Magnoliopsida > Myrtales > Myrtaceae > Syzygium > Syzygium aqueum. The sequence continues at coordinate 3,774,058 of CM062235.1, read as the reverse complement.
TCTCTTTTCTCTCTCTATTTAATCCCCCAAAACTCTCTTCTTCACGCCATCCACACCCCTCTGTCTCTCTCTCTCTCTCTCTGGACCTAAGGGCATTCAAAGCTCCGTGCTTTACCCAGGAAGAGCTCGAGCAGAAACCCAAGAGCGGCCTCTCTTCCTCTCTTCTCTCCGTCGTTTGGACCCAAGTAATCAAGGGTCATCGTCATGGGAGAGAAAGACGATCTGGGCTTGAGCTTAAGCCTGAGCTTCCCTCAGAGCCATGTCCACCGTCATCGGCAGTCTCTGCAGCTGAACCTCATGCCCTGTTTGGTCCCGTCCTCTGCTTCGTCTGCTCAATCTGGGTTCAATGTTCAGAAGCGCTCTTGCAACGACGCCTTCGCTTCTTCTTCAGGTACTGCTGCCGCGCATGTATCTGGCATGCGAAGATCTGATCTTTCTTTGGGTTCTCGGTGGTCCCAAACCACATGCACATATGCTCTGTTTGGCCACCCATTTCCTTCAGAAACTAATCCAGTGTAGTCAAAACGCCGGCCGAACAAAAAATGCATTTTTTCGCGTCCAAATAGAAGAAACTGTAAGATTTAGTTAGCCTCAGTTGAGACGAAGATTGGAAGGAGGCAAATGAATACGGAAGAAAAGAAGAACTCAAGTCTAATTTCATGGCCTAAAGTTTCGAGCGTTTGTCTTTTTCCACAAACCAATCTAACTAATCCGAAGAAAAAAAATCTTCGCTTTCTTCCCTAGTATATTAATCCTCAATCCCTCTTGCGCGCAGATCGGAACTCCGAGACGCGATCGTTCCTTCGGGGGATCGACGTGAACAGAGAGCCGTCGGCGGCGGCGGCGGACTACGGCGAGGACGAGGCCGGGGTGTCGTCGCCGAACAGCATGGCGTCGACGGTGAGCGGGAAGCGGAGCGAGAGGGATCACCAGAGCCAGACCAACGGCGACGACCTCGACAACGAGAGGGCGTCCTCCCGCGGCGGCGGCGGCAGCGACGAGGAGGACGGCGACCTGTCGAGGAAGAAGCTCCGGCTGTCCAAGGACCAGTCCGCCGTTCTCGAGGAGAGCTTCAGAGACCACAACACCCTCAATCCCGTAAGTATCGTACGGATATACATATATTTGCTCGTTGTAGAAAAAGAAAACGTGTAAATAATCTTATTATCGGATTAAGAAAAATGAAAAAAACATGAAACGGTTAATTTTTTTTTTTGGGTCGGAGATAAAGAGCGTGAAAGAGCTGGAAAACAAAATACTGGGGTTAAGTACAAGTTTAGCCTTTCAAGTTTGGGCGTTACTCGCAAGTTGGTCCTCTTAACTCTTTTTGGGTCGTGCAATTTGATGCTCTAGGTTTTATTTTGTGAAAGTCATTTTGCTCTTTTCGATGTGTGCGCAATCGAATCCATCGGTGAAATTGCTCGTGCCGGGTCGCCACTAAGGTGGCACCAAATCAGTGCTAGGAAAAGTTGATTGCAACGAGTAAACGAAACACTCGCAAGAGGATTTGAATGAATAAAATAGGACTTAGACGAGGGCATCGCATAAATCAAGAAAGTTGGAGGGCTTGGTTGAATAAAAATAACAGCTGGGGTCAAATCCTAAAAATGCCCCGAAACTTAAAAGGATTAAAAACCAAACTTAAATCCGGAATGCTACTTTCGTGCCCTGTATTCAGGCAGGGGTATCTTCGTCATTTCCGCAACTCACGGTCCGCGTTTCTTGGGTTGTTTCGTGCAGAAGCAGAAGCTGGCGCTGGCGAAGCAGCTCGGGCTCCGGCCCAGACAAGTGGAGGTTTGGTTCCAGAACCGAAGAGCGAGGTGAGGACACGTGTCGCTTCGGACGATGATGATGATGAATTCCCTCTTTCCCCAGTCAAAGGCCATCTCGGTCAACGATAAATTAAGCGAAACTGAACAGCGAGTATTTGTGTGTTTGGACAGGACGAAGCTGAAGCAGACGGAGGTGGACTGCGAGTACCTGAAGCGGTGCTGCGAGAGCCTCACGGAGGAGAACCGGCGGCTGCAGAAGGAGGTGCAGGAGCTGCGGGCGCTCAAGCTCTCCCCCCATCTCTACATGCACCTCTCCCCTCCCACCACCCTCACCATGTGCCCCTCCTGCGAGCGCGTCGCCGCCCCTCCCCCCACCTCCACCGCCGTTGCTGCTGTCGGCCGCCCCCTCGCCGCCGTCCCGCCCCACCCCCACCCCCGCCCGTTGCCCCTCATCAACCCGTGGGCCCCTGCGGCCGCCCCCCACGCCGCCCATGTCCACGCCCCCTTCGATGCCCTCCGCTCCTGCTCGTGAGCCTGGCAGCCGGGGTCGTGGCCGTCCCCGCGGGGCATTTTGGTCATTTCGCCGGACAGCGTCGCCATCGAAGGAGCTAGGGGAATTGTACAAATTCGTAGTAGTGTTTGGGTCTCTCGAAGGATATGGTTTGGTCGGAAATGAGATTTTGGAGGGTCTACAGATGTTTTGTACCGTGACCCATCTTTCTTTTCCCTAAAGTTTAGGATTTGGGAGGAAGAACTATGAAAAAAAAAGAAAAATTGTAAAATCCGATGTTCGATTAATTTTACTAACCTATGATTGGTCATCTGATTTGAGATTTGTAGATGGTCGATTGTCGTTTTCCTACCTCAGTCTGCTTCGAAAATTATCCTTTTTTTATGTACTGTGAATCTTGCGCAAATTTTTTTTTGCTTTTGCCCCAGAAAAAAAAAAGGAAGAAGAATATCTAGCGAGAGATTAAGTTCGATATTTGACTCGTTTGTTATTTGGAATCTTGAACAATGGGGGTCGCGCCTGTTTTGGAGGGACGAAAGTGAAAGAGTGTTATCCCGAATGGGGTTTTGATTTGATAACTTTTCGACATTTTCGAGAAATATTAACTGTGGTTTCATGCTCATCAAGACATGGTAGTCGAAACAAAATTTGTTGATTTTTTTTGTGCACAAGACCCGTTAAAGTTTGCATCCTCACTTGAGGTTGAAGTTGTTGCATTTCAGTCTTCTCAATCATCTGGTTTCAATTCTACCCGTTTGACTTTTTTTTTTTGATAGATGTGTCTATTTTCCTTTCACTGGTCTAGGAGTAACAGGTGTACTTGAGAGTGAAGGCCCAAATGTGGAGCCCCGAAATTCCATCCGATCCGATCCGATCCGATCCACCTGTCTATGCTTTTTTGGGCCAGCCTCAGCCATTAGCATGCATGCCCATCGAGCAAGTCTGTCTGCTTCTCCTTGATTTATGAGCTAAATGTCTGGTGTTAAACAAAATCAATCACAATACAGAAACCATCGTCGGAGGCCGCATTGGCCTGCTCGATCTGTAGCCCTCCGTGTTCGATACAAATTTCAACTATCTCGACCTGTTCGCTCCAATCGTATACCACGCACCAATCAAATTGATTCGAGCCCATCATACGGTTTTTAAAATGTAGTTGTGGATCACGACCACTGCGGACGCTGTTTGTATCCATGCGCGAATCGGTCAAGTGAAAATGTATCCGTGAGAATCAGTGCGTACTTTGTTTTGCAAATGGTCAGCGTCTTTCGGTTCATTTCTAAAAACCAAGCCATGCATCTAGACAGTGGACATACGGTGGCAGCACTCTTCTGTTAAATCCTATCCCTGAACTATTTCTTGATAAGGTATACTAGGTAATTGCCAATGCCAAAGTTTACTAACGTGAAAACACCAGGGAAGTCTAGTCTAAGCTGGCGACCGACTGAAAATATGCCGTATTATAGTCTGGAAACTCATCGTTGGCGCGATATTTTCATGCAAGCAAAGCAGAAGATGATGCTGATCCAATTTGTGCACAGAGAGAAGATTTTCTGATGCATATCAGAGCATGGGAATGAGAGAAGACCAGCCAATGTACAAGACACTCGCTTTGGCTCACTAAGTTTCCTAATGTCTGCACCAGATGCATTGCTTTGCGCAGAGGAATTCAACTGCAGCCATGAAACGGCTCTGCTTTAACACGCAAAGGCCAGATCACAACCGAGACCTCTGTCTAATGCAACCGGCAGTGACAAGGAAATAATTCCATTCCATGACCATCCTTTTCTCTACACTGGACACTAAGTTCAAATCACTGTCATGCCTTTGAAGTAGAGCATATAAGCAAATTCAAACATAAAACTGAGGTAGGAAAGAGAGAAAGGAAAGAAAATCCGAGAACGATACTGAAATACTTTGCATTATACCCCTCGACAAGTGGACGGGTCCTCAAGTTAATATCTACCTAGAAGAGTTCTTACTGATCGCTGCGCTTGATTTCTTGATCGACTCAATCCTCTGAAGCCTGATCTGCTCCCTAAATTTAGCTATGAACTCATCGGCTTTCTTGTCCACATCTGGTCCTCCATCGCTGACGCCGCTTGAATCAGCTTCAACTTCATCATCGTGCGAAGCTCCTTGGAAGGCACCTTCCTCGCTCTCCGAATCTTCATCTGATTCCACAATCATCTTCTCAAGAAATTCTGGCCTTCCTTCCTTTGGAAATTCCGAGAAATACCGCTTCTGTGGTGTGCTCTCGGGGGTCCATTTCTCAGTCGCGAACGAAGTTTCATTGAATCCCACGGTCTTTCTTCTCGGTGGATCCACCAAATCATCTTCAAATTCCATTTCTGCTGCTTCGTTTGGGTAATAGTCTCTAGTGTCTCTTCCCTTCCAGGTACCTGAGACCGTTTCGCTGGCTCTTATTGTCCTCTTCAAGTTTCCCACCGACAAAACATCATCAAGCCCTCTTGAATTCACTTCGGATCCCGGATTGGCTTTCCTCATTGGAATTTCCCTGTTGCTTCCATTCGTGTCCTTGTACTCACTCGAGAAGCTCCTTCTCATGTCCTTCTCATATGAAATTCCATTGACCTGAGAACTCAAACTGGAATTCGGTTTCATGGACCATGACTTGAAATTCATGGGAGGTGGTGGTGGGGGTGGCGGAGGAACTGGAGGAGAAGAATATTTGTGAGAGCTCCTCCTCCTCACAGAATCCTCCAGAGTTTTCGCTTGTGGCTCCGAGGACAGAGAGGGAGATGGAGATAATTTCCTCGGCGAAGATAAGGACGGCGAAGGCGACAGCTTTGGGGACGGAGTAGCAGAATTGGGCCGAGATGACCGTGATGTTTGAGGCCTAAAGGACCGAGCCTCGAGCAGATTGGTCTCGGATTCCTCCATCGAAGGAATGTCTATATCCTCCTTCACTTCCATACGTCCTGATCTCGATCGCCATGGAATCGGCGACGGCAGGACGATGTTGTTTTCCTTAAAATTCTCCTCTGGTTCGATGAGATCCAGATCCACAAGTGGCCCATTCCTCTTCTTGATCGAGCTCTTCGAGACCCTCTTCGAGCCAAAATTGGAACTAGACCTACTGAACGAGTTAGACATGCCACTAGGCTCATCAGCAGCATCCCTAGAATCGTCTGAGACCCGCGACTTTAAGCTCCGAACGGGCAAAAGCAACGGCTTTTCGCCGATTCTGGAACTCTTACTTATCTGCTCATCAACAGAAGTGCTTTCTGGAGCCACAACCACCATCGGCTCATTCCTAAAATACTGACTGCTCCAAGTCTGGACTCTGTTCTCATCAGAACCAGACGGGCTATCAGCCTCGTCATCGAAAACAGAGGACACATGAAGGAATCTAGACACATAGGACTGCGCACTATCAAATTTAGAGGGACCATTTTCTTTCTCAGCCTCCTCGTTCGATCTCCTGCTAAAGAGGCCGTAAGAAACCGCAATGCCCACAAACACAATGTGCAGAAGCTCCCAGCTTCTGTTGGGCACGGTCTGGTTTATGAACTCAGGGGCTTGAGAAGGGAAGAGCGGGAGGATCACAAGGAAGACTACGACTATGAGGGCTTTGTACAGGAAGTGGGTCGAGAACTTACTTGTCCTTGCTGGGTTTTGCTCTGAGATCAGGCCATGTTTCTTGGGGCAAGTGTCTGCATCAGCCATTGGAGGGATGAATTTGCAGTGCCCGATGATGAGTCTTTTCTTGACCTCTAGCGCTTGGAAAAATATGAAGAGGAAGGAGATGAAGAGAGAGAGAGAGAGAGAGAGAGAGAGACAAAGAAGACTTAAGGGTTAAGGAAAAGTGGAGAAAGAGGAAAGCAAAGAGAGACAGACAGAGGGAGAGATAGTGGAAGAGGAAAAGTTTTTGGCAGGAGAGCAAAGGGAACTATCAACACTCATGCAAATCTTTCATCTGTTTTTTTGGCCATTTGTGGCAGCAACTTACAGACATTCTAATAAATGACGAAAATTTATTCTCTTGCTATTCAACGGTCACCGTCACCGAAATATGTAGAAACTCCCTCACTCTAAACGACTTTGCATGGCCATGTTGGCCCGACACTTTCTTCTTCTTTTCTTTACCTTATCTTAAGAATGCCCAACCATTGAAAAAAACGATATTTTCATCGTAACCTCCATAGTTTTATCAATGTACATGTGTATACGACCTAAGTTCATAAGCAATTCATCGACAATTTACGTGGTCTAAGTGCAAAAAGCATGTAATCCGAAACACAAAAAAGAAAAGAAAGAAGGGTTCCTGGGGGAATCTGAGTGGGGACAATGCAAGTGATGAACAACGTGGAAAAAAACCAAAAAGAAATCGGGGGAATGAGAGTATATAGGTTGCGTGGATGTGGTCACGATTCTTCTTTTGGACTGCGTACGCTAGCTTTTTTCTTTGCCCTTCCAGCGTCATATGCCCTCCCTTCGTCTGACATAGATTTTAATATCATCGACGTGCGCAGTTGAAATTTGCACCGTTTGCCACTATTGGACGATGATGCTTTTCTTAAGGGGGTGGGGTGCGTTCAGCTTCCATTCTTTTCGAGTCTTCCCCCCGAATGGAAACGATCCTAAGATGCTCTTAAGGGCCACGCCAGTTCGTTCGCGATTATCTAGCACTGATAATGTTGTTAATTCACCATTCTTTCCGGGTCGAGTTTAGTCATCGATAGATGAATAACAAGGTTCTCTAAAAATTCTTTTGGTTTGGATTTGAAAAGAGAAAAGATGAGTTGGTCGTTTTCTATAGGGGTTAGAAAAGAGCACAATTCACGTTTTACTAAAAAATTTGCACACAAACACTCCCGTAAATTCCGGAAATCGATTTCGGTGACTCGTGGGGTTAGAACAAACAGACGCTCCCAAAAGAATTCACGTGTAAAGCTATCTTTGTTCCCTACGTGTAAAGTTATCAAGTGAAGAAAATTGCTTCTATTGGTCTCCTACCGTAAAATACACTGAAAATCTCAAAATTTATCAAGAAAATTACCTCTATTGGTTTGTAGGGCCCTTGCCACTGTTGGTCACCATTGCCGGCGATGGTGCGGTGGCGGCGATCGCCGTTTTGTCTCCTACATTCTCTCTTTTTTTATTTTTTTATTTTTAAATTTAGTTTAAAAAATCATATTTAGATCAAAATGACTTCGTTTTAGTCTTATCTTTCATGTTTCAACCATGTTAGCGCTGCGTAGGAGAGTGAAAATAATAATAAAAAAGCCACGTCAACACTTTTCGTTAGCCAAATTGGACGAAATTAATGAAATGACTTGATTGCACCAATTTGATAAGTCTTAAAACTTGATTTTCCTTTTTGTAAAAGACTTTTAATACACTTATCCCTAATGTAAACTCTAGACTCTGACCAAAAAAAAAAAGACTCTAGACATCATCTGTTTCACGAAAAGGTAGATGATTTTTGGAAAAAAAATTCCTAAAAAAAATTATTTGTATCACTTGAAAAATTAATCATTAAAAAATATTTTCATTACTAACAATAATTTTTGTCTATATATTTTATAAATTGTTTATTTTCTACGAAACGAATGGAGCCTTAATTTTAAACAAATTGACCAAATATTGTTTTCATTCACTAACCAATGCCCTACTTCATTTGATAATAAAACTTAGGGAAAAAATCACAAAAAATTTCAAACTATGCCAACTGTGACAAATTTATCCCAAGGGTTTTTTGTGATATTAAAACCCTAATGTATGCTTACTGGAACACATTTACCTTAAAATTTTTTTGATGATGTAAAAAACTCTAAACTTGTACATATATGATAGATTTATCCTCTATGAAGGTTCTATTAGATGATTTTTCAGTTAAAATAACGTCGTTTTTATTTCACTTAAGCCATATGGGTGCCATGCTAACACCCTTTGCTTCCCAACGTCCATGTGGACGGATTTTGAAAGGCACTCATTGACAGAACCTTGATGGAGGGTAAATGTGTCGTACATGTATAAATTTGAAATTTTTGGTGTCACTATAAAAAAGAAATTTAAGGTAAATATGTCATACTAGATATAGTTTGAAGTTTTTATTGGCTTTTACAGTTTTAAATAAATAAATCCCCGGTCAAGTTCTACGTCGCATTCATGAATTGGATACAATACGAACCAAAAACTCGAATATAGTCACCCCACGATATGGAGTCATTCTCAAGCGGAATGGGACGCGCGGTACGCCCTTATCCATGCACATGCACGGATCTCTTACTCAACCGCTAGACCAAGTCAATCAACGGTAAAAGACGATGTACATGTACAAGCCAGACGATTTCAGCTACTACTGTTTTTATCCTAATCACGTTCACTGCAGTGCTGGAATGCCATCAGCTTAAGCTGGATGATAAGGTATCTCCGCTTTTGCCAAAGCGTTTTTGTGGCCGAAAGCGTCGCGTCAGAAAGACTTGTTGACACAACGGATCTGATTCCTCACCCCCCATTTCATCATTAATTATTCTGTTAAAACAAAACCTTTTCCAAAGTCCCCACTAATTAAGTCCCTGTTTAAGGTTAATCGCTTATCGCTTATGCATCTTTTTTTTTTTGGGTCGAAAATCGCTTATACATCTGAAAGATAGTCGATTGTGCTCAAAGATTGTATTGAGCACGCATGCGATGAGACGGGTTTACACGCCGAAGATGGAAATCGTGTTTGTTTTTTGAAGGAAAATGTGCGCCCGATTGAGTCGATTGGTCGGGGTTTCGATTCAAGTATCGTCATCGATACGCATTTCCAAGATAATGCTTTCTTAAAGTGTGGTACAATCAATATTCAATTAATGGACAAGCTAATTGTGCTTGCCCCGAATTGCTTTTAAATCTTTTGGCACGCCTTGTTCGGTGTTGGTGGATTTCACACGTATGAAGGTGATGAGACGGAGAGAAAGTTGCGATGTCCTTTATAAGTTGATCAATGGGAGCTCTAATGGATGACATCTCAGATCATATCAAGTTTTAAGAAAGACCTTTTGCGTAGACAAAATACTATCTTAAATTATCTTTTTCACGCTAGTCATGTGCCCGGCTCGTTGCGCAGGAGCGTGTGTGTATATATTCTAACTCTCGCAATGTATATATTACAATAAAAGGAATGTTCACCAATCAATCTTCTCTTTGGTTTCTTGACCAGCGTTTTCCTCCTAAATTTAAGATTTAAGTCCACGTAGGTAATGCAAGTAAGAAAAGTGACCGAGAGCTTGTCGTGCACATTTAATTCTAACTATATTCTAATGGTACACACAATTTATAGAATTCTATAGCATTAACCAAGCACCTGCCTTAAAAAATAGATCGTGCCGCGACGCCAGAGAGAGCATAGAGAAGTAGGAGGTAATACAAGTGAAAACTTTTTGATACGTTAGTCACCACACAAAGATAATATACCAAAGGGACAAGAGCAAAACAAAAAACAAAACTTCTTGCTCTCAAGTCAAAGGCTCGAATAAGTAATGAATCAACTAAGTCTGACATTTTATTCATCATAGCATATTTATATAGATGAGCATGGAACGACCCTCTAAGCATGAGTAATTTTCTAGACTCGTTGGAAAGACAAAACTAATTTACCAGAAACTGGGAACTAGAATTTTGACTCTTGAAACCTTCATCACTATTAAGACTCGTGAAGAGTTACGAACTAAGAAATGCAATAATGACATTTACAAGACCTTGAAAATATGGGGAATAAAGTTGGTTGCCGTTCTCCAAATGTTATTTTTCCAAAGTTGCTGAAATAATGGCCTTCAAGGAATGTACATCACACACCTTAGCGGAAAATGAGGGAGTTACAAGTGCATAATTGATCAATCAGATGATGATGATGTAGGAAATGCACGATTTCTCAAATCTTACTACTATTGTCCCAAAAATGAGAAATCATGCATTTCGGTGTAATTAATTGTTTTCATTGCACACTATTGTCCCAATTCCTCAAAAGGAAATATTGTCTCCAACAAATAGATATTCCTCTCTTTTAAGGATAAATCTCAAATATGAAAATTATCGTCTCACCCATACTAATCGATCAAATATCAATATCGAATCACTCATTAATAACACTACAAAAAAACACTGGATTAGCGACGAAATTTGCGACGGAAATTTTGGAAAAATCCGTCGCAAATCGAATTTGCGACGGAAAAAATTCCGTCGCTACTAGCGCGTTGCAAATTTTTGCGACGGAAAATTAAAAAATTTGCGACGAAAAAAAATTCGTCGCAAAATCCGTCACAAAATTCGTCGCAAATTTGCCACGAATACAATCCGTCGCAAAATTCGTCGCAAATTTGCGACAAACTCCATCCGTCGCAAATTTCGTCGCAAGTTTGCGACGAATTACATCCGTCGCAAAAATCCGTCGGAATTTCGTCGCAAATTTGCGACGAACAAAATCCGTCGCAAATTTGCGACGAACAAATTCCGTCGCAAAATTCGTAGCAAATTTGCTACGAACTATGTCCGTCGCAAAATTCGTCGCAAAAATCCGTCGCAAATTTCGTCGAAAATTTGCGACGACCTCCATCCGTCGGAAAACTCGTAGGAAAATTCGTCACGAATTGTATCGGAAAACGCGTCGCGAATTTCATCGCAAATTAGCGACAAACTTTAATAATTGCAAAATTCGGCTTGAAATTTTCGTCGTTATTTTTAGATCATTTCGGCCGTAAATTATTGTCCATATCAATCAAAGGAGACAATGACATATAATTGAAACATAAAAACGAACAAACCATACATTCTGACAAACCAGCCACAATGACATATAATTAAAATAAATAACAGAAGGAAAGTTTTATAGTCTGACATGATGCTATTTGATATCCAATCTTACAATACATTCAAAACATGAACTAAGAGACGGGACAACCATAGAAGACGCAACAAAAACCATACAGAAGAAGACGCAGCCTTGGTACGATGGCAGGACACCAAAAGTAGTCACCTTTGTCGAGACCTGAGGAAATGTCGATACATAAATCAGTCCAGAATATAAAAAAAAGCGTTTATGCATGGATGTGGAACTAACTAAGTGTAAAATAACACAAATACGTTTCAGAACGAACATAAATGTTCATACATATGAATATGAATGAAATTATGAAAAACCAAGATTGCTTACCTAAAAACGTCAACTACAAAGCCCGGAGAAAATCATTACCATCACCATCATCATCATCATCAACATTCTCGACATCAATGTGTTGGTCATCATTGTGCTCATCACCTATTGGATTGGCTGAAGGTACAGGAGGACCGTAATTGTGATCGATGTTAAGGTGTTGCATAACCATTCTCATTTGTTCTTCCAAGTTATGTATTCGTTCATCCTTCTTAACAAGTAAATCATTCAGATGATTCACTTCTTGGGTCAATTGCTCATCTGGTCGTGACCTCCTTCGACCAGTTCCAGCGGATGATGAACTTCCAGGACTATTCGGCATGAACATCCTTGACAACGATCCTTGCCCAAATATTTTCCCTTTTTTCACCCCACCCGTTGCCTCCATCCATAATGCCATATTATCAACTAGTGGCTGGGACTCAGGACAATCATCACTACTACTAGCACTGCTCATTAAAAGTTTATCATATTTGTCCTACATTAACAATGTAAATGAAAATAAAATCACTATATATATAATATATATACCATCAATCACCAAAGCATTCACAGTTTTCATTATAGTTTACATATAAGCCAAAGCATAACTTTACATACCTTAACAGCTTTTGTTCGATCGCCAGTCCATGTCTTATCTTTCTTTTGAAATGTGCGTTCAAATGTAGCTGCAAATGTCGGTTCCGTCCCCAATTCATGTGCCTACAAAATGTAAACTTGAGTAATTGAATTAAATTAACTTATAACGCATTTAACAGACTTACCAGTCGTTTGCGATGCTCCGCAATGTTGATAGAGCCCCCAGCATATGTGGCTGACCCATCACTAGAACTAGAAGATCGATTCTTCTTATTCTGCTCACAGAGTTACCGACTCTGTTCAGATGCCCAAAATCTGTTAATTGCCACCCAATTGTCAGCTGTAAAGAAAGACGGCTTCGCTTGCTTGCTCTTCGCTCTATTTATGACATTTCGCATAAAATCACTTATTTTCTTATCGAAAATTCTTCTCACTTCATTGTCTTCCGCTTCCTCCCACTTAAACTTCCGCTGCAATAAATAAAAACACAAATTGAAAATTATTATGATGATCACATATCCATAACCATGCACCAGACACATATAGACAGATTTTGTAAAGTTCATGTCGGGAAAATATTCGGTCCTTTAGGTATCGAAAACTACAGAGTTGTTCTAGTCCCTTTACATCATTCTTGACCATCAATATACTACACCAAACATAATTGATGAGAAAATAAAATATGTAAAACTTACCTTGAACTCATTCCACCACATTTCTTTCCCTTCTTGTGGAACACTTCTGTAATTAAGATACTCTCCCATCCAAAAGTTTCTTACGATTTTGTTCAATTCTTTCACAACAGACGTAGCATCCGTGAATCTGCATTCATACAAATATTGTGCAACATGGACAATTCAGTTGACATCAATATCTAAAGCCCTAAATATGACATATACTAAAATAAAAATGAAGCACTTATGAATCTCCAAATGGGCATATGAAGAATCGGTTATCTTCTTGACCTCTGTTTCCATCAATATTCGATTGTTCCGCCGAATAATGGGGTGGAACGGAAGGAGAGGGAGTTAAAGGAGATTGAACTGGAGAACGTTCAGTTCGCATGTGGTCAAGTCCTGTAACATGTTGTTGAGTGTGGGAGGAAGGGCCAACGTGCCCATATTGTGACGGATCATATTGTGGTTGAGGGTTAGATGCCGGGATAGGAGAAGACGAAAGGGACGGGGACGAGGACGAGGATGAGGAATAGCCTTGTCTTCTAGGCATGTGACCTCCACGTTTATACCGACAAGTAGGAAGGTTATGCGAATATGTAAAGAACTATTGACACGTATTACGAACACATAATGATGTACATGACGAAACTTATCATTTTGATGGAATGACTGAGAAAATATTTCCTTGAAATGAGCCAATGTCGAGTGTTTATGACGTGCAATTTTCTACAAATAAATATACTCAAAATCCCATTTATTTTTTATATGAAACATCAATGTATGAGCACGATATGGGTGGCCACCGGTATGAAACATCACTATATGAATCGCATTCATTTTGATTAAATTTTTTTATTACGTACAAAAATTTAAATTTCACTGAAAGTGGGTGGCCACAAATATTCTAAGTCATTCTGTAAAGTTTTGTAAGAAATAAATTATTATTATTGTTAAATTTTTTTTGGGACCTAAAAAAAAATTTTACTAAAAGTTGGTGGCCACTGATATTCTAAGACATTCTGAAAATTTTTGAAATTTTAAAATTTTAAGAATTTTTAAATTATTAATTTTAATATAAAATTTTTTCCATGGAAAAAAAATTTTCCATACAAAAATTGGGTGGCCACAGGTAGTGTAAGCTATTAGATAAAATTTCTCATTTTTTTTAAGTCATTCTTTATTTTAATAATTTTTATGGCAACGTTAAAAAAATTAAATATAACTAAAAGTGGGTGGCCACAAGTATTATAAGCCATTCCGTGAAATTTTGAAAATTTTTAAATTCTGATCTTTTTTGCCATCTAAAGAAATTTAAATTTCACTGCAAATTGATGGCCACATGTTTTTTAGGCAATTCTGTGTATTTTTTTAATTTTATATTTGTGTACTTTTTCTTCACAAAAAAAAAGAATTTCTCTCACAATGGGTGACCACATTTATGTTAAGCCATTTTATCAGGTTATGGAAAGTTTTAATTTTTTAATAATTTTTTCCCCGGAACGTTAAAAAATCTAAATTTCACTGAAAATGGGTAGGCACTATTAATTTTTGCAATTTTGTGATATCATGAAATTTTAGTTTGCTAAAAATTTTTAAAAACTTTTACGGTCAAATTTCATATTTGTTGTCAACATATACCGGTTTTTTAATTTTACATAATTTTGCAGGAATTTTTACAGAATTGTTTCACTTTCAAGCATTTTCTGTGAAAACGCTTAATCAATCATCCTATCGTCATTTAACGCTTAATCATCCACATGATAAACAAATTAAACAGTCGACCATCGATCAAAGCCACATGCAATCCTGAAATCGACCCGTAATTTAACCAATGAAAAGTAATCCTAAATAATCACACACCATATTCATCGGTCACACAACCACACGGCATGGCACATATAAATGAGCACAGGAAGGCACAAAACAACCACTAATCAATCAATCCCAGTAAAGGCCCAATTGAATTTCAACTTAACCGAATTAATCCAAATTCGGTTCTCATGGGAACAGCCACAAAACAGCTTATATTAGGCATTAATCCACCTCCTAATCAGCCTATTTAACTCCCAAACATGCTCCAAAATCATCCGATAGTCATCAGCCCATAATCAAACCAAAATCTAACTTAATTAACCCCAAAAATCATCTAAACCTATCTAGAGAGGCAAAATTAATCATAATCTAGGTTTAAGAATTTATACTCACCTAATCCTAACCTCCGAGCTCAACTAAATCGATGGGGATCGAGCGGCCAATTGCCGGCGAGCGGCGAAATCGGCGGGGACGATCCGGTGGCTTCCGCGGCGATGCAAGGTAGTCCGGCAAGCGGCGGCGTGGAGTCCTCACGCCAGCGGCCATGGCTTGGCGAGCGGCGGTCCGATGGTCGGCAATCACGCTCGGACGGAGGAGGGGGAGAATGAGGTCGGCGGGGGGCAGGCTGGCGGCGGGGGGCCGGCCGGACGGCTCGGCGACGGGTGGGGGGGGGGTGCAGGGCGGCGACGGGCGGGGGCGGGGCGGGGGCGAGGGAGACCGGCGAAGGGCGGGGGGCGGCGCGGGGGGCGGCGTGGGCAGGCGACGAGCAAGGGGCTCAGGGGTGGCTGTCCCGCGACTGGCGACGGGCGGGGGCGCTTGCGGGGCTAGACGGCGACGGGCGGGGGCGTGGGCGACGGCGACGGCGGGGGGGACCTGCTCTGATTTGAAGAAACGGGGAGGAAGACGAGCACAAATGTAGTAAGATTGCGACGGACACCATATTTCCGTCGCAAATTTGCAACGGACACAGCACCGTCGCAAATAGAAAGTCCGTCGCAAATTTTGGGGGAAAAATTCCCTCGTAAAATTTGCGACGGACAATTGGAGTGCCGTCGCAAATTTGCGACGTACAATTGGAGTGCCCTCGCAAATTTGCGACGGATAATTTTAGTCTGTCGCAAATTTCGAGTTGTTTAAATTCCACTTCAAATTTGCGACGGACACAATAGGTCCGTCGGAAATATTTCACCGACAAATATTTTGCGACGGACATTATAGCGCCGTCGCAAATTTGCGACGGACACAGGAAGTCCGTCGCAAATTTGCGACGGAAATAGAAAGTCTGTTGCAAATTTCGTTGGAAAAATTCACTCGTAAAATTTGCGACGGACAATTGGAGTACCGTCGCAAATTTGCGATGGATAATTTTAGTCCGTCGCAAATTTCGAGTGGTTTAAATTCTACTTCAAATTTGCGACGGACACAATAGGTCCGTCTCAAATTTGCGACGGACACCATAGATCCATCGCAAATATTTCACGACAAATATTTTGCGACGGACATTATAGCGCTATCGCAAATATTTCACTGAAAAAAATTTCCCACGGACCTAGAAAGTCCGTTGCAACTTTGCGACGGATCTCGCATGACCGTCGCAAATTGCGACGGAAATAAAAAATCCGTCGCAAATTTCGGGGGAAAAATTCTCTCGTAAAATTTGCGACGGACAATTGGAGTGCCGTCGTAAATTTGCAACGAATAATTTTAATCCGTCGCAAATTTCGAGTGGTTTAAATTCCCGTTCAAATTTGCGACGGACCACTTTATTTCCGTCGCAAATTTGCGACGGACTGATTCCGTGCCGTCGCAAATTTGCAACTGCACTACAATGTCCGTCGCAAATATGCGACGGAAATAAAAATCCGTCGCAAATTTCGATAAGTAAAATTCATACTCAAAATTTGCGACAGACAATTGGAGTGTCGTCGCAAATTTGCGACGGACAAGTGTTATCTGTCGCAAATTTGTGACGGACAAGTGTTATCCGTCGCAAATTTGCGACGGTCAGGTTTGAGTTTTGCGACGGATAAAAATTTGCAAAATTTACGACGGACTCAGGCCTGAGTCCGTTGCAAATTTCGACCGGTAAATATTCCCTAGCAAAATTTGCAACTGGCAGGTCTGAGTTCGTCGCAAATTTCGAACGGTAGAAATTCCATAGCAAAATTTGCGACGGACCAGTATATTTCGTCGAAAATATTCAACGGACAGGTTTTGAGTCCATCGCAATTTTGCACATACTAATTGATCGGGAAAAATTTGTGACGTCTTTTTTTCAGTCAAAAATGTAGCGTCTCATTGATTTGTGTCCTAAATTTGCTACACTTTTTTTTCAGTCCAAAATTTTGGCATCTCAAATTTTGCAATGGAAATTAGAATATCGGAAATGTTAGGGCACGTTAATAATATTTGACATGTTGTTTTTTTTAGTTTGAAATTTCAGATGATACATTAAAATAGAAAGAATAATCGACAATAACAATAATAAAAAAACACAATAACAATAATAACAAGAACAATAATGATAACAACAAAAATAGCACTTGTAGCATTAATAATTACACATATGTAGTGTTTTTGTGACAAACATGTTAATCTTCGTCTTCGGCTTCGTCTCGGTCGTCGTCTTCGTCTTCGTCTTCGTCTCGGTCGTCATCTTCGTCTTCGTCTCGGTCGTCGTCTTCGTCGTCATCTTTGTCTTCGTCCTCGTCTTCATCATCTGTCTGAAAATCAGATTCAGAACATTCTTGTACATTTACTTCGCAAATTTCAGTTGGATCCACATCTATCATTGCTCCACACGAATCTCGTAAAGTTGGTATGTTATATTCCTCAATTTCAACCGTGTTACACACTTCCTCTTGTTGGTAGGCTCTATCCTTCCAGTGTTCCTCGATTTTCCTCCGTGCTTTGATTTTATATACAGCCCACCAATCAGCTTTGTCACGTTTCAAATTAGGATATGATGCATAACATACTTGAATTGCTTGTTGTGCCAAGACAAATGGTTCATACTTCATATACCTTTTCTTGTGATTTATTTCAACCAAATTGAACTTCGTATGCACCTTCATTCCTTTGACGGGGTCGAACCACGTGCACTTAAATAATACAACCCGCATCATTAATGGTCCAGGGTACTCTATCTCTATGATTTCATCTAACAAGTCATAAAAATCATCTTGCCAACTGTCACCATTGGACGACCGAACAGACACACCACTATTCATTATGGATTTTCCCATTCCATATTTTTTAGTATGAAAATTATATCCATTTATGAAATATGCTGGCCAACTTTGAACTCTTAACTGTGGACCCCATGACAGATAATATAGCAATCCTTGCCCTCCAAATTCATCATACTTACTGTGACGGACGTACTTTGCCGTCGCAAATTTGCTACGGATTTTGCGGCTATATTATTTTCCAACGGAAATTTGCGACGTATCGTATTTTCCGTCACTTTCGTCGCAAATTTGCGACGGAAAAAATTTCGTCGCAAATTTGCGACGGAAAAAATTTCGTTGCAAATTTCCGTCGCAAATTTCATGTTTTTTTGTAGTGTAATTTGAATTAATCCAACGGCATCAACTGTTTGAGAATTAGACCGCATGACTTCTTTATACCATCATTATTACTAACACTTGCGATGCTTGAAGAAAATGTTTATCAGGTTGACGGATTTTAAAGCTAATACAAATATATATTAACATTTCAAGAAAACCTAAAAAAATTTTCGCAAATTTTATATACAAAATTATTTTTATTTCGACAAAATATTTGAATAAGACTTGTTAGGAAAGGATCCTTTTGTGGCCGTCCAAAATAACAAATAAGAAAGTACTCCAAAAAAAAGATTCTCATTTTATGTCCTTACATTATTCGAGGTACAGGGGGTGCGGAACGTGCCGGGCTGGGCTGGGCTGGGCCCGACAACAGCTATGGTCCTGGGCCGTGCACAGTAGGGCCCAATTACTAGCCCGGCCCAGTCCATAAGCCCCTTCCCTTTGTGCTCCGCCTTCTTCAAACACGCAGTTTTTCTTCCCTCGCAGGAAGCCTCGCGAGGGCGGTGGGCGGTCACCGGAAAGATCCGGTCGCGCCGGACCACGGATGGCGAACTCGACGGCCAAGGTCAGAGCTCCCAAGAACCGGAGCGAAACAAGCAAAAGAGCACAGCACGGGACAATCGGAAGCCGAAGCCGCCTGAATCGGTAGCTACACATGGTAAGTTCTTTCGCGGGTCCTTTGGCAACCCAATCAGCCCCTTCGGTTCTCTCTTCTCTTCTCTTCTCTTCCACAATGGGCCGCTCGGAGATGCTTACACGGGCCCATTCAATTGATGGCATCCGGCGATAGCGTGGAGCTGCTTCCCACGAGCACAGATCATGATCGATCCACGAAGAGGGGGAGCGCTTCGAGGCACGCGTGAGTCTCGGTCTGCTCAGGTTTCCGGTGCCGGAAAACAACGTGATTTCCGCGCCTTCCATAAGTTCCATAAGTTCTACGGAAGGTGAGTTTCCCTTTGGGCTTTTCTCTCTGCAAGAACCACTCCTTTGAAGCGACTAATAAGTCCCTGGTCCGAAACTCTGATATTCAAAATTGGATTTTTTCCGGACCTCCCGAGTCCCACTCGCGTAACAGCAGTAATACATGCTCAATCTTTTCAGAGCAGTTACGACATATTGGGCAGGTGGGTTCGGGTATCATTTTTTTCGCTTGAACAAATTCTCTGATGTTGGTTTGAGAGTACACGGATTCATTGCAAGCCCGAAATTCCAGCTACGTGCCCGGCTGGATTTTTGATTTGCTGGACCGACGGAGGAGGGAGTGCCGTGCCCTTCGGATCAAAAGCCGAGGAACCTGCGCTCTCCGCGGCTATTGCGAGCACCAAACGAACAAAAGGTCGTAACTTGGACCCAATCAATCTGCAACCTTGCCTCGCGGCGGCAACGGAAAAACCCAAATTTCTACACGACCCATGTTGCGCTCGTCCATTGCTCGCGTGATTTCGGTATCGATCACCTCCAAAGTTCACAAATGTTGGGCCTTGCACTCGTCTGCAACCTCTCCTGCTGAGAAATTTTACTCTTGCGTTCAGCAAAGTGGGGGCAACATTGAGAAAGCCCTAGCCACTATCCGAGCTCATCTCGACTCTTCGTGCGTCAGTGAAGTCTTAACCAGATGCTCCACTGATCATTCTCTTTTGGGTCTCAGGTTCTTCGTATGGTCTGGTCTTCAGCCTAGTTACAGGCACAGCTCTTACGTGTATGCTAAAGCTTGTGAAATCTTTGAAATTAGACGAAACCCACGAGTCATTCGGGATGTTATCGAGTCTTACGGTGTTGAGGAGTGTCCAGTTAGTGTCAAGGCCGTTAAGGTAGTTTTGAATCTGTGCAAGGAAGCTAAGCTTGCTGATGAAGCCTTATGGGTGCTCAGAAAGATGCCCGAATTCAATCTGAGGGCCGATACAACGGCTTACAATATTGTTATTAGGTTGTTCTGTCAAAAGGAGGATATGGATAGTGCAGAGAAATTGATGACAGAGATGAGCGAGGTCGGTCTGTACCCTGATATGATCACCTTTGTGGAGATGGTTAAAGGGTTTTGCAATGTGGGTAGGTTGGAAAATGCTTACCAGTTGATCAAGCTAATGAGGGGACATGGCTGTGTGCCGAACGTGGTTGTTTACTCGGCTCTCCTTGATGGTGTGTGTAGGAATGGGAACATGGATAGGACAATGGAATTGTTGACGGAGATGGAGAAAGATGGCGGTGCTTGTAGTCCAAATGTGGTTACTTATACTTCAGTTATTCAGAGCCTTTCTAACAGCGGTTTGACAACGGAGGCACTGGGAATATTAGATAGAATGATAGCTTATGGTTGCACCCCTAATAGAGTTACAGTTACTGCCCTACTCGAGGGCCTTTGCAAGAAAGGCCAATTGGAGGAGGCTTATAAGTTGATTGATAAAGTTGTCTCAGAAGGTTCTGTTCCAAATGGGGATTGTTATAGTTCTATGGTGGTGTCTTTGATGAGATATAAATTTTTCAATGAGGCGGTAATGCTTTTTAAAAGATTGTTGGATTTTGGGTTGAAACCTGATAGTTTGGCTTCTAGCCTTATCATAAAGGAGCTTTGTACTGAGGGGAGGGTGTTGGACGGACTTCAATTTTTTGATGATATTGAGAAAATGGGGTGCTTACTTTCAATTGATTCTGATGTCTATTCTGTTCTCTTACACCGGCTTTGTCTGCATAACCATATGATTGAGGCTGCCAAGGTTATGAGGATGATGTTTGATAAAGGTGTACGCCTGCAAACTTTATATGCTGATGACATAGTTGAACATCTGAAGAAATGTGGTGACAACGAGCTTGTATCTCTCTTGAGTGAGAGATTGAGGTGATCTTGCAGAAGAGGAAGTCAAGCAAATTAAATGCTAAATTAGATTGCTTGTTACGAAGGTGCACAAGGACTGGGCGAGTAGCTGTCTAATTGTGTGTAGAATGGGATTAAAAAGTCCGGAAGATGTTTGCAGACCATGGAACTGACTATTGAAACATTCCTTTCATGTGTTTATGCTTCCTGGCAGTTCAAGCTCCTATTGATGATAGTTCTGCGTGTTACTTATCAGCCTTTTTTCCGAGTATTTCGGAGCAAACGTTCTTGAACCTTTCAGAGTTCAAGTATTGGCCAATTGCAACTTTTCTTGACTCTGACTGCTGGTATGGTGATTGCTTTCCTTGAATCCTTGGAGAATTTACCCAGCTTGCATCGCTTTTGTTAACTTATTGATTTTTTTGTGTTTTTGCTTTGGTTGCGGGACTGGTGTGATTGTCGCTAATCATGAATAGGAGTTTGTCTTGTTTGGAGGTGTATGGTTTGGTGTAAGCAAGGTGGAGGGATGTGTTCCCTGATGAGGTTTATGCTGACTCTTAAGAGGTTTAAAAGCGCCTTTTTTAAGTTCCTATTTGATGTAGGTGCGTTGTGAAAGAAAAATGAGAACACACTTGGAATTTGAAAGTAGTTTTCATGCACATCAGCATGCTTTTTTATATACTGATATAGTTTTTTCCTGTTCTGTAGCATTTTTCTTATTGCTGGGGCTATCTTTGTGAGCTAGAGCTGAAAATTCTCTTCTGGCCTTTAGTTTTGCAAAAACATATTAGACACATATATGATGACTGATATCTTAATTTTGGATCCTGTGTTGTTTCATGTAGATGTTAATGGTCTAGGGCCTAGATGCATTCCTTTTCTGGGATATTGCTCTAGTTTATAAGTTGCCATCTATTCTATGAGATACACAGAACAAAATTGCAAGGTGTTTGTTTGGTGTGGTTTTCAAAACCAGAAAGCCTGGTTTGAATGTATTGCCAAAGCCAAAAAATCAATTTAAAATTTGAAAAATTGTGAAAAATTTTAAGCCGACTTAAAATGATATTATCTAAGGGTGCACACCATTAAACAAAAGTCCTATTTCAAACTTTAAAATTTAGGAAAAAAAAAACCAAAAAATGGAAAGCAAAAGTAACACCAAGCATCCACTCAACCTCATTGAAGTGACTCCTCTTGCTGGCGTCAGATGGGCACTTGATTTAATAATCTATCTTAGAGGATAAGGTTCCTGGTCACTCGTCCTCGCACTTGAGGATGGGGCTATTCTGATTGGAAGCTAATTGCCCTTGCCTTGGTCATCTTAGTAATCATGTCGACATGCTGCTTCATATTGAAACAGGCCATGTTTTTGTACTCATGTTTAAACACATGGAGAAACATTTGGTTTAGCCTTGCTCAGTTTGTACTCCTCAACACAGAAGCACTTTTTCTTTCTTTAGTGGTAAACAAATGTCTGGTTTAGTCTTTGCTAACCTGAAATTTTTTGCTGCTATTTGATGATGGATAAATGTTTGTAGTTTTCACATCCTTTATTTGCTGACTTTGATGGTTCCGACATGGATTACACCCTGATAACAACTTGTTTGGGATAATTCTGAGGACCATTTAGGATTTTGTGGTGATTCTTAATTTTGCAGAGAAGGCTTTTGTGCTTTGTTTTTTCGTTTTCTTGCTGCTTCAGGCTTTGTTAATGCCCTCCTAACATCTTATCATGAGTTTTTGTAGTATTTAATATGCTGCGACACATCTAACTCAATACAAAGACAAATTCACACGTCTAACTCATTACAATACTGTAAAATCGTAGATGTTCAATCTATTGCTTTTGAATTCTTGGAGCCTTTGACCCAAAAATAAAATAAAATGAAATTCCTTGAGCCAATCCAAACTATACAAGCAGATTTTGTTAGCTAACAGATACATGTATTCTCTCGTGGACTTGATTATTATCCTCGCTCTTACAATCTCTGCCCATTCAATCCCTTCTGGCCTGAGAAGTTAATTCTGTACATGCGATATTCAGTCAGTGCTTCAATTTCGTTTTCCATGTAGGAATTCGTGTGCTATGCAGATCGTGTCCCGCTGAGGAAAATTTCCGCTCACTCTGGACTCCTCGGACAGCACATGCATGACGATTCGTGAGATTGGCCATCGATGAACTTGCGACAAGCAGGTTTGGGATTGGATTTTTGTCCCTGTTGGTTCTTGGCACCTTCTTTGTTCATTGGTTGGTGGATATCCAAAGAGATGCAGGTAGTGGTTGAGTGTTTATTGTGTAAATCAAAATTTGCAACCATTCATCTATTGAGTGATCTTTGACCAATATAAAAAGGACCACACGATAGTTAAAGCCTGAAAGGGGTGTTTAGTGGGTTGTTGCAACAAAACATTGATGACCCATTTGCTTTATAAATGCTCTCTCTTTCTCTCTCTATACAGTCATTTGATGATGTAAAGTTGAACTGGGAAGCATGAGTTTCCTATCGACGATTTGCCTCTGCTTTGACTTTTTGGTGCATCAGTGACTTTTCATTCCTGGCTGTGAAGGAACGGGCGGCTCTACAGATCCGCACACATCATCACGCTAAAGTAGGCACCTTTAGAAACTTTCTACGTAAGTAGCCAGAGGATGGTAGACATCGGGCCACTTTCTGCACCTATGGCTCTCGAAGTAAAATCTCGGGCTCGATTTTTCGATTTTTTTTTTACAAGAACGCATTGTATGAGACAGCTATGATAAAGTCTACGCGAAAGCGACGTGCTACGATTTGCCCTTGGCAGTGCTGCTAGAGGAGAATATGCTTCTTGTTTGTATGTAACCTGATGGCATATTCAAGAATCTGAATGGTCAATTCTGCATTCCCTGTGTTCTCTGCAAATGGAGAATGCTCTTCACTTTCTCTTGGTTGAGATGCCCTTGTCCTCTGCACCAGCATATTCCTCCCAAGATGCAAGATTGTGCTGGAAAAAACAGATGTGGTTCTTATAAATTGGGTAATTCCAGACACATTTTAGAACATATTTGAATTCGAAATTGGGATATTTTCATTTTACTCATTTAAAAGTGATCAAAGTCGATTTCTGAATTTGCACCATGCAGAGGTAAGATTGAGGAGGATAATTTGTATTTGTAATGTTTTTAATATCGGCAACAATTTATGTTTCAATATTTTTGTGGACGATGAAAATGTTTTTCAGCGATAATTTTTAAGAATTTTTTTTTAAATTATTCATTTTTTTTTGTGAAAAAAAAGCATAATAAGTTAACCAAGTAATTGATTGAATTGATGAGAAACATAGAGGATCGATAGATAGTGGGACGGTGTCAGGACAAATTGATGGGTGAACAATTGTGGGTTAGCGAGGAAATTGGCAAATTCAGATCGCACGCGTGCTTTTTAGTTCTTACGAGGGGGTGACGTCAAATATACGTCATAAATACATGACCTTCGTGTTTAACTGAGTGGGTCCTCTCGATATGTATTATTGTCCTCTTTTGTAGTTAGGTGAGTTCTAATTGAATTTTTAGATTACTGTCCCTAGATAATATCCAAGTCAAAAGTGGACTTTGGTGCATGGAGCAAAAGAGGTCGCAAAATCCGAAAAAAATCGCGAACCATACTATATTATGCTAAAGATAAAAGTGAAGTTTGATCGATCCCGAATCATGAATTAGTAAAATTTTTTCTTAGGAACAAAAAAAATACTTTTCGGAAGGCATATGAAGTATATTTTTCTTGGAAAAAATGCGAAAAGAATCTGATTAGTGTTTGAACATGTCCAACGAATTTGATTAGAGTTGACGTATGTCTTGCCTGTAGCATTTTTTTTTTTTGGATATTTAAATTTTGGAGGCGGACTATATTTAATTCCAAGTACATCGTATTTCTTATGCCATACGGACAATATTATATAAACTTGTTGTGAATTTTTATTAATTACACGAGGTCTATCTTTTCTTTTTCCCATCTCGGCAAATAAGTTCAAGGTTGACTTTTAAAGTTAAACGATGCCTACTGCACCGGTCACGGCACGTGTTATTGTAACTCGATGAAAAAAAGACGTAAAAATGGATTCAAGCAGCATTTCTACGCAATATTATCAAGTGATGTATCGAAGAAAATACGTACGTCCTATGATTTAGTCAATATTTTGAAGTTGAACATGGCCCGTGTCATTTGCGAAAAAAAAGAAATAAAAATTAAAAAAAAGACATTTTGTGGAAAGATAAAGAAGGAATATATATATATTTTTTAAAAAGGAGGAGCATATTGACCCCGCGAAGGTACTACAAAAGGCGCGAACACCCAGGCGGGCCCCACTCTGCGCTTCCATCATCCCCCCAGCTGCTTCCCACGTGGCATCTACTCACCACGCCTGTCACCCATGTCCTTCCTAACCTATGGGTAGCGTTATCCGTCTCTCTAGAAGTTGTTAGAGCAAAACCAGGTGGAGTAGGATTCGTGTTATTCCCCTTTGCCGATCATTCAAGGTAAAATCGACAAAACCAGAAGAAACTCCAACGAAGAAGACGACGGAGAAGAAGAAGAAGAGGGGTTAGCGAGGTGCAGGTTCGATTTCGATCGCGATCGAATCGCTGCTGGATCTTCGATTTCGCCCTTCGCCCCTGCGATCTGCGCTTCGGAAGGCTTGGTTAGGCTCCCTCGCCTCGCGATCATCGCTCCCCGATCGGTCCCTCTTTCATGGTGATCTCGCGGAGGAATCGCGCTCTAAGCATCCATCGCTCGATGTTCGGCCGCTGGTTCCTTCGCAGGCGGTGACCTAGATTGGATCTCGGGGAATTAGCGATTGTGCTTTGCCGGGTTGTGGGGGAGGTTTTTGGGGGGTTTTCTTTTTTCTCTTTTTGATTTGATTTGGTTTGGTTTTGTCGATTGGGGCTATGTATATTGAGGAACTGGAAGGAGGAGGCGGAGAGGTCGGGGTCGGTGGTGCCGGTGTTGGTGGAGAGGAGGGGTCGTGTGTCGACGGCGAGATCGTTCTGGGGAGTAGTGGAAACGAGAGCGTCGTGCCGATTCACGTGAAGAGGGCGGTGATCGGAGCTGGCGCTCGCGCGTTGTTCTACCCGACCCTGCTTTACAACGTCGTGAGGAATAGGATTCAGGTTGAATTCAGGTGGTGGGACCGTATCGGTGAGGTATACAAAAAATTCTTGTTCTGGACTCTCGAATTTTCTTTTCTTGTTTGATTGGCGTTTTACTGTTATGGGCCAGGGAACGCCCTGTGTGTGTGCCGGGGTTGGTACCGTTGAGCACCCGCGGTTTTATTTGAGCTTCAGCATGATGCATGTCATCATCACCATGGTGGATAATTTTGCTGCAGTGTTGCTCATCTGGGCGTATTAGTATCTTGTTGTGCACGAGTTGACAGCAGGGACTGTTTAAGATGTGAACAATTGAAAAAAGTTGGTGTATTGGCTTAGATTGTGCTTATGGGGCGCGCACGCATACGCACGAACGCAGAGCTATCTCGCGCGCAGTTTGTTTTTCGAGAGAAATATGATTGCAAAATAGGGATTCTACTGAACTAATCATGGATAAATCGATTGTACAATGGCTTACCATCATATGCTGTTTAGAATGTGTCATAACGTCGGTGAAGGTAGATCAGTTTCCTTTTGTTTCGTGCCTATATTATCAACAATAGTATTGATCTGGAAGGCTCCATTTCTTGATGGATTGATTATACATAAGAATT
Source organism: Syzygium aqueum (assembly GCA_031216185.1). Lineage (NCBI taxonomy): Eukaryota > Viridiplantae > Streptophyta > Magnoliopsida > Myrtales > Myrtaceae > Syzygium > Syzygium aqueum. Next base: position 3,747,427 of record CM062235.1, on the reverse strand, counting down.
GTCTTTATCAGGCTCAAGCAATTCTTTTCTTGGTTATTCACATCTTCTTGTTTCAGTTTATACTGTTGGGTGCTGTTCCATTTCCTTCTGATGTTCCATGCCTAAAAAAGCTTGGTGTCGATGGAGTGGTTACTCTGAACGAGCCGTATGAAACTTTGGTTCCAACAGCACTCTATAAGGTGAGTATAACTCTTGCATACATGCTGTGGCTTCCTTATCTGCTGGGAATCCTAAGAGCGAAGGCTAAGTCCTTTTAATGTCATTCTTTCATTGAAAGATCTTCACTCTGTTATTTAGTTTTTTGCAAAATCGTCTTATGGTAATAATTTTATTTAGAATTTTCTTTTTCATAGGCTTTTGGCATCAATCATCTGGTGATTCCTACAAGAGACTATTGCTTTGCTCCGTCCCTGCACTCTATATGCCGAGCTGTAGAGTTTATTCACGGTAAGCATTTCTTGAGACGTATCATGCTCTTTTGCTGTATTGCTGCAACAATGGATGTTGAAAAAAGTTTGTGCACTAAATGTATGAGGCATACCATTTTTAGTTAGAAAACCAAAGCATTGACTATGTATTTTGTTGGATCTCTTCGCGTCTTGATTGTCCTTTTCCATAAGTTAAAGAAGGATATTGGACAATTTGCAGATCTTGAATTCCTCCAGTTTTATATCTTTCGTTTGCTTACAATGGAAATGCTGAGATTAATATCAATGAAAGCGATTGAAGATTCTGAGCTCTTTAAGAGGAATTGAGAATAAAAATTTTCTTTGATGCATATGAAGGCCTTATCTTTTGATTCAAATATGTGCTTTTCTTGTCAAAGAAAATATTTAGTTATTTGTGTTGTTCTCGATGCTCTGTTGAAGAAAATGCATCACGCGGACGAACTACATATGTTCACTGTAAAGCTGGCCGGGGCCGTAGTACGACCATTGTGATATGCTACCTGGTGCGTATACCAAATTTATATGCCTTGAAATATTTGAAAAGTTTTTGCCTTTACCGAGCTTTCTCTTTCTCTTTCTCGTAGGTGCAACACAAGGATATGACCCCTGATGCTGCGTATGGCTATGTGAAGTCGATCCGACCAAGGGTGCTTCTAGCCACATCTCAGTGGCAGGTATTATACCAAGTTGGGCGAGTTTTTCATTATTGACGGCTCATGTAGAACTCCATCTTTTTGCATGAAAAGGAATCATGTTGAAGGAAGGGTTCATGTAGCCGGGCTCTCCAAAAAACTAGTTATTCTTTGTTGTTTATACTGCCAGCTTACCTGTAAGCTTAATTTAGCAAATAAAGGTGTAGGTGGAATTGTGAACGCTCTTAATACTAGTCCAACTGGGGTATCCTAAAGCTAAAAACATGTTTCTTTTTTTAGATGCAACTTGGTTGTTTTTTTTCTTTGGTGGTGGGGGGGGGGGGTGTGTGTGGGGGAGTGAGGGATTTGTAGAGGTGAGCACCAGGCCAATTGGATCTTGCATTGATATGATGCTGAACATAGGGGAATAAGCGCCACCCATCTAAAAGATTAAGCTAGCAAGTAGAGGTATACATGTAGCCTACTATTTAAATGCTAATATTTATGAAATGTAATGCAGGCTGTTCAGCAATTCTATTATCTGAAGGTGAAGAAAGTTGACCTTCGCAGTCACCTGTCTGATCTAGTTTTCAAAACCAATGTGGTAAAGATCCAACGAGAAGGGTTGCCATTTGATGATGGTTCTGTAGTTGTGGTATCCGAATCAGATCTTGTTGGATACGATCCCTCTCTTGATTGTGTCGACGTTAAATCGGAGATATGGGCAGATCTGAGAGTTGTCTACCGGGTTCGCTATGCTGGTCAAGCGGCACTAGCGAGGATATCGTGCCTGTGGTTACGGTACCGTGCAGAGGAGAAGGTTCCTAGAGAGCAGCTGGTTACGGACAGTGGCTGTGCGATTGGGAGTAGTCATCTCAGTGGCATTAGTGTGGACATTCATGTCTACTAAGAAGTGATTCTACGGCATGATGACAGAAACAAGGCGCTCTTCTACCCTCTTAAGTGAAATTTCCTCTGCTGGCTGGTACATGCGTCAATAAATAAGGAATACTTCACTAGGCAGAGTTGTGATCTCTTTTCATTTTCCTACTTTGCCCCCTTTCAATGTAAAGTTGATATTCTCTTCTCTTGAATCGAAGCTAAGGAAAGATGAGCATTATGCGCAAAGCAATGTGCAAATAGAACGTGCATGATTTACATGGTCGTCATTCCTCGCCGCCTTCCATGTTTTATGGGCATTCTCCCTCAAGGAAGTAGATATCAGGGTTTCGGTAGTCTCCGGCAGTAGAGAAATAAATAAGCCTTCGATAAATTAAAGGTCAGCTGCTCTAACTTTGCTGGATTGCGAAGGTTCCTTGCTCGTCTGGAGACGAGAAATTTGTGGCTTTGAGTGTATTCGTATTTGCTGTGCCGAAGGCTGGTGCGGTTGGTCGCGGTACCGCAACCAAGTCCTTCAAATGTATGATGCCTGTTTGGTTTGTCTTTGGGGGAATGCCTTTGGCAAAATACCAAATGTCTTTGAGCTAAAGTGGTTTTTCGAAATGCAAATAGTATTTGGTAAGGTATATTTTAAAATCATATTTGAAAGCAAGCTTTGGCCTAAATACCGTTTGATAAAAATTATATTTTGTAGAGGATTTTCACTAATATTTTGTTTAAAAATTTTTGAGATAAAGCTTAGCCACCGGCAGGCCAAAACGGCCGTCGGCCAACCGTTGCCGGCTAGCCTCGCTTGATCTCAAGTGAGGTGGCTTGAGGTCGCGGGATCTCAAGCATTATTTGCCTAGGCGACGCTTGAGGTTGGGCGACCTCAGGCGGTGACCGCCGCTTGGGATCGCGCTACCCAGGCAACACCTGAGGTCCGGCGACCCCTAGGTAGCGTTCGTCGGGGTCACGCTACCCCTCAGGTGGCGGTGGCCGGCCGTCGGACCTTCTGCTTGGGGAAGATGAACAGTGTTATGAAGAGTGGATGAACACTAAATTTGTATTCTGAAAATGCAACTTGCCAAAATACCTCCGGATCTACCTTGGGCTAATGGCCTTTAGAGTCATTTGGAAATGCAATTGCATTTCCCCAAAGTGCTCCAAAAAAATTGTCAAACGCCATTTGTATTTGGCTAAAGGACTTTAGAGCTCTAATGTTCATTTCAAACCCGAACGGGCCGAAGTAGTTGCGCACCGCCTTCATGAAGAGGTGGTCTAACCGTTTACCAATCGAGCCTTTCGAGCGCCCCTGCAGGATGAAGACTTGTAGATCTGTTTTCCAATGCGGTAAGGGACACATGAAGATGCGAGAAAGACAATTGCTCCATGTACAAATAATAAGACTGATCACCTGATAGATCAGACGAGCATACAAGTAAATCCTCGTCTCACGACAACCCGAGCATCATCTCCAATTACAAGACCGTATATGCCACACGACCAATTGACCCTAAGAAAGGTTTCGAGTGCAATTTCCCTTATAGTACAATGGAAGAAGCAATCCGACAGTTTTCTTTTTGTAACACTATCGTAAGGTGGTGCAAGTACCATAGCATTGATTCATCTGAATCAATAGGCTGCTAATGGCTTCTCCTCAGTGAGCTCAAGCAAATCACTGATGAAACTCTTGAGTGATGATGACAATCTCTGACGAAGCGGCACTTCAGCTGATTCTCCATCCCCGACCAGATCGCGGGTTCCTGTTTTCTGTTCTTCCAAGTAAGGAACAACATACTTTTTCATATTGCCTCTGGATATGCCGAGATGGTTTCCTGGGACGCTAACGTACTGAACCCTCCCGGCTTCGTCCAAACTTCTCAAACCAATCCAGTCCTCCGTGTAAAGCTGCGTCTGCATTTGAATCACAGGAAATATATGTTGAGTTGCTCTCGAGTAGGAAAAGAAGAAGAAAATGTCACGAGTTCAGTTATTTCAGCTTGAATAGAGACAGTAATTGACAGACAAAAATTACAAGTGAACAAAGTCACCTCATTTGGAAACATTATCGGATTGAATGCACCATCTGGATAATATCCAAACCAGGAGGTTTCCTTGGGGATCAAAACTGTGTCATGTTCAAACTGTTGATCATGCAACATCGATGATGAGATTACAGAAGTATTTTTTCAATACGTGAATAAATGGTATAAAAGATGAAACAATGGTACAAAAGATGAAACAGATCAAACAATTCCAACTCACCATTATAAGCACCAAGTTCTCCAAGCTACTAAACCGTTCCTTGTAAGTGGAATTTCTCTCATCAGGGAGTTCGTTGTTAAGCCTTGGAAGAAACCGACATTTGGCCAAATAGTCTGAAATAGCCTGGATTTCAAATCAATGTTGCGGTTTATGAGTTGTGCCATTGGAACGTTAGGGATAGAACAACCAATCAGATTAAATCCAATTCATGCCAAATCTAAATGCTTATCCAGAACAATTGTAGTCAAAATAAGAAAAAGGCTACTAGCAACGCGAGTTCATAACCAAGAATCTGGCAAAAAATTAAGGATGTTTACATAATAGCAACTGCAGGGCGGTGATGCTCAATGGGAAGACAGCACTCACATTTGGTAGTTTGAGATAACCACTTGGAGCCAAATGAGCCTGCAATTCACAAATCAATCAATTTGAATATTTATCACGGGCCTCCACAATCAAATAAAGTAAGTCAAGTGAGTGGAATGAAAATCTTTTTGACTCAATTAAGGACTGTCAAAGTTCTGAACATCAAAAACAAAGTAAAAGGTCTGAAGAAATTCAAAGGATTACCTGAATATAGTCACTGTAAATGTGTGACTTGATAAGGCGGTCAGCAATAATGCATAGTGGTCCGGTCTGAAGAAGCAAGAGAAAATTATTCAACAAAGAGGACAAATTAATCTAAAAAACAAGCAATCATTCATCATCTTGATTTCTGAAGGATGTTAAGATATTTATGTTTTAGACAAAAACTTATGGTTCAGGTTTTTTACAATTGCTACGACCATGATAATGATACCATGAAAATACTTACACCACATAGAGGAACAGAAGCAGTACCAGCATGCGGTCCTCCTAAAGAGATAAAATTCTTGACCTGCTTAATCAAAGGGACAAGAATTAATGATCTCATCTCTTCTTTTTCCTTCAAAAAAATAGAAGCATGGAATTGCGAACAGTTATAGAGATGAGCATCTGCACATGGAAGCAAGCTCATTTATTAAAGGACGACAGATACTAATGTACGTAGGTCTGAACTTCAACTGAGTATTACAAACACTCAACCTTCACTACGAATAATCAGACGGAAAAATCTATGATCTTAAGAGGGGAAAAAAAGTGCCAGCCCAAGCGGAAAAATATCAGACGACTGAGTCATAGAGGAGTAATATCAAAGATTCCAAAAGCAACTGTCTTTTAAGCTATTTCTTACAGGGGGTCCTCCGTCGCAGAACTCAATAACACCCCGTCCTATCAAGTTTCCCTGCAAAAAGAAAGAAAAGAAAGAAAAGTTTTGAGGATTAGATTACAACCATTATTAACATGGCATATAGTTACTGACCATCAGTATTCAACACAATCTTAATAACTGTCCGCTTGAAAGAATCGAAGGAAAAAGGGAATAAATTCTAACATGACTACCAAATTGTAATCTATCTCTTTGGTTCCATAAGAGTAACCTTCCTTTAATAAATGGTCAAAACTCTGATAGCAAATTCCTCGATAAAAATAGATGGCTTCAACGTACATGATCTATCTATCATATCAAATTCACGATTCATGCTATTATCAGCAACTTGATGAAGTAGCTAAAAAAGTCAGGTATATTCAGTTAGCCATTTTAACCAATGATCATATAGCTTTTCAGTAACATGACCTTACATTAATGGATGACCCAGTCATATTTTTGAAGAGGTTCTCACGCAAATAGTTTAATGATCTCTAATAGACAGATCACGCACGGACAAGTAGATAGATACCTAACTAATGTTAGTTGAAAACCAAATTAAAAGTAGCTAAGTTTTCATAAAATCACCTGAGAGAGACCAACTATGTTGTAACCCTGGCTTAGTTCTTTCATTTCTTTCACCTGCAAAGACTCTGGCAAATTACAGAAGGTCTAACAGCAGTGATAGTCAGAAGCTGCCACAACCATCTCACAGTGGTAAAATACCTGGTCACAGACAGCTCTAGCCTACAATCACAGAACAACAATCATATTACATGGTAGCAAGTTGCAATTTTGGACCATAAAAAGCAGACATTAAAGCAGACTGTACAGTATCCTACCTGGTCGTCAAGAGGCATAAACCATGAATCCCATGCTCCATCCCCAATTTCTCTGCAGTAAGATTAGACATGTGAAATAGAGTTTAAACAAGTCATGCAACACCAGAATCCTAAGCTTCTTCAAGGAATTATCATCACAGAAAAAGAGGAAAAAACGAAAGCAACATCAGGCCATATTCCTAGAAAATTAATCTATAAAAGATGTGGCTTGAAGAAACAGATTCTACGGAAGGACGAAGATAACATGAAGATAATAGGAAATCATCACCGATATAGACTTCATTTCGAATAACATTTAAGGAAATTAATGGGTGTCATAGGCATTTATCATTATGCAGTTTGGATGACCAATAATTTCTTCAATCCAGTCAATATCGAGTCATGGATAAATGACCAATTAATTCAGCTGAATAAGGTCTGCTGACATATATTTCTTACTCATACTGAATTAATATGCTCCACCAAAGTTTCAAGTATTAGCTACTTCTGCAAACCAAAAGATTGTAAAGTATGATTTCACAATGAAGAGACAGAATACTTAGGTTAAGACCTGTATTTGTTTAGGAAGTTGAATGCTCTCATGATTATTTCCTTAGCAAAACATCCACAGAATTATAACTGAGACATTCTTTGGCAAAATCAGGCAAGGACGTGTCCCTCAGAAGTGCATCTGAATAGCTTATGTGCGATAAATATCAGGTTCCTACTCTCCTACAAGTATAACAAACATGTTGATTCCATTGTGCATAATCTTTCTTTATCATACTGTGCAATTGCAAATCTTATTACTAACTTCTGCCCCTTTTCTGAGAAAACAGAAGATCAGTTTGAGTAACACAGCCATGGAAAAAAGAATATGAAGAGATTATACAGGCATACATGCAAAACCCTTCAGCGCCAGAATATTCGCTCAAAAGCTCAGTGAATTGTGTAATCCCTCGATTAGAACACTGATCTCCAATGCCTGCCAAAATTCAAAAGGAAAACAGAACCGGTGTAACATTTCATTAGAGGAGATATAAAGTAGGCACAAAATCAGAGTAAACCACCCATTCTAGAAAACCAAAACTCGAAAATGCTTCTAAAAAGCAGCAGAATTTGCTTCCAGTTACGCCACCATCAGTCCTATCCAACCGCCGACAACACAAAATCGAATTAGACTCTTAAAGAATCAGACAGCCGATAACTGACCACACCACAATCCGCCAATCAACAGTTAGTGTACACATACAAAAGGTCGAAACCAACATGCCAAATGATTTACTCATTAAAAAGTTGGCTCCTAACAGAACAAATCAACATGAAATGCCGCTTGTAGCCAAAGAACTTTCCAAACTTATCAACGGGACACCAAATTTTGTGGCTTTCGACTTCTTTCTTCCTATCTCAAGAGAGCTAGAGCTCGTCAAAGACGCAAAATTCGCTCAAGGTATCCTCGAAAGCCGCTCTTCCCCTCAAGAGCAAGCAATGATAAGTAGCCAAAATCGATATGGGACAACACCCAAAACACCATTTCACCCATCAATTTCAGCACATAACAAGCTCCAGCACACAAGCAGACACAATCCCGCAGACCCATTTACCATGCAAGACGATGAAGGGCACGGAGTGCGAAACCGCGAAGATCGAGAAGGCGAGAGCGATCAACAAGGTGGCAGCGAGCGGGGAGGAGGCAAGAGCCATGAATTGAATCCTTCGATACGTCGTCAAGAGCTTCTGAAGTGGAAGCTACAAGATCAGTGAAGCAGGCGGAGCTTTGACCATTGGCGACGGAAGAATCCTTCCCGAAGACAGCGCAATCAGGTTGCTTTGCTTCTTCAACGCACCAATCGCTCGCCTCTCCGCAAAAACTTCTCCAGCGAGAGCGAAGAGAGAGAGAAAGACTCGTGTCGTTTTGCTGGCGGGACGTTCTGATGATGCGGTAAGTCGTATCGAGGGGTTTTAAGCAAAAAAAAAAAGGTCGTATCGTAAGGCTAAGGTTCAGTGATATCAGAATTTTTCTTTTAGTCGGACAATGATATCATAGTTATTAGGTGGATTTTTTGTTTTTCAAATTCATGCATCACGTAGCACTTTATATCAATTATCATCTCAATCTTTTTTCTATTTTCTTCACAACAAACTGTTACAGTGCAATATTGTGATCAAAATATATAAGTCCAGTTGCTTTGAGAATTTTGCTCACGGAGAAAATTGTCCAAAAAATTATAAATTTATCGTACTTTTGCTAATGCAGTTATAGACTTTCTAATTTTGCCAATTGAATTCATCTGACTAATTTAAGTTGGAAATCGCTGAAGTGGACGCCTGTAGTGCCACATAGTACGTCCGGCGTTGAGGTGGATAATTTTTAATAATTTCTTAAGAGATTGAATTTTTTTTAGGGAAACTATCACAAAAAATCCCAAACTATACCATTTGTGACAAATTTATCTTGAATCTTTTTTTGGGACACGAAAGACCTCAAGCCATGCCACTTGTGACATATTTACCCCACAATACTTTTTCCAAGGGCATTTTCGTCTTTTTCCTTTTTTTATTTTTTTATTTTTATTTTTTCCCTTTTGTTTCTTTCTTCTTTCTTCCCTCCGCCGGCGTTGGATTTGGGTGAGGGCGGCCCTCTTCAGATCCGGCGAGGGTCGCCCTCGCCCGACTCATGCGAGGGCTATCCTTACCGGATCTGGCGAGGGCGAGCCTCGCCCGATGCCGGCTTTCTCCACTATGGCCAGCGGAGGGAAAAGAGAAGATAGAAAAAAAGGAAAAAAAACAGAAAAAGAAAAAAGACAAAAATGCCCTTGGAAAAAGTATTGTGGGGGTAAATGTGTCATAAGTGGCATAGCTTGAGGTTTTTTGTATCACAAAAAAAAGTCGAAGGTAAATTTATCACAAGTGGCATAGTTTAAAGTTTTTGGTGGTGTTTTCCCTTTTTTTTTAAATAATTTTTATTTTCTTTTCTTTTTTTTTAATCAAGTTCTGTGAGGGCCACCGATTGACCCTCATCAACCATTGGGCGAGCGCTTCGGGGCCCTCACCAACCTTGCAAGCTGGGTGAGGTTCATGGCCCCTGCCTAGATTTGGCAAGGCTGCGACCCTCGTCGAGCTTGGAAGAAAAGAAAGAAAAAGAAAAAGAAAGAAAGAAAAGAAGAGAAAATACAAAAAAAATAAAAAAAGTTGGCAAGTTTTGTTAATCAATTATATATCCTCTTTGTATTGTATCGTTAGCCTTAACAGCCACTGGCTCAAAGTAACTGCTGAGCCTAGCTAAACGTATCGGGTAATTTTAGTAGTTCTACGTTCAATCCATCAAGCATCAAATTAAGGAGCAAGTTGTGAAATAAACTAGCCACCTAATCCGATTCCAAATATGGTTGTAATGGGACGGATTATATAATTCAGGCGAACTGGCGAAGGCGAAACATATCATTAAACAGCAGTATCTGCAGCATCTCTCACCAACAGCCAAATATCCAGACAGCGAAAATTCTTGCTTGAGTCGAAAAAAAAAAGAACCTTACTGCTTCCGAAGCTACTTACAACATCATATGAAGCAAGAGTTAGCCACAACTTGGTAGGACAAGCATCATAACAGAGCAGAGCCGACCGTGTCACCCTCAAGTCTCTTTGCCTCGATTGACAGCTCCTTCATTAAGCTTGATTCTGCAGATTCGCGATACTGCCCGCATGCATCGGCCAGTTCTGCTGCTTTCACTGTCCGTTCCTCCAGGGATGCCTGGCACTTTTCGATCTGACCATCCAACTCTTGCAGCTTTCCTTCCTGAACTTCGTCTGCTTGGACAGCAAAGCGAGCTCGCAAGATTTTGTCCAGATGACCCAAGACAAACGTGGTTCGAACCTGGCATGCTTGGCCATTGTAAAATGGTTCCACCAGTTATAGAACAAGGTCTCGAAGAACGGGCGGTAAACTTTTGTGCTGGACATGCTCCTTATTGGCCCACACAGCATGGTGAAGATCAGGTTCTGTGACTTCGAACTCAACTGAGACTCTGTGCCTATGTCTCTGCGCTTCTCTAGCAATTTTTTTAGGACAGGGGCTAGGCTCTGGACGACCATGAATCCCTCAACGTTAACAAGGTCCTCGTTTTCAAAGAATGTCATCGAGAAATGTGAGCTCTCTATCTCAGGTTCCAGCATGTTCCTGAACTGGGAGAAAGCTTGGTGCTAAAATGGGGAAGCTTTTACAATGCTGCCCTCACCTTTCAGCGGCTCCCAGAAAGATTCGAGTCCTAACCCGCACATTTCTTCATCAAGATCTGAAAAGCATCTGGGAGTTCCATTTGCTCCTCTTCAAGGAAAGCATCTAGTAAATTCTCTAATGTGGGTAGATCTTTGTTGCCTATTTCCCTTCTGACATCGTGCGAACCATGTGGATCGGACTCGATTAGCTCCTGGTCTTCACTCATTAGTTTGCCAGAAATGTGTGCGCCGACGGTTCTTAACTCTATATCTTTCTGCCCACCCTTCAATAAACGTGTGACCTGACAAGCAAACAAAATTAAGGCAAAACGAGTTAAGCATATTATGGCATCACAAAAGGAGCAAAGTTAAACGAACATCGTGTGAAGAGGAAGACTGTTTACTTCCAAACAGGTCCACGGGTCTATTCTAATTTATAACTTGGATCTTATGGGGATATTTATAAGAGTTTTCCTAACGTGGGCTATATTAATTGATGTTGTAATTAACCATTTACAATCTTGGCCTAATAAGATTGGATGTAAGAATTCTTAATCAGTCAGATATGGGCCTGACTTGTGTGGGCCGAGTTGAGCCCAACCCATTATGAGAGGGCATGAGAGGGCCTGGCTGGAAACTCTATAAATAGAGCTAGAAGTCCCTCCCCTAGCCCTATCTCTTTCTCAAACACTCTCAAACCTCACATACAGTACTGGGAGGGCTGAGGCGGTCTCATAGTGCTAGGGACTCTGGGGTTATAGGTGAGAAGAGCTCTGGCACTGGTTTGTCGTCACTTCCGCATCCAGATGCGATGGATTTCAAAATAGGTACACAAATCTTGTCTATCCTTTGACTGTACTTTCTATGTCTTGCTATGTTGTTCCTAGGGCGCTCGGCTATGCCTCACGACTGGCCAACATGTGGTATCGGAGCTGCTATAGATGAGAGATAGAACATACTGTTTCATGTGTGGTTTTCGTAATTTCGTCCGATGAAAGTTGTTTTTGACCACATGAACGGATAGAATGGCCCGAGATGAGCATTTTGAGTGGTGGCTCGCCTCCGAGGGATGCAGGAAAAGTCCACACGCATGGCCATGCGCCACTATAGTGAGGGCGTGTGGCGGTCCACGTGCGGCCACGAGCAGGGCTTCCCCAGCTGGTGTAACGCATGCGCTAGGGTTTCCGTGAGTCGGGTCGATTCAACTGACCCGACCTGACTCCGGAACCGACCCGGGTTTGACCCATTGATAGAGTGACCCAACCTGACCCAGGATCCGATCCGAAAGTTGACATGACCGAAGTTGACTGTTGACTGAACCGGTCAACCGGTCAAACCAATCAGAGGTTGGACCGGTCGGACTGACCTTTTAGGCCAGATTACATACATGCGCCGCGCATTCAGGCGGCGCATGAGGGAGTGTTTGGAGCGTGCTCAGTATCGGCATGCTCGTATTGAGATTCTCTACACTGTGGTATATTTATTTTACATGTATGATGCTTTTAAGGATATGAAAATGCATACAGAACACTATATATGTGTATTTTTAGGGTATAATTGCATATTTTCCTGTATTTCTCTGCGGTTTCGGAGATACAGATAAAAACTTACATGTAAATTACCACATAAAGAATGTGTAGAGCATGATTCATTGATATTATATAAGATTCAACATAGATCAATGAATAGAGCGATGTAATTAGCATGATATGTAATTTTAGAGACATTGCCCATATCTTCAAGTCTAGAATTACATGTATATGATACATGTGAGACATAAAGTTAATATCCTTGGTATGAGAGTTTCAGGGATTCAATTGAGTAGTGACCACCAAAGTGGTACACTTGATTGGGTTTGAGAAATATCAGTATCATATTGTTGGGGATGTCTGTTGTTCTAATGTGTTATCATACTCCCAAAGGAGATGATTATATATTGGTTCATGGAGGGATACATGTATAGTAAATGCTTGAGGAATGACTAATCCTAGTGGTTTATACTCCCAAAGGTGGTGAATTCATAAAAGATTGAAATATATTTTCATGGTCGTTGTCATGTGGATGATATATAGCTGCATGTCATGTATTTTGCCTAAAGGTAATTACATGATGATGTATGTAACTGTCAAGATAGTACTCATATGATGCTAATTATAAACATTGCTTGTTTTTTCAGTCACCTTCTCTCTAAACGGCAACTCCATAAGTATTGAGGTTCTTACTGGTTTAAACTTTAAGAAATGGAAAGATGATTTTTTGTTTAGGATGGAACTGGCAGATAATCATATTGCTCTTATTGAGGATAAGCCAGCGGAACTGACTGCTGCTAGTATGGATCTCGAGAAGGCACGAAGTGTTGCTTGGGAAAAGAACAATAGAATTTGCTTATTATTGATGAAGCAATCCATTCAGGACCACTTAAAGAGTAGTTTGCTAGCCAACCGCACAGCTAAAGAAATGATGGAAACCTTGCAAGTAAAGAATCGTGTCTCGTCTAATGCTAAGATTGGATATATATGCAAGTACTTAGCAATATAAGATATGATGGTTCTAGTGGGGTTAAGGATTACATCCTTAGGATGGTAGACCTACAGACAAAACTGAAGACTCGTAATATTGTCCTTTCTGATGCCTACATTGTGCATTAAGCCCTAAACACCCTTCCCACTGACTTTGGAAGATGAAACTTGGTCAGTCAATGAATTGATAGTTAGGGTGGTGGCAGAGAAAAAGAAACTAAAGAAAGATAAATGAAAATTTTCTTTTTATGCCTCTAGTTTCAGCAACAAGAAGAGTACGAAGGTCAAAAATCATACTCATAAATGAACTTCTGAAACCACCAGTCAATTGGACTATCTGGGTCCTAAGATAGCATCCTTGAAAATGGTTGGTGGTCATTACTACTTTTGTAGGAAGAAGGGTCACATGAAGAATGACTGCAATAGATATAAAACTTGATTGTCCAAGCGTGGACATTCATGTATTGATTCTTTGACACTTGTTTGTGAATTCAACCTATGTTGACACCTAAATTTTGGCGACCTAATTAGTCGTTCATTGCATAGAAAATCAGGGATTAAATTTTAACCCCTAAACAAAAATATTAAAATTACATAACATATAGTTTAAGTTCATATAGGTTAGTTGCATTCGGTATTGGACCGGCGGCAGCGAGAAAGCTGAAAATCCATCGCGTAAACAGAGCTCGAACACCGAACGAAAGTCGGCTCACTCAGGAAATAAGGGCTGAAATTCACAAGTCTAAAAGGCTTTGGTTATTTTAATTTGAGCTTAAATCAACCCGAATTAATTTAGCCCATTTGGAATTAAAATAAAATTAATAAAGCCTAAGTCTAAGCTCATTAGGATTAGGAAGCTCGGTTAATTAACCCAGAGTTGCGATATAAATATGTCGTTATGCGTCATAATCAAGGGGACTCTCATAATTTTCGAAAAACACAATTTCGGAGAGCAGAGGAGGCCACACAATTGAATACTTGGCCACACTGAAAAACGGAGGGCGTCTTTCCTGAGTAAAGCACGACCACACGTTCTCGAGCTTCCACTCTCTGTTTAGCTCTCCCCATCCAGTGCCATCATGTCCGCGAGAAACAACATTGGCAAACTCTCTCTACGTAGCGCCACCGTCTCACAACATTCATCGTTCCCCGACTCAGGTTGGAAAGAATTCTAAAAAAGGTTCCATTCTTTATCATTGAATTGCCAAGGGAAGTGTAGGAGGAGACCAACGCCCACACAAAAGGCAAGAACGTCATATTAGAAAGAAAGAGACAAAAGCAAAGGTTTTGTGCAAGAAAAGACAACTCTACATCTCTGTGACTTGGCAGCTTGATATTTGGTCTTCACGCCATCGTCAATCTAGTCCAAGTCCCGTTGTTGACAGCATCTCGTGAGATCCCTCAGCAAAGACTAGCGCCTTACGTACATCGGCAGAGCCACCAGCAAGACTTTGTTGCTTCTTGCAGGTTCGTGGAGTTCACCTCGCCGATCTTATCATCGTCGTGGCTACATGGAGTACACATTGAACCAAACACCATCACCACGGTGAGTAGATCTCACCGTTGAGCACACCGTGAGCCCACCGAGAGCCATCATCCGTCGAGGCTCGAGATTTGCAATCCCGACTCGCGAGTTCAAATTTGGAAATATCTCGAAATTAGCGAAGGAAGACAAATGACAAAGAAAAATCGTTTGTGGGAGGCGAAGAAGTCAAGTTCCTACACCCTTGTCTGTGAGCCCGGAGCCTAGCCAAGCCACTCCTGACCGCCGTCACGCCCGCCGTCGCTGCCACCATTGATCCGTCGGCCACCATCTCGATCTGCGTGCGATCCTGATCGGCCGTAAATTCAAATTTGAAAAGATATCCACAATTTAGGTAAGATTCTCATCTATAGTCTTAGAATATTCAGTTTTCTAATCTTTCGGGTGTTTGGATATTTCATGAATAGTGCGTGGATTGCTAGATTTCTTAGGATGATGTGTGCTATATCTGCAATATTTAAAGATAGTCAAAATTAGGAATCATTCCTAATTTGGCAACGCATCTGGACAACTATCCGACCTTATTC
This sequence comes from Syzygium aqueum, assembly GCA_031216185.1. NCBI lineage: Eukaryota > Viridiplantae > Streptophyta > Magnoliopsida > Myrtales > Myrtaceae > Syzygium > Syzygium aqueum. Next base: position 3,732,346 of record CM062235.1, on the reverse strand, counting down.
CTAAGGTACGATACGCGGTGATACAGAAAATCGTCATCTTATCCATAATCACTTGGATACGATTATAGATTTTATTTGCTTTCCAAATTTGAACAATTAGTTTCCGTCGATATCTATAACCCTATAGATATGACCGTTAGTTTGATTTTTTGCCTAATTTGAATTTAATAAAACAAATCTTGCGGATTGCGTGGATTGGTTTTGATCGTGATGGTTATCTATCTGTTTGATTTATTTCCTTTTAAATAAAGAAAATAAAAAAAGATTAGTTAGGACTTGAATTGATCATATTAGAAGATAATGATGCATGTTTAGGATAGGTTTAGAATAACTTTCTTTGAATAAGTCGATAGGATAACTTTTTAATTTAAATTAGGAATTAGAGTAATTTATTTCCTAGTTTAATTTAGATATTATCCTGATCTCGATCGTTCATTTTAGGGTAATTCTTGATTTCGAATTTTCATAAAAATACCAAAACGAAGTCACTTTAGGATAGATTAAATTATCATTTTTTTTAGAATAGATTGCATGCTAATTTAGGCATTTTTTTAATTTCGAATTTCATTGGAAAAATGCAAAAATAAATCATTTGCCCGTCATTAGAAATAAGTCATATTGTCGCATGTCATATAGTTTGCATGTTAGGCTGCATTAATCACATGTTAATTTTTGCACATATAGATTATCTTTCATTTAAATAAGTGAAAATTAAAAAAATGTTGAGTGAATTGTTTGTTAATTAGAAATCATATTAGGATTGTTGATGTGATTTTCTAGCTAACAATGCTGATACTTACGTTGCTTCGAAGTAAGTAATTTTCCCAATCTTGCAATTTATATAATGTTTTGATTATTGGGTGTTACTTTGGTGGTTTGCGCATCGGTATGATCACCTCACATGCTAGTGACTAAGTTAAAATGAATCCAAACTGCCTGTATAGACATTTTTTGAAAAGAAAATGTACCGAAAGGGCATTAGACTAGATCTAGCGTAATCAAGTCCCCGAGCTTAGAATCTCTGGTTCGTAGAAATAAAACATATCTCCCTGTGTTTTATTTATGTTTCTATTCGACCTACTACAAATAGATTAGTGGCAACTCCAAGCATTAAAGCTTTTGCATGTTAAAAATTTAAATCCTAAGTTGCAAATTGGTAGGGCTTGGGAGGGTTCGAGTTAGGCTTAGTCTTAATAATCCATTTGCCTGAGAAAATTTTAGGTTGCGACAATCTATCAGAAGCTCCATCTAGTTCTTGGTGGCTAGATAGCGGTGCAACTAATCATGTTACGTTTACCATACAGGGATTCACAAACAGAAGGAAGCCAAATCAGGATGAATCAAAACTCATTGTAGAAAACAACAAGAAAGTCGACGTCAAGTTCGTGAGAGATGTCATTTTAATTCTGCATTCTGGTTTTAATATGATGTTAAGAAACACCTTTAATGTACCTTCTTTTAGACGGAACGTATCTTGTTTGGATGTGTGTGACTACTTTTTTGAAATAAAGAACAATGTTGTTTCTATGTTTTTTAATTCAAATAAGGTTGGATACTGTAATATATCAAATGGATTGTACAGATTGTATTTAGCTCCCAATGAAATATACGTCACTTATACAGCTGAAAATGTCATTTCCAAAAGACCTCTACCTAAAGAACAGTCTTATGCATTGTGGCATAAATGACTTGGTCACATTTCTAAAGAAAGAGTGGAAAGGTTGATAAAGTCCGACATCCTGCCTGCTCTTAAAAGTGACCTAGATACTTGATAGATTGTTGTAGAGGTAAGATGACCAAGATAAAGAAGAAAACCGCAATCCATAGTTTTGACCCTATACGGCAACATTGTGTAGAAATTTTTATTTCATCACATTTATTGATGACTATTTTAGATATGGTTATCTGTACTTGATTAAGGAAAAGTCTGAGTCTCTTGATAAGTTTAAGATTTTTCGGACTGAAGTCGAGAAATAATTGAGAAAAGTCATAAAGGTTGTTAGATTTGACCGGGGTGGTAAGTATTATGGCAGACACGACGCTGCTGGATAGCTTAAAGGGCCATTTGTCAAATACTTGGAGGATGCCGAGATAGTGGCTTAGTTTACTATGCTTGGGAGTCCTGAACAAAATAGCGTGGCCGAAAGGCAAAATCGCACCCTTATGGATACGATGAGGAGTATGATTAGTAAGACTAACTTACCTGATTTTTTGTAGGGTGAAGCTTTAAGGATAGCTCTCTACATACTAAACCGTGTTCCTACCAAGGCTGTTTCATTGACTTCTTTTGAGTTATGGATTGAATGTAAACCTAGCCTGAATCATCTTAAAGTTTGGGGGTGTCTTGCAGAAGTAAGGTTATATAATCCAACATTGAGTAAGTCGGAATCCAGAATCACTCGGCGTTACTTTGTATCATACTCATATCATTCGAAGGGGTATCGGTTTTACAGTCCCCATGGAGGCACAAGAATTGTAGAATCACAGACAGTAAAGTTTCTGAAATTTGACGTGGTCGAAAAAGGGTAGTTGCTTACAGACTATTGAGGATAATAGTATGGTGGAAACTGCCGTGTCAATTTCTATACCTGTACAGATGATTATGGAGCGTTCTACATCACAGACTGAACCTATTGAGGTTCTGAATCCTTCTGTTTAGGTAGCTCCTGATGAAGTACTTTAAGCCCCACAAGTGCAAAATGAGATTGTAGTAGCTCCACTCAGGAGATCTATCAGGTAGAAACGATCGGCTATACCACTAGATTATATGGTCTATTTGGGAGAGCATGACTACAATATAGGCTGTATGGTTGATCCAGTAACTCATTTAGATACTGTTTCTTGTCCTCAATAAGATCTATGGATGGATGTAATGAAAGACGAGATACAGTCTATGAAACATAATGATGTTTGGGAGTTTGTTGAATTGCCCAAAGGTTACAAGCCCATTGATTGCAAATGGGTGTACAAGACAGAAAGAGACTCCAAAGGAAATATTGAGAAGTTCAAAGCTAGATTGATAGTCAAGGGTTTCACTCAAAAAGAAGGAGTAGACTATGAGACGACTTTTTGTTCCAATCTCTTCTAAAGATTCTTTTAGAGTGATCATGACATTAGTAGCTTATTTCGATATGGAGTTTCACCAAATGGATGTTAAGATTGCCTTTCTAAATAGAGACTTTGATGAAGAGGTCTATATGGTGCAACCTAATGGTTTTATAGTTGACGATTCAGGTGAGCTTGTGTGTAGACTGAAAAAGTCTATTTATGACCTCAAGCCAGTTTTTAGACAATGGTATTTGAAATTTCATAGTGTTGTCATTTCATTCGGTTTTATTGAAAACAAGTTGGATCAGTGTATATACAATAAGGTCAGTGGGAGGAAATTTATTTTTCTCATACTCTTTGTAAACGATATCTTGCTTGCGAGTAGTGATATTGGATTACTATATGAGACAAAGTGAATGTTGTCGAAGAATTTTGACATGAAGGACCTTGATGATGCATCTTTTGTCCTAGGCATTGAGATCCATAAGGATCGTTCTCGCCGAATATTGGGTTTGTTTCAGAGGACGTATGTTGATCGTATTTTAGAAAGATTCAGTATGCAGCACTACAAGTCAGGAATTGCTCCTGTCGTCAAGGGTGATAAACTAAGTCTGTTACAGTGTCCTCATAAAGATGTTAAGAAAATCCAAATGAAGAATATACCTTATATTAGTGCACTTGGAAGTATCATGTATGCTCAAGTTTGCATTAGACCAGACATTACTTTTGCAAGAGGACTTTTAGGTAGATATCAGTCAAATCCAGGATATGATTACTGGATTGTTGTCAAAAAGGTTTTGAGGTACTTAAAGAGGACAAAAGACTATATGCTGATCTACAGATATGTTCAAGATCTACAGTTGGTAGAGTATTCGAATTTAGATTTTGCTGGCTGTCAGGATGAAAAGAAGTCGATAGCGGGTTACATTTTTAAATTAGCAGGAGGTGCAGTATCATGGAAAAATGAGAAACAAAAATCAATAACATCCTCTACCATGCAAGCAGAGTTTGTAGCATGCTTTTTGGCCGCTACTTAGGCACTTTGTGTCACGCCCCGAACTCCCCGGCACGCAACATCCCTCTCGAGGGTCGATAAAAATATAACATGACGTCCCAGGATGCATCGTCGTCGACCCATTTCCCATAACAGGACATAAGGCACAAGCGGAAGCAAAAGCACGAAAACATTTAAAACACCCTGACATAAAAATTATGAGAACCAGGGAAGCAGCATAAATAGAACCGAGGCAACGTACACATCCATAACTAAGAACAACCAAAATCATCCTTACATTGTTCCAAAAGAAACGATAATAGAAATACGGTGCAACCAAGAGAGTGCTGACAACTGGGTTCATAGGGTTAGGAACTAAGAGAAATAACAGCCAAAACGTGTCTACCCTCACAAAAAGGCTAAGCCTAGCCTAGGGCAACCAATCCGGATCTGAGCCATCGGACTCCGACGAACTTTCGGGTATCTCGGAATCCTCGCTGGGAACCTCCTCTTCTGATTCTTCGGTGTCCATCGGTTCGGCTTCATCGACTTCCATCGGCTCCACCACCGGTTCCTGCACTACTGGCTCGTGATCTACGCCTCCTAACTCCTCGTCTTCGACAGGCTCGTACCAACCGGGAGAACCTATGGTCTCCTCCGAATCCATTGCGGCATCCACGACCTCACCACTCGGGCACTGCGGGTCGAGTTGGCCCTCCATGGTGAACGGGATATCCATAGTACGGAGGGGTCCATGCTCCTCTCCAAAACGATCCAGGAAGCACCAGGCTACATACTCATGAATTTCAGGATGTGTCGCGCCTACGTCTACGGTTATCATAGCATAATGCCTCAAGTAAATCATCGATGAACACTATTACAAACTGATCCAGAAATTCCCTAAACACCCTGTTCATCAAATCCATAAAAGCAGCTAGGGCATTTGTCAACCCAAAAGGCATTACTGTAAACTCATAATGCCCATACCTCGTCCTAAAGGCAGTCTTAGGAATGTCCTCCTTTCTGATTCTCAACTGATGGTAGCCCGTCCTCAAATCTATTTTAGAGAACACCGAGGCTCCTTGCAACTGGTCGAACAAGTCGTCGATCCTTGGGAGAGGATACTTATTCTTTACCGTTACCTGGTTCAATTGCTGATAATCTATGCACAGCCTCAGGGTCCCATCCTTCTTTTTCACAAACAGGACTGGCGCTCCCCACGGAGACGCGCTAGGGCGGATGAAACCCTTGTCCAACAGCTCTTGCATCTGGACCTTCAATTCCTTCAATTCCGATAGGGACATTCGATACGGGGCCTTTGATATCGGTTCAGTCCCGGGTACTAATTCAATAACAAATTCCACTTCTCGGTTGGGTGGTAAACCCGGTAATTCCTGGGGGAAGACTTCGGGGAAATTACGCACCATCGGTATATCATCCAACTTAGGTTCCACCATTGTCGGATCCACAACATTCACCAAATAACCTTCGCACCCATCATCCAGCAATTTACTCACTTCCAACGAAGATATCCATGGGGTCAAGGTTCCTCCTCGGTTCCCCTGGAACTCGAAATTAGGACGCCCATCAGGATTGAATCGGATCATCCTATTGCTACAATCCAATACAGCCTTCTGTCGAACTAACCAGTCCATCCCTATAATCACATCGAAATCGAACATGGCCAACACTGCCAAGTCGATACTCTCATCCTCACCCCCAATATTTATCTTACAGCTAGGGCATCCAAAGGAAACTAACACCCTATCATTCATTGGCGTCGTCACACAAAGCGAAATCTCTAACCACACTGGTTCTAAGCCAATCAACTTAACAAACTGCTCTGAAATGAATGAATGGGTTGCCCCTGAATCAAACAGTGCATAAGCGGCATGGCCACATAAGGAAATCGTACCTGTGACCACGCCCGGCGCATTCTCCGCTTCTCCACGCGCCACAGCATAAACTCTTCCTTGAGCGGGCGGTCGTCCATGATTCGCCGGCGGGGGATTCCCGGCTTGATTTCCCGGTCGGGGCTGGTACTGCTGGGGTGCCCATTGCTGATCCTGGGGACGGGCCTGTGGACAGTTGCGAATCTGATGCTCCGTGCTCCCACACTTGAAGCATGCTCCAAACCTTCCTGGCGGGGCAGCTGGCTTCCCGATATTCCTTCTGATAGGGGGAACAAATCGTCGATTGCCTGTCATGGGCTTCTTTCCCAGGCGACGGTTATCCTTTCCTCGCACAAACCGCGATCCAGACGCGGCTAACCTTTCCTGCTGATCTCGTTCGATTATCTGGGCTCTCCTGAACATCTCTCCATACTCCTTGATGTCATGCGACAGCATCTGGCTCCGAAGATCCGGCTTCAGCCCATCCCGGAACCTTCGAGCCTTGTCCCTTGGATCCGCAACCATAGTCGGTGCGAACCTTGCCAGCCTTGCAAATTCAGCTTCATACTGGTCCACAGTCATCTGACCCTGGCGCAACCTCATAAACTCCGTCAGCTTCTTCTCCTGGGCATTCTCCGAGAAGTATTTCCCATAGAAGTTCTCCACAAATACAGTCCAAGTTGGGGCCGTTCCTACTGGGAACACTCCTCCTTCCGTAGCGCTCCACCAATCATTGGCACCATCCTGCAGCTGATATACTGCCAATGTCACTTTCTCCTCATCACTACACCCCAACACCTTAAAGGTATTTTCTAGCTTTTCAACCCATCTTGGTGCAGCCTCGGGGTCACCACGACCATTGAACTTTGGCGGTTTCATCCTCAAGAATTGCTCTACCAACCGGGGCATCTGTCTAGCCCCAGCTGGGTGATCCTGCCCCTGCTGGGCATGATTTCCCCCATTCCCTGCTATCGCTGCAGCCTCGGCAGCCTGAGCATGGGCTGCGGCTCTCTCCTGCGCCTGCAGTCCGAAAATGTGTCCTATCTCCCGAAGGGTCTCCATAACTTCATCAAACCTAGGGTCCCTGGCCTCGCGGGCACCCTCGCTAGACTGTCCTTGCGACTCCTTTCCTCTTCTCTTACTCATCCTGACGACTTGATAGCCCAACTACCTGCTATAATTCCATCAAGGAATTAGAGACTTAAACCATCTATCCCAGTCTAAGTCCTAGGCAGGTCTCAAAACAACAATCAAACAACCAGCATGCGGCTTAACGAGAACTAATCAACACATCACCCAAGGGATTCACACACTCACCTCAGGTCCTGCCGCACCTGCACAACACGGGTCACTGTCATGATATAAGCCAAGTCATCACACAATGTCAGGAGATTCATGCAGCACACGAAGTCGTCCTAAGTGGCTACCCATGGTCTCATCGCTCCTTATCACTCCAAGACTCGACTTAGTCGGATCGAGCTGACCTTGCTCTGATACCATTTCAACGGGGGATGTCACGCCCCGAACTCCCCGGCACGCAACATCCCTCTCGAGGGTCGATAAAAATATAACACGACGTCCCAGGATGCATCGTCGTCGACCCATTTCCCATAACAGGACATAAGGCACAAGCGGAAGCAAAAGCACGAAAACATTTAAAACACCCTGACATAAAAATTATGAGAACCAGGGAAGCAGCATAAATAGAACCGAGGCAACGTACACATCCATAACTAAGAACAACCAAAATCATCCTTACATTGTTCCAAAAGAAACGATAATAGAAATACGGTGCAACCAAGAGAGTGCTGACAACTGGGTTCATAGGGTTAGGAACTAAGAGAAATAACAGCCAAAACGTGTCTACCCTCACAAAAAGGCTAAGCCTAGCCTAGGGCAACCAATCCGGATCTGAGCCATCGGACTCCGACGAACTTTCGGGTATCTCGGAATCCTCGCTGGGAACCTCCTCTTCTGATTCTTCGGTGTCCATCGGTTCGGCTTCATCGACTTCCATCGGCTCCACCACCGGTTCCTGCACTACTGGCTCGTGATCTACGCCTCCTAACTCCTCGTCTTCGACAGGCTCGTACCAACCGGGAGAACCTATTGTCTCCTCCGAATCCATTGCGGCATCCACGACCTCACCACTCGGGCACTGCGGGTCGAGTTGGCCCTCCATGGTGAACGGGATATCCATAGTACGGAGGGGTCCATGCTCCTCTCCAAAACGATCCAGGAAGCACCAGGCTACATACTCATGAATTTCAGGATGTGTCGCGCCTACGTCTACGGTTATCATAGCATAATGCCTCAAGTAAACTTCATTGTTCCCCACCGGATATTCCACCACAGTATGCTCATACTCTAAGGGGATCCCAAAACGAATAGGAACGGGCGGTCCGTTCATGGGCGCGGGTCTGAAAGGTTGGGTTATAAAAACCGTGAGACACATCTCAGTGAGTGAAAACTCCTAAACCTAAATTAGGCTAACATGCATCTCCTGACGGGAAAAACCAATCACACAAACATAAGAATGACTTAGGTCAGTAGGCCCAACTCGACATTTCAATTACCCTGCAGGTTAGACAATCCATAGTATCACATTGCACAAGCGGCATTCGCAATCACGCGTTCGTCACACGCATGCTCAAAACCTTTTTGTGACAATTCCAAATATGGTACACCGAGTCACACAATTCCGCACAACTTCTCATGCATTCATATGCATGCAAATGCCACTAACTTGCCATGCCCACAATCAAAAACTCCTATGGCGTCTCGGCACGACTACCATTCGTGTTCAGATTATAGAATGAAATCTACTTAGACGCGTCCCATACCACGCCCAGCGGATTCCATTACATAATCCAACACTATGCATCACACGTTACTCGTTTATCTCATTATCTCGACCCGAAGGCCCGACCCGAAGGTCCGATCCGAAGATCCGGTCCGAAGACCAATCACAACACTCCGTGGCCAGCGTAGAGACGCCCCAGGCCCAGTGTCTCTAGCCCGCGTCCTTACGCCTCAGGCGCAACACCGATCTCCTTTACAAACCAGAGCCCGCGTAAACGCATCAGGATGGTTGTCTTCCGGACGTACCGGGCATCGTCCTGCTCCAAAGTGCATAAGGACGGCACACCCCGCGTATTTCGCATCAGGGTGAAGGTGATCACACGTTCACACATCCCATTTTATCTGAACCCCGCGTGGAACGCTTCGGGCTAAATTAGGTGATCACACGTCCATGGCATACACGCATTCTCGCACAATTTCCCTAAACCTCATACTCGGCATGCACAATGTGTAGCCATGCGATTCCGCACACAAATGTTGGTGCAATGTCCCATGGCAGAATGTCCATGCAATTCTATGCCAACATATCATGATCGATGATTCACAACATATGCTCAGTCAGCCCAATCAATCAATTCGGGTCCTCACATGTGAATATGGCACTTATGACGTACGTCGGTAGTTCACCAATCACATTCCACATTGTCGATCACACGAACATGCGACATAGTAGACCCAATTCATCATAGCTGATGGAACGACGCACAATTCACTCATTCCGGCCATCCCGGCACTCAAATCAAGCCAAGCCACTAACTACCGTTATTTTGGGTCACTAATTTCCGACACAACCAGCAACTATTCTTCGTTATTTCAACCTCTAATTCTCGTCCAAATTCTGTTTTGTCATTCATTCCTAGTTTCCCGACACCTACCAATAGCATGCAAATTCGTATACGCTCTAATTAGCACTAATCGACTATCCGACACACCCTAGGCCCGTTAGGAATGCATCATAGTCCTAATAAGGGTTTAGAGGTTTCCACCCACCTAAGTCCAAGCTCGGGCGACGGGGAATGGCGGCCGATCACCGGTGAACGGTGGAACCGGCGGCACAAGACCCAAGGAAGCGGCGGAGAGCGGCGGTCCGGCGTCCACAGCAACCACGGGCGGCGGTGTGAGGCCGGCGGGGGCTGCTGTTCAAGGCGAGGAAGGGCTGGACGAGCGGCTGGGTGGTCCCCGAATGGCTGCTGTCCACGGCGGTGGCGCGTGAACAGTGGCGTTCCGGCGACGACGCGGTGGTGGTGGCTCGGTCTCGGCGATGGTGGCCTGTTCCGGCGAAGGGAAACAGAACCGGGAGAGGCGGACAGAAATGGGGAGGAACGGCGAGGGACACGACGGTGGACGGCCACCACAGTGGCGGAGGACGGCGGCGTGCAGCGGCGAACGGCTCCGGCGGGGCTCAACCGTGCATGCAGCCGCGGCAGAGAGGAGGGGGAACGGCGGCGAGCTGGTCCGGCGGTCTACCCTGCTGCATGCAACCGAGAGGGGGAAGACGGCGGTCACGGCTCACGGCGGTGCACGGCGGCGCACGGCGGCGGGAGGTGAACGGTCAGCTGGCTTCTCCTTGGCTGACCGGCGCCAAATCCTTCTGTATGCAGCCTGAGAGGAGAGGACGGACGGAGGGAGCAGCGGCGCACGGCGGGCTGGCGATGCACGGCGAGCCCGGCGGCGACGCGGCGGTGCTGGCCTCGGCCGCTCGGGAACAGCGAGAGAAAAACGAGAGAGAGACGGAGGGAAAGAGAGGGAGTGGTCGGTTGGAGGTGGTGAAGTGAGAGGGTGAGGCGGTGCACGGCGGCGGTCTGGGCGGAGGCAGCTGTTCCGGCGGGTTGTGGGCGGCGGCGTGGGGCTGAGCGGACGAGAGAGAGAGAGAGAGAGATGCGGATGGGAGAGAGAGGGAGAGTGCCGAGTGAGAGAGAGAGTAAGGGGAGAGAGGGAAAATTGAAAATGTGATGATGGCTTTGCATGGGGGAGAGGAAGGGGTAGAGTGTGGACTTAGTTGAAATGATGACTTGCATGGAAAAGATTTAGGGTGACAAGTGTCACACCTAGGGCTAGTCTTAGGGGTTCTAATTTTCGGAATTAGAGAGGGCATAGGGGTAAAACTGACCTTAATTTCCGGTACCGGGTTGAAACGCTAATTTTTCGACCGTACCAAATCTATACCCTATGGCCAGCTCAATTTGACGTCGTTCTCCTAAAAACTATCCCGAGATTCACGAAAAATCGTTCTCGATGTCCGGATTAAAGTTCACGATCAAATCGTCCATTTCAAATTTCTAAATCTCTTACTAACGGGCGGCCGTTTAGGATTCAAACGTTTCAACCTCGGGTTATCCGAATCGCGGCGAGCTCGAGAGAGGAAACGAGAGGAATTATCACTAGTTCCGACGACACAATCGTCCGGTTCGGATGATCGGTTCACGCCGGCCCAAAATACTCCCTCGTCATTATCCTAAGTCGGGCTTGACTCGCGACCGGGTCCTTAGCTCACGTGCCTATTCCTAGTTGGCCATTCCCATCTGGTCAGTATCCCGTGAGTGATCAGTTCCGGGCGAGACTTACGAAAATGAGATATCGAATAATACTCGTTTTATTCCTTCCAGAGATCGAGTCGAATTTCGGGATGTTACACTTTGGCTCCGGAACCACATTAGGGGGTTGACCGTATTTGATTTTGTAGATAGGCCCATATGGTTGTATTGTGACAATAACTTTGCGGTGTTGTTTGTTAACAGTAATAGAGGTCTCAAGGGGTCTACAATAAACTAGATCTTGAACTTTGACAGATGTATGAATATAATGTACTTCCACCGGTTGTATAGCACACTCTCTTGAGATATCGGTCATTTTGGTAGCGGCCATGCTGTATATGGTGCCACACAACATGATGAAGACCATGTTCTTTGTATTTGGACTTATTTTGGCTTCTGCGCTCACATCTCCATAGTTTGCAAACACCTCTCTTAGGATAGGAGCCAGCTTCTGGGTCACCTTGTCCTCTGCCATCTCCGCAACCCTGTCGTTTTTAGATGCCACTGCAAGTGAACTAGAGTGTTTGATGCCAACTTGAAGCTTATTCCTGAACTCCAAGAAAGCCTCATCCAGAAAGGGCGAATTTGGATTGCTAAAGCTACCACTGACATTTTTTTTTTTTTGTAACTCAGGAAACCCCCGCACGGCCGACGGCCGAGAGGTAAACTCTGGGGGCGACACGTGCTAGCCACCACACACGTGCCACCGGGTAAGTCACCTTGCGGCGCCCGGGATTCGAACACTCAACCTTTTACGAGAAGAAGAGTATCCGCATCATCGACGCCACCCAGACGGGTGGTACCACTGACATTCTTTTGCCAGGCTAGTACTTCAATAATTTTTGCCACTCTCTTTTTGCAGCCCCGTCGTTGAAAGATTTAACCAAATCTCTGAATGTTTCAACATACTCTTTCTCCTCCTCAGTTTCTAAGTTTACTTCTTTCTCACCATCTTGTGCTTCCGTAGGAATGATCCTCAGCTCCACCCCTTGACGCTTCACCTTCAATGAAAAACATTACAAAACTAATTGCCCAAAAGAAGCGGTGACAGAATGCAAAAGAAATACCAAAACTACAAAAGGGAAATGGATCCTTGTTCATGTAAGAAATATTGATCCAATGACTGGTAACCTTTAGCTTCGCTAGCAAACATCGACAGTAGAGGTAGTATGTTCTGGAGAGTGCGTTTTTGCCTCACGCTCTGGACTTTGTCTTCCATTTGGAAAAAGTCTTTATGAAAAACAAATATATATTTAGAATTCACGGAGGCCCATCTAGTCCAATGTTTAATGAAGAACGAACTGTATGATTCCGATGACTATCGTGACTTCAAGCCTCATACAAACTTGCAAAGCTAAAACCAGTGAAATCCACGGGTTTAACAAGTCCATCAGGCAACACGTATAAGATAAAAGAGCAAATCCAGTGATTCTCAAGGAAGAGAAAGTAAATAGTTAATACTGATTCCGCGCTGTCTTACTAATTTCATCGTCTTTTTCCCTCTTCGAATCACTCAAGTGCCCTTCTTTTTCACGAGATGTGTGACATAATTTGATGATGCTGACGACTTCGTTGATTTCGTTTGAGAGCCACCAAAGCAGGCAATCGGAAAATCCCATGAGTCGGAAAATATATAGAAAAAGAAGATAGCTTTCTAATAGACATGAATGAATCAGGACATTCGAAATATATAGAGTTCTTTAAAAGCTAGAGCAAACACAACAGAGTATCCAATTAGTATTCTAAATATCACAATTACATACCTGTGAGAATAAGCATTTCACATGAGCAATGTACTCACATTTGTCACAATAGAAAACCGGAATTGTAGCTCTGATTTTCTCATCACAAACATCACAGTAATAGAAGAAGTCGTCGTAATTGTCATTGTCGTCCTCCTGCTTCATCCAAGCCCTGAGCTTGAGCCGGACCCGGGGGCAGTTAAACCGGTGCCTGAACAGGCACGAGGAGCACCTGCACAGCAAGTGAATGGCAACATGGCAGTCCACCTCCAGGCAGCACAGAGCAGATGATCGGCATGGCTGGCTGCAAGTGCCGCACAGACGGGGTCGACCTCCTCCGCCCCTACCTGCTCCGACACAAGACCATGAATTCATTCGCAAATAGAAAATGAATCGGCAAGGCGAAGCAAATTGGCTGTGGATTTGGGCCTTGTTTTTTACCTGGTCGAAGAAATGGAGGAGGTGGCGGTGACCGCGGAGGTTGATCGGGGGGAGGGGGAAGGTGCAGTGGACGTCGACGGCGAAGCGGCAGAGGAACTGGAAGCCGTTGCACTGTTCGCGGCAGAGGAACTGGAAGCCGTTGCGCTGGGCGAGGCAGGCGGCGCAGGTGAAGAGGGCAGGCTGGGGCCTGAGGGCGAGGGGGTGGGAACGGTGGCTGGGGTGCGAGACCTCCAGAGGGAGGTGGAGGCTGGCGTAGTCGATGAAGAAGTTGCACTCCTCGCAGCCGTAGGTCATGCCGGTGCACCTGGCCTCACAGGCCGTGCACTTGGCGTGCTCGTAGTCGGCCTTGGTGCAAATCACCAGCGAGTGCTTCAGGTGACTGAAGTGGTCGTACCCCATGATGGCCCACGGTGATGGCGACGGCGGGCAACTGGTGTGTGTGCTTGTGTAAATGATGAACGCTGTCACTTTCCCATGAACGAGCACCGACACGGCGACGAAGGAGGAGGACGAGCAGGAGCTACTCGAATAGCTTCAGTGGCGCCAATACTCAGCTCAACATCTTTTATCAATAGTAAAACATTCTACGGTTACAAAAACTCCCAGATTCCTTGTAATCCCCCATACACATCTATCTCTAAGAATATATTCTTTCGAAAGGTCTTTATAAGGCTTTTTTCCACCAAATTTGCCAATTGGCAATTTCATCTAGGGCGCGATTGACAAGAAGAAAAAAAGAACAATATAATATAGGAGAAAAGCAAAATGAACAACACTGAAATTAAATGAATTTCATGATGTAATTATAAAAAGTTAAACAATAACCAAAAAATTCATAAAATCAAAATTTAGCACTATTACATAAAAAAATTGCACATGAATTAATTACATGATTATGAAATATTAAATAATAAAAAAGAACACTCGTTAAAAAAACCATATCACATAAAAAGTTCACATAACATAATGACTATTAATATTAATAATCTAATAGAAGATAGATAAATTCAGCTCCAATAGACCTCGAGCCCAGTCATGTGGTTTTTCCATCTAATTTTTAAGATGTTTGTGTCTATTTCTTTTGTAGACATTAAATATCTTAAAACAAACTAATAGAAGCACAATTAAACTCACGAGTATGTTGATATGAGTATTCACAAGTTCGAGCTTGACTGGTCATGGTGCTCGGGTAAGCTCAAGCTCAATTTGGAATCACACGAGTCAATCTCAAGTAACTACTAGTTTTCAAGTTGAGTGTGAGTTACACGCAAATAGCTCGACTCAGTTTCATCTCTATATACCTGATGGTAAATTATATTGAACTAAATGTTGCAGCTCAAGCAAGAGGTTCCAAAAAAAGTGTATATATATCCAATATTTTATTATTTTAATGCATACATAGAATATAAATCTAATCTAATCATTTTCAAACAAATTAACCGCAGCAAAATTTTAGTTTAAGCTCAAAGGTGTTTGTCCACCTTTTTATTATTCTTCGATTTCACCGAACAACTGTTTCAACTTTTTTTGGGTCCATCGAAATACATGGCCTAATAGCTCTATATAATCAAGCCAGAAGTTGCATTTACTAGTTTAGCAAACGACTTCTTTTCATTTGAAGTCTGTAAGGTAATCCTCAAGTGTTGTTTGTGTCTCTCCAAACTAATCCAATACATCAAAATTTCATCGATGAACACTAAAATAGATCTATCTAGATACTCTTTATATACTTTGCTCATCAGACCTAATCCTTTTTGAGATAACATCAAAATCCTGTATATTCAACTCCTATTAGATCCACTGGTAATTCTACATTTTTAATCTAGAGCACATATTTCTTGCACACAAGGTCAGTAATCGAGAAACCATTGCTTCACAAATTCTAGTCAAATCAGTTTTGTCACGACCTAAATTTGCCAGCCCATTTGAACCATGAATTTTGTCACTTTCAAATATTTAGCCTCAACCAATGTACATGCTAACCCTCAGATTATAAAATGCATCTCTACTTTCGCTACGCACTTTGATTCCATCCTTAAAAGCTACGTTTAGTAGACCGGATAAAACTCCAGATATGATAATTTTTATCCTATTCAGTGTTTGGAGGGACACGAAATCTGGATATGACCGGATATAGTCTGGATAAAAAAATCCCACCTAGGGGGTGGGATAGACCTGGATAGGATATGCAAAATTTGAAAATTTGATAAAAAAAAAATCAAGCCTTCTTGCCCCACTTCCTGATTCCTCTTCCTCTCTTTTGCCTAGCACCACCGTTGTTAGACTCCAATGGCCACCGCAACAATAAGGGGGTGGTGGCTTCCACTAAAAAAATTAGGTCGTGTCTCAGTCGATCGGAAGAACTTTAGGCATTGTGTCAAAATGCGGCAAATCCTTAGCTTTTTCTTGCAATTGCTTGTTGCCGCTTTGATCCGGGGGAAGACTGTTGTGCGTTTCACATCCCCTTTTTGTCTATAGCAAAATTTATCGGCAAAAGGACACCAGAAGTGTCATAAGTTGTCTACGGATATCACTTTGGTGCCATAACCCTTTTTCGAATCACTTTGATGCCAAATCGGAGGAAAATAGATCACTTTAGTGACTCCGGTTAAACAACTGATGTGGCAATTATATTTAAAAAAATGATTTGACTTGTACATGTGAAAATTATGTGGCTTTTTTTTAAAAAATTTTTTAATCTATTTTTTTCCTAACTTTTTCGCGGTGGCTGATCCGGCGATCGGCTAGAGGGGAGGGTCGGCGAGGCCGAACACTGGCGAAGCTCAACCCGCCGGCCACCGGCGAGGGCCAGCCTCGCTGGCCCTTGGTTGGGAGAGGTCGCCTCGCCTAGCAAAGGTGAGGCCGATCTCGTCGTCGCCTGGGTCGCGACGAGGTCTCCTCTCGCCTGGCAAAGGCAAGGCCGACCTCATCATTGCCTGGGTCACGACGACGAGGTGTTGCCTCGCCCAGCAAAGGCGAGGCCGACCTTGCTGTCGCCTCGACAGGCGACAGCGAGGTCGGCCTTGCCTTTGCTGGGCGAGGCGAGACCTTGCCGTCGTGACCCAGGCGACGGCAAGGTCGGCCTCGCCTTTGCCAGGCGAGGGGAGACCTCGCCGTCGCGACCCAGGCGACGGCGAGGTAGGCCTCGCCAGATTTGGCGAAGATCGCTCCGCCGGCCACCAGCGAGCTTCGCCAGATCTGGCGAGGTCGACGTCGTCGTTGCCCGGGTCACGACGGCGAGGTCTTGCCTCACCAGCAAAGGCGATCGCTTCCTCTCGGCAAGGGTCGCCGAGCCGTGACCAGGGGCCGATGACCCTCGCCAACCACTTCGCCCACCACTGCCGGCCCTTCCCGGCGGTGGTGGGGTGGCAATAGCGACGGTGAGGGAGCCCCCGCCGCTGCTGCAATGTTTAATGTTTTTTTAAAAATATAAATAAATATAATATAAATTTTATTTTTCTAAAATAGTACACGCCAGCGGACTAAACGGCGTTGTTTTTGGTTTTTAATGCTGACTGGACTCTCCGGCGTGCCATGCCAGCGCCACGTAGGATTTTTGGCAAGCCATGTCAGCATTGGCACTAAAGTGATCATTTTTCAAAAAAGTTGGCACCAAAGTGATCCGAAAAAACCATCTGTTTGGGTGGCGCTGCTGGAGAGGGCGTTCTTCCTCTAACAAAAAGTTGAGCGTTCGAATCCCGGGCGCTGCAGGGTGACTTAACCGGTGCACGTGTGTGGTGGCTAGCACGTGTTGCCCTCAGGGTTTACCTCCCGGCTGTCGGCTGTGCAAGGGTTCCCTGGATCACAAAAAAAAAAGTGATCCGAAAAAAAGTTATGACACCAAAGTAATCTCTATACACAAGTTATGTCACTAATAGTATCCTTTTGCCAAAATTTGTTTGGCGATTGATTGCCTTCTTTGCTTAATCTTGGAATCGTAATGGTCATTGATTTAGTCACGAGAATGGGGATGGCCTTCTTTCGAATTACTGATTCGTTGACTTGCACACACAGTTCATTTTACTGGAAAGTGTTAAACGTCTTCGGCCTCCGGAAAAATTATGTCGCTCAACTCCATCCTAGCAGGGAACTTCGTGATCTCGATTAGAGCCCGGCGCCTCCTTTGCGAAGAAGATGATCGGACAAATGCAGTAGCCATGGCAAGGGAGCTCCTTAACTGTGTCACTTGGAGCGAGTTGGATTGGAGAAGCGGCTTGCTGGCGAACCAGATCTGTGTGCCGTCTCGGTGGGCCCCACGACACCTTGAGGAACTTTGCCCGCTAGTCTTTGATGCACGAATCCACTCTCGTTTGTATTGCCTCCATTGTATGATGCGGTCGAGATTCGGCGTGATCCTTGCATTAGTTCTTTTCGAATTGATGAGAGAGGTATTGAAGATTGAACAACTTGCGTAGGAGAGGGAAGAGGGAGAGATTGTGTTTGATTAAAGAAGGAGAGGATGGATTCTCTGCGGAAGAGGAAGGCATCGACGGTTGCGGACATGGTGGGACTGGCGGAGAACTTGAACTCGGGGGCTGTCTCGAAGCGGTCGCATCTCGAAACGACTTCCATGGTTTTTTTTTTTTTACTTTTTTATTTTGATCTTGCAAATCATATACTCATTTGGATAATATTTATTTGAATCCATGTTATATCCTGATGTCAATAAACATTGGATGGGATATTTAAAATCCTATCTTATCCTTATTCTATCTTTATCCTATCCGACATTATCCTATCTAGCGAAAATGTCCGGACAACCAAATGCAGCCAAAGAGACTTTCTGAAGTGCTAAATGTCCTCAACCAATCTTAAATGAAGGACTTGAATAACTCAATGCATTTATCACCTTTTGAGACTACAAGATAAGTGAGACTAAACAACTCAATCAAATACACTTTGGTGCCTCGAGAACCTTGAGACACATATCTAATATTCCAAGTAACGACTCGCTTACATATATTATTATTCAACAAGCGTATCTGAGTCATAACCCATTAATACCGGGACTCGAAATTAGACTTATACCTTAATACCAAACAAAGGACTAATTAGTTATAAACTAGAACACAATCTCATAATATCCCATAAAATATACACCGAAAATATCATAACCTAAGCTTTAATACCAACAAATGTCATACCCGCAACACGGACGTTCTTCCACTCGAAGGATACGGTCTCAATGAAATATATACATTCATATATTTGATAAAAGAGTTATTTGGTTATAAGATTATAGTTTTTAATAATCCAGTAAAAGGATATATACATCTCAAACTAACAACTAAACTCATAAGTTCACCTCAGACATAAACGACTCATACTAAAAAATTCCCACCATCAAAATTTCCTGTTGATAACTTAAACGCTCTCATCTTGCTTGTGGTTTGCTAAAGAAATTGAAAATTAAGTAAGATGAATGAAATGAGCAACAGTAATTCAGTGAATAGTACATATCTTCTAAGCAGATCGAGCATCTACTATGCATCTTTATAAGACAATATCATAACTCATTTAATCCAAATCCAATATATAATATACATAAAACATCAAAAAAATGAGTGATATCGTTCAAGAAAGCTTCATACGTAACATCAATACTCTTTCGATCCACCATCATAAATTAGACATCAATAGTCAAATCCATTGATCAATCTTTATCAAACCGAACATCAATGAACCATTCCATTGATCAATCTCTATCAAATTACATGTCAATGGTTCATTTCATCGACCAATCTTGTAACATCTCGAATTTTGACTTGTTATCGGGACCAATAAAGTGTATATTAATTCTCGTTTGATTTTAGTAAGTCTCGCCCGGACTTGATCAATCACGGGATGCTAACCAAATGGGAAAGACTAAATGAGGAACGGTACGTAGACCAGGGACCCGATCACAAGTTGAGTATCGATTTTGAGAAACTTCGAGGGAATATTTTGGGCTAATATGGGCTGATTGTAGGAAAATAACGGATTCGATATAATCAGTGATGTACGCTCGGATCGCGGGTGATTCCGCATAACTGAAAGTACGCTGACGGACGAATCCTAAATTTAATCCAAACGATCGCGACCCTCGGCACTAGTGATAATTCCCCGCGTTTACCCAAAATTCGAAACCATCACGACTCGGACAACCCTAAGTTGATACGCGTAACTCCTAAACAGCCGCCCGTTAATGAGAGGCCCTAAAACTTCAAAACGAGCAAATTTGATCGCGAAATTGAACTCGAACTTTGACGTCGAAAATTTGAGGGCGTTAGCGACTATTTTGAAAAACCGACATCATTTTAGTGTGGCTATATATGTTTGGGATCAGTACGGCTGAAAACTGAAATTTCGATAAAAATTGTAAAATTTACAATTTTGCCCCTGGAGACCTTGATGTCCGTTTCTGAGGTCAAGTGACATTATTTTTCGAGACTAACGTCATTTTGGGGTGGCCACGCATATCTGGAGTGCATACAGTCGAAAAAGGAAATTTTGACTCCGGGGTGAAAAAATTACTATTTTACCCTCAAAACTTTAGGACGGATTTCGGAGGGCTTAAAGGATGATTTTTAAGAATCCGACACCATATTATGCTGGCCACGCATATATAGGATCGGTATGGACAAAAATTGGAATTTTGACCCGGAACCGGAAAATTACCAAAATGCCCTTGGACCCATTTTTGGTAATTCCGAATTTCTTTCATTTTTTGGAGTTAACTAAGGTTGATTAGGGTTAATTCAGGTCTGGTCAGCCTTTGGTTAAGGGCTTAAGACCATTTTCCCCTAAAGTATTGGTTTGGAAGCATTTCTAGCCCTTGGATGAGGGGCATTATAGTCAATTTGGCTAGGATCGTGACACATGGAGCCCACTCACCATAATTTTGACTAGCTTTGACCTCCCTCTCTCTCTCCTCTTCCCTCATTTCTTCCGGTTCCTCTCTCTCTCTCTCTCCCGCGTTTCATCTTCTTCTCCTCCTCGCCGTTTGATCCTTGGGCGCCGGCGGCTGCTCACGCCGGAGCTGCTAGCCGCCGGAGCTGCTGGTCGCCAGTCCCAGTCGCCCATTCGACCACCCTCATCCTCTCCCTTGCCATCCACAGCCACCGTTCAGCAGAACAGAGGAGGCCGGACCGTGAGCCACCAAGCCCCGCCGTCGCCGCCGTGCACCACCGCCGGTCACCGCCACCCTCAGCCGACTATCACCACCCCCCAACCATCACTCTTGCCCTCCTTTTCACCCTCCTCAGCTGCCGTTCCAGCCCGGCCGTGGGGACCACCGTCGGTGCCGCCGTGAACTGCCGGCTTGTTCACCGGAATGCCACCGCCGAATTTACCGTGTGTCAGTAATTGGCCGCCCATTCTCGTTGACTCGAGTCAAATTTAGGCGAGTATTAGTCCCTAAACCCGAACTAACCTAATTGTGCATTTTAGGGGTTTAATTATGGGTTAATTAAGCTTAATTATGGCTTAATTAGGTGTGATTGTGTGTGGGATGATTAGGGGGCATCATTAGGGCTTAATGAGGTGATTTAGAAGTGGTTTAATGGCCTAATGGTGTGCTGCCCTGGTACTGTTCACACATAACCGAATTTGGGTATATTACCTAAGTTGTGTATTAAATGGTTTACCAAGGAAAGGCATGGAATTAGGCATTGTAGGGGGCTAAATAGGAATTGTTGGAACCCTATTGGTGTCGTCATGATCAAGGATTTATTGGCTAGGTTCGTTTGGTTGTGGCGGGCCTTGAATGCTTTGAATTGAATTGGAAGAAATGTGTGAATTAAATTCCGAATTGAGTGGACTAAAATGGAATGAATTGTGAATATCGATAATGTGTTGAATGCGTCGAAATTATGAATAATTGTACGTGGCGCATTTACATTGATTATTGGCTCGAATTCCATGTCTTGTGATTTTGTATTAGTATTCCAAATTGATGAAAATTGGGAGTGCTAAATGACGCATGTACATGATGTAGCGAAATTGTTGGCCTTTGGGTCAGGCCTTCGGGTCGCTTTAAATTATTGGCCTTCGGGTTCGGGTCGATTTAACCTATGGCCTTCGGGTTGGGCCTACGGGTCGATTTATGATTCAAAGTGGCCTACAGGGTGTGGCCTTCGGGTCGGTATATCTGTGGCCTTCGGGTCGGAATAATTGTGTATATTTGATAATTCGAATGTGATTATCGTTGATGAGTGCCTAACCTGCAGGATTGTGATGTGAATGATTTGGGCTGCGAGCCTATGAAATTGTTGGGAAATTAATGAAATACTGTATGGTATGTTTGATTTACCTATCAGGAGTGCATGTTAGCCTAGTTTAGGATTAGGGGTTATTTACTTGTTGAGGTTTATCTCACGGTTATTGGAAACTGACATTTCAGACCTCCGTCCGTGACAATGGCAGAACCGCTGGTGCGTTTTGGAGTTCCCCACTTTATTGAGAAGACTTTTTTTGTACATCCAGTAGGGGAGGGGAATGCGTACATTAGATACTATACTTTAGTTTGGGTAGATGTGGGGGAGCTAGAGTCTGCGATCCATGAGTATGTAGCGTGGTCATATAGGTCGTACAATGGGGAAGAGACCGGGCCCCTTCGTACTTTTGATGTCCCATTTAACGGGCAGGACGGAATAAACCCTCGCTGCCCGATGGACAAGTGGTAGACCCCAGCCCTTCAGTTGAGGAAAGTATGAGCTCAAAGGGGATACTGGTAGTGTACGAGTCCGACGGGGTGAATCGATGGACATGGAAGAGAGCGATGATGAGATGGAGCAGCAGCTGGAGGAGGACCCCGATCCCGAGGTGATGGACATGGAGGATGAGCCCGAAGAGGCAAAGTCCGAGTTACACTCGTTAGATTCCGACGAGGAGCTACTTGATAGTTCCTCCTCGTCCGAATCTTCTGGTTCTGACCTGGACTGGGTTCCCTAGGATGACCCGGTTAGGGATAGGACGGGCCGTACCTTTTTGACTGAAGCCTGCCTTAGTTTAGTAAACCCTGGCCACTGACCCTTTTTGATCTTAGTGGTCGTGACTCGCCTTTTGAGTTTGGACTGTACGCCCCCTGTAAATAGATATTGTATCTACCCTTCTATATTAGTGATATGTGTATGTCTTTATTAAGTTGTGTTTCTCTGCTTTGTTATTCGTGATTGTCTTAAAATTTTTGTACGGGTATATATATATATATATATACACACACACACACACATTTATATATACGTAGCTTTCGCTTGTGTTTCGAACTCGTCGAGTTGGGTTTTTGGGTCGGCGACGTGATCCTGGGATATCGCAACAAACTTGACCTTATAGTGGGATGCTCGTGCTTCGAGATGGGTTGTGGGGCGTGACAAATCTAATGCTCCATATCTAACTATGATTACGTTTAATGCTTGTGAAAAAGGCGACCAAGTTCCCTACCTAGTTAGGTCTTCACTTATATTAGCCGTTGGTTTGGCCTAGAACAACATTATGACAATAGCATGCATACTTAACTCCTCAATGTGATCTAATC
Source organism: Syzygium aqueum (assembly GCA_031216185.1). Taxonomy (NCBI): domain Eukaryota; kingdom Viridiplantae; phylum Streptophyta; class Magnoliopsida; order Myrtales; family Myrtaceae; genus Syzygium; species Syzygium aqueum. The sequence goes on along the minus strand of CM062235.1, from coordinate 3,709,319 downwards.
ATAGTGATATGAACATAATTCATCAACATTATTCTCCAATAACCCACAAATCAAATCCAGAATCCATCTCAAAATTCAGGTTCACTGACCAAATCACATAACTTTTCACGATTGTATATATCAAATAGAATACCTTTCATAAACCACACACACACACGCACACATTTATTCTTTCACAACTCAGTGCATCAGTCAGAATTTCTTTCATATGAACATATCCCAAATCATTTGAGAATTCATTTCATAAATCAAATTTGCAAAGTAGTATATATATAGAACCTTTCACAACACCTTTCCATAAAACATTTCTCAACCATTCACAAATACTTAAGGTAGTAAATGCTCGATCTAGATCTTTAAGCAACAAAAATTCCATTTCATAACTTATAATATATCTAATCCATATCACTATTGAAATATGAGTTTAAAATTTTGAAAAAAGAGATATTACTACTTACTTGGGAAAGTTGAAAACTAACTTACGAAGGTTACTCGAACCGACGAACTTGTATTTCTACCAATTAACCGAAAAACGATATTAAAATCTAATTAAAACGGTACTCTAACGAAGAACTCGACTAAACTATGCTTATTCATCGACCAATCAACTCCCACATGCTAACGAAGAAGCTTGTTCACAACGAACATTCATCTTTGTCCGTTATGTGTGACTCACTCGTAGAACTTTAAAAATCCATTTCAATCAAACCATAGTTTACAATCGATTTTTGTCAAATCTCACAACTCCACGATACCCTAAACTATCATCTCCATATAATTCCCAACTTAGCAACTACTAAATTGGACCTTGTAGTTTAAAATTCACATAATTCTGAATTTATCGCTTAATTCTGAAAATTACTCATATTAAATGAAGAAAGAACTCGAATCCTTACCTAACGTTGTCCAAATGTGCACGCGCGGAAATTTCTTTCTTTTCTTCGTTTTCTCTTTTCCTTGTTCTTAACGTAGCTTCTCTTTTCTTCTATTTGTCTTTTTTTTTTTTGTAGTTTTAGTTCTCTTTAAAAAGCTTCAGCTGACGCAAGCCCGAGGAAATGAGTTAAATAAGAACTTGGGCTTGGGCTCAATATTTTAAGAGAAGGCCACATTCTATTTTGTGTCTAGATAAGGATTAGGAAGCGAATATAAAATGGAAGAACAAGAAGCCGATAAGAATTCTGTAAGTATCTTAGCTTTCTTAACGTTGGACTAAAAATTTTCTGTCAATATGGATGGACCGAAGGCCAGCAATGCAATATTTTAATATTTTCTTCTGCAGGCCAGCAATTCGCCGATGAATCCAAGAATTAGGATGTTGAATCTGGGTTTGCAAGAGCCGAGCATATATTGTTTTCAGCTGATAAGCTCTTGTTTGGATTGGTAATTGTTCATGGACATTGTCGCAACCTAAAAAATTTTACTTTTTCAGGCTAATGAATTATTAAGACTAAGCTTAACTCGAACCCTCCCAAGCCCTACCAATTCGCAACTTAAGGTTTAAGTTCTTAACATGCAAATGTTTTCATGTTTGGAGTCGCCACTAAACAATTTACGGTAGGTTGATTAGAAACCTAAATAAAACATAAGGAGATATGTTTTATTCTTACGAACCAGAGATTCTAAGCTCGGGGACTTGGTTACGCTAGATCTAGTCTAACGCCCTTTCGGTACCTTTTCTTTTCAAAAATGTTTTGGCAGGCAGTTTGGATCCATTTCAACTTAGTCACTAACATGTGAGGTGTTCATGCAGGTGTGCAAACCACCAATTTAACACCCAAGAAAGCGTTAAATAAATTGCAAGATTGGAAGAATTACTTATTTCAAAGCAATGTAAGCATCTGCATTGTTAGCTAGAAAATCACATCAACAATCCTAATATGATTTCTAATTAACAAGCAATTCATTCAATATTTTTTGGATTTTCACTTATTTAAATGACAACTAATCTATATGTAATGATATGCAAAAGTTGGCATGCGATTAATGCAACCTAACATGCAAACTATATTACATGCGATGACGTGACATAATTCTAATGACAGACAAATGATTTATTTTTGGTATTTTCTAATGAAATTCGGAATAATGAAAATGCCTAAAATAACATGCAATCTAATGACTTCCTTTTTTTGGTATTTTCTATTAAAATTTAAAATTAAAAAATTACCCAAATTAAGAATGTAATCTATCCTAAGGAAAATGACTTATTCTATCATAAAGTGACTCTTTTTGGGATTTTTTTGGCAAAATTCGAAATTTAAAAATAACCTAAATAATCTATTCAGATTAGAATAATACCTAATTTAAACTAGGAAATAGATAATCTCAAGTCCTAATTTAAATTAAATAATTATCCTATTTCTTTAAACAAATTTAAAATTCCTAGACATGCAAAACTCTAATTTAAATCCTAATTGATATTTTTTTGAATTTTCTTTTTAAAGGAAAGCAATTAAACAGATAGATAACCACCACAATTAAAATCAATCCACGCGATCCGCCAGATTTGTTTCAAAATCAAATTAGGCACAGAAATCGAACTAACGGTCATATCTATAGGGTTATAGATATTGAAGGAAGTTGATTGTTCAAATTTGGAAAGCAGATAAAAATCATTATCTGTGACATTATGAATTTTTGGCCCATTTTTGGGGATTTATAAAACGTGCAATTTGTCAGTGCGCTTATAATAGAATCTCGCCCGGGAACTGATCACTCTCGGGATCTTGTTTTTAAAATCGGGATTTTTGTTAAAATCGCACTCGATCGAATTTGGCCGTTATTTAGACCCCAAACTTGACGGCCAATTTCCGGGAGTTCCGGGTCGAAATAAATTGGACGGTGTCGATATTATTGTGGCCAGCGTCAATATTGCCGGGAATGTGCGAAAAATGAATTTTCGACCGGGTGCGACTTCGGACTAGTAGACCTCCCTCGTAGTGTGTTTTCGAGTCATTTTATTCTAATTTACTTTGGCCCTTTATTCCTTAGCTTTTATTTAGATTTAATCTGGACCCTAGGATTATTTTCGGATTCAAAATCGGACCATCTGATCGCACTTGAGAGTGCATTTAATTCTCTCTCTCTCTCTCTCTCTCTCTCCCTCTTCTCTCTCCTCCCGCCGCGTTTTTCCTCTCCCCCATGCACGCCCGCACGTATCTCTCCCCTCCCTCCCGCGCACGTCCGTCCCTCTCTTTTCCCTTTCTTTTTTTTTTCTCTCTCTCTCTCCCTCTCTCTCTCTCTTTCTCTTCGCCCCGTACACGGCAACGCCATGCACACACGCACGCCCCCTGCACGCCCACAGTGCCCCTTCCCCATGAAAAACCCTTCCCCTTCTCTCTCTCTTCTCTCTCCTCCCCCTCTTTCTTCTTCTCTTCTTCCTTCCGCTGGTCCTTCCTTCCCGCTCGCCCGCGCCTGTTTGACTCCTGTTTCCGCTCCACCGTCCCGTTGCCGACGCCGCCCAACGAACCAAGCCGTCCGCCTTGCGCCGCCGTGACCCGGCCGAGCTGCACTACCGCCCGCCCGTCGCCCGGCCGTCTCCCTCTTCCTCCCCCGTTCACCCCGTAGCCACCCCTCACCCTCGCAGCTCCTCCCCGCCGCCTCCGCACGAGCCGCCCCGCCTCCGCCCGATGCCACTCCACCTCCGCCCGACGTCGCCGCCTCCTCTGCACGTTCGCCGCGCCGCCACGACGCCAAACAGCCCAGGCCGACGCTGTGTTCTCCTCGGCCTGAGCGTGCGAGCTCAGCTCGCCGCCGCGTCCGGTGAGCCTCGGCCTCCGTCCCGCCGTCCAGCCAGCTTTCCGGCGTAGCCCCGATGCTTGAACACCGCCGCCGACGCCGCCGAGTCCCCCTCCGGCCGCACCACCCAACCTCAGCCATTCTCTCTCCCTCCTGTGGACAGTCCGTCAGCTCGCCGCTGTGAGCCGCTGCCGTCGCCGTCGCCACCGTCGCCGAGCCAGCCAGCCAGCCAGCCAGCCTCGCCGGCCAGCTAGCCAGCTAGCCCCGCCAGCAGCCAACCCAGCTGCGGCCAGGCGTCCCCGAGACGTGGCTGAGCTCGTCTGGGCCACTGACCGGCCGTGGCCGAGCTCGCCTGAGCCGCTGCCGCCGCACCGGAGCCGTCCCGGCCCCTGTTCCGCCACCCCCGAGCTCCCCAGCTGCTGTGCCGCCGCGCCGGAGCCCCCCAGCCGCTGTGCCGCCGCGCCGGAGCCCCCCCCAGCCGCTGTGCCGCCGCGCCGGAGCCCCCCCAGCTGCTGTGCCGCCGCGCCGGAGCTCCCCCAGCCGAGTCCCGCGCCCGTCGACCGTGCCCGTGCCCCTCGCCGTGCCCGTGCCCGTCGCCGTGCCCCTCGCCGTGCCCGTGCACTCGGCACCTCGCCCGTTCGGCCTTGGCGCGCCGCTCGTCCCGCTCGGCCGTGCGCCCCGGGCACGTCGCACGTTCGCCGCGCCCGTGCACTAGGCACGCTGACCAGCCATCGTGCCCGCGTGGCCCGCGCCCGCGCTCGGTCGGTACTGTTCACCCGGGCTATTTTGAGCCCGAGTCGATTTTCCCCGGGCCAAAATTTGGTAAGTGATATCCTAAGCCCTATCTAGGATAGTGGGTATTTAATTGACGTGTCTCGGGTTAGAATGGCTAGGGCGTATTTTAGTTTAGCAGTTTTACATTATAATTGCATTATTTGAATTGAGCTAATTTAATAGGTTTGAAAGAGGATAATTGTGAGTGCCAGCTTGAACGTCGAATTTGCATGACGAGGTGGCGAGGCGTGAGTTTGGATTAAGTTGTGATTATGAAATTTGTGATATATTTGGCGTGAAAAATTGAATATTTGAGTGGCGTGTGCTTGCCTGTCGATTTTAAGCCCGGATCGATCGGAGGGCTACGGACTTGGGACGTGTGGTGACAGTCCGTGTAAAAATGAATGGCCGGTGTGCCAGATGGGCCTGAGGCGCAGTAGCGCGGGCAGTGAGAATGGACCTGAGGCGTAGTGGCGCGGGTCGTGAGTTAGATGTTCGGCCATGCATGTGAATTGAGTGTGATTGATTGGACTGGCTGTTGGCGCATGTGATTACTTGGGTGGTTTGTCGGAATGCGAGTGACCGGGTATGTTGGGTGATTATGATACAGTGATTGAATTATTCTTGTCTTATTATATCCGGACTAACATGCAGGGTTGGTTCATGACTTGAGACGAGGTAAGTTTGTTAATTGAAATTGGTTTTGATGCCTGGTGATTCGCCTGTTAGACTTGTCTGGGTACGCATTAGCCTAGGTGGGGTTTAGGGTGTCGCTTATTGAGACTCGTTCTCACGGTTATTATATAACCATTTTCAGATCCCTGTCCCTGAGTATGACGCCTCCTAGGCGTTTTGGGATCCCCATGCACACTGGGCATGCGGACGTTGTGTTCCCGGGCCCGAACCCGGGAGAGTCGTACATTAGGCATTGCACGTATATTTTGGTAGACGTTGGTCGAGAGCAGCTGGAGCGTCATGAGTACTTAGCATGGTCCCATCGGGTCGGGTTGGAGGACTCAGGGCCAATCCGAGGTTTCGAGGGGTTGAGACACTCCAACGAAGACGCGGTCAACTGGGAGCCCTGGGACAAGTTCGCTCCCGATGGTGAGGTGTCAGACCCCGACGATCCCCCGGCGAATCCCGATCCAGCGCCGACTCCTGTTCCCGAACCTGAGCCCGAAGAGGAGCCTATGGCGGCCGAGTAGGGAGATACCGAGGAGAACCCGATCGAGATAGACTCGGATTCGGATTCGGATTCAGGCACCTTTGGGTTTGATCCGGATTGGACGCCGTAGGGACGTTTAGGTGTAGGGCTAGGACGTTTCCTTTTTGATAGACTCTCTCTCTTTTTGGTATTGTTTGCAGTCTACCCAGTCCTGTCTCTTTTTGTTGATTGTGCGGATTTAACCTTAGTGGCCTAATGTACGATTACTATGGATTCGGTTTTTATTCTACGTCCGTTAAAGTTTTTGTTATCCTATCCCTTGGTCATTTTTCTTTTAATGTCAGGGTTATTTTATTTTGCTTCCGCTTGCGAAATTTTGTTGGGTCGGGGACGCGTCCTGGGACGTCGCGTTCTTTACGACCGTTGAAGGGGTGTTGCGAGCCCGCTAGGGTTCGGGGCGTGACATCCCCGTTGATTTGGTATCAAAGCGAGGTCAGCTCGATTCAAGACGGTCGAGACCTGGAGTGATAAGGAGCGATGACTTTGGGGTAGCCAGTTAAGTAGACTCGCGTGCTATGCGTACCCCAGACAACGTGATTGTGATTGCTGCTTGAATTTATGCAATAATGTGTGAAATGCAGGTGCGTCAGGACTTGAGGTAAGTGCATGAAACCCCGATGGTTGTTATTGAGTGATGTTGTGATTGGCTGTTTGTTTAGTGAATTGTTTTGCGACGCACTGTCTAGGGCATAGATTGGTAAAATTGACCTAGATTTCTAATTATTGCTTAGACCTTATCAGGTGAGTGTTTGTAAGAATCAGTAGGATGGACGGACAAGGTAGCGGTCAAGGTAGCGGTCAAGGTAGTGGTCGAGGTCGAGGTCGAGGTCGAGGTCGAGGTCGAGGCCGAGGTCGAGGAAGAGGTCGTGTAGCCCCGCAAGCTGGAGTGACGGGGGATCCTAGGTTGGATGAGATGTGGAGGGTGCTAGAGGAAGCAGGGTTTTTAGCAGGAAGGCAGGCCGGAGAGAGGAGTGCTACTGTTGCTGCTGCAGCTGCCAGCGAGATCGTTGGGAACAATGGAAATCAGGAGAATAATGTAGATGGTGGAGATCCTGGCATGGTGCGAGTGAACACAATCAGGCCGATGTCCAAGCTAGTGGAGCAGTTTCTGAGGTTGAAGCCCCCGAAGTTTGATGGTAGAGGTGACCCCGAGGCTGCACCAAGGTGGATAGAAGAGCTAGAGAAAGCCTTTGAGGTGCTTGGATGTACTGAAGAAGAGAGGGTGACGCTAGCCGTTTACCAGCTTCAGGGCAATGCAAATGATTGGTGGAGGGCCACCAGGGGTCAGGTGTTCCCCGCTGGTACTACTCCAAGTTGGGCTGTCTTCACTGAGACCTTCAATGGTAAGTACTTCTCGGAGAGTGCTCGAGAACAGAAATTGGCAGAATTTATGAGGCTTCGACAAGGTCAGTTGACAGTGGACCAGTATGAGGCCGAGTTTGCAAGGTTGTCCAGGTTTGCCCCCAGGATGGTGGAGGATCCAACGGACAAGGCTAGGAGGTTCCGGGATGGGCTGAAGCCGGACCTTCGTACTTAGATGATCTCCTTGAACTTGAGGAGTTATAATGAAATTTATGAAAGGGCGCAGGCAATCGAACGGGATCAGTCGGACCGGGCTGCCGCTTCTGGATCGCGGTACGCCCCGACTAGGGACAACCGCCAACTGGGAAAGAGGCCCATGTCAGGAAACAGTCGCTTCGTCCCGCCAGCTCGGAGGAACATTGGAAAGCCAAACCACCATCAAAACGTCCCGTGTAGGCTATGTGGAGGAAGACACGGTCATGGACCTTGCCCAACTAGGGACGGAGCATGTTATACGTGTGGTGGGAGGGGCCATCAGAAGAGGGACTGCCCCAACAATAGGCAAGCTGGACCGCCTATATTGCCGCCGCCACCGCCCCGGAATGGAAATCAATTTAGAGCTGCTCAGCCGGCGAACCAGAACAGGCCGCCAGCCCAAGGACGGATGTATGCAATGGCAAGGCGAGAAGCGCAGGACGCGCCGAGTGTGGTCACAGGTACGGTCTCTCTCTGTGATCATGCTGCTTATGCCTTATTTGATCCGGGGGCGTCGCATTCCTTTATTTCTGAGCAGTTTGTTGAATTATCTGGGATTGAGCCGAAACCGCTTGATGTCATGTTGTGTGTTGCTACTCCACTGAATGATAAAGTGTTGATTACGTTGGGTTGTCCCAATTGTAAGTTAGTGATTGGCGATAGGGAAGGGAGGATAGATTTAGCAGTATTACGTATGCATGACTTTGATGTGATTGTCGGTATGGACTGGCTAGGCAAACAGAAAGCTGTTATGGACTGTAGTAGCAAGGTAATCCAATTTAATCCGATTGGACAGCCTAGATTTGAGTTTGTGGGAAACCGAGGAGGAACCTCGATCCCTTGGATTTCGTCGCTCGAGGTAACGAAGCTGTTGGTTGAGGGATGCCAGGGATTTCTGGCAAGTGTGGTTGATTCGACGGTTGGAGAACCAAGGCTAGAGGATATAGTAGTGGTGTGCAATTTTCCCGATGTCTTCCCTCAGGAATTGCCGGGACTACCACCTGATAGGGAAGTGGAGTTCGCAATTGAGTTGGCCCCAGGCACGGAACCAATCTCGAAGGCACCTTATAGGATGTCGCTGTCAGAACTGAAGAAATTGAAGGTCCAAATGCAAGAGTTATTGGATAAGGGTTTCATTCGCCCTAGTGCGTCTCCATGGGGAGCGCCAGTTTTATTCGTAAGGAAAAAGGATGGATCATTGAGATTGTGCATCGACTACAGACAACTGAATCAGGTGACCATCAAGAATAAGTACCCGTTGCCAAGGATTGAGGACCTATTCGACCAGTTGCAAGGGGCGTCAGTGTTTTCTAAGATCGACTTGAGGACTGGCTATCATCAATTGAGGATCAAGAAGGAGGACGTGCCGAAGTCGGCATTCAGGACGAGGTATGGACACTATGAGTTTACGATGATGCCGTTTGGTTTGACGAACGCCCCTGCAGCCTTTATGGACTTAATGAATCGGGTATTCAAGGAATTCTTGGATCAGTTTGTGATCGTGTTTATCGACGATATTATGGTGTATTCGAAGAGTCCCGCCGAGCACGAGGTACATTTGGAAAAGGTTCTACGGACTTTAAGGGAGCATGCACTCTACGCTAAGTTTAGCAAGTGTGAATTCTGGCTTCATCGAGTGGCTTTCTTAGGGCATGTGGTGTCCGGAGAAGGAATTGCAGTGGACCCGGCGAAAGTTGAAGCCGTCGTGAATTGGCCAAGACCGACAACAGTAACCGAGGTCCGGAGCTTCTTGGGTTTAGCAGGGTACTATCGACGCTTCGTGGAAAAATTTTCAGCTATAGCGATGCCTTTGACACGATTACTGAAGAAGGAGACGAGGTTCGAATGGACGGATAAGTGCGAGAGGAGCTTCCAAGAATTAAAGCAGAGGTTGACAACGGCGCCAGTGTTAACTATTCCGTCAGGACCGGGAGGATATGAGATTTACAGTGATGCGTCATTACGAGGATTGGGATGCGTGCTAATGCAACACGGGAGAGTAGTGGCGTACGCATCGCGACAATTGAGGCCGCATGAATAGAATTACCCGACGCATGATTTAGAATTGGCTGCGATCATTTTCGCTCTTAAGATTTGGAGACACTACCTGTGTGGGGAGAAATTTCAGATTTATACGGATCATCAAAGTCTAAGGTACTTGTTCTCCCAAAAGGAATTAAATTTGAGACAGCGCCGTTGGATGGAACTCCTTAAGGATTATGACTGCGATATATTGTATCACCCTGAAAAAGCTAATAGGGTGGTGGATGCACTGAGCCGGAAATCGAGCATCGCGCACATGATGGTCAAAGAGTGGACCTTGTTGGAGGGGGTTCGAGACTCGAAATTTAAGTTCGAAGTTAGTCAGGTCTCGAGTTTACTTGCTGCGTTGAGGATTGAACCAGAAATTCAGGCTAAGATTAAGGCTTTTCAAACGACGGACCCGGAGATACAAAAGATCGTGAGTATGGATGCCACAAAGAGGAAGTCGGATTTTCAAGTATCCGAGGACGGAATTTTAAAGTTCCGGGGTCGGTTATGTGTGCCCAATGATACAGAACTGAAGGAAGAGATTTTGTCTGAAGCGCACCGTAGTACATACAGTATTCACCCGGGGAGTACGAAAATGTATCAGAACTTACGACAGCATTATTGGTGGAACGGCATGAAGGTGGACGTGGCCAAGCATGTGGCTAAGTGTTTAACGTGCCAACAAGTGAAGGCGCAACACTGCAAGCCGGGCGGAATGTTACAGCCATTGGAAATTCCCGAGTGGAAGTGGGAACACATCACGATGGACTTTGTAATGGGATTACCAATAAGTCAAAGGGGTCATGATTCGATTTGGGTGATAGTTGATCGGCTGACAAAATCAGCGCATTTTCTACCGGTGCGAAAGGATTTCGCCTTGGAAAGGTATGCCGACTTGTATGTGCGACATATAGTTCGTCTCCATGGAGTACCAGTGACGATCACTTCGGACCGTGACCCTAAATTTACTGCCTCTTTTTGGAAAAGTCTTCACACGGCATTAGGAACGAAGTTACAGTTCAGCACGGCCTATCACCCCCAGACGGATGGCCAGTCGGAAAGGACGATCCAAACTTTGGAAGACATGCTGCGAGCCTGTGTTTTGGATTTTAAGGGTGGCTGGGAAGAGCAGTTGCACTTGGTTGAATTCGCCTACAATAATAGCTTTCAGCAGAGCATTAGAATGGCACCGTTTGAAGCATTGTATGGCAGAGCCTGCAGAACCCCGGTTTGTTGGGATGAAGTTGGTGAAAGGAGCATTACAGGCCCAGAGTTGGTGCAACAGTCGACTGAGACAGTCAAGGTTATCCGGGACAGACTCAAGACAGCTCAGAGCCGCCAAAAGAATTATGCAGACCGGAGACACAAACCCTTGGAATTTCAAGTTGGAGACCACGTGTTCCTCAAGGTATCGCCGATGAGAGGGCTATCTCGGTTTGGTAAGAAAGGGAAGTTGAGCCCGAGGTACGTGGGCCCATTTGAGGTCTTAGAGAGAATAAGCACCTTGGCTTATCGTCTCGCGCTACCACCGAATCTGTCTCAAGTGCACAACGTATTCCACATGTCTATGCTAAGGAAATATGAACCGGACCCGACCCACGTGCTGAACTATGAGAAAATAGACGTAGACGACAGGGTGTCGTATGTGGAGAAGCCAGTTCGGATCGAGGATAGGCTAGAAAGAGTGTTGAGGAACAAGAAAATCCCGATGGTCAAGGTTATTTGGGAGCACCATGGGACCGAAGGCGCGACGTGGGAAAGTGAAGAGTTGATGCGACACCAGTACCCCCATTTGTTTGAATAGTTGGGTTGAGTTGCAAATTTCGAGGACGAAATTTTTTGTAAGGGGGGAAGAGTTGTGACATTCTGAATTTTTGGCCCATTTTTGAGGATTTATAAAACGTGCAATTTGTCAGTGCGCTTATAATAGAATCTCGCCCGAGAACTGATCACTCTCGGGATCTTGTTTTTAAAATAGAGATTTTTGTTAAAATCGCACTCGATCGAATTTGGCCGTTATTTAGACCCCAAACTTGACGGCCAATTTCCGGGAGTTCCGGGTCGAAATAAATTGGACGGTGTCGATATTATTGTGGCAAGCGTCAATATTGCCGGGAATGTGCGAAAAATGAATTTTCGACCGGGTGCGACTTCGGACTAGTAGACCTCCCTCGTAGTGTGTTTTCGAGTCATTTTATTCTAATTTACTTTGGCCATTTATTCCTTAGCTTTTATTTAGATTTAATCTGGACCCTAGGATTATTTTCGGATTCAAAATCGGACCATCTGATCGCACTTGAGAGTGCATTTAATTCTCTCTCTCTCTCTCTCTCCCTCTTCTCTCTCCTCCCGCCGCGTTTTTCCTCTCCCCCATGCACGCCCGCACGTTTCTCTCTCCTCCCTCCCGCGCACGTCCATCCCTCTCTTTTCCCTTTCTTTTTTTCTCTCTCTCTCTCTCTCTCCCTCTCTCTCTCTCTTTCTCTTCGCCCCGTACACGGCAACGCCATGCACACACGCACGCCCCCTGCACGCCCACAGTGCCCCTTCCCCATGCAAACTCTTCCCCTTCTCTCTCTCTTCTCTCTCCTCCCCCTCTTTCTTCTTCTCTTCTTCCTTCCGCTGGTCCTTCCTTCCCGCTCGCCCACGCCTGTTCGACTCCTGTTTCCGCTCCACCGTCCCGTTGCCAACGCCGCCCGACGAACCAAGCCGTCCGCCTTGCGCCGCTGTGACCCGGCCGAGTTGCACCGCCGCCCGCCCGTCGCTCGGCCGTCTCCCTCTTCCTCCCCCGTTCACCCCGCAGCCACCCCTCACCCCCGCAGCTCCTCCCCGTCGCCTCCGCAGCCTCCGCACGAGCCGCTCCGCCTCCGTCCGACGCCACTCCACCTCCGCCCGACGTCGCCGCCTCCTCTGCACGTTCGCCGCGCTGCCACGACGCCAAACAGCCTAGGCCGGCGCTGTGTTCTCCTCGGCCTGAGCGTGCGAGCTCAGCTCGCCGCCGCATCCGGTGAGCCTCGGCCTCCGTCCCGCCGTCCAGCCAGCTTTCCGGCGCAGCCCCGACGCCTGAACACCGCCGCCGACGCCGCCGAGTCCCCCTCCGGCCGCACCACCCTACCTCAGCCACTCTCTCTCCCTCCTGTGGACAGTCCGTCAGCTCGCCGCCGTGAGCCGCTGCCGTCGCCGAGCCAGCCAGCCAGCCAGCCAGCCAGCCTCGCCGGCCAGCCAGCCAGCCTCGCCGGCCAGCCAGCCAGCCGGCCCCGCCAGCAGCCAACCCAGCTGCGGCCAAGCCTCCCCGGGGCGTAGCTGAGCTCGTCTGGGCCACTGACCGGCCGTGGCCGAGCTCGCCTGAGCTGCTGCCGCCGCACCGGAGCCGTCCCGGCCCCTGTTCCGCCACCCCCGAGCTGTTCTAGCCACTGTACAGCCGTGCCGGAGCTGTCCCGGCCCCTGTTCCGCCACCCCCGAGCTCCCCAGCCGCCGCGCCGGAGCCCCCCAGCTGCTGTGCCGCCGCGCCGGAACCCCCCCAGCCGCTATGCCGCCGCGCCAGAGCCACCCCAGCTGCTGTGCCACCGCGCCGGAGCTCCCCCAGCCGAGTCCCGCGCCCGTCGACCGTGCCCGTGCCCGTGCCCGTCGCCGTGCCCGTGCCCGTCGCCGTGCCCGTGCCCGTCGCCGTGCCCGTGCACTCGGCACCTTGCCCGTCCGGCCTTGGCGCGCCGCTCGTCCCGCTCGGCCGTGCGCCCCGGGCACGTCGCACGTTTGCCGCGCCCGTGCACTAGGCACACTGACCGGCCACCGTGCCCGCGTGGCCCGCGCCAGCGCCCGGTCGGTACTGTTCACCCGGGCTATTTTGAGCCCGAGTCGATTTTCCCCGGGCCAAAATTTGGTAAGTGATATCCTAAGCCCTATCTAGGATAATGGGTATTTAATTGACGTGTCTCGGGTTAGAATGGCTAGGGCGTATTTTAGTTTAGCAGTTTTACATTATAATTGCATTATTTGAATTGGGCTAATTTAATAGGTTTGAAAGAGGATAATTGTGAGTGCCAGCTTGAACGTCGAATTTGCATGACGAGGTGGCGAGGCGTGAGTTTGGATTAAGTTGTGATTATGAAATTTGTGATATATTTGGCGTGAAAAATTGAATATTTGAGTGGCGTATGCTTGCCTGTCGATTTTAAGCCCGGATCGATCGGAGGGCTACGGACTTGGGACGTGTGATGACAGTCCGTGTAAAAATGAATGGCCGGTGTGCCAGATGGGCCTGAGGCGCAGTAGCGCGGGCAGTGAGAATGGGCCTGAGGCGCAGTAGCGCGGGCAGTGAGAATGGACCTGAGTCGCAGTGGCGCGGGTCGTGAGTTAGATGTTCGGCCATGCATGTGAATTGAGTGTGATTGATTGGACTGGCTGTTGGCGCATGTGATTACTTGGGTGGTTTGTCGGAATGCGAGTTACCGGGTATGTTGGGTGATTATGATACAGTGATTGAATTATTCTTGTCTTATTATATCCGGACTAACATGCAGGGTTGGTTCATGACTTGAGACGAGGTAAGTTTGTTAATTGAAATTGGTTTTGATGCCTGGTGATTCGCCTGTTAGACTTGTCTGGGTACATATTAGCCTAGGTGGGGTTTAGGGTGTCGCTTATTGAGACTCGTTCTCACGGTTATTATATAACCATTTTCAGATCCCCGTCCCTGAGTATGACGCCTCCTAGGCGTTTTGGGATCCCCATGCACACTGGGCATGAGGACGTTGTGTTCCCGGGCCCGAACCCGGGAGAGTCGTACATTAGGCATCGCACATATATTTTGGTAGATGTTGGTCGAGAGTAGCTGGAGCGTCATGAGTACTTAGCATGGTCCCATCGGGTCGGGTTGGAGGACTCAGGGCCAATCCGAGGTTTCGAGGGGTTGAGACACTCCAACGAAGACGCGATCAACTGGGAGCCCTGGGACAAGTTCGCTCCCGATGGTGAGGTGTCAGACCCCGGCGGTCCCCCGGCGAATCTCGATCCAGCACCGACTCCTATTCCCGAACCTGAGCTCGAAGAGGAGCCTATGGCGGCCGAGCAGGGAGATACCGAGGAGAACCCGATCGAGATAGACTCGGATTCGGATTCGGATTCAGGCACCTTTGGGTTTGATCCGGATTGGACGCCGTAGGGACGTTTAGGTGTAGGGCTAGGACGTTTCCTTTTTGATAGACTCTCTCTCTTTTTGGTATTGTTTGCAGTCTACCCAGTCCTGTCTCTTTTTGTTGATTGTGCAGATTTAACCTTAGTGGCCTAATGTACGATTACTATGGATTCGGTTTTTATTCTACGTCCGTTAAAGTTTTTGTTATCCTATCCCTTGGTCATTTTTCTTTTAATGTCAGGGTTATTTTATTTTGCTTCCGCTTGCGAAATTTTGTTGGGTCGGGGACGCGTCCTGGGACGTCGCGTTCTTTACGACCGTTGAAGGGGTGTTGCGAGCCCGCTAGGGTTCGGGGCGTGACATTATCGTATCCAAGTGATTATGGATAGGATAATAATTTTCCGTATCGCCGCGTATCGTACCTTAGGGATAAGGTCGAATAGTCGTCCAGATACGTTGCTAAATTAGGAATGATTCCCAATTTTGAATATTTAAAAATGTTGCGGGTATCACATAATTATCCTAAGATATCTAATATTCTACATGATATTCACGAAATATTCAAACACCCACGAATCAAGAAACTAAATATTTGAAAGGAATATTCAAGTAATATCCTTACCTAATTTAAAAAAATTTCCTAATTTGGATCGCGGATCGGGTTTGTGGATCGGGACGACCGGTGACGGGATGGTGGCGTCGGGATTAGCGGCGACCGACGGCGACGGCGGGAGCAGCTCCGGGTAGCGATGGTGATAACGGACAGGTAGCGACACGAAGCGGCGCGGCAGGCTTTGGCGACAGTAGAGGCAGCAGCGTACGGCCGGAGCTTGGCGTGGCTCTGGCGTGCAATAAACAGCAATGGCGGCTGTTCCGGTGGGGACTCCCCAGCGTGGCAGGGGCAGGAACGGCGGGAGTCGCCAAGAGCCTCCGGCAGGGCTTTCCGGCACGGCGGTGTAGGGAATTTCCGGTGCGGCAGGGGCAGGAACGGGCGTGTGGCAGGGAAGTCTGGTGAGTAGCGACGGTGAGGCTGCTCCGGTGGAGCAACAGCGATGAGGAAACAGCGTTGGCGATGGTGGCTTCGCCGGCGGTCCAGACGGAACGGTGGTGCATAGAGGCAAGGGCAACTCCGGGCGATGGCGTCAAGCGTCGGCGTGGAGTAGGAACGGCGGGAGAGGCGCGGCTGTGGACGGCGTCTCCGGGGCAGCAACGGCGATCGGCGGTGCGGGGCGACGGCGGTGGCTCGGTTGCGCACAGCTGCGTGCAGTGGCTTCGGCGGCGGTCCTCCGGGAAGCAGCAGCAACGGCGCGACGACAAGGGCGGCGTCGGCGTGGAAGGCGGCAGCATGGTAGTAGCGTCGGCGCGACAGAGCAGCTCCGGCGTGCGGCGGCGTGGGTGACGGCTTCGCCAGTCGGCGGTGGCGCGGGCGGTGATGGCACGCCAATCACCTCTCTTCTTCTCTCTCAAGTGTTTCACTAAAAAATCAGCTCTGAATTGTGTCCTCTCCCTCTAATCTGACCTAATGTCATGTTTATAAAGCTAATCTAGGTCAATTAAATGGGCTCTCTAGTCCTAATGGGCTTAGGCTTGGGCTTAGATTTTAATTTAATTTAAATGGGCTGAATTAACTTGGGCTTTTATTTAATTAAGCATAATAATCTAAATTAAGCTCAATTTAAAACGACCGAGCCCGTTTAACTTGTGATTCCTGACCCTTACCTTCCGAGCGAGCCGAGTCTCGTTCGATGAATTTTAAGCTCTATTGCCACTGCTGGTCCGATGCAAAATGCAATTAAACTAAATGGACCTAAACTATATGTTATGCAATTTAAATATTTTTTGTTTAGGGGTTAAAAATTTAATCCCTAATTTTCTATGCAAATTACGACTAAATGGTCGCCAAAATTTAGGTGTCAACAGACATGAGACACGAAACACTCCCTATGTTACATACATGTGTTGCTGAGTTTTTGCCTTCATAAATTTGAATATGTTTGTTCACAAGTAGTCCAATATCAATAACAATTTTGGGGTTCAATATATGTTCACTGAAGAGATTCATGGTGCATATGGTGATTGTAGATTCAGAACAAGCTCAAATTATGAAAGGGCCGAATAAGAAAGTAAGTGGACTGGGACGGAGGTTGTCAGGCCAACAACCTCCATCACAGGCTTCGGTAACAAGTCACGCAATTTCTTCTTTAATTCCAAATAGAATGACGGTGTTAACAATGCCATCATTTTTGGTTAATCTGAATAATATATTTCCTGTGAGCACATACACAATGTATAAGCAACTTTAAATTTACAATTGACGGGATTGTGTACTTGTTCCATGCAAGAGGTGTTTCAGAATAAGTGAGTCTCGTCAGCTGTCACGTCCCGAACCCTAGCGGGCTCGCAACACTCCTTCAACGGTCGTAAAGAACGCGACGTCCCAGGACGCGTTGCCGACCCAATCAAAATTTCGCAAGCGGAAGCAAAATAAAATAACCCTGACATTAAAAGAAATATGACCAAGGGATAGGATAACAAAACTTTAATGAACGTAGATAAAAACCGAATCCATAGTAATCATACATTAGGCCACTAAGGTCAAATCCGCACTATCAACAAAAAGAGACAGGACTGGATAGACTGCAAACATTACCAAAAAGAGAGAGAGTCTCTACCAAAAAGGAAACGCCCTAGCCCTACACCTAAGCGTCCCTACGGCGTCCAATCCGGATCAAACCCAAAGGTGTCTGAATCCGAATCCGAATCCGAGGTTGTCTCGATCGGGTTCTCCTCGGTATCTCCCTGCTCGGCCGCCATAGGCTCCTCTTCGGGCTCAGGTTCGGGGACAGGAGTCGGCGCTGGATTGGGATTCGCCGGGGGACCGTCGGGGTCTGACACCTCACCATCGGGAGCGAACTTGTCCCAGGGCTCCCAGTTGACCGCGTCTTCGTTGGAGTGTCTCAACCCCTCGAAACCTCGGATTGGCCCTGAGTCCTCCAACCCGACCCGATGGGACCATGCTAATTACTCATGACGCTCCAGCTGCTCTCGACTAACGTCTACCAAAATATACGTACGGTGCCTAATGTACGACTCTCCCGGGTTCGGGCCCGGGAACACAACGTCCTCATGCCCCGTGTGCATGGGGATCCCAAAACGCCTAGGAGGCGCCATACTCAGGGACGGGGGTCTGAAAATGGTTATATAATAACCGTGAGAACGAGTCTCAATAAGCGACACCCTAAACCCCACCTAGGCTATTGCGTACCCAGACAAGTCAAACAGGCGAATCACCAGGCAATATAATGAAATTCACACGACACATACCTCGCCTCGGGTCCTGAACACACCCTGCACATTAGTCAGAACAAGAATAATCCAACACTATATCACAACCACCCGGCACACATTTCCCATTCGCAATCAGTCAATCATCCCAGCAATCACACGCACCATTAGCCACTCCAATCACATGCTCAACCAGTCAATCCAATCACACTCAAGTCGCATGCACGCGTCCAACCGACTTTCCTCTCACGGGCTCACAAAGCCGCCCAATCACTCAAACCAATGGCCGCCGTCCGCACGTCCCAAGCCATATCAATCATACCATTCCAATGACCGACGTAAACACGTCCCGATCTATCACACCTTTAACGGGCCACCGTCCGCACGTCTCAAGCCCGCATCCATATGGCCCATCGGCCGTTCATACCTTCACACGGACCGCCGTCAACACGTCCCAAGTCCGTAGCCCTCCGATCGATCCGGGCTCAAATCGACAGGCAATCACACGCCATTCAACGAATAAATTTCAAGCCAGTTACACTAACATTCAATCATCACAATTTAAATTCTAAATTCACATCTCGCCACCTCAGCATAAAAATTCATCGTACAAGTCAGCCCTGCACAATTACCCAATTCAAACATACTAATTTAACTCCATTCAACTCACTCGATTATAATGTAAATCAACCAAACTACGATACGCCCTAGCCATTCTAACCCGAGACTTGCCAATTAAATACCCAAAATACTAAGTAGGGCTTAGGATAGCACTTACAAAATTTTGGCCCGGGAAAAATCGACTCGGGCCCGAAATGGCCCGGGTGAACAATACCGGATGGGCGCGGGGACGGGCCACACGGGCACGGTGGCCGGTCAGCGTGCCTAGTGCACGGGCGCGGCGAACGTGCGACGTGCCCGGGGCGCACGGCCGAGCGGGACGGGCGGCGTGCCTAGGCCGGACGGGCGAGGTGCCGAGTGCACGGGCACGGCGACGGGCACGGGCTCGGCGAGGGGCACGGCGAGGGGCACGGGCACGGGACTCGGCTGGGGAAGCTCCGGCGCGGCGGCACAGCGGCTGGGGGGCTCCGGCGGGGCGGCACAGCGGCTGGGGAGGCTCCGGCGCGGCGGCACAGCGGCTGGGGAGGCTCCGGCGCGGCGGCACAGCGGCTGCAATGGCTCAGGGGTGGCTGAACAGGGGCCGGGACGGCTGGACAGTGGCCGAAATGGCTCGGGGGTGGCGGAACAGGGGCCGGGGAGGCTCGGGAATGGCAGGCAGCAGCGCCGGCGAGCTCAGCCACGCCCCGGGGAGGCCTGGTCGCGGCTGGGCTGGTTGCTGGCGAGGCTGGCTGGCTTGGCGACGGCGGTGGCGCACGGTGGCGAGCGGCAGCGAGCGGTGAGAGGCCAAGAGAGGAAGAGAGAGAGAGAGAGAGAGAGAGAGAGAGAGAGAGAGAGAGAGAGAGAGAGAGAGGGAGGGAGAGAGAGAGCTGGGGCGGGCGGAGCGGCTGCGGAGGCGCACAGCGGCTGCGACGGCGACAGAGGCGGTGCACGGGCGTCGGGGTGGTGCTGGGGTGGTGGCTGGACGGCTGGGCGACGGCCGGGGCTCGCCGGGCTCGGCGGCGAGCGGCTGCGAGCTGAGCTCGCACGCTCAGGCCGAGGGAAACGCAGCGCCGGCCTGGGTTGTTCGGCGTCGTGGCGGCGCGGCGACGGCGCGAGGGAGGCGGCGACGTCCGGCGGAGGCGAAGGGTCGTCGGGCGGAGGCGGAGGGTCGCCGGGCTGAGGCTGTGGAGGCGGAGAGTCGCTGTAGGGGTGAGGGGGAGAGCTGTGGGGTGAGCGGGGGAGGAACGGGGAGCGGCCGGTCGACCGGGGCAGCGGACGGGGCGGCGACAGCTGGCCAGGCGGCGGCGGCGTGAGGCGGACGACGACGACCAGTGGGGACGGCAGTCGGTGAGCAGAGCCGACGCTGAACTACGTTGGACTGTTCGGGCGCGAGAGAGGGGAAGGAGAACCGGCGGAAGAGAGAAGGGAAAAAGGAAGAGAGGGAGGAGAGAGAAGAGAGAGAGAAGGGGGGGTTTGCATGGGAAAAGGGGGCTGTTGCGTGCATGGGGGAGGGAAGTCAGACGTGGGGAAGAGAGCGCGTCTGCATGGCTTTGCCGTGTACGGGGAAAGGAGAGAGAGAGAGAGAGAGAGAGAGAGAGAGAGAGAGAGAGAGAGAGAGAGAGAGAGAATAGGAAAAAGGAGAGAGGGGCAGCGTGCACGGGGGAGAGAGAGAAGACGTGCGGCGTGCCAATCTGCATGGGAAAAACGCACGAGCGCGGGGGCCAAGGGAGGAGAGAGAGAGAAGAGAAATAAAATGGCATCGAGTGCAAATCTAACGGCCTAATTCAAATCCGGAAAATAATCCCATGGTCCAAATAAATCCTAGAAAATATTAGGGGACATAGGTCAACGTGAACTATAAATAAAAATAACTCGAAAACACTCTACGAGGGAGGTCCACTAGTCCGAAGTCGCACCCGATCGAAAATCCATTTTTCGCACATTCCCGGTAATATTGACGCTGGCCACAATAATATCGACACCGTCCAATTTATTTCGACCCGGAACTCCCGGAAATTGGCCGCCAAATTTGGGGTCTAAATAACGGCCAAATTCGATCGAGTGCGATTCTAACAAAAATCTCTATTTTAAAAACAAAACCCGAGAGTGATCAGTTCCCGGGCGAGATTCTATTATAAGCGCACTGACAAATTACATGTTTTATAAATCCCAAAAACGGGCCAAAAATCCAGAATGTCACAACTCTTCCCCCCTTACAAAAATTTCGTCCTCGAAATTTACAACCCAACCCAACTATTCAAACAAATGGGGGTACTGGTGTCGCATCAACTCTTCACTTTCCCACGTCGCGCCTTCGGTCCCATGGTGCTCCCAAATAACCTTGACCATCGGAATTTTCTTGTTTCTCAACACTCTTTCTAGCCTGTCCTCGATCCGCACTGTCTTTTCCACGTACGACACCCTGTCGTCCACGTCTATTTCCTCATAGCTTAGCACGTGGGTCGGATCCGGTTCATATTTCCTTAGCATAGACACGTGGAACACATTGTGCATTTGAGACAAATTTGGCGGTAGCGCGAGACGATAAGCCAGGGTGCCTATTCTCTCTAAGATCTCGAATGGACCCACGTACCTCGGGCTCAACTTCCCTTTCTTACCAAACCGAGATAGTCCTCTCATCGGCGATACCTTGAGGAATACGTGATCCCCAACTTGAAATTCCAAGGGTTTGCGTCTCCGGTCTGCATAATTCTTTTGGCGGCTCTGAGCTGTCTTGAGCCTGTCCCGGATAACCTTGACTGTCTCAGTCGACTGCTGCACTAACTCTGGGCCTGTGATACTCCTCTCGCCGACTTCATCCCAACAAACCGGGGTTCTGCAGGCTCTGCCATACAATGCTTCAAACGGTGCCATTCTAATGCTCTGCTGAAAACTATTGTTGTAGGCGAATTCAACCAAGTGCAACTGCTCTTCCCAGCCACCCTTAAAATCCAAAACACAGGCTCGCAGCATGTCTTCCAAAGTCTGGATCGTCCTTTCCGACTGGCCATCCGTTTGGGGGTGATAGGCCGTGCTGAACTGTAACTTCGTTCCAAATGCCGTATGAAGACTTTTCCAAAAGGCGGCAGTAAATTTAGGGTCACGGTCCGAAGTGATCGTTACTGGTACTCCATGGAGACGAACTATATGTCGTACATACAAGTCGGCATACCTTTCCAAGGCGAAATCTTTTCGCACCGGTAGAAAATGCGCTGATTTTGTCAGCCGATCAACTATCACCCAAATCGAATCATGACCTCTTTGGCTTCTTGGTAATCCCATTACAAAGTCCATCGTGATGTGTTCCCATTTCCATTCGGGAATTTCCAATGGCTGCAACATTCCTCCCGGCTTGCAGTGTTGCGCCTTCACTTGTTGGCACGTTAAACACTTAGCCACATGCCTGGCCACGTCCACTTTCATGCCGTTCCACCAATAATGCAGTCGTAAGTTCTGGTACATTTTCGTACTCCCCGAGTGAATACTGTATGTACTACGGTGCGCTTCAGACAAAATCTCTTCCTTCAGTTCTGTATCATCGGGCACACATAACCGTCCCCGGAACTTTAAGATTCCGTCCTCAGATACCTGAAAATCCGATTTCCTCTTTGTGGCATCCATACTCACGATCTTTTGTATCTCCGGGTCCGTCGTTTGAAGAGCCTTAACCTTAGCCTGAATTTCTGGTTCAATCCTCAATGCAGCAAGTAGACTCGAGACCTGACTTACTTCAAACTTAAATTTCGAATCTCGAACTCCCTCCAGTAAGGTCCACTCCTTGACCATCATATGCGCGATGCTCGATTTCCGGCTCAGTGCATCCGCCACCCTATTAGCTTTTCCAGGGTGATACAATATATCGCAGTCATAATCCTTAAGGAGTTCCATCCAACGACGCTGTCTCAAATTCAATTCCTTTTGGGAGAACAAGTACCTTAAACTTTGATGGTCCGTATAAATCTGAAATTTCTCCCCACACAGGTAGTGTCTCCAAATCTTAAGAGCGAAAATAATCGCAGCCAATTCTAAATCATGCGTCGGGTAATTCTGTTCATGCGGCCTCAATTGTCGCGATGCGTACGCCACTACTCTCCCATGTTGCATTAGCACGCATCCCAATCCTCGTAATGACGCATCACTGTAAATCTCATATCCTCCCGGTCCTGACGGAATGGTTAACACTGGCGCCGTTGTCAACCTCTGCTTTAATTCTTGGAAGCTCCTCTCGCACTTATCCGTCCATTCGAACCTTGTCTCCTTCTTCAGTAATCGTGTCAAGGGCATCGCTATAGCTGAAAACTTTTCCACGAAGCGTCGATAGTACCCTGCTAAACCCAAGAAGCTCTGGACCTCGGTTACTGTTGTCGGTCTTGGCCAATTCACGACGGCTTCAATCTTCGCCGGGTCTACTGCTATTCCTTCTCCGGATACCACATGCCCTAAGAAGGCCACTCGATGAAGCCAAAACTCGCACTTGCTGAACTTGGCGTAGAGTGCATGTTCCCTTAAGGTCCGTAGAACCCTTTCCAAATGCACCTCGTGCTCGGCGGGACTCTTCGAATACACCAGAATATCATCGATAAACACGATCACAAATTGATCCAGGAATTCCTTGAATACCCGATTCATTAAGTCCATAAAGGCTGCAGGGGCGTTCATCAATCCAAATGGCATCACCGTAAACTCGTAGTGTCCATACCTCGTCCTAAACGCCGACTTTGGCACGTCTTCCTTCTTGATCTTCAATTGGTGATAGCCAGTCCTCAAGTCGATCTTTGAAAACACCGACGCCCCTTGCAACTGGTCAAATAGGTCTTCAATCCTTGGCAACGGGTACTTATTCTTGATGGTCACCTGGTTCAGCTGCCTGTAGTCGATGCACAATCTCAATGGTCCATCCTTTTTCCTTACGAATAATACTGGCGCTCCCCATGGAGACGCGCTAGGGCGAATGAAACCCTTGTCCAATAACTCTTGCATTTAGACTTTCAGCTCTTTCAATTCTTACAGCGACATCCTATAAGGTGCTTTCGAAATCGGTTCCGTACCTGGGGCCAACTCGATTGCGAACTCCACTTCCCTATCAGGTGGTAGTCCCGGCAATTCCTGAGGGAAGATATCGGAAAAATTGCACACCACTGCTATATCCTCTAGCCTCGGTTCTCCAACCGTCGAATCAACCACACTTGCCAGAAATCCCTGGCATCCCTCAACCAGCAGCTTCGTTACCTCAAGCGACGAAATCCAACGGATCGAGGTTCCTCCTCGGTTTCCCACAAACTCATATCTAGGCTGTCCAATCGGATTAAATTGGATTACCTTGCTACTACAGTCCATAACTGCTCTCTGTTTGACTAACCAGTCCATACCGACTATCACATCAAAGTCGTGCATACGCAAAACCGCCAAATCTATCCTCCCTTCCCTATCGCCAATTACTATCTTACAATCGGGACATCCAAATGAAATCAACACTTCATCATTCAACGGAGTAGTAACACACAACACAACATCAAGCGACTTCGGTTCAATCCCAGATAATTCAACAAACTGCTCAGAAATAAAGGAATGCGACGCCCCCGGATCAAATAAGGCATAAGCAGCATGATCACAGAGAGAGACCGTACCTGTGACCACGCCCGGCGCATCCTGCGCTTCCCTCCTTGCCACTGCATACACTCGTCCTTGGGCCGGCGGCTTGTTCTGATTTGCCGGCTGAGCAGCTCTAAATTGATTTCCATTCTGGGGCGGCGGCGGCGGCAATATAGGTGGTCCAGCTTGCCTATTGTTGGGGCAGTCCTTCATCCGATGGCCCCTCCCTCCACACATAAAACATGCTCCGCCCCCATTCGGGCAAGGTCTATTCCCGTGTCTTCCTCCACATAGCCTACACGGGGCGTTCTGATGGCGGTTTGGTTTTCCAATGTTCCTCCGAACTGGTGGGACGAAGCGACTGTTTCCTGACATGGGCCTCTTCCCCTGTTGGCGGTTGTCCCTAGCCGGGGCGTACCGCGATCCAGAAGCGGCAGCTCGGTCTATCTGATCTTGTTCGATCGCTTGCGCCCTTTCATATATTTCATTATAACTCCTCAAGTTCAAGGAAATCATCTGAGTGCGAAGGTCCGGCTTCAGCCCATCCCGGAACCTCCTAGCCTTGTCCGTTGGATCCTCCACCATCCTGGGGGCAAACTTGGACAACCTTGCAAACTCGGCCTCATACTGGTCCACTGACGACTGACCTTGTCGAAGCCTCATAAATTCTGTCAATTTCTGTTCCCGAGCACTCTCCGAGAAGTACTTGCCATTGAAGGTCTTAGTGAAGACAGCCCAACTTGGGATAGTACCAGCGGGGAATACCTGACCCCTGGTGGCCCTCCACCAATCATTTGCATTGCTCTGAAGCTGGTAGACTGCCAGCGTCACTCTCTCTTCTTCAGTACATCCGAGCACCTCAAAGGCTTTCTCTAGCTCCTCTATCCATCTTGGTGCAGCCTCGGGGTCACCTCTTCCATCAAACTTCGGGGGCTTCAACCTCAGAAACTGTTCCACTAGCTTGGACATCGGCCTGATCGTGTTCACTCGCACCAAGCCAGGATCTCCACCAATCGCGTTATCCTCATGATTCCCATTGTTCCCAACGATCTCACTGGCAGCTGCAGCAGGGACAGTAGCACTCCTTTCTCCAGTTTGCCTTCCGGCTAAAAACCCTGCTTCCTCGAGCACCCTCCACATCTCATCCAACCTAGGATCACCCGTCACTCCAGCCTGCGGGGCTACACGACCTCTTCCTCAACCTCGGCCTCGACCTCGACCTCGACCTCGACCTCGACCACTACCTTGACCACTACCTTGACCGTCCATCCTACCGATTCTCACAAACGTTCACCTGATAAGGTCTAAGCAATAATTAGAAATCTAGGCCAATTTTACCGATCTATGCCCTAGGCAGTGCGTCACAATACAATTCACTAAACAAACAGCCAATCACAACGTCACTCAATAACAATCAACAGGGTTTCGCGCACTTACCTCAAGTCCTGACGCACCTGCATCTCACACATTATTGCAAAGACTCAAGCAGCAATCACAATCACATTGTCTGGGGTACGCATAGCTCGCGAGTCTACCTAACTGGCTACCCCAAAGTCATTGCTCCTTATCACTCCAGGTCTCGACCGTTTTGGATCGAGCTGACCTTGCTCTGATACCAAATCAACGGGGATGTCACGCCCCGAACCCTAGTGGGCTCGCAACACCCCTTCAACGGTCGTAAAGAACGCGACGTCCCAGGACGCGTCGCCGACCCAATCAAAATTTCGCAAGCGGAAGCAAAATAAAATAACCCTGACATTAAAAGAAATATGACCAAGGGATAGGATAACAAAACTTTAACGAACGTAGATAAAAACCGAATCCATAGTAATCGTACATTAGGCCACTAAGGTCAAATCCGCACTATCAAGAAAAAGAGACAGGACTGGATAGACTGCAAACATTACCAAAAAGAGAGAGAGTCTCTACCAAAAAGGAAACGCCCTAGCCCTACACCTAAGCGTCCCTACGACGTCCAATCCGGATCAAACCCAAAGGTGTCTGAATCCGAATCCGAATCCGAGGTTATCTCGATCGGACTGTGCAACAAACGAGGAGGAGGTTGCCCTTGAACCTGGGCCTCCAGTTGGCTCTTCAGATGGTTCTTGAACTTGGCCTTCAGTAGGCCCTTCAGCTAGAGAATCAGCATGCCTATCAGTTGGCCCTCCAGCAGGCCTTTTAGCAGCCCCTTCAACTGGTTCTTGTGCTGGCGCTGCAGTTAATCCAATTTGAGTTCCTACACTTGGCTGTTGAAGCAACATCAGTTGCTTCTTCGAATGACAACCACTTTTGTTATGACCTTCCTCACGACAATATGAGCATCTAACCTTTGCACCTGACTTGCTCATCTTCTTACTCCCAGGCTCTCCCTCTTGCTTTCTCCGTCTCCCTCTAACATAGTCCTTTGTATTTCGAGTGAACCAAAGACTCCTCTGTTCAGCTATTGAATACTTGATAATTCCTTCTTTGAACTGTTTGGCATCAGAAAATTTCATACCTACAATCAACACAGAAGAAGAAGAGCCAGGATCATAGAACAGATACTTACGTTTCCTTCTGCGCACAATGGGATTATCATCTTCATGTTGATTTTCAGAACTATCATTTTGTTCATCAGAGCCACTTTCTTCATAATCAGTGTCGTTACCTTCAGCTGGAGCTCCATCAATTCTATATCCTGGTTCAGCTTCATGCAATCCTCCAAGTGCAGCCACTAATTTTCTCCCAAATTCACTTTTTTTTTGCCTTGACTGTGCAAGTTTTTCATCGTCATCATCACTTGGGAAATTTACATTTGCCACACCCTCATCATCTGATTCACTAGATGTAACAACTTCCCACGACAATCCAGTGAACTTTTCACTCGTTGCATGACTTGCCTTCCTCTCCTCCCTCTCTTGCCTCTCATGTCTAGCTTCAACTATAATAGAACTAGCACCAACCTGAGTATTAGGTAAAGTAGCACCATCCCCTACGTCTCCTCCCTCAGCCCCTTCATCAGATTCACCATCACTATAGGACTCAACATACACAACAGCTTCTTTTCTATGAAGATAATGGTAGATGATATTCTTAACACCATTATCATCATGAAAGTTTCTAATGCCGTCCTTCAAGCTCCTTACAGGAACACAATAATTCAAACTTCCTATTTTGCATCTTAATTGTTGAACTATATCCTTCACAAGATTAATATATGCTAGCTTACTTCTATCGAAATAAACAGTACCTTCAAGTCCTCCAAAGTATTTCTACTCGTCAGTGCCAATGACAAATTCTCCTCCATGATAAACAATGATGCCGAGAATTATGTCTTTATGCCCCATGTCAACCTTACATTGAAGGAAAAAAGCCAAAAAAGTCAATATTTTAGCTTTCAGGACCACACCACATGGGAAAAAGA
Organism: Syzygium aqueum; assembly: GCA_031216185.1. NCBI lineage: Eukaryota > Viridiplantae > Streptophyta > Magnoliopsida > Myrtales > Myrtaceae > Syzygium > Syzygium aqueum. The sequence continues at coordinate 3,681,983 of CM062235.1, read as the reverse complement.
GCATAGCTTCACATGGAGGTCCCCCACATGGTCGACAAGATTAAGAAAGCCACCATCAGACCACATGGGAGACAATGACAGAGATCTCCATATGGACCACAATCTATAGCATATACTCAGCCGGGCATCAACACAACCGAATCCACTTCAAGCCCTAATATCTGAACAACTAGCTATAATTTATGAAGTTCAAGTTTTAATTTCATAAGTTCAAGACCTAATTTCAAGTTCGAGCCCTAATTTCCTACTTCAAATCCTAATATCCCGAAGGCAACCCTAATCTACCAATTAATTGAGTGAAACATGGGACAATGAGGCACAATGTGTCGATCAATTTAGCAAAATAGAAATTAACAACCCTTATTTGAAGACTGACCTTTGTAATTTGCCACGGAGACGGGATCGACGCCGACGGGACGAGTGATGCTCAGTCCATAAGATGAGGGAACGACACCGACCAACCACTAGGGGAAGGCAAGAGACGGCGACGGCGACGGGATTAGGGCGCGACGAGCAACGGGAGATGGTGACGGCGGCGGGATGAGGGTGCCACGAGCGACGAGCAATAGGCGATGGCGACTGGACGAGGGAGACAACAGAAGAACGGGCGTGACTCGTGACGCGATGACAACGACGATGCGATGCTAAGGCCTTTGACTGAGCGACGTCATTTTGCTTGTCCACATGGAAATCAAATTTTGAATCGAATATCCACGTCATGCTCTTTTTTTAAATAAAAAATGCCAAGTCAGCTTTTTGATCGGAATTTTAGCTGGAGTCACTAAAGTGATCCCTTTTTCCTCTGACTTGGCACCAAAATGACATTCGTACACAACTTATGGCACTTATAGTGTCTTTTTGCCCTTTTTCCATATATTTTTTTGACTTCCGACGCCTCCTATTACCTTAAATTGAACATAATATCTCTTGTAGGTCCCAGATTTTAAATTATTTCTTACCTTTTTTTCTTCTCTTTCTTTAGAAATTCTAATGCATTTAGAATTAACAAAAAATATGTAGGGTTAATTCCAAGAAAAACTCCAAACCGATACTCCTATGATAAATTTACCCTGAATTAAATTTTTGATAACCAAAAATCCCAAACCGATCTATTTGTGATCAATTTACTCTCCGTTAGTTTCCGTTAAATTGGATTAATACAAAAAAAATCACAAACTGGTATACCTGTGACAAATGGAGAGTAAAACATAAAACTAATATATCCGTCAACCGCTGTGTGTCATTTAACAAAGTAATTTGATAGTAAAATTTAACGGAAATAAACAAAAGGTAAATTTATCACAGGTGTACTAGTTTGGGGTTTTTTGTGATATTAACCCAAATATGACACACACAAACGGCTCTCTAGGCCTTTATGTCTTATAATGTAATTAAAATTGTCATAATTTTCTTGTCAACAACTAACCATTCCACTTAATCTGCCCTACTTTTTATTATTGTCAATGTAGTCCTAAACTTTTGGACAATATTTCAATGTAGTCTTTCCCACCAATTGGCATAAAAAATCATTAACATGATGTCTAGTCGTCGTCGGCCATCCTAAGTGGCATGCTGACATAGGCAATTTGTTGATTTCCACATCGCAATGGCAATTGGCAAGAAATACTACATATAAATATCACACAAATGTGTAGGACTATATCGACAAAATTGGAAAGTTATCAGTATAATAGATTTAAAACTAAATTGATAATTTTCCTAAATATTTAAATAATCACTCCTTCAATGAACACATGTATAAGCATTTTTGGGATAAGTTTACTAAGAGTGCCATAACTTTCGTACAGCGCTAACTCAAGTGCCATAAATTTGAAAAATCAATCACTAAAGTGCCATCAGCGATTTGCCTCATCGGAAAATCAAAAGTGGACGCCAATTGTCCTACATGGCATCGCCGGGGCTAACATGGCTAATTCATAAAAAAATCAAAAATACAAAAAAATCCGCGTCAAAATGGGAAATTAATAAATAAAAAAATCCACGTAGAACGATTTGCCAGAAATGACACTCAAATGATCGATTTTACTCCAATGTAGCACTTAAGTGAGCGAAAAAAAAGTTATGGTACTCAAGTGAGCGCCGTACGAAAGTTATGCCACTTCTACTGTACTTATCCCCTTATTTGTGTATCTCACGTTTGCATATTCAAGAATAGTTTTGTCATCACAAAAAATGGGGGGATTTTTAGGAAAACCATCCTATGATATTTTGAAGTTGACAAAACTTTCTATTTCTCATAATTATTGTATAAATGCAGATTTTGTTTAATTCATGTGATGTTGATATAAGGAACGCTTAGTCACCATTAATGACGTCCGAAGTACACAGTGGAAAGACTTCTAAAAGTTGGATGAAACTTGATATAGGGTGTAACAAGTCTAGGATAATGGGGAGTTTGTGGAGATTAGAGGGACCATGATAAGATAAACAGTTGAGTGAAGTAATGATCACTAATGTATTCAAGAAGACCAATGGATAACAGTTTGTAAGTCAATACCAGCAAATAGCTCTTATCGACTCACTGAATTGCCGATAAAGGCAGTTCCCTATATCAACTATGAAGATATTGTTTAGACGGACAATGAGACCCATATATTCATTTGACTAAGTTATTAGGTCAAAAGGAATAAGAGCTAGCTTCATGGCTTGGAATTCCTGACAGAGGAATAGAGATAAATCAATTCAGTTCTTGTCTATTTTACTCAATCTGAGGAATGGACAATTGCCAAGAATAGTTGAATCTATTTGGGGAAATCTCACTGCTGCCAGAATATCGATTGTATGGATGACCAGATCTCTAATGATCGTGTCTGTCATTTCTAATAGCTTTTTCATCTTCTTGAAGATTATCCAACGTTTAAATTGGAGATTGAAGATTACATAAAAGACTCAATACAAGCTGAAGGAAGTACGGAAAATCAAGAAGGCTACGACACCAATATTGTCCCATTTCTCTTTGAAATCGTGATTCAACTCACTTGTGTTTAGTTCTTTTGAGAGTTGTAGTTACTAGTTGTAATATGTGGTTTAAGGAGTGTACAAGTGCATAAATAGTGCTTGTTTATTGATAGTGAGATCTATTGGCTTCGAGTATAATAATGCTTGGTTTGTGGTAACTACTCATGAGATTACTAATGAATTCTAGCCCGTTGGTGAATGTTAATCTGGAAAAGTGAATATAAACTTGATCTAAGCCAAACAACTATAAGATTTGCATGGATCATCTTCTATCTCTTTACTTATTTTAGTATTTATCTGATAGTATATGATATTATCAAAATTATCCTGAGTTATTCCGCAAAAATTTGTTTAATTCTGTGAATTAGCCTATTTACTCCTCTAGGCTGTATTGTTAGCTTCAATAGCCAGCTCAGGAAAACTGCTATGCCTAGCTAAACATACTGTCTGATCAGGTAGTTCTACATTCAAGCTTCCACGAATCAGATTAAGGAGCAAAACATGAAATACACTAGCCACGTCATCTAATTTAAAATTTTGTGTACTGGATGGATTGTGTAATTTACTGAAGGTGAAACATATCATTAAACAGCAGTATCTGCAACATCTCTGACGGACAACAAAATATTCAGGCAGCTAAATTTTTGCTTGATTCAAAAAAAAAAAATTTATTGCTTCAGAAGTGCTTAAGAGATCATATCAAACAAAAGTTGCCATAATCTGGTGGGACAGCATCATAAAAGAGCAGAGTCGACCGTGTTACCCTCACGTCTGTTTGCCTCAATTAACAGCTCCTCCATAAAGCTTGATTCTGCAGATTCAAGATACTGTTTGCGTGAATGGGTCAGTTCTGCTGCTTTTTTTGTCTGTTTTTCCATTAACGCATGACATGCTTCGATTTCACCATCCTAGTCTTTTAGCTTTTCCGTGTGAACTTCTTTTGCTCGTAGAGCAAAGCGAGCTCAAAAGATTTCGTCCAAATGATCCAAACAAAATTGGGATTTGAACCCAGCATGCTTGGCCATTGTAACCTGGTTCCACCAATTATAGAACAAGGTCTCAAAGAAGGGTGGTCAACCTTTGTGCTGGACATGCTCCTTATTGCCCCACACAGCATAGTAAAGATCAGGTTCTTTGACTTTGAACTCAACCGAGATTCTGTGCTTATGTCTCCGTGCTTCTCAAGCAACCCTTCAAGGACAGGGGCTAGGCTCTGGACGACCATGAATCTCCCAACATTAACAAGCTCCTCATTTTCAAAAAACATCATCGAGAAATGTGAGTTCTCCATCTCAGGTTCTAGCATGTTCCTGAACTGGGAGAAAGCTCGAGTCGAACATGGGGAAGCTTTTGAAATGCCGCCATCATCTTTCAACAGCTCCCAGAAAGATTCAAGTCCTGACCCACACATTTCCTTCGTCAAGATCTCTAAAGCACCTGGGAGTTTCATCTGCTCCTCTTCAACGAAAGCATCTAGTAAATTCTCCAATGTTAATACATCTTTGATGTTCATTTGTGTTCCGACATAGATTGCACCATCAGGCTCACACTTGGTAATCTCCTGGTCTTCACTAATTATTTTACCAGAAATGCGTGTGCCAAGGGTTCTTAACTTCACATCTTTCTGCTCACCCTTCAATAAACGTGTGACCTGACAAGCGAACACAAGTAAGGCAACATGAGCTAAGCATTTTATGGCATCACAAAAGGAGCAAAAATAAATGAACAACTTGTGAAGAGGGGACTTTTTACTTCCAAACAAGTCGACTGGTCTATTCTAATTTATAACTTAGAACTTACGGGGAATTTTCTATTATTTTTTTGTCCTTATGGTCATATGCTTCAATTTCTCATAGTTTTCTTACTATTCCATAGTTCATTGTACTATGGACATTAAGTACAGCCTCTATCATCCGGCAGCTTGAGAGGCTATGATATGCTTATCTTGTGCTCGACATTTCCTCTAAAATAGGATGAGTATATATAGTTCAGTATGAAAATTGCATAAAAGGTCTAACTCTGGGCTTCTGGCTTTAATGTAACCTTTTCCAGCAAGTTACACAAATCTTGAGCTATAAAAGGGACTAGACATACCTCAGATTTCATGCAATCAAAATGAGCAACATACGGGCATCGTGCTTGTGTACATTTGTAGACGCACTCATTTGGGTTCCTCTTTTTCTCACAAGCATCACAATAACATATGCCTGAATTGTCTTCACGAAACTCATCCTCAAGTTGGATGCAATGTTTGTGGTTCTCCGATTTGATTGTACAAGGTAATGGACCACATAAAGATGTCGATTGTAGTCACAACGCACACAACGAACAACTTCCTCTTTGTTTTCGATTTCCTCTTTGTTTTGATTGCTGGAACACGGGACTATGTCTTCATTGCAGGCATTGCACTTAGCTTTGTCATATAAACTGTCGAAGAAACAAAGGTAGTGCTCATGAGCATCAAAGTTTATTTTGGGCTTCAGATCTGCACAGCCAACATGGAGGCTGAAGAGGCATGAACGGCAATCATAAGTGAAGCCGGAACTTTCTTTGAGGCAGGCTCTACACGTGAATCTGTCTTTGTTGCGCAGCTCTATACGGTGGTTAGGATGAAAAGGGTGAGGGGGTTGAAAGATTGTTCGGATCTCTATGCAGGATTCATGGATGAAGAACTGACATGTACTGCACTCGTAAGTTGCATCGACACAACGATTCTTACATACAGAGCACCAGCGAAGTTTAGCACCTTCATTGATATGACATAGCTGTAAAGGGTGACCATGGCCAGAAAAATATTTTGTCTGTGTACCTTCAGTAATGGCAGAGGGCATTAAAGCACATTGTACGTCCAATTTGAACCTACAGGACTTACAGTGGAATATAAACCCCTGGCATTCTTCATGACAGGCCTTGCACTTTTCCTTACTTAGCCAGGTCTTTGAGGTGGGTTGAGATTCCAAGCTGAGTTCACCTGTGCAATCTTTATGAAAGAAGTGTTCTATCTTCTGCGGTAATACATTGCACGACTTATGGAGCCACAACCTGCATTTGTTGCAACCATATTTCAGGCCTGAGTCGAAGCGCCGTTTATTGCAAACTAAACACTTATTGTTAAACTCCTCATCAATGAGCTTCAGGGGATGCCCATGACTGAAGTGTGGAATATAGCCACCATGATTTACTTTATTGGCCATCATAGCACACGCAAAATCTATATGGAACTCGCATTTTCCACAAGAGAAGGTGAAGCCACGGCACATTTTATCACAAGCTCTACAGTATACCCTCAAATCACTCTTCTGGAGGGTGAGCTCATGGAGCGGATGGAAAAAGTGTTTGTACTCTGTGGGAAACTCATAACACGCTTCATGGAGATAAAAATCGCACTTCTCACATGCATATTTTAGACCGGAGCAACATTTCTTGCATCCGCTGCAAGGAACTCTATCCTCTTCGCCCTTCGTGCTTCCTGTCAACTCATGGTCATGAAGGAGATGTTTCTTTTTTATGTCTTGAGCTTTCTTCCTCGTATGTCACTCTTCCTTCTCCAGGTTTGATGGAGGGCATTCCAGCACTTAAAATGTCCAGATCAAAGTCGCATTGATCGCAGCGGTATGTGTAGCCCCTAATTCTTTCTTCACAAAAATCACAGTAGTGGTACGTTGCAGCCTGAAGCTTCAAGGGATGCTGTTCATGATAGAGGTGTTCCAACTTCAAAGGTAAGTTTGCACATGACTCATGGAGAAAATACTCACACCGCTCACTACTGTAGACCTTACCTAAGCAGCTCTCATAACATGCTCTGCATTTAACATTCTCATCTTCATCATCCTACATGCTAGGAGTCAACGGGTGCCTGTGACCAAAATTTTCTATCTGGCCCTCGGGTTCACTGGGAGGCAGTAGTTGCGCACATATCACATCCAGGTGAAACCGACACTCTTTACACTGGTACACCAAGCCATGAAAGATTTCTCCACAGAAATCACAACACAATCCTTCATCACCATCTACAGTTGGGCAGAGCTTTAGGGTATGTGAGTGTACTGGGTGACAGAACTCTTGCTGCAACTCCACACATGACTTGTGGAGAAAAAAACGACATGAGCCACAGGAATACGCATTGTTCAAGCAGCGTCTTTCGCAAGCTCTGCACCAAACTTCTTCATCCTCATCAATCACCTCCATCAATATTAAGGGGTCACCATGGCTAAAGTGTTGAATTTGCTTCTCGACATTGGAGCCATTGGTGGACTTCCGACTGCATTCAATATCGAGATCGAAGTCGCACTCCTCACATCTAAAGGTGAAGCCATGGAACCTCTTCAAACAGGCATCACAGTAGATGCTGCCATAGTTTGCTGTATCACAGAGGGTTAAATTGTGTGGATGTAAATCGTGTTTGAGCTGTCTCGGAAGCTCAGCACACGATTTGCTAAGAAAATATTGGCATTCTTTGCAACAGTAAAATTGATTGGAGCAGTGCTTCTCGCATGCAGCGCAGTTGACTTCTTCATGCTTCTTATTGTCACATATTGTCAACAGGTGTTGGTGGCTGAAATGTGCAATAGTGTCCATGTACAATTCAGGTTTAGCACCAACCTGATCTCCAGGGCAGCACTCAAAGATTTAGAGAACTTCCATCCGTGTTTCAGATTATTACTCCTCTCACCCATCCAGTATTCTGAATCATGAAAAGAAATTCTATCATGAAAATATACAATAGAAGAACCTATTGTTTACCATGTAAAATCATCAAATTATCACTGATTTCCACAGATTTATTAAGATGTTCGATGACATGGTCGTGCAATTCCACTTCAGCCTGCTTACGTGGACATAAGAGTATTTGCCATGTATTATTTTCATGTGACAATTACAGGACCATTCCTCCATCTAAGCTAGGCATCATTCTGGTGATATGCATAAGGTCGAGAAATTGGGTATTGGGGTTGAAGAAACTCACAAGATCTGACGCGGGAAACTGTTGTTCTTACTAGAGAGAGAGAGTAAAGCAACTGCAGATTCATGAAGCTCAATCTTAAGGAAGAGCTGCGACAAGAGCAACATTATCTTTATCCCCAATTCAAACACACCATTTGTTTCATTTCTTCTGGAACAATCACAAACACTTTTTTTATATGGATCTACTACCAGAAATTCAATGCATAATCTTAGCATTCAATTTGTATAACTAATAATCTCATTTTTCAATTTTTCAACCATTGACCATACCCACACCTCCATAGATTCAACAAAGATTGAGGCTAAGATTGAAGAAAACCAGTACTACCATCTTTAAAAGTTTATACTTCAAGAGCAAGGGATGTGACATGATCACAACCATCGAAAAACTTGCGGCACTACTCCCACTGAATATCTGGCACCACATGAAAGAAGCTCCAATGTTGCAAAAGGAACACCTGTTTCAAGCCAGAATATCCAAGCCCAAACACACATTAACTGGCTCAAAATTTCAGCTTTTCAGCTCTAACTGATGAACATGAACGCCAAGTCAACAAGATAATTTCATCTAACGATGATAGTTAAAAATGGAAGAACAAAGGAGATACATTTGGAGCGCTGTCTCTCTCTCTCTCTCCCTCTCTCTCTCTCTCTCTTTTCTCCCTCTCTATTCACATATATGAACTTGCTATTAAGACCTTCTCTAACTCGGATTTTGTACTGATTTCATTGAACTTGCTAGATTCTTTCTGTGAAAATTTTTTAAGGTCCCTCAATGTATAGTAGAAATCAACCAGATTGCACCAACTTACCAATTTGTAGATGATTAAAAAAGCATAATCCAGGAAAACATCAAAATCAAGAGGACAGAAAAAAACGAAAAGAAACAAATTTACCTCCTGATGTCTCAAAGGCGTCCGTCCGCTTTTTGAGGTGTCTTTGAGGCTCTGTTTGGGAACCACTTTGCAAAGGAACTTTGGGCATCCAAAGTCCCTCGAGCTAAATTTTGGTGTTTGATAATTGTTTTTTGAAGACCCATCGAGCCAAAGCTGGCCTTCAAAAGGCCAAAAGCCCAAGGCACCCTAGGAGGTGCCTCAGGCATTTCAGCATTTTCGGCATGCTACAGTGCTGGTAAGTGAAAAACATTTTCTTCCAAAACTACCCTCTTCTAATTTTTGATTTTCCGAATTTAGCCTCGTCTGCTACTGTTCATCATTTTCTTCGCTTGCACCGTGGCCGGCGTGGCTGTGAGGGGACGGCGACCGCCGGAGGGGGGCCGGTGCGGTTGCGCAACCCAGCGACCGTCACCTGGGCTCGCACGACCGCCGCGAGGGGCCGCACGATCGTCGAAAGGGGCTACCCGACCCAGATCAGGCGACCCAGGCAAGGGTTGCCTGAGGTCGCACGGCCTAAACGACCTTCGAGGGCTGCCGGCGACCCAGATCACGTCGGCAGCTGGGTCGCCGGCGGCCCTCGCCTGGGTTTCACGACCCTCGTCGGGGGTCGTTCGAGCCTAGGCAACCCTCGCCGATGGTTGCCAGGGCTGCCAGAGCTCGTTCGGCCTCAGACGACGGCAGCCCGATGCGATCTGGGTCGCCGGCAGCCCGATGCGATCTGGGTCGCCGGCAGCCCTCGCCTGGGTTTCGCGACCCTCGTCGGGGGTCGTTCGAGCCCAGGCAGCCCTCGCCAACGGTCGCCGGGGCTGCCCGAGCTCGTTCGGCCCCAGGCGACGTCGGATCTGGGTCGCCGACGCTACCCGAGCTTGTTCGACCTCAGATGACGGCCGCCTGACGCCGGATCTAGGTCGTCGGCGGCCGCCTACCCTTCACCGGCTCCGGTGAAGGGTTTTAACTTTTCTTTAATTAAAAATAAAAAAAAGTTTTGCAAGTATAATTTTTCCAAACGCTATTTTACCCAAAGTTGCTTTGCAATGGACTTTTAAATTACAACTTATCAAACACAATTTGCATTTTGAAAAACTCCTTCAACTTAAGGTCCTTTATATTTTTCTAAAGACTTTTCTCAAAATTGTTTCCAAACGCAGCCTGAGTCGTCGCCGATCATGAAAAGCAAGAAATGAAGTCGACAGTGGTTAAGAAAATGATGGGTTTGGGTCGTATTCTCAGTGACGGTTGGCTGTTCTCATTCAGAGAATGAGTAGTGCGTGTACCACCTTTTTCTTTTGAAATTATTAGACCAATTGCAAACAGTAAGTCTCCTTCAAATTCGATTCAATCCCATGTCGGACCCAGATGAATTATTGTACGAACCACCGGTTGCTGTCTGAGATATATTTTTCTTTCTGAGGGTTGTGCTAACTGTCGAGTTTTAATAAGAGCAGAAAGACAATAATAAATAAATTTTACAGAGAATTCATGTCACAAGAAAAGTTAGAAATTCATGTATTAAAAATTGTGTCTTTTACGGTTGAGGAACAGAGTCTCCTGATCAAGTAGAATCATGCAACTGATGAATTATTTTCGCATTAATCTCCGTTTATTTCGCGAAAAACATTTTTCAGAAAAATATTTTCCTCATTTTTCAGCATTTGGATCTCTTAAAAAAAATGAGTCAACGGAAAATCTATACTTAAATTTAGAAAAATAATTTCTTTTTAAAAATTTAGAAATCATTTTTCTAAAATATAACTATATATAGGCGCTTGAACTAAAAACTTGACGCTTGGACATGGAAACCTTAATATTCATTTCCGAGTCCCCGGCATCCAGGGCAAGGTCTTGGCCCTGGTCCATTGAGCTTGGGCTTGAGATCTCGATGCCAGTGCTCGAGTCCATCGAGGCTGAGCCTGTGACTTCAATTGTGACATTTGGAAATTTCCGTATCCGATAATAATACTTAGATTATAAAGCAAAGTATTATTTAACTTAGAATTCGGGTTGACACATTTAATCTTTGTGAAGTGCGTAAAATGCGGGGGATGATTTTTTTGCAATCATAATCGTCCCGAGTCCGACTTGTTGAAATTAAATTGATAAACATTGACGTATTTGTTGATAGTTAGAGTGATGTTAATTAATTTACCGTCATCTTAGTTGTGATAGGTACAGATCTTTTTCGAATTATATGTGGAATTGTTATAGAGTTTTAAATCGAGATTTTCTTAGCATAATGTAAGGTTTATCAATAATTTTGACATGTTAAAGGTTTCATTATTTTAACCTTAATTAATTAACGCTAATAACGATCCATGTACTATGATTGTAACTCACGATTCATTCGCTTAAGTGAAGAAAATTTTTCAATAGGATCACCCTCTTCTTTAACCATATGAAGCCACATAAAGCACGCTTGGCCTTTTAAGAATATAGGGAAAATGACACAAATAATCCCTGAACTTTGACTTAATGTGCAATTTGGTCCCTGAACTTTTAATTTGTTCAATGTAGTCCCTGAACTTTAATCTAATGTTCAATTTGGTCCTTGAACTTTTGATTTGTTCAATGTGGTCCTTGAACTTTTAATATGTGTTCAATTTAGTCCTTGAACTATTTGAAAATGTTCAACGTAGTCCTTCCATTAATTCAACTGCAGGGACTATATTGAATATTTTCATATAGTTCAGGGACTAAATTGAACACATATTAAAAGTTCAAGGACCGTATTGAACAAATTAAAAGTTTAGGGACCAAATTGAACATTATGTTAAAGTTCAGGGACTACATTAAACAAATTAAAAGTTCAGGGACCAAATTGCACATTTGGTCAAAGTTCAAGGACTATTTGTGTCATTATCCCAAGAATATATGCAAGGCCAAGTGTCCACTTAAAGGAAGACTCTTATGCTAAACATGACACCTAAAGACTACGTCGTCGTCACCCCAATACATTAATCACCAAACTCTTCTCCATTTGGCAATAAACTAAGGGTATGTTTATTGAGGAAAAGTGTTTTTCGAAAACCCGTTTTCCTGAATTTCACCGTTTGGTTCGTCGAAAATAATTAATCAATCAAAAACACTTTTCGGTCAAAGAAAACGTTCATGTATAAATTTAGGAAAGTGAATTTCCTAAATTAAGAAGGTGAAAATATTTTTCGGAATTGTTTATTTTGAATTTGTTAATATTTTCTTTTTTTTCTTTTTTCTTTTCTTTCTTTCTTTTCCCTTTTTCTTTTTCCTTCTTCCGCTCTAAGAAAAAGAAAAAAAAAGAAAATTTTAAAAAAAATTGAAAATTCGATTTTTTTTGTCTAAGATAAAGCCATGAGATCGAAATCATTTTCCAAATGAGATCCAAACACTATAAAACTTTTTCGATCAAAATCATCAAACAAAAGAAAATTAACCATTTTCGTAGATAATGAAAGTTTCCAGAAACGTTACGTTTTCCGTGAAACAAATGCACCCTAAGTGAGATATTGCCACGGTTGATTTCATGCAATCTTTCATCCGATAATTACCTTTGGTCATCACTTTAACTTTGGTAATATCAAAACTCATTTCACCTTGACCGTAATTCTTCTTCACCTTCAAACTTCCAAGGAAAATATCTTCTACTTTCATTACTTTCTGATCCTTTAGGTACAATCTTCCAAGAATTACGAGGTAGATTAAGCTTTGGGTTATTCAAGTTTTGTTCAAGGTAAGTGAAAACTCTAGGTGTTAAAGTTAGCTTAATTTACTTAGCACTTTTAACTTGTTGGTTGATATGTGTAATCTTAGTGTGCAATAATAGATGAATGTGTTGTGATTGTTTGATTTATCTTGTTGGATTCGTACATGCTAAAAAAGGTGTTTGATCGATTTTCTTAAGGTGTGGTACAGGTTGAAAGTGAAAATGATGAATCTAAACTTGGAAGTGTTATATTTGTAATTTCATATTCAACTATTGTAAGTAATATCCACTTTAAACTCGTCTGACAATATTCATCCATCTAAGTATCCTCACTCATCTGACAATATTCATCGTATGAATATATTCACTTTCTCGATATATTCACTTGTTTGAATATTTTTATTTGTGTGAACAAATTCGCTTCCTGAATATATTCATTTGTTTGTTCATATTGGCTTCCTGAATATATTCATTTGTTTGTTCAGATTCACCTCCTGAATATACTCACTTAATGAATAAATTTTTATTTGCGTGTGATCAGATTCACTTCGTGAATATGAATATGTTCATTTGTGTATTCAATTTCACTTCTTGAATATACTCACTTTCTGGGTATATTCAATTGTTTGAATATTTTCATTTGTGTGATCAGATTCACTTCTTGAATCTGAATATGTTCATTTGTGTGATCAAATTCACTTCCTGGATACATTCACTCACTAAGTATATTGAATTGCTAGAATGCATTTACTTAACTGCTTATATCCAACTAAACATAACTACTAACTGTAGCTTCTGGATATATTCATCTATTGAATATGATCACATGTTGCTTCTCACTCGCTTATTTGGCTAATGCATTTTAATGAGTTAAGGAATATGTGTTGAAATGCTTACAAATGTGTATACATCGTTGCTTGCATGAGAATAATATGCTTTCCGTCACCCATAAATTAACGGTGATGATGCTCCGTGTGTCGAGATTCTGCAAGAAGTGTTTCAGGCTACATTGGGAGTTAAGATGCCCCACATGTCGAGATGCCTTGAAATGGAGATGTCCCATGTGTAGGTATGCCCCGGGAGAGTTCAGGAGGAGAAGTAACAAGCCTAATGCATGTATATGAGTGAAGTATTGTTCTGCCACATTATTATTCGATTGTTTGACATATCATGATAGGAAAACAAAAATATTTGCTCATGCGCTCGACCTACATATTTACTTGTTATGTATACATGTTGTTTGTACTAAGTTAAGTGGTAAGATGATTTTTTAACTTAAAATTAGAGATTTTATTTAGTGGGTTTCGGCTTATTCTCCTTTTTTTTTTAGGTGTGTAGGAGGGATCTCCCATCGCTTTTGTGTTTTGGAGTTCCCGTATATTACGAGGGTATTTATGAAAGTGTTTTTGTACCTAAATCTGAGGTAGTATATACCAAGTGTAGTTTACAATGTGGGTTGACATTGATTTCATGGAGTGGGTTCCCCATCAGCTTGTCGCTTAGTACCTAAACCTCAACGGAGAGTTGGTAGGCCCATTGAGGGGTTTTGATGGTGATGAGGATGGCGACTCAACGAAGGGCAAAGTTATCAACTCATAACGACGATCTTGTCTTTTAAAATGTCAAAAATAATGTTTAATATAAATGTAGATGCATGTCTACATTATTTATTGGAGACGGGTTTTGTTGTATGGTAAGTTTAAATGTTTTCATATACTTTCACATGCTTATCGAATACTATGAGTAATAATTGGAAGAGACGCGCCGCATGTGACGTTTTGAGGCGTCACATCAATGCCCAAGCTCGAGTCCATCGAGGTCGAGCCCTAAGACTCTGATGCCTGTGCCTGGATCTATTAAGGTCAAGCCCAAACCCCAATGCCCTTGTTCGTATCCCTTGCGCCTGAGCCCAGTCCATCAAGGCAATGGCTCAGGACCCCAGTGCTTGTGCCCGAGTCCATAAAGGCCCGACCCCAAGTGCAGGGGACGCAAGTACAAGCAATGGTGTCTCGAGCCCAAGCACCGGGGTCCCAGGCCCGACCTCAATAGACTTGATCCTGGCCTTTGTGGACCCGGACACAAGCACTAGAGTCTCGAGCCAAGTCCCGATGGACAGGGGTTTAAGTGGTGGAGACCCAAGCCCGAGCTCTAGGTCCCTAGCCCTGCCTCTTTGGACCCGGGCATCGGGGGACGCTATGCTTTTGTGGGCAAGGCTCGGATGCCAAGGATAGGAGCACAGGGACCTCAAGCCTAGCCTCGATGGACTTGGGATCGATGCCATGCTCTTGCTTAGGACCTAAGTGCCTATTCCTGTGTCCTCGATGCTTGAGTTAGGGTCTATCAAGGTTGGACCTAGGATCTTGGAGCTCATGCCTAGTTGACTTGCTGCTCGTGGGCAAGTTACTAACACTCAAGTATTATATGTGTATTTAGAAAAATCAAATCAGATTTTCCTTTCCAAAACGACGGAAAAATATTTCTGATTCTTTTACAAATTTCAACTAAGCATCGGAAAATATTGTTATTTTTTTGGAAAACATTTTCCAGAAATGTAATATTTTCCGTGAATACAAATGGAGTCTAAAGGACAAACTAATAAACTGCTATTTCTGCATGATCATGTCTTCATTCTTATTCTTTTTTTAATCAAGACAAAACTATTTATCTTTTGCTAGAAGCATTAACCTCACTTAATACCCTGACAAACTCCTAACATTCGTGCTTCGCACAAATATGAGATCAAAAGTTCATATCTGAGGCATGACTTTAAGGATGTTCTTTGTCTAATGGACGATGTATGCCTTCATATAATTGTGCTCGAATGATAGTATTATGGGCTAATACTCGTCTAGCCACCTCCTTCATCTGCTTGTTTGTCGCGACCTAAAATTTCCTCAAGCTAATGGATTATTAAGACTAAGCTTAACTCAAGCCCTCCCAAGCCCTACCAATTCGCAACTTAGAGTTTAAGCTTTTAACGTGTAAATATTTTCATGCTTGGAGTCGCCACTAATCTATTTGTGGTAGGTCGATTAGAAACCTAAATAAAATAGAGGGAGATATGTTTTATTCCTATGAACCAGAGATTTTAAACTCGGGGACTTGGTTACGCTAGATCTAGTCGAATGCCCTTTCGGTACTTTTTCTTTTCAAAAAAATTTATTAGGCAGTCTGGATCCATTTTTTTAACCTAATCACTAACATGTGAGGTGTTCATGCGGGTGTGCAAACCACCAATTTAATACTCAAGAAAGCAAAATATTAAATAAATTGCAAGATTGGGAGAATTACTTACCTCGAAGCAACGTAAGGATCTGCATTGTTAGCTAGAAAATCACATCAACAATCCTAATATGATTTCTAATTAACAAGCAGTTTACTCAATATTTTTTTGAATTTTTACTTATTTAAATGAAAGCTAGTCTATATGTAATGACATGCAAAAATTAACATGCGATTAATGCAGTCTAACATGCAAACTATATGTCTTGCGACGACGTGATATAATTCTAATGACGGACAAATGATTTAGTTTTGTATTTTTCCAGTGAAATTCAGAATTAAAAAACGCCTAAATTAACATGCAATCTATTCTAAAAAAATTATAATTTAATCTATCCTAAAGTGAATCTTTTTGGGATTTTTATTAAAATTTGAAATTAGTAAATATCCTAAATAATCCACTAAGATTAAAACAATCTTTAATTTAAACTAGGAAATATGCTACCCTAAATCCCAATTTAAATCAAATAATTATCTTATTCTTTTGGATATATTTAAGATTCCCTAAGCATGCAAAACTTCTAATTGAAATCCTAACTAACATATTTTTGGATTTTCTTTATTTAACAAAAAATCAAACGACACCATATCACAAAATATTACCGACATCCATTTAAATTTAGAAACAATAGATTGACAAATCGTATCCCGGGCGTGAGGATCATATTCGCCAAATTTTTTACGCAATCGCGAATCATATCTCGGACGGGAGTTCGGATTG
This sequence comes from Syzygium aqueum, assembly GCA_031216185.1. NCBI lineage: Eukaryota > Viridiplantae > Streptophyta > Magnoliopsida > Myrtales > Myrtaceae > Syzygium > Syzygium aqueum. Next base: position 3,665,464 of record CM062235.1, on the reverse strand, counting down.
ACGATTTTCCGTGCGATCACGAGTCATATTTCGGGCATGAAATCAGACTGTCGATCATATGCACGTTGTGAAATTAGGAAATAATCCCTAATTTAGAGACCATTCGGGGACGTAATGGATACGATAATATCATTCAAAGATTCACATAAAATTGTAATATTTCAAACAAAAAAAGCAATATATTCGAAAATCAAATTAAATGAGATTTTTACCTAATTTGAATATTTGCTTTTCAAGTTTGGACAGGCGGCGGATCGGGACGGTGACCGACGGACGTGGCGGTGGTGGCAATGACGACGGGATGATGGCCGACGGTGGATCTCACGACAATAGGGATGCTCCCGGTGGATCACAGGCTTTGGAATTCTCAGTACTGCTCATGGTACGGAGGTGCTTGTTGGACTCATGGCAATGAACCACAGTATGGATGAAAAGACCAGAACAGAATCAGTCGCCGTGGAACCTGCAAGAAAGGAATTAAACACGGTGAAGCTTTGTGGGGGCAGTTGGACTGAATCGCGGCAGCAAGCAGACTAGCGTTGTTTGAGTCTACGTTGCAGGTTGCTGTGTTCGTGATCGAAGCTTGCTGGTCGCAGCAAGAACACTATGAGAAACTCGTTAATCGTGGACTGGAATGCTGGTTGCTCGTAGTGCAAGGGCTGGACGCGACATCAAAAAGTGGTGTATCCGATTGGGATATTGTTTATCTCACTCGGGGGGATAAACCGTGGTTGTTTCAAGGTAGTCCCTGGGCAAGATCGACTGAAAACCTCCTTTTCCTCTCTGAGTATTGAGTGATCAGCACTTGGACTTCGTGGCGACCGAAAACCCACGAGGACTTCACGTCAAAGCTGTTTGATTCTATGAGTTGAGACACCGCTGTCAAACGCAAGGGAATAAACATGGAAGGGAGGCCAAGAGCTTCCCTGTTTCTCTCCAGTTCAACCTTCTCGTTCTCCTCTCTATTTTTTTTGTCTCACTTTCTTCTGTCCGTGTCTTTCAATATGCCGCCCTTTTTATATGTTAAACAAAACAGAGCCCCCGAGGAAAGAACGTGATGCAGCTTCCAATTGTGGACGCATTGAAATATATCTTTTTATTCTTTTCCTTCTTTTGTTATTTCTTGACGCGTGAAGCTCCTTGACAGTATACTCTTTCTTGTTTTGAGAAAGATATATTGCTCAAATAATATACGCTCACACGTGAATATTTCTTTCCGATGAAATCTCGCTTGTTCCAAAAAAAATCGAAAAAATAAAGCCTGTGAAATCATGGACATCGTTAGCAAACCATGAAAAATATTTCTGCACAAGTGCCCAACCAAAAATATATTGATCGAGAATCATGCATATATTCCGAAAATTCTTCATATCCCTCATGTGATAATTCCACCCATGATAATGAACAAGTTTGGTGAAAATCTTTATTCGTGGGCTTTTAACAAAGCCCATTCGCCGTTAATTTAATGCAAATGCAACTATGTGAGCCTATTACTATAAATGCTCCTAAAATCTATATGCAGTTCAATTATTATTTTTGCTAGGTGTCGAGATCGACTCCTAATTTTTCTGGGGATTAATCACTAAATTGTTAGTCAAAATTTAGGTGTCAACAGCTGCCCCTCTTTGAAAGCGAGCTCGTAGAGGTTGCATTCAAAGACTAAATGATGTCTAAATTTTGAGCATGCAAATGCAATGAATGCTCTTTTTGTCGGGATTATGAGTCCCGTTTTAAAATGCAATAAGAAATGATGCATGTTGACGTGAATAACACATACCTGGAGTTACTTACCTGATAGGAGTGGTAGCGTGATTCAAGGCATGACTCCGACTTTATAGGTTGTTTGGCAAATGTTGGGCTTTGTCCCAAAGGTATTGCCTGATGAACGCTGATGGACTTCAGTGACCTTCAATTAGGACACACGAAGGGTAGTTCGAATTACCTGGGTATCATATGAGGTAATCGAAGATGGTGATCAATAGACACCTGGATATCATTTGAGATATCTAGAAATCAAATAATGGAAGACTACTTCGAATATCTAGATATCGTCTGAGATACTCGAAATGGACCTTTCGCTGAACGCCTGGATATCATCAGAGGTGTCCAGTGACAATCTAGCGAAACAGAATTTATCCCACCTGGATATCGCAGAGGTATTCGAGAAAATTATCTATTAAGAACCTGGATATCATCAGAGGTGCCTATTGCAGGGCTTTCTCCAAATTGCTAGAAAGGGGGCTTAACAATGTGCCTAGTTATCATCTAAGGTACTTGAAAAGTGATTCAATAAATTGGAATACATTCCTACTTTTAACGAAATACCTGGATATCGTCAGAGGTATTCGGAAAAAGTCAATTGCTAAACACGCGGATATCGTCAGAGGTGTTTAAGAAGGAACTTTCCAAATTGTTTGAAAGGTGTGCCTAACAAAATATCTGGTTATCATATGAGATATTTGAAAGGACTTGATCGATAAATACCTTGATATCGTCAGAGGTATTTAACGATTTGGCGAACAGAGGGACTAGCCCGAGTGCTCGGAGATTCCTTGACAAAGCACCTAGATATCATCAGAGGTACCTGAAAAAGGCTTGATCAATAGATACCTGGATATCATCAAAGACATCTAGAGATTGCAATAAATTGATCAAATATGGGGCCTGATGATTGCTTGAACAGGTTAGGGATACCTAAATAGTCCAAGCATCCAAGGGATAGACATATACTTACCTAGTGATATCTCCGACTCTTGAGGGCGTGTCTCTTACTAGATAAGGTGGGCAATAAAAAACACATATACTCATGCACTATAAATTCAACCGATTTTCATGCATGACAATTTTGTCGAATTGGCGTTATCAAACTTCACTGGGGAGAATCATGATAAGACAATCGAACTCACAAAGTGGGTGTCTTGAAAATGTCAAATGAGGGACTTCCGGTCCGAAAGAACTTTCACTCATTCTCATCGAAAAAGGTTGATTTATGAGAATCGCTCTTTTATGAGAATCGCTCTATCTCACCATCATCATGTGGACAAGGGTCCGAGTATTCTCGTAAGAGGTACGACCTTACCAATCTGAGAGGTTTTTGCTAGGACCGTAACGTGGGCTTGGTCAATGGCTTAGCAAAAGGGGACTCTTCGAGTCGAGGCTATTGAAAGAAAATACTCTGCAATTGTCTTTGGGTTTACAAGTTAAGAACTCTGCAAAATGCGATAGAAATGTACTTGCTCATACTTCTTCTTGCTAAGCTTATAAACATTTGAATCCTACATCAGTTCAAGTGCCATAATCTAAAGAGACTTTGTAAAGGACATAACGTAGGCTAGGCTCATGGGTTGAGAAATGAATAGATCATTAGGATCAAAATGTGTATAATTGGGTTGAATAAGTTGGTGATCATCTCGGCATTGTCACTGGTCCTCTTTTTCGCCAGGGATTGTTTCCTCGGTAGATGCTCCATTGGCTTCGAGAATTCGTCACTTAATTCTTTTGAGACTTGTAGGACTACTGCTCCACTGGGATTCATGACTTTGATACGTCATATCTTGACATTTTTTCTCTAAAGATCTCCATTTTTTTCGACTTTTTTTAGGGGCATTGGCCTTGCTTTTACTAGGCACACTGCTTTTTTTTTCCCTTCTTCTTTTTCTGTTTTGTTTACAATGTAAACATTGACCAAATATACCCTGATTGAATGACTTGCCATTTGGACTCTCAAGGATTTCTATCTCCAATCGACGCTCCGGATATGCTGCTTAGATAATGATGACTTTTGCCTTGCCCCAGTGTGGGGATGATCATCAACTGGGTTTAAGAAACGAATTTACATACTCAATTGAGCTTAGCAAAGGATAAAGCGTGTATAGAATAGAGAAAGAAATGCTCTTCGTCATCTTAAGGCACTTGAATTTTAAGTGAGTTCATTTGAGAAAGCAACACTCAAAGATTTATGCAAGTGAGAGCAAGAAAATTTCACCTTATGATGCTGACTTACCTCCAGTTTGCCCCAATGTGGGGTGGTTCTTGACAATGGTAATTTGAAAGGATTTCTCCAAGTGTTTAGGCTCAAAATGGTGAAACAATGGATAAATTGTTGTGTTTACGATAGAGAAATGAATTGTCTCTTGTCATTTCGGTCGCTGTACCTTTTGCGAGATAACCCTTTAACTTGCAGACATGGAATTTTTTTCACTCAACTCACCGGAGATTAGTGCATGGGACTATGTATAGGATAGGCCTTGCCTTTCATCATCCCGATGTATCTCATTCAACACATTCAATTCATTCCACATGAGTTATCAGATATTCCAAATAGATTCTCATTTTGAAGTCGATGATACATACCGACAAAATAACCATGCAGAATTTAAAGCCAATAAACACATTTTAACTTGAAATTGATTGAAAACATTTATTCATCAGTGAAATGTTTACAATTCAGAATATAAAACCAAACACTTGAAAACTTTTGCTACAAAATGTTAGATTGTATCAGGGGTACTACATCTTCACAGCATCAGAATTAGCAAGAGTGGAAAACTCACGATCATCCATTTCTACGAGAATCAGGGCACCTCGGGGAAGCACCTTTTTAACCACATATGGACTGATGTAGTTTAGGGAAAATTTACCCCCAGGAATAGGAAAGACTGGCAGTACTTTCCTTAGGACTAAATCATTTACCTCGAAGTGTCTTTGATGCACTTTTTTTATTGAAAGACTTACCTACTCATGTGGCAACTGGATTGGGCGTTTCGTCTCACTCTCAGGGAGATTTGCCCCTCTCTTCACTTCTCTGGTTTCCTCCGTATCACCCAGGTTGACAGTGAGAACTTTGGACCTTTCATGTCGTTCTAGGCCATGCAGCATTTCCGAGGAATCTTCGAGTTCGTCAGTGTCATCGAGATTAGGCTTGGCAGCATATAAGTCATCAGATTGAACCGTTCACATACCCTCCCGTGTCACAAGATTGCCCCTGAAACATAAAGTAAGGGATTCAGAAGGACAAAGAGGGCTAAATATTGTATTTTTTCTAAATTTTTCTCTATTTTAAAAAAAATTGTGATTTTTTTCTAAAATTCTTTTCAAAAAGGTTTTAACACGAGGGAATATGAAGAAGCTCAAGCCTCAGAATTCTCCTTGGACTATATTTTTCTTTTGTCGATTGGACATCATCACCGGGCTACTTTGATGTACCTCAACATGCCCTCAAAAATGAAAATAATTTGTAATTTCATTGGTTATCACTAAATGAATTACATTTATTGGAATGGAAATTGCAACAATCAAGTCCTAGAAATGAAAAGTCCTGAAAAGCAACTCTCAAGACGGGGTAAGTTCTAAAAAGCAGTAATAATTCCTACGCAGGGGAGTGTGCGAAAAAAGTAAAGGTGTTACACTTGCGAGCCAGTGCCCATTCCCTCCAACGGTCTTTTCTCAATGGCTCCAATAAAGAAATTATCAAACAGAGCAGTAATTCCTTCCATTGCATCATCTGGATCTTCTGTCACTAGAGGTGTTGGATCATCTATACCTCCCTATTCATCAGGGACAATGTCACAGGGGTTAACATTGAAGCTCGGGGGCCCCGAATACTTCATCTAATAATCAAACTTGTCGCTTGGTTGCCCCAAAGTATCGATCACCTCTTTCTTTTCATGCATCATTGTTGCAGGGCCTGGGAATATGGTACGGATGTGTGGAAACAACCTGTCACGCCCGTTATTTTGGATAATTCTACGCCCACGTTCTTCACCATTCGGCTCTTCTTCATATTACTGTCTATTCTGCCCGTCTCCTCGACCTCGACCTTGACCACGTCCACATCCACGTCCCCCATTATTTGGCACACTTGACCCCTAGTACCCCAACCCAGTAGTGTAGGGCCTCCGAAAGACCTCCACCGGTTGGCGGATACCTTGACCATTCCTGCCAAGGCCTTCACCCGGAGTAAAGCCATGGGACACCATTACTCTTTCGACCATGACTGCAACATTTGTCACCTCAGGAACGGTGATGATGATCCTCTAGACGCATGTATGGTCGATATGAGCTCAAGCGACTGATAGCTCGATTCTATTTTGCAATCCGGCTCAACATAGGGGATAGCCGTTGAGTGATAAATTAGGTGTTTTTCTTCACCGCGGACCGTGACTAATTTTCTTTCCACAATGAACTTCACCTTCTGATGTAGACTGGATGGCACAGCTCCAATAGTATGAATCCATGGACGACCCAACAGAAAATTGAATGCAATGAGAATGTCCATAACTTGAAATAGGATGTTGAACATTGTTGGTCCTATCTATATGTCAAGGTGGATTTCTCCCATCACTTCTTTCTTCGTTCCATCAAAGGCTCGCACGAAGGTCTTCGCAGAATTTATCCTAGAAGGATCTATCTTGCAGCGGTGTAAAGTCGCCAGAGGAAAGATGTTCAAGGCTGATCTGTTGTCAATGAGTACCTGGGCTATAAGCAAGGCCTTGTATTTGACAAAAATGTAAAATGCTTTGGTATGTTCTCTCCCTTCTAAAGGGAACTTTTCATTCGAAAAGGCTATAAGGTCTTTGAGGAGTATGGAACGTACAAATTCCTCTAATTTGTCATGATCGATTGTCTCGGGCACATGGACTTCACTTAACACCATCATTAGGGCCTTTTGATATTTGACGGACGTTTGGAGGAGTTCAAACAGAGAGATTTGCGTAGGCACCTTGCGCAGTTGCTCAACTTTGTTGTATTCATTAGCCTTGATCATGGCCAGGAATTCATCAGTAACAGGTTTTGCAAGTTGGGCATTAGCTTGGCCATAGGCACGTCTAGATCTGATAACTAAGTCAACATCAAGACTGTAAGACCAAGGGACTGCTTTATCATCACAGTACTCATACGGTTGAGGAATCTCAATCATTATCCCTTCATCGGTTGTGGGCATGCTTACTACGATCTCTTCATCATCGATCGCGTCTTCGAGTGGATGCATGTCTTCAAGCAAAGGATCGAGCTTGTCCTTCCTGGTGTTCAATGTAGCAAACTCCTCGTCCCAATTAATAATCACTTCGAAGATAGTGGAAATGATGCCAGTGTGGTCAGCATAAATGATCATCCCAGATTCTACCATTCTTGAGATTCTTTCTCTCATGATAGCCAAGGGAAGGACCTCATTACTCAGGTAATAACCGGATTTCACTAACTCACCGTAGACATCGGTGGTGTATACCTTGACATTCTTGATTCGACCAGCATCGAAACTAAATATGGCATTCACAATGCCCGTGTGATCAAGGAGCGGGTTGCTCTGAACATTCGGCTTAACGGGTTGAAAGGAAAATGCCCTTATATCAAGCAAGTTCTGGATCCGATACTTGAGAGTGATACAATCATCAATTGAATGCCCCACTTCACCCATATGATAATCACATTTCTTGCATGGATCGTAGTTATAGAACTGCTTGGGGTTGGGCCGCTTTGGCTCAATGGTAAGCAAACCTTTCTTCCGGAGAACCGCGAGCACTTGAGACAACGACCCGGGGAGGGGAGTGAATTGCCTCTTATTGTTCCTCCTCTGAGAAAGCTGACAACTCGTGCTATGTTGTTGAGTTTCTGCTACTTGAATTGCTGAAGCGACATTAACATTCTTCCGACCTGGCTGGGTATAAGTCACATTCACTTCAGCTGCCGGTTCTTTCTCCTTTCTTATGTCAAATCTTTTGGTCAAAGAAGATGGCTCCACAAACCACGCATCTTTCAGCCTTATCTCAATTTGTTCGCCTATGGGGATGAGTTTATTGAAGTTGTCAGCCGAAATGGCTACTATCCGATTACGGTACTCGAACGGGAGGTTCTTTCTCCTTTCTTATGTCAAATCTTTTGGTCAAAGAAGATGGCTCCACAAACCACGCATCTTTGAGCCCTATCTCAATTTGTTCGCCTATGGGGATGAGTTTATTGAAGTTGTCAGCCGAAATGGCTACTATCCGATTACGGTACTCGAACGGGAGAGTTTTAATGAACATCATCTTCAATTCACTGTCTATGGGTTCCGGGACAACCTGAGCAACTATATTTCTCCATCTAATAGCATAATCTTTGAAGGTCTCAGTCTTTTTCATCTGAGCAAGCTCGAGGTCTTCGCGGGTGGGAATGATGTCTGTTATGAACCTGTATTGCTTTAGGAATGCTTCACTAGCTTCCTTCCAGGTTTTGAGGCCATTTATCTTCTTCATGAGATACCAATTCAAGGCAAGACCCGTTAAACTTGCTTGAAATGCATGGATCATCAGGAGGTCATTATCAACATACAAGATCATCTGTAAGTGGTATAGCTGCAGGTGGGCTTTTGGGCAGGAGGTGCCATTGTTCTTGTCAAAATCCGGCATCTTGAACTTTTTCGGGATTTTGATCTGTGAGTAAAGAGACAAGTTGATTGAAGGTGAATCATGTGATCCTTCCAGTTGCTTCACTCTCTCTTCAAGTTTGTTGACCTATTCGTTAGGTTTATCCTTATTGACGATAATCTGGATGGGGTCATCTACTAAATCGGGAAGATCGTCATCTTCCTCACTATCGGCATTCTTTCCACCTTTATGCTTCGGGGCTGATGCCTCAAGTGATGTAGGAATGGAAGTCAGTCGAAGGGCTTTAATATCAGCGAACATCTATTGCATTGCGGCGAGGACTTGCTTCATTTGGTCCTCAATGCCAAACAACACGATCTCATAAGTCAGTTTGATCGGCCATTTTAATTCTCGATCGCGTACGTATAGGCGATCGTGATCGGTCTGTAATTACCTGATTTCACAAATAAAACAAGCATACATAAGTGTCAAGAAGAATCATACACCAATCCATGACATTGGCCTACTCGCTTTGATTTATCAAAAAAAACTTTATTCATAACGGATTCTTGAACAAAAACTATGAAAGCAACAACTTGAAATCCCCTAAACAAATATGCTAAAATAATGACCCAACTTCCTAAACAACGAATCTAAAAAGAAAAATATCTTAAAAGACACGAGCCATTTCATTTGGCTTGATCAATATACAATTGGGATGTAATTTCCAAACGTAATCGCTTATTCTCCTTAGCCAAGTGTGTAACTTGCTCTTGTAACTTCTCAGCTTTTCTCTTGAGACATCTTTTCTCAGCATGGTTGGTGATCTTCTCAGGCACCATTGGTATCTTCGAAATTAAATTATCTGGAATCTTGTGTCGTTGAATGTATTCAGCCGTAGCATAATACTTTCTTTCTTTACCCTCTAATTCTTTTTCGGGCCATATGAGCATTTGTGGATGGCACATATCCCACAACGACTTGATTAAAGAAATGCTATCCTCATGGTCGAGGTCTCTGTCAATGAAGTCGACTCGAATTGAATCAGCTTGCTTCAAAGCTGGAGGAAGCTCTTGCACCACTTGATACTGGCGAGTCACTCTAGTCGAGTAATATTCCATTGCCCCGGTGAATCCCAGTAAAGGGATTGGGGCAACACGCCCACATGTGAGTCTGGCCTCACGAACTTGGAACCATTTAGCATGCCATAGGAAACATTTGGACTTTGGATTTTTAAAGAAAGCCAGCCAATTGGAATAATGATAATCCGGTGCATGTTTTTGTTTATTCTCAAATCTCATGATAGGGTGATCAAAGTTGCTAACTTCACGTATAATCATTAAACCACCAAACCCTTTTAAGTGAGATAAGAACTAAATTTGCAAAAGCTCAGGAAAAGCATGAAAGATTTTGTCACTATTTTCTTTAAATCGAGAAAGGGAAAGAAAAGTTTCTGCTAGGAGGGCATTAACAAAGTTCATTCCCCCACACACTTGCCCTACTAACTTAGCAATCAAATGATTAATAGCATTCTTACAGTGAGGGAAACGTATAAATCCAAAGAAAGCTAACAGGAAAATCCTCCTCATTTGGAAAGAAGTGCCGTTTTGAAAACATTCATCAAGAAATGAAAACGGGCAAGTATTGCGGTGACCTTTCAAAATTTTTCTTATCTTTTCTTCTTTGATTCTCAGAAAATCAGACAAAATCGAGACAGGATTTATCTCGATAGGTGGACTAATTAATTCTGATTCCAAAGTTTTTCCAATGACAATACTATATTCTTCCAAGGTCGGAGTGAGCTCATGCTTACCGAAGATGAAAGTTGTCGTCTCTGGACACCAACAATGGGCAAATGCTTGAATGAGGCCGCCATGAATGTTGATACGCAGCAGAGGGAGAAGTCGGCCAATTATTGATTCCACAAACTCACGACTAGCTCTGTCTAACTTGTCCCACCACACATTGAGTTCCTTCTTGGGAGGGAGAATAAGTCAAATGTCGGAATTTCCCATTGTATATTGACCAAGACTTGCGATCAACCTAATGTCATGGACCGACAAAACAATACGATAAAATAAATAAATTGCGAAGAAAAAGTTCAAAGGATTTACTTTACCAATAACCGAGAGGCAATCACATAGACATACGCATGCTACGTGGGTCGATTTCTACTCTAGAAGGTTTAACAAAGTGGAGCCACGAGGATGATCGGACTAGCCGTGGGCATGCGGACTAAGTCGGGTCCTCGTAACTCCGGCATCATCAAAGGGCCAACCCATGTCGCGGGCATGCGGACCGAGGTGGTAATCTCTTTGACATCAAGAAAGAAATATCGGGATTGAGATGGGCAACTCGTACCGCGGGCGGACCGTCGGAGTGGTATCCATCTCAATACCATCCTAGGTGATCCTATGCGGCCCAGGTCCGGCGACAGGTTGTGTGTGCTAGAGTGTAGTGAAAATGCACAGGCATGCACAACAAATCATATGCCAACAACGCTTCAATATTAAAATTAAAACATCCAATCTCAACACCTCCCTGCAAAAAAGTGGTTAACAAATACTCCACCCCTTATAACTCCCATTCTGCAAAAACATTTAACACCTTAAACGTTAGGGACCTACCTGGAATCCTCGCTGCCAAATAAAAATATTTTTTTTTCAAAAAGAGAAAATTCGGCCTAAGTCCACTAAGAGTTTTAACTCAAATCCCAAGCGGAGTCGCCAAGCTGTCGCGACCTAAAATTTCCTCAGGCTAATGGATTATTAAGACTAAGCTTAACTTGAGCTCTCCTAAGCTCTACCAATTCACAACTTAGAGTTTAAGCTTTTAACGTGCAAATATTTTCATGCTTGGAGTCGCCACTAATTTATTTGTGGTAGATCGATTAGAAACCTAAATAAAACATAGGAAGATATGTTTTATTCCTACGAACCAGAGATTCTAAACTCAGGGACTTGGTTATGCTAGATCTAGTCTAACGCCCTTTCGGTACCTTTTCTTTTCAAAAAATTTATGCAGGCAGTCTGGATCCATTTTTTTTTTACCTCATCACTAACATGTGAGGTGTTCATACGGGTGTGCAAACCAGCAATTTAACACTCAAGAAAGCAAAATACTGAATAAATTATAAGATTGGGAGAATTACTTATCTCGAAGCAACGTAAGCATCTGCATTGTTAGCTAGAAAATCACGTCAACAATCCTAATATGATTTCTAATTAACAAGCAATTCACTCAATATTTTTTGGATTTTTACCTATTTAAATGAAAGCTAATATATATGTAATGACCTGCAAAAATTAACATGCGATTAATGCAGTCTAACATGCAAACTATATGTCATGTGACGACGTGACATAATTCTAATGACGGACAAATGATTTATTTTTGCATTTTTCCAATGAAATTCGGAATTAAAAAAACGCCTAAATTAAAATGCTATCTATTCTAAAAAAATGATAATTTAATCTATCCTAAAATGACTATTTTTGGGATTTTTATTAAAATTCGAAATTATTAAATATCCTAAATAATCCACTGTCGCGACCCTAAAAAATTTTATCAATTTTTCGGGCTAATGGATTATTAAGATTGAACTTAATTCGGACCCTCCCAAGTCCTACCAAATCGCAACTTAGGATTTAAGTTCTTAACATACAAATGTTTTCATGCTTGGAGTCACCACTAATCAATTTACGGTAGGTTGATTAGAAACCTAAATAAAACATAGGGAGATATGTTTTATTCCTACGAACCAGAGATTCTAAGCCCGGGGACTTGATTATGCTAGATCTAGTCTAACGCCCTTTCGGTATCTTTTCTTTTCAAAAATGTTTTGGCAGGCAATTTGGATCCATTTTAACTTATGTCACTAACATGTGAGGTGTTCATGCGGGTGCGCAAACCACCAATTTAACAATCAGGAAAGCATTAAATAAATTGCAAGTTGGGAAGAATTACTTACCTCGAATCTAGTAAGCATCTGCATTGTTAACTAGAAAATCACATTGACAATCCTAATATGATTTATAATTAACAAACAATTCACTCAATTTCTCTTTTTTTGGATTTTCACTTATTTAAATGAAATATAACCTATGTGCAATGACGTGCAAAAATGGCATGCGAATTAATGCAACCTAACATGCAAACTATATGTCGTGTGACGACGTGACCTAATTCTAATGACGTGCGAATGATTTATTTTTGGTATTTTTTAATCAATGAAATTCGCAATTAAAAATATGCCTAAATTAACATGCAACCTATGATGATTTAACATATCCTAACATGACTTATTTTTTGGGATTTTTGATTATTCGGAATAATAAAATAACCTAAATAATCTATTAAGATTAGAATATTACTTAATTTAAACTAGGAAATAGATTATCTCAAGTCCTAATTTAAATTAAATAACTACTCTATCTTCTAGATATATTTAGGATTCCTAAACATGCAAAAACTCTAATTCAAATCTAATTGATATTTTTTTTGAATTTTCTGTTTATTTGAAAAAAGAAAGCAATTAAATAAACATGGATAACAACCACACTCAAAACGTCCACGCGATCCGCCATATTTGTTTCAAACTTGGATTATGCACAAAAATCAAACTATCGGTCATATCTATAGGGTTATAGATACTTACGGATATTCGATTATTCAAATTTGAAAAGCTAATGAAATTCGTTATCGTATCCAAATGGTTATGGATAGGATAATAATTTCCCGTATCGCCGCGTATCGGACCTTAGGGATAAGGTCGGATAGTCGTCCAAATACGTTGCTAAATTAGGAAATTTTCCTAATTTGAATATTTAAAAATATCGCGGATATATCGAACATTATCCTAAGATATCTAAATATCCACATGATATTCATGCAATATTCAAAACATTCAAATTAGGAAATTAGAATATTTTGAAAATTTAAGATAATGTTCAATTACCTAATTTGCAGATAATTCCAAGTTTGAACCGTCTCGGGATGAGCTTGCGGATTGGGATCGGGACAAACGGCGACGGAACGGCAACACCAGCGACGTCGGGACGGCACTCACGCGCGATATCGACACGGCGTCTTCGGGAACGGCGGCGTCGGTGACAACGGCGGTGTGGGCGTCGAAGACGGCGAGGGCGATGACCGACTGAACAGCAACTTGGCGGGGCTCACGGCGAGAGGGATCGGCAGCAGCTTCGGAGGATGTCAACGTTGTGATGAGGCGGGCTTCGTACAAAACGCAACCAAGAGGAACAAACGGCGTTGGGGACGAATTAGAGAAGTAGCGGCAGACGTCGTTGGCTTCGTGAAGGGGCTGAAGCAGGGACAAGTCTTCTTCTTTGTGTGGTGTTGTACGTGTTCTACATGGGGATCTTCAAGTCCAGTTAGACTTCAACGTGGACAACTCAACAATGAAGACTTGCTGATGCTTCGCTGAGGATTCTGACTTTGCTGCATGGGAGAATCGTCTGGAAGCGTGGTGGTGCAGGGACAACGTTGACTTCTTCAACTGTGCAAGGGATGTCACGGTAAGTGGGCAGCAACTCACTGACTCGGCTCGTTGGTCAGCAAGCGTGAAGAGAGGAAGTCAGCAGTATAGGCAGCCAATCAGAGAAGAAGCAGCGGTCGTTGTTGACGTTGAGGAAGCAGCAGCAACGAGGACCTTCGCTGGAAGTACAGTAGTGCACGAAGAAGCAGCAACGGCAGCGACGATTCTTGTGCGAGTGCAGCTGTTTGGCGAGGACGTTCTCCGGCGAAAGGGCTGAGGAACGGCACAGCGACTGTGGTGCGGTGCGGAGGTGGCGCAGCGACGTGCGGCGTCGTGGTGAGCGGTGGCGGTGGGGGGTGCGGCGCGCCAACCTCTCGCTCTGTCTCTCCCTCACTCTCTCTAGAATTTTTTGATCTGAAAATTGTGTCCTTCTCCCAAAAATCTGACCTAAAACATGTTTATATAACTCTAACCTAGGTCAATTAGATGGGCTCTATGTCCTAATGGGCTTCGGCTTGGACTTAGGTTCTAATCAACATTTAAATGGGCTGAATTAACTTAGGCTTTAAATTAATTAAATTCAACATACTAAATCAAGCCCAAATTAAAACAACCGAGCCCGTTCGTCTATGTAATTCCCGGCCCTTGCATTCCGAACGTGCCGAGTCTTGTTCGATAAAATTTAAACTCGTTCGCCATCGCCAATCCGATGCAAAATGCAATTAAATTAAAATGAACCTAAATTATATGTTATGTAATTTAAATATTTTTGTTTAGGGGTTAAAAATTTAATCCCTAATTTTTTATGCAAATTGCACTAAATGTTTGGTAAAATATAGGTGTCAACAGCTGCCCCTCTTTGAAGGTGAGCTCGCAGAGGTTGCATGCAAAGACTAAATGATACCTAAATTTCAACCATGCAAATGCAATGAATGTTGTTTTTGTCGGGATTGTGAATCTCATTTTTAAAATGCATTATGTCGTGATGTTTGCTGACAATAATGAAAACATACCTGAAATTACTTACCTGACAGAAGTGGTAGCGTAAGTCGAGGCATGACTCTGATTCTGTGAGTTGTTTGGCAAATGCTTGGGCTCATTCCCAAAGATGTTGCCTGACGAACTGTTGGGGTTCTGGTGTCCTGCAATTCAGTCAAGACACACGAAGAAAGACTCAAGGTATCCAGTTATCACCTGAAGTGCCTGAGAGAAAGATTCAACGAAATGGAGTCCATTCCGACCTTAACGAAATATCCATACCTTCCTCATGGGTATTCGTTAAAGTTTAGCCGTCACACCTAGATATCGTCACAGGTATTTAACGGGGGAATTTGTCCAATTCATATAGATGTTCCAACCTTTACAAGATACCTATACCTTTCTCATAGGTACTTGTAAAGATTTAGCCGTTGCGCCTATACCTTCCTCATAGGCACGACACGGGGGAACTCTTGAAAGATTGGAAAAATGTTCCGACCTTTACGAGATATCTATACCTTCCTCATAGGTACTCGCAAAGATTTGGCCGCTGCACCTATACCTTCCTCATAAGTACAATGCGGGGGAACTTTCCGAGATTAAGAGAATATTCCGACCTTTACAAAATACATATACCTTCCTCATAGGTTCTTGTAAAGATTTGATCGTGACACCTATACCTTCCTCATAGGTGTCTCACGGGGGAATACCTGGGATTAGAGAAAGATTCCGACCTTTACAAGATACCTATACATCTCCATAGATACTTGTAAAGATTTGGCCGCGGCACCTATACCTTCCTCATAGATGTCTCACGGGGGAATCTTCTCGAGATTGTACGAAAACATATGATTTTAGTGAACAGAGGGGTTAGCCCGAATGTTCGAGGGTTCCTTGACAGAGTACCTAGACATCATCAGAGATACCTGAAAAGGCTTAATCAATAGACACCTAAACATCATCAAAGGCATCTAGAGATCACAATAAAATGATCAAATATGGGAGACCTGACGATTGCTCGAACAGGTTAGGGATATAGAGATATACTTACCTGGCGGTATCTCCGACTCTTAAGGGTGCGTCTCCTGCTAGACACAATTTTAAGCAATATGCATTCACGCACTATCAAGAACTCATATACATATGCAAAATGAATTCAACTGGTTTTTATGCACGATGGTTTTGTCAACTCGGCATTACAAACTCCGTTGGGGAAAAATCATGACAAGACAATCCGAACTCACAAGTGGATATCTTGAAAATGTCGAATGAGAGATTTTCGATCCAAAAGGGCTTTCACTCATTCTCATTGAATTTATGCTGATTTATAAGAATCTCTCTATCTCACCATCATCATGTCGACAAGGGTCCGAGTATTCTCGCAAGCGGTACGACCTTACTAATCTGAGAGGTCTTTGCTAGGACCGTAACGTGGGCTTGGTCAATGGCTTAGCAAAAGAGACTCTTTGAGTTGAGGCTATTGAAATAAAATACTCCGCAATTGGCTACGGGTTTACAAGTCAAGAACCTGCAAAATGAGATAGAAATGGACTTGCTCGCACTTCTTCGAGCTAAGCTCATAGACACCTGAAACTCTATGTTAGTTCAAGTGCCCTAATCTGAAGAGACTTTGCAAGGGACGTAACGCAGGCTAAGCTCATGGTTTGAGAAATGAATTTATCATTAGGCTCAAAATGTGTATAATTGGGGTCAATAAGTTGGTGATCATCTCGGCATTGTCACCGATCTTCTTCTTCACCGGGGATTGTCTTCTCGGTAGATGTTCCATTGGTTTCAGGAGTTCATCACTTGATTCCTTTGAGACTAATAGGACTACTTCTCTACTCGGGATGATTTTGATATATCATATCCTTTCATTGGGCATTGGCCTTGCTTTTACCAGGCACACTGCTTTTTCTTGCCCCTATTCTTTTTTTACAATATAAACACTGGCTAGCTATATCTAACTGAATGACTTGTCATTGGAACTCTCAAGGATTCCTGTCTTCCATCGACGCTCTGGATGCGCTGTTTAAACAATGATGACCTTTTGCCTTGCCCCAGTGTGGGAGATGATCACCAACTGGGTTTATATGAAACGAATTTACAGGCTCAATTAGGCTTAGCAAAAGATAAGGTGTGTATAGGATAGAGAAAGAAATGCTCTTCGTCATCCTACGGCACTTGAACTTCGCGTGAATTCATCCGAAAAAGCAACACTTAAAGATCAATGCAAGTGAGAGCAAGAAAATTTCTAGTCATTTTTCACCTTATGATGCTGACTTACCTCCAGTTTGCCCCGATGTGGGGTGGTTCTTGACATGGGTAATTTGAATGAATTTCTTCAAGTGTTTAGGCTCAAAGAGGTAAAACAAAGGATAACTTGTAGTGTTTAAAGTAGAGAAATGAAATGCCTCTTGTCATTTCAGTCGCCGTACCTTTTGCGAGAGAACTCTTTACCTTGCAAACATGGAATTTTTTCAACTTACCTCACTTAAGAATAGTGCATGTGACTGTGTGTAGGATAAGGCTTGCCTTCCATCATCCCGATGTACCTCATTCGACGCACTCAATTCATTCCACATGAGTTATCGGATTGTCTAAATAGACTTCCCCATTGAAATCAATGCTACTAGTTGACAAAATAACCATGCAGAATTTAAAGCCAATGCAAACATCTTAACTTGAAATTGATTGAAATCATTCATTAATCAATGAAATGTTTGCAATTCAGAACATAAAACCAAACACTGGAAAACTTTTGCTGCAAAATGTCAGGTTTTATCAAGGATAATACATCTTCACAGCGTCAGAATTAACAGGATTGGAGAACTCACGACCATCCATTTTTGCGAGAATTAGGGCACCTTCGGGAAGCACCTTTCTAACCACATATGGACCGATGTAGTTTGGGGCAAATTTACCTCCGGAAACTACTCATGTGGCAACTAGATCGAGCATTTCATCTCACTCTCGGGGGGATTTTCCCTTCTCTTCACTTTTTTGGTTTTTTCGGAATCACTCAGATTGACGATGACAGTCCGGTCTGATGTGAGGACTCTGGGCTTTTCATGCCGCTCTAGATCGAGCTGAATATCTGAGGATCATCGAGTTCTCTGGCATCATCGGGAACTAGCTCGGCGGCGCATAATTCATCGAATTGGACCGTTCCCATACCCTCACGTATCGCAAGATTGCCCCTGAAATATAAAGTAAGGGATTCAGAAGGACAAACAGGGCTAAACATTGCATTTTTTTGTAATTTTTGTTTTTTTGTAATTTTTTTGTGTTTTTGTTTTTCTGAAATTCATTTCGAAAAAGGTTTAACATGAGGAAGCATGAAGAAGCCCAGGCCTCGGAATTCTCATTGGACTATATTTTCTTTTCTCGGTTGGATATCATCACCGGGTTGGTTTGATATACCTCAACATACTCTCAAAAACTGAAAATAACTTGTAATTTCATTGAATATTTCGAAATGAATTACATTTATTGAATGGAATTGCAACAATCAAATCCTAGAAATGAAAATAGAAAGCAGCACCCGAAACGGGGCAAGTCCTAAAAAGCAGTAAAAATTCCCAAGCAGGGGAGTGTGCGGAAAAGAAAAAGTTGTTACTCTTGTGGGCTAGTGCTCATTCCCTCTAACGGTCCTCCTTCGATAGCTCCAATGAAGACGTCATCGAACAGGGCAGTGATTCCTTCGATTGTATCATCAGAATCTCCCGTCATTTGCGGCGTTGGATCATACATACCTCCCCATCCGTCAGGGACAATGTCACAGGGATCAACATAGAAGCTCGGGGGCACTGAGTACTTCACATAATAGTTGAACTTGCCGCTCGGTTGCCCCAGAGTGTCAATCATTTCCTTCTCCTCGTGCATCATCCTCGCAGGACCTGGGAATGTGGTGCGGATGTGTGGAAACAACCTACCCCGCCCAAACTCTTCATTGTTCGACTCTTCATTGGATTGCCGTCTATTCTGCTCGGTTTCTCGACCTCAACCTAGACCATATCCACGTCTCTCATTGTTCGGCGTAGTTGGCCCTTGGTATCCTAATCCAGAAGTGCGGGGTCTTTGAGAAACTTCGACCGGTCGGCGGATACCTTGACCATCCCTGCCAAGGCCTTCGCCTGGAATAAAGCCATGGGACACCATTACTCTTCCAACCATTACTACAGCATTCGACACCTCAGGAATTGGCGGTGATGATCCTCTAGACGCATGAATGGTTGATACGAGCTCAAGCGACTGATAGCTCGATTCAATTTTGCAGTCCGACTCGACATAGGGGATAGCCGTTGCATGATAAATTGGGTGTTCTTCTTCGCCATGTACGGTGACTAACTTCCTTTCCACAACGAACTTCACCTTCTGATGTAGACTGGAAGTCACAGCTCCAGCAGTATGAATCCATGGATGACCAAGCAGAAAGTTGAATGCAGTGGGAATGTCCATAATTTGGAATAAGACGTTAAACACTGTTGGCCCTATTTGTATATCGCGGTGGATTTCTCCCATCACCTCTTTCTTCGTTCCGTCAAAAGGTCGCACGGAGGTCTTCGCAGAATTAATTCTAGACGGGTCTATCTTGAGGCGGTGCAAAGTTGCCAGTGGATAAATATTCAAGGCTGATCCGTTGTCAATGAGTACCCGGGCTACGTGTGTGGCCTTGTATTTGACAGAAATATATAAAGCTTTGGTATGTCCTCTGCCTTCTAGAGGGAATTCCTCATCCGAAAAGGCTATAAGATCCTTGAGGAATATGGAACCCACAAACTCTTCCAATCTCTCATGATTGATCGTCTCAAGCACATGGACTTCACTTAACACTTTCATCAGGGCCTTTTGATGTTTGACCAATATCTGGAGGAGTTCAAGCAGAGAGATTTGCGTAGGCATCTTGCGCAGCTGCTCGACTATATTATACTCACTAGCCTTGATCACAGCCAGGAATTCTTTAGCTTCTTCATCAGTGACAGGTTTTGCAGGTTGAGCATTTGCTTGGCCATAGGCACGTCCGGATTTGGTGACTAAGTCGACGTCAAGACTGTAGGACCAAGGGACTGCCTTATCGTCAAAGTACTCATAAGGTTGAGGAATCTCGATCACAATTCCTTCATCGGCTGCAGGCGTGTTTATCTCTTCATCCTCGGTCGCGTCTTCGAGCGGAGGCATATCTTCAGGCAAAAGATCGAGCTTGTCCTTCCCGGTGTTCAACGTAGCAAATTCTTCATTCCAGTTAATGACGACCTCGGAGATAGTGGAAACGATGCCAGTATGGTCAGTATAAACAATCATTCCAGCTTCTACCATACTTGATATTCTTTCCTTCATGATAGCCAGGGGAATGACCTCATTACTCGGGTAATAACCGACCTTCATCAACTCATCATAGACGTCGGTGGTGTACACCTTGACGTTCTTGACTCGACCAGCGTCAAAGCTGAATATGGCATTCACATTGTCCGCGTGATCCGGGAGCGGGTTACTCTGAACGTTCGGCTTAGCGGGCTGAAATGAGAAAGTCTTAGTGTCTAGGAGGTTCTGGATTCGGTGCTTGAGAGTGATGCACTTATCAGTTGAATGCCCCACTTCACCCATATGATAGTCACATTTCTTGGACAGATCGTAGTTGTAGAACTGCTCGGGGTTGGGCCACTTTAGCTCAGTGGTAAGCAAATTCTTCTTCCGGAGGACCTCCAGTACTTGAGATAACGATCCGGGGAGAGGGGTGAATTGTCTTTTATTGACCTTTTTCTGAAAGGGTTGACGACCCGTGCTTTGTTGCTGAGCTTCTGCTACTTAAATTGCCGGGGCGGGATTAGTATTCCGCCGGCTCGGTTGGTTATAAGTTGCATTTACTTCAGCTGCCGGTTCTTTCTCCTTCCTTGCATTGAATCTTCTATTCGAGGAGGACGGCTCCACAAACCATCCATCTTTCAATCCTATCTCAATCTGTTCACCTATGGGGATGAGCTGGTTGAAGTTATCAGCCGGAATGGCCACCATCCGATTACGGTACTCGAACGGGAGAGTTTTCACGAACATCCTCTTCAACTCACTGTCTATAGGCTCCGGGACGACTTGTGCGGCTAGATTCCTCCATCTGATGGCGTAGTCTTTGAAAGACTCGGTCTTTTTCATCTGAGCACGCTCGAGGTCATCGCGGGTAGGGGTGATGTACGTTATGAACCGATATTATTTTAGGAACGCCTCACTGGCCTCCTTCCAGGTTTTGAGGCTATTTATCTTCTTCATGAGATACCAGTTCAGAGCAGGACCCGTCAAACTGGCTTGAAATGCATGGATCATCAGAAGCTCGTTGTCAACGTACGAAGTCATTTGCACGTGGTACAACTGCAGGTGGGCTTTTGGACATGTGGTGCCATTGTACTTGTCAAAGTCCAGCATCTTGAATTTCTTTGGGATCTTGATCTGTGAGTACAGGGACAGATCAATTGAGGGCGAATCCTGTGAACCCTCCAGCTGCTTCACTCTCTCTTCCAGTTTATTGACTCGCTCATCAGGTTTATGCTTGTTGACGATGATTGGGATGGGGTCGTCTTCTAGGTCAGGAATATCATCATCTTCCTCGACATCAACATT
Organism: Syzygium aqueum; assembly: GCA_031216185.1. Classification (NCBI taxonomy): domain Eukaryota; kingdom Viridiplantae; phylum Streptophyta; class Magnoliopsida; order Myrtales; family Myrtaceae; genus Syzygium; species Syzygium aqueum. The sequence goes on along the minus strand of CM062235.1, from coordinate 3,644,032 downwards.
CTTTCCACTTGTATGCTTCGGGGCTGATGCTTCAGGGGGTGCTGGAACAAGGATCGACCGAAGGGTCTTAATCTCAGCAGTCATTTGTTGCATTGCAACGGCAAGTTGCTTTATCTGGTCTTCTATACCGATAACACGCTCTTGCAAGTCGGTTTGATCGGCCATTCTGGCTCTCGACCGCGTACGAATAGGCGATCGTGATCGGTCCGTAATTACCTAATTCGAAAATAGAGCATGGTAAGTAGGAGTCCTCAAAACGATCGGTCCATGACTCAATCTAATTGTCTCTTTTATTCCCATTTTTCATAACATTTTTCATTATTCCATGTATTTGTGAAAATGGTGGCAAATTTCTTAGGAAATAATGACTTATGACAGACCTAGGAAAATAATGATAACAATTGAAAGTAATTTTTTTCAAAACTTTATTTTTTCTTTTTCTTTCCTTTGAAAAGAAATTCAATGATCATTACTTTCAAAAATTACGATCGACTTAGACCTATCATGGATCGACCACATGTACGAAACATAAATAAAGTGCGAGAAAAAGGATTTAGAAAACTTACTTCACCAGGTAGGAAAATGGCAATCACATAGACATGCGCATGAAATGCGAGGTTCGATTTCTACCTAGACTCTGGCTTGCAAAGTGAAGACGCGAGGATTACCGAGCTAAACCAGTCATGGTGGTGGTTAGGCTAAGATTCCCCTGACTCCGGCTTAGTCAAAAAGCCGACCCGGGTTGAGTGGGATACAATCGTGGTGGGTACTCAATGACACCTTGAAAGAAAATTTCGGGACTGAGGAGGGCGACCCGTACTACATGATTTTGGTCGGGGCATCCACTATCTCAGTACCATCCTAAACCTATGCCGCCCAGGTCTGGCAGCAGGTAGTGTGTGCGGTGTAGTGTAAATGTAAGGCATACACAGCAGGTTATATCAAACAGCGCTTCGTGCATAAATTAAACCATACATCCGAACACCTCCCTGCAAAACAAGGGTTAACAATCACGCCTCCCCTTATACCTCCAATTCTGCAAGAACATTTAAAACCTTAAATGTTAGGGACGTACCTGGGGTCCTCGCTGCCAAACAAAAAATTTTTTTGAAAAAAAAAATTGGCCTAAGTCCACTAAGAATTTTACTCAAGTCCCCAGCGGAGTCGCCAAGCTGTCGCGACCCTAAAAAATTTTATCAATTTTTCGGGCTAATGAATTATTAAGATTGAACTTAATTCGGACCCTCCCAAGTCCTACCAAATCGCAACTTAGAGTTTAAGTTCTTAACATGTAAATGTTTTCATGCTTGGAGTTGCCACTAATCAATTTACGGTAGGTTGATTAGAAACCTAAATAAAACATAGGGAGATATGTTTTATTCCTACGAACCAGAGATTCTAAGCCCAGTGACTTGATTACGCTAGATCTAATCTAACGCCCTTTCGGTACATTTTCTTTTCAAAAATATTTTGGCAGGCAGTTTGGATCCATTTTAACTTATGTCACTAACATGTGAGGTGTTCATGCGGATGCGCAAACCACCAATTTAACACCCAGGAAAGCATTAAATAAATTGCAAGTTGGGAAGAATTACTTACCTCGAATCCATCAAGCATCTACGTTGTTAGCTAGAAAATCACATTGACAATCCTAATATGATTTCTAATTAACAAGCAATTCACTCAATTTCTCTTTTTTTGGATTTTCACTTATTTAAATGAAATATAACCTATGTGCAATGACGTGCAAAAATGGCATGCGAATTAATGCAACCTAACATGCAAACTATATGTCGTGCAACGACGTGACCTAATTCTAATGACGTGCGAATGATTTATTTTTGGTATTTTTTAATCAATGAAATTCGGAATTAAAAATATGCCTAAATTAACATGTAACCTATGATGATTTAACATATCCTAACATGACTTATTTTTTGGGATTTTTGATTATTCGGAATAATAAAATAACCTAAATAATCTATTAAGATTAGAATATTACTTAATTTAAACTAGGAAATAGATCATCTCAAGTCCTAATTTAAATTAAATAACCACTCTATCTTCTAGATATATTTAGGATTCCTAGACATGCAAAAACTCTAATTCAAATCTAATTGATATTTTTTTTGAATTTTCTGTTTATTTGAAAAAAGAAAGCAATTAAATAAACATGGATAACAACCACACTCAAAACGTCCACGCGATCCGCTATATTTATTTCAAACTCGGATTATGCACAAAAATCAAACTATCGGTCATATCTATAGGGTTATAGATACTTACGGATATTCGATTATTCAAATTTAGAAAGCTAATGAAATTCGTTATCGTATCCAAATGGTTATGGATAGGATAATAATTTCCCGTATCGCTGCGTATAGGACCTTAGGGATAAGGTCGGATAGTCGTCCAAATACGTTGCTAAATTAGGAAATTTTCCTAATTTGAATATTTAAAAATATCGCGGATATATCGAACATTATCCTAAGATATCTAAATATCCACATGATATTCATGCAATATTCAAAACATTCAAATTAGGAAATTAGAATATTTTGAAAATTTAAGATAATGTTCAATTACCTAATTTGCAGATAATTCCAAGTTTGAACCATCTCGGGATGAGCTTGCGGATTGGGATCGGGACAAACGGCGACGGAACGGCAACACCAGCGACGTCGGGACGGCACTCACGCGCGATATCGACACGGCGTCTCCGGGAACGGCGGCGTCGGTGACAACGGCGGTGTGGGCGTCGAAGATGGCGAGGGCGATGACCGGCTGAACAACAACTTGGCGGGGCTCACGGCGAGAGGGATCGGCAGCAGCTTCGGAGGATGTCAGCGTTGTGATGAGGCGGGCTTCATACAAAACGCAACCAAGAGGAACAAACGGCGTTGGGGACGAATCAGAGAAGTAGCGGCAGACGTCGTTGGCTTCGTGAAGGGGCTGAAGCAGGGACAAGTCTTCTTCTTTGTGTGGTGTTCTACGTGTTCTGCATGGGGATCTTCAAGTCCAGTTAGACTTCAACGTGGACAACTCAACAATGAAGACTTGCTGATGCTTCGCTAGGGCTTCTGACTTTGCTGCATGGGAGAAGTGATTTTGCTCGAAAAATCAACACACAACGGTCACAAGTAGAGAGAGAAAAATCGGTGCGATGGTTACACCGGTAGAAAGAGAGAGAAAGAGAGAGAAGCTTCTCTTTCGGCGTTGCCTAAGCTTCTTCCAACTTCGTTGTGTGTTGAAGTCTCTCTCTCTCTCCTTTTCGTGCTCGTACTCCTCTCGGACGCACGGAATTGTCGCTAGAAACTTTAGCTCTATCGATACATAAAAGTTCTAACTGTATTGCCAGATCGATTGGGATTTTCGAAAATATCATATTGATTTCGAAATCCCGCTAGGCTCCGGCAACCTCGGCTGCGAGTCATATACGTCGCCGCGCATAAACCATGTTGTAAACGTACCCTACAGCGTCGTTAAAAATCTTAGACCGACGCTCCGCGACACATTTACCCAAATCTAATTTTAGCGCGACGAAGAGAAAAATCCTGAAACGGTCAGACTTCTTCTAACGTTCCGTCCGTCCAAGACGTTCCCCTCTTTGCCCCCTCCCCCTTCTTTGCTTTTTTTTTTTTTTACCGCAAACATTTTACCCGAAACGTAAAGCGTGTGCGGTGTCCACGCTGTGGTCCAATTCGTTGCAAAGGGCCAATCCAAGATGCGGGTTTCATGTCATTAACTTTGATTTTGGCACGAAAAGGACAGCGACGGCGACGCTTCTTCCTCTGACTCGTCCGCTCGTTCACCACCACCACCACCATCATCATCATTATTAGTTTTTTTATTTTATGCGATCTTTTCGTTGCGTCGAAAGTCTGATCCAGGAAGGCTTTCGAGCTGAGACGATTTAACACGCTTTTCTCTTTTTGAGGGGTGAAATTGAATATCGCGTTTTCGCCGCTTACCCTAACCGTTCGAGTAATTAAGTATTAAATAACGTCTTCATCTAATAGCTTAAATTTCTAGAATAACTGATCATGATCTCACAAAATTTAACATGGTATCGGAACAGGAGGTCCTGAGTTCAAATCTTTCTGTTCCTCCATTTGCTAATTAAATACAATCCGAATCGATTCGGTGTGTTACGTGGATTTAATTTCGCATCTTAAATTGCGCTTGTTTCATGGAAAATTGCTTATTTAGAAAATATTTTTCTGAAAATATTAATTTGCTTTGCTTAAAATAATAAGTCAATGGAAAACTTTTCATTATCAACATCAATTTATGTCTCGATATTTTCGTGGACGACGAAGATATCTTTCATTCATTCGTTCTGTAAAAAATACAAGCGATCATTTTAAGGAAAATATTTTTAAAATTACTTATTTTTCTCGAAACGAAGAGAGTTTTGTGATTAAAAAAAAGAAACCATGTTCTTTGACGCAGCATGGTCACCGGTTTTCTGTTCGCGCAAGCAAAATGGAAAGACGAAACGAAATTCACCGTCGGATCAATTGACCGCATGCTTCACGTGACATGGAGACCCTGATCGAGGTTTGTCTTTTTGGACACGTGCCACGTGACCGTTGCAATCAACACACACATCGCACGAAAAATCGGTACGATGGTTACACCGGTAGAGAGAGAAAGAGAGAGACTCAACACACAACGGTCACAAGTAGCATAGGCAACGCCTTCGAAAGCCGGGACGACTTCGATAAAGTCGCTATCCTGTTCGAAAGTAGGACTAATCTAACGGATACGGACACGACCCAGTTTGCATCGCCAGTGATGCCCTCAGACCAAGACCTTCTTTCCTTTCCATTCGCTCTTTTTCATTCGCACATTGAAAGAAACACTCTTCTCTCTCTCTCTATGCTTTTCACCGACCCCACACATACACTGTTGAGCCTCTCTCCCTCTTTCAAAATTTCAAAAAAGGCCTTCTCTTTTCCCATTTCCTGCTTTTCCTTTCTGCGTCCATGACTGTGAGCCGGCGACCCAAAACCCAACCCAACTTCTCTCTCTCTCTCTCTCGCACTCAATCCGAGAGGAGTGCGTGGTGGTGCAGGGACAACGTGGACTTCTTCAACTGTGCAAGGGATGTCACGGTAAGTGGGCAGCAACTCGCTGAGTCGGCTCGTTGGTCAGCAAGCGTGAAGAGAGGAAGTCAGCAGTATGGGCAGCCAATCAGAGAAGAAGCAGCGGTCGTTGTTGACGTTGAGGAAGCAGCAGCAACGAGGACCTTCGCTGGAAGTGTAGTAGTGCACAAAGAAGCAGCAACGGCAGCGACTGTGGTGCGGTGCAGAGGTGGCGCGGCGTCGTGGTGAGCAGCGGCGGTGGGGGGTGCGGCGCGCCGACCTCTCGCTCTGTCTCTCCCTCACTCTCTCTAGAATTTTTTGATCTGAAAATTGTGTCCTCCTCCAAAAAATCTGACCTAAAACATGTTTATATAACTCTAACCTAGGTCAATTAGATGGGCTCTATGTCATAATGGGCTTAGGCTTGGACTTAGGTTCTAATTAACATTTAAATGGGCTGAATTAACTTAGGCTTTAAATTAATTAAGTTCAACAGACTAAATCAAGCTCAAATTAAAACAACCGAGCCCGTTCGTCTATGTAATTCCCGGCTCTTGCATTCCGAATGTGCCGAGTCTTGTTCGATGAAATTTAAACTCGTTCGCTATCATCAATCCGATGCAAAATGCAATTAAATTAAAATGAACCTAAACTATATGTTATGCAATTTAAATATTTTTGTTTAGGGGTTAAAAATTTAATCCCTAATTTTTTATGCAAATTACACTAAATATTCGGTAAAATTTAGGTGTCAACATCCACTAAGATTAAAACAATCTTTAATTTAAACTAGGAAATATGCTACTCTAAATCCCAATTTAAATCAAATAATTATCTTATTCTTTTGGATATATTTAAGATTCCCTAAGCATACAAAACTTCTAATTGAAATCCTAACTAACATATTTTTGGATTTTCTTTATTTAACAAAAAATCAAACGACACCATATCACAAAATATTACCGACATCCATTTAAATTTAGAAACAATAGATTGACAAATCGTATCCCGGGCATGAGGATCGGATTCGCCAATTTTTTTACGCAATCGTGAATCATATCTCGGACGGGAGATTGGATTGACGATTTTTCGTGTAATTGCGAGTCATATTTCGGGCATGAAATCGGACTGTCGATCATATACACGTTGTGAAATTAGTAATAATTCCTAATTTATGGACCATTCGGGGACGTAATGGATACGATAATATCATTCAAAGATTCACATAAAATTGTAATATTTCAAACAAAAAAGCAATATACTCGAAAATCAAATTAAATGAGATTTTTACCTAATTTGAATATTTGCTTTTCAAGTTTGGACCGGCGGCGGATCGGGATGGTGACCGACGGACGTGGCGGTTGTGGCAATGACGACGGGATGATGGCCGACGGTGGGTCTCACGACAGTAGGGATGCTCCCGGTGGATCACAGGCTTTGGAATTCTCAGCACTGCTCATGGTACGGAGGTGCTTTTGGACTCATGGCAATGAACCACGGTATGGATGAAAAGACCAGAACAGAATCAGTCGCGGTGGAACCTGCAAGAAAGGAATTAAACACGGTGAAGCTTTGCGGGGCAGTTGGACTGAATCGCGGCAGCAAGCAGACTAGCGTTGTTTGAGTTTGCGCTGGAGGTTGCTGCGTTCGTGATCGAAGCTTGCTGGTCGCAGCAAGAACACTATGAGAAACTCGTTAATCGTGGACTGGAACGCTGGTTGCTCGTAATGCAGGGGCTGGACGCGACGTCAGAAAGTGGTGTATCCGATTGGGATATTGTTAATCTCACTCGGGGGGTAAACCATGGTTGTTTCAAGGTAGTCCCCGGGCAAGACCGACTGAAAACCTCCTTTTCCTCTTTGAGTATTGAGTGATCAGCACTTGGACTTCGTGGCGACCGAAAACCCAACGAGGACTTCACGTCAAAGCTACTTGATTTGATGAGTTGAGGCACCGCTGTCAAACGCCAGGGAATAAACATGGAAGGGAGGCTGAGAGCTTCCCTGTTTCTCTCCAGTTCAACCTTCTCGTTCTCCTCTCTATTTTTTTTGTCTCACTTTCTTCTGTCCGTGTCTTTCAATATGCCGCCCTTTTTATATGTAAAACAAAACAGAGCCCCCAAGGAAAGAACGTGATGCAACTTCCAATTGTGGACGCATTGAAATATATATTTTTATTCTTTTCCTTCTTTTGTTATTTTTTGACGCGTGAAGCTCCTTGACAGTATACTCTTTCTTGTTTTGAGAAAGATATATTGCTCAAATAATATACGCCCACACGTGAAAATTTCTTTCCGACAAAATCTTGCTTGTTCCATAAATATCGAAAAAATAAAGCCTATGAAATCATGGACATTGTTAGCAAACCATGAAAAATATTTCTGCACAAGTGCCCAACCAAAAATATATTGATCAAGAATCATGCATATATTCCAAAAATTCTTCATATCCGGCGTGTGATAATTCCACCAATAATAATGAACAAGTTTGGTGAAAATCTTTATTCGTGGGCTTTTAACATAGCCCATTCGCCGTTGATTTAATGCAAATGCAACTATGTGAGCCTATTCCTATACATGCTCCTAAAATCTATATGCAGTTCAATTATTATTTTCGCTAGGTGTCGGGATTGACCCCTAATATTTTTGGGGATTAATCACTAAATTGTTAGTCAAAATTTAGGTGTCAACATTATTCTTAAATGATTATTGGGTGTATGGACGGTGAGTCCAGCCTCACAATCTATTCTGAACCCAGACTTTAATGCACCCCGTAGCTTCAACAGAAAATAAAAACACCCAGAAAATGCCTATACCGTTGAAGCAGCAATCTCGGTGCGCCAAACAACAAGTGGAACGTTCAGCTCAGAAAACAGACTATTGGATTCACCAGTCCATAACAAGGTCGTGTTACCCAAGTCACCACCGTGCTGAACCAGGCGAACCAGCACGCTTCATGACCTTCCTTAAGGATGCAATATTGCAAAACACGGTGGTCAGGGATAGACGATGTATTGTACAAGGAAGTCTACATCGACTGCAGGAAGAAAATGGAGTTTGATTGGCATTTAAGAGGGAGAGGGAGAGCAGGACCGATGGAAACCGAGCTCTATGGAATAATGGGAACTTAAGGCAGAATTACTCCATGGTGTCTTCTTTCATATCACAGTAATTACACCATAAGGTACATAGTAGTACCACTGAGCTCTACTTATTACACATCATTAAATCTAATTGCGGCTATGCTATCTACAAAAGTCATACTGCTACTCTAGCCGCCACAGTGATAATAGTCATGCACAATATACAATCTCTAGCGTATTGGCAGACTCTGAACACCTAGCTTTGCAAGACATCTTAGACTGCAGACAATTTTGACTCCTCGTCCGGGTGAAGTTTTAGCGTTTGCTCACAGTTTCCCATTTCCAAGCTGACGCATTCTTTGAATACGCTTCCAGTAGGTTTTCATCCACTGGAGACTTAGCCTTACCCCGCTTTTCCTTCATTTTATCGAATTTCATTTTCAATTCCTTCAACTTCTTCTCTTTTATCTTGATCTCCTCAGAAAGATCCACGATCTCTTTATCTGTTTTTGCCAAGAAGTTGTTCCTATCCTGGAGGTTGTAATGAGCACGCACGACGACTTTCAACCGATCAATGGCAAACTGGATCTTGAACTTTGACAGATGTATGAAGATAATATTCTTCCACCAGTTGTATAGCAAACTCTCTGAGACATCGGTCATTTTAGTACTGGCCATGCTGTATATGGTGCCGCACAACATGATGAAGACCAAGTTCTTTGCATTTGAACTTATTGTGGCTTCTGCGCTCACATCTCCATAATTTGCGAACACCACTTTTAAAACAGGAGCCAGCTTCTGGGTCACCTCGTACTCTGCCATCTCCACAACCCTGTCATTTTCAGATGCCACTGCAAGCGAACTAGAGTGTTCGATGCCAGCTTGAAGCTTATTTCTGAATTCCAAGAAAGCCTCGTCCAGAAAGGGTGAATTTGAATTGCTAAAGCTAACCTCAACATTCTTTCGCCAGGCTAGCACTCTAATAATTTCTACCACTCTCTTTTTGGAGACATCCTCCAATTCTGATTTTTCCTTCTTGTTAAAAGATTTAACCAAATCTCTGAATCTTTTAACATGCTCTTTCGCCTCAGTTTCGATGTTTACTTCTTCCTCACCATCTTGCGCTTTTGTAGGAATGATCTTCAACTCCATCCCTTGACGCTTCACCTTCAGTGAAAAACATTACAACACTAATTGTCCACAATAGGATGGTGACATAGAATGCATTAAGGGACTACCAAACCTACAAAAAGGAAATGGATCCCCATTCATGAAAGAAATATTGATCCAATGACTGGTACACGTTTAGCTTTACCAACAAGCATTGACAATAGGCAGTGCGTAATGGAGAGTGCCTTTTTGCCCTGCAACCTGGACTCTGTATTCCATTGAAAAAAAAATGCTTCTTCCCCAGAGACATGTATATTCAAAATTCATAGAGGCCTATCTAGTCCCATGTTACTGAGGAACGACTAGTATGATTCAGATACCATTGTAACTACAAACGTCATACAAATTGGCAAAGCAAAAACCAGGTTTAACAAGATCATCAGGCAACGTGTGGGAGATAAAAGTGGCAAATCCAAGAGGTCCTCAAGGACGGTGATACTGATTCCGTGCCTTCCTTCTTCTTCGAATCAATCAAGTGCCCTTCATTTTCATGAGATGATGTGACATAATTTGATGATGCTGACAACCCCCATGGATTTTGTTTGACAGCCGACACAAGCAATGGGATAATCCCAAAAGTAAGAGATAAACAAAATTAGGATAAGTATACTGAAAGCCCTATGTCATGAAAGTGCAATTGAATTTTAAAACTTTCAAAAAATGTAATAAAACTTGTCATAAAAGTATAATTGAGTTCTAAACTTTTAAAATGTGCAATTAAATCCTAAAACTTATCAAATTAGTGCAATCAAGTCATTTCATTAATTTCATCCCGGAAAATGCCATCAAATTTTACAATTTGATTGCACCAATTTAATCGTACTTTTTTGAAATTTTAAAACTCAATTGCACTTTTGTGACAAGTTTTAAAACTTGATTGCACTTTTTTAAAATTTAAAACCCAATTGTACTTTTGTGACGAGTTTTAAGATTTTCGGTATCCTTATCCCAAAGAAAAACAAAACAACAAGACTTCTAATATACATGAATAAATCAGGACAATTCAGAAGGTATAGAATTCTTTAAAAGCTAGAGCAAACACGACAGAGTAATCCGATTAGTATGCCGGACGTTGCATATATACATACCTCTGACATTAAGCATTTCTCATGAGCAATGTACTCGCAATCGTTGCAATAGAAAACCGGGATCTCAGCCCCGATTTCCTCTTCACAAACATTACAGTAATAGAAGTCATCATCCTCCTGCTTCATCCAAGCCCTGTGCTCAAGTCGGTCCTGGCGGCACAAAAACCAGTGGTTGAACTGGCACCAGAAGCGCCCGCACTGCAAGTCCACGGCGAAATGGCAGTCCACCTCCAGGCAGCACAGGTAGGACGGTCGGCAAGGCTGGCGGCGCTCACTGCACCGACGAGGCTCGACTTCCTCCGGCCATACCTTCTCCGACACAGGACCGCAGGTTCATTCGAAAATCAAATTGAATGGGGAAGGCGAAGCGAATCGGCGTTGGATTTGGGGCCTCTCCTTACCTGGTCGAAGAAATGGAGGAGGTGACGGTGACTGCGGAGGTTGATCAGGGGGAGGGGGAAGGCGCAGCGAACGTCGATGGCGAAGCGGCAGGCCGCGTCGCGGCAGACGAACTGGAAGCCGGTGCGCTGAGCGAGGCAGGCGGCGCAGGTGAAGAGGTCGGGGTGGGGATCGAGCGCGAGGGGGTGGGGAGGGTGGCTGGGGTGCGACACCTCCTGAGGGAGGTGGAGGCAGGCGTAGTCGATGAAGAATTTGCACTCCTTGCATCCGTAGGTCATGCCGGTGCACATGGCGTCGCAGGCCGCGCACTGCTCGTGATCGTAGTCGGCCTTAGCGCAAATCACCAGCGCGTGGTCCGGGTGGCAATTGTGGTACACCATGGCCGACGGCGACGGCGACGGCGACGGATGTGCGTGCCGGAAGATGGGTCTTGTGTTTGAGAGAGAGTCCCAGCGAGTTCCTCTGGCTCACTCGATGATAACGAATGACTCGAGCTCCTCGAATGGCGACCGGCGCAAATACTCATCTCCACGGACGCCCTTGCCCTTTTTAAAAATAAATAAATAAATAAAGACTTGAAGTGTGACCGATTTCAACACAGCCACAAATGTAAAAATCCAAACTTTAGAAACATTCAACAGAAAAGATAAATCGAGCAAAAGGCAATATTAAATTGGAAGGGAAGATTATTCAAAACAATCTTAAATTCATTGTATTTTTATCAATTAAGTCATAAATCTTTTAATTGTGTCAATTAAATCTTAAATTATTTCACGTTTTGTCAATTAAGTACATCTGGTCAATTTTGATAAAAAATTACCGACGTGGACGCCGGCCGTGTGTGACGTGGACAATTTTTAATATATTTTTAATGTTTTTTTGAATAATTTATTAGTTTTTTATTTTTCCTTTTTCTTCCTTCTTTACTTCTTTTCTTTTCTTTTCTTTTCTTTTTTTTTTCCTTTTCCCTTTTTCCCTCAGTCGACCATCGTTGGGAGTTGGTGAGGGCAGCCCTCGGTCGCTGGCCAATGGTGGGAAAAAAGAAAAGAAAAATAAAAAATTATTAAATAATTCAAATAATTATCGAAATATCATTGAAAATTATCAACGTCAATGTCGATTATGCCACGTAGGACGGCCAACCGGCGTCCACGTTAGCGATTTTTTATCAAAATTGGCATGATGGACTCAATTGATAAAATCTGAAAATGTGCAGGATTCAATTAGAACAGTTAAAAGATTTATGACTGAATTGACAAAAATATAATAGGTTTAGAACTTTTTGGATAATTTTCCCTAAATCGAAAAAAAGCAAACTAAACAACACTTAAACTAAATGAAATTTATAATGTTAAATATCAAGCATAGCATCCATAAAACTAAAATTTAGCACTGTCACATATAAAAGATTTCACATGAAATTAATTGATTAATTATGAAATATTACATGAAAAGAGAAAATTCATTAAAAATAAAATCATATTACATAAAAAAAGAAATTTCACATAAATACGGATTAAAAATTATAATCTAATGAAAAAAAAGCCAGATTCAGCTTGGCTCAATTATAATACAGTTATAAACGATCTCGAGCCCAATCATGGGGTTATACCTTCTAATTTTGAAGATGTTTGGGTTGATAATAATAATAATGTAAGCTCAATTAGACTCGCGGGCGTCTTGATCCGAGTATTCACTAGCTTAAGGTTCAAGCTCAAATTAGAAATCTAATGAGTCAATCACACGTAATTATCAAATTGAGTGCAAGCTACTCTTGAATGGCTTGAGTCGGTTTTATCCCTGTGATTGTAAATTTACAGGAGACGGAGGCTCCACGAATCATGCAGGGTTTGAGAACCAATTTGGCTTTGGATCGTCAGGACGAAGTCTTCCGAGCTCACTTTGCTCGGCGAGCAGAGGAAATTCAGAACCACAGCCTGAAAGAGTTGGAAGATCAAATCGGATCCTTGAAGAGTCAGGCAGCAAAAGCCGAAGAAGGACCGTTGTGATGCTCATGCTCTCGCGTGCGCATGCAACGACTTTCTGTTTGGTATTGTTGTTAGAGACAATATAAGATAGGAGGATTTGTACTATTGGGTCGTGATATGGTATGGTGAAATTTAATGCACCGCATTTTAATTTGTCGCTCCTACGTACAACTCGTCTGATTTGCGTCAATTATTTGCCGTTCTTATAATATAATTGTCGGTTTCCAATAGATCTCTAGTTTCAAGTGAACTAGAGATCATCAAAGACGCAGTTATCCGCTCAAGGATTCCTCGCAAGTCACTCCTCCATTCAAAAGCAAGCATGATAAGTAGCCAAAAATGATATAAGCAACACCCAAATCATCATTGCCCTCATCAATTCCACCACACAACAAGCAACACGAGGTTGCAGACATATCATCGCGCAACACGATGAAGGGCACAAAGTGCGGAACTGCGAAGATCGAGCACGCGTGAGCGATCAAGAAGATAGCGGTGGCCTCTTGTTGGTGCGAGACAGGTCCCAAGAACTTCCAAAGTGAAGCTGTAGATCAGTGAAACAGGTGGAGTTTGTTAGAAATATTAAAATTGTTTTTGGCATAATTCTCAAAAACTAGAACATGGGAATTGCTTCAGTGTTGAAGTCGGTTGTATTTCCACGAGGAGTAGAGGTATTGAAGTTTGACAAGAAGATGTCCGGCTGGTATCTTGAAGACTTCAAGAAGCCACACGTGGAGCTCCTGCTTCTCTTCACCGACTCCAACATTAATGGCAAAGAGGATAGCTTGCATTAGCTGGAACAATTTTTGCCGACTTCACTTGGCGGTGGAGTCTTTTATATATATGGTCACTTGGTAGAGTCGTAGTAGATAGAGAGACAGAGTTAAGCTTGAGAGAAAAACTTGTAAGAGAGGGACCCTTAGTGTGTGCTCTGCAAGTTGTAAGCCTACGCAAGGCATTTTAAATATTATTCTCTCCCCTTTGTGTGTGTTCTCCCGCCATCAAACTTTCAAAATTTCTTTATATCCTTTTGGTTCCAACAATTTGTATTAGAGCTAGCAATGGCATCCACCAGTTCCGTTCAATTGCAACTTTCAAAATTGAACGGAAGGAATTTCAATAACTAGTCTGTCAGATGAAGTTTTTTTCAAATCGTAAGATTTGTGGAACCTGGTGGAGATCAGCTACACCGAAGTAGCTGATGCTAAAGCGTTCAATGCTTTGACAAAGGAGGAGAAAGATTCGTTGGTGGAATCCCAAAAGAAAGATCAAAAAGCATTGTATGCGATCTTTTAAGCTATGGAGGAGACGATATTTGAAAAAATATCGAGCGTGGAAACCGCGAAAGCAACATGATATTTTGTAAAAATCCTATAAAGGCGATGATCGTGTTAGGCGGGTGCGGCCTCAAACACTTCGAGGAGATTTCGAGTCTTTATACATGAATGACTCTGAATCTATCTTGTTGTACTTTGATTGTGTGCAAACCATCGTTAACCAACTGAAGGTTAATGGTGAAGAACTCCCAAATGTTCAAGTTGTAGAAAAAATCTTAAGGTCTTTGACCGAACTACGTTGTTGTGGCAATCGAAGAAGGCCAAGATATATCAACCTTGATGTTGGAGCAGTTGATGGGTTCACTATGCTCGTATGAGCAAAGAATGAATCAGAAGGCCATTGGTTCGAATCCCAAGCAAGCATTACAGAGTTGGGTTGCTCACTCAAATTGAGGAGGCCAGAATGGGTATATTTCTTGAGAGAGAAATCCAAAGTTTTTGGTAAATTTAAAGAATTCAAAGTCTATGTTGAGAAACATAGTGGTTTTAATTTGAAGATGTTGAGATCAGATAGAGGTGGAGAATTTACTTACAATGAATTTGACAAATACTGTAAATTCATGGAGTGAAACATCAGTTGACGACTAGCTATACTCCTCAACAAAATGGTATAGTAGAAAGAAAGAATAGAACGATTTTTGAAATGGCAAGAAGTATGTTAAAGGCTAAAGATTTACCAAAGAAGTTTTGGACAAAAGCTCTTGCTTGCGATGTATTTGTGCTAAACAAGTGTCCAACAAGGAGTGTTCTTGGAAGAACCCCAGGAGAGGCTTGTAGCGGCAACAAACTAGATGTTTCATTCCTACGAGTATGTGGATACGTGGCATATCCCCATATACTAGACGAACGAAGAAAAAAGTTGGATGACAAAAGCCGTAAGTATATTTTTATCGGCTACAGTGATGTGACTAAGGGTCATAGGCTATATAATCCAATCACAGAGAAGGTAATTATCAGCAGGGATATCCAATTTTTTGAAGATAAAGCCTGGAACTAGAACCAAAAGGGTGACCCTAAAAGTATTACTATTGAAGATGAACCATTAGTGGGAGAGTCAGAAAAGCCTTCAACTGAACATGCATCATCTTCGCCTAGTAGTTCATCTTCATCAACAACAGTTTTAGAATTGTCGATTTGTCATTTGCAACGATCGTGATAAATACCAGTAAAATTCAAAGATTATGTGGTCACAAGAGATTATGATAATGATAGTGATAGTGACATAATCACTGGTGAAACAATGGTAAATTTTTGTTTATTTGCAGAATGTGATCTCGTATCCTATGATGATGCAGCTGCAAATGAAAAGTGGATCCAAGCAATGGATGAAGAAATCCACTCTATTGAAAAGAATGACACATGGGTGCTAACTTCTTTACCACCCGATAAGAAGCCCATTGGAGTCAAGTGGGTGTACAAGATGAAGTACAAACCCGATGATTAGGTGGACCGTTATAAAGCCAGACTGGTCGTGAAATGTTATAAGCAAAAGCTAGGTATTGATTTGTTTTTAAGTATTGGCACCTGTGGCGCAAATGGATACCATTCGGATTATCTTAGCACTCGCAGCTCAGAACCGTTGGAAGATCCATCAAATGGATGTGAAACCAGCATTTTTCAATGGGTTCCTTGATGAGGAAGTATACATGGAGTAATCACAAGGTTATGAGAAGAAAGGGCATGAAAATCAAGTTTACAAATTGAAGAGAGCATTGTATGGGCTAAAACAGGCACTTCGAGCTTGGTACACGAGGATTGATGCATACCTGTTGGAGCATGGATTTCAAAAGTGCCCATATGAACATACATTGTATATCAAGTCAAATACTAACGATGATATTATAATTATATGCCTTAATGACTTGATATTTACAGGAAGCTATGAAAAGATGTTTACTGAATTCAGGGAGGCCATGACTAGCTAGTTCAAGATGACAGATTTGGGATTGATGTCATACTTTCTAGGCCTTGAAGTGAAGCAGATAGATGATGGCATATTTATTTCACAGCAAAAATATGCTAATGATATTTTGAAGTGACTCAATGTGGAATCGCTCAAATCAATTTGGACTCCCATAGCAAAATGGTTGGAGCTGAAGAAAGAAGGAACCGGCGAACTAGTAAATCTCACTTATTTTAAAAGTATTGTTGGCAGTTTAAGCTATTTGACTTCCACTAGGCCAGATATTATTTATGGCATGAAAATATTAGTCGCTTCATGAAAAAACATACCAATCACATTTGCAGGCAACAAAAAGAATTCTATGGTATGTCAGTGGAACTTGTAATCATGGAAATTTATATTCTTACACTGATAATTTTAATTTAGTGGGGTATATAGATAGTGATTGGGCAAGAGATACTAAAACGCGGAAGAGTACTTCCGGATATGCGTTCTTTCTTGGATCGGGAGTAATTTATTGGTCCTCGAAAAAATAAGTTATTGCGCTCTCGACAGCTGAAGTAGAATATATGCAGTAGCTTCAGCGCATGTCAAGGAATATGGCTTTGTGGGATGCTTTGTGAACTGATACAAGACCAGAAAAGGTCATACTAAATTGATATGTGCTAACAAGTCGGCAATTACATTAGCCAAGAATCCTGTTTTTCATGGCAGGAGCAAATACATAGACATCAAGTATCATTATATTCGTGAACTGGTTAAAGATGGTGAAATTGAACTTGATTTCTATAGATCCGAGGATCAGATTGCAAATACCTTGACGAAACCATTGAAGGCGAATTTGTTCGAGAAATTGAAGACGATGCTTGCTGCCGTTAATTTTCAAAATCAATTTTAAGGAAGGCTATTAGAAATATTAAAATTGTTTTTGGCATAATTCTCAAAAACTAGACCATGGGAATTGCTTAACTGTTGAAGTCGGTTGTATTTCCACGAGGAGTAGAGGTATTGAAGTTTGACAAGACGACGTCCAGCTGGTATCTTGAAGACTTCAAGAAGCCACACGTGGAGCTCCTACTTCTCTTCACCGACTCCAACATTAATGGCAACGAGGACAGCTTGCATTAGCTGGAACATTTTTTGCCGACTTCACTTGTCGGTGGAGTCTTTTATATATATGTTCACTAGGTAAAATCGTAGTAGATAGAGAGACAGGCTAAGCTTTAGAGAAAAACTTGTAAGAGAGGGACTCTTAGTGTGTGTTCTACAAGTTATAAGCCTACGTAAGGCATTTTGAATATTGTTCTCTCCCCTTTGTGTATTTATGTTCTCTCGTCACCAAACTTTCAGAATTTCTCTATATCTTTTGGTTCCAACAGAGTTTGTCCATTGGTGAGGAAAAATCTCCCTTGAGACACGCAATCAGCTTGCTTTGCTTCTTCAACTTCACCAATTGCTCTCTCTCTCCAAAAACTTCTCGAGCGAGTGAGAGAGAGAGAGGGGGAGAGTTGTGTCATTTTGCTGGTCGGTGGTATGATGATGCGACAGGTCTCATTGTAAGGGAAGGGGTCAAGTGAATCCCACCGTGAGATTGAAAAATTAT
Organism: Syzygium aqueum; assembly: GCA_031216185.1. Classification (NCBI taxonomy): domain Eukaryota; kingdom Viridiplantae; phylum Streptophyta; class Magnoliopsida; order Myrtales; family Myrtaceae; genus Syzygium; species Syzygium aqueum. The sequence goes on along the minus strand of CM062235.1, from coordinate 3,626,376 downwards.
TTTGGGAAGAAGAATATTAGAAGTGCCAAAATTATGTACGGCGCTCACTTTAATGCCAAAATTTTTTTTCTGATCACTTAAGTGCCAACTCCAATTACGGTCGCCTGGAAATTTGACGTGGCCATTTTTTATCAATTTTTCTGTCTCATGTGGCTCGCCGGCGTGTTCAGTCAACATTAATTATCCCAAACGACGTTGTTTATGTGTTTGCCCCAAATATAAACCCTAAGTTTTATTTGCAAACAAAATTAGGCCAAATGAGGGTTTTTGTCCAAATTAGGTTTTTTTCTTCACTCTGCAAAAGATTGAAGAAGATGAAAAAGGTGGACGATGATGAGTTGCTGATGATGAAGATAAGGAAGGTAATGAAGACCGTGCTTCAATCGTGACAATTGAAGCTAGCAACGAAGGGGAGAGAAGCTATGTTGCTGCCGTCCTTGTAGCCGAGTGCTCTCACTTGCCTCTACCCTGAAAATCCTCATATCTGAAATCTTAAACCATTTAGTACAAGATATCCCAACTCGCACGCCAAATTGAGCACGAAGCCGAAGCTTACCTCGACAAAGATAACATTTTCAAGTTCGTCCGTACACTAGACTGGTCGGACGATGAAGGGGAACAAGTGATGGTCTTGATCGAGCTCAAGGAAAGACCATCCCAAGGCTTCGACAGAGTTTCCCTAGACCTGATCTTGAAAGCCAAGGGGTTTCAGTTTCTTGAATCGATACTCTGCAACAACACTTGTTCAAGAACCATAAGAGAGCAAGCGGCTCAAGTGACAGTAGCTCTTATTCAATTCAATCGGAACACGTTCGTGTGGTTGGTGCTGATGGGTTCAACTCTCGAAGTGTTGATTTCGATGGGCTCGTGCTGTTCCATTGAAGTGCTCACTTTGCCGATGGCACTGGTGCGAAGCCCTTTGATCAACGAGATCGAATCTCTCACTGTGTGCGAGTTGGGATATCACGTCGAAGCCATTGACGTCAAATATCGCTAAGAATCCAAGATCTTGGCGGCTTCCTCAAGCTGATCTCTCTCTCTCTTCTTGGCTTCGATTCGGCTCATGCGTTTTGAGTTTCTCAACTTCAGTCTCCTCCTTTCTTTTGCTCCTCTCTTTTTCCTTCTCTGCAAATTTTCCCAAAAAATGGGAGATGTATTGAACTATTCTTTCTCAATCATCTTGGTTAGTTTCTCTCTCTTCAATTTGTCCACACTGAACTCATTTTTAATATAAAAATTGCACATCAGATTATATATTTAATTATAAAAGCCACGTATTTTTTTCTGGAGGCACTTAAGTTATCATTTTTCTCTGATTTGACACTTAATTGATCTGGCGAAAACTATTTGGCATTAAAGTGGATGCCGTACACAACTTTTGGCACTTTTAATGTTCTCCCGATTATTTTGTGAGGAATTATGAGGCTAAACATTGTGTTAGTTATTTGATATAATTGAAGGCTGGGAAACATTGAGAGTATTTGAGTTAATCAAGTGTGATTGTACTATTTATTGTATCGTTTAATTTATAATGAAACTATTTGCTATTCTTCCCGTAGATGTAGGTCACTCTAACAAATCAACATAAATATAAAGTCCGATTTATTTATTTATTCTGTTTATTTTATTATTCGATTGCTTGTTTTCATAACATATCATGTGAACTGTATTTAAATAGTTTCTTCGGTGGAAAAGCAAACTATTTCACCTGATTCAAAGAAGTATGTACCACGACGAGCACACAGCTACTATGAGCTAAAAAGTCACGTTCTGCACAATAATAAACGAGGTTCGACCGGCTTCGCTCTGTCTCATCGGTGTCACTGTAGAATTCTACAAACCCAACATCTTGGGCACAGAGGTAGGGAAAGTCAAATGATGCAGTGACGCCAATGTTTGGTTGAATGTGGGATGGACGGGTGTCAATGTATGTGGGAGGTTAAAATCATAGGCCACACAACACAATGCAAGGGCTGTGCATTAAAAGGCCGAATTATATTTCACATATGGCCGGACGTAGCTTTCAAAGAAGCAAAGGAGGTGTTCATGGCCTTCATATTTCACAAAAGATACAAGTGACACACAACGCAAGTCTAGGTCAAATTGCAGTTTGTCCAATGGTAGGTGAAGGACCTCCAAGTATTTGCACAAGCATAGCAATTGAAGTCTTCCATTCATTAGGCGCCTCAACCAATAGCGCAAGAGGGTGTCCCGGGTGAAAGGAATGTTGAATCTCCCTCGACAACTCTGCGTATTTCTTGTGAATGCGGAATTCGCATCTAACACAAACATAGGTCAGAGCAACACACCTTTCCTCAAAACTTACACATCGCTATATGCCTTCTTGATCTTTCTCTATCATGATAAGTATATGTACATGGTTAAAGTATAGGAACCGCTTGCAGGTATCTAGTACTTTCATGGACAATGGAGCACATTAAGTAGGTAAAGCCACAACAATTCTTGTAATAGATATCGAAAATATATCCCAAGTTTGAGCTTGAAAAGAAAATTTTCATAATTCAAGGAGGTTTTCTATTTTTGATAGATTTTCTAGTTGAATGGTTTCCTAGTTAGAGACAGTTTTCTATTTTGGATCCCATTCTGCCAATATATAAGAAGGGGCCTAATATCCTAATAGACCTCCAACTTTAGCTTTTATCCCAATTTTACTTTTTATTTTGTAAAAATCCTTCAACTTTATGTCTAATCCCAATTTTACCATAAACTTGTTTGTATCCCATAAAAAACCCTCAATTTTAGGTCATGTTCCAATTTTACCCTAAACTTTTTTTTGTTCTACGAAAAACTCTTAACTTTGGTTTTATCTCAATTTTACCGTCCTATCCCAATTTTCCCTTAAAATTTTTACAATTTCATAAAAAACCATGAATTTTTGCTTGAGTCACAAATCTACCATCATTAACCCTCCGTCCAAATTTCTCGTTGATAACCGAGATATAGAAAACTCCCAAGCACAAGCTGTTCAATCATCCTGAGCGAGAGCTCTCCGACCAAGCACGAACTACTTAAGCATCCCAAGCACGAGCTTTTTGACCGTGAGAGATGGAACATTCCTAAGCACAAAAGATTGACGAGCGCAAAATCACTAAGGGAGATTTGTACTGAGGGTTAATAGTGGTCAGATTTGGGACTCAAGTAAAAATTGGTGTTATTTTATGAGACAAAAAAATTAGAGTGAAATTGAAATTGGACCTAAAGTTGGGATTTTTTTAGACAAAAAAAAAGTTTAGGGTAGAATTAATACTAGACCTAAAGTTTAGGATTTTTTATAAGACGAAAAAACTTTAGTGTGGAATTGGGACTAGACCTAAAGTTGGGGGTTTTTTATGAAATAAAAAAAAGTTTATGATAGAATTGGGACATGGGCTAAAGTTGGAGGCTTTTTATAAGGCAAAAGGTAAAATTGAGACAAAGTTGGAGGTTTTTTAGGGTATTAGGCCACATAAGAAGTGGATGTTCATTCGGACGAGTATTAGAGAGGAACTTATATTTGTGAATTACATGTAAGTATTTGAAGCCATGAAAATTGTAGGGCTCAACATTTTATGAGTTACTATGTGTAATTAAAAACTTGAGAATACTAAGAGTATTTGAGTTACTTGAATATGGTTATAAACTTTTTCGTATCGCTTGATTTACAATGGAATTCTTTATTGCTCTCCTTGAGACGTATGTCACTTGACTAAACCACTCTTGTTCTGCTGATTTCGTTGTTCAATTGCTTGCTTTCGCAACAATTAATATCGGAGCTAGGCATGGCTAAGTTAAAGTGAATCGATGGCAACAGAAAAAGGAAAAGTGAATATCGACAGATTTGATAGGAAGGATTTTAGTTTCTGGAAGATGCAAATTGAGGAATTAGCACTTGCCCCTGTTTAGGGAGAAACCAGAGTTGATGAAACAAAATGAATAGGAATTGTTGGATAGACAAGCGTTGGGTGTTATTCAACTGACATTGGCTCATAACGTTGCGTTTAACATTGTGAAAGAGAAGACTACTGCAAGTTTGATAAAAGCCCTATCGGACATGTACAAGAAGCCCTCTACAATCAACAAGGTCTACTTGATGCGACGTTTATTTAACTTAAAGATGGGAGAAGATATGTCAGTTGTTGATCATATCAATGAATTCAATATGATCGTTAGTCAATTGAATTCAGTTGATATTGACTTTGAAGATGAGAAACATTATTTGATTCTATTATCCTCATTGCTTGGTAGTTGGAATACTACTATCACTAAGGTTAGTAATTCCTTTGGGTCAACAAACCTCACGTTTGATGAGGTTAGTGATTTGATTCGGAGTGAGGATATCCGTAAAAGAGAATCTGGTCAACTTGTGTCTACTACTTTAGTAGGTGAAAGTAGAGGAAGAACTAGTACGTGTATTAGCAGAAGTAGTATAAACTTGAATAGACGTAGTTAGTTTAAGACTAGTGGTGTTGTCTGTTGAAGCTGTGGCAAGAGGGGGCATTAAGAAGGGATTGCCTTAAGCTGAAGAACGGGAAGCGTAAGTGATGTGGACATCGAACCTTATCGAGGAGGAGGTGCTAGGGACCCGTTATTCTATCCGCCAGGCCCGATCACTCGAGCAAGAGCGAAGGAATTCAAACAAGCTGTCGGTATCATGGTTCAAGATATTTGGAACGGAGACAATTTGGATTCGAAATTTGAAGATTCTGAAGCTCCTTGGCGCAACATGATTACTCTTGGTCCAGCGAATTCCGAAGGAGCTTAGAATTGACGAACTCCAAATTGGCTCAAATCTGGATGGATGCTTGGAAATGAACCACTGATCAATATTCACTACTTTAGTAGTGATTGATGATGTTTTTTAGCGATTTGGAGTCGTCTAGATGAACTTTTAGGCCTTTTTTTTTCTATTTTTGGAAGAAATTTTTAGTAATTAAGGTCATTTTTGTAATTTTAATCCTAGTAGGATTAGGATTAGGGTTAGCACCTTATATAATGTTGCTTATAGATTTCTAAGAGGAGGCAGAATTTTATATAGAGAAGTTTTTTTCTTAAGTTCTCTTGTGAACCAGATCTTATCAAGGTTTTCTTGTGGCGATCGAATTCAACTTATCGAGCAAAATCGTGAATTCTCTTGTTCGTGGCGTTATAGCGTGGATTGGTTGACACAGGTTCGTCAACAGGTCGCGTTCATACCGAGATTACCAATCACAGGTTCAATTGGGAGTCGAGGTCAGCAATTCGTAACTCACAGATCTTCGTAGAACGATCATCTTCCGCACATATTCATATCATTTGGTATCAGAGCTGGTTCTATAAGGTCTAGTTATCCTACTTTTACTGCTTTTCATTCATCAATCTAGGGTTTATAGAATTAGGATTTTGTTATTAATTGAATTAGGGTTCTGAATTTGTTCTTGCTATGATTTCAATTTTGATTTAGGGTTTTCGGTCCTAGTTGTTTTTTTTATATTGTACTTGAGTTCGTCAAAAAAAGGCAAAAAAAAAACAAAAAAAGCAAAAAAAAAAAAGAGCAAAAAAAGCAAAAAAAAAGTGCAAAAAAAAAAGCAAAGAAAAAAAAATTCAAGAGGACGACTCATTTTTTTTTTCTTTTCATTGATAGTTAGACTGAATAGAAAAAAAAATTTAGTAGCAGAAATTGAATATGAATCCAAATCTCGCAAAAATTTGCTGAATTGCTAAGTTGAGCGGTATATTGCTGAATTTGATCTTGCTTGGTGGTTTATCGATTGTTATGAGGATCTTGTGAGACTGGATTCAAGTAAAAAAAAAAGAGCTTGCTAGAAGGAAACGAGAGGTAAAAGGCAAGAGTGTGTGAGTTTAATTGAGGGAAGAAAAGCCGAAATTGAGTTAAACACGAAAGGAGTGACAAACACTTTGAGCGGAAAACGTGAGGGAGTGACTAGTGAGATTTCTTTTATCTCTAACATTTTCTTGCAGGTTTAAAAACAAAAATGTCAAACTCAGGCCAAGGAAATGTGAATCAAAGGGAGGATCGCACTCATCCAAGGGATGATGCGATTCTAGCAGGCATCCAGCAATTGAGTTTACAAATTGAAATACTTAGCAACCGAGTTGCAAGATGTGAGACGAGACTTGAAGATGACCGAGAGCCACCACGAGGGAGGCCACAAAATCAGCGAGAGGAGCCTAGGGCACAACCTAGATGGCATCGGCAATTTGATGATACATATGTGTCCGATACAGAAGATGATTGAGATGGCAGGTTTGAAAGGAGAAACGGACGCCGAGGATTTAGACGTCAAGAAGATGATGAGCTTAGCAACATTAAGATGAAGATTCCATCTTTTCAAGGAAAGAATGATCCTGATGCGTATCTAGAATGGGAGAAACGGATGGAGATGGTATTTGATTGCCAGCGATATTCGAAGTTCAAAAAGGTAAAAATTGCAGCTGTTGAATTCACTGATTATGCTATAATTTGGTGGGATCAACTTGTGACTAGCAGGAGACGCAATGGTGAAAGACCAATAGAAACGTGGGATGCGATGAAAACAGTGATGAGGAGGCGCCTTATACCTAGTCATTACCACAGAGACTTATTCCATAAGCTGCAAAATCTCACATAAGGTAACAAGAGTGTGGAAGAATACCATAAAGAGATGGAGATTGCTATAATCCGTGCTAATGTGGTGGAAGACCGTGAGGCCACAATGTCACGATTTTTGTGTGGTTTGAGCCGAGATATAGTAAGGGTGGTAGAGCTGCAACACTACGTTGAATTGGAGGAATCAGTGGACAAAGCCATCAAAGTTGAGCGGCAATTAAAGTTGGATCGAAATTACAAGAGTGGTGGAGGTTCAAGCTTGAATTGGAAGTCTAATTGGAAGAGAGATGAGAAGCTGAATTGGAAGGGAAACAATATCAAGACTGAAACTTTAAAGGAGAAGGAAAAGGATGGCAAAGTTGTTTCAAATCCGACTTCAAGTAAAACTGAAAACCCTAACACTAAGACTCGTGATATTAAGTGTTTCAAGTGTTTGGGCAGGGGTCATATGGCAAATCAGTGCCCTAATAGGAGGGTGATGACCATGACTGGACATAGTGATGTTGAATCAGAAAGTGAAAGGGAGGAAGAGGATGATGACATGCCACCATTGGAGGATTGTAGTGATGTTGAGATGCCAGCAAATGGTGAATTGATGGTGGTTAGGCGTTCTCTTAGTGTTCAAGTCAAAGAGGAGGAGCATCACCAGCAACGCGATAACTTGTTCCATACAAGATGCTTGGTGAATGGTAAGATTTGTAGCCTGATTGTTGATGGAGGTAGTTGTACAAATGTAGCAAGCTGTACCATGGTAGAGAAGTTGGGATTGAAGACTACAAAATATCCAAGACCATATAGATTGCAGTGGTTGAATGATAGTGGTGAAGTAAAAGTATCGAAGCAAGTTCGAGTTTCATTTGAAATATGGCGATATAAGGATGAGGTGATGTGTGATGTTATACCTATACAAGTAGGGCATCTTTTGCTTGGTAGGTCATGGCAGTATGATCGAAAGGTACATCATAACGGGTACATTAATCGATATTCATTGGTGATGAATCAGAAGACATACACATTGGTACCAATGACACATTGGTATGAAGATCAATTGAAACTACAACGTGAGGCTGAGAGAGAGAGAGAGAAAAAGTGATAAAACTGAAGGCTTGCGTGGAAACTCTGAGAAGCAAGTAAAAGGAGAGGAAAATAATAATAGAGTGGTAAAAACTGAGAGAAAAGGAGAGAGAAAAGAAAAGAGAGAAAAGAATTTCTATGCAAAATCGAGCGAATTGAGGAGAGCTTTGATTCTGGACCGACCGATACTTGTACTTTTGTACAATGAGACATTGTTTACTACTAACGAACTTGACTCGAATTTGCCAATTTTTGTCGTGTCTTTATTGCAGGAATTTGAAGATGTCTTTCCTGATGAACTTCCTGGAGGTTTACCACCGATTCGAGGCATAGAGCATCAAATCGATTTGATTCCTGGTGCACCATAGCCTAATCGACCTGCATATCGAAGCAATCCTGAAGAGACAAAGGAACTTCAGCAGCAAGTTAGCGAATTACTAAAGCAAGGATATGTGAGAGAGTCTCTTAGCCCATGTGCTATTCCTGTTTTGTTGGTGCCAAAGAAGGATGGATCTTGGCAAATGTGTGTTGATTGCCGAGCAATCAATAACATAACGGTAAAGTATCGACATCCTATTTCTAGGCTAGATGACATGTTGGATGAATTGCATAGAGCTTGCATATTTACTAAAATTGATCTGAAAAGTGGTTATCATCAAATTAGGATGAAGGAGGGGAATGAATGGAAAACTGCATTTAAAACTAAGTACGGGTTATATGAGTGGTTAGTCATGCCATTCAGTTTAACTAACGCACCTAGTACTTTCATGCGACTTATAAATCATGTTCTGCGTGCTTTTATTGGTTGATTTGTAGTTGTCTATTTTGATGATATCCTAATATATAGTCGAAACCTTGATGACCATATTGAGCATGTGTGAGCTGTTTTGCAGGTTTTAAGGGCTGAATAATTATATGCTAATCTAAAGAAGTGCTGTTTTGTAACTGACAAATTAGTATTTCTAGGCTTTGTTGTTGGTGCTGATGGAATACAGGTTGATGAAGAAAAGGTGAAAGAAATCCGTGAATGGCCAACACCTAAGACAGTAGGAGAGGTGCGTAGTTTTCATGGTTTAGCCAGTTTCTATCGTAGATTTGTAAAAGATTTCAGCACCATCGCCGCACCTTTAACCGAGATTATCAAGAAGAACGTGGGTTTCACGTGAGGAGAAGAGCAAGAGAGAGCATTCAATCTGTTAAAGGATAAGTTGACTAATGCTCCGTTGTTATCTTTACCGAATTTCAGTACTACTTTTGAGATAGAATGCGATGCTTCTGGTACAGGAATCGGAGCCGTGTTGATGCAAGGAGGACGTCCTATAGCATATTTCAGTGAGAAGTTAAGCGGAGCGACATTGAATTATCCGACTTACGATAAAGAGATGTATGCTTTGGTGCAAACTTTAGAGAATTAACAACATTACTTGTGGCCAAAGGAGTTTGTGATCTACACTGATCACGAGACCTTTAAGTACTTGAGGGGGCAGCAAAAGTTGAACAAAAGACATGCCAAATGGATGGAGTTCATCGAGATTTTTCCATATGTAATCAAGTACAAAAAAGGTAAGGAAAATGTAGTAGCCGATATACTTTCTCGAAGGTATGCAATTCTAACTACTCTAGGAGTAAAGTGTCTAGGTTTCGAGCATATCAAAGGTTTATACACTGACGATGATGATTTTGGAAGAGTTTTTGAAGCTTGTGAGCATGCTGCGTTTGAAAAGTTTTATAGGCATGATGGATATTTCTTTCGTGAAAATAAGTTATGTTTGCCTAGATGCTCTTTGCGCGAGTTATTAGTGCGAGAGGCACATAGTGGTGGTTTAATGGGGCATTTCGAAATCAATAAGACTTATGAAGTGCTGCATGAACATTTTTTTTTGCCACACTTGAAACGAGATGTCACATGAGTTTGCGAGAGATGTATCGCATGTAAGCAGGTTAAGTCTACGATTAAACCACATGGTTTGTATACACCTTTGCCTATCCCGACGCATCCTTGGGTTGATATCTCTATGGATTTTGTGTTAGGATTGCCTAGGTCCAAGCATGGCAATGATTCTATTTTTGTGGTTGTTGATCGATTTTCAAATATGGCTCATTTTATACCTTGTCATAAATCTGATGATGCATCGAATGTTGCTGAATTGTTCTTTCGAGTGGTTGTGCGTTTGCATGGCATGCCTAGGTCCATTGTTTTTTATCGAGATACTAAATTTCTAAGCTACTTTTGGAATACATTGTGGAAGAAATTAGGTACACAACTTTTATTCTCTACTACTTGTCATCCACAAATTGATGGTCAAACTGAAGTAGTTAATAGGACTTTAGGAACATGTTGCGTGCTATCATTAAAAAGAACATTAAGTCTTGGGAAGATTGTTTACCGCATGTTGAGTTTGCTTATAATAGGAGCGTGCATTCTGCTACTAAATTCACACCGTTTGAGGTTGTCTATGGTTTTAATCCCTTAACTCCGTTAGATTTAACCCTTTTGCCAGTTGCTAAGCGTGTGGATTTAGATGGGGCTAAGAAAGCTGAATTTGTGAATACTTTGCATGAGAAGACGCGGTTGAATATTGAGCTTAAGACAGAGCAGTATGCAAAGCAAGCCAACAAAGGGCGCAAGAAAGTAGTGTTTGAGCCCGGCGATTGGGTTTGGATTCATATGCGCACAGAGCGTTTCCCCAAACAGCGACACTCTAAATTGCTACCGCGAGGGGATGGATCATTTATGGTGTTGGAAAGAGTTAACGATAACGCTTACAAGCTTGACCTTCCTGGTGAGTATGGTATTAGTGTTACTTTTAATGTTTCTGATTTGACTTTTTTTTATGCAGACGCTGATTTGAGGGCAAATCCTTTGCACGGGAGAGGGAATGATGTGGACATCGAACCCTATCGAGGAGGAGGTGCTAGGGACCCGTTGTTCTATCCGCTAGGCCCGATCACTCGAGCGAGAGCGAAGGAATTCAAACAAGCTGTCGGCATTATGGTTCAAGATATTTGGAATGGAGACAATCTGGATTCGAAACTTGAAGATTCTGAAGCTCCTTGGTGCAACATGATTACTCTTGATCCAGTGAATTCCGAAGGAGCTTAGAATTGACGAACTCTGAATTGGCTCAAATTTGGATGGACGCTTGGAAACGAGCCACTGATTAATACACACTACTTTAGTATTGATTGATGACGTTTTTTAGCGATTTGGAGTCGTTTAGATGAACTTTTAGGCCTTTTTCTATTTTTGGACGAATTTTTAGTAATTAAGGTTATTTTTGTAATTTTAATCCTAGTAGGATTAGGATTAGGGTTAGCACCTTATATAAGGTTGCTTATAGATTTCTAAGAGGAGACAGAATTTTATATAGAAAAGTTTTCTTCTTGAGTTCTCTTGAGAACCAGATCTTATCAAGGTTTTCTTGTGGCGATCGAATTCAACTTATCGAGCAAGATCGCGAATTCTCTTGTTCGTGGCGTTATAGCGTGGATTGGTTGACACAGATTCATCAACAGGTCGCGTTCATACCGAGATTACCAATCACAGATTCGATTGGGGGTCAAGGTCAGCAATTCGTAACTTACAGATCTTCGTAGAACGATCATCTTCCGCACAGATTCATATCAGTAAGGGAATTATAGTTGAGTCTATTGATAATGTTGCAACTGTATCTGACATCAATTCGAATATTATTGATTAAGTCTTGTTTGTTATTGATTATTTACCGTTTGATGGATGGATTATGGATTCTGATTGTTCATTTCATGCTGCACAAAATATGAACTAGTTTACTACTTATTAATGCATGGATAGTAATAAAGTACAGTTGAGAAAGAACGCTAAGTGTGATGTTGCAGGTGTTGGCGATGTTAGAATCAGAATGCATGATAGTATCATGAGAATATTGACTAAAGTGAGACATGTTGAAGAATTTGATTTCATTAAGTGCCCTAAATTCAGGTGGTGTCGGTATAACTCAAAATGTGAAATTCTAAAGGTTGTTCGATGTGCCTTGGTGATAATGAAAGGAATCGAGTATAATGGTCTGTATGAGCTTCAAGGTGAGACGGTAATGGATTTCGCCGCGGAGATGTCGGATGCATTTGTTCAAGAGAAAGAATTGTTGCATATGCGTTTGGGCACCATTGGCGAGAGAAGCCTAAAAGTTCTAAGCGAAAGGAATCTGCTGTGTAGTTATGTTGCTAAAGAATTGAACATATGCAGGTGCTGTGACTTAGATCAACGGCAAAAAGTGCCGTTCAGTATGACTGTCAGAGAAATCACGGAGATTACAAAGTTAATTTACTTAGATGTTCGCAAGTTGTCACAGTTTCCTTCAAGAGAGTGTGTCATATTTATGCTAACGGTTGTGGACGACTACTTTAGAAAGATTTGCATGTTTGTGCTAATCACAAGTATGATGTTGTTGTCAAGATCAGGCGGTTGAGAGCTTTGATCGAAAAGGATATTGGTAAAACGATCAAGCATGTGCGGAACAATAGTAGGATAGAGTTTTGCTCAAAGCTGCTAAATGAATTTTGCACTAAGGAAAGCATAGTGAAATATTGTTATAGTGCTAATGAACCCTAACATGTTGTAGAGTTGATGAATAGAATATTACTAGAGACGGCTATAAAATGCTCTCTAGTGTTGGTATGGCTAGGAGATTCTTGGCTGATGCGCTTAGTACGTCGAGCTACCTCGTGAATAAATAGATTCTCATCAATTGTGATTAGATGCCAGACTCCCAAAGAAGCGTGGTCATGTAACTTTGCTGATTATTCTACGTGTAATGTTGGAGTGAGTAATGGTAAGCTCATTAGGAGGGCAAGAAAGTGCATGTTCCTAGGTCATACACAATGTAGGCGGGGCCATTGGTTGTAATGTCCAAAATAAAATTCACCTGTTATTAGCAAAGAATTTACATTTGACAAGTCTCCAGTACTTTTTGGATAAGAGTGATTATAGCAATGTTTGTACAGACCTGAACGGTGTTCAGCTCAAGGTGAAATTGCAACCAGAAACCCTGAGGTAGCAGAACTAGCGTGGTAATTGACGCAAATGGTGTTTATAGCGAGGTGAAGCCTGTAAAGTCAACGGTTGTTGTAACTGCTAATATTGATAAGGTGTGTGTTCAATCTCCTAACAAGTATGGATGCAAGTATGGTGTTGCTTCATTTGTGGTAGAGGAGTGTATCTGAGTATCCTTGTGGAGTAGTTAAAGGTGCAAGTGAAGTTAGTATTTTTTATGAGGTCCACGGTTATGGTGAAGTTTAAGCAAGGCTTAGACTTGGAAGATGTCTACAGCAGTTGAGTCCACGAGGGGTTATGGGAGAGTAGCATCAAAGTTCAGATTTCAAGGAAGCAATTGTGACTTGGCTCATCGTCTAGTCAAAGTGGAGATTGTTGAAAATATATCTTGAGTTTAAGCTTGAAAAGAAAACTTTCCTAATTTTAATATATGCTTGCTATTTTGAATAGGTTTCCCTGTTGGAGAAGGTTTCATATTCTGGATCCAATTCTCCTTATACATAAGATGTGGATGTTCATTCTAAAGAGTATCAAAAAGGAACTTGCATTTGTGTTAAGATTTGTGAATTCTTTTGTGATATTAAGAGATTATTTCGTGCGGAATTGTGGGGTTAAACACTATGTGAGTTATTAGGTGTAATTGGATGCTGAGAAACATCGAGAGTGTTTGAGTGACTCAAGTGAGGTTATAATCTCCGTTGTATCGCTTGATCTACAATGGAATTCTTTGCTGCTCTTTCCATGGATGTAGGTTACCCAATCGAATTACGTAAATTTGTTGTTCGATTTATTTTCTTATTTTATCTATTTTATTATTTAATCGCTTGCTTCTGGAACAACATGCTCTACACCATTTTTCTACTAGAAAATTTCCAGAAAGACTTGCTACTTCGGAAATAGTTTGACGAGTAACCTTGTCCACTAAGGCTAAGAGGATGTAGTGGGCATTAGTGAGCATTCGACATCTAAGTAGAAATCATATTGGTTGTAGCAAAAGGCAAAGCCAGAGCGCATCCTACAACAAGCATTGCACCAAAATCCTCCTTTGCCGCAAGGATTAGCGAGCAGCGCGAGAAAGTGCTCAGGGTGGAAGAAGTGTAGGATTTCTCGCGGCAACTTTGCACATGATTCGTGGACGTAGAACTGGCATTGGGTGCAACTAAAAACCGGGACCTTGCCGCGTGTCCAACACGCATTAGAGATGATGTTGGTGTCTGTAATTCCCTCCTTGCTGGGGAGAGTCAGTGGATGCTTATGGATGAAGTGTATAAATAAATCGGCGTTTTCTAATTCCTCCACACTGGCCATACTTAAGATTTAGACGTTTCATTGACTATGATTTCAGTTCTGTAGAATTACCAGGAAATTCAATCAGCGATATGCAAAATAGTTTCTTATAGTGACGTGACTCCTATGTGCATACTCAAATGGGTCTTGTATCTGATAAAATCTTACACTCCAGACATATCTCCTTTGATCTGCCAGTTCTATGCCTAGATAAGGATCAGGAAGTGAATATGAAATGGAATAATTAGAAGCCAATATGAATTAAATATGTACCTTAGCTTTTTTTATGAAAGACAAAAATTTCTGTCGATATGGATGGACCGGATGCCAACAATGCAAAGTTTTTTTATATTTCTTTCTAGACTGGCAATCCGTTGATGAATGCAAGAATTAGAATGTTGTTTTTGGGATTTGCATGAGCCAAGCATAAATTGTTTTCTGCCAATAAGCTCCTTGCTTGGTTTGGTAATTGTTCATGGACTTGATACACGAAACACTCCCCATCTTACATATGTTGCTGAGTTTTTGCCTTCATCATTATGACGATGTTTTATCACGGGTAGCCCAAAATAATATTGCATTCACTGGAGAGATTCATGGAGCATATGGTGATGATAGATCCACAAGAAGCTCAAGATACGAGAAGGCCCAAATACGAAAGTGAGTGGCCCAGGAACGGACACCTGTCGATCACAGGCTTTGATAATAGGTTAGCTTTCTGTTAACAATTGCTTCCTGGTTGTCTTGATGTGGATTGATAGTAGCCTCCGTCAATTTTAGCCATCTGGAAAGATATTTACATCCATTTCACCGAGGTACCAGAAAGTCAAGTCATCACCGAGGGAACAGAAAATTCACATTGTGGAAAACCAAAGGCCGATCTTGCTAGCCTGCAGCGGTAGCTGGCTAATAATTGCTTCCAGGCTGTCTTGACGTGGATTGATGGTGGCCTCCGTCAATTGCGACCAGCTGGAAAGATAGTTGCATCCTTTTCACTGGAGTTACCACAAAGTCAAGTCATCACGGAGGGAACAGAAAATTCACATTGTTAAAAGTTACTTTGATTTGAAAAAAAATTAATAATCAAATATGAATTAGTAAAAAAAAATTTATTATCAGAAGAAATGTTACTCATCCCATATAAATTGTTACTTTCCTAATTTACAAATTACCCAACTATCATAAGTTACTTCATTATATGAGGAAATTACTAATTAAATGTGATTATTATGAGTTAATGAAATCTTTCTAAGACCTTAATTTCAAAGAATATTACTTATCACATATCAATGAAACAAGTGAACTAAATGTTAATAATCACATAAAATCTATTACTTTTCACTAAGCGTATAGACATTTACTTTGATGTATACTGAAATTATTAATTAAATATCAATTTCAAGAGAATTGAAAAGTCACTATCCACATCATTTTTCCGTAAAATTATCCATTGCGACAAATTATATTCGAATCTACATGTCAAATTTTGTATATTGTAATAATTTTGTTATGATGGGTATATTATCATATTTGGATTAAGTAATAAATTGCGAAATTTTTAAAAACTATCTTCAAAATTGGCACCTATATCATTTACATCCTCAACTTTCAAAATGGACAATTTGCATTTTGAGGTTTAATATTGCACTTCTAACTACATATGGAATTTCACCATATTGCCATTTTATTTCCAAAATTACGCCAATTACTCTCGCCACCTATCCACCCAAAAAAACCCCGACCCTCATTCTATCTAGAATATCTTCTTCCTTTGTCATCATCAACCAAAGGCCGTACCACATAACTTGCAAGTATTTTCAGCCCAATAATTGCATCCAGGTTGTCTTGATATGGAGAGCAATGGTGGTCTCAGTCATTTTCGGCCAGCTGTAAAGATATTCAACTTTTCCGCTTTTAATCCATAAGAAAATTCCTCAACTTATAGAAAAAGATGGAAAATTGGAAGGTTCTCTCGAAACACCTACTATTCTTTTCTAAAATTAGTTTTTTCGTGAAAAATAAATAATTTAGACGATATCTTCCTTAAAACGATTGTCTGTATCGCTTACAAAAATAAGTGAATGAAATTTTTTTTATTATCTACAAAAATATTTAGATATAAATCAGTGTTGATAATGAAAATATTTTTCATTAACTAATTATTTTAATAGATACAAGCGATCATATTTATAAAATTAATTTTCAAATTATTTATTTTTCATGAAATAAACGGAGAATAGAAGACGACTAAATCATTCGGTAAAAATATAATTACATCTGTTAGATTAAACCTACGAGGAATGATCGTTAAGGAAACTTATAAATGTCCATATAAATCCACATTCACCGTATTAAGAATTTCCGATTTCAACAAAACATGCTATGGAGAAATTAATTCAGCTTTAATTAAACAAGGTAATCGCAATAATACTTTGGGAACTTAAATATGTGATCTTTGCATGACTCATCAGAGTCAACACACATTTAATCTTTCCCCAAATTAAGAAAAACAAATAATCATGTTTTTCCAAGATATTTGCAACCATTTTCACTGAGGAACCAAAAAGTCGAGCCATCAAGATTAAATGCGCTCCTTGTCATTTCACGTGGGTTCAATTTTTGGGACCACACCCCAAAAAAAAAAATCTTGGACCTACTATAGCACTAGACATTCAATTATATTTTGTGGGCCAAAAGTACAAGATAATGAATGAATATTGTGACCAATTCTAATACAAATTGCCTTTAACCTATGATGGTGTTAATAGTACAGATTGCCTTTATCGATAGTGGTGTTACTTATGCAAACCTATGATGAGTAGTTTGAACGCCAGTTGCACTTTAACAATAGAGAGAGTCTTATTCTAATCATGTAAATATCACAAAAACTATAAATTGTACCCGCTGTTATGCTAATACCCAACATTTTTTTATAGTACTAAAATCCTCAAATTTATATCAACATGACAAAAATATCTTCCATATGCCATAAAAACCTTAAATTTTACTCACTGTGACACTAATATCCCAATTTTTTACCGCATCACCAGTGCCTCGAACTCGTACGAATGTAACAAGAATACTCTCCTCCGTCTACCACAAAGCATAGTAAACTTTGGCCACTGGGATGCCAATATCTCAAAAAAAAAATCGTGTCAATAATATCCCAAACTTGTACTAGTGACTCAAAAATACTTTCCTTTATAGTTCCGTATGAGACAACCATTAAAATTTCGACATGACGGCTTGCATGGACAATAATATGCAAACCAAGCCGACATGAATCTAACGTGGTCTTAGTCTAATACAAAGTGACCCCACATCATTTATCCATTTGTAAGTTCGACAAGGACATGGTTTATATGTATCAAATCCACTAATGACTCATATTTAAGAGGTAATGACATGGCTGTCTTGGACGGAATTGTAATGGAGAGTATTTTTGTCAAATCGGTATAAGTTTTGGGGTTTTGGTGACACAAAAAAGTTGAGGATATTAGTGTCACAGCGGCCATATTTTAGAGGTTTTTATGACAAAAAAAGGGTTTTGGTTATTTGCGACATCTGGAATTTCCCGTGTCCAATAATAATGCTCATGTTATAAAGTTAAGTATTATTTAGCTTATAATTCGGGTTGATACGTAGAAATCTTAGCCGACCATTAGTCTTGCGAGGTATGGAGAATGCGAAGGATGATTTCCCCCAAACATAATCATTCAAAGTCCAACGTGTTGAAATTAAATTGATAAACGTTGACTTATATGATGATGGTTAAAGTCATGTTAATTAATTTGCCGTCATCTTAGTTGTCGATAGGGACAATTTTTCGAATTATATTTTTAATGATTATCGAGTTTGAATTTATTAAATCGACATTTTCCTAGCATTCGGTATGATTTACTAATAATTTTGGTAAATTCAAGTGTCATGGATTACATTATTTATTTTTAACATTAGTTAATTAATACTAATCACAATTTACTTACATTAATGGAGACCCACTCATTTGGCCGAAGGCGGAGGACTTCTTTCACCCTGCTCGCCTTCTTACTATCCACATTGAGCCATTTGTTTTCATTTTTGCATGTTAAGGATACTTGTTTTTATCGAAATTAAAACTCTTATATGCTTCTTGACAAATAAGCAAGTTATCATTACCATAAAACATGAGTCATCACCTCTTCTTCCATTGGACCAAAGACTAAGTAAAACTTGACCACATGTAAATTCTAGTTCGCAGGCAAGCTTACGCCTGACATTTTACTCATCACTCTTAATCTTGGTAATACCTAGCTTATTTTCACCTCGACCTTATCGTTCTACCTTCAGTCTTCAAAAGAAATTTGCTTCTACTTTCAATCATGGATTTCATCTTTCAACAGTTACAAGGTGGTTAAGGCATTTGATTGTTCAAGTTTTGTTCGAGGTAAGTGAAAACTCTAGGCGTTAAGTTAGATTGATCTACTTATTGCTCTTAATTTGGTCAGTTGACATGTGTAATCTTAGTTTTAGTTAAATTTGACGTTAAGTGTGAGTATGTGCAATAATGATATGGAGGTGTTGTGATTGTCTGATTTTATCTTGTTGATTACGTACATGCCTAAAAAGTGTTTGATCGGTTTTCAAAAACTATCTTCAAAATTGATACCCATATCATTTGCATCCTCAACTTTTAAAATCGACAATTTCCATTTTGATTTTTAATATTGCACATGTAACTACATATGCAATTCACCATATTGTTATTTTCTTTCCAAAATTACCCCTATCACTCTTGCCATCTATCCACCCAAAAACACCCCGACCCTCACTCTGTTTAGGATGTCTTCTTCCTCCGTCATCATCAACCGAAGGCCGTACCTCATAACTTACAGATGTTTGCAGCCCAATAATTGCATCCAGGTTGTCTTGATATTGAGAGCAATGGTGGCCTCGGTCATTTTTGACCAGCTGTAAAGATATTCAACTTTTCCGCTTTTTATCTTTAAGAACATTCTTCAACTTATTGAAAAAATGGAAAATTGAAAGGTTCTCTAAAAAAACCTACTATTTTTTTAGACTTCATTTATTGCGCAAAAATTTAATAATTTGGACAAGATTTTTCTTAAAATGATCAATTGTATTGCTTACAAAAATGAGTTAACGAAAAATATTTTCACATTCTACGAAAATATTTAGACATAAATCATTGTTGATAATGAAAAAATTTCTATTAATTAATTATTTCAAGAGATATGAGTGATCATTTTGAAAACTAGTTTTCAAATTATTCATTTTTCATGAAACAAATGAATAATAGAGGATGACCGAATCATTAGGTAAAAATGTGATTACATCGGTTAGATTAAACCTATGAGAAGTGATCGTTAAGGAAACTTCTAAATGTGCGTGTAAATCCACATTCACCGTATGGAGAATTTGTTATTTCAACAAAATGTACTATGGAGAAATAAATTCAACTTTAATTAAACAAGGTAGTCACAAAAGTACTTTAAGAACTTAAATATGTGATCTTTACATGACTCATCAGAGTCAACACACGTTTAGTCTTTCCCCCAAATTAAGAAAAATAAATAATCATGTTTTTCCAAGATATTTGCAACCTTTTTCACAGAGGTACCAAAAAGTCAAGCTATCGAGATTAAATGGGCTCGTTGTCATTTCACGTGGGTTCAATGTCTGGGGCCTACTATAGTACTAGACATTGAATTATTTTTTGTGGGCCAAAAGTATAAGATAATGAATGAATATTGTGACTAATACAAATTGCCTTTCACCTTTATGTTTGATCTAATAGTACAGATTGTCTTTATCGATAGTGATGTTACTTGTACAACCTATAGATGAGTAGTTTTAATGCCACTTGCACTTTAACAATAAAGTGAGTTTTATTCTAATCATGAAAATACCAGAAAACACTATAAATTGTACCCACTGTTATGTTAATACCCAATTTTTTTTGGTATCACCAAAATCCTAAAAAATATATCAATATGACAAAAATATCCTCCATATGCTATAAAACCTTAAATTTTAATTACTATGACACCGATACCTCAAATTTTTTTTCGTATCACCAATGTCCCGAACTTGTACTAATGTAACAACATTACTCTCCATTTACCACAAAACATAGTAAACTTTGCCTAGTGGATGCCAATATCTCAAATTTTTTTTCGTGTCACCAATACCCCAAACTTGAACTAGTGACTAAAAAATAACTTCCTTTACAATTTCGTCTAAGACGACGATTAAAATTTTGACATGACGGCTTGCATGGACAACAGTATGCAAACCAAGCCAACATGAATATGACGTTGTCTTTGTCTAATACAAAGCGACCCGACATCATTTATCCATTTGTAAGTTTGACAAGGATATGATTCAAAAAATAAATTCAACTTTAATCAAACGAGGTAATCACAAAATACTTCAGGAAAAAAGGGATCAAAACCTCCCACACCCCACACCGGATTTAGAGGTTATATCTTTCTGGTTAGTCCATAAAGATTAGACACCCATATTCTTGGACCATATAATCCCGTAATATGAAATACGCCAAACCCAAAGCAAGCCACCCTTGAAAGAAATACCTGGATTAGACATAGGTCCTCTTGCAATACTCCAGCCATCCCATGAATTGATTATTCCTAAATGAGTCATGAAGGGTATAACGAGCATACCTTGCCTCCACCTATATAATCTTTTCAAGACTCATCAAAGTCGACACCCATTTTAGTCCTTCCCCAAATAAAAAAAAAAGGCAACCATGGTTTTCCAAGATATCTGCATCCTTTTGACTGAGGTACCCCAAAGTCAAGTCATCAAGTTCAAATGGGTTCACTGTCCTTTCACCTGGGTTTAATTTCTGTGGCCTACCATAGCACTACACATTGGATTCTGATGCACATCGGGCATCGCATGTTTAGACTATTAGGGGGCTACGCCACTTGCACGTGAATTTAGAAAACTAATCCCACTAATGGTGCTCAATTCTCTCACTATCTACTACCTCTCCATACAACAGTCTCCATCACTTGCCCTACATTTTTCCTAAAAGTGAAAGATGCCATTCTTTTCCCCTTAAAATGGAATTTGAATATTCCTAGAATAGAATAAAGTTTATAAATCTATTGTGCCTTTTGATAAAGAGAGATTTAATTGGGGAAACACCTTGTTCTTTTAAAAAGGAGGACAAGAAAGTGGTACTCTGTTAGCATGGGGTCATCAAAGCTTTGTCCATTGCGAGGGTGATTTGACTCTTGTCGTTCCTCTTTACCCAAGTCCATACCGTGCTGATAAATATTAAGATTAGACGAATCCCTCTTAAGAAAACATGGATGTTGACAAACCAACACACCTGCACTAATTAATAGAGCAGCCGAAAAGAAAAGGCTAATTAGAAAAGAAAAGGGTAATTAATTGGTTTTATTTTTCCTTGCAAATGTTAACAAAAGATTTATTTTTTTGCCAGAAATCACCATATGTCTTTGTTAAATGGTTCTTTTATGCACAAAAGGCTTAGAAGTCATCCAATGTGAAAAGGGTCATCACATAGTATAACTTTCAAATGGGGGCATTTCTATGATCCCGCGTCCACTTGCACGGAATTTTATGTGAAATTTCATCTTTTTCTCTTAAATCATATTTCATATAGATGAATTACCAATGATTAAACAATATGCATATAGTTATGCCCGCGCTTTCCAATGATTAAACAATATGCATATAGTTATGCCAGCGCTCCGCCAAAGCGCGGGAGAACTATCTAGTGTACAGTAACTTTCCAAAGTCACGAGTAATTTTTACAACTATTACATAAAGCTAGTGACTCTTAGATGTGGTTAGTATTTTTTCCACGCGGAAAAGTAAATTGCAATATATTAGAATAGTAAGTTTTCCATAATTTTAAATGTTGGTAGTTTGTTCATAAAACAAATTAAGAGGTGCCGTGTCCCATATCGAAAGGATGTAAGTGCGCACATGGACGGGATTTGGCACTAATCAACGATTATTATTTTTCATTTATTAAATTTCAAATTTATTGTTATACAATAACTATTTTGTCCAATTGAAACCGTGTGACTGTTCACAATAAAGTGGCGGTTATTTTTTAATAAGTTAATTTCGAATTTTTAATTTTTTGTCTCACAATAATTAGGCTCTCTTACAACCTTTGGAAGGTTGTGTCTGTTCGGACATAATTTCTTCACGTTCGAAAGGTTGTGTTTGTTCAACATACAAATATTTGAACATTTTTGTTCATTAACAAGAACAATCATTTTCCATTTCTTCCAAGATATATACAACCATCTTTTCTAATTGTTTCCCTTGAGAGACCATGGAAAAATACCAGAATTGCTATATAATATTCTCATTGAAACTTTGTTGTATCTTAGATGATTTTTGCTACTAACTATTAGCAACGTTATGGGATAAAGCTCACTGCTATATAATATTCTCATTGAGACCATCCTTTGCACACTGCATCTCTAGATTCTCCTTCGGTGCATTGATCCATATCATATGGACTGAGAGAAACAATGCCCTCTTCAGGAACAAGCAGGTTTACATTCCAAGTATTCGCAAGCATCTTGCCAAAGTTGTGAAGGACAAAGCTCACTCTATGGGTGGCGTCCAAGACACTCTACAAAACCGTATCATCAAGAGGAGATGAGATCTTTTCCCATCTATCTTTCATGTAACCTGACCTTTCTTTTTGGGTTTCTAGGTGGTTTTTCTTTTTTCCTCTTCTTTCTTGTATGTGCCCTTTTTTCTGGGTTGTTTCTTAGTTCTTACTGAACCATCCTGGCCTTATTGGGCTGCGGCTGGTTTTGGCTTTTCTTGTACTTGGTGTGTTGGAAAGTAATACAATACTTATCTTTACCAAAAAAAACGTTATGGGATAAATAATTTCTTAAAAAAATGATATCACGCCTTAAAGTCTGATTTCATTATTTTTCCTAATTCACGTGTACATTTTTTCCTATAGTTTTAAATTATTTGTGTAACAATGGTGTCAGAGTCGATCGCCAGAAGTAGAAGTTCCTGGAGAGGCTTCAGTTCTTGGCCTACGTGGCCCGGCTGTGCATCTCGGTCGCTCGCAAGGCATAGTCGGCAGACGATCTGTCGCTGATGGTGTGAGGACTGCAGGATAATTAGTTCTCTTCGAATTGGCCTCGGTCTGGTCAGCGGAGATTGTGGGCTTGTGTGAGGAGTAGTGGAAGGGCGATCTGCCCGAGAAAGAGTGGAAGGAGACAAAGAAGAGAAACCGTGAGAGAGAGGTTGGCCCCAAGGAAAATAGAAAAACAATTCATGAGCAGAGGCAATACAAGGAAAAATTGTGGGCTTGGAAGTTCACAAAGGAAAAAAAAGGGATATAAGTTCATCCAGGGAGAAGTTGAGAAAACGCCGAAGCAGAATTAGATACAAAATACAGCACAAACTAGAGAGAAAGGAACAAGTTTAATTTATTCGCTGCCCCAAGTCCCCTCTTGTTCATGCGCTTTGGTTTGGAGATGCCCCGCGCCTAAACTGCATCCGTGACTTCGGCATCAGATTGTGGCCGCTTGCGA
This sequence comes from Syzygium aqueum, assembly GCA_031216185.1. NCBI lineage: Eukaryota > Viridiplantae > Streptophyta > Magnoliopsida > Myrtales > Myrtaceae > Syzygium > Syzygium aqueum. The sequence continues at coordinate 3,602,822 of CM062235.1, read as the reverse complement.
TGATCTCCACGGCGAACAGCCATGACACTTCGCCATACCCACGCCATCAATATTGGGTCTCACCCCTTTCAGAAATATTAAAATTGTTTTTGTATTTATTCAAACTTGATCCTCAAGTTTACAAGTCCTCAAGTATACAACTTGGTCTTCAAGAAAATTTCACCTCTACCTTAGGAGTAGTATAAATAGGTTGTCCCCCTCTTTATTTGTGTTAGAGTGTGTGGAAAGCCATAGAAAGAGAGAGTTGAGAGTTGTGAGAAAAAGTTTATAAAGCTAAGTTTGTATTCCTCTATGTAAAGCCTGTGCAAAAGGCATTTGGAATATTATTCTCTCTCGTTTGTGTATTTGTGTGCTCCTCACCAAAATCTTCAAAGTTTCTCCATATTCTTTTTTTTTTTTTTGCTTCCAACAATTGGTATCAGAGTTAACAATGACGTCCACTAGTTCCGATCAATTACAAGTGCTAAAGTTGAATAAAAAGAATTTCAACAATTGGTCCGTCCATATGAAGGTTCTCTTCAAATTGCAGGATTTGTGGAATCTAGTGGAAAATGGCTACACCGAAGTAGCCGATGCTGAAGCATTCGAGGCTTTAAGAAAGGAGGAGAAAGACTCTTTGGTGGAGTTTCGAAAAAAAGATTAGAAAGCATTATATGCGATCTTTCAAGCCGTGAATGAAACGATATTTGAAAAAATGTCAAGTTCAGAGACCGCGAAAGAAGCGTGGGATATTTTGCAAAAATCCTACAAAGGCGATGATCGTGTCAGGCGGGTGCGGCACCAAACACTTTGAGGAGATTTTGAGTCTTTACGCATGAATGACTTTGAATCTATCTCGTCGTACTTTGATAGAGTGCAAACCATCGTTAACCAATTGAAGGTTGATGGTGAAGAACTCTAAGATATTTGAGTTGAAGAAAAAATCTTAAGGTCTTTGACTAAGAGATTTGACTATGTTGTTACAGCGATCGAAGAAGGCCAAGATATATCAACCATGACATTGGAGTGGTTGATGGATTCATTATGCTTGCTTGAGCAAAGAATGGATCAGAAGTCCATCAGTTTGAATCCCGAGCAAGCATTGTAGAGTCGGGTCACTCACTCAAATTGAGGAGGCCATCATGGTGCTCGAGGTCGTGGAAGTGCCCGAGGTAGAGGTGGAAATTCGAATTCCACGAGAAGGTATAAAACACGTGACAAATCAAAGGTCAAGTGTTTTAAGTGTAACAGATTTGAACATTACAAATCCGAATGTTGAGCAAACATGGGGCACGAGCAACCATAACGTGTACATGCTGTCGATGTTGATGAAAACATGGTGCTAGCATGCAAAATGGATGATTCGAGTACCATGGATGCCAATATCTGGTATCTCAATACCGGGTGCAGTAATCACATATGTGGCCGAAAGGAGCTATTCTCGTAATTAGACAAGATAGTTCGTGGTGAAGCCAATTTCGGGAATAAATAAAAAATTCCCATTTTGGGCAAAGGTAACATTGATATCAAATCAAAAAATGGTATTGATGTTACTATTGTAGATGTTTACTTTGTGCTGGGACTTTTCTAGAATTTGCTTAGTATTGGGCAACTTTCCGAAAAAGGTCATAAAGTTAATATTGAAAATGGAGTTTGAACTATCATATGGGTAAACAATAAGTTAATCACGACGGCGCAGATGACGAAGAACTGGATGTTCCCTCTGTCCCTTCAGACGAATACTCTATTAAGTTTTCAAGCAATGGCAAAAGATAGCAAGTGGCTGTGGCATCTTCGATTTGGTCATCTAAATTTTCATGGACTAAAATTACTTGTCCATAAAAAGATGGTGATCAGCATGCCTTAATTGACTGTCTAGATCGTCCATGCGAAGGATGTCTTATTGGAAAACAACATCAAGAATCCTTTCCAGTTGGAAAAGCTAGAAGAGCCAAGCAGCCATTGGAGTTATGTACATATAAATATATGTGGCCTTGTTGAGGTGGAATCAGTCAAACAAAAAAGGTACACGCTAATTTTTGTTGATGATTTTACCAGAAAAACATGGATATATTTCTTAAGAGAAAAATCAAAAGCTTTTGACAAATTTAAAGAATTTAAAGTCTATGTTGAGAAACATAGTGGCTTTAATCTAAAGACGTAGAGATTGGATAGAGGTGGAGAATTTCCTTCTAATGAATTTGACAAATACCGTAAAATTCATGGAGTAAAACGTTAGTTAATTGCTAGCTACACTCCTCAACAAAATGGTATAGCCGAAAGAAAGAATAAAATGATTTTTGAAATGGCAAGGAGTATGCTAAAGGCTAAAGATTTACCAAAGAAGTTTTGGGCAGAAGCCGTTGCTTGTGCTGAAGAGATATCCAACAAAAAGTGTTCCTGGAAGAACCCTAGAAGAGGCTTGGAGTAGCAACAAGCCAGATGTTTCGTTTCTACGAGTATTTGGGTGCATGGCATATCCCCATATATTAGATAAACGGAGGAAGAAGTTGGATGATAAAAGCGAGAAGTGTATCTTCATTGGCTACAGTGACACAACTAAAGGTTACAAGCTGTATAACCCAGTCACTGAAAAGGTAATCATTAGCTGGGATGTCCAATTTTTAGAAGATGAAGCTTGGGACTGGAACAAAAAAGGTAACCAGGAAAACATTACCATCGAAGATGAACCATTGGAGGGAGATACAGAAAAACCTCCATCATCTTCAACCAGTGGTGCATCTTCTTCATCACCTTTGACTGGCGATGCATTTTCTTCCCCAACAGCAGCTTCAGAACCACCTTTACATCATTCACAGCTATTGAGAGAGACTTTAGCAAAATTCAGGGATTATGTGGTCACAAGGGACGATGACAATGATAGTGATGAAATCATTGATGAAACTATGGTAAACTTTTGTTTATTTGCTGAATGTGACCCTATATCCTATGATGAAGCCGCTATAGATGAAAAGTGAATCCGAGCGATGGATGAAGAAATCCACTCCATTGAAAAGAATGACACATGGGTGCTAACTTCTTTACCATCTGGTAAGAAGCCCATTAGTGTCAAGTGGGTGTACAAGACAAAGTACAAACCCGACGATTAGGTAAACCGTTACAAAACTAGACTGGTCGTGAAAGGCTATAAGCAAAAGCCAAAGATTGATTATTTCGAAATATTTGCACCAGTAACTCGAATGGTCTTAGCACTCACAGCTCATAACCATTGAAAGATTCATCAAATGGATATGAAATCAGCATTTCTAATGGGTTCCTTGATGAGGAAGTGTATGTGGAGCAACCATAAGGCTATAAGAAGAAAGGGCATGAAAATTAATTTTACAAATTGAAGAAAGCATTGTATGAGCTAAAATAGGCACCTCGAGCTTGGTACACAAGGATCAACACAAACGTGTTGGAGCATGGTTTTCAAAAGTGCCCATATGAGCATACACTATATATTAAGTCCAATACTAATGGTGATATTATAATTATATGCCTTTATTTTTATTTTTTTTGGTAAGGTAAATTATATGCCTTTATGTTGATGACTTGATATTTACATGAAACTGTGAAAAGATGTTTGCTGAATTCAGAGAGGCCATGACGAGCCAATTTGAGATGGCAGATTTGGGATTGATGTCATGTTTTATGGGCCTCGAAGCGAAGCAGACAAATGATGGCATATTTGTTTCACGACAAAAATATGCTAATGATATTTTGAAGCGACTCAATATGGAATCGCTCAAATCAATTTGGACCCTCATAGCAGAATGGTTGGATCTAAAGAAAGAAGGAACCGATGAACTAGTAAATCCCACTTATTTTAAAAGTATTGTTGGCAGTTTAAGATATTTGACTTCTACTAGGCCAGATATTACTTATGGCATGGGAATTATTAGTCGGTTCATGGAAAAACCGTACCAATCACATTTATAGGCAGCAAAAAGAATTCTACGATATGTCAGTGGAACTCGTGATCATGGAATTTTATATTCTTGCATTGACAATTTCAATTTAGTGGGGTATACAGATAGTGGTTGGGCAGGAGATACTGAAATGCGGAAGAGTACTTTCGGATATGCGTTCTTTCTCGGATCATGAGTAATTTTTTGGTTCTTGAAAAAACAAGTTTTTGCGCTTTCAACAACTGAAGCAGAATACATGGTAGTAGCTTCAGCAGCGTGTCAAGGGATATGGCTTTGTAGGATGCTTTGTGAACTGATGCAAGAACAGAAAGGTCCTACAAAATTGATGTGTGATAACAAGTCGGCGATTGTATTAGCCAAGAATCCTGTTTTCATGGCAGGAGCAAACACATAGACATCAAATATCATTATATTTGTGAGCTGGTCAAAGATGGAGAGATTGAACTTGATTTCTATAGATCCGAGGATCAAATTGCAGATATTTTGACGAAACCATTGAAGGCAGATTTGTTTGAGAAATTGAAGACGATGCTTGATGTTGTTGATTTCCAAAAATCAATTTTAAAGGAGGTTGTTAGAAATATTAAAATTGTTTTTGTCTTTATTCAAACTTGATCCCCAAGTTTACAAGTCCTCACGTATACAACTTGGTCTTCAAAATAATACAAACTTGGTTTTCAAGTTTGACAAACTTGGTCTTCAAGAAAATTTCACCTCTACCTTAGGAGAAGTATAAATAGGTTGTCCCTTCCCTATTTGTGTTAGAATGTGTGGAAAGCCATAGAAAGAGAGAGTTGAGAGTTGTGAGAAAAAACTTGTAGAGCTAAGTTTGTATTCCTCTATGTAAAGCCGGTGCAAAAGGCATTTGGAATATTATTCTCTCTCGTTTGTGAATTTGTGTGCTCCTCACCAAAATCTTCAAAGTTTCTCTATATCCTTTTTGTTTTTTTTGCTTCCAACAACCCCACGCCGCTCCCTGTTTTCGGTGAAGAGCTACACATGATTGCCATATAGATACAAGACAAATCTGTGAATGCAAAGTCTTGGGTGGGTTTATCAATCAGCGAACTGTTGATGGTCTTGAGAAGGTCTTTTTTGTTTGTTAGAGCCAATACTTTTCCGCTCACTACAGGTATTGTCAATTTATGAATGAATTTGTTGCAAAAGAAAAAGTACAAATTTTGTGGGTTTAATCACAGGAATGAATGATCTGATAATGCTACCTACATATAGATATAGAGGTTTTCCCTTTTTCTAAGATCATTTATTTTGAATGTATCCATAATTATCTTGGTTAAGGGTGAGCAAACTAGACTTTGATGCTCGCAACTAGAAAGAGTTTGTGGCATGTGTCGAACTAGCATTTAGATGTTAGAGTAGACTCTGCTGTTTATATCCAATGTTCAGTGAAAGGTGGATCAGTGACCCTCCTTTAGTCGGTAGTCTATAGTTGGTAGTCTATGCAATTGTGTCATACCAATTAACCTTTGGATAGAGGAGGTAGTATTATGTATGGGCCGTTCGAGAAGGGGGTAACGTCTGGTCCTTTGGATGCTAAAGATAAATCCAACTTTTCGGCACCTCTTGCATGGGGGCATCAAAGACGCGGTCCCCGGAGTCTCACGAGGAGTGTCAGTGAGCCCATGAAAAGAATTATCACTTGAACCTTTTCTAAACATTCTATGGGGTCTCATTGGATGCAAAGGTGTCTTGCACCTAGTGACCCAAGTGGCCTGGCATCCTAAGGATGCAAAGTTTCAGTTGGATGCCTTTCGAAATAGTCTTACAGTGTGGGGGTGCTTGGCATATTACCGAGTACCAGACCCCAAGAGAACAAAACTTGGTCCTAGAGCTATCAAAAGTGTCTTTCTTTGATATGCTTATTTTTTAACTAATATAACTAGAGTTAACGAGACTAATAAGTATCTAACTTCCATTTTTTTAACGAAAAAATTTGGGTGAAGTAGATACTATCGTAAGTATTAAAGTGAGAAAACATAATGGGGGTTATTCTTTGGGCAAGTGTGATTACATGGAAATAATATTGAATAAATTTGAACATCTTGATTTCGAAGATATGAGTACTCCATTTGATCCCATTATTTAATTAAATTATAACATTGGTAGAGCAGTAGCACAACTTGAATATGAGAGTACTATAGGTTCTTTGATGTATGCGATGCATTGTACTAGACCTAATATTGCATTTTCCATGTGTAAGTTGAGTAGATATACTAGTAATCTAAGTATAGAACAATGAAAAGCTATTACCAGAATTTTTGGTTATCTTAAAAGAACTAAAAATTTGGGATTGTTCTATAATAATTATCCAGTTGTATTAGAATGATACACTGATGCTAGTTGGATTACAAGTGTAGATGATAAATATTCCACTTCTAGATGGATGGATTTTCACATTAGGTGGATGTGCTATATCTTGGGCGAGCAAGAAATAGACATGCATATCACACTTAACTATGGAATTTGAATTTATTGCTTTAGTTGCAAGAAAAGAGGTTGAATGGATTAGAAATTTGTTATTGGATATCAAATTATGGCCTAGTTCTATGCCTCCTATTTTTGTTCATTGTGACAATCATGCTACTTTAGCAAGAGCTTGTAGTAGAACTTATAATGACAAGTCTAGACATATTAGTCTAAGACATGAGTACGTGAGACAATTAATTCAGGATGGTACCATAACAATTGTCTATGTGAGGTCAAGAAAGAATCTGGATGATCCTTTACAAAGGCTTTACCAAGAGATGTGGTAAAGATGACCTCAAAAGAAATAGGGCTGAAACCCTTTAACCAAAATCACCAGTAATGGTAACCCAACCTAATATTAGAAAATCACAAGTTATAAGGTTTAATGGGTAAAAACAAGTTACTGAAAGTGATTGCTTGATACTGACATTAGCCCGGACATGAGAAGTCAGAATCGTTTGTTACGTTTAGTAGGCTGAATTAAATTCTTAATGAAGTATATTACAAAGTGTTATAAGTAACAAAAACACATGTTATATACTTTACCTATATGAGCTTAGAAGTGGTGCTGCTTCTTACGAAAGTTAGGATTGCTTTATGGAGAGCTCATTAAATAGGTACAAGCACAAGGCTATAATAGTGCTGAGTAAATTATAACTTCTTGCCGAAACAAGATGTTGATATATGTACAGTATATCTGATTCTATTATTAGAGTGGCAAGTTTAAAGCATAGCTACTTGAAACTTTTATAGAATTTTGAGGTACTCGCACTAAGTAAAGATTTAACTCAAAAGAGACCTTTATGTTTGTATATTAGTCTCATGAAAATTTTGGTAGTATATTTTTAACATTTTACTTCAATTTTGTTTTACAAACAAAGTGGGGGATTGTCGGTAGTTCGTTTTACAAACAAACCAAGAGGTACCTTGTCCCACATTGAAAGGATGTGAGTGCGCACATGGACGAGATTTGGCACTAATCAACGCTCATTATGTTTTATTTATTAAAATTTGAATTTATTATTATAAAATAACTGTTTTGTTCTATTGAAACATTATGACTGTTTGCACTAGAGTGGCGGTTATTTTTTAATAAGTTAATCTCGAATTTTTATTTTTCTGCCTAACGATAATTAGGCTCTCTTACAACCTTTGAAAGGTTGTGTCTGTTTGGACATAACTTCTTCACATTCGAAAGGTTGTGTTTGTACAATGTATAAATATTTCAACGTTTTTGTTCATTAACAAGAACAACCATTTTCCATTTCTTCCAAGAGATATACAACCATCTTTTCCAAGAGAAATACCATAATTGCTATATGGTATTTTCATTGAGACTTTGTTGTATTCCGGAAGATTTTAGCCAGTAATCGTTAGCAACGTTGTGGGGCAAATAATTCCTTAAAGAAAGTGATATCATGTCTCAAAGTCTGACTTCATTATTCTTCTCAATTCATGTGTACAATTTTCCCAACATTAAGTATATTTTTTTTAAACAAAAGTAAGTTCTACTTCAATCCTTTCAATGCTAAAGATGTTAGTAACTTGTTAAGGTGAAGTGCAACTTTCAAAAATGGTCAGTAACTTTTCTTATTTTATAAATTAGAATAAACCAACTACTTTAGTAAAGTTCCAAGTGTTGAGTAATTTCTTAACATGGAAACTAGTTTTCATTTAATCAATTTCTAGTAAGTTTTCTTAAAAGTAGTGTTGGTTAAAAATTATGTTAAGTGGAAGTTAGCAATGTATGAGTTGGATTCACTTGAGAATAATAGAACTTGGGTGTTAACTCAGCTACTGGATGCGAAGAAGGCATTGCAAAACAAGTGGGTGTACCTGTAACATCCCCAATTTGGACTAAGATGACCAAAGGCAAATGGTAATTGAATTGGCGAGCGGTTTGATTCGAGGGTCGATAATAGAACGGATAGTACGGTTGAAACGAGTGGACTGATGGTTGATCATGGCTCAATCAAAAGATTGTCCATGGATTGACCAAGGGATCAATAATGGAATGACTCCTTAATCAGGAAAGTCGATTAGAGTGATCTGACCATGGATCGACCTTTCGACCATAAGGGTGGTCCGGGACAATCATAGATGAGTGTTGTATGGGCATGTATCGATTGCAGGTGGTTCCGCTCGACCATGCATCGGCTGCGGATGACCATGGATTGATTCCATAGTACTTGATTCCACACGGCTACATGACAACTGAGGCTCGACCATGGGTCGTTGATACTCGAACATGGATCGGTTACAAATCAGCCATGAATCATTGTGTTGAGTTGGAGAGACTATGGACGAGCTATGTGCTAGGCCAAGAGCCTTGTAGCTTGGTCGAGGACCAGGCTTTGTGCCGGTTGCGCAAGCCAGGCCTTGTGTCCGTTAGCTAGGCCACGAATTGGCCTTGTGCCCGATCGTGTGCTAGTCATTATGTCTAACCCTTGTGCCAGACTTTGTGCTCATTAGATCTGGCTCCGACCTAGTTCCGTGCCAAATAGACTTGGCCACAAGCCATGCATTGTGCCCGTTCGTGAGCCATTGCATGTGTTCGGTCCATGAATCGGTCCCTCGCTTGTGTGTCCCAGTCTTGCGCTCGGTGCACCGTCTGGAGCCCAACACCGCGTTTATGCACTCGGCTCTGTGCCTGTGCACCAGCCTGATGCCTGTATGGCCTAGCATTGTGCTTGACCCTGTGCCTGTGTGGCTCGGTCGTGTGCTAGGCCTCGCGCCTTGTCAGACCCGACCGAATAGGCCTCGTGCCTAGTTAGTTTGGGTAGTCCGGCCTTGCGCCATTTAGCCCGGTCTTCGGCTCGGTTGTGTCCAATTACACTCGGACATATTTTTATACTGAACCTCGGTTCCAAATGGGATGGTCAATTGTTGATGGCAATTGAAATCCCTAATTACTTCAGTTCCTTATTAAGTCAAGTTTTAGGGAAAATGGGGTGTTCAAAGGAAGATGTGCCATTAGAATTAGCAAAGACCCCAATTATTAAGTGTTAATGATAGGGCCACATGAATTACACCTATAATGCTTCTTGGAACAAGAAGACAAGTTGATTTAGTTAAGTTAATGCCTTATTTAGAAACTTACCTTGCAAGTTGGATAACTTTCATTGCACTCTCTTACGCCCTCACTCTCTCTTGGCCACCATCTCTTTTTCGGCCGCACCCTTGCCTATGCCCGTGCCTGTGTTGCGCCGTGTCCTTGTCGTGACCTTACCACTCAGCTCACCCTTAGGCCACACTTGGACACGACCTTGGAGGGTAGTAATTAGATTTACTAAACTTTGGTTAGGGTGTCGTGTTACGCTGTTGAGCGAGTCATGTCCTTATTGTGCTTGCGGGAATTCCGTTGATTGTGAACACTTGATATAGCTTACCACATATATTTATGCATTTTGTAAGGTTTGCTCATGTGGTGCTTGTGTGGATTCCGTTATTTGTGAATGCTTGCTATAACTTGCCATGCTTGCATTTACATTTGTAAGATTTGCTCATGTGTTTGGCATCATGCTTGAGAGCACACCACGGGCCATGAACAAGTCTCGTTTGGATCGGATTAGCATTGAGATGTGTCAGAACGATCCTTGCTTGGAGGATCGATATTGAGATGTACCAGTCCAAGCCTTGCTTAATGTAGGTCAGCGCTATGATCAGTCAGTTCGGATCGCAAACTTGGTTTCGTGCCTGGTATGATGTAAGATGTTTAAGGCTATATGGCATGATGCTCACTTCACGTGAAGTATTCAAGTTGCCATGATGCTTGGTGGCATGGTCACACAGGGGAAAAGATATAGCCGTCGCCCTTGATTAGGGGACGTTGCCTATTAAGTTCGGATGAATAGCCATCGTCTTTAATTAGGGAACGTTGCCTAATTAAGTTTGCATGAAAAGCCGTGCCCTTGGATTAAGGGATGTTGCTCGGAAAATTTCGGAAGAACTGTACCAACGGTTGAGATAATGAATCCGTCATGTGCATGCTCTTGATTGGGATGTTGATGTTTGAATAGAAAGGCAAGTTGAGATAGCCTCATAAACAAAGACAAGTGTGTTGAAACATCTTTGCTATTGATCTGTTATCAATTGGTGTGGCTATGGCAAGTGCTTTGTTCAATGGCGAGGCATCCTCCTATCTGGAGTTTAGTGAGTTTTACTTACTGAGTCCTTGACTCACTCCGTTGTTTTTCATATTTGTAGGCATAGAAGTCTCACATCAGTTTTGAGAGTTGTGGTCACGTTAGAGGAGATAGGAATTCCCCCAACCTACACGGATACATGTAGTGTGTTGAAAAAGGAAAAAAGCCTGTAGAAAGGAGCTTGTAGAATACACTTATGTAATAAATATGCCATCCTATAAATATAAGGTTTGCTTATTGTGTTTGTGTTAACGCCATTGTTTATTTGATTGTCCCAAGTTTATCCTTCCGCTTGATCGTAATGATAAGATAAAATTGAACGGGATGTCATGCTCTTAACAAGAAGTAAAAGAAACGGAACAACGACGCGCTTGGAATGTCACATTAATAACCCTAAGGTGAGGATGTTATAGTATCGGGTCAAAGAAGAACCCAATAGCAGCATGAGGTACAAAGTAATGTTAGCAATAAAAGGTTTTTGGCAAAAGAAATGAATTTTTTTGTAGTAAATTTGACTACTATTAGGCTAGTTTTTAGTATCACTGCTTTGAGAATTTGGCCTAATTAAAAAAAAAAGCACCCATGTTAGGTCAAGAGAAAATTCTGGTCTGAACTTTATTTTGTTTCGTAAAAAAATACTAACTTTAGGTCGAGTGATAATTCTGACCCCAAATCTGGCCCATATTGACTTAGATATATTGATTACCCAACTTGACTATTTCACCTCAGCAATAAATTCACGTGGCTTGCTGACTGCATTAAAAGCACTTCATTGTCTTATTTTGTGAGCCACAGTAAGAAGAATAACAGTGAAATTGTTCATCTCCTTCACTTGACTGGCAAGTCAAAAATATCTTCAGATTGAATCACTTTGGCCAGACTTCGTCGTTTTGTTGTAATATGAAGTTGTAGACCATCGCCCATCGATAGATGCTATGCATGAGATCTGCCAAGCTCACCACTATAACCCTTTTTCTCAAACAAGGGTGACTTCATATAGAGAGTCAACGAGGGGCCAGATTTGGGATAATGGTGAAAGTTAGTGATTTTTTATGAGATAAAAAAATTGGGGCTAGAATTGTTGTGACATCCACGATTTGGACCCTAATTGACCAAGGGAAATGTCCGGGGAATCGGTATGTGAACTGATCTGAGAGTTAGCCATAGACAAAGTGGCTTGGTTAGAACGAGCAACTTATGGATTGACCGTGGTTCGATTGAAGGATCAACCATGGAACGGGCAAGGGATCGATGATGAATTGATTCACCATTCACGCAATCGATTAGGGTGATTCGACCATGGATTGACCATTCGACCATAAAGATCGGTCGTGGGACGATCATGCACCGAGTTGATCGATGGGTGGTCATGGATTGATGCCGTGCGGGCATGTACCGGCCACGGGTGATTTCGCTCGGCTATGCACTCGTCGCAAGCGACCATATACTAACTTCGCGGGATCAGATGTTGGTCACGGATCGATTTCATGCAACTACATGACAACCGAGGGTCGGCTATGGATCGTTGACACTCGAACATTAACCGGTCACAAATCGATCTTGGATCATTGCAGTGAATCGGGATAGGCCATGGACCAGGCCAAGAGCCCTACCGCTTGATCACATTCTAGGCTTAGTGTCGGACATGCGAGCTTGGCCTTGTGCCCTATCGTGTGCTAGGTTTAGTGCCCGATCCGTTCGTTTAAGCTAGGCCTAGCGCCCGGCATAAGTGCCAGCCCGAGTGCTCATCAGACTAGCCCAGTACCCTATTCAGTGCAAGGTACTTGTGCTAGGCCGTGCGCCTAGTCAGTCCAGTCATGTGCCTAGCTCTGTGCCCGACAAGACAGGCCATGACCCGACCTTGTGCCTGGGCGTGCTCCCAGTCAGTCCGGCTGACTTGACCTTGTGCCATTCAGCCCGGTTATTGCCCCGACTATGCTTGGTCATTCTTGAGCTTACCCTAGCCTCGAACCTCGGTCCGAATAAGATGGTCGATCGTAAATGAACATGTAAACTCTCGGTTACGTTGGTTCGTCTCTTAAATAGGTAATAATGAATTTTGAGAGTTTAGTTATTGGCTTAGGTGTCTTGTGCCGATAAGTTAGTAATCTTGGATAATAGCAACAAGTTACACGTCCAAAGACTTGGTGGGCAGGAGACAAGTTGATTTAGTCAAGTTAATGGCTTTATTAGAAACTTATCTTGCAAATTGGCTAACTTATCTTATAAGTTGACTAACTTCCCAAGCAAGTTAGCGCTTCCTTTGGCCTAGTTCTCATGTTTGCTTTAATTCTTGGAAAATGACAAAATAGAATATTCTAGAAGAGAGTGGCTTGTCTTGGAGAGCAAGCTAGAGATAAGATCAAATCCAAAGCTCATGATTACACCAAATCTAAACATTAAATGAAGGAGGATGAGTCACCTAACTTAGTTGTCCTAAACATCATTATACTTCATTAATGCTAGGATACTTTACACCCTAAGTGGCTTAATGTGAAGAAGGCAAGTGCCCACCAAATAGTTAGGCTTGCCACTTTTAGTGATTTGCCTTAGGAATCAATCAAGATTGATACTCTAATATTAGTTATGGATTAGGTTGTGTCGAAAAATCGACTTTCACTATACTTAGGTAGTCACAATGTCTTGCTAGAGACTGCTTATGACTTATGGGCCAAAAAAGATTTTGAGCATACTGCTAATATTTAGTAAACCTTCAGGGTCGCACACAATAGCGAATTGAGTTCACATTTTTTGTGCGCCGGGATCTACTTACAATAAGAAGTAGATTTTAATTTATTCTCCATTCAACTTATCTATGTGGTCGTGCACGTTATGAGATAACGATTAAACGTACAATTGAAGGTAGATAGTTTGGCTGGCTTAAATCGCCTGGCCCACTTCTTTTAATTCGCGTAGATAATGAGGCTATATATAGCATGTGGGTGATGAAAAAATCCTAAAAGAGAGAAAAAACGCCTCCAAGAGAATACAAAGAGAATCGTTCTCTGTTCAGAGATCTTTGAGAGAGTCTCGAAGATCAAAAGAGATCAGGAAAAAGAAGTCCAAGATCTTTAGCTAGCACTTGGATCATTGGAGACTTCCGTTCGTGTGTATGGATACCGGTAGAGGCGCAATACTTGGGGCACTAATCCAGACATAATATGTCAATTTACTTTCTATTTGCAAAAGGTATGTGTCAAACTTCTATTTAGATCTCAATATATGCATGGATCCTGTTTAGGATTTCAGTTTATAAATTTCGCTGCGTTTTTAGCACTTGAGAAACCCTACAGCCACACCATCTATTTAGACTTGCCACCTCTTATTGTTAGGTTAGTCAACTCACCAAGATAGGCTTGTCACTTCATGGATTTCTATTGATCCAAATGGAAGGGTAATGATGAGAGGTTTACCTATAAATAGAGGCACCAACCCTTCATTCCTAACTTTCACCACTTATTTCTCTCTTCCTTTCTCTCCCTCACGCCACTCACTCTTTAGGCCACCCTTTTTCCTCTTGGCCGCACCCTTGCATGCGCTCGTCCCTGCGCCGCGCCATGTTACTCGGCTTGCCACTGGGCTACTGCCGGCCACAACCTTGGAGGGTAGTAAGTAGACTTACTAAACCTTGGCTAGGATGATGTGTTATGTTGTTGGACGAGTCATGTGCTTGTGGTGCTTGCGTGTATTTCGTTGTTTGTGAACACTTGATATAGCTTGCCATGCTTGCATATACATTTGTAAGGTTTGCTCATATGTTTGGCATCATGCTTGAGAACATGCCTTGGGCCTTGAACAAGTCTCGCTTGGTTCGGATCGGCGTCGAGGCGTGTCGGAACAAGCCTTGCTTGGAGGGTCGATATTAAGGCATATCGATCCAAGCCTTGCTTGATGTAGGTTGGTGCCATGACCGGTCAATTCGGGCCACGAACTTGGTTTTGTGTCCGGCATGACTTAAGATTTTAGAGGCAACATGGCATGATACACACTTTGCGTGAAATACTCAAGTTGGTATGATGCTTGTTGGCATGTTGCACGAGGGAAAAATATAGCCATTGCCCTTGATTAGGGGATGTTGCCTAATTAAGTTTGGATGAATAGTCGTCGCCCTTAATAAGGGACGTTGTCTAATGAAGTTTGGATGAAAAGCTATCACCCTTGGATTAGGGGATGTTACCTGGAGAGTTTTCGAAAAAACCGTACCAACGATTGAGACAAGGATTCCCTGGTGTGCATGCTCTTGGTGATATTGTTATTGCATGAATAGAAACGCAAGTTGAGATCACCTCATGGACAAAGACAAGTGTGTTTGAAGCATCTTTGCTATTGATCTACCATCAATTGATGTGGCTATGACATGTACTTTGTTGGATGGTGAGGCGTCCTCCTATCCGGAGTTTAGTGAGTTTTATTTACTGAGTCCTCAACTCACTCCGTTGTTTTTCAGATTTGTAGATATGGAAGTTTCATACCAGTTTTGGGAGCTCCAGTCACGTTAGAAGAGATAGGAATTCCTCCCAGTCTACTCAGATACGTGTAGTGTGTTGAAAAGCGAAAAAAGCCCGTAGAAAAGGGGCTTGTAAAATACATTCATGTAATATAAGAAGTAGTGTATTGCAAAGTTGTTGTTACTGACTGCTTGTCTGGGTGTTTATTGGACACTTCCGCATGCTCTTAATGAGAAGATAAAAGAAGTAGGACGGCGATGTGCTTGGAATGTCGCATTAATAACCCCAAGATTAGGATGTAACAATTGTCATTCGACCTAAAGTTGATATTTTTTTATGAGACAAAAAAAAGTTCCGGCCAGAATTGTTACTTGACCTAAAGTTTATGCTTTTCTTTAGAATTAACCCTTGAGAATTTAAATCTAGAGCAGTTAGATATATAGATTGCATTTCTTCATAGTAAATTAGAGGAAGATATCTACATGATACAATCAGAAGGTTTTTAGGTTCTTGGAAAGAAAATTATGTCTGCAAGCTGAAAAAAAGTTTGTATGGCTTGGAATAGGTTCTTAGACAAAGGTATGATAAATTTGACACCTTTATGTGTGATAATAGGTTCACTAGAACTTAAATGGATCACTGCTGTTACTCGAATAAATGTGATAACTGCTATATTATGATGTTTTATGTGGATGGTATGCTCATTGCAAGATTTTGCATTAGGGAGATCAACATAATGAAGCAACAATTGTCAAAAGAGTTTGAGATTAAGGACTCGGGCGCTGCGAATCATATTCTTCGGATGATGATCACACCGGATAAATCCGAAGGAATTTTAAAATTATCTTAAGAAAAATAAATTGAAAAAGTATTGGATAGATTTAGAGTTCAGAATGCAAATCCCACAGGTACTCCTTTAGAAAGCCACTTCAAGATCTCGAAGAAGCAATTGCCAAAGATAAATGAAAAGCAAGAGTATATAGCTAATATGCCTTAGGGTTAATACCACGAAAAACCCCAAATTAGTACACCTGTGACAATTTTACCCTAAACTAATATTTTTGATAACAAAAAATCCTAAACTGGTACACCTGTGACAATTTTATCCAAAACTAATATTTTGACTACTAAAAACCCCAAACTGGTATATTTGTGCAAATTTACCCTCGTTAATTTTCGTTAAATTGGATTAATACCACAAAAAATCATACATTAGTACACCCATGAGAAACGAAGAGTGAAACATAAAACTGGAATATCAGTCAACTGCAGCATGCCATTTAACAAAGCAATTTGATAGTAAAATTTAACGGAAATAAATAGAGGGTAAAATTGTCACAGCTGTATCAGTTTTGGGTTTTTGATGATCAAAAAATTAGTTTGGGGTAAAATTGTCATAGGTGTATCAGTTTAGGGTTTTTCGTGATATTAACCATATGCCTTATGCATTAGTTGTTGGCAGCTTAATGTACACTATGGTGTGTACTAAACGAAACATAGCTCACATAGTGGGAGTTGTGAACAAATATATGACTAAACCATGGATAAAGCATTAGAAAACTGTAAAGTAGCTATTAAGATACCTGAGAGGCATCTCAAGTATGCCACTATGTTTTATGAAAAATGGTGCAACTTTACAAGTCTTTGTTGATGGAGATCTTGGTGATGACTTGGTTAATGTGAAGAGCACATCGGGTTATGTTTTTACTTTAGGTGGCATTTCAATCAGTTGAATTTCTAAACTTCAGATATGTGTGTTTATCTCAACTACTAAGGCAGACTATGTTGCTATATCTAAAGCTGGTAAGGAGATGATTTTGTTGAAAACCTTTCTGAAAGAGACAGGCAAGGAGCAGGATAGCAGTGTTCGATGAGATATTGTGATTGAATAAAATTCTTGATGCAGAAAATCTAACAGATATGTTAAAAAAGGTTGTCACCACTGAAAAATTGAGGCTATGCGTTGCCTCAACTGTCCTCTATAGTTAATGATGAGGGGGTTGCTGCACTATGACAATTTGGGTTACAAAGACGAGTGAAAACTATGAAAGACTATTGCTGTTTTGACGATCAGCCTCCAAGTGAGAGAATGATGGAGTTGTGGAGTCTGATAGAGAAAAGTAAGGTTAAATTGCAAAATTTTTACTGCTAATGGCATACTTTTAATTTCCATCATAACTATGTGTACCCTAAACTCCTATTGTATATTGAGGCAATATCTTTTGTAGTTATAGCGCTGAAACTTGTAACTCTGATACTGATAATGAAGAGATTGCCTAGTGTGACATCTTGACTTTTCTCTTTCTAATTTTGAAAAGGTTTTTCATGTAAAAATTTGCTCGTCTTCTTCTTTGTTATTTCTTTTCAAAGATTCGCATTCCTAACATTTTCACCAGCTTCTTGTATCTCTTTCTATACTTGTTAGGATGACAAGCACGAAGTTCAAGACAGAATTTGGTTTACCAGCATTCTGTATATAGGATGTCGCCCTACGTACAGATTCAAAATTATTCCTGGAAATGGAAGTCGTCGTTAACCATAAGAAAGGTAGATAAATCTCACACTGCACCGTAGAGCTGGACGATAGCGAGGTGACTCGCCTTTCTTACTTGTCATGATAAAAGAAAAGATAAGATTCCAAAACAAAGTTAGTGGACACGTCTCTTTCATGGGACATAGCCAAAAAGTGTTTATTCTATTTCTATCTAATGATTCCCCAGGTAGAAAGGCAAAGATAATATCCAACTTTCATATTTACACATGTCCAATTACAATAGGATTAATATTATGAAAATCCTCAAACTGATACATTTGTGACATAATTACTCAAAACTAATTTTTTGACTACGAAAAACCCTAAACTGATACACCTGTTACAATTTTACTTTCTGTTAGTTTTCGTTAAATTTGACCGTCAAATTTCTAAGTTGGATGACATGTGGTAGTTGACGAATGTATCAGTTTAGGGTTGTACAGTCCGTCTGTCATAGATGAACCGTTTTGTGATTTTTCGTGATATTAATCCAATTTAACAGAGGGTAAATTTGTCACAAATGTATCAATTTGAGATTTTTAGTGGTCAAAAAATTATTTTTAGATAAATCTGTCACATGTGTACTAGATTGAGGTTTATGATGGTCAAAAAATTAGTTTGGGGTAAATTTATTACAGGTGTATCAATTTAGGTTTTTCGTGGTATTAATCCAAAAAAATAGAATACTTTTTATATTTTTTGTTCTGGGAACATAGGATACTTTGGGGTGATAAGCTTTTAACTCCTATCCCTGCTTCCAGAAACTATGAACGGAATCTACTCATGTGACCCATTTGTAATGCTGTAGACGTTATTGAGCTTTTCCTTCTTTTCTTCCGCCAACACATCTAAGTGAACTGATAAGTGATTCAAAGAACGAGGACAACCCCGATGTTACATTAATGGCTCCAGGTTCTAGCTAGGCAAAACGGTGGAGCACAGATAATCTCTTGTTTGGCCACCGTTTGGGCTTCGTTTTGCATCTTTCCCAGTGATTGAGGTCAGGAAAGTATTTCACGAGCCACAGTTTTTCTTAGCTAAAACGGGTTTCCCTATCATTTAATGTTTATGATTTCCACCATACTTATTTATCATTCAGGATAGAAGCATCACTGTTCTTTACCAAAGAAACCTGGAAACTGATAGCATAGACAGTCACTAATCAGCTTTCAAGTCTTCAAGCATACTAGCTATTTCACCTCTCATATTCTGCAGCTGATGAATCCAGGTCACTCTCTCTCTCTCTCTCTCTCCTTGTTCTTCATGCTGATTGGCTTGAGTTCTTTTTGCTTCTTTAAATGCCAAATTTTTCAATATTGTAGCTTACATTGTAATGACTGGTTGGTTAGTCGATGAATTGAAACTCGCTTGTTTTGTCCCTTATGAATAGTAATAAGTTCCGCAGGTTTAACTGTTAAAGAAAAGCAAAAAAGAGATAGAGATAGGGAGATATTGAAAGAAGTCTCAGTGACACTCTGGGGCAAGTTTTCGCAGAATACATGTTAAAGGGATGGCGTCTCTCATTCCCACTTCTCTAGGTTATTGGTTGGTACGGCTGAATTTTTGGAGTTTAATAAAAAGTTATGTTCT
The DNA here is from genome assembly GCA_031216185.1 of Syzygium aqueum. Lineage (NCBI taxonomy): Eukaryota > Viridiplantae > Streptophyta > Magnoliopsida > Myrtales > Myrtaceae > Syzygium > Syzygium aqueum. The sequence continues at coordinate 3,583,708 of CM062235.1, read as the reverse complement.
CTTATCTGCTGGCTGTCCCTTGATGTTTGGATTCACGTAAGAATGTGAATAGACAAATTGCGATCTTGGAACCAGGTGATCCACTTTCTGCATTTGTTTTGCTAGAAGTTTTAGAATTTGTAGTTTCTCGATTGTTTTAACAGAGTATACTAAGGAGGTGGTGTGAACGAGCGAGAATCTTCTTCTCGCATGAAATCTTTTATGTCAAATAGTACTTGTAGGATTGATATTTCCATGTCTTCATTTCCTTCCTCTTCAATACTGACGATCATTTCTTCACTTTTCAGCAATGTCTTCAACACAAATTTTAGACAAGAAAGAGAAGTTAATAGAGCTATTGCGCGATAAAAGTGTAGCAACAGTGGTTATTCAAGGGGAAGCTGGTATCGGAAAGACGTGGATGGCAAAGGAGGTAAGTGATAGTGCGATGAAAGTGGGTCTATCCTGCGGCAGTGTCTGGGTGTGTTGCACAAAGAAATGGGATATCGGGAGTATATTTGAAGATATCGTGCGACAGTATTCTCCAACTCACCCAGGTGAAGAGCTGGATGAGGTCAACGAGGGCAATGACAAGACCAAAGGGAGCTCCAATGTCTCGAAAGATAAGGTTCTCAAAATTATCACAGAAAAAACATCATCAAAGGATTGCGGGGAAAAGTTTCTTTTGATCGTCTTGGATGATGTTCCCACTGAAATGAAAGAGGCCGAATTAACCACAGAACTGCTTGCGCCTCATGGACAGAAAGTCAAGCTTTTAATAACAAGGAACCGTGAGCATAGACAAATTGTGATCTTGGAACCAGGTGCATTACGTTCCGCATTTGTTTTGCTAGAAATTTAAGTGCTTCATTTCTTTGTAGTTTTGTTGATTGTTTTAAAAGAGTATTCTAAGAAGGTAGTGTCAAAGGGAGATCTGTTGGCCGGGGGGGGGGGGTGGAAGTGCCTGTGGGGCGGTTGTGGGTGTGCTGGGGTTAGGGGGAGAGATTCTTCTCATATGATAATCATGTAATCTATGGCACTTGTAAGACCCATATTCGCATCTCTACATTTTTTTTCCTCCTGTACTTATGAAGGATCATTTCTGTACTTTTCAGCGATGTCTTCGACAAAAATTGAAGAAACAAAAGTGAAGATATTAGAGCTGTTAGATGACGAAAGTGTGGGAATAGTTGTTATTCAAGGGGAAGCTGGTGTCGGAAAGACTTGGATGGCAAGAGAGACGAGTAAGTGTGCGTTGGAAAAGAGTCTATCCTGCTGCAATATCTGGGTGTCTTGCACGAACAAACGGGACATCACATGCATATATGCAGATATTGTGCATCAGCTTTCGCTGATTACCCCTAGTGAAGAAGGGGATGATAGTAATGAGGACACTGATAAAATCACAAAGGGCTCAGTTGTCCTGAAAGATAAGGTTCTCCAACTTATTGCCGAAAAAACGATGTCAGATGATCAGGGAGAGAAGTTTCTTTTAATCGTCTTGGATGATGTTCCCACCAAAATGAAAGAGGCCGATATAACCACAGAACTGCTTGTGCCTCATGGACAGAAGGTTAAGATTTTAATCACAAGAGACTATTCTGGAAATGATAGTATTGAGGAAGCAGCAAGAACTGTTGAGATTGAGCCCTTCCCTTCAAAAGATTTATCAACTTTATTGCAAAAGCTAGTTGATAAAGAGATCCGCGAGCTGCCAGATTTCGAGAAGCTATTGACGGCAATTGCTGAAAAGAGCAGGGGTCTGCCCGCTGCGATCGTCATGATTGCTGCAGCTTTAAATTCCATTGCCCGAAACAAATCCAGTGATCAGAACCTAGAGAGCGTGCTGCGAGAAGTTGCCAGTAGTGAAGGCCTTCCTGAAGACTTAACCAAAATTTTGCATTGTTGTCATGACATGTTGCCTAGCACAGAAATGGCCAATTGCTTTTGGTACATCAGGCAATTCTTTCCCAGGCATGGTGGGATTCATTACAACGAGCTGATTGCCAACTGGATATTGGAGGGATACTTCAGTGGTATTGACCGCATCGAGAATGCTTATGCAAAGGGTCATCGTGTATTGATGGAGCTTCTGGATCGGCGCCTGCTGAAAAATCTGCAGAATAATACTGTGTCCATAGAAGGATTAGCGATGAAGATACCTGCTCGCAGATATGGTGCATATGGCGGAACGAGCAGTCTAGGACTGGCTTGTGCATTTGACGATGGAAAATGGGAAGGCTTTGGGAGAATCTCATGGACAGATGGTATGATACAAACGCTCTGTACGTCAAAGGACCCAAAAATCACCACTCTACTACTTGACGGAAGTCGTCTCAGCAGGGAAGTTCCCGAAACCTTCTTTGAGCCCATGAAGGACCTTAAAATTCTTGCCCTCTTCAAGCCCAGATTTAAATCTCTGCCCTCGCCCCTGCTCAAGATGGAGAAGCTTCTGGTGCTGGCACTCAGAGGCCCTGATCTGCTTGAAAACATAAATGACATAGGCAAGCTCAAAGCGTTGCTCATTCTCGAAATATCCGGTGCTAACTCCCTGAAAATGATTCCTGATGAAATTTTTGAGCATGCCATCCATATTAAAACTCTAAACCTGTCATCCGTCCAAATAAACAATCTGCCTTCTTCTTTTTCCAAACTGAGTGGATTGCGTTGGCTCATCCTCAGAGACTGTCCTTGCTTAGAAACCCTCCCATGCCTTACAACTTTGGGGAACCTTGAGATGCTTGATGCTTCCAGGACGAACTTGAAGGGAATCCTTGACAAGTGCTTTGCACCACTCCGGAAACTTCAGTATCTTAATCTCTCGCACACTAAGATCGTGCGATTGCCCTTTATTTGTGATGCTCCAAGGCTCATGTGGTTATTATTGCGTGGCTGTTCATGCTTATTCAGACTTCCCAGCCTGCCAAGAAGCCTTCAGATTCTTGATCTTTCAGATTCTGCCTCAACTGAAATTGAGCCGGGCCTCAGAGCCACAAAAAAACAATCAAGCCCAGGTGTGACAGACCTTCGACATCTTAACTTGAGTGGTTGTGGTGCGCTTGAGAAACTTCCACCTACTAAAGCATTTGAGAAGCTCGAGTTACTTGATGTTTCAAATGCTGTTAATCTGAAGGAAATCGAAGATAAATCCTTCAGTCATCTGAAACACCTTGAAGTACTCAATCTCTCTAACACCAAAGTTGACACGTTACCGTCCCTTCACAAACTTGGCAATCTTCGTCAGCTCTTGCTCAAGGATTGTAAATCATTGAAAAGACTACCCATCATGGAAGGTCTTCTGAGACTCAAGGAACTTGATCTTTCAGGTTCCTCTTCTTTGGAGGAAATGGGTCCTGAGTCTCCTGACTGCGAGAAATTTGACCTCCCAAACCTGCAAAAGCTTTTACTGGCTGGTTGTGATCACCTGAAAAAGTTGCCTCCATTGAATACCTTAGAGAAACTGGACTTTCTCAATCTTTCGGGTTGTACTCTTCTTAACAAAATACCAGATGAATCCTTCGAACACGTGGCTTGTCTTCTTCTGCTCAATCTCTCTGAAACAAAGATTGAACGCCTTCCATCTGTTGCTAAACTTGGCAATTTGCACCACCTCATCCTAAGGGACTGTCATCTCCTTACGGCTCTAACTGGGTTGGAATCTCTAACAAAGCTTCGGGAGCTTGATCTTTGTGGCACGAGCTCCTTGGGAGAAGTCAAAGCTAAATGCTTGGAGTCCATGCATCAGCTTCAGATTCTCAAGTTATCGGGAACTAAGGTTGATGAATTACCATCCATATCAAATCTCACCAATTTGACTCAGCTTTCGCTGAGCGGTTGCTCAGGGTTCATAGAATTGCCACATTTGGATGCACTGACCAAACTCAAGGACCTGGATCTTGCGGGAACAAAGATCAAATCTCTAGCCTCCATTAAAACTCTCGGTAACCTCCAACGACTTTCCTTGAGAAATTGTACGAGTTTAGAACCAGAAGAATTGCCACCTCTTGAACCACACAGTCGTTTGGAGGTGCTTGATCTGGTGGGAATCAGGATCAATGAGTTTCCCTATTGGATTTTGGAGATGACTAATTTAAAGTGCCTCCATTTGCCAGACCTCAAAGTTATTCGACAGGTTGATTGGAGTAAAATAAAGTGCTTTCCTGAACGAGTTAACTGGGAGGAATGTGGGATCTTCAAGCTTGAGGGAACCGTAACCGACAGTAACAGGCCTTTCCTATCTGTTCGTGGTACTGACTTTTTTCAGTTCCTGGAGCAAAATTCCACACTGAGAAATACATGCTTCAAACAATTTCATTTCAGCGTGTACCCTCCTAGAGAACAAGGTGAAGGTGGTGACATTTATCAATATAGGAATGACCTGGATATTAGGAAAATCTACAATAAGATCAGGCATCTCCCTGATCCTCCACAGCCTGACTGGGTTCCTGATCCTGCACAGCCTGACTGGGTTCCTGATCCAGGACAACCTGACCAGCTTCCTGATCTTGGACAGCTTGACCGGTCTCTAGAGTTCTACGGGTTTAAAAGTTTGTGTGAATATCCGAGAGAAGTTATCAAGTGTGGTAACTGTATTTCTTTCATCGATGATTCGTGCATGAGTTGTTTGTCTGATTTGGGGGATGACAACTTGGAGGCACTCGAGGGTTGCTGGCTAGAGAGGTGCAACCGCATCGAATGCGTTTTTGCTGGAGCAGATGTAACTACTCTGTGGGTTTCCAACCTTCCACTTTTAAGAAGCATATATAGCGAGACAGTGCAATCTAAGAGCCAAAAGAATCTGAAGAATCTGTACATAGACTGTTGCCCCATGCTGACGGGGATTCTCTCTTCCCGCCAGCTTCCGGAAAAGCTTGAAGTCATCCAGATAAAATTCTGCGACAAATTGGAGACACTGATTGAGCATGAAACATCCACAGAGCACACGTTGCCAAAGTTAAAGACCTTGCATCTGTTGGCACTGCCCGTGTTGAAGAGAATAGGGCTCCAGCTTCTGGAAAACCTTGAAATTGTCCAGATACAAAATTGTGACAAATTGGAGACACTGTTCGACAGTGAAGCATCAAGGCTGTGCGCATTGCCAAAGTTACACACTTTGCATCTATCGGAACTACCCTTCTTGAAGAGCATAGGGGTCAGTAGTGCATCTCCAGGAACTTATGGAGTTCTCGAATGCCCAAATCTGAAGAATCTGCACATAGATTTCTGCCCCATGATTGTGAGTGTTTCCTCTTCATGCCAGCCTCCGAAGAACCTTGAAGTTATCCAGATACAACATTGTGACAAATTGGAGTGTCTGTTTGAGGACAGAACTTCTGCAGAGTACTCGTTACCAAAGTTACACGCCTTGCATCTATTGGAGCTGCCCAGGTTGAAGAGCATAGGGGTCAGCGGAGCCGGATCATCTCTGCAAAAATATATCCGTGGATGCCCTCTGCTTTGAAATAAATTCTGTCTGCTTCTTAATCCTAGAACAGCCTGTTTCTTGATGTGTACAGACAAAATCATATGCATGTTCCCACAATATCCAGTGTAAGCTCTTCTGATTTCATGAAATAAAGCATATCTTACCGTTCAGCAAAACATTATCGACTTCATAGTCCTTATAATTTCTTGCTAGCTGTGATTTTAATTAAACCTCTTGATAAAAGAAATGGGAAGAGAAGGATAAAGAAAAATACCATATCAATTGATGTATGCGAAAGAATAAAAGGGATTAACCAAAATGGCGAAACTCAAGATACTTCTAATTTTATGAAGATATAAGATAAAGTCACATATCTCTATCCCACCTAGACCACTACATCTCTTGTCACAGGCATAGCACTGAGTAGGGCCTTTTTCATTTAGGTAAGCTGGGAGCTGCATTGAAGATTTTAAACCAGCGCAACTCATCAAGAAATTCTAAATTCCTCCTCCTACATGTTATGCTCAGCATTTCTCGCTTCAGACGGTGGGGGGGAGGGAACCTGTCATATGGCTAAAAAGTATAATAAAATAAAATAATTGGTGTTTGACGTCCAAATACTACTGCATGCCTGCAATTGGCAGCAAAAATCTGTAGTTTCTGTCGTTCTGAGTTTAAAGTTATTGATGATTTCTTAGCCAAAATTATCATCACCTTAATTGAAGAGGCTACTGTTTAGGATATTCTTTTGGGCTGGGCCATCAGCAATAGCAATATAGGTGGTGGAGACCTTGCTAAAGGAGGGATCTTGATCACCTTTGTCACGGGGCATTAAATGTGACTTAATTAGATATTAAGTATTAGATTGATTAAGAGAATGGACTGTTAAGGTGTGATTTGATGAGATTCATTAATGGAATAGACACTTTGATGCCACGCCTTGAGTACTCATTATGCTAATATCAAATTAGATATAATGAAAGAGATAGTGTGGCTCAATCAAGTATGCTCAGATTATTGGGAGTTTGATGCATTTAATGAACTACACTAAACCTGATATAGCTTATGTTGTGTGTAGATAAGGTAGATATGCACATGATCCCAATTGTGATCACATTGGACTACTTTGAGTAAAGTAAAAAACTATTTAAGAGGAACCATAAACTAATGGCATTTAATATAGTGGATTCCTTGCTATTTCAAAGGATGTATTGATCTAACTAAATCTCACATTCAAATTGGATAAAATCCACTAGTGGATAGGTGTTCATCATTGGTGGAGATTCTGTAACTTGGAAATTAGCCAAATAAACAATATTTGCTAAATCCACAATCAAGAGTTTGTAGCTCTAGAATTGGCTAGTAAAGAGGTTGAGTGGTTAAGAAACTTCTTAGCATAAACTTTTTGGGGAATGAAACCGATATCTTCTGTGTCGATGCATTGTGACTGCAAAGTAGCAAGAGCCATTGAAAAGAGTAAAACTTTCGATGGTAAAAATAGACACAACAGTGAATTTGGCCGATCTTTTGACTAAACCTTTGGGAAAAAAATTAATTGATGATATATCGAGGAGAATGAGAGCTAAGCCAGATGAGAAAAAACAATAATGATGATAACCTAATCTATATGATTGGCTGTGACGTCTCAACAATGTCATGAGCGACACATATCCTTTATAATTATATCTTCTAATTAGTAATATCATGCAGAAGCACAACAAAATCTTCACAACATCCCATACAAGAAATCACACGACTTTAATAATAAAATATATGGGAGAAGGACATTAAAAGCGCCAAAAGTTGTGTACGACGTTCACTTTAGTGCTAAAAGTTTGTTTTGGATCACTTAAGTGCCATTTAAAAAAAAAGATTACTTAAATGCCAAATCCGACTTGAATTGCCGAAAATCTAACGTGGCAATATTTTATTAATTTCTTAGTCCCACGTGGCTCGCCGGCGTTCCCGGTTAGCATGTAACCCATAGACGTCGTCATCAAAAAATTGTAAATAGTGATCGTTTGAGTGCCAAAATTTATTTAAAGTGATTACTTCAGTGCTAGCCATTGTTAAAAAACAACCATTTCAGTGCCAATTGGATTGTGTGACGTCGTTTTGGATGTCCAAGTGGATTGAATTTTTAAAAAATATATGTCAAGTCATATTAAAAATTTTAATTATAAATGCTATGTAATCAATTTGGCTGGAATTGACACTAAAGTGATCGCCTTTCCTCTGATTTGGCACTTAAGTAATCATTTTTTCTTCGATGTGGCACTTAAGTAATCCAAAAAAAACTTTTGGCACTAAAGTGTGCACCGTACACAACTTTTGGCATTTCTAGTGTTCTTCTCCCTAACATATCTTCATTTTATACAAACATTAGTATTTACTATCTTAATACAATAAAACATATAAGTCCTTGGAAAAACATTGAGTCCCCTAAACCATCACGCCATACCTGCTCCAAAAACTTGCTTGTACATGAGTCAAGTTTTTAATTATGTATTGACAACCTCACCCAACGAGAAGTCATTGCCGTCGAAACTAAGAGGACCATCGAAACCCCTAATTGGTCCAACAAACTCTCCATCAACCCATGTGGTGGAACTACACTCAGTATATACTGTCGTCAATTTAGGTATAAATGCATCTTGGTATTCACAATCAAAGAGGTACACAGGAATTCCAAACTGCAGTGGTGGAGGGCTATTCATCTTACAAATTTGAAAAATAAAGGAGTGAACCAAAGTCTAGTAAATGAAATCTCTAAATCTAAGGTAAGGGTTATTTTATCATTCAACTTGGTACCACAAATAATATGAGTTCAAGGCAATACAATATAACCATGTATGACAAATACATAAATAAATGCTCTATCTTTACTATCATGATATAACGATGAAAGCCATTAACAACATGAAATAAGATCATTCACTCAGTGCAAACAAATGGCATATTAATTCATGATGTACAAGTATCACATAGTGGCTCACCACTATACACAACAAATAATTATTCCCTACTTATCACGAAGCTCACCGAAATACATAGGTGAGTTCATATTTGTCAAGAAACTCACCAACACATACATGGGAGTTCACACTGGTCATGAAACTCCTTGATATATGTAGATGGGTTCATACTTGTCATGAAAATTATTAACACACTCACAGGTGAGCTCATACTAATCATGAAGTTCACTAATATATACATATGAGTTCATACTTGTCACTGTTCATGACCCATATCGACTCGTAAGGCATCCCGAACACTCCTGGAAAATCGCCACGATCAATTCTTGGGGGATGGAATCATAAATACATCTTTGCCATGCTACACTACCCAATCATTGTGGGCGTCATCTGCATCAGCAAGGATAAATATGCCATTTGTTGACATCTAATTTTCGGCGCATCATTTAGTGTTAATTGCATTGAAAATTAGGGATTAAATTTTTTAACCCCTAAACAAAAATATCAAAATTGCATAGCATATAGTTTAGGATCTTATAGTTTAATTGCATTTTGCATTGGACATGCGATGGCGAATGAACTTAAAGTCAGTCGCGCGAGTCTAGCTCGCACATTGAGCAGTATTCAGTCAAGCCATGGAGGTATAGTGGTTGAAAATCAAGTCCAAGATTAGAATAACTAAGTTTAAATTGATTGGGTTTTAGCCCGTCAGAGTTAAAACAAAAAGACTTTGTAATTAAGAAAGAGCCCATGAAGATTAAGCCTTTCATTGGAAAAACCTATAATCTAGATTAGGGAATAAAAAACCTAATTTGCACTATAAATAGACCTTTAACTCTTCACAATGAAAGGGGGATTTGTTTTTCACGAGGGAGAGGCCACAATACTAAGAGAATACACAGCCACATAGAATAAAAAATATCGTGAGAGGGGGCTGGTCTTTGGGAGCTCTTCTGGGTAATTGAGAGTCATGCTTTTTGCCAGTTCTTCACGTACGCTTCGCTGCACATCAACAATCGTGAAAGCTATGGTGTTTCTCCATCCGCGACAGTAAGCTCCAAGCACCCTCAGGCGAACTTCCAGTCACCAACATCAATCCAGTGAGTTACCGCCCCTCCTGCTGTCCCTGCATAGCCAGACCAGGCGACGAGTACCAAGCGAGCCCATGAAGCTATCCAACAAGCAATCAGCCACACAACCATCTACTCCAACGAGGTCTTCAAGTTCCAGCGAATCACGATCGTGACCAGTTCCTGTACTGACTTCCAGTGGATCCCACCATGATTTCTTTTTAGTGTGATTCACACCAGTCGAGCCGCGCGTCAACGTGCCCAACCAGAGTGCCGCTCGTGCCCGTTGCACCACACCGCTTGTCCACCACACTGCGTTGTTGCCCCGCCACGTCGCCATTCCTGCCGTGTCGCCGCCGTTCCTGACGTCGCGCCGCCGCTCCCGACGCACCGTCAGTCACCATCTCGATCCGCTGCAAATTCAAATTAGAAAATAAATCGATAAATCAGGTAATTATCTTATCCCGATTTAATTTGAATATTTTGTTGCCTAATTTGTTCTTATTGATATCTAATTTTGCATATTGAGATAATAAACATTATTCCAATTAGGATTTTATTTCCTTTTTTTGAAACCTTGGATATCTACTCGTTAAATTTGGATAGAACTTAGAATTTTAAAAGTCCTTTGAATATATCCAAAATATTTGAGATATCTAAATTTTTTCAAGGTGTGATCGATTAGAAAAATTTCCTAATCCGCAACCGCACATGTGGAAATAAATCTATCTATCAGGCTTTAGATAGAGTTATTTTCATAGCAGGTATTTCGAATTTTAGGATCGATCTGTCAGGCTTCAGATCAAGACTTAATTCGAAAGATTTAGCGGTTATATTTTTTTACTTGATTTTAATTTCGAATTTCATAAAAAAATACCAAAAATATTACTCTAGAATAGATCAATTTCTTTAGTTTAAAATTGCATGTTTAGATAAATTGGCATTTTTAATTCCGAATTTCATAAAAAAATACAAAAAATAATATGCCCGTCATTAGAAATAAGTCACGTTGTCGCATGACATATAGTTTACATGTTAGGTTGCATTAATCACATGTCAATTTTTGCACGTCATTACATATAGGTTATCTTTCATTTAAATAAAAGAAAATCAAAAAGAAATTTCTGCACCTTTGAACTTTAAGTTAGAATTTTTTCAAAATTGTCAAATTGAGTATTTTTTCTTGAAATTGGTACCGAAAGGGCGTTAAGGAATTTAGCATAACCAAGTCCCCGAATCTATGATTTCTGGTTCGCAAGAATAAAATAGTACTTCCGCTATTTTATTTAGGTTCTAATCAACCTACCTTAAAGGATTAGTGGCGATTTCCATTGAAAATATTTGCGTGTTCACAATTGGACCTAAGTTGCGATTTGGTAGAGTTTGGGAGAACTCGAGCTAGGTTAGTTAATTTAATTGATCTAGTAATCCATTAGCCTAAGATCGAAAACCCGATTTTTTTAGGGTCGCGACAGCTTGGCGACTCCACTGGGGACAACTTGAATTTTTTTAAAAAAATTTAAGGAGGACTTAGGCCAAAAAAAATTTTCATGGAAAAAACACTCGATTTGGCAAAATTTGATTGAATTCTCATTCTTAGGTGTTAAATGTTTTTGTAGGATTGGAGTTATAAGAGGAGTAGTGATTGGCTAACCTTTTGTTTTGCAGGCTTGGTGGAGTGGTATTGTGATTTTATTTTTGCACTATTGAAGCGGTGTTTGCATATAACTATTGTGCATGATTTACAGTATTTGCACTACACCACACATAACCTGTGACCGGAACTGGGTCACACCCATAGTTTTAAGATGGTATTTAAATGGTTCTTTAACCTTGGCGTAAGACTTCGCTAAAGGTTATTCCATTTGGATCCCGAAATTTTTTTTAAAAAAATGGCTCAAGGCTCGTTCTCATGCACGTGAGGCTACTACGCATAGAGGTTCCCCTTGTCGACCGAACCAAGCCGAAGTGATTGGACCCGACTAGTCATGACTATTGTATGCGAGGCTGCGGCTAGTCATGATGAGCGTGCGCGAGGCTGCGACATGTCGTTCCGTTCATCACTTCATTCTGCAAAAGCCTTTAGGGTGGATAGATTAAGGTTTAAACTTACGATTCATATGCATGTTTCTGTGATTGACATTTTCTCCCCAAAAGGCGGTAATTTCTTGAACTTTACCTTTAGTTTTCTTCATCTTATTTTGGGTCGGTCCATGATTTAGGTTGAGTCATTTGGCATGTGGTCTATATAAAAATGGGTCGCCTCGATATTCGTTTCGTGCCTACTCCGAAGCTAGAGCTCAAGAAGTTATGGAGCCAGTTGAAGCCAGATGGTCAGCAGTACGTTCTCAAGCGCATTGGATTCATGCTGCCAATCCTAGACATAGATGTTCAGAGCGGGATCATGCAGGCACTCGCTCATTTTTGGTGCCCTAAGACGATCACGTTTGTGTTGGGAGGTAAGTTTGAGCTCATGCTGACTCTGGAAGAATACATTTTTGCCACTGGGAAATCAATTGATTTGGATATAGTCGAACCACCCATTAAAGTTGACCATGTGATAGTGCTTGCTGAATTTTTGAATTTGACCAAAAAAGGAAATTGAAAAAGTGTTAAAGGGTAATTGTCAAGCATGCCCGCTATCTTTTCTTATTGAATGTTTTGAAAATAACTCCGTCCTCATGAGGTCTAAGATTTTTATCTTAGCTTTCTTCGGACTCATCATTTTTCCATTCCGTCAAAATACTATTGATCCCGTCATAGCTTGGATAGTAAAACTAATATGTGGTGGAGTTAGTTTTATAAACACAATTCTGGCAGAAACTTTCATATCTCTGACACGATTTAAGACAGGAAAAGATAGAACTTTTCGAGCCTCGATTGAGCTTTTACAAATTTGGTTTTTCTCTCACCTTTCTCAATTTGGGGAAAATATGACCGTATTTGAAATGAACATGACTGATAACCCTATTTTAAGGTTCAAACAAATACAAGATCAAACTAAGAGTTTGCACTATACACAATGGGTCCATCTGTTCAAAGATCCAAGCTCTAAGATTTTCCTTAACAAGCTGTATGGTTTCGGGAGGTGGAAGCTCGTCTATACCATGGCGATCAGAAGCTCGTACCTTTGATGGGCATTTATGGGGCAACCTGCTATCAACCCCTTCGGGTTATACGTCAATTCCGAGTTCTGTAGGATGTCCCACCTCCACTCATACCTAATGAATTTCAAGTTTAGTTAAAAAAGGGCGAGTCCTACAGAGTTGAGCTCAGGTGTCATTCTGATGCTTGGCAGAATTGTTCCCCTTAGAAGCTGATTTGGCCCGCAGATGAGCCCACCGAAAGGATGAAGAGTCACTTTGCCACGGTCTAGTATGTTCAGTGTCATACCATCCCTGCCGAGATACTCCCAAAGATCCCGGTCGTGACAGTACGGAATACTCTTCAGACCCAAATCAAAATCAGCGAAGAAAAGGCGATGAAGGCCCAGGATAAGGCGGATGCTCTGGCTGAAGAGAATGCACGATTACGATGTGCTTTGAAGGCCCATTCGTCTATAGATCACAGGGCCTCTAAAAAGAGGAAGACCGTCTGATTTCTAGTTTGGTTTAGGGAGTCTTTCTTCCTATTTAGGATGAAATGTTAGCTTACATTTGTACTTCATGCTATTAATGTTTTCTAGTAAATGTTGTTTCTGAACGATTTTTATAAGAATTCTTTTGTGACATTTTCCATGTTGGGCAATTCAATGAAAAACATTAAGCTATGATTTGTGGATTTTGGGAATGAGCCCGGTTTTTATTGAATAAAGCAATTTGGAACTTCGGGATTTATTGGATGAATCGGTCTTTTGAAAGAAATTTAATCTTGAAGGTCTAGAGGATGTCATGGACCGACTCGTTATCCTTACTCATCGTATTTATTCCACCGTTGCTTTTTGCAGGTAATTGGCCACGGATCCCCCTCATCCTCATAATACTCGATCGGTGACTAAAAGAAGGATGGCCGAGATTGCGGCCATGATTGACAAAAAGCTGAAAGAACACATGAATACAATCAATAAATAGATCACGGCTGCCATGTCCAAAATGATGAGTGATCTCATGGCCAAGCAGCAGCAGATCAATGTCGCCTCTCAATCGGAGATTCCACCTCCAACTCGTCAAGGCCACCGCCTCGACAAATCTCCTGCAGTGAACACTAATCTGACCCTTCAACTGGATGATGCCATTTTGATCGACACCAGTGCTTCTCCGTCAGTCCCTGTTCTTCATTCACCCCCCAACGATAAGAATGCCAAGTTGTTGGCCAAGCTCGACTAGAGGTTACGTGAAGTGGAGGGAACTCAAAGTGTTCCGTCTGTTGATTTGTCCATTTTTACCCAAGTCCAAGTACCCGATAAATTCAAGATGCCAGCCTTTGAGAAGTACGACGGCACCTCAAACCCAATTCAGCACATCGATATGTACCATGGGCTCATGAATAGATATGTGTCTAACGGACCCCTAATGATTCAAACCTTCCAAGCAAGCTTGAAGGATGCTGCAATGAGGTGGTATACCAACCACCAGATTAATTAGAAAGACTCGTGGGAAGAGGTGGCAAACCTTTTCGTTAAGCACTTTAAGTTCAATCTCGACGTCACTATTACAAGGGAGGATCTGGAAAGAGCTGAGCAGAAAAAGGGTGAGACTCTAAAGGAGTACGCCACTCACTGGAGGAACATGGCCGGACAGATCATGCCTGAACCCACAGAACGTGACTTAATGAAGTTGTTTGTGTGCACTCTACCGCAGCCTTTTCATTCACGAATGTTGGTGACGGCCACCCAATCTTTTACCTAGCTGATAGCCATGGGTGAGGAGATCGAGACCGGGCTCAAGAAAGGATGGTACGGTGAGTCAAGTTCATCGGCCAAGAGATTTACTAGTAAGAAGGACAAATAGTATGTCCCCGAGGTCAACATGACCTATCTACAGAAGACGCTAGCTCAAGCTCTGTACCTACAATTTAGCACCCAGCAAACAACCTTTTATGGACGGCAAGGCCAGCAGGACTCACGCTAGCAGCGCAAAACTCGCCAGTTTACTCCACTTCCTGGGACATTATCTCAGGTATTGACGGTACTAAAGAAGAAGAACCTGCTGAATTCAGAGCCACAAAGATCTAATGCTGCTGGCTATGTAAAGTATGACCCGTCGAAGAAATGCGATTACAATAGAGGTGAGGTTGGGCATTTGACAGATGATTGCTAAGTGCTCAAACATCGGGTGCAAGATTTACTCGAGACTGGAGCATTCGCACTACAGCCAGCTAGTAAGACCATTGTGTAGAACAATCCACTCCATGATCATTCGAGTAGTGCAAATGTTGTCCTTGGCTCGGGAGTCAAACAGGTTCAAAGCTTCAGGGTCCCTCTTGAAGATATGTTCGATACTTTAGTCCGAACTGGTTATATTTCGACTAGTGAGGTGATGTCACTCGGTGACATAAGAAAGAAAGTGGATAAGTTGGTGAGAAAAGGAATGATTGGGACAACGGATGAATTCGGAGTAGTGGCCACTATATCTCAAGTCATCATTGATTGGAATGAAGAACTCGCAGCGATGACTGATGAACAAGCAAAGTTGGATCCAGACATGCCCGCTCTCGAGGATGCCTCTGACGATGACCTCGGGATCATTATACCCGACACTTTGGAAGTATTGGTCCTGACATCACCTCAGCCCTACGCTTATAAAAGTAACAAGATGGCTCCATGGTCGTACGACGTTGATCTAAAGCACAAGGTTCAGGACCTCTTAGACACTGGGGCATCGACATTTTGTGCTTCGTGGCTCTGCCAAGGCCAAGATGATCTTCTCATAGTTCCAAACATCCAGACCACATCCCCGAGTCTTGCAAGAATGATACATGAAGAAAAGGAGGTGATCGACATCTTGGGGCAACCGAGCGGCAAATTTGACTACTACGTGAAATATTTGGCTCCCCCGAGCTTCTATATTGATCCGCATGATATCGTCCCTGATGGATGGAGAGGTATGGATGATCTAACACCTCCAGTAACAGAAGATCCTGATGATGCGATTGCTTTTTGTGCGATCCGTATGTAAGGCTCTTTCACTGCTCCGTACGAAGTGAGAAATCTTAACATACGTTCCTTATTGTTTGCATATCATGCATCATTGCATTTAAAAAAAAATTCATCATTTTGCATAGTTTAAATTTAGGTCTTAGTCTTTGAGCGAAACCTCTGCGAGCCTCCACTTAAAGACGGGCAGTTATTGACACCTAAATTTTGGCGCATCATTTAGTGTTAATTGCATTGAAAATTAGGGATTAAATTTTTTAACCCCTAAACAAAAATATCAAAATCGCATAGCATATAGTTTAGGATCTTATAGTTTAATTGCATTTTGCATTGGACCGGTGATGGAGAATGAACTTAAAGTCAGTCGCGCGAGTCTAGCTCGCACATCGAGCAGTATTCGGTCAAGCCATGGAGGTATAATGGTTGAAAATCAAGTCCAAGATTAGAATAACTAAGTTTCAATTGAGTGGGGTTTAGCCCATTAGAGTTAAAACAAAAAGGCTTTGTAATTAAGAAAGAGCCCATGAAGATTAAGCCTTTCATTGGAAAAACCTATAATCTAGATTAGGGAATAAAAAACCTAATTTGCACTATAAATAGACCTTTAACTCTTCACAATGAAAGGGGGATTTGTTTTTCATGAGGGAGAGGCCACAATACTAAGAGAATACACGGCCACATAGAATAAAAAATATCGTGAGAGGGGGCTGGTCTTTGGGAGCTCTTATGAGTAATTGAGAGTCATGCTTTTTGCCAGTTCTTCACGTACGCTTCGCTGCACATCAACAATCGTGAAAGCTATAGTGTTTCTCCATCCGCGACAGTAAGCTCCAAGCACCCTCAGGCGAACTTCCAGTCACCAACATCAATCCAGTGAGTTACCGCCCCTCCTGCTGTCCCTGCACAACCAGACCAGGCGACGAGTACCAAGCGAGCCCATCAAGCTATCCAACAAGCAATCAGCCACACAACCATCTACTCCAACGAGGTCTTCAAGTTCCAGCGAATCACGATCGTGACCAGTTCCTATACTGACTTCCAGTGGATCCCACCATGATTTCTTTTTAGTGTGATTCACACCAGTCGAGCCGCGCGTCACCTTGCCCAACCGGAGTGCCGCTTGTGCCCGTTGCACCACGCCGCTTGTCCACCACACCGCGTTGTTGCCCCGCCACGTCGCCGTTCCTGCCGTGCCGCCGCCGTAAATCGCCGCCGTTCCCGACGTCACGCCACCGCTCCTGACGCACCGTCGGTCACCATCCCGATCCGCTGCAAATTCAAATTAGGAAAGAAATCGACAAATCAGGTAATTATCTTATTCCGATTTAATTTGAATATTTTGTTGCTTAATTTGTTCTTATTGATGTCTAATTTTGCATATTTAGATAATAAGCATTATTCTAATTAGGATTTTATTTCCTTTTTTGAAACCTTGGATATCTACTCGTTAAATTTGGATAGAACTTAGAATTTTCAAAATCCTTTGAATATATCCAAAATATTTGAGATATCTAAATTTTTTCAAGATGTGATCGATTAGAAAAATTTCCTAATCCGCAACCGCACACGTGGAAATAAATCTATCTATCAGGCTTTAGACAGAGTTATTTTCATAGCGGGTATTTCGAATTTTAGGATCGATCTGTCAGGCTTCAGATCGAGACTTAATTCGAAAGATTTAGCGGTTATTATTTTTTATTTGATTTTAATTCCGAATTTCATAAAAAAAATACCAAAAATATTACTCTAGAATAGATCAATTTCTTTAGTTTAAAATTGCATATTTAGATAAATTGACATTTTAATTCCGAATTTCATAAAAAAAATACAAAAAATAATATGCCCGTCATTAGAAATAAGTCACGACGTCGCATGATATATAGTTTGCATGTTAGGTTGCATTAATCGCATGTCAATTTTTGCACGTTATTACATATAGGTTAGCTCTCATTTAAATAAAGGAAAATCAAAAAGAAATTTCTGCACCTTTGAACTTTAAGTTAGAATTTTTTCAAAATTGTCAAATTGAGTATTTTTCTTGAAATTGGTA
The DNA here is from genome assembly GCA_031216185.1 of Syzygium aqueum. NCBI lineage: Eukaryota > Viridiplantae > Streptophyta > Magnoliopsida > Myrtales > Myrtaceae > Syzygium > Syzygium aqueum. Next base: position 3,566,115 of record CM062235.1, on the reverse strand, counting down.
CCGAAAGGTCGTTAAGGAATTTAGCGTAACCAAGTCCTCGAATCTATGATTTCTGGTTCGCAGAAATAAAATAGTACTCCCGCTATTTTATTTAGGTTTCTAATCAACCTATCTTAAATGATTAGTGGCGACTCCTATTGAAAATATTTATGTGTTCACAATTGGACCTAAGTTGCGATTTGGTAGAGATTGGGAGAACTCGAGCTAGGTTAGTTAATTTAATTGATCTAGTAATCCATTAGCCTAAGATCGAAAACTCGATTTTTTTTAGGGTCGCGACACCATCGTACTACTGCATTATGATGGTCAACATAGGCTTACACAAGCCAACCAAGGCTACACAAGCCAACTCATATTGTGTGCAAATTATAAGATTTTCACGTCCCTTTAATCTTATAAAGACCTGTCTCTAGACAGTAGAACATCTGGCTAACTTTAAAGTCTTTACACATACTTAGACAAGGGAACCAATTGTAGCAAATGTTTTCCTTACATTCCATTGTGACGTCCCAGTACACCACTTACTAAGGCGATCCTTCAGTTTCTTTTATATTATCATGCAAGCGGAAGATAATGATCATTTACAAGCATTTATAACATGAATTATGCACAAACAAACACATTATGTCTAATTGAAGGGGAACATCACATATCCATTTCATTAGTCTTATTTACATACATTGGGTGATCGGATGATATCAACAAAAGGAACTAAGTTTAGGAGGATAAAAAAAAGATGTACTATTTCGTAACCACTACTACATGACGCCCCACGGCTGTCACTACCCATCGTCACCCAACTTCATAGTCCAAAAAAAAAAAACGACTGAGGCCACCAAAAATCGTTCCTTCATACATACTACACCAACCCCTAACCACTACTCCTCACCATCCCCTCCATCCTCGCTGCTACTGTCAATCAGACACGGTATTGGTATTGGCCCAACAAATCGTCTATCTTCCAAACAAATATCGAGACAAAACGATACGGTATATGACTGTCTGGTGAACCAATGTCCACCCAAAGAGTCACGGTGTATCTCACAAACACCACGGAAGGAAAGGCAGGATCCATAAATCCATACAATTTGCCTTCGAAATCAACGGGTGCGCCATAACGAGAAATAGGAGACGTGGGAATAGGAGGCATGGCTAATGATTTGTAAAAAACAACAGGAGTGAGCTAATTTTCAACAAGAGAATTAACTAGTTTATAAACCAATCGATCCATCCAACTCAATTCCTAGGACACTTCTAGCATGAGAGAGACATCAAGTATACTAAGATGAGTATAAACTATTATTCAAATGCATTATTCTATGACTATATATGCACTACCAATAAGCGACTCATATAACACCATATCCATGACCACATATGCATTGCCAGCATACATTTGATGCATCACATGTCTCATTTCTCAATCTTGTCATATCATTGTGTCTACCCCCATCTCACGGTACAACCATTTTGCTAACTGGCCCGTGCGGGTCACTTCCAATTTGCGAGCCGGACTTTCACGGTTTGCTAGCTGCAGGTATTCACTTCCGGTTCGCTAGCCTGACTTCCATGAATTGCTAGCTATAGGAATCCCTACTCTAGGGCATCTTTGTTTGCTAGCCAAGGCCTCCAAGGTTTGCTAGTGTTGGGCATCTTGACACTCTACTTGGCATCATCGAGGTTCTTGGTTTTCTAGCCAAGAGTTCCAAGGTTTGCTAGTCTTGGGCATCATATAACATCTTCCTTTCTCACACATTTCAAGCATATCAGATGTATGCAATGATAGGACATTTATACACCATGTGACTCATCTCATTCAGCACAACTTTCACATGAAATGGTACTATGCCACACCAAGCTAATAGGTGACTTGTTAACAACCCAAGCTGAACGCAACCAAAAATTCCAAAATTCAAGCTCACGGAGATGGCCCAAATTTCACAAGTATTTGATATTGGATCAAAACCAAACAAGCATCATTAGAAAGCCTAATGAGTATGGTTCCAATCATCAGTTAACAAGGAATCAAGATTCAATCATCCTCAAGTAGTAGTAATTCCAGAATTTCTGACAATAGGTGAAACAAAACAGTAATGAGCAATATTAGAAATCAAGACCATTACCTTAGTAAATGAATTCGCAAAATCATAGACATTAAATATGTTATAGGAAAAACCATAAATAATATTTTTCATGAAGGGCACTACGTCCAAATCAATTTACATAAATGGCTATAAGCCGTTCAAAGTGAGGCAAAACAGACTCGCTGAAACAGAATTGATGCCTTTCAAGAAATACCCACTTCACAACACAAACCTACTCAAAACATTTTGAGATTTTTATATGTTCTAAACACGGATGTCTTTTACAACTTTTGTGTAGAAAGAATGTCTAAATTCGAACTGAAAATTTTTATAAAAATCAAGAAGACACAAAGGTCGCAGTTTTTACTGCACTGGACAGATAGAACACAGTAAGAAATCAGGCCTTCGTGCAAACCATTTCAACTCAGAAAAATCTGAAACTAAAGTATGTTGTAGTCTAAGATGTCTTGCATAACTTTCATGAGGAAGTTTCGTAATATTCCAAACACAAAGAGCCGTATAAAATTGGCAAATAGCGAAGGGAACCGTTTTCAAGTCTGGAAACCACTTCAAAAGCTCATATATCAATCCTAACTTGAACCATTCGAAATTTCAGCTCAAGAATCATCCAAATCAGAAGCTATAACTCATATGCACGCACAAACTCAGCTAAAATTCAACAAAATGAGCTTGTTACCCCAAACCAAACCTATTGATCACCACATGCAACACCGTAGGAGTACTAGAAACCGACGTGCAAGCATTCTTTTCTAACAATCTCGACTCAACAGATCACCCACAGCCATCTACGTGCAAATTCTCCCCAAGATTGAGTCTATTGAGAATGCGCAGCAGCAGCCCGATACCTTCATCCGAGGAGATCGCCAAGAGGGAGCCCAAGTCCGAGCCCGTTAACATATCCAATTGGACCCACCTTCACTCAAAAGCTTAAGCCAATGAGTTATGGGACAACTAAGATATATTAACTACTCAATACCACATCAATTATCTAATGTGGGACTTCTCTATCACATCTCACACATGTATCTCAATAATCTCTCCCTCACGTGTGAGCTTAGTGTTAAGTTTGGTCCCCCTTAATTTAGGTATTCTTCTGTATCAACTTATCTCAACTTGAATCTCCAAGTCATTGCAATGCACCCGCAACTATGCACAACAACCATCATCAACTGCTAACTTGGGATTATATCACTCATGGCCTCTACCTTATGTTACAAGACTAATTGTTCATGGTCACTTCTCGTCAGATCAACCATTGTCACGCCCCGAACCACAAGAGTGCTAACATTTTTCCAATGGTCGTGAAATGGCAACGTCCTACGATGCATCGCCGACCCAATCGATTTGACTTACGATTAAACGCATGCAGAAGCAAACTTGAAAACCCCAACAACAATCAATAAAATGGGATAGTAAGGAAAACACTTTGATTTAGAAAACAGCGAAGCCATTTTATAAATACAACGTTAACCCAAGGAAGATACAATATACAGGCCTATTACAAAGGCGACTTCCTCCAAGACCAAACATGCAAAAAGGGATGTGGATGGTCGGGTTAACCTAACTTCGCTATCAAAAGGGGGCGATAAAAAAGATGGGTTATCCAAACCCATCATCAAACTTGGTGATATCCAATAGGAGGCTCCGTGTCAGACTCCACTTTGTCCACTTCGGACTCTATGTCATCCGGATTGGTATCGAGATAGATAATAGCTCCGTTAGGAGGATCAAGATCCAAGGGCTCCCAAATCTCATCTCCAGCGCCACCATCAGGGGGTCCATCAAAGCCCCTTATCGGGCCAAACTACCTACCCCCTTCCCTAATGAACCATGCTACGAATTCATGCGGCTGCCACAGATGAAGCCCCTTGTCAACCCAGACTGTTGATATATGCTTCTCATAAACCCTACTCGGTCCCACCGGAAACTCTACTACTATCGTGCTCATATCCATAGGCACTCTAAAACGCATCGGAGGGCGGTTCATGGTCGAGGGTCTGAAAAATAGTTAACAAACAACCATGAGATAAACTCAGCGAGTTAATGACCTAAGCCTCGATTAGGAGGTCAACTCATCTCGGATGCACCTAAAACATGCAACTCAGCTCAACGTACACAACATGCCATCACATAATCATAGGTAATCTTACTTTGCCATGGCATACGTCCTGCACGTTATCAATCTCCATATATAATCATCATGCAATAAGCATATAATACAATTAGAATACGCAGCAGCTTTCTTATGCATAATGCATCCACACGAGTCTCAATTATAAGGTGAAACTGCTTTGACCCGTCCCATACCGTGCCTCACAGTTTCATCCCATAATCAAGCACAATGCTACCACACTCTATCATGTGTATTTCGATTACTATGGCCACTCAGGGCATGGCACAACCCACGATATTCACATCAAGTTGGCGGTCTTCAGTCATAATCGGGTATCGTCCCACCCCGTCGGGCACGGCATCGTCTCACCCTACCTCAATGACGACATCCCATAAAAGAGGTTTGTTCCGAATTCAATTCGCGAATGACTTCATCTCACCCTTCCCCCTGCGATGGCATCCAGTTACCAAATTGGGTACGACCTGTCAAGGCCATGGCCAAACCCTAGGTTGGCGATCTTTCGATATAACCAGGCACAACTGGAACTTTTAGGTGGTCATGCACACATAGCAATCACTCAAGTCCCATTATTATTTTTCTCAATTTAGCCAATGCAGACATGATCCATGCTAATACGGCAAAATATTGCAACTTTCCCACATAAAAATGCACTAGAATAATCACGTGATAGCGTATATATAATTAAATCATCAAACTTGGCAGGCTTCCATATTTAAATATCCTTGCACTATTCCACTCATAAAATTTGACATATAAACCCGACACCTCGAGTTTTACTGTTCATATGCCTGCAATTCATCCTTGAAAATAGCAATACAATTCATTTAGCCATACTAGCTAATTTATACGACAATTTCCAATATAGGCATCGCAATTCAAGCCTAAAACAATCACAAATTATTATCAAAAACTACACAAATTATTTAATAAAAAATTAATATTTAAATTTCGAAAATTAATTTATTTAATAAGAAAATATTAATTATAAAATAATCCGATAGCTTATCATCAAAACCTCGATAGCTTATCACCAAAACTTTGATAACTTAATGCCAAAACCTCGATAGTTTATTGCCAAAACTTTGATAGCTTATCATCAAATCCTCGATAGCCTATCACAAAATTGGCGATAGCTTATCACTAAAACCTCGTTAGCTTATCGCATTGTCCCGATAACTTATCGAGTCCACTTATCACTTATCGCGATAACTTATCAACTAATTCTTAATTAATTGGTACTAAGCATAATTAACCTAAACTAACTCATCCTAATCAAGTTTAACATACTAATCAAGGGATTAGGGCGATAACTCACCCGGAAACGATTTTGATTATGTGGACACGACAGCGGCGACAAGGGCTATGCGTGGCACAGTCCGAAAATGACACGAGATGACGACATGGAAGCGGGTTTCACTGGACAACGGCAAAACAGTTCGGTGGAGGCTGGTTTGGCACATGGTGAGGCGATCCGGCAGTGGAAATGGTTTGGACGAGCAGTGTATGGATCCGGGTGGACACAACGAGTTGCTGGAGGTTCGGTGGTGGCTTCACGGCAGCACAAGGCAGCCAGAAGGGGCGGTGATGGTGGCGGAAATGGATGAGACCGAGAGGGAGGAGAAGAGAGAGAGAAATGGTCAGTTGAGGAAGAGAGAGAGGAGAGAGAGAGAGTGAGAGAAATGAGAGATATTTCTCCCTCTTGCAAGCTTGATCTTCAAGCCAAGTCCAAGTCCAAGCTCATCATGAAAATTGCCCCCAAAGTCTTCTCTCATAACTCCCTTTGTCTCAAGATCATAAATGCTAGAAGGGCATTTTGCTAATTTCACATAGTATAAAATACTATATGAGCTCGTATAAATCAAGTTTGGGCTCAAACGGATAAAAAATGGGCTTGAAAATGCTATTGGACTCAAACTTGGGCTTGAATAAGGTAAAGTGGCTTAGTGGGCCTCATTGGGCCCACTTGGGCTTGCCTTGGGCCCAAATGGCCAAACCACATTGGGTTTGAGGCCCAATCTACCTTTGTCCGGCCCACTTCCTTATGGGCTCCAAATTCTCAACCCGTTAACTCCTTTTCCGAGCATTTCGAGCAAACCGATAATTCGGAGGATTAACAAGGTGACATCAAATAGCTTAGTCTTGAAATCCTCGAAGGTTTGACACCTAAATTCGGATTCTAATTCATGGTCAAAATCGATTGATTGTGACTTTAGTATATCTCAAACTAGCGGGCGGCTTTTAGGAGTTACGTGCATTCGCCTGTGGTTGACTTGACATCAATCCACGTTTAAGCTTTCTCGAGCCATGGATGATCTCTGTTGTCATATACTTATAAGGGGTCAATCACTAGTTCCGAAGTACACGTTTGTTAGGAATTGGTTTAGGGTCATTCGAAATCCATACAATGGTCAGGTGGAATTACCCGCGATCTAATTGTATACTATTGGCGAAACATTCTATAACCATTCCTTAATCGGTCTATAGTGGCTCAAAATTATCCCTCGTCAATCTTTATAGTCGAATTGTCAATCTATGGTCAAGTTCTCAAGTCGTGTGTATTTAATTCCTTAATAGCCTTTCTCTAATGGTTAGTCTCTCATGAGTGATCAATTCAGAGCTATATTTAATTAACAGTGCATCGGTGAATATAATCATTTCATTATATCTTAAATAAGGTCGAATTTGACGATGTTATAACCATGATAGCAATTTTCACCCAAAGCAAGCGTCAATCTTGAGATTTCTTTATCGAGATATTCACCAAATACTAGAACAAATTGGGGGCCCACCAATCAATCATTGGCTCTGATACCATTTGTTGAGAATGCACAGTAAAAGCTCGATACCTTCATCAGGGGAGATCATCAAGAGAGAACTCAAGTCCAAGCCTGTCAACATATCCTGTTGGACCCATCTTCACTCAAAAGCTTAAGCCAATGAGTTATGGGCTAACTAGGATATATTAACTGCTCAACACCACATCAATTATCTGATGTGGGACTTCTTTAACACAACTCGCAGTGTGTCTCAAAAGAGTCGGCCAAGTGACATGCAACAACCAAAAATCCAAACAATAACCGGCATGCTCAAGAAAAACCGAGAATAAGAAGATCAAGAGGAGTAGGAACTAGAGATTTCTCCTTGCCTTTAGCTTGCTAGGATCGAATCCTTCTCTTAAGTGGCTGATTGTGAGTTTTCTTGAGTGAAAGAGTGAGAAAAATGAAGATGAACGGGAGAGAATGGGTCTGCCAAGAGGGGAGGGAAGAGGGAGAGAGTGAGTTTCCTGTGGGTTTGAGAAAAATGAGAGGAGAGAGAGAGATCGCTCGCGTTATAGGGGGAGAGTGAGAAGTGTGGAGTGTTCAACACTCTTTGGGGGTTTGCATGTAATTCTAGTGGGCACTAAGGAACTCAATAATCATTACATGCAAAATAATGATTATTTGGTTTTGAAAAATAAATAAATTGAAGGGCATTTAGGGGAGAGGGTGGCCGGCCATGCATGTTAGGAGTCCTAATTGTGTCATTCAATGTATAAATTAAGCACGCATGACCGAAAATGAAGTCCAATGAATCTCTAAATTTTCGGCCAAATCATATGCCAAATGCATATTGCCGAAATTCCATAAATATTTCAACAATTGCTTACAAAAATCATTGCCATCCCTAATCGTGTATGCGGATTTTAGGATGTCACATCCATCATGGCCATACACGTTATTATAACACAATAATTTGTCATTTCTCATGCAATTAATGATAAACATATAATAACATGCACTTCAACATATATACCCTATTTCTTTTCTCATCATGATATCAATAAAAGGCTTTAGTTAGGCAACTAAGTTATAAGCAGTAAATGGTCATAATCGATAAGTGGGTATGACCAGCAAGTAGGTATACTCAGCATGTGAGTATAGTTGACAAAATACTCGACATGTGGGTATACTCAGCAAGTGGATATATTTGGCAAGTGTATTAAGTGGTATGCGGTTATACTCGGCAAGTGAATATAAGCTGTAAGTGGTTATAGTCAAGAAGTCGATATAAGCCATAAGTGGTTATAAGCGGTATGTGGTCATACTCAACAAGTGAATATACGAGCAGTAGGTGAATATAATTGTCAGGTGTGTATAAGCGGCGGGTGAGTCAAAATTTACAAAAATAACACTTTCAAGCCCAGTTTCGTCATTTTCACATTTTTGACATCTACTATGTTACCACACATCACAAAAATCAATTAAATACCTTTTAGGTAGGGGTGTAAAAACAACTCGAGCCGATCCGACCCAACCCGAAATTTTAGGGTATTTTAGGGTTAGGTCTTATTTCTCCGGGTATAAGTTTTAGATGTGGGTATTTATTAGGATCAGGTCGGGCCAAGCCAGGCTGGGCTTTTTTGACCTGGCACCAAATATAACCTTTCCCCCACCTCTCTCTCCTCTTCACTTCTTCTCTCTTTAGCGGCCGTGAACTTCTCTCTCCTCCCTTTCACTCGCTGTGCTCCTCTTCGCCCTCGAGTTCGAGTTCGTGGCAATGGCGGTCATGAAGTTTGTGAACATGGTCGAGGTGGCCTTCGTCCTTGCCCTCACAGCGCTCGCCGTGACAGCCTAGGTCGAGGCCCCGGCGCTACAACCTTCTTCTCTTCGCCTCCTTCCTTAGGACTGTCCATCCAATTCAGCCTCGACCACGGCAGGAGATCAGAGGACGACCTGATCTTCCTCACCTCCCACGCCGCTATCGGGATAGCGAAGTCGTCGATCCCGGACAACCCTAGGTTCCGACATATCCGATTGATCTCGCCCTTAACCCCCTCAACCCGGAATCTCATCTGCTCGAACAAGTCTAGCGACTGTGTGTGGACCGAGGTCGAGGTGGAGGACGAGGAGTCGTTGGGCAAGTGCGACGACGAGGATGTGTCGTAGTCGTAGTGCTTCGTTGTGTTCCGGTGCTTCGTTGTGTTCCGGCGCTTGGGCCGCCTCTTCATTGTCGCGACCCTAAAAAATTTTATCATTTTCTCGGGCTAATGGATTATTAAGACGAAGCTTAACTCGGGCCCTCCCAAGCTCTACCAATTCGCAACTTAGGGTTTAAGTTCTTAACATGCAAATGTTTTCATGCTTGGAGTCGCCACTAATCATTTTGCGGTAGGCTGATTAGAAATCTAAATAAAACACAGGGAGATATGCTTTATTCCTACGAACCAGAGATTCTAAGCCCGGGTACTTGATTACGCTAGATCTAGTCTAACGCCCTTTCGGTATCTTTTCTTTTAAAAAATGTTTTGGCAGGCAGTTTGGATCCATTTTAATTTAATTACTAACATGTGAGGTGTTCATGCGGATGCGTAAACCACCAATTTAACACCTAGAAATCAAAGCATTAAATAAATTACAAGCTTAGGAGAACAACTTACCTTGAATCCAGCAAGCATCTGCGTTGTTAGCTAGAAAATCACATCAATCAACCCTAATATGATTTCTAATTAACAAGCATTCACTCAATTTCTCTTTTTGGGATTTTCACTTATTTAAATGAAATCTAATCTACATGCAATGACATGCAAAAATGACATGCGAATTAATGCAACCAAGCATGTAAACTATATGTCATGCGACGACGTGACCTAATTCTAATGACGGATGCAATGATACATTTTTGGTATTTTCTCATTGAAATTCGGAATAAAAATATTCCTAAATTATCATGCAAACTAATGACTTCTATTTTTTTGGCATTTTCTGTTTAAAATTCGAAATTCAAAAATACCTAAATTAACATGCAATCTATGATGACTTAATCTACTCTAGAATGACTTATTTTTGAGATTTTTGTGTAAAATTCATAATAATAAAATAACGTGAACAATCCGTTAGGATTAAAATAATACCTAATTTAAACTAGGAAACATACCACCTTAAGTCCTAATTTAAATTAAATACTCATCTCATCCTTCGGGATATATTCAAAAATCCTAGATATGCAAAACTCTAATTTAAATCTAGCTAATGTTTTTGAATTTTTCTGTTTTATTTGAAAAAAGAAAGCAATTTAAACATGGATAGCAACCACTTTCAAATCAACCACGCGATCCGCCAAATTTGTTTCAAACTCGGATTAGGCACAAAATTCGAACTATCGGTCATATTTATAGGGTTATAGATATTAACGGATAGTCGATCATTCAAATTTGGAAAGCTAATGAAATTCATCATCGTATCCAAGTGATTATGGATAGGATGATAATTTCCCGTATCGCCGCGTATCGAACCTTAGGGTTAAGGTCAAATAGTCGTCCAGATACGTTGCTAAATTAGGAAAGTTTCTTAATTTGAGTATTTGAAAATATTGCGGATATATAGAACATTATCCTAAGATATCTAAATATCCATACGATAATCACAAAATATTCAAACGTGCAAATTAGGAAATTGAATATTCTGAAAATTTACCGGATAATCTTACCTAATTTACGGATAATCACCAAATTCGAATTGTGGATCGGGATCGGGCTTTGCGGATCGAGACGGCGATGACCGGCGGTGAGGCACGGCTCCGGCAGGACTATTCGATGGGCTCGCCGGCGGCTGGTGGGACGGTGACTCACGGCGGTGCACCGGTGGGGCTCGACGGGACGACAGCGACGTCGGCTGTTCCGGCGAGGCAACGAACGGCGGCTGACTGAGGACGCCGGCAGAGGGCAGCTCCGGCTCAGCAAGGGACTGTGGAAGTCCGGCAGGAGGCTACAGCGGTTGTCGACGGCGGAGTGCGGCTGATCAGGGGCAGCAAGCCGGCGGGGCTGTGGCGAGGCACGACGGCTGTTCCAGACGATGGTGTGCTGAGCAGGAGAGCTCCGGGCAACTCTCTGGCACGGCGGGTGGTGTTGACGTCGATAGGGCAGCGGCGGCTAGGACTCGAACAGAATGGCGACGGCGGACGGATGTTCCGGGCGGAAACAGTGTAGCTCCGGCGAGCGGGCCGAGGCGTGACGGGAATGGCGGAGCAGCAACGACAGAACGGGGGGTGGCGTCGGTCATAGCTTGCAGCGGCGAACGGCTTGTGACTTGCGGCGGCGCACGGCACGCGGTGGCGGTGACGGTGAGGACGCCGGCGATGCGGTGGCTGGCACGGAGGAGACCGGCGTGCGGCGAGGGGTACGGCGGTGGGACAGCAGCGTCGGCAGCCGAGGCACGGCGGCAACGGGCAGCTGAGGCGCGGCGGCGACGGGCGGCTGAGGCGCGGTGGCGTCGGTCTTCGGGCGAGGGTGCCGGCGTGCGGCCGACGGCCAATCTCTCTCTCTCTCTCTCTCTCTCTCTCTCTCTCCCCTTCTAATTTTCTCTAAAATTTCTAGTCTGCAAATTGTGTTTTGTCCCCCCTAATTTCTGACCTAATGTCATGTTTATATAATCCTAAACTAGGTCAATTAGTTGGGCTTAATGTCCTAATGGGCTTAGGCTTGGGCTTAGGCCTAATTAAATTAAATGGGCTGAATTAAGCTCAAAACATAATGGGCTGAATTAAGCTCAAATTAAAACGACTGAGCCCGTTCATCTTGAAATTCCGGGCTCTTGCATTCCCGAGCGAACCGAGTTTTGTTCGATGAAATTTAAGCTCATTCGCCACCGCCAATTGGATGTAAAAAATGCAATTAAATTAACGTGAACCTAAACTATATGTTATGCAATTTAAATATTTTTGTTTAGGGGTTAAAAATTTAATCCCTAATTTTTTTATGCAAATTATACTAAATGTTCGGTAAAATTTAGGTGTCAACAGCTGCCCCTCTTTGAAGGTGAGCTCGCAGAGGTTGCATTCAAAGATTAAATGATTCCTAAATTTCAACCATGCAAATGCAATGAATGTTGTTTTTGTCGGGATTATGAGTCCTATTTTGAAATGCATTAAGAAATGATGCATGCTGACATGAAAGGAAAACATACCTGGAATTACTTACCTGACTGGTGCGAGATAATGCAATTCGGGGCATGACTCTGACTTTGTATGTTGTTTGGCAAATGTCTAGGCTCAGTCTCATAAGTATTTCCTGATGAACTGTTGATGAACTTCGGTGATCTACAATTAAGTCAAAACACACGAAGAAAGCTCGACGTAAAAAAAATGTAAAAACGTTTCGACCTTTACAAACTACCTATACATCTCCATAGGTATTTGTAAAGATTTGGCCGCTGCGCCTATACATCGCCATAGGTGCGTCACAGGGGAACTCAAGAGGATATTTCGACCCTTATAAGATACCTATACATCTCCATAGGTATTCATAAGGATTTGGCCGCTTCACCTATATCCTTGACTCATAGGTGAGTAGCGGGGGAATACCTGGGGTTGAAGAATATTCCGACCTTTAAGATACCTATACATCTCCATAGGTATTCATAAAGATTTGGCCGCTTCACCTATATCCTTGACTCATAGGTGAGTAGCGGGGGAATATCCGGGATGGGGAGAATATTCCGACCTTTATAAGACACTTATACATCTCCATAAGTACTTATAAAGATTTGGCCCTTGCGCCTATATTCTTGACTCATAGGCACGTCACGGGGGAATATCTCGAGATTAAAGAAGTATTCCGACATTTACAAGATATCTATACATCTCCATAGATACTTGTAAAAATTTGGCCGCTTCATCTATATCCTTGACTCATAGGTGAATCACAGGGGAATCTTCTGAGATTAGAGAAACATTCCGACCTTTAAGATACCTATACATCTCCATAGGTATTCATAAAGATTTGGCCGCGGCATCTATACATCTCCATAGGTGTCTCACGGGGGAATTTTCCCGAAGTTGTACTAAAACAATGATTTTGGTGAACAAAGGGGCTAGCCCGAATGTTCGAGGGTTCCTTGACAGAGTACCTGAGCATCATCATGGGTACCTGAAAAAGCTTGATCAATAGACACCTAAACATCATCAAACGCGTCTAGAGATTGCAACAAAATGATTCAATATGGGGCCTGACGATTGCTCGAACAGGTTAGGGATACTTAGATAGTCATAGGCATCCAAGAGATAGAGATATACTTACCTGGCGATATCTCCAACTCTGAAGGTGTGTCTCCTGCTGGACACGGTTTTAAGCAACATGTGATATGCATTCGCACACTATCAAAAACACATATACACATGCACTATGAATTCAACTGATTTTTATGCATGATGGTTTTGTCAAATCAGCATTACAAACTCCGTTGGGGAAAAATCATGACAAGACAATCCTAACTCACAAATGGGTGCCTTGAAAATGTCGAATGAGGAACTTCTGATCCGAAAGGGCTTTCTCTCATTCTCATCAAAAAGGCTGATTTATAGAATCCCTCTATCTCACCATCATCATGTCGACAAGGGTCCGAGTATTCTCGCAAGCGGTACGACCTTACCAATCCAAGAGATCTTTACCAGGACTGTAATATGAGCTTGGTCAATGCCTTAGCAAATGAGACTTTTCGAGTCGAGGCTATTGAAAGAAAATACTCTGCAATTGTATCCGGGTTTACAAGTCAAGAACCCTTCAAAATGAGATAGAAATGGACTTGCTCGCACTTCTTCGAGTTAAGCTTATAACATCTGAAATTCTACATTAGTTCAAGTGTCCTAATCTGAAGAGACTCTGTAAGGGACGTAACGTAGGCTAGGCTCATGGGTTAAGAAATGAATGAATCATTGGGCTCAAAATGTATATGATTGGGGTGAATAGGTTGGTGATCATCTTGGCATTGTCACCGCTTTTCTTCTTCACCAGAGATTGTCTCATCGGTAGATGTTCCATTGGTTTCAAGAGTTCATCACTTGATTCCTTTGAGACTTCTCGACTGGGGATTCTGATATGTCATATCCTGACATTGGGCATTGACCTTGCTTTTACCAGGCACATTGCTTTTTCTTGCCCCATTTTTCTTCTCTTTTTTTTTTTACAATGAAAACACTGGTCAGATAATCTAACTGATTGACTCGCTGCTTAAATTCAGAAGCTCCTCATCCTTTGTCTTCCATCGACACTTCAGATATGCTGTTTAAACAATGACGACTTTTGCCTTGCCCCAATGTGGGGGATGATCACCAACTGGGTTTAAGAAACGAATTTACAGGCTCAATTGGGTTTAACAAAGGATAAAGTGTGTATAGGATATAGAAAGAAATGCTCTTCGTCATCCTAAGGCACTTGAACTTCGCATAAATTCATCTGAAAAAGCAACACTCGAAGATTGATGCAAGTGACAGCAAGAAAATTTCTACACATTTTTCACCATATGACATTGATTTACCTCCGGTTTGCCCCGATGAGGGGTGGTTCTTGACAAGGGTAATTTGAATGAATTTCTCCAAGTATTTAGGCTCAAAGAGGCGAAACAAGGAATAACCTGTATTGTTTAAGGTGGAGAAATGAAATGTCTCTTATCATTTCGGTCGCCGTACCTTTTGCGGGAGAACTCTTTACTTTGCAGACATAGAATTTTTCTACTCAACTCACTGGGATTTTTTCCACTCGACTCACTGGGGATTAATGCATGGGACAGTGTGTAGGATAGGGCTTGCCTTTCATCGTCCCGATGTACCTCATTCGACACGTTTAAGTCATTCCACATGAGTTATTAGATAGACTTCCCCCTTTGAAGCCGACAATACTGATTGATAAAATAACCATGCAGAAATTAAAGCCAATGCACACATTTCAGCTTGAAATTGATTGAAATCATTTATTCATCATCGAAATGTTTGCAATTCAAAGGTATAGAACCAAACATTGGAAAACTTTTGCTGGAAAATGACAGGTTTTATCAAGGATAATACATCTTCACAGCGTCAAAATTAACAGGATTGGAGAACTCACGACCATCCATTTTTGCGAGAATCAGGGCACCTCCAGGAAGCACCTTTTTAACCACATACGGGCCGATGTAGTTTGGGGCAAATTTTCCTCCGGGAACTGGGAAGATTGGCAACACCTTCCTTAGTACTAGATCATTTACCTCGAAGTTTCTTGGACGCACCTTTTGGTTGAAGGATCTAGCTATCCTCTGCTGATAGGTTTGACCGTGACAAATGGCTCTCAGCCGCTTTTCATCAATCAGGTTCAGCTGCTTGTGTCTCTGTCGCATCTATTCCGCTTCAGACAACTCCACTTGGGATAAAACACGCAGGGAAGGGATCTCTACTTCAACGGGCAGGACTGCTTCCATGCCATATACCAGAGAAAAAGGGGTCGCACCGACAAAGGTTCGGATGGAAGTCCGGTATGCCATTAGTGCAAACGGCAATCTTTTGTGCCAATCACGATAGTTTTCGGCAGTTTTGGCCAGGATCTTCTTGATGTTTTTGTTAGCGGCTTCGACTGCTTCATTCATCTGTGGACGATAGGGAGACGAATTCAGATGTCGGATCTTGAACTCATTGAATAACTGATCCATGAATTTGTTATTCAAATTCGTCCCATTATCGATGATAATAGCTTCGGGGACACTATAACGAGCAATTATATCCCGCCTGATGAACCTTACAACATTCTTCGTAGTAACGTTGGCATAAGACGCGGCTTCAATCCACTTGGAGAAATAGTCAATCGCCACTAAGATGAATCGGTGTCCATTCGATGCCTTGGGGTTGATTGGGCCAATCACATCGATGCCCCACATTGAAAAAGGCCATGGCTCGGATAGCTGATGTAATTCCGTGGGGGAGCATTTATCTTATCCCCGTGGACCTGACAGCAATGGCATTTCCGAACATGTTGGATACAGTCACTTTCAAGACTGAGCCAATAATAGCCTAATCTGATGATCTTCTTAGCCAATATGTGGTCGTTCATGTGTGGACCACATATCCCCTCGTGCACTTCCTGTATGATTCTAGTGGCTTCAGCTACGTCTACACACCTTAGCAGAATCGAATCATAAGATCTTTTGTATAGCTTTTCACCACTGACAAAGAATTTTGACGTCGTTTTCATAATGTACTTCCTGTCAGCAGGGGTGCTTCCTTCAGGAAATTCTTGTCTCTGGATATAGTTCATGATATCGTAATACCATGGCTTTTCATCAGGTTCTCCGGTCACAACCATACAGTAAGCCGGTTTCATTAAGACTTCGATCTTCAAGAGTTCTACCTCTACTCCACCGGTCACTTGCAGCATGGAAGATAACGTAGCTAGCGCATCAACGAACTGATTGTGGGATCTTGACAAATACTCGAAGGAAATGTCTTCAAATTCCTTTATGATTTCTTCGAGGTATTCATGATACGACACTAGCTTGGTGTCTCTCGTCTTCCATTCTCCTACAGTTTGGAGAATAATCAGAGCGGAATCACCAAATACTTTCAACTTGGATATCCCCATTTCTACTGCGACTTGAAGTCCGAGGATGCAAGCTTCGTACTCGGCTATGTTGTTGGTACACGGGAACACCAACTTTGCTGCTACTGGATAATGTTGCCCATCTGGGGATATTAAGACTACCCCGGTGCCGGAACCAGCCAAGTTCACGGCTCCATCGAAAAACATGGTCCATGTATCTTCCTTTATTACTAGAATGCGATCTTCTGGAGAATATGCATCATCATTCGAGACTCCAGGATTCTCGGCTAACACATCAGCAATTACTCGGCCTTTAACTGACTTCTGTGGCATCATTTGGACATCAAATTCTGAAATTAGAATATGCCATTTGACTAACTTCCCTACCAAGGCCGGTTGATCAAGTAAGTACTTGATGGGATTATTCTCAGTCACCAGGAGAGTCTGGTGATGCAGTATATACTGTCTCAGCCTATGGAGCACCCATACTAGTGCAACACAAGTCTTCTCGGCTTTCAGAATAATTCAACTCCGAGATGGTGAACTTCTTACTCAAGTAATAAATGGCTCGCTCCTTTCCATCTTCAGGACTTTTCTGGGCTGACATCACTCCCAGGGACTCGCTATGAATCGTGAGATAGAGGATCAAAGGCTGCCTCGGCATTGGCGGGACTAGCACTGGTGGTTTCATCAGGTACTGCTTCAGTTTATTGAATGCTTCTTGACAATTATCGTCCCACTCCACTTGAGCATTCTTCCCTAGAAGTTTGAAGAATGGTTTAGCAGTTTTAGAGAGCTGAGAAATGAAACGGGCTATGTAGTTTAATCTGCCCAGGAGGCTCCGTACTTCTTTCACGATCGATGGGGGTTGCAGCTCACATATGGCCTTCACTTTGGAGGGATCGACTTCAATGCCCTTACTGCTTACTACGAACCCGAGTAGTTTGCCCGACGTTGCCCCGAATATGCACTTGGCTGGGTTGAGGCGGAGTTTAAATTCACGGAGTTGGTCGAACAACTTTTTCAGAGTATCAACATGACTCTCTCCGGGACGAGACTTGGCAATCATGTCATCGACATATATCTCAATCTCCTTATGTATCATGTCATGGAAGAGGGTCACCATCGCCCGTTGATACATTGCCCCGGCATTTTTAAGACCGAAGGGCATGACCTTATAGTGGAATGTACCCCAAGGAGTAATGAACGCAGTCTTCTCCTTATCACTGTCCTTCATTCTTATCTGATTATAGCCCGAGAAATCATCCATGAAGGAAAATAGCTCGAACCCAGCAGTACTGTCTACCAGAACATCTATGTGCGGTAATGGGAAGTCATCTTTAGGGCTAGCCTTGTTCAAGTCGCGATAGTCGATGCAAACCCAAACTTGGCCATTCTTCTTCATGACTGACACGATGTTGGCCACCTAGGTAGGGTATTGGGTAACTTCGATGAATCTCACTTTCAAGAGCTTCATGACCTCTTCTTCTATTTTCTTTGAAAGCTCAGGTTTGGTTCTTCGTAGCCTTTGTTTCTTGGGTGACATGCCGGGATTAGTAGGCAAGCCGTGCTCCACAATAGACGAGTCTAAACCCGGCATATCAGCATATGACCAGGCAAAGATATCCTGGTAATCTCTCAGCAACTGGACCAGACGTTTGGCTTCGTCTTCGGGAAGGGCCGCCCCTATCTTCACCTCTTTAGGCTCTCCAGAATCACTCAGATTGATGGTGATAGTTTGATCTACCGTCAGGACTTTAGGTCTTTCATGATGCTTTAGGTCGCATTGAATATCCGAGGAATCCTCAAGTTCGTCGGTATCATCGAGATCAGGCTCAGTAGCATATAATTCATCATATTGGACCGCTCCCATACCCTCATATGTCGCAAGATTGCCCTTGAAACATAAAGTAATGGATTCAGAAGGACAAACAGGGCTAACATTGCATTTTTTTTTGTAAATTTTTGTAATTTTTCTGTGTTTTTGATTTTCTGAAATTCATTTCGAAAAAGTTTTAACACGAGGAAGCATGAAGAAGCCTAGGCCTCAGAATTCTCCTTGGACTATATTTTCTTTTATCGATTGGATATCATCACCGGGCTGGTTTGATGTACCTCAATATGCCCTCAAAACTGAAAATAACTTGTAATTTCATTGATCATTTCGAAATGAATTACATTTATTGAATGAAAATTGTGATAATTGAAACCTAGAAACGGAAATAGAAAACAGCATCCGAAACGGGGCAAATCCTAGAAAGCAATAAAAATTCCCACGTAGGGGATTGTGCAGAAAAGTAAAAGTTTTACTCTTGTGGGCCAGTGCCCATTCCCTCTAACGGTCTTTTTTCGATAGCTCCGATGAAGACGTCTTCGAATAGGGCAGTGATTCCATGCATAGCATCATCAGAATCCTCCGTCATTTGAGGTGTTGGATCATCCATACTCCCCATCCGTCCAGGACAATGTCACGGGGATCAACATAGACGCTCGGGGGCGCTGAATACTTCACATAATAGTTGAACTTGCCGCTCGGCTGCCCCAGAGTGTCGATCACTACCTTCTCCTCGTGCATCATTCTTGCGGGACCTGGGAACGTGGTGCGAATGTGTGGGAGCAGCCTACCACACCCAAGCTCTTTATGGTTCGACCCTTCATAGGGCTGCTGTCTATTCTGCTCAACTTCTCGACCTCGACCTCGACCTCGAGCACATCTCTCATCGTTCGGCGCAATTGACCCATGATACCCCAATCCAGAAGTGCGGGGTCTTTGAGAAACTTCGACCGGTTGGCGGATACCTTGACCGATCCTGCCAAGGCCCTCGCTCGGAATGAAGCCATGGGAAACCATTACTCTTCCGACCATGACAGTAGTATTTGACACCTCAGGAACAGGTGGTGATGATCCTCTAGCTGCATGTATGGTCAACACGAGCTCAAGCGATTGATAACTCGATTCAATCTTGCAATCTGGCTCGACATAAGGGATAGCCGTGGCATGATAGATCGGATGCTCTTCTTCACCATGTACCGTGACTAACTTCCTCTCGACAACAAACTTCACCTTCTGATGTAGACTGGATGGGACTGCTTCCAGCAGTATAAATCCATGGACGACCCAACAAGAAGTTGAATGCAGTGGGGATGTCCATAACCTGGAACAAGATGTTGAACATTGTTGGCCCTATCTGTATGTCGAGGTGGATTTCACCCATCACTTCTTTCTTTGTTCCGTCAAAGGCTCGCACAGAGGTCTTCGCAGCATTTATCCTTGAAGGGTCTATCTTAAGGCGGTGTAACGTCGCCAGAGGACAGATGTTCAGGGCTGAACCGTTGTCAATGAGTACTCGAGCTACGTGCGAGGCCTTGTATTTGACAGAAATATACAAGGCCTTGGTAGGTCCTCTGCCTTCTAGAGGGAATTCCTCATCCGAAAAGGCTATGAGGTCTTTGAGGAGTATGGAACCCACGAACCCTTCCAGTCTCTTATGATCGATCGTCTCAGGCACATGGACTTCACTTAACACTTTCATCAGGGCCTTTTGATGTTTGACCGATGTCTGAAGAAGTTCAAGCAGAGAGATTTGCGCAGGCATCTTGCGTAGCTGGTCGACTATGCTGTATTCACTGGCTTTGATGACAGCTAGAAACTCCTTAGCCTCTTCATCAGTGACCGGTTTTGCGGGTTGAGCATTGGCTTGGCCATAAGCACGTCCGGACCTAGTGACCAAGTCAACATCGAGATCGTAGGACCAAGGACTGCCTTATCGTCGATATACTCGTACGGTTGAGGTATCTCGATCACTATGCCTTCATCGGCTGCGGGCGTGCTTATCACAATCTCTTCATCGTCTGTCGCTTCTTCGAGTGGAGGCATGTCTTCCGACAAAGAGTCGAGTTTGTCCTTCCCGGCGCTTAGCGTAGCAAACTCCTCATCCCAGTTAATAACGACCTCAGAGATAGTGGAAACGATGCCAGTATGGTCGGCATAAATAATCATCCCAGCTTCTACCATCTTCGAGATTCTTTCTTTCGTGACAGCCAGGGGAAGGGTCTCATTACTCGGGTAATAACCGGCCTTCACCAGCTCGCCGTAGACGTCAGTAGTATACACCTTGACATTCCTGATTCGACCAGCATCGAAACAGAATATGGCATTGACATTACCTGCGTGATCAGGGAGCGGGTTACTCTGAACATTTGGCTTGGTGGGTTGAAATGAGAACGCCTTCGTGTCAAGGAGGTTTTGGATTCGATACTTAAGGATAGAGCAATCGTCGGTTGAGTGTCCAACCTCGCCGGTGTAATAATCGCATTTCTTCGATGGGTCGAAACTATAGAACCGCTCAGGATTGGGCCGCTTTGGCTCGGTAGTAAGCAAGCCTTTTTTCCGGAGCACTGCCAATACTTGAGACAACGAACCGGGGAGGGGGGTGAATTGCCTCCTGACGTTCCTCCTCTGAAAAGGTTGACGACCCGTGTTTCGTTGCTAAGCTTCTGCGACTTGAATTACCGGGGCAGGATTAGTGTTCCGCCGGCTCGGTTGGTTGTAAGTCACGTTCACTTCAGCTGCCGGTTCTTTCTCCTTCCTTGCACTAAATCTTTTGGTTGACGAAGACGACTCCACAAACCACCCATCCTTCATCCCTATCTCGATCTGTTCGCCTATGGGGATGAGATGGTTGAAGTTATCAGCTGGAATGGCCACCATTCGATTGCGGTACTTGTAACATCCCGAAATTCGACTCAGTCGCTGGAATGAATAAAGCGAGTATTATTCGATATTTCATTTTCATGAGTCTCGCCCGGAGCCGATCACTCTCGGGATACTGACCAAATGGGAATGGCCAACTAGGAATAAATACGTGGACCAGGGGCCGATCGCGAATTAAACCGATTTAGAAGAATGACGAGGAAATATTTTGGGCCAGTATGGACCGGTCTTCGGAACTCGAGTCGGATGATCGCGTCCTCGGAACTAGCGATAATTCCTCTCGTCTCTTGACAATCGAGCTCGTCGCGATTCGGGCAACCGAGGTCGATACGCGTAAATCCTAAACGGCCACCCGTTAGTAAGAGAATTAGAAAATGAGAAATTGATGAATTCAATCGTGGAATTTAGTCCGGACTTCGAGGCCAATTATCGTGAGTTACGGGATGATTTTCTCAAGGACGACGCCAAATTAAGCTGGCCATGCGTGTATAGGTCTTGTAGGGTCGAATTTTGGCGAACCGACCCGGTACCGGATTTATTTGTCAGTTTTGCCCCCGTGACCCTTGGAATTCCGAAATTTGATTCCTTGTGGGGATGTGACACTTGTCACTCTCCCCCTTCCCCATGCATGACATCACCTCACCCACACTCACACTCCACCTCTTCCTCTCCCCCATGCAAGTCATGATTTCCCCATTTGTCTCTTCATGTTCTCTCTCTCTCCCTCCCTCACACTCTCACCCGCCGGCCATCCCTCTCCCTCTCTCTCTCTCCCGTCCGCGTCTCTCTCTCCCTTCCGGCCTCACGCCGCCGTCCACAACCCGCCAGAACCACCGCCTGCCGGAGTTGCCGCCGTGAGCCCCCTCTCGCCTCACCGCCACCTGACTGCTCCCTCTCTTTCTCTCCGTCTCTCTCTCTCTCTCTCTCGTTGTTCCCGAGCGGCCGAGACCAGCTCCGCCGTTGCTGGGGCCAGCACCGCCGCATCGCCGTCGAGCTCGCCGCTGTACCGCCAGTTCGCCGTGCGCCGCTGTCCCCCTTCCGACCATCCTCTCCTCTCTGGCTGCATGCAAAGGAGTGACGCCGGTCAGCCAAGGGGAAAGGCAGCTCGTTCGCCGCCGTGGCGCGTCGCCGCCGCCGGGACCGTCGCTGCTGCCCCCTCGCCGCCGTCCCCTCCTCCCGGTTGCATGCACGGGTGAGCGCCGGCCAGCCGCGCCACCAACCCGCCGTTGCTTCCCTCTTCCTCTCCTCTCCGCCGCGGCTGCATGCAGGGGTGAACCGCCGCCGGAGCTGCCCGCTGCTGCACGCCGTCGCCGGTCGCCGCCGCTGTGGCCGTCCACCGTCGCCGCCGCTGTGGCCGTCCACCGTCGCCGCCCTAGCCGTTCCTCTCCGTTCTCCGTCCGCCTCTCCCTGTTCCGTCCCCTTCCGCCGGAACAGACCGCCGCTCGCCGAGGCCGAGCCAACGCCGCCGCGCCGTCACCGGACTGCACGCTGTTCGCCGCCACCGCCGTGGACAGCAGCCGCCCGGGGACCGCACAGCCGCTCGTCCAGCCTTCCCTCGCCGTGAACAGCAGTCCCGCCGGCCTCACACCGCCGCCCGTGGTTGCTGTGGACCGCCGCTCGCCGCTTCCTTGGGACTTGTGCCGCCGGTTCCACCGTTCACCGGTGATCGGCCGCCATTCCCCGTCGCCCGAGCTTGGACTTAGGTGGGTGAAAACCTCTAAACCCTAATTAGGACGATAATGCGCTTTAAAACGGGCCTAGGGTGTGTCGGTTAGTCGATTAGCACTAATTCGGACGGGTATGGATTGCATGTTAGTAGTGGGTGTCGGGAAATTAGTAATGGTTGACAAAACAGAATTTGGAAGAGAATTAGAGGTTGAAATAGATAGAATTAGCTGCTGTCCACATTGGATTTCGAGGGCCAATTCCACGATAGTTTGAGAGTCAAACTGATTTGGACTGCCGGGATTGCCGGGATGATTGACTTGTATGTCGGTTTGGCAATTGTGATGATTTGGGTCTACTATGTCGCATGTTCGTGTAATCGACAATGTGGAATGTGATTGGTGAATCATCAATGTACGTCATAAGTGCCATATTCACATGTGATGCCCCGAATTAATTGATTGGGCTGACTGAGCATATGTTGTGGATCATTGATCATGATATGTTGGCATTGAATTGCGTGGACATTCTGCAATGGTACATTGCACCAACATTCGTGTGCGGAATTGCATGGCTACACATTGTGCATACCGAGTATGAGGTTTGTGGAAATTGTGCGAGAGTGCGTGTATGCCATGGACATGTGATCACCTAATTATGCCTTGATGCGTTTACGCGGGGTTCAGATAAAACCGGTTATGTGAATGTGTGATCACCTTCGCCCTGATGCGTTTACGCGGGGTGTGCCGTCTTCATGCACTTTGGAGCAGGACGATGCCCGGTACGTCCGGAAGACAACCATCCTGATGCGTTTACGCGGGCTCTGGTTTGTTAAGGAGATCGGTGTTGCGCCTGATGCGTAGGGACGCGGGCTAGAGACACTGGGCCTGGGGCGTCTCTACGCTGGCCACGGAGTGTTGTGATTGTTCTTCGGACTGGATCTTCGGATCGGACCTTCGGGTCGGGCCTTCGGGTCGAGTTAATGAAATAAATGGTTAACGTGTGATGCATAGTGTCTGATTATGCGATGGAATCCGCTGGACATGGTATGGGACATGTCTAAGTAGATTTCATTCTATAATTGGAACACGAATGAAAATTTGTGCCGGGATGCCATAGGAGTTTGATTATGGGCATGACGAGTTAGTGGCATTTGCATGCATATGAATGCATGAGTTGGCATGCTGAATTGTGTGACTCGGTGAACTATACTTGGAATTGTCACTAAAGGTTTTGAGCATGCGTGTGATGTACGCGTGATCGATATTGCCGCTTGTGAAATGTGATATTATGGATTGTCTAACCTGCAGGGTCATTGGAATGTCGAGTTGGGCCTACGGGCCTAAGTCATTCTTATATTTGTGTGATTTATTTTACCCGTCAGGAGATGCATGTTAGCCTAATTTAGGTTTAGGAGTTTGCACTCACTGAGATGTGTCTCACGGTTTTTATAACCCCAACCTTTCAGACCCACGCCCATGACGAGGCCACATATTCCGGTACGATTTGGGATTCCCCTAGAGTATGAGCATATTATGACTACACATCCGGTGGGGAATGGAGAAGTGTACTTGAGGCACTATTCTCAGATTACTGTAGACGTAGGTACGACACATCCTGAAGTTCACGAGTATGTAGCCTGGTGTTTTCGAGACCGTTTTGGAGACGAGTTTGGTCCCTTTCGTACGATGGATGTTCCGTTCACCATAGAGGGCCAGCTTGATCCGCAGTGCCCGAGTGGTGAGGTTGTGGATTCCGAGATGGATGAGGAGGAGACCATAGGTCCTTTCGCTTGGTACGAGCCCGCCGAAGACGAAGAGTTAGGAGGTATAGATCACGAGCTAGGAGTGGAGGACCCAGTGGTGGAGCCAATGGAGGTCGATGAGGCCGAGCCGATGGATACCGAGGAGTCCGAGGAGGAGATTCCTAGCGAGGATTCAGAGATACCCGATAGTTCGTCCGAGTCCGATAGCTCAGACCCGGACTGGGTGCCCTAGGCTAGGCTTGGTTTTCTTTTTGTGAGGGTAGACACTTTTTGGATTTAGGACCCTCTACTTTTTGGCTGTTGTCTCTCTTGATTGCATCTCACCTCTAATGTTGCTTTCCTTGAAACGATGTAAGAATGTTTCTAGTAGTTTTGGTTAAGGATTTGTACGTTGCCTCATATCTCTTTGTATTGCTTCCCTGGTTCTCATATCTATTCTGTCAGGGTGTTTTATATTTATATTTTTGCTTCCGCTTGTGCCTTATGTTCTGCTTTGGGTAACGGGTCGATTACGACGCATCCAATAGGTCGAAGCCTGGAGCGATAAGGAGCGATGAGACCATGGGTAGCCAGTTAGGATGACCGTGTGTGCTACATGTATCTCCTGACATTGTGTGATGACTTGGCATATATTATTATAATGACCCGTGTTGTGCAGGTGCGGCAGGACCTGAGGTGAGTATGTGAACCCCTTGAGTGATGTGTTGATTAGTTCTTGTTAAGCCGCATGCTGGTTGTTTGGTTGTTATTTTGAGACCTGCCTAGGACTTAGACTGGATAGATTGGTTTAAGTCTCTAATTCCTTAATGGAATTATAGCAGGGAGTTGAGCTGTCAGAGTTGTCAAGATGAGTAAGAGAAGAGGAAAGGAGTCCCAAGCTCAACCTAGTGAGGGTGCCCGCGAGGCTAGGGACCCTAGGTTTGATGAGGTCATGGAGACCCTTCGTGAGATAGGACACATCTTCGGACTGCAGGCGCAGGAGAGAGCCGCAGCCCATGCTCAGGCTGCCGAGGCTGCAGCGATCGCAGGGAATGGGGGAAATCATGCCCAGCAGGGGCAGGATCACCTAGCTGGGGCTAGGCAGATGCCCCGGTTGGTAGAGCAGTTCTTGAGGATGAAACCGCCAAAGTTTAACGGTCGCGGTGACCCCGAGGCCGCACCCAGATGGGTAGAAGAACTGGAAAAGACCTTTAAGGTGTTAGGATGCAGTGATGTGGAAAAGGTAACCTTGGTAGTGTATCAGCTTCAGGACGGTGCCAATGACCGGTGGAGTGCTACCGAAGGAGGAGTGTTTTCTGAAGGAACGGCCCCGACTTGGGCGGTGTTCGTGGAGAACTTCTATGAGAAGTATTTCTCGGAGAATGCTCAGGAGAAGAAGCTGACAGAATTTATGAGGTTGCGCCAAGGCCAGATGACCGTGGACCAGTATGAGGCTGAATTTGCAAGGCTGGCAAAGTTCGCACCGACCATGGTCGCGAACCCAAGGGACAAGGCTCGAAGGTTCCGGGATGGACTGAAGCCGGATCTTCGGAGCCAGATTCTGTCGCATGATATTAAGGAGTATGGAGAGATGTTCAGGAGAGCCTAGATAATTGAGCGAGATCAGCAAGAAAGGATAGCCGCTTCTGGATCGCGGTTTGTTCGGGGAAAGGATAACCGTCGCCTGGGGAAGAAGCCTATGATAGGCAATCGGCGATTTGTTCCCCCTATCAGGCGGAATATCGGGAAACCAGCTGCCCCGACAGGAAGGTTTGGAGCGTGCTTCAAGTGTGGGAGTACGGAGCACCAGATTCGCAGCTGTCCACAGGCGCGTCCCCAGGAACAGCAACGGGCACCTCTGCAGTACCAGCCCCGAGCAGGAAACCAGGCCGGGAATCCCCCACCGGCTAATCAAGGACGACCGCCCGCTCAAGGAAGAGTTTATGCTGTGGCGCGTGGAGAAGCGGAGAATGCGTCGGGCGTGGTCACAGGTACGATTTCCTTGTGTGGTCATGCCGCTTACGCATTGTTTGATTCAGGGGCAACCCATTCATTCATTTCAGAGCAGTTTGTTAAGTTGATTGGCTTAGAACCAGTGTTGTTAGAGATTGCGCTTTGTGTGACGACGCCAATGAATGATAGGGTGCTAGTTTCCTCTGGATGCCTTAGTTGTAAGATAAATATTGGGGGTGAGGATGAGAGTATCGACTTGGCAGTGCTGGCCATGTTCGATTTCGATGTGATTATAGGGATGGACTGGTTAGTCCGACAGAAGGCCGTGTTGGATTGCAGTAATAGGACGATCCGATTCAATCCCGATGGGCGTCCTAGCTTTGAATTCCAGGGGAACCGAGGTGGAACCTTGACCCCATGGATATCTTCGTTGGAAGTGAGCAAATTGCTGAATGATAGGTGCGAAGGTTATCTGGTGAATGTCGTGGACCCGACATTGGTGGAACCTAAGTTAGATGAGATACCAGTGGTGAGCAATTTCCCCGAAGTCTTTCCTCAGGAATTGCCGGGTTTACCACCCGACCGAGAAGTGGAGTTCGTTATTGAATTGACACCCGGGACTGAACCGATATCGAAGGCCCTGTATCGAATGTCCCTATCAGAACTAAAGGAGTTGAAGGTCCAAATACAGGAATTGTTGGACAAGGGTTTCATCCGCCCTAGTGCATCGCCATGGGGAGCGCCAGTCCTGTTTGTGAAAAAGAAGGATGGGACCCTCAGGCTGTGCATAGATTATCGGCAATTGAACCAGGTGACGGTGAAGAATAAGTACCCTCTCCCAAGGATCGACGACTTGTTCGACCAGTTGCAAGGAGCCTCGGTGTTCTCCAAAATAGACTTGAGAACGGGTTACCATCAGTTGAGAAACAGGAAGGAGGACATTCCTAAGACTGCCTTTAGGACGAGGTATGGGCATTATGAGTTCACAGTGATGCCTTTTGGGTTGACAAATGCCCCAGCTGCTTTCATGGATTTGATGAACATGGTGTTTAGAGAATTCTTGGATCAGTTTGTCATAGTGTTCATCGATGATATCTTGGTTTATTCGAAGAGTCTCGAGGAACATGAGGAACACTTGGCGAAGGTGCTACGGACCCTAAGAGAACACGCACTGTATGCCAAGTTCAGCAAGTGTGAGTTTTGGCTCAACCAAGTAGGATTTCTCGGGCACATTATCTCTGGAGATGGAATTTCTGTGGACCCGACTAAAGTGGAAGCAGTAACGAAGTGGCCCAGGCCAACGTCAGTAACGGAGATCAGAAGTTTTCTGGGTTTGGCTGGCTATTACAGAAGGTTTGTAGAGGGATTTTCATCGATAGCCATGCCCTTGACTAGATTGCTGAAAAAGGAGGCGAAGTACGTTTGGGATGACAAATGCGAGAGGAGTTTCCAAGAGTTGAAGCGTAAGTTGACGACCGCCCCAGTCTTGACCATTCCGTCCGGTCCAGGAGGATTTGAGATATACAGTGATGCTTCACTAAGAGGACTCGGATGTGTGCTCATGCAGCATGGGAAGGTGGTAGCGTATGCGTCACGTCAGTTAAGACCCCATGAGATGAATTACCCGACACATGATTTGGAGCTGGCAGCGATTGTCTTCGCGCTTAAGATTTGGAGACATTACCTATGCGGGGAAAAGTTCCAGATTTTCACGGATCACCAAAGCCTCAAGTATCTGTTCTCGCAGAAGGAGTTAAATATGAGGCAGCGTCGGTGGATGGAATTGTTGAAGGACTATGACTGCGACATCCTGTATCATCCGGGTAAGGCGAACCGAGTAGCAGACGCTTTAAGTCGCAAGTCGAGTATGGCTCATTTGCTGGTTAAGGAGTGGATGTTATTGGAAGAGCTTAGCGATTCAGAATTTAAGTTCGAAGTGAGCCGAGTATCCAGCTTGTTCGCAACATTAAGAATCGAACCAGAAGTTCAGGTTAAGATCAAGGAACTTCAACCTTCAGACCCTGAGATTCAAAAGATTATGGAAATGGATGCGGCAAAGAGAAAGCCAGATTTCCAAGTGTCCGCAGATGGGATTCTAAAATATCGTGGCCGACTTTGTGTACCGGATGATGAAGGACTTAAGGAGGAAATTCTAAGCGAAGCTCACCGGAGTCAGTATAGTATCCACCCGGGTAGTACAAAGATGTACTAGAATCTGCGTCAACATTATTGGTGGAATGGCCTGAAGAAGGATGTGGCAAAGCATATGGCCAAGTATCTGACGTGCCAGCAAGTGAAGGCACAGCACTGCAAGCCAGGTGGATTATTGCGACCTTTAGAAATTCCCGAATGGAAGTGGGAGCATATTACGATGGATTTCGTGACGGGTTTGCCACGAAGCCAAAGGGGGCACGACTCGATATGGGTCGTAGTGGATCGTCTGACTAAGTCTGCACACTTCCTGGCAGTACGAAAGGACTTGGAATTAGAAAAGTATGCGGAGTTGTATGTGCAACAAATAGTGCGTCTTCATGGAGTACCAGTGACGATCACTTCGGATCGTGATCCAAGGTTTACGGCCAACTTTTGGAAAAGCCTACAAACGGCCTTAGGAACGAGATTGCAATACAGTACGGCCTACCATCCACAAACAGACGGTCAGTCAGAAAGGACAATTCAGACCCTAGAGGATATGTTGAGAGCTTGTGTTCTAGATTTCCAAGGCAAGTGGGAAGAACAATTGCATTTGGTGGAGTTTGCCTATAATAACAGTTTCCAACAGAGTATTCAGATGGCACCATTCGAAGCCTTATATGGTAGAGCCTGTAGGACGCCACTGTGCTGGGATGAAGTTGGTGAGCGAAGTATCGCAGGACCAGAGCTTGTTCAGCAAACAATAGAAGTAGTGGAAGTTATCCGGGATAGACTAAAGACTGCTCAGAGTCGCCAGAAAAGTTACGCCGACAGAAGGCGACGACCCTTGGAGTTTCAAGTAGGAGATCATGTGTTTCTCAAGGTGTCGCTAATGAAAGGACTATCCCGATTCGGTAAGAAAGGAAAGCTTAGCCCAAGGTATGTCGGGCCGTTTGAGATCCTAGAAAAGATTGGAGATATGGCATACCGACTAGCCTTGCCTCCCAACCTATCCCAGGTGCACAATGTTTTCCACGTGTCGATGCTAAGGAAATATGAACCGGACCCGACTCATGTTTTAAGATACGAGGAAGTGGATGTGGACGACAGAGTGACATATGTGGAGAAGCCGGTCAGAATCGAGGACAGAAAGGACCGAGTACTAAGGAAAAAGACGATTCCGATGGTCAAAGTAGTTTGGGAGCATCATGGAACGGAAGGCGCTACTTGGGAAAGTGAAGAGGCCATGCGACGTCAATACCCCCAGTTGTTCGAATAGGTTAATGTGGGTTTTAAATTTCGAGGACGAAATTTTTGTAAGGGGGGAAGAATTGTAACATCCCGAAATTCGACTCAGTCGCTGGAATGAATAAAGCGAGTATTATTCGATATTTCATTTTCATGAGTCTCGCCCGGAGCCGATCACTCTCGGGATACTGACCAAATGGGAATGGCCAACTAGGAATAAATACGTGGACCAGGGGCTGATCGCGAATTAAGCCGATTTAGAAGAATGACGAGGAAATATTTTGGGCCAGTATGGACCGGTCTTCGGAACTCGAGCCGGATGATCGCGTCCTCGGAACTAGCGATAATTCCTCTCGTCTCTTGACAATCGAGCTCGTCGCGATTCGGGCAACCGAGGTCGATACGCGTAAATCCTAAACGGCCACCCGTTAGTAAGAGAATTAGAAAATGAGAAATTGATGAATTCAATCGTGGAATTTAGTCCGGACTTCGAGGCCAATTATCGTGAGTTACGGGATGATTTTCTCAAGGACGACGCCAAATTAAGCTGGCCATGCGTGTATAGGTCTTGTAGGGTCAAATTTTGGCGAACCGACCCGGTACCGGATTTATTTGTCAGTTTTGCCCCCGTGACCCTTGGAATTCCGAAATTTGATTCCTTGTGGGGATGTGACACTTGTCACTCTCCCCCTTCCCCATGCATGACATCACCTCACCCACACTCACACTCCACCTCTTCCTCTCCCCCATGCAAGTCATGATTTCCCCATTTGTCTCTTCATGTTCTCTCTCTCTCCCTCCCTCACACTCTCACCCGCCGGCCATCCCTCTCCCTCTCTCTCTCTCCCGTCCGCGTCTCTCTCTCCCTTCCGGCCTCACACCGCCGTCCACAACCCGCCGGAACCACTGCCTGCCGGAGCTGCCGCCGTGAGCCCCCTCTCGCCCCACCGCCACCCAACCGCTCCCTCTCTTTCTCTCCGTCTCTCTCTCTCTCTCTCGCTGTTCCCGAACGGCCGAGACCAGCTCCACCGTTGCCGGGGCCAGCACCGCCGCGTCGCCGCCGAGCTCGCCGCTGCACCGCCAGCTCGCCGTGCGCCGCTGTCCCCCTTCCGACCGTCCTCTCCTCTCCGGCTGCATGCAAAGGAGTGACGCCGGTCAGCCAAGGGGAAAGGCAGCTCGTTCGCCGCCGTGGCGCGTCGCCGCCGCCGGGACCGTCGCTGCTGCCCCCTCGCCGCCGTCCCCTCCTCCCGGTTGCATGCACGGGTGAGCGCCGGCCAGCCGCGCCACCAACCCGCCATTGCTTCCCTCTTCCTCTCCTCTCCGCCGCGGCTGCATGCAGGGGTGAACCGCCGCCGGAGCTGCCCGCTGCTGCACGCCGTCGCCGGTCGCCGCCGCTGTGGCCGTCCACCGTCGCCGCCCTAGCCGTTCCTCTCCGTTCTCCGTCCGCCTCTCCCTGTTCTGTCCCCTTCCGCCGGAACAGACCGCCGCTCGCCGAGGCCGAGCCAACGCCGCCGCGCCGTCACCGGACTGCACGCTGTTCGCCGCCACCGCCGTGCACCGCCGTGGACAGCAGCCACCCGGGGACCGCACAGCCGCTCGTCCAGCCTTCCCTCGCCGTGAACAGCAGTCCCGCCGGCCTCACACCGCCGCCCGTGGTTGCTGTGGACCGCCGCTCGCCGCTTCCTTGGGACTTGTGCCGCCGGTTCCACCGTTCACCGGTGATCGGCCGCCATTCCCCGT
This sequence comes from Syzygium aqueum, assembly GCA_031216185.1. Classification (NCBI taxonomy): domain Eukaryota; kingdom Viridiplantae; phylum Streptophyta; class Magnoliopsida; order Myrtales; family Myrtaceae; genus Syzygium; species Syzygium aqueum. The sequence continues at coordinate 3,534,363 of CM062235.1, read as the reverse complement.
CGCCCGAGCTTGGACTTAGGTGGGTGAAAACCTCTAAACCCTAATTAGGACGATAATGCGCTTTAAAACGGGCCTAGGGTGTGTCGGTTAGTCGATTACCACTAATTCGGACGGGTATGGATTGCATGTTAGTAGTGGGTGTCGGGAAATTAGTAATGGTTGACAAAACATAATTTGGAAGAGAATTAGAGGTTGAAATAGATAGAATTAGCTGCTGTCCACATTGGATTTCGAGAGCCAATTCCACGATAGTTTGAGAGTCAAACTTATTTGGACTGTCGGGATTGCCGGGATGATTGACTTGTATGTCGGTTTGGCAATTGTGATGATTTGGGTCTACTATGTCGCATGTTCGTGTAATCGACAATGTGAAATGTGATTGGTGAATCATCAATGTACGTCATAAGTGCCATATTCACATGTGATACCCCGAATTAATTGATTGGGCTGACTGAGCATATGTTGTGGATCATTGATCATGATATGTTGGCATTGAATTGCGTGGACATTCTGCAATGGTACATTGCACCAACATTCGTGTGCGGAATTGCATGGCTACACATTGTGCATACCGAGTATGAGGCTTGTGGAAATTGTGCGAGAGTGCGTGTATGCCATGGACATGTGATCACCTAATTATGCCCTGATGCGTTTACGCGGGGTTCAGATAAAACCGGTTGTGTGAATGTGTGATCACCTTCGCCCTGATGCGTTTACGCGGGGTGTGCCGTCCTAATGCACTTTGGAGCAGGACGATGCCCGGTACGTCCGGAAGACAACCATCCTAATGCGTTTACGCGGGCTCTGGTTTGTTAAGGAGATCGGTGTTGCGCCTGATGCGTAGGGACGCGGGCTAGAGACACTGGGCCTGGGGCGTCTCTACGCTGGCCACGGAGTGTTGTGATTGGTCTTCGGACCGGATCTTCGGATCGGACCTTCGGGTCGGGCCTTCGGGTCGAGTTAATGAAATAAATGGTTAACGTGTGATGCATAGTGTCTGATTATGCGATGGAATCCGCTGGACATGGTATGGGACGTGTCTAAGTAGATTTCATTCTATAATTGGAACACGAATGAAAATTTGTGCCGGGATGCCATAGGAGTTTGATTATGGGCATGACGAGTTAGTGGCATTTGCATGCATATGAATGCATGAGTTGGCATGCTGAATTGTGTGACTCGGTGAACTATACTTGGAATTGTCACTAAAGGTTTTGAGCATGCGTGTGATGTACGCGTGATCGAGATTGCCGCTTGTGAAATGTGATATTATGGATTGTCTAACCTGCAGGGTCATTGGAATGTCGAGTTGGGCCTACGGGCCTAAGTCATTCTTATATTTGTGTGATTTATTTTACCCATAAGGAGATGCATGTTAGCCTAATTTAGGTTTAGGAGTTTGCACTCACTGAGATGTGTCTCACGGTTTTTATAACCCCAACCTTTCAGACCCACGCCCATGACGAGGCCACATATTCCGGTATGATTTGGGATTCCCCTAGAGTATGAGCATATTATGACTACACATCCGGTGGGGAATGGAGAAGTGTACTTGAGGCACTATTCTCAGATTACTGTAGACGTAGGTACGACACATCCTAAAGTTCACGAGTATGTAGCCTGGTGTTTTCGAGACCGTTTTGGAGACGAGTTTGGTCCCCTTCGTACGATGGATGTTCCGTTCACCATAGAGGGCCAGCTTGATCCGCAGTGCCCGAGTGGTGAGGTTGTGGATTCCGAGATGGATGAGGAGGAGACCATAGGTCCTTTCGCTTGGTACGAGCCCGCCGAAGACGAAGAGTTAGGAGGTATAAATCACGAGCTAGGAGTGGAGGACCCAGTGGTAGAGCCAATGGAGGTCGACGAGGACGAGCCGATGGATACCGAGGAGTCCGAGGAGGAGATTCCTAGCGAGGATTCAGAGATACCCGACAGTTCGTCCAAGTCCGATAGCTCAGACCCGGACTGGGCGCCCTAGGCTAGGCTTGGTTTTCTTTTTGTGAGGGTAGGCACTTTTTGGATTTAGGACCCTCTACTTTTTGGCTGTTGTCTCTCTTGATTGCATCTCACCTCTAATGTTGCTTTCCTTGAAACGATGTAAGAATGTTTCTAGTAGTTTTGGTTAAGGATGTGTACGTTGCCTCATATCTCTTTGTGTTGCTTCCCTGGTTCTCATATCTATTCTGTCAGGGTGTTTTATATTTATATTTTTGCTTCCGCTTGTGCCTTATGTTATGCTTTGGGTAACGGGTCGATTACGATGCATCCTGGGACGTCGCACCACTATATCGACCACCGAACGGGTTGTTGCGTACCGTGGAGGTCGGGGCGTGACAGTACTCAAACGGGAGAGTTTTCACGAACATCCTCTTCAGCTCACTGTCAATAGGTTCTGGGACAACCTGAGCGGCTAAATTTCGCCACCTGATGGCGTAATCCTTAAAGGACTCAGTCTTCTTCATTTGAGCACGCTCGAGATCATCACGGGTAGGAGTGATGTCTGTTATGAACCTGTACTTCTTTAGAAATGCCTCGCTGGCCTCCTTCCAGGTTTTGAGGCTATTTATCTTCTTCATGAGGTACCAGTTCAAAGCAAGACCCGTCAAACTAGCTTGAAATGCATGGATCATCAGGAGCTCGTTGTCAACATACGAGGTCATCTGCACGTGGTACAACTGCAGGTGGGCTTTTGGACACGTGGTGCCGTTGTACTTATCGAAATCTGGCATTTTGAACTTCTTCGGGATTTTGATCTGGGAGTACAGGGATAGATCAATCGAGGGTGAATCCTGTGAACCCTCTAGCTGTTTCACTCTCTCCTCGAGCTTGTTAACACGTTCATCAGGCTTGAGTTTGTTGCTGACAATCTGGACGGGGTCATCTTCCAGGTCAGGAATATCGTAGTCTTCCTCGACATCAACATTCTTTCCACTTGTATGCTTCGGGACTGATGCTTCAGGGGGTGCTGGAACAGGGATCGACTAAAGGGTCTTAATCTCAGTAGTCATTTGTTGCATTACGATGGCCAGTTGCTTGATCTGGTCTTCTATACCGATAACACGCTCCTGCAACTCGGTTTGATCGGCCATTCTAGCTCTTGACCATGTGCGAATAGGCGATCGTGATCGATCCGTAGTTACCTATCCGAAGATAAAGCATGCATAAGTGTTCAGCAAAAATCACACGCCGATCCATGACATTGGTCTAACCGCTTTGAATTGAAGAGACTTCTTTATTGGAATGGTGAAAATTTTTACATTGACTAATGACTCGAAATCAAACTGAATTAAAGACAAATGACCCAGTTCCTAAGCAAATTTAAAACTGAAATGGAAATGAAGAAAAACAACTTCAAGCTTTCTCTTTTTTTTCTTTATTTAGCTTGATCTATAGACATATGGGAGGCGACATCCTTCTTCAGCTGCTCATAAGCCCGAGCTTTCTTGGCTGCCTTCTCTTGAGCTTCTTCGACCTTCCTTTTTAGGCGGTTGTTCTCTAAACGATTGGCGGTCTTGAGAGGCACCTTGGGTATCGTCGGGAGTAACTCCTGCGGGATCCTGTGCCGTCGGATGTACTTGGTCGTCGCGAAGTAGGATTTCTGCTCTCCTTTGAGCTCTTCTTCAAGTCGGGCTATCTTTAAAACGCAGCACTTCTTCCACATCTTCGAGAGTTGAGCTATGGTCGCTTCGTGGTCGTCACTCTCATCGGAGAAATCAACAAGGAGGAGCTCGGGCTGTAACGCCGGAGGGAGCCCCTGAAGAATATGATACTGACGAGACACTCTGGCAGGGTAGTACTTGATTGCGCCAGTGAAACCCAAAAGTGGCACCGGTCCAACACCATTACACGTAAGCCGGGCTTCCTCGACATTGAACCAACTAGCATGCCATTGGAAACCTTGGGGTCTAGCATTTTTCATGAAAATAATCCATTCGGAGTAATGGTAATCAGGTGTGTTCTCTTGTTTTTCTTTATAGCTTAAAATAGGATGACTGGAATCACTGAGTTCGGATATTTTAAGTAAATCGCCACACCCTTTTATGTGAGACAAAAACCAGATCTGCAATAGTTCAAGAGGTGCATAAAATGTTTTGTCAACATTTTACTTGAATTTAGTGAGAGAAATGAAAGTTTCAGCTAAAATGGTGTTGACAAAATTCTTTTCAAGACAGATTTATTGGACGAACTATGCAATTGAAGGATTACATGCATTCTTACAGTGAGGAAGAATGATGAACCCGAAAAATGCTAGTAAAAAGATTCTGCTTTTTTGGAAAGGTGTGGCTTTTTCGAAACATTGACTCAGGAATGAAAAAGGGCATGACCCACGGTTTGCTTTCAAAACTTTTGCCAGTTCATCTTTTCCGATATTCAAAAATTCTGACAACATTAATGTCGAATCAATTCCCAAAGGTGGTGTGATTAACTCCGACTCCAAAGGTTTTCCAATGAGCACACTATATTCTTCCAAAGTCGAGGTGAGCTCATGCTTACCGAATATAAAGGTGGATGTCTCGGGACACCAGAAGTGGGCTAATGTGCGAACGAGGCCAGTACGGACTTTGACCTCCAGTAGGGGGAGTAGTCTTCCGATGTAGCCTTTAACTAACTTGCGGTTGGTCGGACTGAGTAGACTCCACCAGGCACGGAGCTCATCCTTAGGAGCATCAAGAATCCGGATGTCTGCCCCTCCCATAGTATATAGACCAAAACTCACGACCGACCTAATGTCATGGACCGACCAAAGAAAAGACGCAAGATAAGTAAATTGCGAGGTAGAGTTGCAGAAAACTTACTTCACCGGGTAGGAAAATGGCAATCACATAGACATGCGCATGAAATGGGAGGTTCGATTTCTACCTAGACTCTGGCTTGCAAAATGGAGACGCGAGGATTACCGAGCTAAACCAGTCATGGTGGTGGTTAGGCTAGGATTCCCCTGACTCCGGCTTAGTCAAAGAGCCGACCCGGGTTGAGTGGGATACAACCGTGGTGGGTATTCAATGACACCTTGAAAGAAAATTTCGGGATCGAGGAGGGCGACCCATACCACATGGTTTTGGTCGGGGTATCCACTATCTCAGTACCATCTTAAACCTATGCCACCAAGGTCCGGCAGCGGGTAGTGTGTGCGGTGTAGTGTAAATGTAAGGCATACACAGCAGGTTATATCAAACAACGCTTCGTGTATAAATTAAACCATACATTCAACCACCTCCCTGCAAAACAAGGGTTAACAATCACGCCTCCCCTTATACCTCCCATATTGCAAGAACATTTAACACCTAAAAATGTTAGGGGCGTACCTGGGATCCTTGCTGCCAAACAAAAAATTTTGAAATAAAAAATTGGCCTAAGTCCACTAAGAGTTTTACTCAATTCCCCAGCGGAGTCTTGAAATCCTCGAAGGTTTGACACCTAAATTCTCAACCCGTTAACTCCTTTTCTGAGCATTTCGAGCAAACCGATAATTCGGAGGATTAACAAGGTGACATTAAATAGCTTAGTCTTGAAATCCTCGAAGGTTTGTCACCTAAATTCGGATTCTAATTCATGGTCAAAATCGATTGATTGTGACTTTAGTATATCTCAAACTAGCGGGCGGCTTTTAGGAGTTACGTGCATTCGACCTGTGGTTGACTTGATATCAATCCACGTTTAAGCTTTCTCGAGCCATGGATGATCTCGGTTGTCATATAATTATAAGGGGTCAATCACTGGTTCCGAAGTACACGTTTGTTAGGAATTGGTTTAGGGTCATTCGCTATCCATACAATGGTCAGGTGGAATTACCCGCGATCTGATTGTATACTATTGGCGAAACATTCTATAACCATTCCTTAATCGGTCTATAGTAGCTCAAAATTATCCCTCGTCAATCTTTATAGTCGAATTGTCAATCTATGGTCAAGTTCTCAAGTCGTGTGTATTTAATTCCTTAATAGCCTTTCTCTAATGGTTAGTCTCTCATGAGTAATCAATTCAGAGCTATATTTAACTAACAGTGCATCGGTGAATATAATCATTTCATTATATCTTAAATAAGGTCGAATTTGACGATGTTATAACCATGATAGCAATTTTCACCCAAAGCAAGCGTCAATCTTGAGATTTCTTTATCGAGATATTCACCAAATACTAGAACAAATTGGGGGCCCACCAATCAATCATTGGCTCTGATACCATTTGTTGAGAATGCACAGTAAAAGCTCGATACCTTCATCAGGGGAGATCGTCAAGAGAGAACTCAAATCCAAGCCTGTCAACATATCCTGTTGGACCCATCTTCACTCAAAAGCTTAAAGCCAATGAGTTATGGGCTAACCAGGATATATTAACTGCTCAACACCACATCAATTATCCAATGTGGGACTTCTTTAACACAACTCGCAGTGTGTCTCAATAGAGTCGGCCAAGTGACATACAACAACCAAAAATCCAAACAATAACCGGCACGCTCAAGAAAAACCGAGAATAAGAAGATCAAGAGGAGTAGGAACTAGAGATTTCTCCTTGCCTTTAGCTTGCTAGGATCGAATCGTTCTCTTAAGTGGCTGATTGTGAGTTTTCTTGAGTGAAAGAGTGAGAAAAATGAAGATGAACGGGAGAGAATGGGTCTGCCAAGAGGGGAGGGAAGAGGGAGAGAGTGAGTTTCCTGTGGGTTTGAGAAAAATGAGAGGAGAGAGAGAGAGATCGCTCGGGTTATAGGGGGAGAGTGAGAAGTATGGAGTGTTCAACACTCTTTGGGGGTTTGCATGTAATTCTAGTGGGCACTAAGGAACTCAATAATCATTACATGGAAAGTAATGATTATTTGGTTTTGAAAAATAAATAAATTGAAGGGCATTTAGGGGAGAGGGTGGCCGGCCATGCATGTTAGGAGTCCTAATTGTGTCATTCAATGTATAAATTAAGCACGCATGACTGAAAATGAAGTCCAATGAATCTCTAAATTTTCGGCCAAATCATATGCCAAATGCATATTGCCGAAATTCCATAAATATTTCAACAATTGCTTACAAAAATCATTGCCATCCCTAATCGTGTATGCGGATTTTAGGATGTCACATCCATCATGGCCATACATGTTATTATAACACAATAATTTGTCATTTCTCATGCAATTAATGATAAACATATAATAACATGCACTTCAACATATATACCCTATTTCTTTTCTCATCATGATATCAATAAAAGGCTTTAGTTAGGCAACTAAGTTATAAGCAGTAAATGGTCATAATCGATAAGTGGGTATGACCAGCAAGTAAGTATACTCAGCATGTGAGTATAGTTGACAAAATACTCGACATGTGGGTATACTCGGCAAGTGGATATATTTGGCAAGTGTATTAAGTGGTATGCGGTTATACTCGGCAAGTGAATATAAGCTGTAAGTGGTTATAGTCAAGAAGTCGATATAAGCCATAAGTGGTTATAAGCGGTATGTGGTCATACTCAACAAGTGAATATACGAGCAGTAGGTGAATATAATTGTCAGGTGTGTATAAGCGGCGGGTGAGTCAAAATTTACAAAAATAACACTTTCAAGCCCAGTTTCGTCATTTTCACATTTTTGACATCTACTATGTTACCACACATCACAAAAATCAATTAAATACCTTTTAGGTAGGGGTGTAAAAACAACTCGAGCCTATCTGACCCAACCTGAAATTTTAGGGTATTTTAGGGTTAGGTCTTATTTCTCCGGGTATAAGTTTTAGATGTGGGTATTTATTAGGATCAGGTCGGGCCAAGCCAGGCTGGGCTTTTTTGACCTGGCACCAAATATAACCTTTCCCCCACCTCTCTCTCCTCTTCACTTCTTCTCTCTTTAGTGGCTGTGAACTTCTCTCTCCTCCCTTTCACTCGCTCTGCTCCTCTTCGCCCTCGAGTTCGAGTTCGTGGCAATGGCGGCCATGAAGTTTGTGAACATGGCCGAGGTGGCCTTCGTCCTTGCCCTCACAGCGCTCGCCGTGACAGCCTAGGTCGAGGCCCCGGCGCTTCAACCTTCTTCTCTTCACCTCCTTCCTTAGGACTGTCCATCCAGTTCAGCCTCGACCACGGCAGGAGATCAGAGGACGACCTAATCTTCCTCACCTCCCACGCCGCTATCGGGATAGCGAAGTCGTCGATCCCGGACAACCCTAGGTTCCGACATATCCGATTGATCTCGCCCTCAACCCCTTCAACCCGGAATCTCATCTGCTCGAACAAGTCTAGCGACCATGTGTGGAGCGAGGTCGAGGCGGAGGACGAGGAGTCGTTGGGCAAGTGCGACGACGAGGATGTGTCGTAGTCATAGTGCTTCGTTGTGTTCCGGCGCTTGGGCCGCCTCTTCATTATCGCGACCCTAAAAAATTTTATCATTTTCTCGGGCTAATGGATTATTAAGGCTAAGCTTAACTCGGGCCCTCCCAAGCCCTACCAATTCGCAACTTAGGGTTTAAGTTCTTAACATGCAAATGTTTTCATGCTTGGAGTCGCCACTAATCATTTTACGGTAGGCTGATTAGAAACCTAAATAAAATATAGGGAGATATGTTTTATTCCTACGAACCAGAGATTCTAAGCCCGGGGACTTGATTACGCTAGATCTAGTCTAACGTCCTTTCGGTACCTTTTCTTTTCAAAAATGTTTTGGCAGGCAGTTTGGATCCATTTTAATTTAATTACTAACATGTGAGGTGTTCACGCGGGTGCACAAACCACCAATTTAACACCCAGAAATCAAAGCATTAAATAAATTGCAAGCTTAGGAGAACAACTTACCTCGAATCCAGCAAGCATCTGCGTTGTTAGCTAGAAAATCACATCAATCAACCCTAATATGATTTCTAATTAACAAGCATTCACTCAATTTCTCTTTTTGGGATTTTCACTTATTTAAATGAAATCTAATATACATGCAATGACATGCAAAAATGACATGCGAATTAATGCAACCTAGCATGTAAACTATATGTCATGCGACGACGTGACCTAATTCTAATGACGGATGCAATGATATATTTTTGGTATTTTCTCATTGAAATTCGGAATAAAAATATGCCTAAATTATCATGCAAACTAATGACTTCTATTTTTTGGCATTTTCTGTTTAAAATTCGAAATTCAAAAATACCTAAATTAACATGCAATCTATGATGACTTAATCTACTCTAGAATGACTTATTTTTGGGATTTTTGTGTAAAATTCAGAATAATAAAATAACGTGAACAATCCGTTAGGATTAAAATAATACCTAATTTAAACTAGAAAACATACCACCTTAAGTCCTAATTTAAATTAAATACTCATCTCATCCTTCGGGATATATTCAAAAATCCTAGACATGCAAAACTCTAATTTAAATCTAGCTAATGTTTTTAAATTTTTCTGTTTTATTTGAAAAAAGAAAGAAAGCAATTTAAACATGGATAGCAACCACTTTCAAATCAACCACGCGATCAGCCAAATTTGTTTCAAACTCGGATTAGGCACAAAATTCGAACTATCGGTCATATCTATAGGGTTATAGATATTAACGGATAGTCGATCATTCAAATTTGGAAAGCTAATGAAATTCATCATCGTATCCAAGTGATTATGGATAGGATGATAATTTCTCGTATCGCCGCGTATCGAAACTTAGGGTTAAGGTCAAATAGTCGTCCAGATACGTTGCTAAATTAGGAAAGTTTCCTAATTTGAGTATTTGAAAGTATTGCGGATATATAGAACATTATCCTAAGATATCTAAATATCCACACGATAATCACGAAATATTCAAACGTGCAAATTAGGAAATTGAATATTCTGAAAATTTACCGGATAATCTTACCTAATTTGCGGATAATCACCAAATTCGAATTGTGGATCGGGATCGGGCTTTGCGGATCGAGACGGCGATGACCGGCGGTGAGGCACGGCTCCGGCGGAACTATTCGGTGGGCTCGCCGGCGGCTGGTGGGACAGTGACTCACGGCGGTGCACCGGTGGGGCTCGACGGGACGACATCGACGTCGGCTGTTTCGGCAAGGCAATGAACGGCGGCTGACTGAGGACGCCGGCAGAGGGCAACTCCGGCTGAGCAAGGGACTGTGGACGTCCAGCAAGGTTATCGGCAGGAGGCTGCAGCGGTTGTCGATGGCGGAGTGCGGCTGATCAGGGGCAGCAAGCCGGCGGGGCTGTGGCGAGGCACGGCGGCTGTTCCAGACGATGGCGTGCTGAGCAAGAGAGCTCCGGGCAACTCTCCGGCACGGCGGGTGGTGCTGACGTCGACAGGGCAGCGACGGCTGGGACTCGAACAGAACGGCGACGACGGACGGATGTTCCGGGCGGAAACAGTGTAGCTCCGGCGAGCGGGCCGAGGCGTGACGGGAATGGCCGAGCAGTAGCGGCGGAACGGGGGGTGGCGTCGGTCATAGCTTGCAGCGGCAAACGGCGTGCGACGTGCAGCGGCGTACGGCACGCGGTGGCGGCGACGGTGAGGACGCCGGCGATGCGGTAGCTGGCGCGAAGGAGACCGGCGTGCGGCGAGGGGTACGGCGGTGGGATAGTAGCGTCGGCAGCCGAGGCACGGCGGCAACGGGCGGCTGAGGCGCGGCGGTGACGGGCGGCTGAGGCGCGGTGGAGTCAGTCTTCGGGCGAGGGTGCCGGCATGCGACCGACGGCCAATCTCTCTCTCTCTCTCCTTCTAATTTTTTCTAAAATTTCTGGTCTGCAAATTGTGTTCTGTCCCCCCTAATTTCTGACATAATGTCATGTTTATATAATCCTAAACTAGGTCAATTAGATGGGCTTAATGTCCTAATGGGTTTAGGCTTGGGCTTAGGTCTAATTAAATTAAATGAGCTGAATTAACTTGGGCTAAATTAAGCTCAAAACATAATAGGCTGAATTAAGCTCAAATTAAAACGACCGAGCCCGTTCGTCTTGAAATTCCGGGCTCTTGCATTCCCGAGCGAACCGAGTTTTGTTCGATGAAATTTAAGCTCATTCGCCACCGCCAATTGGATGTAAAAAATGCAATTAAATTAACGTGAACCTAAACTATATGTTATGCAATTTAAATATTTTTGTTTAGGGGTTAAAAATTTAATCCCTGATTTTTTATGCAAATTGCACTAAATGTTCGGTAAAATTTAGGTGTCAAAATTCATCGACCCCCAATTAGTCCCAAACTCCATCGGCTTCGCTCTAGAGAAGAATCGAGGCATGTGGCAACCGCATAAGGCTTAGGGTTTTGGGACACTAAACCAGATCCAGACCGACCCGACCCTATTCTTAGAGTATATGCTGAACAGGGTCTTAGGTTGGGTCGGGTCGGGTCGAGCGTGACCCTGTATATTTTGGGTCAGGTATCATGAAAGCCCAACCCGACCCATTGACATCTCTACTTTTAGGCATGTAACAACTCATCAAAACAAGTCAGGTCATCGTAATATTTCAACACAACGCTACTAAGCCTTACTCACACTTGCCATCAAATTCATCTAGAATTAACAAAATCAATTAATCAAGTCAAGAGTACTAAGTAAATCAATCTAACTTACCCCTAGAGTTTTCATTTACCTTAATGAAACTTGAACAACTCAAAGCTTTAACCACCTTCAAGGTAAATAAGCAAGAACAAAGATTAACAACTTTCAATATATTATAAACTAGTTTAAGAAAATGATAAAGTCCACCAAATCAACTTGTAATTCTTGAAAAAAAAGGTATTTTGAATCTTTGACAATACAAGTATGGAATTTGTGCTTTTAAATCGAAGGATCATAAAGTGAAAATAGAAGAGGAAAGTGACAGGAGATCTCATTTTTTCTTTGTAAGAACAAGTTGGAGTTCTTTTGAAGCTTGAATACATAAGAAGATCTATTTATAGGCCAAGTGAGATATGAACAAGTAACCCAAGTTAAAAGAAATGATGACTTGATGTTAAAAAGTGATAGGTGGAGAATGCAAGAGGTGTGTTCTAGTTAGATAATCACAAGTGGCATAATTATATGGTTCCTTCCAATGATATGGCCAAGGGGAATGAATCTTAGAAGACGAATGTTAAAGATAATAATGACATTGGGCTAGAATCACTGTGTGTAAAGAGAGGAGTGATGCTTAAATCCAAAAGATACAAATGACATTACAAGTGGCCAAATGAGAGGATATATTTTGATTGAAAAAGAGAGAGCTTTTTCTTTAGTCAAGTGTAATGAATGAGTCATCAAGAGTCTTAATTGGCTAAAGATTTGTTCAAGTAGGAAAGTGACAAGTGAGTATAATAATATGGTTCCAGAGTAGATATTTTGATTAGTTACAAGATATCTAGTAAATCAATATGTAAACAAGTAAACAAGTTTCCGTTCCAAGCACTGACAAATCAAAAAAAATATTTTCAACTCACTAAAATTATCAGCGAACAATATTGGATGCTAGAAAATTTTCAATTAAGTAAATTTAAAACTTGAAGATCAACAAATATATAATTCGAATCATATTAGTCCATTTTTACAACTAATATGGCGATAAATCAATTACTATCACTTTATGTCAACATCTATCAATTTAAGTTTAATGCATTGGACATCGGACTCTAGGCGATTATTACTATGGAAAAATCATCCGTCGTAACTTCCAAACCTCACAAAATGAATGACACACTTGAGATTCCATATGAGCCATCCAAAACTCCAAACTAAACTTTATATCTTATATATATATTATTATCGAACCTAGAAAATTTTGGATGTCATATTAGCGATCCCATGAATTAGGTCCATATGGGTAACAACAAATCACTTGTTGATGTAGTGGTATACTATAAAAGGCAAAAGAACACAAGAAGTGTCATAAGTTATGTACAGAGGTCACTTTGGTGCTATAACTTTTTTTGGATCACTTTGATGTCAATTTTTTTGAAAAACGATCAATTTAGTGCCAACTCCGATTTGCTAGTCAGAAATCCGACGCGGCGTTGACATGGCTTACTGAAGAGTTCCAATCAACATTAAAAACTAAAAACGACGCGTTTAGTCCGCTGATGTGTAATTTTTTAGAAAAATAAATTTTAATTTATATTATAATATTTTAAAAAATAAAAAAAGGAAAATACCACCAAAAATCCTAAACTATGACATTTGTGACAATTTACCCTTAACTTTTTTTTACATGAAAAACCCCAAGCTATGCCATTTGTGACAAGTTTACTCTAAACTTTTTTTTTTGGTAAGGCAACTCTGAACTTTTGTTTTGTGATACTGAAAACCCCAAATTATACTCATTGTGACATATTTACCTCACAACACTTTAACCCAAGGGTATTTTCGTCTTTTTTCTTTTTCTTTTCTTTCTTATCCGACGAGGGCAACCCTCGTCGGCGTCGGGCAAGACTGCCCTCGCCTAAGTCGAGCGACGGAAGCCCTTGCCCGGCCAGCGGTGGTGGGTCGACGGTAAGCCCTCACTTGCTGCTGCTTCCGCTTTTTTTTTTCTTTTTTTTTCCTTATTTGAATATAATTTAAATTTAATTTTTTAAAAAAACTACCTAATTTCCATGTGTACAAGGCATACCATTTTTTTAAATGTAAATGCCAGGTCAATTTTTGGCCAGAATCACTAAAGTGATCTATTTTTCTCCGATTTAGTACCAAAGTGATTCAGAAAAAAGTTATAGCATCAAAGTGACCTATGTACACAACTTATGGCATTTCTGGTATTCTTTTGCCTACTATAAAAGATTATTGCTATTCCTAAGGTGAGAATAGTGCAAAATTACAATGAAAGAGAAGTTGAGTTAAGCTGTTAGTGAATTTCATATCCATGATCGCTTGTGTATTAAATTGCAGTATACTCTTGATGAATCACCTATAAAAATGTGGAGTGAAGCTGCTCCTATGATAATTTTGCAAAATCTCTAGAGCATCTATAAATAAACTAGGTAGGCGCTTGACCTATTAGCGCCAAACTATGTTGAACAACAAACATTATAATTCGCAAAAGGAAAATTCTTGATTCATAGAAGTTTCAAACTTCACAATTAATCCTTACCAAAAAAAAACTTCACAATTAATTATGTGAATTATATTTCATTCTTTTTAGATCTGGCTCATAGCCCCAAAAACACTAGTTTCAATGCCTTGCATTCAATTGAGTTTAACCTAGCATGATTCTGTATTTTTTCAAATCCTTTTCATGTGGGGGATTGTTGAATATTTTGAAAATTTTAAAGTCATTATTTTTATAACGGCTTTGATAGCAGTTATGACAACCATGAAAGCCATTATCATATAGCAATTTTGATAGCCATCAATTTGATGATTGTTAATTGTTTTGTAACGATTTTGACAGCAATCAATTTGTGAAAATAGGGTGATTTTTGAACTTGTGGAATAATAGATGATGCAAGAATTGATGAAGGATAAACGACTCTCTCTTTCATTTGCTTATAAATAGAACTCCAAACTACAATCAAAAGTTACACCTCAATAAGAAAGTTCTCTATTCTCCTTCCATTTCTTTCCTTTCTTTGTTGGATTTTACTTATAAACATGTTGTTCTGTTCCCTCTATTATTTTTTGCAGAGAAAAGAGGAATATTTGTTGTATCCTCGAACAATAGCCGCTAGAGCTTGTTGCATTGAATTTCATATTTCGAAAGGCAGGATTATCCTTAAGGATAGTGATTTGACGCCTCAAATAGTTGATCTGATTTTCATATTCTCCAACTATGCCAACAACCAAAACCTCCATAAACTCAACAAAGATCGAGGCTAAGATTGGAGAAAACTAGTATTACCATTTTCAAAAATTTATACATCAGGAGGAAGGGATGTGACTTGATCACCCCAATCTGGCACCACGTGAAAGAAGCACTAGTGTTGCAAGAAGAACACCCATTTTAAGCTGGAATACCAAAGCCTAAACACTGGTTAAGGGTATGTTTGGTAACTTGCTAAATAGTGACTGATTCTATTCTTTTGTTTAGTAGAATAAAAAAAGAACAGAAATCCATTTGGCAAATTTTTTGTTTCCAGGCACAAATTTGTTCCTAGAATCATTTTTGGAGTAGAATGAAGAATAAAAATAACGTTACTTCTTGATTCTTAAAATAAGAATCAGAAATATAAAAGAAAATTTTTTTCTTCTTTTCTGTTCTTCTTTCCTAGCCGGCCATCGGCGATCGGTCATAAGCCAAGGCTGGCAAGGGCTAGACCCTCGCAGCCTGGGCAAGGGTCGCCCTTCCCAACCTTTTCTAGTCCTTGCCCTAACCGACGAGGTTGCCCTCGAGGCTCGCAGCCTGGGTGAGGGCGGTAGTGATAATCCAGTCCTCGCCAGATCCGGCAAGGGCAGCCCTCGCCCAGGCTGTGAGCCTTGAGGGCAACCCTTGCCGGCTCGGGCGAGGGTTGGAAAAGGCCAGGGAGGGCAGTCCTTGTGACATTCTGAAATTTTACACACTTGGAATTTTATGAAATGGATGATTTTATGGACGTACTTGTAGTTAGATCTCGTCCGGAACTGATAATTCATGGGATACTAACTATTAGGGAAATGCTAATTAGCGATTTAAATTCATGAGACCAAAGAAACTCGATCGTGAACTGACTTTCGACCATAGAATTGTTGAGGTGACATTTTGAGCCAATATAGGCCGATCTAAGGATAGTTAGGGATCGATTCGCCGCTGTCATACGAGTGGATCATGGGTGATTCTATTTGACCACGAGATGAATTGACGAACGATCCAGAACCTATACCAAACGATCATACCTGTTGGAACCAACGATCAATCCTCGCAATTACATGACAACCGAGGTCGTCACGATCCGAGTGAACTTAAACGTAGCTTGATTTAGTATCGACCACGGGTTGAATATGCGAATTTCTCCAAAAGCCACCCGTTAGTCTGCGATACGTTCAAGTTACATTATTTAAAATTTAGTCATTAATTAGAGACCAAGTTGGATATTGAAAATTTAGAAAGTCACGACAGAACATTTGGACGACGTTGTTATTAGTATGATCAGCCTTAGAATTGTCCATATCCTTTAGAAAAATCGAATTTCGGAGAGAAATGGTAAATGACCATTTTACCCCCGGAACTTTGTTAAGACCAAGTGTAAATGGAGAAGGGCATTTTGGTCATTTCACCCTAACTTTAGAAATGATAATTTTTGGACAATTTTGCCCTTGGATTTTTGTGAAATTCCCATTTTACCCTTGGATATTTTTGGAAAAGATTCGATCACGGCAGTTGATCGCAAGATAAAAACGAATCTCGACCGTCGATTGAAAAGTAGAAAGAGGGGCAAGATGGTCATTTTGTCAAAAAGGGGACAATTATTGGTTTTTAAAGCCCATTTTCTCTCTCCCCCTCTCATTTCTCTCTCCCTCTCCCACGGCCAACTCTCTCTCTCCCTTTCCCCCGCACCGGTCGATCACCCCCCTCTCCCTTTGGCCGCGTGACCGTCGTCCGGCCACCGTCCGCCCGTCGCCACCCATCCGGCCACCGAGCTGCACCATCACCCCCTCATGCCACCACCGTCTCCCCCTCTCCCTCTCTCTCTCTCTCTCTCTCTCTCTCTCTCTCTCTCTCTCTCCCGTGAACCAACCGGCCAAGCAAGCTGCCGCCACCGTCGCTGATCGCCGCCGTTTGAACGCCGCCGTAGCCGCCGCGTGACCGCCGGCTCACCATCCTCTCTCTCTCTCTCTCTCTCTCTCTCTCTCTCTCTCTCTCTTACTTGGACGCGCTTAAGATTCCAAGTAAGTTACAATCTAAACCTTATTTAGGATATCGGGTATTAACGGACTCATTTAGATGCGGTTTAGTATAGTTTAGGGGCTGAATTGGATGAAGGGCCTTAGGGATGGATTTGTGGCATTTTGGTGGAAAATTAGAGGCCAAATAAGGGCTGAAAATGGTTGATTCAAATGCTGTAAAATTCTGTTTGGCGGGTAGAATGGATAGTTTGATTCGGCAATTAATTACATGAAATTGTTGTGTAGTGCCGTGATTGTTGTGCCATAGTTTTTTGCGATGAAAAATGGTATTTTGTATGATGGTTGTATGTTTGTTATATGGCTGAATTGTGATGGTTGCATTGGGTGCGTTTGAGTGCATTTAATTAATGCCTGAGTATGTGAACGTGTGAGATTTGAGACATGCGATGTGCGTGTGATCACTAAAAAGCCTTGAGGCGTGTTTACGCGGGGTACAGATAAAATGTGGCATGTTGGCATCCTCGCGTGATCACTTAATCCCTAAGGCGTGTTTACGCGAGGAATTGAACTGGCCTGAGTCGTGCTTACGTGGGTCGTGATATGACTGTGAGCCTGAGGCGTGTTTACGTGGGTTGAGGAAAGAGAATGAGAATGAGATGTGTGATGTGGCAAGTGAGAATGTGATCGGGCCTGAGGCATGTTCACGCGGGTCGCAATAGGAATGTAAGCCTAAGGCGTGTTTATGCGGGCTGAGGAAAGAGAATGAGAATGAGATGTGTGATGTGGCAAGTAAGAGTGAGATTGGACCCGAGGCATGTTTACGCGGGTCGTTGGCAAGTTAAATGAAAATGGTGTGGTAGTGCATGAATGAGTGTGAAATGTGGAGTTCGGAAATGTCATGTGTTCGACATATGCTTTTGGGCATGAGAATAGTTTGGAAAGTGCATGTGATTTGTAATTCGTGTATTTGAGACTAATGTGCAGGTCGAGCCCAGGTAAGTGTATATGTGTGCGTGATATGTATGTATTGAATGATTGTGTGTTTGGACCTGTCTGGAGGTACGTGATAGCTTAAGTGAGGTTTAGGCTGTCAAGTTATTGAGATTCGTCTCGTGGTTGTTTAACTAAACCATTTCAGAACCCTGACCTGAGCTATGAATCCACCATCGCTACTACCGCCCCAGCGTTTTGGTATACCAATGCACACCGAGCATTCAGTTGTAGAGCATCCGGTAGACGACAATATGGCTTGGATCAAACATACAACCGTAGTCTGGGTAGACATAGGGCAACCCCTCTGGCAAGCCCACACCTAGACTGCCTGATGTTTCCGGGATGGATTTGACGAGTTTGGCCCTATCTGAGGTTTTGATATCCCCTTTGATGGAGTGGGAGACTGGGACCCGTAAGCTATACCCCCTCCCGATAGCGAGATGACTAATATAGACACTAGTCTCGCACAGTCAGGGCATCGGCATGTTTCTGCAGTGCCCGAGCCTACAATGGCGGAGCTGGATCCGACGCCGGAGGAGTCGCAGGCCGAATACGACCCGATGGATATGGACTTAGATGTAAAGCCGGAGGAGAAACCTATAGAAGAGCCGTCCGAAGAGGAGTATAAAGAGGCCCCGGAGGAGGAACCAGAAGAGGAGTCAGAGGAGGAACCAGGAGAGAAACCGGAGGAGAATTTGGAGGAGGAGTCTGAATCGGAGGAACAAATTAAGGTGCCATTAGAGTCGGGGGATGAGGATAACCCGATCAAGATCGAGGCGCACTCAGAGTCTTTAGAGGAGCACGTGCCTAAGGAGGATTCAGATTCGGATTCTGGGGAGACCGAATCGGAGTGGACGCCGTCTACAGGGCATAGGGGCTAGACTCGGGGTAGCCAAACCTTTTGAAATGTCCCATTTTTGGAAATAGAATATACCGAGACTACTAACCCTTTTTGAAGTTGATGATGTGATCTGTAAAAGCCAGTTTGAGTGTGTATTATAAGTTTGATGTTAATTTGGTGAGTACTTGAAGTGACTAGTTGTTTTGTATTGGATGAGATTGGATATTGTATATATATCGATGCGTAATATAATGTTTGGTGGCTTGGTGAATTATCTCTCCCTATTACCCCATGATTTTACTGTCAGGGTTTATGTTCTTGTTTCCATCGCGTGCAAACTCTGATGTGATTCGTTTGAGTTGGTGACGTTTCCTAAGACGTCGCACTAATTCGACTGAAGAGGGGTGTCGCGAGCTCGATGGGGTTCGGGGCGTGACAATCCTTGCCAGATTCGACGAGGGCGGGCCTCGCCTTGGCCGCGAGGGTCCAGCCCTCACCCAAGCCAGCGAGGAGACCCTCACCTGTGGCCTACGAGGGTCGCGACGCCCTCGTCAACCCTGACTTGTGGCTGGTCATCGGCCATGGCCAAGAAGGAGAAGAAGAAAAAAAGAAAATAAAATAAAAGAAAAAAGAAAGAAAGAAATATTAAAATATTATTAATAAAAAGAAATTTTGTGCTGTTACCGAACTCATTTCTATTTTTTTTATTCCATGAATGGAAATTTTGGGCTGTTACCAAACGCCTTCAAATGTTTAGAAATTGTTTTCGGGAATAGATTAAAACAAAATCATTTTTAAGCAGAAATTATTTTTGGGAACAGAATGATTACCAAACGCACCTTAATTGGCTCAAAATTCCAGCTCTGCAGCTCAATTGATAAACATGAAACACCAAGTCAACAAGATAATTTCGTCTAACTAAGTGCAACGTATGTCGAATGAAAGGCTGAGTAGACCCCGAAACATTCAACCAGAGCGAGGGAAAATCGAAAACCAGCTCGATTAAGCTTCTCAATCAATATGCCTTTTCTCATTGTAGTAGAAATCAACTAGATTGCACCTTGACAAGTCCTAAAATTGGAAAAACATAATCCAGGAAAACATATTTACCTCCTGATGCCTCAAAGGTGCTTGTTTGCTTTTTGAGTTTGCTTTGAGTCATCGTGAATCATGAAAAGCCAGAAATGAAGTCGACAGTGAATATGACAAAGATAGGTTTTATTATTCTCTGTCGACATCGAGCGCTACACCTTTTCTTCTGGCTTTTTCGTTTGGAATGACCCAGATAAATTCGTGGACGAACCCCCAGTGGGTTAACAACAATTTTATTGATCAATATTAGTTTATAAAACCATCATGAGCTTTCGCTTCCTTCATTGCTCATCTGTCCCAGCCAGTCATGGGGGTCAGGCACTTTAGCCACGAGTTGCATAACCTGGTGATCTGCAGCAAGGCCGACCATGAGCAAGTGCCATGTGCGGCCTGTGCCAACATGTGCAGCGGCATCATGTATGCGTGCAAGCCATGCTGCTTTTACATCCGCTACTCGTGCCTCCTCCCTGAAGATATCTCCCACCCCGCCCACCCTCCCCACCGTCTCCACATCGACCTCCATCCCGTACCCGCCGACTCCACCTGCTCCATCTGCTGCCTCTCCCTACACAATGGCTTCCGCTTCTTCTGTTGGTGTCACGACCTCCCCGAACCGGCTAACGCCGCCTAAGGGGTTAAGGCAAATGGATTACTAAGTTAAATCTAGCTCGAGCTCTCCCAAGCTCATATCAATTCGCGACTTAAGTTTAAGTTGTTAATGTTCAAATCGATTTCATTTAGGAGTCGCCACTAATCAATTTTTGATAGGTTGATTAGATACCTAAGTAAAGCACGGGAGAAATGCTTTACTTCTACGAACTAGAGACTCAATGGGTCGGAGACTTGATTACACTAATCGATCAATTAGTGTCCTTTCGGTACCTAACATTGTTCAAACACCACCTAACATGTTTATGCTAATTGAGAATCTCAAAAATTCTGCTCCTAACTAAACTGGGAGAAGCGGCAATCAACCTCTAAACCTAACATGTATAAATGACTACGCGCGAAGTTAGAATAAACGCACAATTCAAAACGCATGAACCGATCAAAATGACACTAACCACGCAAAAGGGGCAAGGGAAGACAATTCCAAAACCTGAATAACATTTTTTTTATTTTTGAAATATTTTTTTAAAAAAATTAATAAGTTTAAAAAAATTTTAAAAAAATAAAAAAAATAAAAATAAAATCATAACGAAATAGAACAGACCGAGTCGGATCTCCACACCCGCCCCGGCTAATATAAAAAAATAATAATTTTTTTTTAATTTTTTTTAAAAATTTTTATATTGAAATAATTATTAAAATAGTATAAAACGAACCCGGGCGTGCCAGCCCGGGTCTGCGACCGAACCGGGCTCATTTATTGAGCCCGATGCAGTGGAAATTAAAAAAAAACCCTTTTTTTTAAAGAGGGCCCATCCCGGAAGGTTTTTTTATATAAATTAGGGCCCAAAGCCCAATCAAGAAAACACTTAAAACCCTAAAAACTATGGCCCACAACCTGCTCGGCCCACTAGAACAAAACCCTAGGGTCAAACCCTACCCGGTTCCGACCCGTTCGAACGACTCGATTTGCAGCTGCCGACCCAACTTGCGAAAACCCTACTCGGTTCGCTCAACTCATGGACCCGACTCCTAGCCGCATCTCTAACTCGCCCGAACCTCGCGGCCCGAACGCCGACTCACCAACGTGCCCCGCAGACGCGACTCGCCGATGCCACTCAACCACGCGCCGACCGTTGCCCAAACGCCGGCCCGACCCTCGCCTCCGTCGGCGTCGTCGTTCCAACACGACTCAGCCTCGCCGGTAAGTACGGCGTCGGCTTCTCCGCGCCCCCCCCATCCTTCTTGGTTGGGGCCTCTGGTTCGGCGGCCGAGCCCGCGCTCGGCCATCGGACAACATGCCCCGACCTCCGCGATCAGGGCTTGCAAGCGTGCGACCGAGCCTTTGCTCGGCCGCCGCTCGACTCCTGCTTGTCTCACCGCCTCGACGAGGGGCCTTTGGTCCAGCGCCGAGTCTGTGCTCGGCCGTCGGACGGCAGTCGCACACACAAAAGGGAACAAAACAGACAAATGCAGAGGGTTTCGTTTAGGCAAAACATCGAACACATGGCGTACTCGATGAACATGAAGGATTTCTGGCACATTTGATGCTCAAAACGGATCGGGATTCGCACATGATGATGCAGCGGGGAGCAGGAACAAACACGAGGCCTCATGGGCCGGAACTAGCGCCGGTCGGACGGCGGTGAGCTCCGGCCAGTGAGCCCAACACAGAAGCCGAATGGCTGAAGCAGAGCAAGAAGGAAATAGGGAAAGAAGATCGAACGGGGGAGGGGGCTGTGGCGCTCCCTATCCGGCTCGAGGGCGGTGAATCTCGGCAGATCGGAGTACGTCTGATTGCCTCACACGTCCCCGAACCGAAATCCTCGGGAAATTGGCCTCAATCCGAGCAAAAAGAAAAACAAACAACGCCCAGACCTACCGTGAGGGATGGGGGTTCACTGAGGCTTCATAGGCCACAGCCGGGGTGTGGCGGTCGTTGGCTGACAACCGTTCAACCTCAGATCTCACTCTCTGTTTTCCCTCTCTCTCTCTCTCTCGGATCTCTCTGTCGCTCCCTCTCTCTTGGTCCATCTCCCCCTCGGTGGGTCTGAGCTCTTGGTTTTAAGGCCGGCCGGCCAGCAAGTGCGCATGGCTTCTACCACCGCTAGCCTGCCACGACCGGCCGATCCGCAGACCCAAGGATCGCGTTGTACCCCTGCACCTCTGTCCTTGCTCCCCCTGCCGTCTGCACTGTTCCGGATGCTCTTCCCCTGTACCTCTTGAAACGTTGACTGGAGAGGGGGGAAGAAGAAAAGGCGCGGGCTGGGCCGAGGCAAAGAGGGCCGGCCCACGCGGAGAGGGAGGAAGAAAACGAAAAAAAGAAAAAAAGGGAAAAAGAAATGGGCCGATGGACCCGGCTCGAAGATTTTTTTTTAAAGATTTTGCTTCTATACAGGCCCTATTAATGCAAATGCCTAATGTCTATATGCCATGTATCTTAATGAAAATATTTTTGTTTAGTGGTTTAAAAGCTAAACCCTGAATTTTTACACGATAAAACTCTAAATGATTAATCAAAATTTACGTGTCAACAGCTGCCCCTCTTTGAAGGAGAGCTCGAAGAGGTTCCTCTGAAAGATAAGAGACACTTAAATTTTGTTCACAGGGGGTATGAGAGAATGCATAAGAGATGATTAACGGGCTTGTGACTGAATGAAAAGGAGGCCATACCGTGTAAGAACGGATTTTTGGCTACATAAAGTCTTGCTATGTAAAGAATGAAACTCTGAGCTATGAAAGCTCGTCAGGTCGATGGGGTACTCTAGGCTTCGTAAGCTCACTGGGCAAGAAAAAGAAAGACTCTAGGCTGCGAAAGCTCGCCAGATCGATGGGGTACTTCGGGTTGCGAAAGCTCACCGGACAAGGGAAGAGAAGGGCTCTAGGTTGCAAAAGCTCGCTGTCGCAACCTACCCCTCGAGGGCCGAACTCGATAAGGCGGGTTTAGAGATAAGTGTTCATGAAATGGTTCATATGGCATATCATAAAAATGACTTTAGTGAAGCATAAATCTTTTGGTTATCCATATGGCCCATTGATCATGAACGTGGATTTTCCCTAAATCCATATCTCGCGTGATAGCGGATCGATTTTATCTTTTTTAGGAGTCGCCACTAGCCTAGGTCGGGGGTCGGCTAGAATACCCAATCGAAACGCGGGAATTTCGTTTCGATTTCCACGAAAACCAGAGATCAAGGGTTCGGGGACTAGCTTACGTTAATATTTCTATTAACGCCCTTTCGGTACCGCTAAACTTAACATGGTTGTTATCTAGTTGTCATGCACTTGTTCTTTACCATTTTCATGTTTAAAGTCTTAGTCCACTAGGTGATCATGTATCTTGTTTTTGTATTTTCATTTAAAAGTCTAAACTAATCCTATCTTAGTCTAGAAAAAGAAAGAAGCAATCAGTTGAATTGAAAGACATTTCGTAAAGTAAACACTCAAAGTATTGAAAAGACGAGCTAATTCTAAGCGCGAGAAAGTAAAAACCCGCAACTCGTCGGGTGCTTATAACAACACCAATTGAAAACCCGAGACATGATCAGGGATGAATGAATTGAATACAAATTGAAACCGGATCGGACATCGGTTTATTGTCATCATCCAATGAATACAAAATGGGACCGGATTGGACATCGGTCAATCACCTTGGCCTTTTACCATTTTGGATTATCTCCCCATGGACCGCCTCTCGGATATCGGCATTTACATTCATAGCATACATTCATGACCAACAATGCACAAAGGAACAACCAAAGAAAAACAATGGTGCAAACAATTCACTAATCAAACACGGGCCTCGGGATCGGCCTTTGTTTCTCATGCGTTTCGATTTACCACCCACCTAATCATCTAATATTATTTGATTAATGGTTAATGATAATGGGCTACCATTTGTATTCACAAAACGGCAACTCATATCAATTAACACCTAAAGTCGGGTTCTAAATGACCACAATGGGCTACCCACCGAACATGCAACGGGCCTAACATTCATCTAACAAACACATGCATAGCAATGGAATAAACATGCATTCAGGCCCATGGGCCTTATTTCGAAGCCCATCAAACAATAAGAAGTGGGCTCCATAAGGAGACCACTTATTCAATTTTATCTAATTCGGATTGCTTCTGTTCATATGTGATTAACTACCCTAATGATGTCCAAATGAAGTGATTCAGGTGTCAATAGAAAGCTTATGACATGAGGAACAAAAGTAAAGCAGACCATTTTTTCTAAATCCTCACCGATTTTCACGAAAATGACAAATTTACCCTCGGTGATAGGCTGGACCCGGTTCTGTTATGGATTTCAAAATAATGGCGGGAAAAATAACAAACCTTTTCAAAACCGTGTGAAAATTTTTAAGCAGTTGGAATTCTCGGTGTGCAACAAATTTCATGTTTTGAGTTTTTGCTAAAAAGCCCTCCAAATGTTTATAAAATTCAATTTTCGTGAAGGACTCAATTGCAAATCAAATTTTAACCCGAGAATGACTTATATGAAATTTTAAGCGAATTGACCCTCCAAAAATTGCTATTAGGCCCTCACAATTTTTAGTCAACATAATGAGACCCCAATGAACAACTTTTTAATTTTGATTTTTTTCAAAAAAAGACTCTAACTTTATCAAATTCAGAAAAACATCTTTTGGATTCAAAAGGAATGAAAATCAGATCTGAACACAGATACTGATTCGATCATGAAAATTCATTTTCAAAATTTAAATGAACTCCGATTTTGATGAAATTAGTATCAATGGAAAGATCTAGATCTCAGTGTGAACTTTCGTGAAGAAAACTTTTTCATAGTTTGAACACACGAATTTATGAAAATCGAAGAACACACGAAGGTCAGTCAGAAACCAGTCTGTCACCCGATTCATGCATAGATGACGATGCAGATCGTACCATGCTAACATGCTTGAAAATTTATGAAAATTTTATGATGAACAGATTGGAATGTGTTTTACAACTTCCGTGAAGAAAGTATTTTCAAAAAATGATCATAGAAAATTGGAAAAATCACATAACAGCAAATCGTCAATCAGAACATCATCAGAACTGACTTGAACATCATTTTCCAGATTCTGATCCTAGGTTTCGAAGTGGTTTTGACATAGCAAATCAAGTCAGATTGAGGTGTGTAATATATCAAATCGAAGCTAAAGACGTGTTTTACGATTCTCTAGTTCATCACTTTGTAAGATTTTGACACTAACGAGCTCAAATCGGCATCTCAAACATGCAGGTTTTCCTGGATACGAATTCACAGAATCACAGCCAAGTGCACTTACCTTGTTTAACGATGCTCCGACGCAAGATCGAGCGATCCGGCCTCCGTATTCAGATCAAGAACAGCACGGAGAAGTCTCGGAAAGCTCGGCCAACCTATGATAATAGATTGTACAAAGTATAGTGAGAATCAATTCGTTTTTGCACTAATGAACTAATCAACAGAAAATCAAGTTGAAGGATGTGATCCGGCGGCCGTTCAACGAGAAGCCGGCCACCACAGCAACATGAAGACGCCGGAAAACGGGGCTCCGACCACCAGCAAGCTCGGCTGGCCTTGCGACGGGCTTCGTGACACCGTGGGGGACGACGGTGTGGCGGTGATCCGTCGGAAAATAGCCGGCGATGAGGTGGGATGGCCGGCGACCGAGAGAGAACGAGAGAGAGGTCGTGAGTTTGGAGAGGGAGAGAAAGAGAAAGAGAGAGAGATTGTGAGTTTAGAGAGAGGGAGAGAAAGAGAGAGAGAGAGAGAGAGGAGAGAGAATTCAGATCTGAAAAATGAGAGTCCCCCCTAATTTTGGAGGGAAAAAACACTATATACTTCCCTCAACTTTGTATCTTAGCCCTTAGATTAATCCAATGGCCCAAAATGTATCCTTAAAGGCTAAGGATTGGTGACATGGCATCATGGATGGACATGATCAATTCTAAATGAATGGCCATGATTGATTTGCTTATCCCCTAATTAATTTGCTTAATCCTTAATGAAGGGTATTTTGGTAATTTTCACTTAGGGGGCATTTTTGTAATTTTCAATTACGGGCATTTTTGTCATTTTTGGGCTCAAAAGGATGTGGCCGACCTTGGCTAGTCGGAGTGGATCGTCGATCGCCGGATTTTCAACCGGAAAGTGGCCAGTCCGATCGGATTAGTTCATTTCGAATCAAACCGGGTTGAGCTGGTGAGCCCCAAATTTGGCCTGATTGAACTGGTTCAATTCTTGATTCCATTTATTCCAATTTTGTACAATTTGATCTCTATCATGATTAATTGATTCCATTAGTATTGAATTCGATCAAATTGGATTGAACCGATTTGAAATTCATGCACAAATTGATTCAATTTAACTTGATTAGCTCAATTGTTCTTGAATTTGGGTAACTGCATGGCTAAGCTAGACCAACAAATTTAATTGAAGTCCAATTAGCCAAATTGAGTCTCAATTCATCAAATTGAATATTAGTCTAGAGTGGGTCAAGTTGAATTGCACTAATTGGACCAATTACTCTTAGACTTCTTAATCATTGGATCACTAAATTGATCAAATTGACTCAAATTCATGTGAATCTTCCAAAATTGAATTTGAATTTGGATTTCATACAAGGAATTAGGCTCATTCGTGCCTCAATTGCGCAAATCATGAAGAATCGATCCAAATCACTGATTAGGGCCAAAATTGGGGGTTTTTGTGTTTAGCTTGGAATTACAAAATTGGTTCCAAAATCGAATTTAAGATGACCTCTAGATCAAATGTCATGAAGAAAATTAACCTAAAAAATGACTAGAAATAAAGCAATTTCATTTTTGGCCGATTTGAACCAAATTCCGCAAATTGGGAAAAAGTTGATTCTAAATCGATTTTTGTAAAATTTCAAATGCCAAAGGTAAATTGAATGTAAAATAAGATGATTTTTGGATTTTTGTATTTTTCAATTTTTTTGGTCAAAGGTTTGACCAAAAGTCAAACCCTAGTTGACTTTTTACTAGGAGTTTGATTTTATGATCAAATCTTTGAATTTTTATGAAATTTCCACTTCTAAAGTGAAATTAAACTTGAAAGGAATCTTTTTACGTGAAAAGCCCCAATTTGACCCGGGGTTGACTTTTGGTCAAAGGGTTGACCAAAAAGTCAACTCTAAGTCAACTATTTGACTTTTCGGATTTTTGCATGAAATGAATAGAAAATCATCTATAGAAGCTAGGCCAACAGACAGAATTAAAAAAACGACACTTTTTATTCAAGAAACGGATTCCGTCGCGATCGGAAACCATAATCTCGAATTTTCTATTTTTAATGACGCGTCGACCAAAAATTAGGTGTCAACAGCTGCCCCTCTTTGAGTGGGAGTTCGAAGAGGTTCCACTCAAAGACCAATTGGCACCTGCAAATTTTTAGTCGACTCCACTTGGGAAATGAAAGAAAATAAAGACAAAGACATTTGATCAGAGTCTTACCTGAAGCACTTATCATTGACCTTTTGGATTGTCAGCTCATTCATGTGTTCTTCTCTTCTCTCTCTGATATGGTGAAATGAAGAAAAAAAAGAAAGAAAGGGTTTTGTAGGAAATCTATGGTTTAAGGATAACCAAAAACCTAAGGACAAGGTTTAAGGGTGACCTAGAACCAAAGGACAAGGTTTAAGGATGACCAGGAACCTAAGGACAAGGTTTAAGGATGACCAGGAACCTAAGGACAAGGTTTAAGGATGACCTAGAACCAAAGGACAAGGTTTAAGGATGACCAGGAACCTAAAGACAAGGTTTAAGGATGACCAGGAACCTAAGGACAAGGTTTAAGGATGACCTAGAACCAAAGGACAAGGTTTAAGGATGACCTAGAACCAAAGGACAAGGTTTAAGGATGACCAGGAACCTAAGGTAAGGTTTAAGGATGACCAGGAACCTAAGGTAAGGTTTAAGGATGAGGATGACCAGGAACCTAAGGTAAGGTTTAAGGATGACCTAGAACCTAAGGACAAGGTTTAAGGATGACCTAGAACCTAAGGACAAGGTTTAATGATGACCTAGAACCTAAGACAAGGGATATGGTTTAGGCTAACCAAAAACCGAAAATGCGGGATATGGTTTAGGTTGACCAGAAACCGAAAATGGGGGTTATGGTTTAGGATGACCAAAAACCGAAAATGATGGGGATATGGTTTAGGCTGACCAAAAACCGAAAATGGGGAATATGGTTTATGTTTACCAAAAATCGAAACTGAGGAATATGGTTTAGGCTGACCAAAAACCGAAAATGGGAGTTATGGTTTAGGCTTACCAAAAACCAAAAATGAGGAATATGGTTTAGGCTAACCAAAAACCGATTCACTGGGGAAAGATATTTCGAAGAAGAGGGAGTTTCGAGATTATTTAACAACAAATCAAACGGAATTATTTACATTTTGGTAAAGGACATTGATTTCCTTAAGAGGAAATTTTAACAAAATGATCTTTGAATAACCATCTAAAGAGGTTGGATAAAAAATGCCAAATTGGAAATAACCTAATCAAAAAGGTCTTTCACACTGGCTCTCATAAAGGCTTTGATTCCCATCCATTGATGTAGGAAAGTTATTCAATTCTCACTGGCGAAGCCTCGCGAACCTATGTCAAAGGTTTTCGGAAACATTCACATTGAATACAAATTGATTGATCAGAAAGGTCTTTCAAAAGGACCGTAATATAGGCTTGGTCATGGGCTTACACAAAGGGTATTTGCTTTGAGGCCAAGAAAAGAAATATACCATCAACATCTTCAGCAGGTTTACAAGTCAAGAACCTTGAAGATAAGACAAGATAGGATTGCTTCCACTCCTTCTAGCGGTAGCTTCTTTGTGAAATCTTTACGTCAACTCAAACCATCCCAATCGAAAGAGACTTCGGAGAGGGTTGTAATGTCGGTTCAGGTTAGGCTCAAAAGGCTTGAAATTTTGTAGCAGGGGTTTGAAGAGAAATGATGATTATCTTGGCATCATTACCAAATCATCCAAATTTGACATCATTTGACTCTTGAAAATCAAATTGTCTCGAGAGTCCATTTTTCTTGCAACATAAGAGTTTTGCTCTTTCTAAGCATCTTTTGCAATGGGAATTTCATTTCCATCATAAGCATGTTGCTTTTTGCTTTTGCTTTTGATACATTTTCTTTTCATGGGCATTGGCCTTGCTTTTACCAGGCACACTGCTTTTTCATGCCCCCTAATATTTATCTTTTGAGCTTTTTGGACTCTCGAGACACTCTATACATATTCACCAATTTTTCTTGATTTTCTTGGTAAATCATATGCATTGCCCCAATGTAGGGAGATAATCAACATTTTGGGCTTTGAAATGAACATGCTTAAGGCTCAATTTGGCTAAGCAAGGGATAATTGTGTTTGGATAGAGGAAAAGAATGCTTTTCTTCACTTTGGGATGTTTCGAGCTTCCATAAAGATTCACCTGAAATTACCACAAGAAGGTTGATGCAAGTGAAAGCAATAAAATTTTTCTTAATCTTTTTGCTCCAAAAATGATCAACCACAACTTCTTATTTTGCCCCAATGTGGGGTGGTTCTTGACAGGGGTATTTTGAAAATTCTCCTTATTTGGCTCAAAGTAGCTAGCAAAGGATAAAATGAGTGTTTAGGATAGAGAAATGAAATGCCTTTTATCATTTCAATCATGTATTCAATGTGAACAAACCCTATGTCCTAAGACATGGTCTTTTCGCTCAATTCTCTCAAAATGTGTATAGGGACGTGTTTGATCAAATGTTTGCCTTTTATCATCCTAGGCATTTCCATTCGGCATTTTTTGAGAAATCCCTTTTTTTTATTTTTTCAAAGAATCATTTGATTAAATCTCCCATTTGTGGGGAATTTTGATAAATCAAAACATTTACAATTTTTTTTTACTCCTCTGGGGATGTTTTTTTAATAAAATTTCAAACTTGAAAAACATTTTGGACAGAAAAGGTCCTCACAACTAGGATCTACTTCCTAAACTCTAGGGAGAAGAATGATTTTTGATTTTTGATTTTTGATTTTTTTTTTCAAGCTTGACTCCTTAAGGTTCGGAATAGCTTCCCTGGGGAACAAATGAGTACCTACAAAATGAACAAATATGCAAAAATGCCATGTATGCATGTGATGCATGATGCAAATGTCCTAAAATGACTTGGATTCAATCCAAAAACAGCTCAAACTTTTTATTCAGGGAAAATATTTCTTGACAGCATCAGCATTTACAGGTTTTGGCAACTCTCGGCCATCCATTTCTACAAGAATCAATGCTCCGCCGGGTAACACTTTCTTGATGACATACGGTCCTTCATAATTGGGAGTGAACTTCCCACGATCTGGAATGATGGGTAGGACTTTCCTCAAAACCAGGTCATTGACCTCAAAATGCCTGGGTCGAACCTTACGGTTAAATGACTTAGCCACTCGCTTTTGGTAGCTTTGTCCATGGCACAGGGCTTTTACCCTTTTTTCATCAATCATGTTAAGCTGTTCAAATCTTTGTTGAATCCATTCTGCTTCAGAAAGCTTTATTTGCGAAAGTATCCTTAATGAAGGAATTTCCACTTCCACAGGTAAGACTGCCTCCATTCCATATACTAATGAAAAAGGTGTTGCCCCAATTGAAGTGCGAATAGAAGTTCGGTAAGCCATTAACGCGTACGGCAACCGATCATGCCAATCTCGGTAATTCTCTGCCGTCTTGGACAGAATCTTCTTTATATTCTTGTTTGCCGCCTCCACAGCTCCATTCATTTGTGGGCGATAAGGAGAAGAATTCAAGTGGCGAATGTGAAACTTATTGAGTAGCTCATCCACTACTTTATTATTCAGGTTTGACCCGTTATCAGTGATAATTGCTTCTGGAACTCCATATCGAGCAATAATGTCTCGACGAATGAATTTTACCACACTTTTCGCAGTGACGTGGGCATAAGAATTGGCTTCGATCCATTTGGTGAAGTAATCGATAGCCACTAGAATGAAACGGTGTCCATTTGATGCCTTAGGATTAATTGGTCCGATAATGTCAATGCCCCACATTGAGAAAGGCCATCCTTCAGACATTTGATGTGTGTTCTACAATGTTGGGGTCCAAACCTGGCATATCAGTATAAGACCAAGCAAAGACATCCCGGTACTCCTTCAAGAGTTTGATCAGTCGGTTGGCATCTGTTTGAGAGAGACTTGCCCCAATCTTTGTTTCCTTAAGATTTTCAAAATCACCCAAATTTATAATGACGGTTTGTTCTTCCGTGGGAGGTGTGGATTCTTCATGTCGGATCCATTCTCTTTTAATAACCTTGGAATCTTCTTCATTTTCAAGATCAAAATAATTAGGTCCGCAAGAGTCTTTTGGACACGAATCCAAGCCATGCATATGACTATCATGATTATGCAAAGTGTCATGCTTGAGATGCAACAAAAAAATGGTTAGTATATGAAGATAAGAAATGCAATGCATGCAGATGTGATGAAAAACTTTTCGAATTTCAGATTTTCGAAAATTTCATGGGGAACTCGTCCTCATATCATTGGACATCCTTGTTCCAAAGGATTATTTTGAAAACTATAGATCGTGCAAAAGCCCAGGCCTCAAAGCATCATCATAGGGCTGGTTTGATATACTTTCACACGTCTATTAATAAAACGTGCATATGCCTTTATTGAATTGAAAGTGATAAGGCCATATTACAACATATACTACCTTGGATCAATGGCTCAAGATCCAAGTGTTCACACACATGAATGAAAGAACAAAATAACGAAAATGCATGAAATGAGAACTAGTTAAGCATGTTGTACTCTACACCAAGGTAGAAGTGAGTGTGCTCCCATGTAGCTTAGCAACGTCAATCATGTTCACAAGTCCAGGATGACAGGCTCCTTTCGTATTTCTGATGCGGCATTCCCAAAAGACAGAATCCCCTTATCAAGCAGATTTTGAATTTTGACCTTAAGAACCAAGCAATTATCAACATCATGTCCTTTTTCTCCCATGTGATACACGCATGTCTTGGACATATCGAATCCAGTAAACTTTGGAAGCTTTTCTCTCGGAACTTCCTTAGCCACCAATCTCTTTTCCAAAAGCATAGGCAATAACTGAGAGAGTGGTTTTGGTAAGGGTGCAAACTGACGAAGCGGGCCATGCTTACGTGGCTTCTTATTGGAGTCAGGACGGGATTGAATACGAACTACGTCCATTTTGTCAAGATGTCCTTGATTACATTCTCCAATCCCAGAAGATAGTTCAATTTCATATGCTTGTTCTTCATAAGGCCATTTTCCTTTACCCTTTGAATGAAGACCAATTGTTTTCGGCATGGAAAGGGATGACAATTCTATAGTCATTTGATTTACACGATCCATAAGACGCATCATCATCTCACGCATTTCGTTAACTTGACTCTGAAGATCCGCAAGAGTAGGCATAATCTTGGTCGGAAGCAGTGGAGTTATGAACGCTTCAAAGTCTGCAAATGTGGCAGTTATTTCATCAATTCGATTTTCCATATCGGCAATTCGATCGTTCTGTTTTTCGATATCCATTTGAAGATCCTTTGCGCAAGTGGGGTTGGGCATTCTCTAAATACCTTGTAAACGAAATGAAGATCAAGTTAGTACGCGGAAAATAAATTGAAACGAAAATGTAAAACCCTTCAATTTTATATTTTCTTTGGATGAAATAGGGGTAAGAAATATTCCCATGATCCCAATACCATGTGAATGATCTCTTATCAAAATTTCTTCACAAGAAATTATACAATTGAAGGGGTAACATGCGATGATTAATCAAGATGCCCCATCTATATTCCATTGGAATCTCCGAGAAAGCACATAAAAGGGAAATTTCACTAATTACAACGAAATTCGTGAAATATAATCCCTATACATCAATCTAGAAACAAAAGGAGAATCCTATTACATCATTACTAACATGAGTAAAAAGGAAATCCTATACATCAAATCTATAAAATGAAAATTACATGAAAGGAGATTTCCTCATGGAATATAGCCAAACTCCTAATGGATCTTCTTTAGGTATGAGGCGAATTCGTTTGTTTTCTTGGGTCAAACGTTCAACCTCGGCTAAAGCCTCATCCTTTTCCCTAAGAGCTCTTGCGGCTATAGCTTGTTGTTGAGTTGGCTTTTCGGGGACATTAGGGAGATCTACTTTAAGCTCGGGGTCGAGACGACGGTGTATGTACTCCGGCAATGCATGATGTATTCTCATTTCCCCTTCCAATTCTGACTCATCCGTAATGAGAATCGGCTCTGGGTGGCATTTATACCATATATCAATGATGGACTTGATCATTTCCTTCAAATCCGCCATTTGGTCCTTTTGGATGACATCTTTGTGATAGTCAAAATGATATAACCCCAGCTTGAGGAATGGCGGAATCTTTTGAAACGCACGATATTGACGGATCACCCTAAGAGGGTAATATGACGTGGACCCCGTGAGACCCAAAAGTGGGATTGGGTTGTCGGATCCGTCATTAAGGCGCACCTCGGGATTTCCAAGCCAACGAACATGCCATTGGATTTGATTTGGAACAAGGTTCTTGAAAAAATTAAACCAAGTTGAGAATGACCAATAGGGAAAGATTTCTTCCTTTTCTCGGAAAAGTGAGATAGGATGACAATATTTGGATACACCTACGATTTTCAAGCTCAAACCGAAATCTTTGAGATGAGAGACCAACCAAATTTGGAGTAAACCTATTGGGGCTCTAAAGACACCATTTCTGTTTTGTTTGAACTTATTGAGTGACACGAAGGTCTTACCTAGGATCATATTGGAGAATCTTTTGAACATACACACTTGATTGACAATATGAATTACCAAAGGATCCATGGTCTTTTTGGTGAATGGAAAAACCACAAAACCAAAGAATACTAAGAGAAAAACTCGAGGAATTTGATTACCCGCTTCTTTTGGCAAGCTAGAAAAATGTCGTTCTAAGAATGTAAACGGGAGTGCATTAGAATTTCCCCTAAGAACGTCTTTGATTTGGAGAGTGTCAACTCCTAAAAATTGGCTCAAAAGAGTTATTGGATCTATATCTATCGGAGGACTAACTAGACCAAAAGACCCGACTCTTCCAATGGCAATATCGTACTCCTCAATTGTAGGGGTCAATTCATTTCGACCAAACACAAAAGTGGATGTCTTTGAGTTCCAAAAATGGGACAGTGCTTTGATCATGGCGATACGAGGCTCGATGTATAAAAGTGCGGGAAGATATCCGATCCTCTTTTCCACGTAGTCCTTGTGCTTTGGCTCGAGACTTTCCCACATGGTCACGAGAGCTCTAGGTACGGGGATGATTCGAATCTCCGACATATCCATTTTAACTAACCCTAATTTGGGGCATCGAGATTAATCACCACGCATTATAGAAAGAAATATAACATGGAATTGAAATGGTGTAATTGAAATTATAGAACGATACAATCAACCTTACCACAAGGAGAAAATGGCAAACACATCGACACATCGCATGGGGACATGTGAGGTTTGACATCTAAGGGTAGGATTCTAAAGGTTTAAGGTCCCCATCTTAATTAGATAAGAAGAGTTTACCCACCGCTACTAACGTCGGTCGGTGCACTTCTTACTAATCAAGATGAGCGGTAGTGAAGAGTGGATTACCACATGCATTCACATGCGGATTCCACTCTTAATACCTCCTAAAGGTGCCTTAAAGCGATCCGGGGTTTTAGACCGCGGGACGTGGGTGCATTGTGTCGTGCTAAAGCAAGTAAACATGCATTTAAATCTAAAGCAAACAACACTTCAATATAATCTCATACATTCGACATTCATCCGAACGCCACCTACAAAACAAAGGGTTTGCATTCACTCCACCCCTTATGTCTCCCACCTACAAAACCATTTAACACATGGTTAGTGGACTAACCTTATTTTCCACGTGACTTCGACATGCAGTCGATGCTACAAAATGTAAACAAGTGAGATAACAACCAACAAGTTTATTACGGCTTTAATCCACTTAGGTTTGCAACCTAGTCCCCAGCGGAGTCGCCAAGCCTGTCGCGACCTACCCCTCGAGGGCCGAACTCGATAAGGCGGGTTTAGAGATAAGTGTTCATGAAATGGTTCATATGGCATATCATAAAAATGACTTTAGTGAAGCATAAATCTTTTGGTTATCCATATGGCCAATTGATCATGAACGTGGATTTTCCCTAAATCCATATCTCGCGTGATAGCGGATCGATTTTATCTTTTTTGGGAGTCGCCACTAGCCTAGGTCGGGGGTCGGCTAGAATACCCAATCGAAATGCGGGAATTTCGTTTCGATTTCCACGAAAACCAGAGATCAAGGGTTCGGGGACTAGCTTACGTTAATATTTCTATTAACGCCCTTTCGGTACCGCTAAACTTAACATGGTTGTTATCTAAGTTGTCATGCACTTGTTCTTTACCATTTTCATGTTTAAAGTCTTAGTCCACTAGGTGATCATGTATCTTGTTTTTGTATTTTCATTTAAAAGTCTAAACTAATCCTATCTTAGTCTAGAAAAAGAAAGAAGCAATCAGTTGAATTGAAAGACATTTCGTAAAGTAAACACTCAAAGTATTGAAAAGACGAGCTAATTCTAAGTGCGAGAAAGTAAAAACCTGCAACTCGTCGGGTGCTTATAACAACACCAATTGAAAACCCGAGACATGATCGGGGATGAATGAATTGAATACAAATTGAAACCGGATCGGACATCGGTTTATTGTCATCATCCAATGAATACAAAATGGGACCGGATTGGACATCGGTCAATCACCTTGGCCTTTTACCATTTTGGATTATCTCCCCATGGACCGCCTCTCGGATATCGGCATTTACATTCATAGCATACATTCATGACCAACAATGCACAAAGGAACAACCAAAGAAAAACAATGGTGCAAACAATTCACTAATCAAACACGGGCCTCGGGATTGGCCTTTGTTTCTCATGCGTTTCGATTTACCACCCACCTAATCATCTAATATTATTTGATTAATGGTTAATGATAATGGGCTACCATTTGTATTCACAAAACGGCAACTCATATCAATTAACACCTAAAGTCGGGTTCTAAATGACCACAATGGGCTACCCACCGAACATGCAACGGGCCTAACATTCATCTAACAAACACATGCATAGCAATGGAATAAACATGCATTCAGGCCCATGGGCCTTATTTCGAAGCCCATCAAACAATAAGAAGTGGGCTCCATAAGGAGACCACTTATTCAATTTTATCTAATTCGGATTGCTTCTGTTCATATGTGATTAACTACCCTAATGATGTCCAAATGAAGTGATTCAGGTGTCAATAGAAAGCTTATGACATGAGGAACAAAAGTCAAGAAGACCATTTTTTCTAAATCCTCACCGATTTTCACGAAAATGACAAATTTACCCTCGGTGATAGGCTGGACCCGGTTCTGTTATGGATTTCAAAATAATGGCGGGAAAAATAACAAACCTTTTCAAAACCGTGTGAAAATTTTTAAGCAGTTGGGATTCTCCGTGTGCAACAAATTTCATGTTTTGAGTTTTTGCTAAAAAGCCCTCCAAATTTTTATAAAATTCAATTTTCGTGAAGGACTCAATTGCAAATCAAATTTTAACCCGAGAATGACTTATATGAAATTTTAAGCGAATTGACCCTCCAAAAATTGCTATTAGGCCCTCACAATTTTTAGTCAACATAATGAGACCCCAATGAACAACTTTGTAATTTTGATTTTTTTCAAAAAAGGACTCTAACTTTATCAAATTCGGAAAAACATCTTTTGGATTCAAAAGGAATGAAAATCAGATCTGAACACAGATACTTATTCGATCATGAAAATTCCTTTTCAAAATTTAAATGAACTCTGATTTTGATGAAATTAATATCAATAGAAAGATCTAGATCTCAGTGTGAACTTTTGTGAAGAAAACTTTTTCATAGTTTGAACACACGAATTTATGAAAATCGAAGAACACACGAAGGTCAGTCAGAAACCAGTCTGTCACCCGATTCATGCATAGATGACGATGCAGATCGTACCATGCTAACATGCTTGAAATTTTATGAAAATTTTATGATGAACAGATTGGAATGTGTTTTACAACTTCCGTGAAGAAAGTATTTTCAAAATATGATCATAGAAAATCGGAAAAATCACATAACAGCAAATCGTCAATCAGAACATCATCAGAACTGACTTGAACATCATTTTCCAAATTCTGATCCTAGGTTTCGAAGTGGTTTTGACATAGCAAATCAAGTCAGATTGAGGTGTGTAATATATCAAATCGAAGCTAAAGATGTGTTTTATGATTCTCTAGTTCATCACTTTGTAAGATTTCGACACTAACGAGCTCAAATCGG
The DNA here is from genome assembly GCA_031216185.1 of Syzygium aqueum. Classification (NCBI taxonomy): domain Eukaryota; kingdom Viridiplantae; phylum Streptophyta; class Magnoliopsida; order Myrtales; family Myrtaceae; genus Syzygium; species Syzygium aqueum. The sequence goes on along the minus strand of CM062235.1, from coordinate 3,496,715 downwards.
CATCTCAAACATGCAGGTTTTCCTGGATACGAATTCACAGAATCACAGCCAAGTGCACTTACCTTGTTTAACGATGCTCCAACGCAAGATCGAGCGATCCGGCCTCCGTATTCAGATCAAGAACAGCACGGAGAAGTCTCGGAAAGCTCGGCCAACCTATGATAATAGATTGTACAAAGTATAGTGAGAATCAATTCGTTTTTGCACTAATGAACTAATCAACAGAAAATCAAGTTGAAGGATGTGATCCGGCGGCCGTTCAACGAGAAGCCGGCCACCACAGCAACATGAAGACGCCGGAAAACGGGGCTCCGACCACCAGCAAGCTCGGCTGGCCTTGCGACGGGCTTCGTGACACCGTGGGGGACGACGGTGTGGCGGTGATCCGTCGGAAAATAGCCGGCGATGAGGTGGGATGGCCGGCGACCGAGAGAGAACGAGAGAGAGGTCGTGAGTTTGGAGAGGGAGAGAAAGAGAGAGAGAGATCGTGAGTTTAGAGAGAGGGAGAGAAAGAGAGAGAGAGAGAGAGAGAGGAGAGAGAATTCAGATCTGAAAAATGAGAGTCCCCCCTAATTTTGGAGGGAAAAACATTATATACTTCCCTCAACTTTGTATCTTAGCCCTTAGATTAATCCAATGGCCCAAAATGTATCCTTAAAGGCTAAGGATTGGTGACATGGCATCATGGATGGACATGATCAATTCTAAATGAATGGCCATGATTGATTTGCTTATCCCCTAATTAATTTGCTTAATCCTTAATGAAGGGTATTTTGGTAATTTTCACTTAGGGGCATTTTTGTAATTTTCAATTACGGGCATTTTTGTCATTTTTGGGCTCAAAAGGATGTGGCCGACCTTGGCTAGTCGGAGTGGATCGTCGATCGCCGGATTTTCAACCGGAAAGTGGCCAGTCCGATCGGATTAGTTCATTTCGAATCAAACCGGGTTGAGCTGGTGAGCCCCAAATTTGGCCTGATTGAACTGGTTCAATTCTTGATTCCATTTATTCCAATTTTGTACAATTTGATCTCTATCATGATTAATTGATTCCATTAGTATTGAATTCGATCAAATTGGATTGAACCGATTTGAAATTCATGCACAAATTGATTCAATTTAACTTGATTAGCTCAATTGTTCTTGAATTTGGGTAACTGCATGGCTAAGCTAGACCAACAAATTTAATTGAAGTCCAACTAGCCAAATTGAGTCTCAATTCATCAAATTGAATATTAGTCTAGAGTGGGTCAAGTTGAATTGCACTAATTGGACCAATTACTCTTAGACTTCTTAATCATTGGATCACTAAATTGATCAAATTGACTCAAATTCATGTGAATCTTCCAAAATTGAATTTGAATTTGAATTTCATACAAGGAATTAGGCTCATTCGTGCCTCAATTGCGCAAATCATGAAGAATCGATCCAAATCACTGATTAGGGCCAAAATTGGGGGTTTTTGTGTTTAGCTTGGAATTACAAAATTGGTTCCAAAATCGAATTTAAGATGATCTCTAGATCAAATGTCATGAAGAAAATTAACCTAAAAAATGACTAGAAATAAAGCAATTTCATTTTTGGCCGATTTGAACCAAATTCCGCAAATTGGGAAAAAGTTGATTCTAAATCGATTTTTGTAAAATTTCAAATGCCAAAGGTAAATTGAATGTAAAATAAGATGATTTTTGGATTTTTGTATTTTTCAATTTTTTTGGTCAAAGGTTTGACCAAAAGTCAAACCCTAGTTGACTTTTCACTAGGAGTTTGATTTTATGATCAAACCACTTCTAAAATGAAATTAAACTTGAAAGGAATCTTTTTACGTGAAAAGCCCCAATTTGACCCGGGGTTGACTTTTGGTCAAAGGGTTGACCAAAAAGTCAACTCTAAGTCAACTGTTTGACTTTTCGGATTTTTGCATGAAATGAATAGAAAATCATCTATAGAAGCTAGGCCAACAAACAGAATTAAAAAAAACGACACTTTTTATTCAAGAAACGGGTTCCGTCGCGATCGGAAACCATAATCTCGAATTTTCTATTTTTAATGACGTGTCGACCAAAAATTAGGTGTCAACACTCGCTAGGCCAATGAGGTGTTCCGGGCTACAAAAGCTCATCGGGCGAGAAAAAGAAAGACTCTGGGCTGCGAAAGCTCGCTAGGTCGATGGGATACTCCGGGCTGCGAAAGCTCACCGGACAAGGGAAGAGAAGGACTCTAGGCTGCAAAAGCTCGCCAGGCCAATGAGGTATTCTGGGCTACGAAAGCTCACCGGACGAGCCTGAGGATGCAAACATGTTAGTCAAGAGGATTCTGAAATGGCCACTGCACATCTAACGGAATGCATTATAATAGACGCTTTGGCAGGAAAAGCATACTGGGAGAGATTGATATTTTTCAGCCGCCATGAAGGACACTATCAAAAGAATAGCTTCGCTGACAAAGTGTTGATTACGTGAGCAAATCAAATTAGTCTCGATTGTTTAGAAAACATTTGGCATCATTTAAAATCACAAAATTGCTGTTGGGCTTAGAAAAAGTCGCTGATTCTCAAATTCCCTCGAGAAACAGATTTTGTCAAAATGATCCTAGCTTATAAAAAGGGCTCATTAAGTATGCCAAGCAGAAGCTCCTTAGTAAAAAAAAAAGCTTCTCTCATACTCTCAAGAAGGTTGTTTGGTCCCATCCATTGATATGGGAACTATTTTGATTGCCGATGTACCTCACACTATCAATGTCGAAGGCTTCGAGGATCATTCGCAATAAGTACACATTGACCAATCAGAGAGGTCTTTTTAGGATTGTAATGCAAGTTTGGTCACGGTTTTGACAATGGATGAGCATTATCAGTTGAGGAATGAAATAATTGTCAATCAGCATCTCCATCAGGTGTACAAGTCAAGAAACCTTAAGATAAGATAAGACAACTTTGCCTCCACTTCTTCCAGTGGCAGCTTCTTTGTAAAGTCCTTATTTTCACTTGAATCATCCCAATCAGAAGAGACTTCGGGAAAGGGTTGTAATGTTGGTTTGGGTAAAGGCTTGAAAGGCTCGGAAATTTTCAAAAGGGATTCAAAAGTTGGTGATCATCCTGACATTATTACCATATCATCCCAACCTTTTCGAGGACACTTAATTTTTGAAAATCAATTTGTCTCGAAAGTCCATTCCAATACAAGAGTTTCGCTCTTTGCTCTGACAACTTTTGCATTTGCAATAATTTTCTTTTCATGTAGACATTTTGCTTTTGACACATTTTCCTCGCAAATGAATTCTTCTCATGACACTTAAGTTTTTTTTAATGGGCACTGGCCTTACTTTTACTAGGCACACTGCTTTTTCATGCCCTCTAGCTTTCATTTGACTTTTGCTCTTTTGAGCTTTCCACATTATCTCGCGAGTATCCATTGTCTTGATAAATCACATGCTTTGTCCCAGTGTAGAGGAATAATCACCACTTGGGCTTTAGAAATGAATATTCAGGCTCAACTTGGCTGAACAAGGGTATGAGTGTTTGGGTAGAAAAATGAATGCTCTTCTTCATTTTTGGGATTTTTCGAGCTTCCATAAGGAATCACATGAAGTTACCACAAAAAGATTGATACCAGTGAGAGCAAAGAAATCTTTCTCATCTTTCCGCCAAATGATATTAACCAAAATCTCCAAATTTGCCCCAATTGTGGGGTGATTCTTGACAGGGGTATTTTGTGGGAATTCTTCACACGTGCAGGCTCGAAGGGGCTTAGCTATGGTTACCTGTAGCGTGTAGGATCGACGAAAGAAATGCCTCTTTTCATTTTGATTCATGCACTATTTGCAAATGAGTCTCTCGTTCCCAAGACAAGATTCCTCGTACTCGACTCACAAAGTGTTTATAGGACGTGTCTGGGAAAGGTTCGTCTCTCTTTACTCTAAGTGCTTCTCGCTTGGCATGATTAACGGTTTTTTTTTTTTTGGTAAGATAAGAGTGTATATAATTTCAAGAACCAAAACAACCTAAGCACAACCCACAACAAGGCCTTAAATAGACGTAAAGATGTCTAAATAAGGACAGGAGTGGATCTGCAGGAGCTAAATAAGAAAAGGAGCTAGATACAAAGCAAAGAGGGGGAAGGAAACCCAAGAGAGGTACAACCAACCAAAGAGAATGGTGGCGGAAAACCCAGATCTAGGATCTATTCCTATTCAAAGTAAGGAGGGAAGCTGGTATGTCCCATTTCCTTAGCAAGATACGGTTACGATGATTGTCTTCAATACTTCCCATGGAGATGATTTTGTCTTTGACGACTTTGAGGAGGTGCTTGCGCATGCTCGGAAGATAAATACTCTTGTTTCTGAAGATGGCGTGATTCCTTTCAGTCCATATGATATGGCAAAGGGCGCCAAAGGAAAATCTTGCAATACAGTGTGCAAACGAAGCACCACCGCAGACCTTCATCGCCCATTGGATATGCTCATGCCAAGGTTTATTACGCCAGGGAAGGTTACACTTGGTTGCCCACATGGACGCCAACCTACTGGTAGACGGACATTCAAAGAAAAGGTGGTTGGTAGAATCCAGAGAAAAGCCACAAAAAGCACAAAGAGTATTATCAATCCTGTGGTTGTGCATGAGGAACAGTTGCGTGGGAAGACGATTAAGGGAGGCCACCCAAAGCAAAAAGGAGTGGCGGGGAGCAATATGATGGTCCCATATAAAAGAGTGCCAAGGCACTAGCCGACCCTTCCTGCGGATGTGGCTCCAAGCCAGAGAAACTGAGAAGGATTTAGAAGGATGCGGTAGCCAAGAGAAGGAATCCTCAACATCAGTCAGGGAAATTGTGGAAGAGTCCATCCAATTCAAAATAGTGGTGAGAGATTCCGAAGGAGGCCAGGAACCCTCAAGGAAGTTCCGAACCGAGATATCCCGCGGAATGCGAGAATGATAGATATCCGCGTTACTAAATAGGAGGTAAAGAGGACCTCTAGTATGCCACGAGTCGAACCAGAAAGAAACTGAGTGGCCAGAACCAATCTTCCAGCGAAACATGGTTTGAGCAGTGGGTCTCATGTCGAGGATCTTCTTCCAAGTCCACGAGCAGAAGGTGGGTTTGGGTACAGTCCAGAAGTTGGACTTCTTTAAGAACGTTGAATGAACCCATTTACACCATAATGATTCTTTATCAGTGAAAAGGAGCCAAATGTGTTTGAGGGTCATCGCTCTGTTGTATTCGGCAAGTCGTCGGATACCAAGGCCACCTTCATTCTTAGGTAGGCAAACGGAGTTCCACATAACCCGAGCTCCTCCAGGTCCAAGGTCAGGCCCTTTCCATAGGAATTGTCGCAAAATAGCTTCAATCCTATCTAATATTGACTTCGGAAGAGAGAAAATGGTGGCCCAATATACCTGTATTGAATGCAGGACCGATTTAATAAGTTGGAGCCTACCAGCAAAAGACAAAAACCGATGGCTCCAAGAGCGGGCTCTAGCAGTGATAGCATCGATTAAAGTTTTGGCATGATTAACGTTTTCCCTCTTGTTTTGCCAGAATTATCTAAGTTGATTGATCTCCATGGGGAATTTGGATTCGAAACGAATGTTCCACCAAACCTCAAGACGACTTCAGATAGGGATGATATTCAAAACTTTTTGTGAAAAGTTTATTTTCACAGTTTCCGCTTTTATGCTTGCTTTTCTCAAATCCGCCAAGACACACATTTTTTTAAGGGCAAATTTCCATTCGAGCTTCTTTTGGTATTAAGAAAGAGGGTGCTTACCTGCGGCTTAGTGACTTGGTAACTTTCCTCCTTTGCATTTGGCTTGTTGGATGCTTGCCAAGACAGTTCAGTCTTTTGTAGATCAATTTGCGGATTGTTTAGGACCTACAATTTAAACATGTGTGCATGTATGCATGACATGTATGATGTGAATATCCTACAGTGATTCGGATTGCATCGAAAATGGCTCTTGGGCCTTGGATTTCATTCAAGGAAAGTACGTTTTCACCGAATCGGTGTTTACAGGCTTTGGCAACTCCCGGCCATCCATCTCTACAAGAATTAAAGCACCCCCAGATATAACCTTTCTAACAACATACGGGCCATCATAATTTGGGGCGAATTTTCCACCTAATTATGGTGTGAGAGATAACACTTTCCTTAGCACGAGATCTTCGGCTTCAAAATGTCGAGGTCGAACTTTGCGATTGAATGACTTTGCGATTTGCTTCTGGTAGCATTGATCGTGGCATAAAGACTTTAGCCTCCTCTCATCGATCATGTTCAACTAATCCCATCTCTGTTGAATCCACTCCTCTTTGGAAAGCCCGGCTTGCGAAAGAATCCTTAATCAAGGGATCTCGACTTCCACGGGTAAGACCGCTTCCATACCATAGACGAGCGAGAAAGGGGTTGCTCCCATCGAGGTGCAGATCGAAGTTTGGTATGCCATCAACGCATAAGGCAACCGTTCATGCTAGTCTCGATAGTTATCAGCAGTCTTCGACAGGATCTTCTTTATGTTCTTATTGGCTGCCTCCACAGCTCCATTCATTTGCGGACGGTAAGGTGAGGAGTTCAAGTGATGAACATGGAACTCGTCAAGTAAGCCATTTACAATCTTGTTGTTCAGATTTGAGCCATTGTCAGTGATGATCGCTTTCGGGACTCCATAGTGAGTGATGATGTCACGGTGAATAAACCTGGCCACGCTCTTGGCGGTGACATTGGCATATGAGTTCGCCTCGATCCACTTGGTGAAGTAATCGATGGCTACCAAAATGAAGCGATGACCATTGGAGGCCTTAGGATTAATTGGCCCAATCATATCGATTCCCCACATTGAGAAGAGCCATAGCTCGGATATTTGACGTAATTCATTTAGCGGTACATTGATTTTGTCTGCGTAGATTTGGCACCAATGGCAATAGCGAACATGCCGAATACAGTCCGCCTCCATAGCCATCCAGAAGTAACCCGGCCTCATGATTTTTCTGGCTAAAAGATGACCGTTCATGTGCGGACCGCATTCTCCTTCATGAATTTCCTTCATCAACTGGTTAGCTTCTTTGACGTCAATGCATTTCGGCAAAATTGAGTCAAAGGATCTCTTGTAAAGAGCATTGCCATTGATGAGGAATTTCGACGCTAGCTTCCTTATGTATTTCTGATCCGTTAGCTCACTTCCAGGAGGATATTTGCCGCTTTGAAGATAGTCCATGATGTCGTGATACCATGGCTTCTCATCTGGTTCACTCGTAACTACCGAACAGCAAGCCGGGTGTGTTAGTATTTCAATTTTCAGTGGCTCGATGTCTAACCCTTCCATGACTTGTAACATAGACAATAGAGTGGCTAGGGCGTCGGCGAACTGATTCTGCGATCGGGGTAGATAGTCAAAAGAAATCTCCTCGAACTCTTTTATTAACTCCTCAAGGAACTCATGATAAGGGATCAACTTGAAGTCATGGGTTCGCCATCGACCCTCTGTCTGAAGAATGATGAGGGCGGAATCTCCGTAGACCCGCAGTTTCCTAACTTTCATGTCGATGGCTAATTGCAATCCAAGTATGCAAGCCTTGTATTCTGAGATATTGTTGGTACAGGGGAATACTAACTTGGCGGCTACAGGGTGATGTTGGCCCGTCGGAGAGATAAGAACTGCCCCAGTCCCAGAACCTGCCAGGTTTACAACACCGTCGAAGTACATTGTCCATTTATCATCCAGTATCTCTGAAATTCGTTCCTTTATAGGATCTAACTGATCATGGTCTTTGGCCTTTCAAAGTTGTCCGCCAACATATCAGCTATAGCTCTTCCCTTGATGGATTTCTACGTCATGCTGTGGACGTCGAATTCGGACACCGGAACCTGTCATTTTGCTAACTTCCCGACTAGCGTAGGCTTTTCCAACAAGTATTTAATGAGGTCATTCTCAGTTACAAGCAAAATCCGATAATGGAGGGTATATTGACGTAAGTGGTGTAGTACCCACACTAAGGCCACGCACGTCTTCTCAACCCCGGAGTAATTCATTTCGAACGAAGTGAACTTCTTACTGAGATAGTATACCGCACATTCCTTATTATCACTTGGTCTCTTTTGAGCTAGCAAGGCTCCCAACGATTCATCATGAATAGTTAAGTAGAGTATCAATGGCACTCTAGGGACATGTGGCACTAGGACCAGTGGATGAGAAAGATATTGTTTGATTTTCTCAAATGCCTCTTGACAATCGGCATCCCACTTAACTTTGGCGTTCTTCTTTAGGAGCTTGAAAAGGGGTCTAGTCGTCTTAGATAATTGAGAAATAAACCTCGCCACGTAGTTCAGTCTCCCTAGCAAACTCCGAACTTCTTTGACAGTTAAGGGAGGTTTCAACTCGCAAATGGCCTTAACCTTCGATGGGTCAATTTCAATTCCCCGACTGCTGACCATGAACCCCAGCAGTTTCCTAGATTTTGCCCCAAATACACATTTGGCTGGGTTAAGTCTTAGCTTGAATTTTCGGAGTCGGTCAAATAGTTTTCGCAATACCTCGATATGGTCTTCTCCCTGTCTGGATTTGACAATCATGTCATCTACGTAGACCTCCACTTCCTTATGCATCATATCATGGAACAGGGTGACCATCGCTCTTTGGTACGTCGCCCCGGCGTTCTTCAAGCCGAAAGGCATTACCTTGTAGCAAAAGGTCCCCCATGGGGTAATGAAGGAGGTCTTACTTTTATCTTCTTCTTTCATCCGAATTTGATTGTAGCCAGAAAACCCATCCATAAAAGAAAACAACTCGAATCCCGCGGTACTGTCTACCAACACATCGATGTGAGGCAGCGGGAAGTCATCCTTTGGGCTTGCTCGATTCAGATCGCGGTAGTCAATACAGACCCTGACCCGACCATCCTTCTTCATAACAGGGACCACGTTGGCGATCCAATCTGAGTAGTGTGACACTTCTATGAAGCCCACTTTAAACAACTTCATGACTTCTTCTTGGATAATTCGGGCTTTGTTCTTCTGAGTCTTTATTTCTTTGGCGAGACACTCGGATCAGTTGGTAGAGCATGCTCTATAATTTCTCTATCTAACCCTGGCATATCTGCATATGACCATGCGAACACATTTTGGAATTCCTTTAAAAGGTTGATCATCCTTCTAGCCTTGATTTCAGAAAGGCCAGCTCCAATCTTGATTTCCTTGACATTCTCTGAATCGCCCGGATTTATTGTAACTGTAGGCTCTGCGGTCAACGGCCTAGATTCCTCATGCCAAATCCAGTCTTGCTCGATGCTTCTCTTATCATAGTCATCCTTGTCATCATCGGACCCAGAGGGATTTTCGTCTAGCAAATCCGACTCATATATGCACCTATCATGATTATGTGAAATGTCATCCCTGGGATGCCACAAAGAAAGTTAGTAACTGAATTGGAAAATGTTATCGTAACTAATGATGTGCATGTCTTTTGAAATCATTTTGAAAGAATTTTTGAAAATGAGGGGGCCGTCCTTATATCCTTGGACGTCCCTCTCCACAAATGGTTTTGGAAACCAGGAAGCGTATGGAAGTCCAGGCCTCAAAGCATCATCATCAGTCTGGTTTGGGTACTTTTACACGTTCCTAATAAAACATGATCATGACTTCATTAATAAGATATGACCGTTTACATGACTCGAGATCCTGGACCGACGGTTCGCAGTCCAGGGTTTTGATTACAAGGAGAAATAACACATAGACCTAAATGAACTTCCCATGGATGGGATGAACATAGACTCAAACAAGACTAAACGGGAAAGAAAAGTAGCATCCCTACTCAAAAGGGTTGGCAGTTCTGTAGCAGCTTCGACGCCCCCGGGAAGATTTCCTTCAACTTCGGAAGAAGTAGGCCCTTCTGACCTTCCCCTAACCCGAATAAACTTCCTCGACCTCCGCAACTTCCCTGATTAGCTGGGCCTCCGTAATCACCATGGTCTTTGCTGCTTGCTTGGCTACTATAATTAGTATGGCCACCACGACCACCACGGCCTCCCTGTTGACCTCGTCCTCCGTCACAGCCTCGCCCTCCATGGTTATCTCGGTTACCAAAATTGCTCCCATGATAACCCAGGCCTGCCTTCCTGCGCCACTTGGAGACCCAGAGCGGTTCTTTGATACCTTGTCCATATAATCCCAGGTCGGTTCCGGGGACATGTCTATTTTCGAACAATACCTTGCTTGACATGAGCGAAGGCTTAGCCACGTCTAGGTCTCGCATGATGGTCTTAACGGGCACATGGACCATCGAGACCAACTCTAGAGTTTGATAACTCGATTCAGCCTTGTCCTTGGGTTCTACATATGGGATTGTCATGTCGTGAAAAACCTTAAAGTCAGTTTCCCCGTGAACAGTTACCAGCCTCCCGTCCATGATGAATTTGACCTTTTGGTGTAGGCTCGAGGGTATAGCTCTGGCGGTATGTATCCACGGTCATCCCAGTAAAACATTGAAGGCACTAGGAATATCTAGGATCTGGAAGCTGACCTGGAAAAAGACTGGACCAATTAGCAGTTCAAGCTCAACCTCACCAATTACTTCCTTTTTCATACCGTCAAAAGCACGAACGGTAGATTTGGATACCAACATTTTTTCTTCATTTACTCCCAGACGACGAAGGGTAGCAAGTGGGCAAATGTTTAATGCCGATCCATTGTCAATCAAAACTCTTGCCACTATCCTATCACGACACTTTACCGAGATAAGTAGCGCCTTGGTATGGTTGCGACCTTCAACAAGGAAGTCTACATCGGCAAATGAGATTTGATCCTTCAATAAAATGGACCCTACGAACTCCTCTAGCTGACTATCATCGATATCTTCTGGTACATGCACTTCATTAAGGACCTTCAGTAGTGCATTTTTATGTTTCTCGGACGTTTTGAAAAGATCTAAGAGGGAGATCTGGGCAGGTATCTTTCTCAATTGGTTCACGACATAGATTTGCTCGTCTTAACAATTGTCAGGAACTGCTTTGCTTTCTCATCCGAGACAGCTTTCTTCTCGACTACCCCAGCAGGCGCATAGCAACGGCTCGAACGTGTGATGGCGTCAATTTCGTCCGTCTTATAACTCCAAGGGACTGCCTTGGGGTTGTAATTCGAGGCTTTCTCTATTATCAAGTCCTCTTCATCCTCAAGCAAGACCTCAATCACGATTGGCTCCATGACACTATCACCGATCTCTAGGGTAGCGAACTCCTCGGCCATAAGGTCGACGACTAGATGCTCGACATCTCCCTCGTCCGGCATCCATAAATCCTCCTCAACAGATAAATCAATTACCACAGGGGTAATCGTGCCAACCATTTCCTCGCTAGGCTCGAGCGGGTCGTCCATACCTCCCCACCCATCAAGAACAACGTCCTCGGGATCGATGAAGAAACTGGGTGGTGGTGAATACTTCACGAGATAGTCAAATTTGCCACTAGGCTGACCTAGTATGTCAACCACCTCCCCTTTCTCGCGAGCAAGTTTTATGAACGCACGATGCACACTGCTAACTTGAAGCCCAGGGTCATCACGCGAGTTCTCTCCTTCATCGGCGGTCACGATTAGACTCTCCGACACACTCTCATCGATTGGCTCACTAGTTTCTACACGCTCAACAGGCGTGTCCTTCAACTTCTGCTCAACAACAGCTGTGTTGACACCTAAATTTTAGCGACCATTTAGTCATAATTTGCAAAGAAAATTAGGGATTAAATTTTAACCCCTAAACAAAAATATTAAAATTGCATAACATATAGTTTAGGATCATATAGTTTAATTGCATTCTATATCGAGCCGGCGGTGGCAAGCGAGCCTAAAATTTTTTCATGAAAATTGAGCTCGGGCGTCGAACGAGACTCGGCTCACTCGGAAAGCAAGGGGGTCGAAAATTACAGGTTAAACGGCCTTGGTTGTTTTAATTTGAACTTAAATTAGCCCATTATACTTAATTGAATAAAAGCCCACATTAATTCAGCCCATTTGAAATTCAGTGATAATTAAAGCCTAAGCCCAAGCCTAAGTCCATTAGGACTAGAAAACCCGACTGATTGACCTAGATTAGCATTATAAATAGGTCATTAGGTCTCATAATCAAAGGGGTTCTCACAATTTCATATCAGAAAAATTAAAGAGAGTGAGAGTAAGGGTGAAAGAGAGAGAGAAAGGAGACCGGCGCGCCACCGCCGCACGTGTTGCCACCCCTCTCCCTTCGTTCCCGTCGTTCCTCATCACATCATAGCATCGCCTGATGCCACCATCGACGCTGCTGCCTCCTGCCTGCAAGCCGCCGCTGCTGCTGCCCGGAGCTGCACAGCCACACCACAGCCGCTCGCAGCACAGCCAAGCCGGACACTCCGCCCAACCTCCGTCCTCTCCCTGCCACGCCGGACGTCGACGCCACCCCTATCGCGTCTCTGCCGGACGTCCCTGCCGGTCGCCAGCTACCGGCGCCGCCTGCCGCTGCTCTGCACCGCCGGAACAGCCCTTCGGACACTCCCTGCATAGCTGTCGTCCCAGCCCCGCCGTACCGGAGCTGCCTGCTACCCCGCCACAGCCACCGTTTGCTAGCCACCGTCGCCCACAGCACCGTCGCTGGCGAAGCAGCCGCACCGCCGCCGCCCGTCGCAACTCCCCTCACGTTGCGCCGCTGCTGCTCTACCGTGACGTTGCCGTCTTCGTAAGCCACCGTCGGCCGCCCATCGCCGGTCGTCCCGTGATCCGCAATCCCGATCCATCGGTGATTCGAATTTGGAAATTATTCGCAAATCAGGTAAGATTATCTGAATATTTCTTTTAAATATTTAATTTCCTAGTTTTCGGATAATTTAGATATTTTTGTGGATATTCTTTGTTGAATTATTAGATATCTTAGGATAATGTTTGTGATATCTGCAATATTTTTAAATGCCCGAAATTAGGAATCATTCCTAATTTAGCAACGTATCTGGACGACTGTCTGACCTTATCCCTAAGGTACGATACGCGGCGATACGGAAAAATCGTTATCTTATCCATAATCACTTGGATACGATAATGGATTTTATTTGCTTTCCAAATTTGAACAATCAACTTTTCGTTGATATCTATAACCCTATAGATATGATCGTTAATTCGATTTCTTTGTCTAATTTGAGTCTGATAAGAACAATCTTGCGAATTGCGTGAATTGTTTGAATGTGGTTGTTATCTTTGTTTAAATGTTTTTCCTTTTTCAATAAAGAAAACCAAATAAAAAATCCATTAGTTAGATTTTAAACTAGAAGTTTTGCATGTTTAAGGAACCATAAATATATCTAAAAGATAGGATAATTATTTAATTTAAATTAGGACTTGAGATAATTTATTTCCTAGTTTAAATTAGGTGTTATTCTAATTTTAATAGATTATTTAGGTTATTTTTAAATTTCGAATTTCCATAAAAATCTCAAAAAGAATGAGTTGCTTTAGGATAGATTAGGATAGATTGCATTCTTAATTTGAGTAATTTTTTATTTTGAATTTTAATAAAAATGCCAAAAAGAAGTCACTTTAGGATAGATTAAATTATCATATATTGCATGTTAATTTAGACATATTTTAATTCCGAATTTCATTGGAAAAATACAAAAAAAAATCATTTGCCCGTCATTAGAAATAGGTCATGTCGTCGCATGTCATATAGTTTGCATGTTAGGCTGCATTAATCGCATGTCAATGTTTACATATCATTGCATATAGATTAGCTTTCATTTAAATAAGTGAAAATCCAAAAAATATTGAGTGAACTGCTTGTTAATTAGAAATCATATTAGGGTTGTTGATGTGATTTTCTAGCTAACAATGCAAATGCTTAAGTTGTTTCGAGGTAAGTAATTCTCCCAATCTTATAATTTAATATTTTGATTATTGGGTGTTAAATTGGTGGTTTGCGTGCCCGCATGAATACCTCACATGCTAGTGACTAAGTTAAAATAGATCCAAACTGTCTGCCAAAACATTTTTTTTGAAAAGAAAAAGTACCGAAAGGGCGTTAGACTAGATCTAGCGTAATCAAGTCCCCGAGCTTAGAATCTCTTATTCGTAGGAATAAAACATATCTTCCTATGTTTTATTTAGGTTTCTAATCGACCTACCACAAATAGATTAATGGCGACTCCAAACGTAAAAACATTTGCATGTTAAGAATTTAAACTCTAAGTTGCGAATTGATAGGGCTTGGGAGAGCTCGAGTTAAGCTTAGTCTTAATAATCCATTAGCCTGAGAGAAAAATCAAGGTCGCGACAGCTTGGCGACTCCGCTGGGGATTGAGTTAAAACTCTTAGTGGACTTAGGCCAGTTTTTCTTTTCAAAGATGTTTTTGTTTGGCAGCGACGATCCCAAGTATGTCCCTAACATTTTAGGTGTTAAATGTTTTTGCAGAATGGGAGGTATAAGGGAAGGAGTGATTGTTAACCTTTGTTTTGCAGGGAGGTGTTTGAATGTATGGTTTATTTTATGCACAAAGTGCTGTATGATATAACCTGCTGTGCATGCATTGCATTTACACTACACCGCATACACTATCTACTGCCGGACCTGGACGGCACAGGTTTAAGATGGTACTGAGACAGTAGACACCTCGATCACACTCCTGTGGTACGGGTCGCCCTCCTTGGTCCCGAAAGTTCTTTCATGGTGTCATTGAGTTCCCACCATGATTGCACCCTTTGCAACCCGGGTCAGCTCTTTGACTAAGCCGGAGTCAGGGGAATCCCAGCCTAACAACCACCATGACTGGTTTAGCTCGGTAATCCTTGCGTCTCTACTTTGTAAGCCAGAGTCTAGATAGAAATCGAACCTCACATTTCATACACATGTCTATGTAATTGCCATTATCCTATCTGGTGAAGTAAGTTTTTTGAACTTTTATCTCGCAATTTATTTATGTTTTGTATTTTCTTTGGTCGGTCCATGACTTTAGGCTGGTCGTGAGTCTTGGTCTATACGCTATGGGAGGGGCAGACATCCGAATTCTTGATGCTCCTAAGGACGAGCTCCGTGCCTGGTGAAATCTACTTAGTCTGACCAACCGCAAGCTAGTTGAGAGCCACATTGGGAGGCTTCTCCCCTTATTGGAAGTCATAATCCGTACCGGCCTCGTTCGAGCATTAGCACACTTCTGGTGTCCCGAGACATCTACCTTTATATTCGGTAAGCATAAGTTCACCCCGACTTTGGAAGAATATAGTATGATCATTAGAAAATCTTTAGAGTCAGAATTAGTTACACCACCTTTGGGAATCGATTCCACCTTAATGTTCTCTGAATTTTTGAATGTCGGAAAAGATAAATTGGGAAAAGTTTTGAAAGCAAATCGCGGGATATGTCCTTTTTCATTCTTGAGTCAATGTTTTGATAAAGCCACATCATTTCAAAAAGGCAGAATCTTTTTGCTAGCATTTTTCGGGTTCGTGATTTTTCCTCAATGTAAGAATGCTTGTAATCCGTCAATTGCATGGTTGGTCTAACAAGTCTGTCTTGAAAAGAATTTTGTCAGCACCATTTTAGTCGAGACTTTTATTTCCCTCACTAAATTTAAGCAACATGTTGACAAAACATTTCATGTCCCTCTTGAACTATTACAAATTTAGTTTTTGTCTCACATAAAAGGGTGTGGTGATTTACTCATGATATCTGAACTTAGTGATTCTAGCCATCCCGTCTTAAAGTATAAAGAAAAACAAGGGAACGCATCTGATTATCATTACTCCGAATGGGTTATTTTCATGAAAAACGCTAGATCCCAAGGTTTCCAATGGCATGCTAACTGGTTCAAAGTTGAGGAAACTCGGCTTACATATAATGGCATTGGGCCGATTCCACTTTTGGGTTTAACTGGTGTGATCAAATACTACCCTGCCAGAGTGTCTCATCAGTACCAGATTCTCCAAGGGCTTCCTTCGGCGTTACAACCGGAACTTCTCCATGTTGATTTCACCGATGACGATAAAGACCACGAACGGACCGTAGCTCAGCTCAATAAGATGCGGAAGAAGTGTCATCTTTTAAAAATAGCTCGGCCCAAAAAGGAGCTCAAGGGGGAGCAGAAGTCCTATTTCGCGACGACTAAGTGTATTCGACGGCACAAAGTCTCACAGGAGTTACTTCCGAAGATACCCAAGGTGTCTCTCAAGACCGCCACTCGCTCAGAGAACAACTATCTCAAAAGGAAGGCCGAAGAAGCTCAAGAAAAAGCATCCAAGATAGCTCGAGCTTATAAGCAGTTGAAGAAGGAAGTCGCCTCCCATATCTCTATGGATCAAGCTAAATAGAAAAGTTTGAATTTATGTTTTCTCATTTCAGTTTTAGTCTTTAAACTTGTTTAGGAATTGAGTCATTTGCTTTTGCATTTTGTTTAAAGTGGTTTTAAGTTATAGCCATTGTAAAAATTTCCGTCATTTCAATAAAGAGGTCATTTCTAATCAAGGCGGTTAGACCAATGTCATGGATCGGCGTGTGATTTTTCTTGACACTTATGTATGCCTGTTTCATCCGTGAAATTAGGTAATTACGAACAATCACGATCGCCTATTCGTACGCGGTCGAGAACTAGAATGGCCGATCAAATTGATATACGAGACCATGTCCTTGGCATTGAGGACCAGATGAAGCAAGTCCTCACTGCAATGCAACAGATGTCCGCTGAGATCAAAGCCCTTCAGTCGACCCCCGTTCCAGCATCCCCTGAGACATCAGCTCCAAAGCATAAATGTGAAAAATTTGCAGATGTTGAGGAAGATGACGATCTTCCTGATTTAGTAGATGACCCCGTCTAGATTATCGTCAATGAAGGCAACCCTGATGAACGGGTCAACAAACTTGAAGAGAGAGTGAAATAGCTGGAAGGTTCACAGGACTCACCATCGATCGATCTGTCTCTGTATTCACAGATCAAAATCCCAAAGAAGTTCAAGATGCCAGATTTTGATAAGTATAATGGCACCTCCTGCCCAAAAGCCCACCTGCAGCTATACCACGTACAGATGACCTCGTACGTTGATAATGAACTCTTGATGATCCATGCATTTCAAGCGAGTTTGACGGGTCCTACTTTGAACTGGAATTTTATGAAGAAGATAAATGGCCTCAAAACCTGGAAGGAAGCTAGCGAAGCATTCCTAAAGCAATACAGTCTCATAACGGACATCATTCCCACCCGCGACTACCTCGAGCGTACTCAGATGAAAAAGACTGAGCCCTCCAAAGATTATGCTATCAGATGGAGAAACATAGTTGCTCAAGTTGTCCCGGAACCCATAGACAGTGAATCGAAGAAGATGTTCAGTAAGACTCTTCCGTTCGAGTACCGTAATCGAATGGTGGCCATTCCGGCTGACAACTTCAATCAATTCATCCCCATAGGCGACCAGATTGAGATAGGGCTAAAGATGGATGGTTTGTGGAGCCGTCTTCCTCGACCAGGAGATTTGGTACAAAGAAGGAGAAGCAACCAGCACCTGAAGTGAATGTGACTTATACCCAATCGGGCCGGCGGAATGCTAATCCTGTCGCAGCAATCCAAGTAGCAGAAGCTCAACAACAAAGCACGGGTCGTCAACCCTTTCAGAAGAAAAACAATAAAAGGGAATTCACCCCTCTTCCCAAGTCATTGTCTCAAGTGCTGGAGGTTCTCCGGAAGAAGGGTTTGCTTACCACTGAGCCAAAGCAGCCCAATCCCGAACAGTTCTATAACTACGATCCATCTAAGAAATGTGATTATCATATGGGGGAGGTCGAGCATTCAACTGATAACTGTATCACTCTCAAGCATCGGATCCAGAACTTGCTTGATACAAAGGCATTTTCCTTTCAACCCGCTAAGCCGAATGTTCAGAGTAACATGCTCCCTAATCACGCGGGTAATGTGAATGCCATATTTAGTTTTGATGCTAGTCGAATCAAACATGTCAAGGTATATACCATCGATGTCTACGGTGAGTTAGTGAAAGCCGGTTATTATCCGAGTAATGAGATCCTTCCCCTAGCTATCATGAGAGAAAGAATCTAAAAAATGGTAGAAGCTGGGATGATCATTTATGCTAACTACACTAGCATCATTTCCACTATCTTCGAAGTGGTTATTAATTGGGACGAGGAGTTTGCTACATTGAACACCGGGAAGGACAAGCTCGATCATTTGCTTGAAGACATGCCTCCACTCGAAGACGCGACCGATGATGAAGAGATCATAGTAAGCACGCCCACAATCGATGAAGGGATAGTGATTGAGATACCTCAACCGTACGAGTACTGTAATGATAAAGCAGTCCCTTGGTCCTACAGTCTTGATGTCTACTTAGTTACCAGATCCGGACGTGCCTATGACCAAGCTAACACTCAACCTGCAAAACCTGTTACTGATGAAGAAGCCAAGGAGTTCCTGGCCGTGATCAAGGCTAGTGAATACAACATAGTTGAGCAACTGCGCAAGATGCCTGTGCAAATATCTCTGCTTGAACTCCTCCAAACGTCTGTCAAACATCAAAAGGCCCTGATGAAGGTGTTAAGTGAAGTCCACGTACCAGAGACGATCGATCATGACAAATTAGAGGAATTGTGGGTTCCATACTCCTCAAAGACCTCATAGCCTTTTTGGATGAAGAGTTTTCGCTAGAAGGGAGAGGACATACCAAAGCACTTTACATTTCTGTCAAATACAAGGCCTCACATGTAGCTTGGGTACTCATCGATAATGGATCAGCCTTGAACATCTGTCCTCTGGCGGCTTTACACCGCCTCAAGATAGATCCTTCTAGGATAAATTCTGTGAAGACCTCCGTGCGAGCCTTTGACGAAACGAAGAAAGAAGTGATGGGGGAAATCCACCTCGATATACAGATAGGGCCAATAATGTTTAACATCCTATTTCAAGTTATGAACATTCTCACTGCATTCAATTTCTTGTTGGGTCATCCATGGATTCATACTGCTGAAGCTGTGCCATTCAGTTTACATCAGAAGGTGAAGTTCATTGTGGAGAGGAAATTAGTCACAGTCCTCGGTGAAGAAGAACACCCAATTTATCATGCAACGGCTATTCCCTATGTTGAGTCGGACTGCAAAATAGAATCGAGTTATCAGTCGCTTGAGCTCGTATCGACCATACATGCGTCTAGAGGATCATTACCGCCAGTTCCTGAGGTGTCAAATGGTACAGTAATGGTTGGAAAAGTAATGGTGTCCCATGGCTTTACTCCGAGTGACGGCCTTGGCAGGAATGGTCAAGGTATCCGCCAATTACTGGAGGTCTCTCGGAGGCCCCACACTTCTGGATTGGGGTACCACGGGTCAAGTGTGCCAAATAATGAAGGATGTGGACGTGGTCGAGGTCGAGGTCAAGGAGACGGGCAGAATAGACAGCAATCCGAAGAAGAGCCAAATGGTGAAGAACGTGGCTGTGGAACTACCCAAAATAATAGAGAACTTGGGCGTAGTAGGTTGCTTCCACACATCCACACCACATTCCCTGATTCTGCGAGAATGATGCACGAGGAGAAGGAAGTGATCGACACTTTGAGGCAACCGAGCGGCAAGTTTGATTATTATGTGCCCCCGAGCTTCTATGTCGACCCCTGTGACATTGTCCTAGATGAATAGGGAGATATGGATGATCTAACACCTCTAATGACAGAAGATTCTGATGATGCGATGGATGGAATCACTGCCCTGTTCGATGATTTCTTCATTAGAGCTATCGTAGAAGGACCGTTGGAGGGAATGGGCACTGGCCCACGAGAGTAACACCTTTACTTTTTTCGCACACTCCCCTGCGTGGGAATTTTTACTGCTTTTTAGGACTTGTCCCGTCTCGGAAGCTGCTTTTTAGGATTTATTTTTTCATTTCTAGGACTCATCGTTGCAATTTCCATTCAATAAATGTAATTCCTTTTATGTTAATCAATGAAATTACAAATTATTTTTATTTTGAGGGCATGTTGAGATACATCAAACCAGCCCGGTGATGACATCCAACCGATAAAAGAAAATATAGGCCAAGGAGAATTCTGAGGCCTGGGCTTCTTCATGCTCCCTTGTGTTAAAACCTTTTCGAAAAAAATTTCAAAGTAAATAAATAAATAAATTTACAAAAAATGCAATGTTTAGCCCTGTTTGTCCTTCTGAATCCCTTACTTTATATTTCAGGGGTAATCTTGTGACACGTGAGGGTATGGGAATAGTCCAATATGATGAATTATATGCAACTGAGCTTAATCCCAATAATGCCAGCGAACTCGACGATTCCTCAGATATTCAGCGCGATCTAGAGCGACATGAAAAGCCCAAAGTCCTTACATTAGACCAGATTGTCATCGTTAACCTGAGTGATTCCGGAGAAACCAAATAGGTGAAGATAGGGGCAACCCTTCTTGAAGGTGAAGCCAAACGTCTAGTCCAATTGCTGAAGGATTATCAGGATATCTTTGCCTGGTCGTACACCGATATGTCGGGTTTAGACCCTTCTATTGTAGAGCATGGCCTGCTTACTAATCCTAGCATGCCGCCCAAGAAATAGAGGCTATGGAGAACCAAGCCTGAGCTTTCGAAGAAAATAGAAGAGAAGGTCATGAAGTTCTTGAAAGTGGAGTTTATCGAAGTCACCCAATACCCCAGCTGGGTGGCCAACATCGTGCCAGTCATGAAGAAGGACGACCGAGTTCGAATTTGCATCGATTATCACGACATGAACAAGGCTAGTCCTAAAGACGACTTTCCATTACCGCACATAGACGTCCTTGTAGACAGTACTGCTGGATTCAAGCTATTTTCCTTCATGGATGGTTTCTCGGGTTATAATCAGATAAGAATGAAAGACAGCGATAAGGAGAAAACAACGTTCATCACTCCTTAGGGGACATTCCACTATAAGGTCATGCCCTTCGGCCTTAAAAATGCCGAGGCGATATATCAATGGGCAATGATGACTCTTTTCCATGACATGATGCATAAGGAGATTAAGATCTATGTCGATGATATGATTGCCAAGTCTCGATCCAGAGAGAGTCATGTTAATACTCTGAAGAAGTTGTTCGACAGACTCCGCGAGTTTAAACTCCGTCTCAACCCAGCGAAATGTATATTCGGAGCAACTTCGAGCAAATTACTTAGGTTCATAGTAAGCAATAAAGGCATTGAAGTCGATCCCTCCAAAGTAAAGGCTATATGTGAGCTACAACCCCCATCGACCATGAAGGGGGTGCGGAGCCTTCTGAGTAGATTGAACTACATAGCCCGATTCATTTCCCAGCTTTCCGAAACTGCTAAGCCATTCTTCAAACTTCTAAGGAAGAATGCTCAAGTGGAATGGGACGATAATTGCCAGGAAGCATTTAATGAACTAAAGCATTACTTGATGAAACCCCCAATGCTAGTCCCACCAATGCCGGGCCAGCCTTTGATCCTTTACCTCACGATTCATAGTGAGTCTCTAGGTGCGATGCTAGCCCAGAAAAATCCTGAAGATGGAAAAGAGCGAGCCATTTATTACTTAAGCAAGAAGTTTACCGTCTCGGAGTTGAATTATCTTGAAGCCGAGAAGACTTGCGCTGCACTAGTATGAGTGCTCCATAGGCTGAGACAATATACATTGCATCACCAGACTTTGCTTGTGACTGAGAATGATCCCATCAAGTATTTACTTGATCAACGGGCTTTAGTAGGGAAATTAGCCAAATGACAGATTTTAATTTCAGAGTTTGATGTCCAGATGATGCCACAAAAGTCAGTTAAAGGGCGAGTAATTGCTGATGTATTAGCCGAAAATCCTGGAATCTCAGATGATAATAGATATTCTCCGGAAGATCGTATTTTGGTAATAAAGGAAGACACATTGACCATGTTTTTTTATGGAGCTGTAAACTTGACTGGTTTCGGCACTGGGGCAGTTTTAATATCCCCAGATGGGCAGCATTATCCAGTAGCAGCAAAGTTGGTGTTCCCGTGTACCAACAACATAGGTGAGTACGAAGCTTGCATCCTTGGACTCCAAGCCGCAGTGGAAATGAGGATAATCAAGTTGAAAAGTGTTTGGTGATTCCGCTCTAATTATTCTCCAAATTGTAGGAAAGTGGAAGACAAGAGACACCAAACTAGTGCCGTACCATGAATACCTCGAAGAAATCATAGAGAAATTCGAAGACATTTCCTTTGAGTACTTGTCAAAGTCCCATAATCAGTTTGCTGATGCGCTAGCTACGTTATCATCTATGCTGCAAGTGACTGGTGGAATAGAGGTAAAACCCTTGAAGATCGAAGTCCTAACAAAACTGGCCTACTGTATGGCTGTGACCGGAGAACCTAACAAAAAGCCATGGTATTACGATATCATGAGTTACATTCAGAGACAAGAATTTCCTGAGGGAAGCACTCCGGCCGATAGGAAGTACATAATGAAAATGGCTTCAAAATTCTTTGTCAGTGGTGAAAAGATGTACAAAAGATCCTATAATTCGATCCTATTAAGGTGTGTAGAAGCAGCTGAAGTTACTAGAATCATGCAAGAAGTATACGAGAGGTATGTGGTCCACACATGAATGGCCACATGTTAGCTAAGAAGATCATGAGATTGGGTTATTATTGGCTCAGTCTTGAAAGTGACTACATCAACATATTCGAAGATGCCATCACTGTCAAGTTCACGGGGATAAAATAAATGTTCCATTGACAGAATTACATCAGTTGTCCGAGCCATGGCCCTTTTCAATGTAGGGCATCGATGTGATTGGCCCAATTAATCCTAAGGCATCGAATGGACACCGATTTGTCTTAGTTGCGATTGATTATTTCTCCAAGTGGAT
This sequence comes from Syzygium aqueum, assembly GCA_031216185.1. Classification (NCBI taxonomy): domain Eukaryota; kingdom Viridiplantae; phylum Streptophyta; class Magnoliopsida; order Myrtales; family Myrtaceae; genus Syzygium; species Syzygium aqueum. Next base: position 3,473,897 of record CM062235.1, on the reverse strand, counting down.
TGAGGCGGCGTCTTATGCAAACGTCACTGCAAGGAATGTTGTAAAATTCATCAGATGAGACATATTCGCTCGTTATGGTGTCCTCGAGGCTATTATCACCGATAATGGGACGAATTTGAACAACAAGTTCATAGATCAGTTGTTCAATGAGTTCAAGATCCAACACCTGAATTCATCTCCCTATCGTCCACAGATGAATGGAGTAGTTGAAGCCGCTAACAAGAACATCAAAAAGATCCTGGCCAAAACGGCTGAAAACTATCGTGACTGGCATGAAAGATTGTCATTTGCACTAATGACATATCGGACTTCTATCCGAACCTCTGTCGGGGCAACTCCTTTTTCCTTGGTGTATGGCATGGAAGCAGTCCTGCCCATTGAAATAGAGATCTCTTCCATGCGAGTCTTATCTCAGGCAGAGCAGTTGAACCTAATTGATGAGAAGCGATTGAAAGCCATTTGCCATGGTCAAACCTATCGATAGAGGATAGTTAGCTTCTTCAACCAAAAAGTGCGTCCAAGACACTTATAAGTAAATGTTCTAGTCTTAAGGAAAGTACTGCAAGTCTTTCCTATTCCTGAGGGTAAATTTTTCCCAAACTACATCGGTCCATATGTGGTTAATAAGATGCTTCCCGGAGGTGCCTTGATTCTCGCAGAAATGGATGGTCGTGAGATCGCCACTCCTGTTAATTCTGATGCTGTGAAGATATATTATCCCTGATAAAATCTAACATTTTGCAACAAAAGTTTTCAAGTGTTTGGTTTTATACTTTGAATTGCAAACATTTCACTGATGAATAAATGGTTTCAATCAATTTCAAGTTAAGATGTTTGCATTGACTTTAAATTCTGCATGGTTATTTTGTCGATCTGTATCACCGACTTCAAAGGGAAAATCTATTTTGACATTCTGATAACTCATGTGGAATGAATTGAATGTGTTGAATGAGGTACATCAGGATGATGGAAGGCCTATCCTATACATAGTCCCATGCACTAATCTTCAGTGAGTTGAGTGAAAAATTTCATGTCTGCAAGGTAAAGAGTTATCTCGCAAAAGGTACGGCGACCGAGATGACAAAAGGCATTTCATTTCTCTACCTTAAACACTACAAGTTGTCCATTGTTTCGCCACTTTGAGCCTAAATACTTGGAGAAATCCTTTCAAATTATCCCTGTCAAGAACCACCCCACATCGGGGCAAACTGGAGATAGGTCAGCATCATAAGGTGAAAAATGAGTAGAAATTTTCTCGCTCTTCGAGTGTTGCTTTTTCAGATGAATTCACATGAAAGTTCAAGTGCCTTAGGATGACGAAGAGCATTTCTTTCTCTATCCTATACACACTTTATCCTTTGATAAGCCCAATTGAGCCTGCAAATTCATTTCTTGAACCCAGTTGGTGATCATCTCCTACACTGGGGCAAGGCAAAAGTCATCATTGTTCAAGCAACATATCCGGAGCGTCGATAGAAGACAAAAACCCTTGAGAGTTCAAACGGCGAGTCATTCAGTCAGATATAATTGGCTAGTGTTTACATTGTAAGCGACACATGTCAAGTAAAAAAAAAAGAGAAGAATGGGGCAAGAAAAAGCAGTGTGCCTAGTAAAAGCAAGGCCAATGCCCAATGAAAAAAGGTGTATTAAAATCATCTCCAGCTGGATAGTCATAGTGGTAAATTCGAGCACAATGAAGCATTTACCAAGAAGACAATTCTTGAAGAATGAAGAAGAAGACCAGTAATAATGCCGAGATGATCACCAGCTTATTCACCCCAATTATACACATTTTGAGCTTAATGATCCATTCATTTCTCGACACATGAGCCCAGCCTACGTTACGTCCCTTGCAAAGTCTCTTTAGATTAGGGCACTTGAACTGATGTAAGATTTAGATGTTTACAAGCTTAGCTCAAAGAAGTGCGAGCAAGTCCATTTCTATCTCATTTTTGCAGGGTCTTGACTTGTAAACCAAGAGATAATTACAGAATATTTTCTTTCAATAGCTTCGACTTGAAGAGTTCCTTTTGCTAAGCCATTGACCAAGCCCACGTTATGGTCTCAACAAAGACCTCTCAGATTGGTGCGGTCGTACCGCTTGCGAGAATACTCGAACCCTTGTCGGCATGATGATGGTGAGATAGAGCAATTATCATAAATCAACATTTTCGATGAGAATGAGTGAAAGCCCTTTCGGACAGGAAGTCTCTCATTTGACATTTTCAAGACACCCACTTGTGAGTTCGGTTGTCTTATCATGATTCTCACCAGTGAAGTTTAGTAATGCTGATTTGACAAAATCGTCATGCATGAAAACCAGTTGAAATCATAGTGCATGAGTATATGTGTTCTGAATTGCCCGTGAATGCATGTTACATGTCGTCTAGAATCATGTCTAGTAGGTGACACACCCTCAAGAGTCAGAGATATCACCAAGTAAATATATCTCTATCCCTTCGATGCCTATGACTACACAGGTATCCCTAACCTGTTCGAGCAATCGTCAGGCCCCATATTTGATCAATTTGTTGCGATCTCTAGATGCCTCGGACGATATCTAGGCATTTATTGATCAAGCCTTTTCAGGTACCTCTGATGATATCCATGTACTTTGTTAAGGAATCTCTGAACATTCGGGCTAGTCCCTTTGTTCAGCCAATCGTTAAGTACCTACGACGATATCCAAGTATTTATCAATCAAGTCCTTTCAAATATCTCAGATGATAACTAGATATCTTGTTAGGCACAGTTTTCACACAATCTTAGGAAGATTCCCCCGTGTTGTACCTACGACGATAACTAGGTGCAGCGGCCAAATCTTTACGAGTACCTATGAGGAAGATATAGGTATTTCATAAAGGTCGGAATATTCTCTTAATCTCGGAAAGTTCCCCCGCGTTGTACCTATGACGATAACTAGGTGCAATGGCCAAATCTTCATGAGTACCTATGAGGAAGGTATAGGTATCTCATAAAGGTCGAAACATTTTCCAATCTATCTACAGTTCCCCCGTGTCACGCCTATAATGATAACTAGGCGCAGCGGCCAAATCTTTACAAGTACCTATGAGGAAGGCATGTGTATCTTGTAAAGGTCGGAACATTTATACGAATTGGACAAACTCCCCCGTTAAACACCTATGACGATATCTAGGTGTGACGGTTAAACTTTAACGAATACTTCAGATGATAACTGAGTATTTCGTTAAAGTCGGAATGAACTCCATTTCGCTGAATCTTTCTCTCAGGTACCTCAGACGATAACCGGATGCCTCGAGCTTTCTTCGTGTGTCTTAATTGAATTGCAGGACACTGAAATCCCCCAAACAGTTTATCAGGCAATACCTTTGGGACTGAGCCCAAGTATTTGCCAAACAACCCACAGAATTAAAGTCATACCTCAAATTACGAAACCACTCCTGTCAAGTAAGTAAACTCCAGGTATGTGTTATTCATGTCAGCATGCATCATGACATAATGCATTTCAAAAATGGGATTCATAATCCCAACAAAAATATTATTCATTGCATCTGCATAGTTAAAATTTAGGTATCATTTAGTCTTTGAATGCAACCTCTGCGAACTCACCTTCAAAGAGAGGCAGCTGTTGACACCTAAATTTTGATGACCGTTTAGTCGTAATTTGCAAAGAAAATTATGGATTAAATTTTAATCCCTAAATAAAAATATTAAAATTGCATAACATATAGTTTAGGATCATATAGTTTAATTGCATTCTATATCGAGTCGGCAGTGGCAAGTGAGCCTAAAATTTGTCATGAAAATTGAGCTCAGGCGTCGAACGAGACTCGGCTCACTCGGAAAGCAAGGGGGCCGAAAATTATAGGTTAAACGGGTTTGGTTGTTTTAATTTGAACTTAAATTAGCCCATTATACTTAATTGATTAAAAGCCCACATTAATTCAGCCCATTTAAAATTAAGTGATAATTAAAGCCTAAGCCCAAGCCTAAGCCCATTAGGACTAGAAAACCCGAATGATTGACCTAGATTAGCATTATAAATAGGTCATGAGGTCTCATAATCAAAGGGGTTCTCACAATTTCAGATTAGAAAAATTAAAGAGAGTGAGAGTGAGGGTGAAAGAGAGAGAGAGAGAGGAGACCGGCGCGCCACCGCCGCCAACGCCACCACCGCCCGTGCTACCGCCCCTCTCCTGCCGTTCCCGCCGTTCCTCACCACACCGGAGTGCCGCGTGACGCCACTGCCGATGCTGCTGCCTCCTGCCTGCAAGCCATTGCCGCTACTGCCCGGAGCTGCACAGCCACGCCACAGCCGCTCGTAGAACAGCCAAATCGAACGCTCCGCCCAGCCTCCGTCCTCTCCCTGCCACGCCGGACATCGACGCCGCCCCTACCGCGTCTCTGCCGGACGTGCCTGCCGGTTGCCAGCCACCGGCGCCGCTTGCCGCTGCTCTGCACCGCCGGAACAGCCCCCCGGATACGCCTGCATAGGCGTCGTCCTAGCCTCGCCGTACCGGAGCTGCTTGCTACCCCGCCACAGCCGCCATTCGCCAGCCACCGTCACCCACAGCACCGTTGTCGGTAAAGCAGCCGCACCGCCGCTGCCCGTCGTAGCTCCCCTCACGCCACGCCGTTACTGCCCCGCCGTGACGTCACCGTCTTCGTAAGCCACCGTCGGCCGCCCATCGCCGGTTGTCCTGTGATCCGCAATCCCGATCCATCGGTGATTCGAATTTGAAAATTATCTGCAAATCAGGTAAGATTATATGAATATTTCTTTTAAATATTTAATTTCCTAGTTTTCAGATAATTTAGATATTTTTGTGGATATTCTTTGTTGAATTATTAGATATCTTAGGATAATGTTTGTGATATTCGTAATATTTTTAAATGCCCGAAATTAGGAATCATTCCCAATTTAGCAACGTATCTGGACGACTATCTAACATTATCCCTAAGGTACGATACGCGGCGATACAGAAAAATCGTTATCTTATCCATAATCATTTGAAAACGATAATGGATTTTATTTGCTTTCCAAATTTGAACAATCAACTTTCCGTTGATATCTATAACCCTATAGATATGATCGTTAGTTCGATTTCTTTGCCTAATTTGAGTCTGATAAGAAGAATCTTGCGGATTGCGTGGATTGTTTGAATGTGGTTGTTATCTTTGTTTAAATTTTTTTCCTTTTTAAATAAAGAAAACCAAATAAAAAATCTGTTGGTTAGATTTTAAACTAGAAGTTTTGCATGTTTAGGGAATCATAAATATATCTAGAAGATAGAATAATTATTTAATTTAAATTAGGACTTGAGATAATTTATTTTCTAGTTTAAATTAGGTGTTATTCTAATTTTAATAGATTATTTAGGTTATTTTTAAATTTTCAATTTCCATAAAAATCCCAAAAAGAATGAGTTGCTTTAGGATAGATTAGGATAGATTGCATTCTTAATTTGAGTAATTTTTTATTTCGAATTTTAATAAAGATACCAAAAAGAAGTCACTTTAGGATAGATTAAATTATCATAGATTGCATGTTAATTTAGGCATATTTTAATATCGAATTTCATTGGAAAAATACAAAAAAAATAAATCATTTGCCTGTCATTAGAAATAAGTCACGTCATCGCATGTCATATAGTTTGCATGTTAGGCTGCATTAATCGCATATCAATGTTTGCACGTCATTGCATATAGATTAGCTTTCATTTAAATAAGTGAAAATCCAAAAAATATTGAGTGAACTGCTTGTTAATTAGAAATCATATTAGCGGTGTTGATGAGATTTTCTAGCTATAATGTAGATGCTTACGTTATTTCGAGGTAAGTAATTCTCCCAATCTTGTAATTTAATGTTTTGATTATTGGGCATTAAATTGGTGATTTGCGTACCCGCATGAACACCTCACATGCTAGTGACTAAATTAAAATGGATCCAAACTGTTTGCCAAAATATTTTTTTTGAAAAGAAAAAGTACCGAAAGGGCGTTAGACTAGATTTAGCATAATCAAGTCCCCGAACTTAGAATCTCTGGTTCGTAGGAATAAAACATATATCCCTATGTTTTATTTAGGTTTCTAATCGACCTACCACAAATAGATTAGTGGCGACTCCAAACCTGAAAATATTTGCATGTTAAGAACTTAAACTCTAAGTTGCGAATTGGTAGGGCTTGGGAGGGTTCGAGTTAAGCTTATTCTTAATAATCCATTAGCCTGAGAGAAAAATCTAGGTCGCGACAAGCTGTCATGGTCATCACATTATCCTCATTCATACTATATATTACCCCCATGTCCACCATCCGAGCGATACATTTCAACATTTCTTCCATCAGAATATCCTCCCCTTCCTCAAAGTGTCCAGCTGACACTCGTACTTTATAAAGTCCGTGAACATCCACATTAAATGTGTTCTTACTCTCGCCACCCTTCTCAATAACCACGTTGACATTGTCAGCATGATTAAGTAATGGAATTTGCTGAACATTGGGGGTCGGCTCCCTGAAGGATAAAATGCCTTTGTCGAGCAGATTCTGCACCTTGATTTTGAGAATGAAGCAGTTGTCCACGTCATACCCCTTTTCGCCTGTATGGAATTCACAGGACTTTGACAAATCGAACCCGGGAAATCTTGGAGGATTATCCCGGGGCACTTTTTTAGCTATCATCCCCCTTCCTAACAGCATGGGCAACAACTTGGATAGCGGGTTAAGCAGGAGAGTGAATTGCCTTGGTGCTCTCCTTTTGAATTCATGATTCTGATATGTGTTCTCTCGAAACGTAGAGGGGCCTTAAGAGGCGTTGGGTTTTGTTGCAACTGGCGCTTGTACATACGTGATCTCCACATCCTTTTCTCTTCTATTCGGGACCTTCCGACTAGCCCCTTCGTTCCATCTACCATCATGGATGGCCCCCTCTATCCTCTCCCCGACATCAACCAACTGAGAGAACATCAAGCATCCAGAACCCACTAACTTTAGATAGAAATTGTTAGGCAAGGCTTTGAGAAAGAGATCCAGTAGCTCTTTTGCACTGAGTGGCGGTCGGACTTGAGCGGCGAAAGTACGCCATCTTTTAGTAAAGGCTCTGAAGGACTTACTTCTTCTCTTTTCAGTCCGAGTCACCACCTCGCGCGTGGGGGCTATCTCGGTATTATACTTGTATTGCAGGACGAACGCCTCAGCTAAATCCTCCCATTTTTCAAACTTCTCGGGCTCCGACAACACGTACCATTACAACGCGGGCCCTGTCAGGCTCTCTTGGAAAGTTTGAACCATTAACGGGACGTTCTGAGCATACCTCGCCATTCTGTTCAAGTAGTACTTCAGATGAATCTTTGGGTCTCCAGTCCAATCATACTTAGTGAAATTGGGAATCTTGAACTTCTCGAGAAAGCTCATCTGTGCATATTGAGATAAATCCTCGATCATATGCTCTTCGTATCCTCGTAGCGCACGGAGTTTTTCTTCTATCTTCGCGAACCTTCTATTATGTTCTTCCTCCAAACGAGTAGTGACAGCTTCTGAAATAGGGTCTAATTCGACCACTACAGGTGTAGAACCTAATGTCTCTTCAGTAATATTCCTTCTCGCGGGTTCCTCTACGGGCTCGAGAACAGCTGGAGGTGAGACTTGATCAGCATTCGGCGCTGCTAATGTGGCCCTCATATCGTTGGCGAATTGAGCGAGCTGGGCTGCAAGACCATTGATCTTGTCATTGAGGGCAGTGAAGCGAGCATTCTGCTCCTCGATATTCATTTACGTGGCCCTCGATCGTGTCCGAATCGACGATTGCCTTGAAGCCGTAGCTTTGCCTTGGTGGAGAAAGGGGACGTTGGCAGGCTGTCAGGCCGGAAGACCTCTTTCTCCAGCCTCTGGGTATCTCAATTCCTTTCTTCATGCGCTGGATGCGGTCAATTTGACGGCTTGCGATTACCTAAAAAATGAACCTATGTGAGCACATAGTTCTTATGGGAGGTCAGCCCATGCACTAGTCTAGGCGTTTTAGGTCCCTTGAGAGAGAATTTTCGAAACATTGAGATTTTGGAGTTTTTTAGACATTACATAAAACAAATAAAATAAAATAAGAACCTTGACATTGAGATTAAGAACTGAGATTCTCTTGACATTGAAACAGAGAAGGTACATAACGATTCCTAAGCCTCGAGATTAAAAAGAGAGAAATTACGAAAACTTTGAAACTAAGGAAGTACATGCAACCTCCGGAACATAAAAAGAACGAAACTAGAAAAACAACAGAACCTCCCAAACATTGAGGCTAAGTGAAATTGTCATTTCAAACTTCTCGGGGCAACTCATTTTATATGCGATGGGGAACCCGCGGTCTTGCAGAGCCGTTTGTTCTCTCGGGTTAACCTTGAGATGTGAGTCTTGTCCATTTCCACCCTCTTTTCAAGATGCTCAATTAGCGCTTTCTGGTGGGCTTGTCAGTCACTTCCAGGACCAACGGTCGCAAAGCGGTTGGAATTCGGTGATTGCGCATGTAGAACGTGGAGGCGTAGTGAATCTCCTCCTCCCCATCTAATTTCTTGGGCACGATAACCCTTTCAGGACGGCATTCGCTCCACGCGATCTCAATGGCCCGGATCTCATCGAAGTAGTCGTAGTCCGTGCGGGTGAAGCGGGCCTGAAACATTTCCGTCTTGAGTGGTGGCGGCACCTCTTGAAGGGCTCGGTATTAGCGGGCCACCCTGTACGAGTAATAGGAAGTGGCGCCAGAAAGACCGAGCAACGGGATCGGATTGGCAAACTTGTGAGCGAAGCAGGCTTCCTCGACCTGGAACCATTTAGCATGCCATAGAAATGCCTTGGGCTCGGGGTCCTTTAGGAAATTTATCCAATGGGAATATTCTTTGTCAGGGGAGTGCTTTTCTAAGACCTGGAACTTCTGTATTGGGTGCCTAAACTCATCTACTTGGAACAATTGCATAAGGTGCCCAAATCGCCTTATGTGAGAAAGAAATCATATTTGTAAAATTTATGGGGAAGCTCGCATGATTTTTTCTCCGTTTTGTTTAAAACGGTTAAGGGACAAAAATGTTTCGGCTAAAATCATATTGACATAGTTTAATCCAGCATACATGTGTTTGACTACCCAAGCAATCAAAGGGTTAATGGCATTCTTACGATGAGGAAAAACGATGAGCCCGACAAATACTAGAATGAAAATTCTACTCTTTTAGGCCATCGGTTGATTTGAAAAGCACTCGGCCAAAAACGAAAAGGGGCAAGCGTAACAGTTGGCTTTAACAACCTTCCTTACCACCTCGGCCTTAACTCTAAAAAATTGTGACAACTCGGACATGGGGTCTATACCTATGAGTAGCTTGACAAGCTCGGCTCCAAGAGGCATTCCAATGGCAATACTATATTCTTCCAAAGTCGGAGTTAGCTCGAACTCACCAATTATGAAGGTTGACGTTTGAGGGCACCAGAAGTGTGGTATTGCTTGCATAACTCCGGAATGGATGTTGATCTTGAGTAACGGGAGGAGCCGGCCAATCCTCGCCTCGACCTATCTTTGGCCATCTTGATCCAACTGGTCCCACCACGCTATGAGCTATTTCTTGGGAGTGGAAATGAATTGGACATCGGTTCTCCCCATCGCATATAAATTAAGATTAACGACCGACCTAATTTGCCATGAACCAACAAAAGGAAATAAATGAATTGCATAACGGGAGAAAAAAGGCTTACTCTATTGAGAACCGTGGCACACACAAAGAAACACACATGAAGAGTGGAGCTCGTTTTCTATCTAGACAGTCTAACGAGGTGAAACTAAAAGGGTGACATGACCGTTGCAGTCTCGCGTTGGTGTCAGGTCCTCTTAACTCCGGCTTAGTCGAAAGAGATATCCTATAATCACACGGTCTCGCGGACAAGGATAAACGCTTACGACACCAAGACAGAATTCTTCGGGGAAAAGAAAGGCAACCTCTACATCGCGGTCTCGCTTTCGAGGTCGTATCTTTCTTAGCACCATCCTAAAGTATTCTTACGCGGCCCGGGTTCGGCAGCATGGTTGTATGTGCAAAAGTGTAATGCTGAAACGTTTAAAACATGCACAACGGTTCATAAGCAAACAATGTTTTGAGCATCCGACAAACTAAACATTCATTCCCTAAATCTCAAACCTGCAAAACAAGGGATCAACGGCAAGCATACTCATGTTAGGGATGTATTTGAGCAAGATAAACGGCCTAAGTCCACTAAGAAGTCCCCAGCGGAGTCGTCAAGCTGTCGCGATCTCCCCAAATCAGCCAACGCCGCCTAAGGGGTTAAGGCTAATGGATTACTAAGTTAAACCTAGCTCAAGCTCTCTCAAGCCTATACCAATTCGCGACTTAAGTTTAAGTTGTTAACATGCAAATCGATTTCGTTTAGGAGTCGCCACTAATCAATTTTTGATAGGTTGATTAGACACCTAAGTGAAGCACAAGAGAAATGCTTCACTTCTACGAATCAGAGACTCAATGAGTACGGAGACTTGATTGCACTAATCGACCAATTAGTGCCCTTTCGGTACCTAGCATTGTTCAAACACCACCTAACATGTTTACGCTAATTGGGAATCTCAAAAATTCTGCTCCTAACTAAACCGGGAGAAGCGGCAATCAACCTCTAAACCTAACATGTATAAATGACTACGCGCAAAGTTAGGTTAGACGCACAATTCAAAACGCATGAACCGATCAAAATGACACTAACCACGCAAGGGAAGACAATTCCAAAACCTAAATAATATTTTTTTTATTTTCGAAATTTTTTTTAACAAAAAAAAAATTTTAAAATAAAAAAAATCATAAGGAAATAGAATAGACCGGGTCGGATCTCCACACCCGCCCCGGCTAATATAAAAAAAAATAATAATAATTTTTTAATTTTTTTTAAAAAAATTTATATTGAAATAATTATTAAAATAGTATAAAATGGACCTGAGCGTGCCGGCCCGGGTCTGCGACTGAACCGGGCTCATTTATTGAGCTCGATGCGGTGGAAATTAAAAAAAAACCCTTTTTTTTAAAGATGGCCTAACCCGGAATTTTTTTATAAATATAAATTAGGGCCCAAAGCCCAATCAAGAAAACACTTAAAACCCTAAAAACTCCGGCCCACAACCTGCTCGGCCCACTAGAACAAAACCCTAGGGTCAAACCCTACCCGGTTCCCACCCATTCGAATGACCCGGTTCGCGATCGCCGACCCGACTTGCGAAACCCTACCCGGTTCGCCCGATTCGTCGACCCGACTCCCAGCTGCATCTCTAACTCGCCCGAACCCCACAGCCCGAACGTCAACTCACCGGCGCGCCCCGCCGGCGCAACTCACCGGTGCCACTTAGCCACGCGCCAACCGCCGCTCGAACGTCGACCCAACCCTCGCCTCTATCGACGTCGCCGTTCCGACACGACTCAGCCTCGCCGGTCGGTCCGGCGCCGGCTTCTCTGCGCCCCCCATCCTTCTTGGCCGGGGCCTCTAGTCCGGCGGCCGAGCCTATGCTTGGCCGTCGGATAGCATGCCCCGACCTCTATGGTCGGGGCTTGCAAGCGTGCAACCGAGCCCTTGCTCGGCCGCCGCTCGACTCCTGCTTGTTTCACCGCCTCGACGAGGGGCCTTTGGTCCTGCGCCGAGTCCGCGCTTGGCCGTCGGACGGCAGTCGCACACAAAAAAGGGAACAAAATAGACAAATGCAGAGGGTTTCGTTCAGGCAAAACATCGAACACATGGCGTGCGGGACGAACATGAAGGAGTTTCGGCACACTTGATGCTTAAAACGGATCGGGATTCGCACACGATGATGTAGCGGGGAGCAGGAACAAACATGAGGCCTCACGGGCCGGAACTCCCGCCGGTCGGACGGCGGAGAGCTCCGGCCAGTGAGCCCAACATAAAAGCCGAATGGCTGAAGCAGAGCAAGAAGGAAACAGGGGAAGAAGACCGAACGGGGGAGGGGGCTGTGGCACTCCCTATCCAGCTTGGGGGCAGCGAATCTCGGCAGATTGGAGTACGTCCGATTGCCTCGTACGCCCCCGAACCGAAATCCTTGGGAAATGGACCTCGATCCGAGCAAAAAGAAAAACAAACAACGCCCGGACTTACCGTGAGGGATGGGGGTTCACCGGGGCTTCGTCGGCCACAGCCAGGGTGTGGCGGTCGTCGGCGAACGACCGTTCAACCTCAGATCTCACTCTCTGTTTCCTCTCTCTCTCTCGGATCTCTCTGTCGCTCCCTCTCTCTTGGTTCGTCTCCCCCTCGGTGGGTCCGAGCTCTCGGTTTTAAGGCCGGCCGGCCAGCAGGCATGCATGGCTTCTGCCACCGCCAGCCTGCCGCGGCCGGCCGATCGGCAGACCCGAGGATCGCGCTGCACCCCCGCGCCTCTGTCCCTGCTCCCCCTGCTGTCTGCGTTGTTCCGGTTGCTCTTCCCCTGTACCTCTTGAAACGTTGACTGGGGAGGGGGGAAGAAGAAAAGGCGCGGGCCGGGCCGAGGCAAAGAGGGCCGGCCCACGCGGAGAGGGAGGAAGAAAATGAAAAAAAAGAAAAAAAGAGAAAAAGAAATGGGCCGACGTACCCGGCCCGGAGGATTTTTTTTTTTTTTTTTAAGATTTTGCGTCTATACAGGTCCTTTTAATGCAAATGCCTAATGTCCATATACCATGTGTCTTAATGAAAATATTTTTGTTTAGTAGTTTAAAAACTAAACCCTGAATTTTTACGCGATAAAACCCTAAATGATTAATCAAAATTTATTTGTCAATAGTTGGGAACCCCGCTGCAGCTTTGCCATCGATGTCTAGTGCGCCTACCCTCCCCCCGCCGTAATCTACCCAAATCATTGACATTGACTCAACTTCTTCAATGAGGTACAACAATTCAAAGCCTATCATGTCTTGTTGTATTCGAATTTTCAGATCGCGAATTCATTTTTTTTTCTTTGCTATTATTTTTTCCCCTAATCAATTGCTGGAAGATGTTGAGTTTCCTCGGTGCGATGCTTGTCGCAAACCTTGCAAATCGTTGGTCCTGTACTGCTTGGAATGCAAATTCGGAGTGCATTTGCTGTGCGAACGCCCCTCTTGCTTGTTCGAGCACGAGCACGGGGGGTCGCAGTAACCATGGTCCTGCTGCCCCAGCAAAAGTTGCCTAGAGCTCAAGGCTTCCATTGATGAGGAGGACGCCCCCCACGACCTCCTTCGTCTCTGCCTTTACCGTCGGAAGGAGATAGGGCCTCAGACTCTGCTTTACTGCTGTAAAGATTGCAAGATGACTGCTCATGTTAATTGTATATTCTCAAAGGTAAGTCATGTCTGAGATCCCTCGGAATTGGATCACTCTCGTCTGAGCAAAATTTTTCGCTTTTTCACTGGGAGTTAGATATGAACAGAAATCCCGATTGAATCCATCGTATCAGTTCAAATTTAAGCTGGTCTATTTGTGCATTCGGCAACTGCAACTACCAACTCCAGATGGCTGTCCTATCTTGGATACTTTGAAGTGGATCATGATGTACTTTACCTATTTATGAAGGCAAAGAGTCGAGGCGAAGATTTAGAGATGATTTGAGCAGAAGCGAAGCAAGATGGTGAAAAACAAGGAAATTTGGAAGCCAAAGAGGTGGCGACGCAGAATGTTGAGACCTTCGGAGGTATGGTCGATTCTCTTAACGACAAAGAGAAGGTGGAGCTGGAGGACGTGCAAAAGAGGCGGGTGGTGGAAATCATGAAGGTGCTAGCCTGGCAAAACAATTCTGCCGGCAGCTCTGATGGCGAACCAAATTCACCCTTCCTGGACGAGGCGTTCTCAGAGTTCAGGAAGAGGCTTCCCCACGACATCCCACGGACTAATTCTCTAGCCGTGGCATCTGAGGATGAAAGGCTTTTCAAGGCGGCGGAGTACAAGATGACCCAGAAATTGCCTCCTGTCCTAAGAGAACTGCTTGTGATTCACTGAGACGTGAGCGAGGAATCCAGATTGGGCAAGAATCCGATGATCATGGTCTTTGTAATGCTGTGCGGTACCATCTATAGCATGGCTAACACAAGAGTTGCCGAAGTCACCGAAGAGCTGTTGTACAACTGGTGGAAGTTCCTGATGTTCATACACCTCTCGGGATTCAAAATCCAGTTTGCGATCGACTGACTGAAAGTCGTAATGCGCGCTCACTACACCAATCTCGAGGACGATAACAACTCCAACTTGAGAATGGCTAAAGAGATCAAGGACCTCTCTGAAGAGATCGCGAAATCCCAAAGTAGATTAGATGGAATGAAGGACGAACACGAATCGATGTCAGGCGAGACGGATGAAAACTTAGTAGAAGCATGTTTGAAGAACGCGAGAGCTTGGAAGTAATGAAAGGTAGAGCCATCGCTAGCCGGACCAAAGGAGCTAATGTTTCCACGTGCTGGAGTTTGATCGGTACGTCCAGGGCGATGCCGGTGTCTGCTGATACGCCGTAAACAATGCTAGCTTAAATAACTACTGGACAATGTGCAAGATTGAGGATTGTTGGCGGCACGGAATGCATTGCGGAAGCAAAAAATAAGCAAAAAGTTGTACTTTTTAGTGAATGGTAATTGACCAGTCTATAGCATAGAAGGACCAGCCTATAATCGCAGTCTTATCACCATGCAAAAGTTGAATAAAACACCTGCGTTACAAATTCGGTGCTTGATTTATTGTAATTCGGTTTCCGTTCAAATGGAAATGGGAACAGAAATAAGTTTCAAGGCCAAAATAAGCGTGAGTCTATGGTCGCTAGGGAATTTTACCATCTGATCAAAAAGTGAAAGGTCACAAACCGTTTAAACTGAAATATGTTGAACCGCTAAAATTTGTTGCATTTCAATTTTAACGATAAAAAATTATAATGCCACGATGCCTTCTAGAGAGGATAGAATCACCGAAGAAAATATGCTTTGAACTTGATTCCCCACTCTTTTTTCCATTTTTCCCCTGTTGACACATGATTTTTAGTCAATTTTTCAAATTTTCTTAAAAATTACAAAATTAGCATTAGAAATCTTGGCCATACTTAGGAACCTATTTCTAAACCAAAAATAAAATTTTTATAATTTTTCTGAATTTCTTTTCTTATTTTCTTTTGGCCAAAATGAGTGAAAAATCAAGAAAAATACCAAATGGAGTTAAAAAAAATTCCATAAAAATATTCATTAGCTTTATTTTAATTCCAATTTCATCACTGCAGCTTCAATTTTGAAAAATTTCATTTGGGGATATGTTTTTCCCAAAATTGGGCAAATTCACACCCAAATTGAACCAAAAATTCAATTGAGTCATTTCTAGGCCATAGTGTCTTCACAACAAATGATTTTGGGACCTTGAATTGCGTATTGGTTGGTCCAATTTTACAATTTAACAAAATAATTGAAAAACCCCAAAAATCAATTGAAAATTAGGGATTTTAAGCCCAAATTGGGGATCTTAGTCAATTCGAAATTGTTGAACAAAGGCAGCACCATTTCTAGGGTTAATCAATCATGGGTAATTCAACTTTGGCATCATTTTTTTTCCAATTAGATCATCTGGATACTGAATTGAACAAAAGCCCTATTATCCGAGTTTAAAATTTGGGGATTTTGGGTTTAATTGTAATTAAAAATTGGTACAAATCTCATATTTGAATCCAAAATGTGCTGAGGAATCTAATTTTGGGGTGAAATTTGAAAAATTGGGTCAAAATTGGGCTTAATGTGCAATTTTAGACCAACCCGAGTCCGCCGGGTTGGCCGAATCAACCCAACCCGACTCGGGTCGATCATCTTCTTTATCGAGTTCAACCCCACACATGAAAAAATATGGAAAATATCTTCCCGACCCGCTACTTTGCCGACTTACCTAGACCATTTGAGCATGTGAAAAACAGTTTTACCAGCTAGGGGATCTCCTGCTGGCATCGGAGATTCGATGTAACAAACTCGGGGGTCGGTGGGAACAAATTTTTGCGGGAAATCCAGCTAGAAAAAGGAAGAAAAACATTATCCCGCAGACAAAACATGCTCGACGGAATTTCTGAGAGAGAGAAAGAAAGAGTTAGAGAGAGGAAGAGAGAGATTTCAGAGAGGGAGTGAGTCGAGGCTCCCAAAATCGAGCGATCAGTACTTTTCCGGTCGGAAAAGCACCAGCGAATCGGTATGGACAGTGAGTCTCCTCACCTGAGAGCCTGTGTTGAACTTGGTCGCCGACGCCTAAAAATCGCGCTCGGTCGTTGTGTCCAGGAACTCCCCGGCAAAGCTGAGGCCACCAACTTGGAGTTCAAGCGTTGAGGAAGAGCTCCATGGTCGCCGGTTGTCCCGAAAATCCCATTTGGCACTCCGTCGAAGCAGGTAAAGTGTCCTCCTTGACACGATTTTTAGCAAAAATCCAAAAAACTTGTTCGAGCCTAATCTTGTTGTTCATGTGATTTTCTCTGCTTTTCCAGCCAAAAAAGCACCGGTGAATCAGTATGGACGGTGAGTCTCCTCACCTGAGAGCCTGTGTTGAACTTGGTCGCGGACGCCTGAAAATCGCGCTCGGTCATTGTGTCTAGGAACTCCCCGGCAAAGCTGAGGCCACCAACTTGGAGTTCAAGTGTTGAGGAAGAGCTCCATGGTTGTCGGTTGTCCCAAAAATCCCATTTGGCACTCCGTCGAAGCAGGTAAAGTGTCCTCCTTGACACGATTTTTAGCAAAAATCCAGAAAACTTGTTCGAGCCTGATCTTGTTGTTCATGTGATTTTCTCTGCAATTTTGAACTTGTTGCTGACTGAGATGAGTTTCTAATCATGTTTTTCATTGTTTGATTGTATGTTGAATGCTTAAACCTACATTTGACCAAGTCGTCCACCTTGAACCACCTTGCTGGAGCAGCCCTAACCTCGTCGAAGCATCTCCCGTAGCCATGGGCCATCCAAGTTAACCTTCCTTGACCTTGTTTGATGGTTTTATACTCATTTTTATCGATTTAGACGGCTAGGGGGCTAGATTCACCAATACGAAGGTTACAAAATCAAGTTGTTAGAATTGCACTGGGTTAGGTATTTAGGTCTGCTTTTCGCCGGCTAGCGATGGTCTGACGGCGAGCTAATCAAGCTAGTTTGATAAAGGTTAACATGGTGTTGACACCTAAATTTTGGCAATCATTTAGTTGTAATTTACTTAGAAAATTAGGGATTAAATTTTAACCTATAAACAAAAATAGTAATCGCATAGCATATAGTCTAAGATCATATAGCTTAATGGCATTCTACATCGAGCCGGCGGTGGCAAGTGAACTGCAAATCGAACTCAAGCATCGAACGAAAATTGGCTCAAGGGATTGGGGACCGAAATTACAAGTCAAACAGGCTTGGTTGTTTTAATTTGAGCTTAAAATTAACCCATTATGCTTAATTAAATAAAAGCTCACATTAATTCAGCCCATTTAAAATTGAATGACAATTCAATCCTAAGCCCAAGCCTAAGCCCATTAGGACTAGAAAGCCCGGCTAATTGACCTAGGTTTACATTATAAATATGTCATTACGTGTCATAATCAAGGGGGAGCTCAGAAATTCATATTTGATTTTTTAGAGAGAAATTTTTCTAGAGAAAACAAGTGAGTGGGAGAGAGAGAGAGAGAAGGAGACCGAAGCTTCGCCGGGCGCCCTCGCAGCCACAGCTCCCCTGTACATCACGCTGCCGCGGCTCACCCATCGCAGACGATCGCCGCTGTTCACAGTCGCCCGTCGCGCCATTCTTGCCGTGTGCCTCAGCCGCTGCACGCCTGTCTATTACCGCCACAGCCGCGTCGGAGAGCTGCCCTACACCACTGCTTGCCGGCCGGAGCCGCCCACTTGCCGCCGTACGCCGCTGCCCGGGGTGCCGTGCTGCTGTTCTGTCTACCACAGCCGCGCCGGAGAACCACCGGCATCGCGATGCGTCGCAAGCCGTTGCCGCTCTCGATGCCCGCACCACCGCCGCCCCGACACACCGTCGCTTCACCGCCGCAGTGATCCGCAAACCCAATCTCGAGTCGAATCTAAATTTGGAAATATTTCGAAATTAGGTAAGGATTATCCAATATTTTCAGAATATTTGGTTTCCTAATTTTCGAATGTTAGAATATTCTGTGAATATTTAGTGGATGGTTAGATATCTTAGGATAATTTTCTGATATCTGCAATATTTGAAAACACTCGAAATTAAGAATTTTCCCTAATTTGAAACCGTATCTGGATGACTATCTGGCTTTATCCCTAAGGAACGATACACGGCGATACGGAAAAATCATTATCTTATCCATAATCACTTGGATACGATAATGGATTTTATTCGCTTTCCGTCGATATCTACAACCCTATAGATATGACCGATAGTTTGATTTCTTTGCCTAATTTGAATTTGATAAGAAGAATCTTGCAGATTGCGTGGTTTGTTTGAATTTGTTTGTTATCTTTGCTTAATGTTTTTCCTTTTTAAATAAAGAAAACCAAATAAAAAATCTGTTAGTTAGATTTTAAACTAGAAGTTTTGCATGTTTAGGGAACCATAAATATATCTAGAAGATAGGATAATTATTTAATTTAAATTAGGACTTGAGATAATTTATTTCTTAGTTTAAATTAGGTGTTATTCTAATCCTAATAGATTATTTAGGTTATTTTTAAATTCCGAATTTCCATGAAAATCTCAAAAAGAATGAGTTGCTTTATGATAGATTAGGATAGATTGCATTCTTAATTTGAGTAATTTTTTATTTCGAATTTTAATAAAAATACCAAAAAGAAGTCACTTTAGGATAGATTAAATTATCATAGATTGCATGTTAATTTAGGCATATTTTAATTCCGAATTTCATTGGAAAAATAAAAAAAAAATAAATCATTTGCCCGTCATTAGAAATAGGTCATGCCATCGCAATGCATATAGTTTGCACGTTAGGTTACATTAATCGCATGTCAATTTTTGCACGTCATTACATATAGGTTAGCTTTCATTTAATAAGTGAAAACCCAAAAAATATTAAGTGAATTGCTTGTTAATTAGAAATCATATTAGGATTGTTGATGTGATTTTCTAGCTAACAATGCAGATGCTTACTTTGTTTCAAGGTAAGTAATTCTCCAAATCTTGCAATTTATTTAATGTTTTGATTATTGGGCGTTAAATTGGTGGTTTGCGTACCCGCATGAACACCTCACATGCTAGTGACTAAGTTAAAATGGATCCAAACTGTTTGCCAAAATATTTTTTTTGAAAAGAAAATGTACCGAAAGGGCGTTAGACTAGATCTAGCAAAATCAAATCCCCGAGCTTAGAATCTCTGGTTCGTAGGAATAAAACATATCTTCCTATGTTTTATTTAGGTTTCTAATCGACCTACCACAAATAGATTAGTGGCGACTCCAAGCATGAAAATATTTGCACGTTAAGAATTTAAATCCTAAGTTGCGAATTGGTAGGGCTTGGGAGGGCTCGAGTTAAGTTTAGCCTTAATAATCCATTAGCCTGAGAGAAAATTTTAAGTCGCGACAGCTTGGCGACTCCACTGGGGACTTGAGTTAAAACTCTTAGTGGACTTAGGCTAGTTTTTCTTTTCAAAAAATATTTTTTGCTTGGCAGCGATGATCCCAGGTACGTCCTTAACATTTTAGGTGTTAAATGTTTTTGCAGAATGAGAGGTATAAGGGGAGGCGTGATTGTTACCCTTTGTTTTGCAGGGAGGTGTTTGAATGTATGATTTATTTTAAGCACGAAGCATTATATGATATAATATGCTGTGCATGCCTTGCATTTACACTACACCGCACACACTACCCGCTGCCGGACCTAGACGGCACAGGTTTAGGATGATACTGAGACAGTGGACACCCCGACCACACCCATGTGGTACGGGTTGCCCTCCTTGGTCCCGAAAGTTCTTTCATGGTGTCATTGAGTTCCCACTATGGTTGTACCCTTTGCAACCCAGGTCAGCTCCTTGACTAAGCCGGAGTCAGGGGAATCCCAACCTAACCACTACCATGACTGGTTTAGCACGGTAATCCTCGCGTCTCCACTTTACAAGCCAGAGTCTAGATAGAAATCGAACCTCAAATTTCATGCGTATGTCTATGTGATTGCCATGATCCTACCTGGTGAAGTAAGTTTTCTGAACCCTTATCTCGCAATTTATTTATGTTTCGCATTTTCTTTGGTCGGTCCATGACATTAAGTTGGTCGTGAGTCTTGGTCTATATACTATGGGAGGGGCAAACATCCGGATTCTTGATGCTCCTAAGGACGAGCTCCGTGCTTGGTGGAATCTACTCAGCATAACCAACCGTAAGCTAGTTGAGGGCCACATTGGGAGGCTTCACCCTTACTGGAAGTCAAAGTCCGTACCGGCCTCGTTCGAGCATTAGCACACTTCTGGTGTCCCGAGACATCTACCTTTATATTCGGTAAGCATGAGCTCACCCAGACTTTAGAAGAATATAGAGTGATCATTGGAAAACCTTTAGAGTCGGAATTAGTCACACCACCTTTGGAAATCGATTCCACCTTAATGTTCTCTGAATTTTTTAATGTCGGAAAAGATGAATTGAGAAAAGTTTTGAAAGCAAATCGCGGGACATGTCCTTTTTCATTCATGAGTCAATGTTTTGATAAAACCACATCTTTTCAAAAAGGCAGAATCTTTTTGCTAGCATTTTTCGGGTTCGTGATTTTTCCTCATTGTAAGAATGCATGTAATCCGTCAATTGCATGGTTGGTCCAACAAGTTTGTCTTGAAAAGAATTTTATTAACGCCATTTTAGCCGAGACTTTTATTTCCCTCACTAAATTTAAGCAACATGTTGACAAAACATTTCATGCCCCTCTTGAACTTTTGCAAATTTGGTTTCTATATCACATAAAAAGATGTGGCGATCTACTCACGATATCCGAGCTTAGTGATTCTAGCCATCTCGTCTTAAAATATAAAGAAAAACAAGGGGACGCACCTGATTATTGTACTTCGAATGGATCATTTTCATGAAAAACGCTAGACCCCAAGGTTTCCAATGGCATGCTAACTGGTTTAAAGTCGAGGAAGCTCGGCTTACATGTAATGGTATTAGGCCGGTTCCGCTTTTGGGTTTCAATGGTGCAATTGAATACTACCTTGCCAGAGTGTCTCGTCAGTACCAGATTCTCTAAGGGCTCCCTCCAGCGTTACAACAGAAACTTTTCCATGTCAACTTCACCGATGATGATAAAGACCACGAAAGGACCGTAGCTCAGCTCAAAAAGATGTGGAAGAAGTGTCATCTTTTAAAGATAGCTCAGCCCAAAGAAGAACTCAAGAGAGAGCAGAAGTCTTATTTCGCGACAACCAAGTATATTCGATAACACAAAGTCCCGCAGGAGTTACTCCCGAAGATACCCAAGGTGCCTCTCAAGACCGCCACTCGCTCAGAGAACAACCGTCCCAAAAGAAAGGCCGAAAAAGCTCAAGAAAAAGCATCCAAAATAGCTCGACCTTATAAGCAGTTGAAGAAGGAAGTTGCCTCCCATATGTCTATGGATCAACCTAAATAGAAAAGCTTGAATTTATTTCAGTTTTAGTCTTTAAACTTGTCTAGGAATTGAGTCATTTGTTTTTGGATTTTGTTTAAGTGATTTCAAGTTATAGTCATTGTAAAATTTTTCGTCATTTCAATAAAGAGGTCTTTTCCTAATCAAAGCGATTAGACTAATGTCATGGATCGGCACGTAATTCTTCTTGACACTTATGTATGCCTGTTTTATCCGTGAAATTAGGTAATTGCGGACCGATCACGATCGCCTATTCGCACTCGGTCGAGAACTAGAATGGCTGATTAAACTAACTTACAAGATCGTTTCGATGGCATAGAGGACCAGATGAAGCAACTCCTCACCGCAATGCAACAGATGTTCGCTGAGATCAAAGCCCTTCGGCTGACTCCCATTCCTACATCCCCTAAGGCATCAGCCCCAAAGCATAAAGGTGGAAAAGCTGCCGATAGTGAGGAGGATAACGATCTTCCCGATTTAGTAGATGACCCCGTCCATATTATCGTCAACAAAGACAAACCTGATGAACGGGTCAACAAACTTGAAGAGAGAGTGAAGCAACTGGAAGGTTCACAAGATTCACCTTCGATCGATCTGTCTCTGTATTCACAGATCAAAATCCCAAAGAAGTTAAAGATGCTAGATTTTGACAAGTATAATGGCACCTCCTGCCCAAAAGCCCACCTGCAGCTATACCACGTACAGATGACCTCGTATGTTGATAATGAACTCTTGATGATCCATACATTTCAAGCAAGTTTGATGGGTCCTGCTTTGAACTGATATCTCATGAAGAAGATAAATGGCCTCAAAATCTGGAAGGAAGCTAGTGAAGCATTACTAAAGCAATACAGGTTCATAACGGACATCATTCCCACCAGTGAAGACCTCGAGCGTGCTCAAATGAAGAGGACTGAATCCTTCAAAGATTATGCTATCAGATGGAGAATTATAGCTGCTCAGGTTGTCCCGGAACCCATAGATAGTGAATTGAAGAGGATGTTCATTAAAACTCTTCCGTTCGAGTACCATAATCGGATGGTGGTCATTCCGGCTGACAACTTCAATCAACTCATCCCTATAGATGAACAGATTGAGATAGGGCTAAAAGATGGATGGTTTATGGAGCCATCTTCTTCTACCAAAAGATTTAGCACAAGAAAGGAGAAAGAACCGGCACCTGAAGCGAATGTGACTTATACCCAACTGGGCCGTCGGAATGCTAATCCTGTCGTAGCAATCCAAGTAGCAGAAGCTCAACAACAAAGCACGGATCATCAACCCTTTCAGAAGAAGAACAATAAAAGGCAATTCACCCCCCTCCCCGGGTCATTGTCTCAAGTGCTGGAGGTCCTTCGGAAGAAGGGTTTGTTTACCACTGAGCCAAAGTGGCCCAACCCCGAACAGTTCTATAACTACGATCCATCCAAGAAATGTGATTATCATATGGGCGAGGTGGGGCACTCAACCAACGATTGTTTTACCCTCAAGCACCGAATCCAAAACCTCCTGGACACAAAGGCATTTTCCTTTCAACCCGCTAAGCCGAATGTTCAGAGCAACCCGCTCCCTGATCACGCGGGCAATGTGAACGCCATATTTGGCTTCGATGCTGGTCGAATCAAGAATGTCAAAGTGTATACCACTGACGTCTACGGCGAGTTAGCGAAAGCCGATTATTATTCGAGTAACGAGGTCCTTCCTCTGGCTATCATGAGAGAAAGAATCTCAAGAATGGTAGAAGCTGGGATGATCGTTTATGCTGACTACACTAGCATCGTTTCTACTATCTCCGAAGTGGTTATTAATTGGGAAGATGAGTTTGGTATATTGAACACCGGAAAGGACAAATTTGACCCTTTGCTTGAAGACATGCCTCCGCTTGAAGACGCGTCTGATGATGAAGAGATCGTAGGGAACATGCTTAAAGCTGATGAAGAAAAAGAGGTGATCGACACATTGGGGCAACCGAGCAGCAAGTTCGATTATTATGTAAAGTACTCAGCGCCCCCGAGCTTCTATGTTAACCCCTATGACATTGTCCCTAATGGATGGGGAGGTATGGATGATCCAATACCTTTAATGACAGAAGATTCTGATGATGCAATGGATGGAATCACTGCCTTGTTCGATGATTTCTTCATTGGAGCTATCGGAGAAAGACCGTTGGAGGTAATGGACACTGGCCCACAAGAGTAACACCTTTACTTTTTTGCACACTCCCCTGCGTGGAAATTTTTACTGCTTTTTAGGACTTGCCCCGTCTCGGGAGCTGCTTTTTAGGATTTTTTTCATTTCTAGAGCTCATCGTTGCAATTTCCATTCAATAAATGTAATTCATTTGGTGATAATCAATGAAATTACAAATTATTTTCATTTTTTGAGGGCATGTTGAGGTACATCAAACCAGCCCGGTGATGATATCCAACCGATAAAAGAAAATATAGTCCAAGGAGAATTCTGAGGCCTGGGCTTCTTCATGCTTCCTCGTGTTAAAATTTTTTTGAAAAGAATTTCAAAATAAAAAAAACAAAAAATTTAACAAAAAATAAAAAATGCAATGTTTAGCCTTGTTTGTCCTTCTGAATCCCTTACTTTATGTTTCAGGGGTAATCTTGTGACACGTGAAGGTATGGGAATGGTCTAATATGATGAATTATATGCAACCGAGCTTGATCCCAATGATGCCGGCGAGCTCGACGATTCCTCAGATATTCAGCGCGATCTAGAGTGGCATGAAAAGCCTAAAGTCCTCACATCAGACCAGACTATCATCGTTAACCTGAGTGATTCTAGAGAAACCAAAGAGGTAATGATAGGAGCAACCCTTCCCGAAGATGAAGCCAAACGCCTAGTCCAATTGCTGAAGGATTGCCAGGATATCTTGCCTGGTCGTACGCCGATATGCCGGGTTTAGACCCTTCTATTGTGGAGCATGGCCTGCCTACTAATCCTAGCATGCCGCCCAACAAACAAAGGCTACGGAGAACCAAGCCTGAGCTTTCGAAAAAAATAGAAGAGGAGGTCATGAAGCTCTTGAAAGTGGGATTCATCGAAATCGCCCAATACCCTAGCTGGGTGGCCAACATCATTCCAGCCATGAAGAAGGACGGCCGAGTTCAAGTTTACATAGATTATCATGACCTGAACAAGGCTAGCCCTAAAGATGACTTCCCATTACCGCATATAGATATTCTGGTAGACAGTACTGCTGGATTCGAGCTATTTTCCTTCATGGATGGTTTCTCAGGCTATAATCAGATAAAAATGAAGGACGGCGACAAGGAGAAAACAACGTTCATCACTCATTGGGGCACATTCCACTATAAGGTCATGCCCTTCGATCTTAAAAATGCCGGGGCAACATATCAACGGGCAATGGTGACTCTTTTCCATGATGTGATGCATAAAGAGATCGAGATCTATGTCGATGACGTGATTGCCAAGTCTCGACCCGGAGAGAGTCATGTTAATACTCTGAAGAAGTTGTTCGACCGACTCCGTGAGTTTAAACTCCGTCTCAACCCAACGAAGTGCATATTCGGAGCAACGTCGGGCAAATTACTTGGGTTCATAGTAAGCAGTAAGGGCATTGAAGTTGATCCCTCCAAAGTAAAGGCCATATGTGAGCTGCAACCCCCATCGACCGCGAAAGAAGTGCGGAGCCTCCTGGATAGATTGAACTACACAGCCCGTTTTATTTCCCAGCTCTCTGAAACTATTAAACCATTCTTCAAACTTCTAAGGAAGAATGCTCAAATGGAGTGGGACGATAATTGCCAAGAAGCGTTTAATGAACTAAAGCAGTACTTAATAAAACCATCAGTGCTAGTCCTGCCAATACTAGGCCAGCCTTTGATCCTTTACCTCACGATTCATAGCGAGTCTCTCGGTGCAATGCTAGCCTAGAAAAATCCTGAAGATGAAAAAGAGCAAGCCATTTATTACTTAAGTAAGAAATTTACCATTTCGGAGTTGAATTATCCTGAAGCCGAGAAGACTTGCGCTGCACTAGTATGAGTGCTCCATAGGCTGCGGCAATATACATTGCATCACCAGACTTTGCTTGTGACTGAGAATGACCCTATCAAGTATTTATTTGATCAACCAGCTTTGGTAGGAAAGCTAGCCAAATGGCAGATTTTAATTTCGAAATTTGATGTCCAGATGATGCCACAGAAGTCAGTTAAAAGCCGAGTAATTGCTAATGTGTTAGCCGAAAATCCTGGAATCTCGGATGATGATAGATATTCTCCAGAAGATCGCATTTTGGTAATAAAGGAAGACACATGGACCATGTTTTTCGATGAAGCTGTAAACTTGGCTGGTTCCGACACCGGGACAGTTTTAATATCCCCAAATGAGCAACATTATCCAGTAGCAATAAAGTTGGTGTTTCCGTGTACCAACAACATAGCTGAGTACGAAGCTTGCATCCTTGGACTCCAAGCCACAGTGGAAATGAGGATAACCAAGTTGAAAGTGTTGGTGATTCCGCTTCGATTATTCTCCAAACTGTAGGAGAGTGGAAGACGAGAGACACCAAACTAGTGCCGTACCATCAATACCTCGAAGAAATCATAGATGAATTCAAAGATATCTCCTTTGAGTACTTATCGAGATCCCATAATCAGTTTGCTGATGTGCTAGCTACGTTATCATCCATGTTGCAAGTGACTGGTGGAATAGAGGTAGAACCCTTGAAGATCGAAGTTCTAATAAAATCGGCTTACTATATGGTTGTGACCGGAGAACCTGACAAAAAGTCACGGTATTACGATATCATGGGTTACATCCAAAGACAAGAATTTTCTGAGGGAAGCACTCCGGCCAATAGGAAATACATAATGAAAATGGCTTCAAAATTTTTTATCAGTGGTGAAAAGCTATACAAAATATCCTATAATTCGATCATATTAAGGTGTGTAGAAGCAGCTGAAACTACTAGAATCATGCAAGAAGTACACGAGGGGATATGTGGTCCACACATGAATGGTCACATGTTAGCTAAGAAGATCATGAGGTTGGGTTATTATTGGCTCAGTCATGAAAGTGACTGCATCCAACATGTTCGAAGATGCTATCGCTGTCAAGTTTACAGGGATAAGATAAATGTTCCCCCGACGGAATTACATCAGGTGTTCGAACCATGGCCTTTTTCAATGTAGGTCATCGATATGATTGACCCAATTAATCCAAAGGCGTCGAATGGACATCGATTTATCTTAGTCACGATTGATTATTTTTCCAAGTGGATTGAAGCGGCATCTTATGCAAATGTCACTGCAAGGAATGTTGTAAGATTCATCAGGCAAGACATAGTCGCCCGTTATGGTGTTCCCGAGGCTATTGTCACTGATAATGAGACGAATTTAAACAACAAGTTCATGGATCAGTTATTCAATGAGTTCAAGATCCAGCATATGAATTTATCTCCCTATCGTCCACATATGAATAGAGCAGTTGAAGCTGCCAACAAGAACATCAAGAAGATTCTAGCCAAAACGGCTGAAAACTATCGTGACTGGCATGAAAGATTGCCATTTGCACTAATGGCGTATCGGACTTCGATCCGAACCTCTGTTGGGGCAACCCATTTTTTCTTGGTGTATGGCATGGAAACACTCATATCCATTGAAGTAGAGATCCCTTCCCTACGAGTCTTATCTCAGGTAGAGTTGTCTGAAGCGGAATGGATGCGACAAAGGCAAGAGCAGTTGGACCTAATTGATGAAAAGCGATTGAAAGCCATTTGCTACAGTCAAACCTATCAGCAGAGGATAGCTAGATCCTTCAATCAAAAAGTGTGCCCAAGACACTTTGAAGTAAATGATCTAGTCCTAAGGAAAGTACTGACAGTCTTTCCTATTCCTGAGGGTAAATTTGCCCCAAACTACATCGGTCCATATGTGGTTAAAAAGGTGCTTCCCGGAGGTACCATGATTCTTGCGGAAATGAATAGTCGTGAGTTCTCCACTCTTGTTAATTCTGATGCTGTGAAGATATATTATCCCTGATAAAATT
Organism: Syzygium aqueum; assembly: GCA_031216185.1. NCBI lineage: Eukaryota > Viridiplantae > Streptophyta > Magnoliopsida > Myrtales > Myrtaceae > Syzygium > Syzygium aqueum. The sequence goes on along the minus strand of CM062235.1, from coordinate 3,446,320 downwards.
TAACATTTTTCAGCAAAAGTTATCAAGTGTTTGGTTTTATACTTTGAATTGCAAACATTTAACTGATGAATAAATGGTTTAAATCAATTTCAAGTGAAGATGTTTGCATTGGCTTTAAATTCTGCATGGTTATTTTGTCGATCTGTATCATCGCCTTCAAAGGGGAAATCTATTTGGACAATCTGATAACTCATGTGGAATGAGTTGAATATGTTGAATGAGGTACATCAAGATGATGGAAGGCAAGCCCTATCTTATACACAGTCCCATGTACTAATCCTCAGTGAGTTGAGTTGAAAAAATTCCATGTCTGCAAGGTAAAGAGTTATCCCGCAAAAGGTACGGTGACAGAGATGACAAGAGTCATTTCATTTCTCTACTTTAAACAATACAGGTTATCCATTGTTTCGCCACTTTGAGCCTAAACACTTGGAGAAATCTTTTCAAATTACCCCTGTCAAGAACCACCCCACATCGGGGCAAACTGGAGGTAAGTCAGCATTATAAGGTGAAAAATGAGTAGAAATTTTCTTGCTCTCACTTGCATCAATATTCGAGTGTTGCTCTTTCAGATGAATTCACTCAAAGTTCAAGTGCCTTAGGATGACGAAGAGCTTTTCTTTCTCTATCTTATTCACGCTTTACCCTTTGATAAGCCCAATTGAGCCTGCAAATTCGTTTCCTAAATCCAGTTGGTGATCATCCCCCATACTAGGATAAGGCAAAAGTCATCATTGTCTAAGCAGCATATCCGGAGTGTCGATAGAAGACAAAAATCCTAGAGAGTTCAAATGGCGAGTCATTCAATCAGATGTAGTTGGCCAGTGTTTACATTGTAAGCAACATATGTCAAAAAAAAAAGAAAAAAGCAAAAAAAAAAGCGGAGATCTTTTTAAAAAAAATGTGTCAAGATATGGCATGTCAAAATCCCCAGTGGAGCAGTAGTCCTACAAGTCTCAAAGGAATCAAGTGACGAACTCTCGAAGCCAATGGAACATCTACCGAGGAGACAATCCATGGCGGAAAAGAAGACCGGTGATAATGCCAAGATGATCACCAACTTATTCACCCTAATTATACACATTTTGAGCCTAATGATCCATTCATTTCTCAACCTATTAGCCTAGCCTACGTTACGTCCTTTACAAAGTCTCTTCAAATTAGGGCACTTGAACTAACGTAGGGTTTCAGATGTTTATAAGCTTAGCTCGAAGAAGTGCAAGCAAGTCTATTTCTATCTCATTTTGCAGGGTTCTTGACTTGTAAACCCGAAGATGATTGCGGAATATTTTTTTTCAATAGTCTCGACTCGAAGAGTCCCTTTTGCTAAGCCATTGACCAAGCCCACGTTATGGTCCCAGCAAAGACCTCTCAGATTGGAAAGGTCGTACCGCTTGCGAGAATACTCGGACCCTTATCGACATGATGATAGTAAGATAGAGCGATTCTCATAAATTAGCCTTTTTTAGTGAGAATGAGTGAAAGCCCTTTCGGACCGGAAGTCCCTCATTTGACATTTTCAAGACACCCACTTGTGAGTTCGGATTGTCTTATCATGATTTTCCTTAGTGAAATTTAGTAATACGGATTTGACAAAATTGTCATGCATGAAAACCAGTTGAAATCATAGTGCATGAGTATATGTGTTCTTGATATTGCACGAATGCATATTACATGTTGCCTAAAACCGTGTCTAGCAGGAGACACGCCCTTAAGAGTCGGAGATATCACCAGGTAAGTATATCTCTATCCCTTTGATGTCTATGACTATCCATGTATCCCTAACCTATTCGAGCAATCGTCAGGCCCCATATTTGATCATTTTGTTGTGATCTCTAGACGCCTTTGACGATATCTAGGCATCTATTGATCAAGTCTTTTCAAGTACCTCTGATGATATCCAGGTATTTTGTCAAGCAACTCCTGAACATTCGGGCTAGCCCCCTCTGTTCGCCAAATCATTAAGTACTTGCGACGATATCCAGGTATTTATCAATCAAGTCCTTTCAAATATCTCAGATGATAACTAGATATTTTGTTAGGCACACTTTTCACACAATCTCAGGAAGATTCCCCCGTGTCGCAGCTACGACGATAACTAGATGCAGCGGTCAAATTTTTACGAGTACCTATGAGGAAGGTATAGGCATTTTGTAAAGATCGGAATATTCTCCTAATCTCGGAAAGTTCCCCCGCATTGTACCTATGACGATAACTAGGTGCAGCGGCCAAATCTTTATGAGTACCTATGAGGAAGGTATAGGTATCTCATAAAGGTCGGAACATCTTTCCAATTTTTCTAGAGTTCCCCCGTATCGTGCCTATGATGATAACTAGGTGTAGCGGTCAAATCTTTACGAGTACCTATGAGGAAGGTATGGGTATATTGTAAAGGTCGAAACATTTATACGAATTTGACAAACTCCCCCGTTAAATACCTATGACGATATCTAGGTGTGACGGCTAAACTTTAACAAATACTTTAGACGATAACTGAGTATTTCGTTACAGTCGGAATGAACTCTATTTCGCTGAATTTTGCTCTTAGGCACCTTAGACGATAACTGAATGCCTCGAGCTTTCTTCGTGTGTCTTGACTGAATTGCAGGTCACCGAAGCCCTCAATAGTTTATCAGGCAATACTTTTGGGACCGAGCCCAAACATTTGCCGAACAACCTACAGAATCAGAGTCATGCCTCGAATTACGAAACCACTCTTGTCAGGTAAGTAAACTCCAAGTATGTTTTATTCATGTCAGCATGCATCATGACATAATGCATTTCAAAAATGGGATTCATAATCCCGACAAAAATATCATTCATTGCATCTGCATAGTCAAAATTTAGGTATCATTTAGTCTTTGAATGCAACCTCTGCGAACTCACCTTCAAAGAGGGGCAGCTGTTAACACCTAAATTTTGGTAACCATTTAGTTGTAATTTGCATAGAAAATTAGGGATTAAATTTTAACCCCTAAACAAAAATAGTAATCGCACACCATATAGTCTAAGATCATATAGCATAATGGCATTCTATATCGAGTCGGTGGTGGCAAGTAAACTGCAAATCGAGCTCAGGCATCGAACGAAAATTGGCTCAAGGGATTGGGGGGCCAAAATTACAAGTCAAACGGGCTTGATTGTTTTAATTTGAGCTTAAAATTAGCCCATTATGCTTAATTAAATAAAAGCTCACATTAATTCAACCCATTTGAAATTAAATGACAATTAAATCCTAAGCCCAAGCCTAAGCCCATTAGGACTAGAAAGCCTGGCTAATTGACCTAGGTTTACATTATAAATATGTCATTACGTGTCATAATCAAGGGGGAGCTCAGAAATTCAGATCTGATTTTTTAGAGAGAAATTTTTCTAGAGAAAACAAGTGAGTGGGAGAGAGAGAAAGAAAGAGACCGGAGCTCCGCCGCGCACCCTCGCCACCGCATGCCTTCCCCTCGCCACCGCAGCTCCCCCACACATCATGCTGCCGCGGCTCACCCATCGCCGACGACCGCCGTTGTTCACAGCTGCCCGTCGCGCCATTCCTACCGTGTGCCTCAGCTTTTGCACGCCCGTCCATCACCGCCACAGCCACGCCGGAGAGCTGCCCTACACCACTGCTTGCCGGCCGGAGGCGCCCACTTGCCGCCGCATGCTGCTGCCCGGGGTGCCGTGCTGCTGTTCCGTCTGCCACAACCGCGCCGGAGAACCTCTGGCACCGCGACGCGTCGTAAGCCGTCGCCGCTCTCGACGCCTGCACCACCGCCGCCCCGACGCACCGCCACGTCACCGCCGCCATGATCCGCAAACCCGATCCCGAGTCGAATCCAAATTTGGAAATATTTTGAAATTAGGTAAGGATTATCCGATATCTTCAGAATATTTGGTTTCCTAATTTTCGAATGTTAGAATATTCCGTGAATATTTAGTGGATGGTTAGAGATCTTAGGATAATTTTCTGATATCCGCAATATTTGAAAACACTCGAAATTAGGAATTTTCCCTAATTTGGCAACATATCTGGACGACTATCTGGCCTTATTCCTAAGGTACGATACGCGGCGATACGGAAAAATCGTTATCTTATCAATAATCACTTGGATACGATAATGGATTTTATTCGCTTTCCAAATTTGAACAATCAACTTTCCGTCAATATCTACAACCCTATAGATATGACCGATAGTTTGATTTCTTTGCCTAATTTGAGTTTGATAAAAAGAATCTTGCGGATTGCGTGGTTTGCTTGAATGTGGTTGTTATCTTTGCTTAACATTTTTCCTTTTTAAATAAAGAAAACCAAATAAAAACTCTGTTAGTTAGATTTTAAACTAGAAGTTTTGCATGTTTAGGGAACCATAAATATATCTAGAAGATAGGATAATTATTTAATTTAAATTAGGATTTGAGATAATTTATTTCCTAGTTTAAATTAGGTGTTATTCTAATCCTAATAGATTATTTAGGTTATTTTTAAATTCCGAATTTCCATGAAAATCTCAAAAAGAATGAGTTGCTTTAGGATAGATTAGGATAGATTGCATTCTTAATTTGAATAATTTTTTATTTCAAATTTTAATAAAAATACCAAAAAGAAGTCACTTTAGGATAGATTAAATTATCATAGATTGCATGTTAATTTAGGCATATTTTAATTCCGAATTTCATTGGAAAAATAAAAAAAAAAATCATTTGCCCGTCATTAGAAATAGGTCATGTCGTCGCATGACATATAGTTTGCATGTTAGGTTGCATTAATCGCATATCAATTTTTGCACGTCATTACATATAGGTTAGCTTTCATTTAAATAAGTGAAAACCCAAAAAAAATATCAAGTGAATTACTTGTTAATTAGAAATCATATTAAGATTGTTGATGTGATTTTCTAGCTAACAATGCAAATGTTTACGTTGCTTCGAGGTAAGTAATTCTCCCAATCTTGTAATTTATTTAATGTTTTGATTATTGGGTGTTAAATTGGTGGTTTGCGTACCCGCATGAACACCTCACATGCTAGTGACTAAGTTAAAATGGATCCAAACTGTCTGCCAAAATATTTTTTTAAAAGAAAAGGTACCGAAAGGGCGTTAGACTAGATCTAGCGTAATCAAGTCCCCGAGTTTAGAATCTCTGGTTCGTAGGAATAGAACATATCTCCCTATATTTTATTTAGGTTTCTAATCGACCTACCACAAATAGATTAGTGGCGACTCTAAACATGAAAACATTTGCACGTTAAGAATTTAAATCCTAAGTTACGAATTGATAGGGCTTGGGAGGGCCCGAGTTAAGCTTAACCTTAATAATCCATTAGCCTAAAAGAAAATTTTAGGTCACAACACATGGACTTAACACTGAATCAAACGGAATGGCCAAAACATCATCGGAAGGTCGTTGGAGATCAATCCAAACCGACGGCCTTGAGAACATTAACTCATGACTTGTGCCCACCAACTACTCGGCAAAATGCCACAGTGTAAAAATGATCCGAATGGTGCCGTTTTGGGGCTGTGCCCGTCGGGGCGTTGGCCGGCGCCGGTGCCAACTGGTTTGACTCAATCGGATCGGTTTGAACTGGTCAACCCAGTTCAATCCCCTCGGCGGGAAAATTTAAAAAAATATCCAAAAAGTAATAAAAAAATAAAAAATAAATCAGAAAATTATAAAAAAAAAATCTATCTTTCAATTTTAGATGAAATGTATAGGTCCATGGTGGGTTTTCAATGTAATTCAAGTGGTCATTGTCTTTCAAATTGAAGAATCACCTTGTAAGCACTCAAAATGTGAAAAATACAACTTAGTGAGTCAAATGCTCATTTTTATGTATTCAAAGTTGTAAACCATAAGTTAGGTTTCTATGGTCTAAATGGAGCATGAAAAAAGGGGGCATTTACATCGAATATTGATTTCATTCACATTTACAATTGTATGCTCTTTTAAAGAATGAATCGACTTAAAGTGACATTTGTATCACCTTCTAAGTGTGCAAATATACTTTACCTCCATTTTACCTTAAAAGGACATATGATTGAAATGAAGGCATTAAAAATTGATTGATAATCCATAGTGAATAATAATAAATCTTTTTTGCACGCTTTAGATCAAAATGAGGAAATTAGATATTGTAACGCCCCTATCTCGAGGTTATTCATGCAACGTCCCATTCGTTATTATCTTTGACTAAGCACAAGCGGAAGCAATTAATTTGGAACAATCACAATCTGAACAAATAACGGGGTTATGACAAGCATCATAAGCAAACCTTGTATAAATATGTAACATCCTTATCTTACTCTCGGAAACCAGGCAAGACATATTATTGCTATTTTACTTAAACATATTTTACAAGCCCTTTTTTCCTCGGGCCGCTCCGACGTACAAATCATATCACAAGCGAAGACCGAGGTTAATTTTAGCTCATCTATGTCATCCTCCATCTTATGAACCTGAAAAGGAAAAATAATAGGGAATGAGTCGGAGAGACTCAATGAGTAAATTCACTAATACTCGTGAAGGATGATGCCTCGCCGTTGTACTAACACATACAAATATTTTTCCAGCCTTATGTCGATGGCAAATCAATAACAAAGACTTTGTCCTTGCCCTTGCTATGTATACTTGAAAGCTCACCTTTATCCAGTCACATAAAAATGTACAAGAAAATTTATACATGAAGCATCCTCCAGAATCCTGTGGCTTATCAACAAACACACATACCGACATACATATAAGATTCATTTATCATCATCCTGGCTCAATCAGAGCATCTAGCTTCATGCTAGGCATTCTAGCTCAACCAAGGCATCCCAGGACTAGCTCACCCGAGGCATACGGGCTCAACTAGGGCATCCCGGCACTAGTATACCGAGGCATTCAGGCTCAACCCAGGCATCTTAGCTCAACTAGGGTATCTCGGTGTTAGTTTATCGAGGCATTGCCGCCAGTTTACTGAGGCATCGCCACCAATGCTATGTGATGACGGTCTTCTTCTTTCATTTAGTGATCACATATCATGGGTTACACAAGCCAGTTTATTATCGTGATTTCATTAGTCCATGCAATCAAGCCTAAAGGCGTGCCGTGCTTGTGTAATCATGATCTCTAGAACATTCGCCTAACATGCGGGTTGCGATCGAGGGCACGTGGTTCGGTTTGCCATGCCGAGCGTCGGCTCGGAGTCGAATTTGGCCTAGATCTACACGTCCTAATGTAAACCCGCACCAAGCCGAACTCGTCTCACGACGCCACAACATGAGTACGAAACCATATGACACCCCGTTTCGTGACTCGTATGTACCTTGACTTACGATTATGAAGCAAAACAAGAAGCACTCATGCAAACATCAGCATCACAGACACGATCACTACTCGAGCCAAACTCGTAACACCACGTCCTATCCTCTTACAAATCAATAAGCACGGATGAGAACATTAAGCATAGTAACAAGCGATGCATGCAACATCGAGACAAACAACAACACGCAAATCTCAACAAAGGTTCGGGTGGGAACTCAAGCCAACAACACATCATAACTTCCTATCCCGAGATTAGGGAATCCACTTACATGCCATGTTTCAACCACATAACACACCGCCCTATCCAAGTGTTAGGGAATTCATTCAACTATACTCACAAGAAAACTTCTACGGAGGTCGGCGGCGGCAAATGGCGAGAGAGAGAGAGAGAGAGAGAGAGAGAGATGATTGGCATAATGGTGAGGGAGAGAGAGACGTGAGAGTGAGAGATGAGAGCAAGAAGAGGTGATGTGTGTAAACTAGGGGGAACCAAGCCTATTTATAAGCAAACCAACTTGTTCCTCAAGTTTAATTATGAAAAAAAGACAAATGACATAATGAAATAGCCCCTAAAGTCAAGTGTCATCATGACTATGATCTAGAGAATCTTGATCATTAATGACATTAATGGAGGAGAGCCAAATGACATTAATAAAATAGCCCTAAAGTCAAGTGCCATCATGACTATGATCTAGAAAATCTTGATAATTAATGACATTAATAGAAGAGAGCCCAATGACATTAATGAAATAACTCTAAAGTCAAGTGCCATCATGACTATGATCTAGAAAATCTTGATAATTAATGACATTAATGAAACAATATGCAAATCTTAACAATTAATAGCTCTCTCTCTCTCTCTGTTTCCCTCCTTCTCTTTAGGCTCCCTCTCGGTTTTCCCCTTCGTGTGACCTCCAATCAAAGCTTAGCATAGCTCATTTGAAAGCTCAGAATGAGCACATTAAATCACCAGAAGACATCAAGTCGAGATTCCAACGTTCTCATATAGAAAATGATGACCATTTGAAATCTAACAAAACTGGCAGTTTTTTCACTATTCTAGAAATCTGGTTTAAAAGCATATGAAATGAACTCTGAAAATTCCCAAATTTGAATATGTCATAAAAAAGACCTGAACAAACATTTTCCATGCAGAACATGAAATTCAAATTGTCACGCCCCGACCTCCTCGGCACGCAACAACCCATTCGGTGGTCGATCATAGTAGTGCGACGTCCCAGGACGCGTCGCCATCGACCCGTTTCCCAAGGCAGGACATAAGGCACATGCAGAAGCAAACCTTTAAAACACCCGTACAGAATAAATACGAGACCCAGGGAAAGCACATAAGAAAAACTGAGGCAACGTACACATCCATAACCAAAAAAAACTGTCAGAACATCCTTACATCATTCCAAATAAAACAACAATAGAAATAGAGTGCAAAAGACGAGTACTGTCATATGGATCAGGAGAACTAAGGACTAAGAGAGTCACAGCCAAAAGGTAGAGGGTCTAAAAGTCCAAACTGCGTCTACCCTCACAAAAAGACCCAAACCTAGCCTAGGGAGCCAAATCTGGATCCGAGCCATCGGACTCCGACGAACTTTCGGGTATCTCTGAATCCTCGCTGGAAATCTCTTCCTCGGACTCTTCGGTATCCATCGGCTTAGCTTCGTCGACCTCCATTGGCTCCACCACTGGGTCCTCTACTACTGGCTCGTGATCTTGACCTCCTAACTCTTCATCTTCGGTAGGCTCGTACCAAGCGAAAGGACCTATGGTCTCCTCCTCATCCATCTCGAAATCCACGATCTCACCATTCGGACACTGCGGGTTAAGCTGGCCCTCCATGGTGAACGGAACATCCATCGTACGAAGGGGCCCAAACTCGTCTCCAAAACGGTCCCGGAAGCACCAGGCTACATACTCATGAACTTCAGGATGTGTCGTACCCACGTCTACACTAATCGCAGAGTAATGCCTCAAGTACACCTCTCCATTCCCCACCGGATGTGTGGTCATAATGTGCTCATAATCTAGGGGAATCCCAAAATGTACCGGGACAGGTGGCTCCGTCATGGACGCGGGTCTGAAAGGTTGGGTTATAAAACCGTGAGACACATCTCAGTGAGTGCAAAACTCCTAAACCTAAATTAGGCTAACATGCATCTCCTGACGGGAAAAATAAACCATACATATATATATAATGGTGACTTAGGCCCGTAGGCCCAAATCGGCATTTCAATGACCCTGCAGGTTAGATAATCCTATAATTTCACATTACACGAGCGGCACCCTCAATCATGCGTATGTCACACGTATGCTCAAAATCTTTAGTGACAGTTCCAAGTATAGATCACCGAGTCGCGCAGTTCCGCACACAAACTCATGCATTCATATGCATGCAAATGCCACTAACTTGCCATGCTTACAATTCAACACTTATGGCGTTTCGGCACAAAATTCCATTCGTGTTCCGATTATAGAATAGAATCTACTTAGACACGTCCCATACCATGCCCAGCGGATTCCATTACATAATCAGGCACTATGCATCACACGTTAACCGTTTATTTTGTTCACTCGACCCGAAGACCCGACCCGAAGGCCCGATCCGAAGACCACGATCCGAAGACCACGACCCGAAGACCCGACCCGAAGGCCACGATCCAAAGACTAATCACAACACTTCGTGGCCAGCGTAAAGATGCCCCAGGCCCAGTGTCTCTAGCCCGCGTAAACGCGTCAGGCGCAACACCGATCTCCTTACGAACCAGAGCCTAGAAAGTATCAGGATGGTCGTCTTCCTGACGCACCGGGCATCGTCCTGCTCCAAAGTGCATGAGGACGGCACGACCCGAAGGCCACGACCCGAAGGCCTTAGGTGATCACACGGCACACTGCCAGTTATTATCTGAACCCCACGTAAACGCGACAGGGCATAATTAGGTGATCACATGTCCATGGCACATGCGCATTCTCGCATAATTTCCACAAGCCTCATGCTCGGCATGCATAATGCGTAGCCATGCAATTCGCACACGAATGTTAGTGCAATGTACCACAGCATAATGTCCCACACAATTCGATGCCACAATTTCATGTTCATAGGCTCAACTAGCCCGATCCACACCACGGGGCATTACATGCGATGTCGGCACTTATGACATAATCGACATTATGATGTACATTGACAAATCACCAATCACATACCACAATAGTCGGTCACTCGAGCATGCGACATGGTAAACCCGAGTTATCACAATTACCATCCGACACACAAATCAATCATCCCGGCACTCCCAGCAATCCAATCAACTTGATCCTCAATCTAACATGGAATTGGTCCTCAAGACCCGTTGTGGACAGCAGCTAAACCTTATCGTCCCGACCTCTAATTCACTTCAATTTTCGGTTTTGTCACATACCAATAGATTCCCGAGGTCCACTAATGACGTATAAATTCCTATAAGTCCTAACCGGCGCTAATCGAATACTAAACACATCCTAAGCCCGTTAAAACGCATTATCGTCCTAATTAGGGTTTAGAGGTTTACACCCACCTAATCTCAAGTCCGGGCGACGGGGAACGGCGGCCGATCACCGGTGGACGGTGGAACCGGCGGCACACTTCCCAAGGGAGTGACGGCGGGCGGCGGCCGGCTGTCCACAGCAGCCACGGCGATGGCTCACGGCCAACGGAAGGGCGGTGAGCGGCTGAGCGGTGCGGACAGCTGCTGTACACGGCGGTGCACAGCGCACGGCGTGGACGGCACGGCTGTTCCGGCGAGAGGATGAACAGAACAGGAAGAGGGAAAACAGAGCGGGACGGTGAGGGGAACGGCAGAGGATAGCCACAGCGGCGGCGGTCGGCAACGGCGTGCAACGACGAGCAGCTCCGGCGGTGGCTGAGCCGTGCATGCAGCCGCGACGGAGAGGAAGAAGAGAGAGACGGCGGCGAACGGCGGCGTGGCTGGTCCGGCAGCCACTCAGCTGCATGCAACCGAGAGGGAGAGAGAGGGAGAGGCGGAGGCGGGAGAGAGGGCAGCAGTAACGACGGTCACGGCGGGCGGCGACCGGCGGTGCTCCTTGGCGAGCGGCGAACAATCAGCTTGTCCTTCCTCGGCTGACCGACGTCATCCCTCATTGCATGCAGGCGGAAATGGGGGAGACGGAGGGGAGACAGAGGAGAACGGCAAGGGGCGACGGCGGTGGGCGGCGGCGGCCTTGGCGGAGCGGCGACGGGCTCGGCGGAGGCGTGGCCGAGCTGACCTCGGCGTGAGGCCTCGGTCGGCCGTGGGCAGGGAGATAGAAAGGACAAGGACGGCTGGCTAGCGGTAAGGCGAGAGGGAGAGGTCGGCGCACGGCGGCTGTGCTGGCTGGTGGTGGCTAATCCGGCGAGCTGTGGCAGTGGCGTGAGGCCAAGAGGGAGAGGGCGCGCGGAGGAGGAGGGGAAATGGCCGACGTGGGGGAGAGTGAGAGAGAGAGAGTGAAGTGAGAAGTGAAGTGAAAGGGTGATGATGATTTGCATGGGGGAGACAAAGAGGTGGAGTGTGGATTTTGGATAAAATGATGACATGCAAGGGAAAGAGTGAAAGTGACAAGTGTCACACTCCACAAGAATTTCAAATTCGGAATATGAGAGGGCTCAAGGGTAAAAACGACATTCGTTTCCGGTACCGGGTCGGTTCGCCAAAATTCGACCATACAAGTCCTATATATAAATGGCCAGCTTAATTTGACGTCGTCCTACTAAAATTCATTCCCGTAATCCTCGAAAATCGGCCTCGGAGTCCGGGCTAAATTTCACGATTGAATTTGTCGAATTTCAAGTTTCCAAATCTCTCACTAACGGGCGGCCGTTTAGGATCGAACATATCGACCTCGAGTTGTCCGAGTCGCAGCGAGCTCGAGAGAGGGAACGAGAGGAATTATCACTAGTTCCGATGACACGACCGTCCGATTCGGAAGATCGGTTCACACTGGCCCAAAATACTTCCTCGTCACTCTCCTAAGTCAGGCTTGACTCGCGACCGGGTCCTTGGTCCGCGTATCTATTCCTAGTTGGCCATTCCCATCTGGTTAGTATCTCGCGAGTGATCGGCTCCGGGCGAGACTTATGAAAATGAAATATCGAATAATACTCGTTTTATTCATTCCAGAGATTGAGTCAAATTTCGGGATGTTACAATTCTTCCCCCCTTACAAAAATTTCGTCCTCGAAATTTAAAACCCACATTAACCTACTCGAACAACTGGGGGTATTGACGTCGCATGGCCTCTTCACTTTCCCAAGTAGCGCCTTCCGTTCCATGATGTTCCCAAACTACCTTGACCATCGGAATCGTCTTGTTCCTTAGCACTCAGTCCTTTCTGTCTTCGATTCTTACCGGCTTTTCCACGTATGTCACTCTGTCGTCCACGTCCACTTTCTCGTATCTTAAAACGTGAGTCGGGTCCGGTTCATACTTCCTTAGCATCGACACGTGGAAAACATTGTGCACCTGGGATAAGTTGGGAGGCAAGGCTAGTCGGTATGCTATATCTCTAATCTTCTCTAGGATCTCAAATGGCCCGACATACCTTGGGCTAAGCTTTCCTTTCTTGCCGAATCGGGATAGTCCTTTCATTGGCGACACCTTAAGAAATACATGATCTCCTACTTGAAACTCCAAGGGTCGTCGTCTTCTGTCGGCGTAACTCTTCTGGCGACTCTAAGCAGTCCTTAGTCTATCCCGGATAACCTCCACCACTTCTACCGTTTGCTGAACAAGCTCCGGACCTGTGATACTCCGCTCACCAACCTCATCCCAGCACAGTGGCGTCCTATAGGCTCTACCATACAAGGCTTCAAAAGGCGCCATCTAAATACTCTGCTGAAAGCTGTTATTGTAGGTAAACTCTACCAAATGCAGTTGCTCTTCCCACTTGCCTTGAAAATCCAGAACACAAGCTCTCAGCATATCCTCTAGGGTCTGAATCGTCCTTTCCGATTGGCCGTATGTTTACAGATGGTAGGCCGTACTGTATTGCAATCTTGTTCCCAAGGCCGTTTGCAGACTTTTCCAAAAATTGGCCGTAAATCTTGGATCACGATCTGAGGTGATCGTCACCGGTACTCCATGAAGACGCACTATTTGTCGTACATACAACTCCGCATACTTCTCTAGTTCCAAGTCCTTCCGCACTGCTAAGAAATGTGCGGACTTAGTCAAACGATCCACTATGACCCATATCGAGTCGTGTCCTCTTTGGCTTCGCGGTAAACCCGTCACGAAATCCATCGTAATATGTTCCCACTTCCATTCGGGAATTTCTAAAGGCCTCAATAATCCGCCTGGCTTGCAGTGCTGTGCCTTCACTTGCTGGCACGTCAGACACTTGGCCACATGCTTTGCCACATCCTTCTTCAGGCCATTCCACCAATAGTGTTGCCGCAGATTCTGGTACATCTTTGTACTATCCGGGTGGATACTATACCGACTCCGATGAGCTTCGCTCAGAATTTCCTCTTTAAGTCCCTCATTATCCGGTACGCAAAGTCGGCCACGATACTTCAAAATTCCATCCGCGGACACTTGGAAATCGGGCTTTCTCTTTGCCGCATCCATTTCCATGATCTTTTGAATCTCGGGGTCCGAAGGTTGGAGTTCCTTAATCTTAACCTGAACTTCTGGTTCGATTCTTAATGTTGCAAACAAGCTAGACACTCGGCTTACTTCGAACTTAAACTCTGAATCTCTAAGCTTTTCCAGTAACGTCCACTCTTTAATCAATAAATGAGCCATACTCGACTTGCGACTTAAAGCATCTGCTACCCGGTTTGCCTTACCCGGATGATACAGGATGTCGCAGTCATAATCCTTTAACAGTTCCATCCATCGACGCTGCCTCATATTCAACTCCTTCTGCGAGAACAGATACTTGAGGCTTTGGTGGTCCGTGAAAATCTAGAACTTCTCCCCGCACAGGTAATGTCTCCAAATCTTAAGCGCGAAGACAATCGCTGCCAGCTCCAAATCATACGTCGGGTAATTCATCTCATGAGGTCTTAACTAACGTGACGCATACGCTACCACCTTCCCATGTTGCATGAGCACACATCCAAGTCCTCTTAGTGAAGCATCACTGTATATCTCAAATCCTCCTGGTCCGGACGGGATGGTCAAAACTGGAGCGGTCGTCAACTTACGCTTCAACTCTTGGAAACTCCTCTCGCACTTATCGTCCCAGACATACTTCGTCTCCTTCTTCAGCAATCTAGTCAAGGGCATGGCTATCGACGAAAATCCTTCCACAAATTGTCTGTAATAGCCAGCCAAATCAAGAAAACTCCTTATCTCTGTCACAGACGTTGACCTGGGCCACTTCGTCACTGCTTCTATCTTAGTCGGGTCCACAGAAATCCCATCCCCAGAGATAATATGCCCAAGAAATCCTACTTGGCTGAGCCAAAACTCGCACTTGCTGAACTTGGCATATAGGGCGTGTTCTCTTAAGGTCCGTAGTACCTTCGCCAAGTGTTCCTCATGTTCTTCGGGACTCTTCGAATAAACCAAGATATCATCGATGAACACTATGACCAATTGGTCCAGGAATTCTCTAAACACCCTGTTCATCAAATCCATGAAAGCAGCTGTGGCATTTGTTAATCCGAAAGGCTTCACTGTGAACTCATAATGCCCATACCTCGTCCTAAAGGCAGTCTTAGGAATGTCCTCCTTCCTAATTCTCAACTGATGGTAACCCGTCCTCAAGTCTATTTTAGAGAACACCGAGGCTCCTTGCAACTGATCGAACAAGTCGTCGATCCTAGGAAGAGGGTACTTATTCTTCACTGTTACTTGGTTCAACTGCCGATAATCTATGCATAGCCTTAGGGTCCCATCCTTCTTTTTCACAAACAGGACTGGCGCTCCCCATGGGGACGCACTGGGGCGGATGAAACCCTTGTCCAACAATTCCTGTATTTGGACCTTTAACTCCTTTAGTTCGGACAGGGACATTCGATACGGGGCCTTCGATATCGGTTCAGTCCCGGGTGTCAATTCAATAACGAACTCCACTTCTCGGTCGGGTGGTAAACCCGGTAATTCCTGAGGAAAGACTTCGGAGAAATTACACACCACTGGTATATCATCCAACTTAGATTCCACCAAGGTCGGATCCACAACATTTACCAGATAACCTTCGCACCCATCATCCAGCAATTTACTCACTTCCAACGAAGATATCCATGGGGTCAAGGTTCTACCTCGGTTCCCCTGGAATTCAAAGCTAGGACGTCCATTAGGATTGAATCGGATCGTCCTATTGCTGCAATCCAATACAGTCTTCTGTCGAACTAACCAGTCCATCCCTATAATCACATCGAAATCGAACATGGCCAGCACTGCCAAGTCGATACTCTCATCCTCACCCCCAATATTTATCTTACAACTAGGGCATCCAAAGGAAACTAGCACCCTATCATTCATTGGCGTCGTCACACAAAGCGCGATCTCTAACAACACCGGTTCTAAGCCAATCAACTTAACAAACTGCTCTGAAATGAATGAATGGGTTGCCCCTGAATCAAACAACGCATAAGCGGCATGATCACATAAGTAAACCGTACCTGTGACCACGCCCGGCGCATTCTCCGCTTCTCCACGCGCCACTGCATACACTCTTCCCTGAATGGGCGGTCGTCCTTGATTAGCCGGTGGGGGATTCCCGGTCTGGTTCCCCGCTCAGGGCTGGTGTTGCTGAGGAGCCATATGCAGTCCCGGGGGACGCGCCTGCGGGCAGGTGCGAATCTGATGCTCAGTGCTCCCACACCTGAAGCACGGTCCAAACCTTCCTGTCGGAGCACCTGGCTTTCCAATATTCCGTCTGGCAGGAGGAGCGAAACGTCGATTGCCTGTCATAGGCTTCTTTCCCAAACGACGGTTATCCCTGCCTCGAACAAACCGCGATCCAGCAGCGGCTATCCTTTCTTGCTGATCCCGCTCAATTATCTGGGCTCTCCTAAACATCTCTCCATACTCCTTGATGTCATGCGACAGAATCTGACTCCGAAGATCCGGTTTCAGTCTATCCCGGAACCTTCGAGCCTTATCCCTCGGATTTGCGACCATGGTCGGTGCGAACTTCGCCAGCCTTGCAAATTCCGCCTCATACTGGTCCACAGTCATCTGACCTTGGCACAACCTCATAAATTCAGTCAATTTCTTCTCCTGGGCATTCTCCGAAAAATACTTCTCATAGAAGTTCTCCACGAACACCGTCCAGGTCGGAGCCGTTCCTTCAGGAAACACTCCTCCTTCTGTGGCACTCCACCAGTCATTGGCACCATCCTGGAGTTGATACACCGCTAGTGCTACCTTTTCCTCATCACTGCACCCCAGAACCTTAAAGGTCTTTTCCAGTTCCTCCACCCATCTTGGCGCGGCTTCGGGGTCACCATGACCATGAAATTTTGGCGGCTTCATCTTCATAAATTGTTCCACCAACCGAGGCATCTGCCTAACCCCCATTGGGCGGTCCTACCCCTGCTGGGCTTGATTTCCCCCATTACCAACAATTGCTGCAGCCTCGGCTGCCTGAGCATGGGCTGCGGCTCTCTCCTACGCCTGCAGTCCGAAGATGTGTCCTATCTCACGAAGGGTCTCCATGACCTCATCAAACCTAGGGTCCCTAGCCTCGCGGGCACCCTCACTAGGTTGAGCTTGGGACTCCTTTCCTCTTCTCCTACTCATCTTGACAACTCTGACAGCTCAACTCCCTGCTATAATTCCATTAAGGAATTAGAGACTTAAACCAATCTATCCAGTCTAAGTCCTAGGCAGGTCTCAAAACAACAACTAAACAACCAGCATGCGGCTTAACAAGAACTAATCAACACATCACCCAAGGGGTTCACATACTCACCTCAGGTCCTGCCGCACCTGCACATTATGGTCATTATAATAATATATGCCAAGTCATCACACAATGTCAGGAGATACATGTAGCACACGTGGTCACCCTAACTGGCTACCCATGGTCTCATCGCTCCTTATCACTCCAGGCTTCGACCTAATCGGATCGAGCTGACCTGGCTCTGATACCAATTCAACGAGGGGGTTGTCACACCCCGACCTCCTCGGCACGCAACAACCCGTTCGGTGGTCGATCATAGTAGTGCGACGTCCCAGGACGCGTCGCCATCGACCCGTTTCCCAATGTAGGACATAAGGCACATGCGGAAGCAAACCTTTAAAACACCCGTACAGAATAAATACGAGACCCAGGGAAAGCACATAAGAAAAACTGAGGCAACGTACACATCCATAACCAAAAAAAACTGTCAGAACATCCTTACATCATTCCAAATAAAACGACAATAGAAATAGAGTGCAAAAGACGAGTACTGTCATATGGATCAGGAGAACCAAGGACTAAGAGAGTCACAGCCAAAAGGTAGAAGGTCTAAAAGTCCAAACTGCGTCTACCCTCATAAAAAGACCCAAACCTAGCCTAGGGAGCCCAATCTGGATCCGAGCCATCGGACTCCGACGAACTTTCGGGTATCTCTGAATCCTCGCTGGAAATCTCTTCCTCGGACTCTTCGATATCCATCGGCTCAACTTCGTCGACCTCCATTGGCTCCACCACTGGGTCCTTCACTACTGGCTCATGATCTTCACCTCCTAACTCTTCGTCTTCGGCAGGCTCGTACCAAGCGAAAGGACCTATGGTCTCCTCCTCATCCATCTCGAAATCCACGATCTCACCATTCGGACACTGCGGGTCAAGCTGGCCCTCCATGGTGAACGGAACATCCATCGTACGAAGGGGCCCAAACTCGTCTCCAAAACGGTCCCGGAAGCACCAGGCTACATACTCATAAACTTCAGGATGTGTCGTACCCACGTCTACACTAATCGCAGAGTAATGCCTCAAGTACACCTCCCCATTCCCCACCGGATGTGTGGTCATAATGTGCTCATAATCTAGGGGAATCCCAAAACGTACCGGGACAGGTGGCTCCGTCATGGACGCGGGTCTGAAAGGTTGGGTTATAAAACCGTGAGACACATCTCAGTGAGTGCAAAACTCCTAAATCTAAATTAGGCTAACATGCATCTCCTGACGGGAAAAACAAACCATACATATATATAATGGTGACTTAGGCCCGTAGGCCCAAATCGGCATTTCAATGACCCTACAGGTTAGATAATCCTATAATTTCACATTACACGAGTGGCACCCTCAATCATGCGTACGTCACACGTATGCTCAAAATCTTTAGTGACAGTTCCAAGTATAGATCACCGAGTCGCGCAGTTCCGCACACAAACTCATGCATTCATATGCATGCAAATGCCACTAACTTGCCATGCTCACAATTCAACACTTATGGCGTTTCGGCACAAAATTCCATTCGTGTTCCGATTATAGAATAGAATCTACTTAGACACGTCCCATACCATGCCCAGCGGATTCCATTACATAATCAGGCACTATGCATCACACGTTAACCGTTTATTTTGTTCACTCGACCCGAAGGCCCGACCCGAAGGCCCGATCCGAAGACCACGATCCGAAGACCACGACCCGAAGGCCCGACCCGAAGGCCACGATCCAAAGACCAATCACAACACTTCGTGGCCAGCGTAAAGACGCCCCAGGCCCAGTGTCTCTAGCCCGCGTAAACGCGTCAGGCGCAACACCGATCTCCTTACGAACCAGAGCCCAGAAAGTATCAGGATGGTCGTCTTCCGGATGCACCGTGCATCGTCCTGCTCCAAAGTGCATGAGGACGGCACGACCCGAAGGCCACGACCCGAAGGCCTTAGGTGATCACACGGCACACTGCCAGTTATTATCTGAACCCCACGTAAACGCGACAGGGCATAATTAGGTGATCACATGTCCATGGCACACGCGCATTCTCGCATAATTTCCACAAGCCTCATGCTCGGCATGCATAATGCGTAGCCATGCAATTCGCACACGAATGTTAGTGCAATGTACCACAGCATAATGTCCCACACAATTCGATGCCACAATTTCATGTTCATAGGCTCAACTAGCCCGATCCACACCACGGGGCATTACATGCGATGTCGGCACTTATGACATAATCGACATTATGATGTACATTGACAAATCACCAATCACATACCACAATAGTCGGTCACTCGAGCATGCGACATGGTTGACCCGAGTTATCACAATTACCATCCGACGCACAAATCAATCATCCCGGCACTCCCAGCAATCCAATCAACTTGATCCTCAATCTAACATGGAATTGGTCCTCAAGACCCGTTGTGGACATCAGCTAAACCTTATCGTCTCGACCTCTAATTCACTTCAATTTTCGGTTTTGTCACATACCAATAGATTCCCGAGGTCCACTAATGACGTATAAATTCCTATAAGTCCTAACCGGCGCTAATCGAATACTAAACACATCCTAAGCCCGTTAAAACGCATTATCGTCCTAATTAGGGTTTAGAGGTTTACACCCACCTAATCTCAAGTCCGGGCGACGGGGAACGGCGGCCGATCACCGGTGGACGGTGGAACCGGCGGCACACTTCCCAAGGGAGTGACGGCGGGCGGCGGCCAGCTGTCCACAGCAGCCACGGCGGTGGCTCACGGCCAACGGAAGGGCGGCGAGCGGCTGAGCGGTGCGGACAGCTGCTGTACACGGCGGTGCAGAGTGGACGGCGGCCTCGGCTGCAGACGGTGATGAACAGCAGCTACACGGCGGCGTACAGTGCACGGCGTGGACGGCGCGGCTGTTCCGGCGAGAGGATGAACAGAACAGGGAGAGGGAAAACAGAGCGGGACGGTGAGGGGAACGGCAGAGGACAGCCACAGCGGCGGCGGTCGGCGACGGCGAGTAGCTCCGGCGGTGGCTCAGCCGTGCATGCAGCGGCGACGGAGAGGAACGAGAGAGAGACGGCGGCGAACGGCGGCGTGGCTGGTCCGGCAGCCACTCAGCTACATGCAACCGAGAGGGAGAGAGAGGGAGAGGCGGAGGCGGGAGAGAGGGCAGCAGTAACGGCGGTCACGGCAGGCGGCGACCGGCGGTGCTCCTCGGCGAGCGGCGGACGATCAGCTTGTCCTTCCTTGGCTGATCGGCGTCATCCCTCACTGCATGCAGGCGGAAATGGGGGAGACGGAGGGGAGACAGAGGAGAACGGCAAGGGGCGACGGCGGTGGGCGGCGGCAGCCTTGGCGGAGCGGCGACGGGCTCGGCGGAGGCGTGGCCGAGCTGGCCTCGGCGTGAGGCCTCGGTCGGCCGTGGGCAGGGAGATAGAAAGGACAGGGACGGCTGGCT
This sequence comes from Syzygium aqueum, assembly GCA_031216185.1. NCBI lineage: Eukaryota > Viridiplantae > Streptophyta > Magnoliopsida > Myrtales > Myrtaceae > Syzygium > Syzygium aqueum. The sequence goes on along the minus strand of CM062235.1, from coordinate 3,425,702 downwards.
GGCGGTGAGGCGAGAGGGAGAGGTCGGCGCACGGCGGCTGTGCTGGCTGGTGGTGGCTGATCCGGCGAGCTGTGGCAGCGGCGTGAGGCCGAGAGGGAGAGGGCGCGCGGAGGAGGAGGGGAAATGGCCGGCGTGGGGGAGAGTGAGAGAGAGAGAGAGAGAGAGAGAGAGAGAGAGAGAGTGAAGTGAGAAGTGAAGTGAAAGGGTGATGATGATTTGCATGGGGGAGACAAAGAGGTGGAGTGTGGATTTTGGATAAAATGATGACATGCAAGGGAAAGAGTGAAAGTGACAAGTGTCACACTCCACAAGAATTTCAAATTCGGAATATGAGAGGGCTCAAGGGTAAAAATGACATTCGTTTCCGGTACCGGGTCGGTTCGCCAAAATTCGACCATACAAGTCCTATATATAAATGGCCAGCTTAATTTGACGTCGTCCTACTAAAATTCATTCCCGTAATCCTCGAAAATCGGCCTCGGAGTCCGGGCTAAATTTCACGATTGAATTTGTCGAATTTCAAGTTTCCAAATCTCTCACTAACTGGCGGCCGTTTAGGATTCGAACGTATCGACCTCGGGTTGTCCGAGTCGCGGCGAGCTTGAGAGAGGGAACGAGAGGAATTATCACTAATTCTGATGACACAACCGTCCGGTTCGGAAGATCGGTTCACATTGGCCCAAAATACTTCCTCGTCACTCTCCTAAGTCAGGCTTGACTCGCGACCGGGTCCTTGGTCCGCGCATCTATTCCTAGTTGGTCATGCCCATCTGGTTAGTATCCCGCGAGTGATCGGCTCCGGGCGAGACTTACGAAAATGAAATATCGAATAATACTCGTTTTATTCATTCCAGAGATTGAGTCGAATTTTGGGATGTTACACAAATCTTTATGTACACACAACTTTTAATAGTTCAAATACAGACTAAAAACATTTCGCTGGAATAGAATTTTTGCTTCTCAAATTAAGCTCTTTTTAGAATCCAAATCATCTCTAAAAATTCCCAAATTTATATATTTTATAGTGAAAGAAGTTCTCAACAAATTTTGTGAAGGAAGTTTGTTCAAAATCGACCCCAAAAAGTTTGTAGAAAATCGAGAAAGTGTGAACATCATCGAAATACCCATTTTGGGCAGTTTTACACTGTCCGAAAATTAGGCTATCGTACTACTCATATCAAGTCCAAAAATTGTGAAATTAAAGTATGTAAAACTTCAAGATGTTTGGAGAAACTTTGAAGAAGGAAGTATTTGGAAATTCGGATCACAAAAGTCTCCACAAAAATAACAAGACAAAAGGAGTACAAAGGGTCCGAATCTGGGTTTTCCAAAACAAGAGTAAAATTGGCTCCGATTGGAAAACCACCAAACTTAAATCATAGCCATTTCCTGGGGACTGAAATTGAGGATGTTACAATTTTTCCCTTCTAAAAGAATTTTGTCCTCCAAATTTAAAATGTACCTAAGATTTAATTTCCTTTTCCTACTTGAAATTTTAAAGGCTTTTGTCGCTTATCCATGTAACCTTTTTTGTCTCTTTTAGATAGTCCTAAGCCTATTTTCACTTACCTAGACGTCATCAGTCATAGTTTGGACTAGCTCAGACTAATGACCTTTCTTTCCCCAACCTCGATCCAACATACTGGAGTTTTACAAGCTCGACCATTTAATTCTTCAAATGGAGCGATGCCAGGTGTTCATCCCTCTTTCCTCTGAAATGGATAATGCAAAATCTTCTCTGTGACATTCTGGTTTTGGCCCGTTTTTGGGATTTATAGAACGTGTAATTTGTCAGTGCGCTTATAATGAAATCTCGCCCGGGAACTGATCACTCTCGGGTTTTCGTTTTTAAAGTAGAGACTTTTATTAGAATCGCACTCGATCGAATTTGGTCGTTATTTAGACCCCAAACTTGGCAGCCAATTTCCGGGAGTTCCGGGTCGAATTAAATCGGACGGTGTCGATATTATTGTGGCCAGCGTCAATATTGCCGGGAGTGTGCGAAAAATGGATTTTCGACCGGGTGCGACTTCGGACTGGTAGACCTCCCTCGCAGCGTGATTTCGAGTCTTTTTATTCTAATTTACCTTGGCCATTTATTCCTTAGTGTTTATTTAGATTTATCTAGGCCCTAGGATAATTTTCGATTTTTCGAATTCGGGCCATCCGATTGCACTCGAGAGTGCATTTATTTTTCCCCCTCTCTCTCTCTCTCTCTCTCTCTCTCTCTCCCCCTCCGGACGTGCGCGACGTCCAGGTACACGCTCGCCGCTTCCCCTTCCCTTTTCTCTTTTCTCTCTCTCTCTCTCTCTCTCTCTCTCTCTCTCTCTCTCTCTCTCTCTCTCTCTCTCTCTCTCTTCCCCGCGCACGCTAGGGCCATGCACGCCCGCGCGTTCCCCATGCACACGCCGGGTCTCCCTTCCCCATGCACCCTCCTCTCTCTCTCTTCTTCTTCTCTCTCCTTCCCTCTCTCCTTTCTCTCTCCCTTTCCTTCCTCCTCCTCCTCCCCGAACCCGACCGCTCGGCTTTTGCTCCTGCTTCCCGCTGCTGCAGACGCCGCGTCCGACGAGCCCAGCCGCTCGCCTCGCGCCGCCGCCGCTCGACCGGACTGCACCGCCGCTCGCCAGCCGCCTGCAGCCCGCCGGCCACTTCGTCTCCCTCCCCCGTTCACCCCGCAACCCCTCCCCGCCTCCACAGCCTCAGTCCAGCGACCCTCCGCCTCCGCCCGACGACCCTCCGCCTCCGCCCGACGACCCTTCGCCTCCGCCGGACGTCGCCGCCTCCCCCGCGCCGCTGCCGCGCCGCCGTGACGCCTGGAAGCCCCGGTCGGTGCTGCTATTCCTCTCTTCCCGAGCGTGCGGGCTCGGCTCGCCGCCGTCCACAGCTGCGTCCGGCGAGTCCCGGCGGCCGTCTCGCCACCCTGTCAGCTCTCCAGTGCAGCCCCGACGTTGGTGCACCGCCCCTGTCGCCGCCGTGCACCTCCGCAGCCGCGCCAGCCTCCCCAGCCCGCTCTCTCTTTCTCTCTCTGACCTTCCGCCACTCCCACCGCTCGCCGCCGCGACCGACGAGGTCCAGGCGTCGCCCTAGCGCCGCGCCGGAGCTCCCCAGCCACTGTCCGCCCCTCCCGGAGCCAACCCAGCCGCGGCCAGGCCTCCCCGGGGCGTGGCTGAGCTCGCCGGAGCTACTGCCCGTTATTCCCGAGCCTTCCGGCCGCTGTCCCGCCAAGCCGGAGTCTCCTCAGCCCCTGTTCCGTCGTGTCCGAGCCACCCCAGCCACTGTCCGCCATTCCCGGAGCTCCCCAGCCACTGTCCCGCCACCCCCGAGCCATTCCGGCCACTGTCCAGCTGCGCCGGAGCCTCCCCAGCTGCTGTGCCGCCGCGCCGGAGCCTCCCCAGCCGCTGTGCCGCCGCGCCGGAGCCTCCCCAGCCGAGTCCCGCGCCCGTGGCCGAGTCCCGCGCCCGTCGCCGCGCCCGTGGCCGAGTCCCGCGCCCGTCGCCGCGCCCGTGGCCGAGTCCCGCGCCCGTCGCCGCGCCCGTGGCCGAGTCCCGCGCCCGTCGCCGCGCCCGTTGCCGAGCCCCGCGCCCGTCGCCGCGCCCCTCACCGTGCCGTGCACGTCGCACGTTCGCCGCGCCCGTGCACTAGGCACGCTGACCGGCCACCGCGCCCGTGCACCAGGCGCACCGTCCGGCCACCGTGCCCGTGTGGCCCGCGCCCGCGCCCGGTCGGTACTGTTCACCCGGGCTATTTTGAGCCCGAGTCGATTTTTACCGGGCCAAAATTTGGTAAGTGCTATCCTAAGCCCTACTTAGTATTTTGGGTACTTATTTGGCATGTCTCGGGTTAGAATGGCTAGGGCGTATCGTAATTTGGTTAAATTACATTATAAGTGCGCGATTTGAATTTGATTAAATTAGTATGGTTGAATTGGATTTTGTGCATGGCCGACTTGTACGAGGAAATTCTTATGCTGAGGTGGCGAATTATGGATTTTTGAATTAGTTGTGATTATTGATGTTGGTGTAATTGGCTTGAATTACATTCGTTGGATGGCGTGTGATTGCCTGTCGGTTGAGCCCGGATCGATCGGAGGGCTACGGACTTGGGACGTGTTGACGGCGGTCCGTGTGAAGGTATGAACGGCCGTTGGGCCAAATGGACGCGGGCTTGAGACGTGTTGACGGTGGCCCGTTAGAGGTGTGATAGACCGGGACGTGTTTACGTCGGTCATTGGAATGATTGATTATGTGGCTTGGGACGTGTTGACGGCGGCCACTGGATAGTATGATTGACATGGCTTGAGACGTGTTGACGGCGGCCATTGGTTTGAATGATTGGGCGGCTTGTGAGCCCGCGAGAGGAAAGTTGGTTAGACATGCGCATGCGACTGGAGTGTGATTGAAACGGCTGTTGAGTGTGACTGATTGGCTGGTGGAGCGTGTGATTGGAATGGCTAATGGCGCGTGTGATTGCTGGGATGATTGACTGATTGCGAGTGGGAAGTGTGTGCCGGGCGGTTGTGATATAATGTTGGATTATCCTTGTTCTGACTAACGTGCAGGGTTGTTCAGGATGCGAGGCGAGGTAAGTTTGTCGTGTGGATTTGTTATGGCTTGGTGATTCGCCTGTATGACTTGTCTGGGTACGCAATAGCCTAGGTGGGGTTTAGGGTGTTGCTTATTGAGACTCGTTCTCACGGTTATTATATAACCACTTTCAGATCCGCGACCGTGATCGATTTGGAGATGCCGTCGGAGTACCACAAGGATTGAAGGATAGATTAAATTACCCTGTCTTTTGAGTGCCTTTTTGTAGAAGAGTTACGCTTGTCAACCACCGCCCCCTTTTGAAAACTGTGGTTTAAAATTTGGTAGCTTGGATTATCGTTTTGTAATAGTGACCACTTTTTGATGTTATGCAATTATCGTTTCGTGCTATCCTTTGGTCATTTTTCTTTTAATGTCAGGGTTATTTTATTTTGCTTCCGCTTGCGAAATTTTATTGGGTCGGCGACGCGTCCTGGGACGTCGCGTTCTTTACGACCGTGGAAGGGGTGTTGCGAGCCCGTTAGGGTTCGGGGCGTGACATTCTCAATTTCAGGATTATCTGCGATAACGCCTAAATTTTCGAAAGTATTTCTGATCCGACCGTGCTTTTGCTACGCCACTTTGATACAATCTTCCTCAAAGATAGTTTACTCTTATATTGCGGTCAATGTCTTATAGGGCCAACATGACTAGATTTACTATGCCCTGTTATTTACTTATAACAATCCTACATCCTTGTCATTCTACAGTAGACAGGAATTTATTCAGTGACGACGGTCCTGGAATTTTCTCCTTCCTCTTGAGTGATTGCGTAAACCCTTCCTTGAACTGGAGGACGCTGGAAATTGTCGTGTTGCGGTGCTCCTGTTTGTTGCATCACATGCGGCTGCTGCAGCAGCATCATTTGCCGTCATTGTGGGCAATCTCTGATGATGTGGCCTTTCTGACCACAACCGAAGCAAGCTCCCATTCGAGCCAAGCAAGGAGCGTTGCCGTGTCGTTTCCCATAATTATGACATACATCACTTGGAACGAAGGTCCTCAGGGTCTTATTCTTCTTGTTGGAAGCAAATGGACGTTCTTGTTCCTGTGTCGGTATCTTGTCATGATGCTGATTATCTTGAGAGACTGGATGATGAGGCCTTCCTTGGTTAGTGGTGGCAACTCATTCCAAGGAATCTTTCTCTATCAGCTGGGCTCGTTCATTCAGCTCGTTATAGTCCTTGAGATTCAGCGGGACCAATTGACTTCAGATGTCAGGTTTCAGGCCATCCCGGAACCTCTTCACCCTATCCACCAAATCCTCAATCAACCTAGGAGCATACCTGGACAATTCAGTGAACTTACTTCGTACTGATCAACCGTCATGTTGTTTTGTTAGAGTCACAGAAATTCCGCCATCTTTTTATCATGAGCACATTCGGAAAAATATTTTCCATTAAACGCGTCGATAAACGCATTCCAAGTCATGATGGTATCAGCAGGGAACACCATTCCTTGCGTTGCTTTCCACCAGTGACTAGCATTACCTTCCAGCTGGTACACCACTAATGTTACTTTATCTTTATCAGAGCATTTCAGAAGTGCAAATATCTTTTCTAACCTATTGACCCATGGTTCGCCTTCTTTGGGATCTCCCATTTCGACAAATTTTTGGGGTTGTGACTTTAGAAATTGTTCAACCAGCCCATGCGTTATACGATCACCATTTCCATTTCAATTTCCATTTGCTGCGGCATTTCCAGTAGCATGGTTTACTTATTATTGAACCTGCTGGCCCATTAATTCTCCAATGGTCGCAAGAGCTTGCAGAATTCTATCCAGTTGAGGGTCCTCTTTCGACTTTCCTTTCGCGCTCGACTGACCCTGAGTCGACTTTCCTCTCGTGGCTACTTGGTCCTGAGCACTCATTTTACTATCGGTATTCTAACGGAACTTTCTACATCACAAGAATAAGTTAGTGGTTAAAATCAAATGTTATTAACCAAAGCCTATTCAACCACAATCAATCAAACAATCACATGCGTAGGGTGTTTCCTAGCTAACTACCCAATTTCAGCGCACCTTATCACTCCAGGTCTTTATTCCCGCTTGGATTTCAGAACTGTTTTCCCCAATTCGGTGCACAGTTCGATCATTCCCGCCTTTAGCCATCCTAGAAGCCTGCCAGGAGCCGCTCTATGATTAGGCCCTTCACCCCGGCGCCACTTCTATTTAGAAGCTGCTCATCGATCAGGTGTTTACCCCGGCGCCACCTCCATCAGAGACTGCTCAATGATCAGGTCGTATGGCCCAGACGTCACTCCCCGCTCTCGTCGGACTGGCTAGTTACAAACTGCCTCGAACTGCACCTACTGGAGGGGAACCTACTCTGATACCAAATTAATATATAATGCCCCCACCTCGAGGTTATTCGTGCGTCGTTTTGTTCGTTATTATCTTTGATTAAGAACAAGCGGAAGCAATTGATTCGGGACAATTACAATCCGAACAAACAATACGGTTATGACAAGCATCATTAGCAAACCTTGTATAAATATGTAACATCCTTATTTTACTCTCGAAAACCAGGCAAAACACATTATTGCCATTTTAATTAAACATATTTTACAAGCCCTTTTTTTCACAGGCTGCTCCGACGTACAAATCATATCACAAGTGAAGGTTGAGCTTAATCCTAGCTCCTCTATGTCATCCTCCATCTTACGGAGCTAAAAAGGAAAAATAACGGGGAATGAGTCGGGCAGACTCAATGAGTAAATTCACCAATACTCGTGCAGGATGATGCCTTGCCGTTGTACTAATGCATACAAATATTTTTTCTGCCTGATGTCAATGGCAAATCACTAGCAAAGATTTTGTCCTTGCCCTTGCATGTATACATGGAAGCTCACTTTTATCCGGTCACATAAAAATGTACAAAAAAATTTATATGTGAAGCATCCTCCAGAATCCTGTGGCTTATCAATAAACACACATACCGACATACATATAAGATTCATTTATCATCATCTTTGCTTAACTAGGGCATCTAGCTTTATGCTAGGCATCCTGGCTCAACCAAGGCATCCCGACTCAACTGAGGCATCCCTAGGCTAGCTCACCCGAGGCATCCGGGTTTAACCAAGCCATCCTAGCTCAACTAGGGCATCCCGACACTAGTTTATTGAGGCATCCAGGCTCAACCCAAGCATCTTAGCTCAACTAGAGCATCCCGATGCTAGTTTAACAAGGCATCGCCGCCAACGCTATGTGATAACGGTTTTCTTCTTTCATTTAGTGATCACACATCATGGGTCACACAAGCCGATTTATTATCTTGATTTCATTAGTCCATGTAATCAAGCCCAAAGGCGTGCCGTACTTGTGTAATCACGATCTCTAGAACATTTGCCTAACATGCGGGTCGCGGTCGAGGGCACGTGGTTTGGTCCGCCATGCCGAGCGTCGGCTCGGAGCCGAACTTGGCCTGGATCTACACATCCCAATGTAAACCCGCACCAAGCCGAACTCGTCTCGTGATGCCACAACATGAGTACGAGACCATACGACACCCCATTTCGTGACTTGTACGTGCCTTGACTTACGATTATGAAGCAAAACAAGAAGCACTCATGCAAACATTGAGCATCATAGACACGGTCAATACTCGAGCCAAACTCGTAACACCACGTCCTATCCTCTTACAAATCAACAAGCACGGATGAGAACATTAAGCATAGTAACAAGCTATGCCTGCAACATCGAGACAAACAACAACACGCAAACCTCAACAAAGGTTCGGGTGAGAACTCAAGCTAACAACGCATCATAACTTCCTATCCCGAGATTAGGGAATCCACTTACATGTCGCATTTCAACCACATAACACACCGCCCTATCCAAGTGTTAGGGAATTCATTCAACTATACTCACAAGAAAACTTCTACGGCAGTCGGCGGCGACAAATGGCGAGAGAGAGAGAGATGATTGGTGTGATGGTGAGGGAGAGAGAGACATGAGAGTGAGAGATGAGAGGAAGAAGAGGTGACGTGTGTAAACTAAGGGGGGGAACCAAGCCTATTTATAGGCAAACCAACTTGTTCCCCAGGTTTAATCATGAAGAAAAGACAAATGACATAATGAAATAGCACCTAAAGTCAAGTGCCATCATGACTATGATCTAGAAAATCTTGATAATTAATGACATTAATAGAGGTGAGCCAAATGACATTAATGAAATAACCCTAAAGTCAAGTGTCATCATGACTATGATCTAGAAAATCTTGATCAATAATGACATTAATGAAACAATCTAGCAAATCTTAACAATTAATAGCTCTCTCTCTCTCTTTCCCTCCGTCTCTCTCTCGGCTCCCTCTCGATTTTCCCCTCCGTGTGACCTCCAATCAAAGCTTGGCATAGCTCATTTGAAAGCTCAGAATGAGCACATTAAATCACCAAAAGACATCAATTCGAGATTCCAACATTCTCATATAGAAAATGATGACTCTTTGAAATCTGACAAAACTAGCAATGTTTTCACTGTTCTAGAAATCGGGCTTAAAAGCATACGAAATGAACTCTGAAAATTCCCAAATTTGAATATGTCATAAAAAAGACCTTAAAAAACATTTTCCATGGAGAACATGAAATTTGAATCTTTTTGTACACACAATTTTTAATAGCTCAAACACAGACTAAAAACATTTCGCTGGAACAAAATTTTTGCTTCTCAAATTAAGCTCTTTCCAGAATCCAAATCATATCTAAAAATTTCCAAATTTATGTATGTTATAGAGAAGGAAGTTCTCAACAAATTTTGTGAAGGAAGTTTGTTTAAATCGGCCTAGAAAAGTTTATAGAAAATCGAGAAAGTGTGAACATCACCAAAATATCCATTCTGGGCAGTTTTACACGGTCCGAAAATTAGACTATCGTAATACTCATATCAAGTCTAAAAAGTATGAAATTAAAGTATGTAAAACTTCAAGATGTTTGGAGAAATTTTGAAGGTATTTGAAAATTTGGATCACAAAAGTCTCCACAAAAATAACAATACAAAAGGGGTATAGAGGGTCCGAATCTGGATTTTCCAGAACATGAGTAAAATTGGCTCCGATTGGAAAACCACCAATCTTAAACCATAGCCATTTTCCGGGGACTGAAATTGAGGATGTTACAGATATAAAAGTCATTCCAATCCCGCGAAAAGAACTTTTAACATGATGGGGAAATATGACGAAGGACAACCAAATTTATGTCAAGGAAAGGCTTGGATATTTGTTTAAGCTCATCAACCTTAAACACCAAAGGAGTATGAATTGGGCATTAGCTCATTTTTGGGAGATCACTAGTGCAATATTTCAACTTGGTGAACACGAAATGGTGCCAACATTGGAGGAGTATAAAGCTACTATTGGGATTGACTTCAAGCCAAGAATTATAGAACCCTCGATTGGATTGAAGCCTGCAAGTGTTATAGTTGAATTCCTCAATGTCAAGACTTCCCAAGTTGAAAAGATGATCACGTCGAATGCTGAAAGTTTCCCTTATCCTTCTTAATAGCAAATTACTCCAAATTGCCAAAGGAGAAAGGAAATACTTCTGTGAGGGATTTTATTCTTGCATTCTTCGGGTTTATCCTATTCCCTACATCTAGAACTGGGCTGAATCCTCTAATTGTAATAATTGTTAGGCAAGCTTTTCTTAAGTAGGACTTCTCCAATATGTTTTTAGCGGAGATTATCATTTCTCTGAACAAGTACCAAAGCCACGAGACGGGTGTATTCCAAGCTTCTATCGGATTGCTCTCCGTATGGTTCATTTCACACATTCAGCCATGGGGGCGCTTTATGGGTATTCGAGAATTGATTCAGTTATCAACCCCATTGAGAGGTACCTTAAAATCCAAGAGAACCTACCAAAATACACTTTCCATGAATGGGCTAACTTCATTAGGGCATTGAACCCTAATAAATTCCAATGGAGGATGAAGTGGCCGAAGATAGCCAAAGCTCGAATTACTTGCCAAGAAGGCAATTTGGTGCCGTTACTTGGTTTAAATGGTGGATTCATCTATTGCTCATTAAGTGTTGTGCAACAATTTGGAATGATTAAGCAAATACCACCTATTTGGCTCCCCAGGAGGTCACATTCATGGTACCACAAGGACCCTTACCGGAAGAAGAAAGTAGAGAGCTGCAAAAAAGGGTTGACAAAATTGTTCACTCTTTAAAAAGGTCAATCGGGCAAATAGTGGAATGGCCCAAAGGCTTGGAAGGAGAAATGAAGTTATACTTGGCGTCAAACGAATACATAAAGTGGTTAGAGGCTAAGCGTCCAATTGACGTCGAACCATATGTGCCATTGGGCGTTACTACTAACCTCGATGAGCCATATGTTACCGAGTACATTGTACCAAATACACTTGGTGTGGAGCCATATATTCCTGAAGAGATTACGATTGACATAGAAGAATAGGAGGTACGGGTTAAAGAATGGGATGAGTATGAAAAGGCTGAAGCTACCTTAGCCAGCAAGAAGCCTAGACTTGCTTGAGCTATATGCCCCATTTTGATTTGAAGCATTGTAACGCAAGCTTTCAAAATTGAAACAATTGTTTGATGAGATTTTTTATCACATTTTAAAAAGAGAAATCACCATGGGTTGCGATTTTTTGAATTGTATGATTTCTTGAGATAAACATTCATAAGAAGTTTTACACAAGGCTAAGGCTTGTTTAAAAGTTCTTATCATTGTTAATCAAAGAAAACATACAATTAAAAGAATATGGGTCATAACCGTTGCTTCATTATATTGATGCTTCTTATCTTCAAAACAGGAAATATAGCAATGGAAGAAAGAAGAACTCGAGTTCGAACCCGTTTACAAACAAGAATGGAAGAAGAAAAAACTCGCAATCGCTTGGCCGAAGTCGAGAATCAAATGACCCAAATGGCTGCCATGATGGCAGAGATGAAGGCCTTTATTATTGCCGTAAAGGGATCTTATCCTACTATTCCAAATGCTAGAACTTCAAATGCTATAGAAACTCCTCTTGAAGAGCCAGTTAGAAACAAAGAACCTCTCTAAGAGAATCTCCCAAAAGTTACGCTTGAGGTAGTGAACTTAGACGAAGATGGCGCGTCGAAAAAAATTCCATCAAAAGCAAAAGATGAGGAAGAAGCCATCAGAATTCATTTTGTAAATCAGATTCGCAAAGAGGTATATATAACATTTCACAGTACTTTTCCTCAAACGTTTCTCAAACTATTCACAAATATCAAAAGAAAGTAAATGCTTAATCTAGATTTTTATGCAATAAAAATGCCATTTCATAACAAATCTCTTTCACTTTCTAAACATGAGTTCACAAAGAAGAGATAATACTAATAACTTGGAAATGTCCACAATCAAGCAACGAAAGCCACCTCAAGCTGACAAATTTGAAATCCTATTAATTACGCCAGAAACGGGTGTCAAAATCAAGTAAACAAACTGTCTTAACTAAGACTTGACTAAAATAAGCTTTTTTGGCGACCAAACGACTTTGATGCGCCAACAAAAAGCTCCCCCAAAGCAAACCTTATAATTCTGTCCTTTGTAGCGCAGAGCTTGCGCATCAAATTTGGTCACAACACAACTCTCTCCACCAAACTCCATTTCAAGTGAGCTTTACTATCAAAGGAAAGCTCTTTCGAAGTACTAAAAGACCTTTAACTTTGCCAACCCAAAATTGGGCCAAAAAATGATGAAAATTGGCACGGAAAGCTGCTGGTCGACTTACTATACAGAATGTCCCAACAATGTTGAAAATCGATTTCTCTCAAACGGGAAGTCCAAATCGCAGTCCATAAAGAAGGATCTAATTATCACCATTGAACAACTCATTCTCAACCAGAGCATCAGCGGCGAAGCCAACAAATTTAGAGCTACATTTTTGACTCCTAAACAAAATCTAACTTGCAAGAGGGAAAAAATGCCAAGGAAACACTTACCAATCACATGCAAAAGGCATATTCCGGAATTAATCATCGTTTCCTGACCAACCACCACAATTTCCCCCTCTTCTTTCCTCGGTTCCTTCGCAATTTGTCTTCTCCTTCTCTTTTCTTCTATTTTATGGGCGTTGCTGCACAGAGAGGAAAAAGCTCCTTTTGTTTCTCTTTAGATGGGCTGTGGGCTGAGTTGGGCCTTTGGGCTTTGGGCTCTCTCTTTTATCTATTTATTGAAACCCAGCTCTTACATGAACTTAGAGAGTCAGAAAGAGACCCTTCGAAAAATGAACCTGTGGCATACTGTGGATGGGTGGGCGAAATTAAAAGAATGAGGTAATGAGAATCGGAGACGGAGATGATGAGAAAACGAAGGAAGTTCTACTGAAAAGGATGAATGAGCCTGTTGATATAGGCAAGAAGAGGAAGCAGAAGGAAACCGTGATCAGGCGGCAACAAACCCTGTGAAGAGGAAGAAAACTGCAAAGATGCCTCCAAAAGAGGAGAAAGCCAAGGCTAAGAGGAGCTTTAGAATCAGAAGACTGTTGAGACGGACAAGTCTCAAATTGGTGAGCAGAAAGACTACGTCAAGGGCGCGAATGAAAACATTTCTCTTCCCCGGCCCTATTTCTGGCTAGAAATAGAAAAATCTATTTCTCTTTCCCAGACGAATTTCTGAGCAGAAAGTAACGTTTGAAAACGACACAAAATTTTTGTTCCCGAAATAGAAATTCATTTGATAACGACATAAAATTTTTGTTCTTGTCGGCTAGCGAGTGGCGGCAGCGACGAATGGCCTGGCGAGCGGCGGCAGGCGACAACGGCAACAACGGCCGGCGACGAATGGGCGGCGGTGGGCAACAAGGGTGAGCAATAAAAGAGAGTTATTATTTCTGTTTTTATTCCAAAAATAGAAAAATAGAAAATTTTAACTTATAATTTCTGTTCCAAATCTTTTTATGGGCCAAAATTTTCTTTAGAAATAAAAATATGAAATTATTTTATCAAACGGATTTCTATTCCAAACCTGTTTCAAGGAACAAAAAAAATAAAAAAAATAGAGAAATAGAATAATTATCATTTGCATCCCAAGTAATTGAAAGCTTCTACGGTGGAGATTGCTGGCATCGTTGAATTCCTTAAAAAGGGTTTTCGATCAATCAATCCATTCTCTCAAAGTGCTTTGACCCACTCGGCGCCTATATTGATCCTTCTTTCACCGCAAAATCTCCCTCTCCATCTCAGCAGAAGAAAAAGTAGAGAAAAGAATGGAATATTGTTGATGTTTCTCTTTCTTTAGTTATATATATATATATATATACACACACACACACATACATGAATGTATGCCTCTATCAGTTGAATCAAAAGATGTTTAGTTATATTCGTGCGTATCTTTCTTATTACCAAAAAAAGGGAGAAGCATATTTATTCATACGCAGCTGATGAAGCGAATTAAAATGTTGATGACTAAAAATTGGATTAAAAGGTTAAAAAATGAAATCATCAGTTGAGTAAGAAAGAAGGAGAAAATCCAAGGAAATCTGAGAAAATGTGAACTTTAAAATAATCAACTAGTAAGTTGTTGTCTCTCAATGCTTGTGCCTTCAATTAAATTTTATAGCTATCATGATCGTTACTTTCAATCGCATTTCATAATCATGAAGTTATTGCTGAATTGAAGCTCATGTAAACTTAATTCTCAATCTGAACTTTTGTGCTTCTATAGATCATCTCATGATATTCTTTGCTCGTGTATATCAATTGCTTATATACGCTCAAAATTTTAACTCTCACATTTTTAGAGCTTGATAAGCAATTCAAGCTTTATTTTACTGCAATCTCAAAGCTCAAGTAACTTATTTGTAGGGATAAGTACATTAGGAGTGCCATAACTTTCGTTTAGTGCTCATCGGCGATTTGTCTCACTGGAAAATTCAACGTGGACACCAGTTGTCCTTCGTGGTATCGCCAGTGCTGACGTGGACAATAAATAAAAAATTCAAAAATAAAAAAAGTCCACTTCTAAATGGAAAATTAATATAAAAAAATCCACGTGGGACGATTTGTCGGGAATGGCACTCAAATAATCGATCTTACTTCAATGTGGCACTAAAAAAAAAAGTTATGACACTCAAATGAGCGCCATACAAAAGTTATAATAAACCTGTTATGGTTATCCCAAGCATTTTTATTTATAAGTGAAAAGGTTGGGAAGGGCTAATCAATGCAACTATCCTTATGAACTTTGCCATAAGGGTCTCACGTAGACAAATGCTTTGTATTTATTAATTCTTTATAAGACATATTAATAGAAGCGGGTACCGTACATATAAAACTAAGTACTAATCATAAATGAGGCCCATTGTATATAAAATCCAAAATATTTTAAATTTAATTTTCAACAAAGATCAAAATTAAAATATCATCAAAACAATTATTATGTATTAATACATAAGTTGTATTAATTATAAATTACCTTATTCGCCTCTCCTTTTTCACAACCATTGTACGGCCCGTGACTCTAGAAAGCCATCATACTCTTTCCTTATTTTATTCATATCAACTCAAATATAAATAAGTATGTTAGATTTAACATTTAAATGAGCAATTATGTGAAAAGGATAAACGCATAGAGGCTCGCGCTTTTTCCATGGCAAAAAGACACTATAAGTGCCATAAGTTGTGTACGGAGGACACTTTGGTACCATAACTTTTTTTCGGATCACTTTGATGTCAACTTTTTTGAAAAATGATCACTTTAATGCCAATGCTGACATGGCTCAGTAGAAATCTGACGTAGCGCTTTTTTATTAATATCCGATGCTGACGTGGCTAGTAGGAGAGTCTAGTCAACCCTTATAGCGAAAACGATGTCGTTTAACCTTTCTCCCCCTAATTTAAGAACCCTAAATCAGCTAATTGGACATATTCCTCAATTGCAAATCCTAACCGACCATATTATTTCCCTGTTTTCTCCGAAATTGACAACTGAAAGTTGCAAATGGATGGCAGGAGCTTCACTAGCAGCTCAAATTCGTTTAAATGAAGCGAAGAAGAAGGCTAGTTCTTCTACTATTGTGGGTTACCAAGTTCAAGAAAAACATCTTGTACTCGATTGAACCTCACGAAAAGATTCCATGGATGTGTCATGTATAAAGAAGGGTCGAAGTGAAAATTCTTCAAGTGGGTTGACGCGAAATTTTCAGATCGAGCAACAGAGGTGATAGTGAAGCTACTTGAAGCTCGACATCAACCTCCACCTACATTAATGGACGAGTTGGACAATGTCGACTCATTGCAAGCTGAAATGAAGGCTTTAGCATCTCTAGCCAACCATTTGAAGAAGAAAGTTCGAAGGATGAAAATTGAAAGAAAGTGTTATCGATTGTTGATTGTGTTATTGATATTTTTTATAGCCTATTTTATGATCAAATATAATGTCAGTGATAAGCAAAAGTTTCTTAGTCTACCATAATTTAAGATAGGCTTGTACTTTGTACTTGTATTCAACAATTTGTAGCTACGATTGTGTTATTAGTTTGCTGCAATTTATGTATGTAACAAGAAGTTTGTTGCAATCTATGATAAATGGAATGTTGGAATTTATTGGTTCTCAATCTTGAGTTGCTTAGTATTTTATTGCTGCATATTTTGAT
Organism: Syzygium aqueum; assembly: GCA_031216185.1. NCBI lineage: Eukaryota > Viridiplantae > Streptophyta > Magnoliopsida > Myrtales > Myrtaceae > Syzygium > Syzygium aqueum. The sequence goes on along the minus strand of CM062235.1, from coordinate 3,409,523 downwards.
GCAATTTTGCCTCATTGGCAGCATATTTTTGTTCATTTGCTGCATATTTTTGCTCATTTGTTGTCATTTACTACATATTTTTGCTCATTTGCTGCACTTTCTTATTTGCTGCATTTTTTCATCTGGTTAGATGGTTGCATATTATGGAGTAAGGCTCAATACTGGAAAATAAGGTGTTGTAAGTGTTGCAACTATGCGTAGCAGCAAGTCATAGAGTCGTCACAAGTTCAGCAGTTGACATTTTAGTGCCAAATATTTATAATCGAGATCACTTAAGTGCCAATCGTGGTTCAAAAGTGATCACTTAAATTGTCACGCCCCGAACACCTCTTTGACGGTCGTAATGAACGCGACGTCCCAGGACGCGTCGCCGACCCAAACGAACTATGCAAGTGGAAGCGAAATAAAACAACCCTGACAATAAAATATGACAAGGGATAGAACAAGCGAAATTTTAATAAACACACGACATTAACTTGAATTCACAGTATTCATACATTAGGCCGCTAGGGTTAAATCCACCTTTGTCATCAAAAGGGAACAAGTGGCTGGGTAGGCTACTGACAGCACAAAATGGGACTCTACCAAAAAGGCTTCCTGGCCCTACTCCTAAACATCTCTACGGTGTCTAATCCAGATCGGACCCTGACGATTTTGACTCTGAGTCCGAGTCAATCTCGATCGGGTTCTCCTCCTCCTCTCCCTACTCAACCGCCTCGGGCTCGTCTTCGGGCTCGGGCTCAAGGACAGGTATCGGTACTGGACTGAGGTTCACCGGAGGACTGTCGAGATCTGACACCTCGCCGTCGGGAGCGAACTTGTCCCAGGGCTCCCAATTGACCGCATTCTCATTGGTGTGTCGCAACCCTTCAAAACCTCAGATTGGCCCTGAGTTCACCAACCCGACCCTATGTGTCACGCCCCGACCTCCACGGATGTGATCATCGCTCTCGATCGTTTCTATTTGCAATGCTCCCAGGATTGCGTTGCCGACCCAACATACGCGGAGAATAATACACATGCGGAAGACACGTATATAAATAAATATATATACACCTGTACTTTGTATAATGACAACCATGGATAGAACAACACAAAAAGAAAGATACTGAAAACAAACTTATTACATTTCCTTAAAAATATTTACAACTTATATGCACATAACTACAACAAGCTATGCCTTAAACACGCCACACTATTAAACATCAAAAACCGACATACAATAGCCATTACAACAAAAAGGGGCTTTGGCTGAGAGAGGGTTTGGTTAGCCACTAACTAAGGTGAGATCGCCATAAAAAAGAGTCAACTGGCGGTTGGGGGTTAGGACGGAAGCTAAGGCATCCAGTCGGGGTCAGATCCCGAGGAATCGTGCTCTGAACTCTCCTGCATCTTGGACTCCTCCTGAGAGCTAGCCTGAGGTTCGGACTCCTCCGAGTCCATATCCAAGGCTGCCGCTCGTTCATCCTCCGAATCTGGCTCCAGCTCAGGATCTAAATAAAGTCCTAACTCCTCATCACTATCTACTTCGGCGACTTCTCCATTCTCCACATCATCAATGTCCATGGCATCCGGTAGATCAGCATCGTTCAACCACTGATCTTGGTCTTCAGCTACCACCTGGGGTTCATCATCCACCACGGGATCATAGGCTTCCTCTATCGGTTCATCTTGGGGGTTAATCACCTCGCCATCAGCAATGATCGGCGCCATCAAGCCATTCTCGTCTACAGGTGAATCAAATGATCTAAGAGGTCTACCTACGTTCCCCTTATCATCCCCAATACACCAAGCGATATATTCTTGGTTAAGATCAGCAAACTCTCCGACGTCTACAGAAACCACGGATCAGTATCTTATGTAGGCTTCTCCATTTCCCGAAGGAAAAACACTCACAAACCTCTCTGTCTGAGTCGGGATCCCAAAAAGTGGTGGCGGCTACGGCATCCTCAAGGACGGGGGTCTGAAAGGTTTGGTTTAAACACCAATGAGAACACATCTCAGTGAGTAAAACCCCTAAACCTAGGCTAGGCTAACGTACAATCTCCCGACCAACAAACAACATAATACAAACAATGGCCTAGGCCCTCGGGCCCAGACTTACCATTGTACAGACCCTACAGGTTAGGTAATTTAATGAAATATAATCACGGCACATACGTGGCATATCTCATCACACGTACGCCACACGCATGCTCACATTTTATCGTGCTAATGCCTCAATTCACATGTCAAATCTCATGCATTAATGCGACAATTAACGCAATCATATGCACGAAGATGCCATTCACGTGCCATATTCTCAATTTAAATCACATGGCACAATAACTCGGCGTTCATTTTCATTATCAATGTTCGACCCGAAGGCCCGATCCGAAGGCCACAATCCGAAGACCCGATCCGAAGATCACGACCCGAAGGCCCAATCCGAAGGCCAATTCTACACTTCACGGCTCGCATATAGCGTATTTGGCCCAGTGTCTCTAGCCTGCGTCGAAACGCTCTAGGCGCAACACCGATCTTCTCACGGACAATGCCGTCTTCCGGACGAACCGGGCACGGCCCGAATGCCACGATCCGAAGACCTTAATGTGATCACATGGTACACAGCCAATTTTTATCTGAACCCAGCATGAACGCATTGGGTAATTGCAGTGACCACATGCTCATGTCAAGCACGCATTCCCGCATAACATCAATACACACCTCATTCTCGACATACGAAATGCGTGGCCAGGCAATGTCGTGCAGTACATCATGAGCATCGATTATGCACAAGCACTCAATCAATTCTAGATTATCACACAGTGCTCAATCGGCCAATTAATACCGTGTGGCCCAAAATTATATGTTATAATCAACAATCAATTCATTCATAATAGTACGTGGCATGGTAGTATTAAATCTGACCCCAAACAATGTCAATCAACACCAATTCAGTAACTGTGGGCAATCCCAACCACATGACCAGCAACTATCGTAGTCTAATTAACCCTGGTACGAAACCCAGTCCTATGTGAAATCGACATTTCCTCAATTCGGACTCGATAATCATTCCCAATAGTCCTATTAAATCACTCAAGATTTATGGACACCAACTATTCAACATTTCTAATCAAAATCAGTACCGGTAGTACCTAACCCTGTCCAGAATGTACTGATTCTACCTAAGCCGGTCTAGAAAAACGTACTGCCAGTCCTAATCAGGGTTTAGGAATTATACTCACGTAATTTCGGGCTCACAACGATGACAGAACGGCGGCCGATTACTGGTGAACAGTAAAACCAGCGACGGCGTTCCCGGCGGACCGTACGGACGCCAGACGAACATCGTATGGTCACTGTACGGACCGTACGGACACCTATACGGACGAAGGTGGCTGGGGTCGTACGGCGGTGCTGGACGTCCCTATGGCGACGGTTCGGCCGTTCGAGCTCCGGCGAAGCTCCGGCAGCCTAAAACAGAACCGAAGAGAGAGAGAAAGAGAGAGAAACGGGTGGAAAGAGAGAGAGAACAGGGGCTGGGCTAAGGCTGCAGCTGGAGGCTGGTGGAGGCGACGAGAAGCAGCAGCGGTGCCGGCGCCGGCGGATGGTGGCCGGCGTGCCTCCGGCGGTGCCCGGCCAAGGAAGAACAAGGAGGGAGAGAGAGATTCGAGAGAGAGGGGAGGAGATCAGATCGGTGGGGGCTGGAATGAGGGAGGAGAGAGAGTGGACCAGTCAAAAAAGGGCTGGCTTATCCGCCACGTGTCACCGATCCGGCCGTTTGACGATTTTACCCTTCGATCCGACGATCCAAAACAGTTCAACCTTAATAATTGAGGGTTAAAATGGTCAAAATGCCCAATAATTGAGCTGATAAGCTTCAGAAAATATCTCGAACCTTCACCCAAAAATTCGGACCTGAACCGGCCTAGGGGCAAAACTGTCCTTTTTCCGGCCCCGGGGCGAAATCCCATTTTTCGCCCGCACGCGTTCCATATATACGTGGCCAACCTAATGTGGCGTCGGAATCGCGAAATTCATTTTCTAAGCCCCCGAAAATCGATTGCAAAGTTTCGGGAGTAAAATAATATTATTTTCTAATTTTTGTCGAAATTCCAGTTTTTGTTCAAAACGACTCCTGGCATGTATGGCCACCCCAAAATGACATCCGTTTCAAGAAATAATCTTATACGGCCCCCGAATCCAAATCTGCTTCCCGAGGGGCAAAACCGTCATTTTCCGACCCCGGACCAAAAATCTAATTTTTAACCGTACTGACTGAAAATATGCGTGGCCAGCGAAATATGACGTCAGATTTTCAAAATTAGTCTCTTAAGCCGTTGAAAATCGATATCCGACTCCGGGCCCAATTTTGTGTTCAAAATTCGCTCGGTTTCAAATTTTAGGATCTCTCACTAACAGGTGGCTGTTTAGAGTATACGCGTATCGACCTAGGGTTATCCGAATCACGACGGTTCCGTTCTTTGAGAGAATGAGAAAGTATCACTAGTCCCGAGAATCACGATCATACGGTTCAGGCTTAGGACTGACTAACCACGCGTACTTTTGGTCTTGCAGAATCACCTGCAATCCGTTTGCACATCGTTGGCCTTGGTCAGACTCAATCCATTGCCTTTCCTAAGATCGGTTCATATTGGTTCAAAATATTTTTCTCATTACTTCTCGAGACCGGTATCCAATTCGCGATCGAGTCCCTGATCCACGTACCACTTCCTAATTAGTCATACCCTATGGGTTAGTATCCCAAAAGTGATCAGCTCTGGGCGAGATTTACTAAAATGAAATGCGAAATAATGTCGACTTCATTGATCCCAGAATTACATCAAAATTCGGGCTGTTACACTATGGGTCCAAGTCAAGTAGTCGTGACGCTCCAGTTCATCTCATCCCACATCTACCCAAACATAAGTGCGATGCTTAATATATGTCTCACCCGGGTTCAGACCCTGGTACTCGTTATCCTCATGCACCATATGCATGGGGACCCCAAAACGCCTAGGTGGCGCCATACTCAAGGGCGGGGATCTAAAAATGGTTATATAATAATCGTGAGAACGAGTCTCAATAAGCAACACCCTATACCCTACCTAGGCTAATGCGTACCCAGACAAGTCTAACATGCGAATCACCAGACAACACAACCAATTTCACATGACAAGCTTACCTCGCCTCGAATCATGAGCCAACCCTGTATATTAGTCCGAACATGATAATGCAAGAATAATTGACCACCATATCACAATCACCCGGCATACACACTCCCACTCGCATTCAATCAATCCAACCAAGCAACCACACGTACATTTAACCAATCCAATCAATCACATGGCGTACACGCGTCCAACCAACTTTGTCACGCCCCGGACCCCACCAGGTTCACGACACCCCTTCGATGGCCGTATTGAAAATGCGACATCCCAGGACTTGTCGCCGACCCATCTCCCAATTTCAGAGCATAAGGCACATGCGGAAGCATTAATTAAAACACCCGTACAAAAACAATACATGACCAAGGGTAGTAGAACACTTGAACAATTGAACCACATACTTCATTCAACGGCACGTACTTACAAAATCCAACCTTACATACAAGGCCACGAGAGTTAAAACAACCATCATCAAAAGGGGCAAGTGGTCGGGTAGGTTAGCCTAGCTTATACAAAAAGGGTCCACCAACTCCATGGGCTTCTCTTCGGGATCTTGCTCCATCGGCTCCTCCTCGGGATCCTAGAACGCTGTGACGGACCATTCATGGTCGGAGTCGGGGGTCTGAAATGGTTATATAATAACCATGAGAACGAGTCTCAATAAGTAACACCCTAAACCCTACCTGGGCCAATGCGTACCCAGACAAGTCATACCCAAACACATAATAGAACAACCACTCGACTTAGGCCCTCGGGCCCAAATCAAACATATGTTAACCCTACAGGTTAGGCACATAATAATATCACGTCACATACGCGGCATCCTCGATCACACGTACGTCACACGCATGCTCAAAACCTTTAGTGTCGGTTTAAAATGTAGATCACCGAGTCGTACAATTTCACACACTGACCCATGCATTCATATGCATGCAAATGCCACTACCTTGCCATGCACACGATTTAACTCATATGGCATTCCGGCATAAGATTCCGTTCGTGTTCTGATTATAAAATAGAATTCGCTTGGACACGTCCCATACCATGCCCCGCAGATTCCATTGCATAATCAGGCACTATGCATCACACGTGATTATTTATTCTGTTAATTCGACCCGAAGGCCCGACCCGAAGGCCCGATCCGAAGACCACGATCCGAAGACCACGATCCGAAGACCACGACCCGAAGGCCCGACCCGAAGGCGACGATCCGAAGACCAATCACAACACTTCGTGGCCAGCGTAAAGACGCCCCAGGCCCAGTGTCTCTAGCCAGCGTAAACGCATCAGGCGCAACACCGATTTCCTTACGAACCAGAGCCCGCGTAAACGCGTCAGGATGGTCGTCTTCCAGACGTACCGAGCATCGCCCTGCTCGAAAGTGCATGAGGACGGCACACCCCGCGTAAACGCGTCAGGGCGAAGAGTGATCACACATTCACACGACCGGTTTTATCTGAACCCCGCGTAAACGCGTCAGGGCATAATTAGGTGATCACATGTCCCTAGCATACACGCATTCTCGCACAATTTCCACAAGCTTCATACTTGGCATGCATAATGCGTGGCCAAGCGATTTAGCATACGAATGTTGGTGCAATGTACCACGGCATAATCCCACACAATTCAATGCCACAATTTCATGTTCAATGATCCACGTCATATGCTTAATTAGCCCAATCAACACCATGGGGCATCACATGCAAAATTGGCACTTATGACGTATTCGGCATTATGATGTACATTGATAAGTCACCAATCACATACCACAACGGTCGGTCACACGAGCATGCGACATGGTAGACCCAATTCATCACGATTGACAAACCGACGCACAATTCAACCACTCCGGCAATCCCGGCACTCCAAATCATTTCAATCCTCAAACTATCGTTAAATTGGCCGTTGGTTCCCGAGGTGAACAGCAGCTGATCTTCATCATTTTGACCTCTAATCCACTTCTAATTTATGCTTTGTCACTTACCAATAGTTTCCCGACACCCACTAATAACATATACATTCATACAAGTCCTAATCGACACTAATCGAATACTAAACACACCCTAAGCCCGTTAAAGCGCATTATCGTCCTAATTAGGGTTTAGAGGTTTACACCCACATATTAGCCATACAAGGCCCAATTAAATCCGCAATGGACAGCCACTAATCAGTCCGAGAGAGAAAAATCGAGAATATACAAAATCGGGTCCAAACTGGGCAGTTGCACAGTGACAGAAATCTATTTGAAATAAATAGCAAATCAATTCTAAAAATTATGAAATTTGGATATTTTGTACAAAGCATCTTGATAAACATTTTCTGTGAAGAACTCAAAACCCAATTCCAACCGTAAGCACCTCGTTTTGACACTCAAAGCCGGACAGAACCCGGTTCGCTCGAACAGCCCCTCAGACCATCAAAAATACAACTCATTCAGTACCCAAATCACTTTGAAAAGCCCTGAGATTTTTATATGTCATATACACAAGTGTTTCTAACAATATTTGTGAAGGACGTTTGTTGAAATAATGTCTGGAAAATTTTATAAAAATTCAGAAAGGCAAAAAGGTCGGGTGAACAGTAAATCGGGCAGTTTTGTGACGGTCTGAAAACCGACCTCCGAATGACCCCAAAAAAATTCCAAAAATTCTGAATTTAAAGTATGTTATACTTAAAGATGTTGGAAACAAATTTTATCAAGAACACTTTCTCAGATTCAGCCCACAATGATCACCAAAAAAATAATAACGCACAGAGGTACAGTAACAACCAGAAATCCGAGAATCATAAAACTTGCACCATTAAGCAAATCAAGCTTATACAACCACAAAACCAACCATGCACAGCCCCTAATCCATCCCTAGACATGCCATTAGTAACCCACTAGCCTAACTAAGGATTAGGAAGTCACTTACAAGATAGCCTAAGCAAGACAACCTAGCAAGGGAGCAAACAAGAGCCTTAGCACGGCAACGGCTACTCCGGCAAAGCAACGGCGAGGGCGGACAGCGGATGGCAGCTCAGGTGGTCGGTGATGGTGTGAGGGTGATCGTGGGTGGTGGTGATGAGACGAGGGGGACGGCGGCACCGGCGGGCGGTGGCTCCGGCGGGTGGCGAACGACGGCGGGAGGCCGGCAAGGGGAAGCTCACGGGAGAGAGAGGGGAGAGGAGTGGTGGCCGGCTGAGTTGAGGGGAAGTGAAGAGGAGAGAGAGAAAGAAGAGAAAGAGAGAGAAGGGTGATGATGACTTGCTTAGGGAAGATCAAGAGATAGGAAGGAAGATTGGACAACCATGATGACATGCATGGGGAAGGGCTTGGGTGACAAGTGTCACACCCTAGGGCTAGGTCTAAAACCCCAAAAAATCTAATAAAAAAACCCTCAAAAACCACCAAAATTCGGAATCCCAAAAGGCTCAAGGGCAAACTCGTCATTTTCCTCCGACACCGGGTCAAATTGCCATTTTTCGACCGTATAAGTCCTATACATAAGTGGCCAACATAATTTGACGTCATCCTCATAAAAACCATCCCGTAACCCACAAAAATCGATCTCGAAGTCCGGATTAAATTTCACGATCAAAATTGCCAAATTTCCAATTTTCAAATCTCTCACTAACGGGCGGCCGTTTAGGAGTTACATGTATCGACCTCGGGTTGTCCGAATCGCGACGATCTCGATTGTCGAGAGAACAAGAGGAATTATCGCTAGTTCCGGAGACACGATCGTTTGGTTTAAGTTCGGGACTGGTTGGCCACATGTATTCTCGGTCTTGCAGAATCACCTGCTATCCGATCATACATCGTTGGCCTTGGCCAAACCGAGTCCGTTACCTTCCGAAGATCGGTCCATACTGGCCCAAAATACTTCCTCGTCTTTTCTCGAAATCGGACTTAATTCGCGATCGGGTCACTGGTCCACGTACCTATTCCTAGTTAGCCATTCCCACTTGGTCAGTATCCCAAGAGTGATCTGCTCCGGGCGAGACTTACGAAAATGAAATATTGAATAAGACTCATTTTATTCATTCCGGTGATTGAGTCGAATTTCGGGATGTTACATGACTTGTCTTCTCTGTGAATTGCGGGCTGTGCAGGGAGAAGTGACGACAATTGGTGGACTAGCTGGGGTCAATCATGGACTGGAAAGCATCACCATGCAAGGGGTCTTCGGGCTGGGCGACAGCATTCCACGAACATGGACTCCTCAGTTCATCAAGGAACACCCCCTTTAATGGCTCACCGATGGACGTGGATCAACAGTTGCGAAAAGGAGGTATGGCGACGCAGGGGGCGGCTGAGCAGGCGCGGTGTGGTGTGGTGCGGCGCCCGGTGATGGCGAGCGAAGGGGCGGCGACGCGGCGGCACGAGGCACGGCATACGGCGGCGCGATTCGCTGGTCTCTCCTCTCTCTCACGTGTGTCCCTCTCTAAAATTCAGATATGAAATTGTGTCTCATACCCTCTAATTCTGACCTAATAACATGTTTATACAGTATTAACCTAGGTCAATTAGATGGGCTCTAGAATCCTAATGGGCTTAGGCTTGGGCTTAGGTCCTAATTAACATCTAAATGGGCTGAATTAAACTCAAAACATAATGGGCTGAATTAAGCTCAAATTAAAACGACCAAGCCCGTTCGTATTGAAATTCCCGACCCTTGCATTCCCGAGCGAGCCGAGTTTTGTTCAATGAAATTTAAGCTCATTCGCCAACGCCAATTTGATATAAAAATGCAATTAAATTAACGTGAACCTAAACTATATGTTATGCAATTTGAATATTTTTGTTTAGGGGTTAACATTTAATCCCTAATTTTCTATGCAAATTACACTAAATGATCGATAAAATTTAGGTGTCAACACCTTTACTGATAGGTTTGACCGTGACAGATGGCTTTTAATCGATTTTCATCAATTAGGTTCAACTGCTCATGCCTTTGTCACATCCATTCCACTTCAGATAACTCCACCTAAGATAAGACTCGCAGAGAAGGGATCTCTACTTCAATGGGCAGGACTGCTTCCATGCCATACACCAAGGAGAAAGGGATTGCCCCGACAGAGGTTCGGATGGAAGTCCGATATGCTATTAGTGCAAATGGCAATTTTTCATGCCAATCACGATAGTTTTCAGCGGTTTTGCCCAGGATCTTCTTGATATTCTTGTTAGCGGCTTCAACTGCTCCATTCATCTATGGACGATAGGGAGATGAATTCAGATGCTGAATCTTAAACTCATTGAACAACTGATCCACGAATTTGTTGTTCAAATTCGTCCCATTATCAGTGACAATAGCCTCAGGGACACCATAACGAGCGACTATGTCTCGCCTGATGAATCTTACAACATTCCTCACAGTGACATTTGCATAAGATGCCGCCTCAATCCACTTGGAGAAATAATCAATCGAGACTAAGATAAATCGATGTCTATTCGATGCCTTGAGATTAATTGGGCCAATCACATCGATGCCCCACATTGAAAAGGGCCATGGCTTGGACAACTGATGTAATTCCGTCGACGGAACATTTATTTTATCCCCATGAACCTAACAGCGATGACATTTCCGAACATGTTGGATGCGGTCACTTTCAAGACTGAGCCAATAATAACCCAACATCATGATCTTCTTTACTAACATGTGGCCATTCATGTGTAGACCACATATCCCCTCGTGCACTTCTTGCATAATCCTATTAGCTTCAGCTGCTTCTACACACCTTAGCAAGATCGAATCATAGGATCTTTTGTACAGCTTTTCACCACTGACAAAGAATTTTAAAGCCATTTTCATTATGTACTTCCTGTCAGCCGGAGTGCTTCCTTCAAGAAATTCTTGTCTCTAGATGTAGTTCATGATATCGTAATACCATGGCTTTTCATCGGGTTCTCCAATCATAACCATATAGTAGGCCGATTTTGTTAGGACTTCGATCTTCAAGGGTTCTACCTCTATTCCACCAGTCACTTGTAGCATGGATAATAAAGTAGCTAGCGCATCAGCAAACTAATTATGGGATCTCGACAAGTACTCGAAAGAGATATCTTCGAATTCCTCTATGATTTTTTCGAGGTATTCATGATACGGCACTAGTTTGGTGTCTCTCATCTTCCACTCTCCTACAGTTTGAAGAATAATAAGAGCAGAATCACCAAACACTTTCAATTTGGTTATCCCCATTTCCACTGCAGCTTGGAGTCCGAGGATACAAGCTTCATACTCAGCTATGTTGTTGGTACACGGGAACACCAACTTTGCTGCTACTGGATAATGTTGCCCATCTAGAGATATTAAAACTGCCCCACTACCGGAACCAGCCAAGTTCACAGCTCCATCGAAGAACATGGTCCAGGTGTCCTCCTTTATTACCAAAATGCGATCTTCTGGAGAATATCTATCATCATCTGAGACTCCAGGATTTTCAGCTAACACATCAGCAATTACTCAGCATTTAACTGAATTTTGTGGCATCATCTAGACATCAAATTCTGAAATTAAAATCTGCCATTTGGCTAGCTTCCCTACCAACGCCGATTGATCAAGTAGATACTTGATGGGATCATTCTCAGTTACCAGCAAAGTCTGGTGATGCAATGTATATTGCCGCAGCCTATGGAGCACCCATACTAATGCAGCACAAGTCTTCTCGGCTTCAGGATAATTCAACTCCGAGACGGTAAATTTCTTACTCAAGTAATAAATGGCCCGCTCTTTTCCATCTTCAGGATTTTTTCTGGACTAGCATTACACCCAAAGACTCGCTATGAATCGTGAGATAGAGGATCAGAGGCTGGCCTGGCATTGGTGGGACTAACACTGGGGGTTTCATCAAGTACTGCTGCAGTTCATTAAGCGCTTCCTGGCAATTATCGTCCCACTCCACTTAAGCATTCTTCTTTAGAAGTTTGAAGAACGGTTTAGCAGTTTCGGAGAGTTGGGAGATAAAACGGGCTATGTAATTCAATCTACCTAGGAGACTCCGCACTTCTTTCACGGTCGATGAAGGTTGCAGCTCACATATGGCCTTTACTTTGGAGGGATCGACTTCAATGCCTTTGATGCTTACTATGAACCTGAGTAGTTTGCCCGACGTTGCCCCGAATATGCACTTTGCTAGATTGAGACGGAGCTTAAACTGGCGGAATCGATCGAACAACTTCTTCAGGGTATCAACATGACTCTCTCTGGGTTGAGGCTTGGCAATCATGTCATCAACATAGATTTTGATTTCCTTATGTATCATATCATAGAAAAGAGTCACCATTGTGCGTTGATATGTTGCCCCGGCATTTTTAAGGCCAAAAGGCATGACCTTATAGTGGAATGTTCCCCAAGGAGTGATGAACGCTATTTTCTCCTTGTCGCCGTCCTTCATTCTTATCTGATTATAACCCAAGAAACCATCCATGAAGGAAAATAGCTCAAATCCAGCAGTACTGTCTACCAGAACATCTATGTGCGGTAATGGGAAGTCATCTTTAGAGCTAGCCTTGTTCAGGTCGCGATAATCGATGCAAACCCGGACTCAACCGTCCTTCTTCATGACTGGCATGATGTTGGCCATCCAGGTAGGGTATTAGGTGACTTCGATGAATCCTACTTTCAAAAGCTTCATGACCTCTTCTTCTATTTTCTTCGAAAGCTCAAGTTTGGTTTTCTGTAGCCTCTGTTTCTTGGGTGGCATGCTGGGATTAGTAGGCAAGCCATGCTCCACAATAGAAGGGTCTAAACCCGGCATATCGGCGTATGACCAGGCAAAAATATCCTAGTAATCTTTCAGCAATTGGACTAGGCATTTGGCTTCATCTTTGGGAAGGGTTGCCCCTATCTTTACCTCTTTGGTTTCTCCGGAATTACCCAGGTTGACGATGACAATCTGGCCTACCGTCAGGACTTTAGGTCTTTCATGATGCTCTAGGTCATGCTGAAGGTCCGAGGAATCGTCGAGTTCGCCGGTATCATCGAGATTAGGCTCGGCGACGCATAATTCATCGGATTGGACCGTTCCCATACCCTCACGTGTCACAAGATTATCCCTGAAACATAAAGTAAGGGATTCAGAAAGACAAATAGGGGTAAACATTGCATTTTTGTAAATTTTTGGTTCTTTACTCTTTTTTTGATTTTTTGAAATTCTTTTCGAAAAAGTTTTAACACGAGGAAACATGAAGAAGCCCAGGCCTCAGAATTATCCTTGGACTATATTTTCTTTTATCGGTTGGATATCATCATCGGGCTGGTTTGATGTACCTCAACATGCCCTAAAAAATGAAAACAATTTGTAATTTCATTGATTATCACCAAAGGAATTACATTTATTGAATGGAAATTGCAACAATCAAATCCTACAAATGAAAATGGAAAGCAGCACCCGAGACGGGGCAAGTCCTAAAAAAAGCAGTAAAAATTCCCACGCAGGGGAGTGTGCAAAAAAGTAAAAGTTTTACTCTTGTGGGCCTGTGCCCATTCCCTCTAACGATCCTTCTTCGATAGCTCCAATGAAGACATCATCGAACAGGGCAGTAATTCCCTCCACTGTATCATCAGAATCTTCTGTCATTTAAGGTGTTGGATCATCCATACCTCCCCATCTGTCAGGGACAATGTCACGGGGGTCAACATAGAAGCTCGAGAGCGCTGAGTACTTCACATAATGGTCGAACTTGCCGCTCGGTTGCCCTAGAGTGTCGATCACTTCCTTCTCTTCGTGCATCATCCTCGCAGGGCCAGGGAATGTGGTGCGGATGTGTAGAAGCAGCCTACCACGCATGAGTTCTCCATTATTTTGGGTAGTTCCACGGCTACGTTCTTCACTATTTGGCTCTTCTTAAGATTGCTGTCTATTCTGCTCGTCTCCTTGACCTTGACCTTGACCTCGACCACGTCCACGTCCACGTCCCTCATTATTCGGCACAGTTGACCTCTGGTACCCCAATCCAGAAGTCTGGAACCTTTGAGAGACTTCCACTGGTCGGCGGATACCTTGATCATTCCTGCCAAGGCCTTCATCCGGAATAAAGCTATGGGACACAATTACTCTTCTAACCATGACAGCTGTATTTGACACCTCAAGAACAGGCGGTGATGATCCTCTAGTCGCATGTATGGTCGATACAAGTTCAAGCGACTGATAACTCGATTCTATTTTGCAATCCGGCTCAACATAAGGGATAGCCGTTGCATGATAAATTGGGTGCTCTTCTTCACCGTGTACCGTGACTAACTTTCTTTCCACAACGAACTTTACCTTCTGATGTAGACCGGATGGCACAGTTCCAGCAGTATGAATCCATGGACGACCCAACGGGAAATTGAATGCAGTGGGAATGTCCATAACTTGGAATAGGACGTTAAACACTGTTGGCCCTATCTGTATATCGAGGTGAATTTTTCCCATTACTTCTTTCTTCGTTCCGTCAAAGGCTCGCACGGAGGTCTTCGCAGCATTTATTCTAGAACGATCTATCTTAAGGCGATGTAAAGTCGCCAAAGGACAGATGTTCAAGGCTGAACCATTATCGATGAGTACCCGGGCTACATATGAGGCCTTGTATTTGACAGAAATATACAGCGCTTTGGTATGCCCTCTGCCTTCTAGAGGGAACTCGTCATCTGAAAAGGCTATCAGGTCCTTGAGGAGTATGGAACCCACAAGTTCCTCCAATTTGTCATGATCGATCATCTCGGGCACATGAACTTCACTCAACACCTTCATCGGGGCCTTTTGATGTTTAACAGACGTTTGGAGGAGTTCAAGCAGAGAGATTTGCGCGGGCATCTTACGCAGTTGCTCAACTATATTGTATTCGCTAGCCTTGATGACGGCCAGGAATTCCTTAGCTTCTTTATCAATGACAGGTTTTACAGGTTGAGCATTAGCTTGGCCATAGGCACGTCCGGATCTGGTGACTAAGTCAACGTCAAGACTATAGGACCAAGGGACTACTTTATCATCACAATACTCGTATTGCCGAGGTATCTCGATCACTATCCCTTCATCGGTTGTAGGCGTGCTTACTACGATCTCTTCATCATCGGTCGCGTCTTCGAGCGGGGGCATGTCTTCAGGCAAAGGATCAAGCTTGCCCTTTCCGGTGTTCAACGTAGCAAACTCTTCTTCCCAATTGATAACCACTTCAGAGATAGTAGAGACGACGCCAGTGTGGTCAGCATAAACAATCATCCCAGCTTCTACCATCTTTGAAATTCTTTCTCTTATGATAGCCAGAGAAAGGACCTCATTGCTCGGGTAATAACCGACTTTCACCAGCTCGCCATAGACGTCAGTAGTGTACACCTTGACGTTCTTGATTCGACCAGCATCGAAACTGAATATGGCATTCACATTGCCCGCGTGATCAGGGAGCGGGTTACTCTGAACATTCGGCTTAGCGGATTGGAATGAGAAAGCCTTCGTGTCCAGGAGGTTCTGGATTCAATGCTTGAGGATATAGCAATCGTCAGTTGAGTGTCACAGCTCGCCCATGTGATAATCACATTTCTTCGACGGGTCGTAGTTGTAGAATTGCTCGGGATCGAGCCGCTTTGGCTCGGTAGTAAGCAAGCCTTTCTTCCGGAGCACTGTCAATACTTGAGACAATGATCCGGGGAGGAGGATGAATTGCCTCTTGTTGTTCCTCCTCTGAAAAGGTTGACAACCTGTGTTTTGTTGCTGAGCTTCTGCTACTTGGATTGCTGGGGCAGGGTTAGTATTCCGCCGACTCGGTTGGTTATAAGTCACATTCACTTCAGCTGCCGGTTGTTTCTCTTTTCATGTACTAAATCTTTTGGTCGACGAAGACGACTCCACAAACCACCCATCCTTCAGTCCAATCTCAATCTGTTCGCCTATGGGGATGAGTTGGTTGAAGTTGTCAGCCGGAATGGCAACCATCCGATTACGGTACTCGAACGGGAGAGTTTTCACGAATATCCTCTTCAACTCACTGTCTATGGGTTCCGGGACGACCTGAACGGCTATATTCCTCCATCTGATAGTGTAGTCTTTGAAGGACTCAGTCTTTTTCATCTGAGCACGTTCGAGGTCACCACGGGTGGGAATGATGTCCGTTATGAACCTGTACTGCTTTAGAAATGCCTCACTAGCTTCTTTCCAGCTTTTGAGGCCATTTATCTTCTTCATGAGATACCAGTTCAAAGCAGGACCCGACAAACTTGCTTGAAATGCATGGATCATCAGGAGTTCATTATCAACATACAAGGTCATATGTACGTGGTACAACTGCAGGTGGGCTTTTGGGCACGTGGTGCCATTGTACTTGTCAAAGTCCGGCATCTTGAACTTCTTTGGAATTTTGATCTGTAAGTATAGGGACATATCGATCGAGGGTGAATCATGTGAACCCTCCAGCTGCTTCACTCTTTCTTCGAGTTTGTTGACTCGTTCATCAGGCTTGTGTTTGTTGACGACGATCTGGACGGGGTCGTCTTCTAAATCGGGAATATCATCATCTTCCTCAACATCAACATTTTTTCCACTTTTATGCTTCGGGACTGATGTCTCGGGGGATGCTGGAACAGGGATCGACCGAAGAGCTTTGATCTCAGCGGACATTTGTTGCATTGCAATGACAACTTGCTTCATCTGGTCCTCCATGCCAGCAACATGATCTCGAAGGTCAGTTTGATCGGCCATTCTAGCTCTCGAACGTGTACGAATAGGCGATCGTGATCGATCTGTAATTACATAATTTCATGGATGAAACAGGCATACATAAGTGGCCAGAAAAATCACACGTCGGTCCATGACATTGGTCTAACCGCCTTGATTAGAAATGACCTCTTTATTGAAATGACAAAAAAATTTTACAACGACTAATGATTTGAAGTCACTTTAAACAAAATGTAAAAGCAAACTACTCGATCCCTAAACAAATTGAAAGACTGAAACTAGAATGAGAAAACAAATTCAAGCTTTTTATTTAGCTTGATCTATAGACATATGGGAGGCGAACTTCCTTCTTCAACTGCTCATAAGCTCGAGCTATCTTGGACGTTTTTTTCTTGAGCTTCTTCGACCTTCCTTTTGAGGCGATTATTCTCTGAGCGATTGGCAGTCTTGAGAGGCACGTTGGGTATCTTCGGGAGTAACTCTTACGGGATTTTGTGTCGTCGAATGTACTTGGTTGTTGCGAAATAGGACTTCTGCTCCCCCTTGAGTTCTCCTTCGGGTCGAGCTATCTTTAGGAGACGACACTTCTTCCACATCTTATTGAGCTGAGCTATAGTCCCTTCATGGTCTTTATCATTATTGATGAAGTCGACGCGGAGGAGTTCCAGTTGTAACGCTGGAGGGAGCCCTTGGAGAATCTCGTACTGACGAGAGACTCTGGCAGGGTAGTATTCGATTGCGCCAGTGAAGCCCAATAGTGGAACTGACCCGATACCATTACACGTAAGCCAAGCTTCCTCGACTTTGAAACAGTTAACATGCCATTGAAAACCTTGAGGTCTAGCGTTTTTCATGAAAATGATCCATTCTGAGTAATGATAATCAGGTGCATTTCCTTGTTTTTCTTTATAACTTAAAACGGGATGGTCGAAATCACTAAGTTCGGATATTTTGAGTAAATCGCCACACCTTTTTATGTGAGATAAAAACCAGATTTGCAATAGTTCAAGAAGGGCATGAAATGTTTTGTCAACATTTTGCTTGAATTTAGTGAGAGAAATGAAAGTCTCGGCTAAAATGATGTTGACAAAATTCTTTTCAAGACAAACTTATTGGACCAACCATGCAATTGACGGATTACATGCATTCTTGCAGTGAGGAAAAATCACGAACCCGAAAAATGCTAGCAAGAAGATTCTGCCTTTTTAAAATGGCGTGGTGTTATCAAAACATTGACTCGGGAATGAAAAAGGACATGTTCCACGATTTGCTTTCAAAACTTTCCCCAACTCGTCTTTTCCGACATTCAAAAATTCAGAAAACATTAAAGTGGAGTCGATTCCCAAAGGTGGTGTAACTAGCTTCGACTCTAAAGGTTTTCCAATGAGCACACTGTATTCTTCCAAAGTCGGGGTGAGCTCATGCTTACCGAATATAAAGGTGGATGTCTCAAGGCACCAGAAGTGCGCTAATGTTCGAACGAGGCTGGTACGGACTTTGACTTCCAATAGGGGGAGCAGCCTCCCGATGTGGCCCTCAACTAGCTTGCGGTTGGTTGGACTGAGTAGATTCCACCAGGCACGGAGCTCATCCTTAGGAGCATCAAGAATCCGGATGTCTGCCCCTCCCATAGTGTATAGACCAAGACTCACGATCGACCTAATGTCATGGACCGACCAAAGAAAAAGACGAAACATAAATAAATTGCGAGATAAAGGTTTAGAACACTTACTTCACCGGGTAGGGTAATGGCAATCATATAGACATGCGTATGAAATGTGAGGTTCGATTTCTATCTAGACTCTGGCTTGTAAAATGGAGACGCGAGGATTACCGAGCTAAACCAGTCATGGTGGTGGTTAGGCTGGGATTCCCCTGACTCCGGCTTAGTCAAAGAGCCGACCCGAGTTGCAAAGGGTGCAACCGTGGTGGGTACTCAATGACACCATGAAAAAATTTCGGGACTAAGGAGGGCGACCCGTACCACATGAGGGTGATCGGGGTATCCACTATCTTAGTACTATCCTAAACCTATGCCACCCAGGTCCAACAGCGGGTAGTGTGTGCGATGTAGTGCAAAAGTAAGGCATGCACAGCAGGTTATATCAAATAGCGCTTCGTGCATAAATTAAACCATACATCCTAATACCTCCCTGTAAAACAAGGGTTAACAATCACGCCTCCCCTTATACTTTCCATACTGCAAGAATATTTAACACCTTAAAATGTTAGGGACGTACCTAGGATCCTCGCTGCCAAACAAAAAATATATTTGAAAAGCAAAATTGGCCTAAGTCCTCTAAGAGTTTTAACTCATTTCCCTAGCGGAGTCACCAAGCTGTCGTGACCTAAAAAAATTTTACTTTTTCGGGCTAATGGATTATTAAGACTAAGCTTAACTCGGGCCCTCCCAAACCCTACCAATTCACAACTTAGGTTTAAGTTTTTAACATGCAAATGTTTTCATGCTTGGAGTCGCCACTAATCAATTTGCGGTAGGTCGATTAGAAACCTAAGTAAAACATAATGAGATATGTTTTATTCCTACGAACCAGAGATTCTAAGCCCGGGGACTTGATTACGCTAGATTTAGTCTAGCGCCCTTTCGGTACCTTTTCTTTTCGAAAATATTTTGGCAGGCAATTTGGATCCATTTTAACTTAATCACTAACATGTGAGGTGTTCATGCGGGTGCGCAAACCACCAATTTAACACTCAAGAAAGCATTAAATAAATTGCAAGTTTGGAAGAATGACTTATCTCATAGCAACGTAAGCATCTGCATTGTTAGCTAGAAAATCACATTGACAACCCTAATTTGATTTCTAATTAACAAGCAATTCACTCAATATTTTTTTTGATTTTCACTTATTTAAATGAAAACTAATTTATATGCAATGACATGCAAAAATTGACATGCGAATTAATGCAACCTAACATGTAAACTATATGTCATGCGATGACGTGACCTAATTCTAATGACAAGCAAATGATTTATTTTTTTTGGTATTTTTTTATGAAATTTGGAATTAAAAAAATGCCTAAATTAACATGCAATCTATTGACTTCCCTTTTTTTTGGTATTTTCTATTAAAATTCTAAATTAAAAAAATTACCCAAATAATGAATGCAATCTATCCTAAGATGACTTTTTTTGGGATTTTTTGGCAAAATTCGAAATTTAAAAATGACCTAAATAATCTATTAAGATTAGAATAATACCTAATTTAAACTAGGAAATAAATTATCTCAAGTCCTAATTTAAATTAAATAATTATGCTATCTTTCTAGATATATTCAGGGTTTCCCTAAACATGCAAAAATTCTAATTTAAATCTAGCTAACAGATATTTTTTTTTGAATTTTCTTTTTAAAGGAAAGCAATTAAACAAACAAAGATAGCAACCACATTCAAACCGTCCACGCAATCCGCCAGATTTGTTTCAAATTCAAATTAGGCACAAAATTCGAACTAACAGTCATATCTATAGGGTTATAGATATCCACGGAAAGTTGATTATTCAAAATTGGAAAGCAGATAAAAATCATTATCGTATCCAAGTGATTATGGATAGGATAATAATTTTCCGTATCGCCGCGTATCATACCTTAGGTTAAGGTCAGATAATCGTTCAGATACGTTGCTGAATTAGGAAAGTTTCCTAATTTTGAATATTTTCAAAATATCGCGGATATCATTATCCTAAGATATCTAATTATCCACCAAATATTCACAAAATATTCCAAACATCCAAATTAGAAAATTAAATATTCAAAAGTGTACGGATAATATCATTGCCTAATTTGCAGATAATTTTCAAATTCGAATCGACTCGGGATCGAGTTTGCGGATCGGGATCGGACTCGGGCTTGCGGATCGAGACAACGGCGAGTGTGACATCGACATCGGCGGGGTCAACGGCGGCGTGTTCGGTGAGGCTATGGCGCGGTTCCGGCGACAGGCAGCCGACAGTGGCTCACGGCGACGTGCTCAGTGCGATTGAGGCGCGGCTCTGGCAATAGGGATAGCGGCGGTGCTCCGGTGGGGTAGCGAACGAAGGCACACCTGTGATGACAGCATCGGCGGCGGCGGGCGTGAGTGGCCGAGGCGGTGGCTCTCCGGTGAGGGTAGCAGCGAACAGAGGCAGCGGACGGCACAGCAACCAGCGACGATCATCGACGGTGCAGGGTAGTCCGGCAGGGGGGCAGCGACGCACAACGGTAGACGACGGCGATCAATGGGAGCGTCCTTCAGGGGGCGTCTAGCGCGGCAGGGGCGTGGGGATGCAGTTGCTTCGCCGGCGACAATAGCTCGGGCAGTGGTCGTCGCTGAGGTCTTCGATGAGAGGGGCTGAGAACGCCGTCGTGAAGCAGCAGTGAGCGGCGGCTCCAGGCGGCTGTTTCGGGCAGAAGCAGAGATGCCGGAGGGAGAGGTGGCGCCGCGGGGACGGCGTCGGGTGGAATGGCGAGCGGAGCAGGGCGCTGGCGCAGCGGTCTGTGACAACCGGGACAGCATCGGGCGGTTCCCGGGCGCGGCGGCGTAAGGCGGGGCAGGCACGACGGCGAGCGACAGCGGCGGTGGAGGCTCGACGCGGTGAGGCGCGGCAAGTGGTAGCCCTGGGCGGCGGAGGCGCAGCGCGATGAAGCGCGGCGAGCGGCAGCCCCGGGCGGCGGAGCGACGCTCTCTCTCTCTCTCTCTCTCTCTCTCTCTCTCTCTCTCTCACTCTCCTCACGTGTGTCTCTCTAAAAAAAATCAGATCTCTGAAATTATCCTCCCCCCCAATTTGATGACCTAAACATATTTATAACACTTAATCTAGGTCGATTAGATGGGCTCTCTAGTCCTAATGGGCTTAGGCTTGGGCTTAGGCTTCAATTTAATTCTAAGCGGGCTGAATTAATTTGGGCCTCCAATTAATTAAGCTTAATGGACTAAATTGAGCTCAAATTAAAATAAACCGAGCCCATTTAACTCGTGATTTCCGACCATTACCTTCCGGGCGAGCCGAGTCTCGTTCGATGAATTTTAAGCTCTATTGCCACCGCCAGTCCGATGCAAAATGCAATTAAACTAAATGGACCTAAACTATATGTTATGCAATTTAAATATTTTTGTTTAGGGGTTAAAAAATTTAATCCCTAATTTTCTATGCAAATTACGACTAAAAGGTCGCCAAAATTTAGGTGTCAACACCGACGCTGGCCACACTAATATCGACACCGTCCAATTTATTTCAACCCGAAACTCACAAAAATCGATTGCCAAGTTCGGGGTCTAAATAACGGCCAAATTCGATCGAGTGTGATTCTAGCAAAATCTCTATTTTTAAAAATAAGAACCCAAGAGTGATCAATTCCCAAGCAAGATTCTATTATAAGCGCACTGACGAATTACACGTTTTATAAATCCCAAAAATGGGTCAAAATCCGGAATGTCACATAAGTTCCAGTCGTGGTTCAAAAGTGATCACTTAAGTGCCAATTGGGGTCGAAAGTGGATCACTTAAGTGTCATGCCGTGTGTTTCTTTAAAAAGGGGAGACTTTGGTTCCAACAAACCAATCTTTAAACCAGATCATTCCAGGACCAAAGCAGTAACTGTACCAGCACTGCTCACCAGCACCAAACCATCCTAAACCATACTCATAAACTGGTTCAAACAGCTCCCAAACCATATTCAATCACCAGCACGAAACAGCCCCAAACCATTTCAAAAAACTGGTTCAAAATGCTTGCACCGGTACGTGCTAGCGTGCTGGTGAAGCACCATACTGCACTCCCAAACATGACAAAATCAGCAACTGCCATACTGCACTCCCAAACATCATACTACACTCCCAAACAGCACAAAATCAGTAGCTAGTGCAAGCACCATATTGCACTTGAAAATAGCACAAAAAACCAGCACTAGCAGCACCAATTCCCACCCTCCCCACCAACTGCATTTCAGTGTCAAACAGCACATACTGAACCAGTTTCTTTGAATATTAACTTACTAGTGCAACTTGCAAGCACCCCACTACACCAGTACTATATTAAAACAGGACAAATGCATGTGCAAAAATATGAAAATCACAACCACCTTAATCATGGTAAACATCGAATTTAGTTATTATGCACAACATCCCATTAGTCAATAACATTCTAAGACCACAAAATATCAACCTCCCATTAGTCAATATGGTAAACCTCCTTAATGTCACAAAAACTAACAACCACCTTAACACCCTCCCATTAGGCAATAGTGATATGTCTACCCTTTCTTTTTCCCTTCGACAGCTTTTTGAATTGGTTCATAATTCTTTGACTCTTTCAAACTAGAGGAGTTGCAAGTTGTTTTTATGAAGATGCAGGTTCTTCAATATCTGGAGCTACTTCTTCTTGAACTGCTGGAGCTGCTTCGTCTTGAACTGCTGGAGCTGCATCTTCTTCAACAACTGGAGCTACTTTTTCTTGAACTGCTTGAGCTGCATCTTCTTCAATAGCTAGAGCTGCTTCTTCTTGAACTGCTCCAGCTGCATCTTTTTCAACTACCGGACCAACAGATTGTTTTACTGGCCTTCCTGCTCGAGATTTCTTCTTTGGCGTAATAACTGTCTTCCTCTTACTGGTGCTGATGGCTGTTTTTGAGCTGTCAGCATGTGCTAGTTGATCAGGAACTAGTGTTAGGTTCTTTGCTGGTGGTCATTTACGAACACTCTTCTCTGCAGCCACCCTTCTTCTCTTCGGACTAGCCGCTTGCGACGTTGGTCGGGTTTTTTTTGTGTAGCCCTTGACTCTTGGTTTGGGCCAACTTGAGATATGAGAACCTCTGAACTCCTTCCGGGCTATAACAACATAATCATGGATGAGAAGAAGTAATATTGTCATGAAAGTGAAAAACTCAAAAATGAAATGCATGAGATGTACAAAATTTACATGCAAAATAGTCATTCCAGTATCGAAGTCCGTATAAATTTCATAACCATATTGCCTTAATCTTCTGTCGAGGACCCCTCTTGTCTGATATGGTGCCTCGCTTTGAGGAACCTGAGCTGCTTGTTCAGTTGATCTTCTTCTCACCTGATAAGGACAAAACAATATCAACTAAAGCCAAAGTCTGCTCACCAAAGATTAATACAAACACATATACTGAATAGCTTACTGGATATTTTCTACTAGCCTATGCAACAGTCGAGGAGGAGGTTGCCCTTGAACCTGGGCCTCCAGTTGGCTCTTTAACTGGTTCTTGAACTTGG
This sequence comes from Syzygium aqueum, assembly GCA_031216185.1. Lineage (NCBI taxonomy): Eukaryota > Viridiplantae > Streptophyta > Magnoliopsida > Myrtales > Myrtaceae > Syzygium > Syzygium aqueum. Next base: position 3,385,502 of record CM062235.1, on the reverse strand, counting down.
CCTTCAGCAGGCCCTTCAGCTAGAGAATCAGCATGCCTATCAGCTGGCCCTCCAGCAGGCCTTTCAGCAGCCCCTTCAACTGGTTCTTGTCCTTGCGCTACACTTGATCCAATTTGAGTCCCTTCACTTGGCTGTTGAAGCAACATCAGTTGCTTCTTCAAATGACAACCATTTTTGTTATAACCTTCCTCACGACAATATGAGCATCTCACCTTTGCACCTGACCTGCTCATCTTCTTACTTTCCGACTCTCCCTCTTGCTTTCTCCGTCTCCTTCTAACATAGTCGTTTGTATTTCAAGTGAACTAAAGACTCCTCTGTTCGGCTATTGAATACTTGATAATTCTTTCTTTGAACTGTTTGGCATCAGAAAATTTCATACCTACAATTAACACAGAAGAAGAAGAGCCAACGGGATCATCATCTTCATGCTGATTTTCAGAGCTATCATTTTGTTCATCAAAGCCACTTTCTTCATAATTAGTGTCGTTACCTTCAGCTGGAGCTCCATCAATTCTATATCCCGGTTCAGCTTCATGCAATCCTCCAAGTGCAGCTACTAATTTTCTCCCAAATTCACTTTGCTTTTGTCTTGACTGTGCAAGTTCCTCATCGTCATCTTCACTTGGGAAATTTACATTTGCCACACCCTCATCATCTGTTTCACTAGATGCAGCAACTTCCCACGACAATCCAGTGAACTCAAATCCAGTAAACTCTTCACTCATTGCATGGCTTGCCTCCCTCTCCTCTCTCTCTTGCCTCTCATGTCCAGCTTCATCTATAATAGAACTATCACCAACTTAAGTACTAGGTAAAGTAGCACCATCCCCTACGTCTCCTCCCTCAGCCCCTTCATCAGATTCACCATCACTATAGGACTCAACATACACAACAACTTCTTTTCCATGAAGATAATGGTAGATGATATCCTTAACACCATTATCATCATGAAAGTTTCTAATGCCGTCCTTCAAGCTCCTTCCGGAAACACAATAATTCAAACTTCCTATTTTGCATCTTAATTATTGAACTATATCCCTCATGAGATTAATATATGCTAGCTTGCTTCTATCGAAATAAACAGTACCTTCAAGTCTCCCAAAAGTATTCCCACTCGTCAGTGTCGATGACAAATTCTCCTCCATAACAATCAATGATGTCGAGAATTATGTCTTTATGCCCCATGTCGACCCTGCATTGAAGGAAACAAGCCAAAAAAGTCAATATTTTAGCTTTCAGGACCACACCACATGGGAAAAAGAGGACAGCTTCACATGGAGGTTCCCCACATGATCGACAAGATTGAAAAAGCCACCATCAGACCACATGAGAGACAATGACAGAGATCCCCACATGAACCACAATCTATAGCATATACTCAGCCCGACATCAACACAATCGAATCCACTTCAAGCCCTAATATCCAAACAACTAGCCATAATTTATGAAGTTCGAGCTTTAATTTCATAAGTTCAAGACCTAATTTCAAGTTCGAGCCCCAATTTCCCAAGTTCGAGCCCTAATTTCCCGAAGGCAACCCTAATCTACCAATTAATTGAGTGAAACATAGAACAATGAGGCACAATGTGTCGATCAATTTAGCAAAATAGAAATTAACATCCCTTATTTGAAGACTGACCTTCGTAATTTGCCACGGAGACGGGACCGACGCCGACGAGACGAGTGATGCTCAGTCCACGGGATGAGGGAACAATGCTGACCGACCACGAGAGGAAGGCAAGAGACGGCTACGGCGACGGGATGAGGGCGCCACGAGCGACGAACGACGGCGACTGGATGAGGGAGACAGCAGAAGAACGGGCGTGACTCGCAACGCAATGACAACGACGATGCGATGCTAAGACCTTTGACTGAGCGACGTCGTTTTGCTCGTCCACGTAGAAATCAAATTTTGAATCAAATATCCACGTCATGCTCTTTTTTAAAATAAAAAAAAATGCCAAGTCAGCTTTTTAGCCGGAATTTTAGCTGGAGTCACTAAAGTGATCCATTTTTCCTTCGACTTGGCACTAAAATGATCCGAAAAAAAGTTATGGCACCAAAGTGACCTCCGTACACAACTTATGGCACTTATAGTGTCCTTTTGCCCTTTTTTTCATATATTTTTTGACTTCCGACGCCTCTTATTACCTTAAATTAATCATAATATCTCTTGTAGGTCCCAGATTTTAAATTATTTCTTACCTTTTTTTTTCTCTTTCTTTAGAAATTCTAATGCATTTAGAATTAACAAAAAATATGTAGGATTAATTCTATGAAAAACTCCAAACCGATTCACCTATGACAAATTTACCCTGAATTAAATTTTGATAACCAAAAATCCCAAACTAGTCCATTTGTGATCAAAATACTCTCTGTTAGTTTCCGTTAAACTGGATTAATACAAAAAAAAAATCACAAGCTGATATACCTGAGACAAATGGAGAGTAAAACATAAAACTAATATATCCGTCAACTGCCGTGTGCTATTTAACAAAGTAATTTGACAGTAAAATTTAACGGAAATAAACAAAAAAGTAAATTTATCACATGTGTACCAATTTGGGATTTTTTGTGATATTAACCCAAATATGACACACACAAACGGCTCTCTAGGCCTTTATGTCTTATAATGTAATTACAATTGTCATAATTTTCTTGTCAACAACTAATTATTCCACTTAATCTGCCCTACTTTTTATTATTGTCAATGTAGTCCTAAACTTTTAGACAATATTTCAATGTAGTCTTTCTCGCCAATTGCCATAAAAACTCACTAACACGGTGTCTAGTCATCGTCGGCCATCCTTACTGGCATGCTGACATAGGCACTTTGTTGATTTCCACATCGCAATGGCAATTGGCAGGAAAGACTACATATAAATATCACACAAATGTGTAGGACTATATCGACAAAATTGAAAAGTTATCAGTACAATAGATTTAAAACTAAATTGATAATTTTCCCAAATATTTAAATAATCACTCCTTCAACGAACACATGTATAAGCATTTTTGGGATAAGTTTACTAGGAGTGTCATAACTTTCGTACAGCGCTAACTTAAATGCCATAAATTTGAAAAATCAATCACTAAAGTGCCATTGGCGATTTGCCTCATCGGAAAATCAAACGTGGACGCCAATTGTCCTACGTGGCATCGCCGGCGCTGACATGGATAATTAATAAAAAAAAATCAAAAATAAAAAAAATCCGCATTGAAATGGAAAATTAATAAATAAAAAAATCTACATAGAATGATTTGCCGGAAATGACACTCAAATGATCGATTTTACTCTAATGTAGCACTTAAATGAGCGAAAAAAAAGTTATGGTACTCAAGTGAACGCCGTACGAAAGCTATGCCACTTCTACTGTACTTATCTCCTTATTTGTGTATCTCACATTTGCATATTCAAGAATAGTTTTGTCATCACAAAAAATGGGGGGATTTTTAGGAAAACCGCCCTATGATATTTTGAAGTTGACAAAACTTTCTATTTCTCTTAATTATTGTAAAAATGCAGATTTTGTTTATTTCATGTGATGTTGATATAAGGAACGCTTTGTCACCATTAATGACATCCGAAGTACACAGTGGAAAGACTTCTAAAAGTTGGATGAAACTTGATACAGGGTGAACAAGTCTAGGATAATGGGGAGTCCGTGGAGATTAGAGGGACCATGATAAGATAAACAGTTGAGTGAAGTAATGATCACTAATGTATTCAAGAAGACCAATGGCTAACAGTTTGTAAGTCAATACCAGCAAATAGCTCTTATCGACTCACTGAATTGCCGATAAAGGCAGTTCCCTATATCAACTATGAACAAATTGTTTAACGCAGTTCCCTATATCAACTATGAAGATATTGTTTAGACGGACAAGGAGACCCATATATTCATTTGACGAAGTTATTAGGTCAAAAGGAATAAGAGCTAGCTTCATGGCTTGGAGTTCCTGACAGAGGAATAGAGATAAATCAAATCAGTTCTTGTCTATTTTACTCACTCAATCTGAGGAATGGACAATTGCCAAGAATAGTTGAATCTATTTGGGGAAATCTCACTACTGCCAGAATATCGATTGCATGGATGACCAGATCTCTAATGATCGTGTCTGTCATTTCTAATAGCTTTTTCATCTTCTTGAAGATTATCCAACGTTTAAATTGGAGATTGAAGATTACATAAAAGACTCGATACAAGCTGAAGGAAGTACGGAAAATCAAGAAGGCTACGACACCAATATTGTCCCATTTCTCTTTGAAATCGTGATTCAACTCACTTGTGTCTAGTTCTTTTGAGAGTTGTAGTTACTAGTTGTAATATGTGGTTTGAGGAGTGTGCAAGTGTATAAATAGTGCTTGTTTATTGATAGTGAGATCTATTGGCTTCGAGTATAATAACGCTTGTTTTGTTGTTACTACTCATGAGATTACTAATGAATTCTAGCCCGTTGTTGAATGTCAATCTAGAAAAGTGGATATAAACTTGATCTAAGCCAAACAACTATAAGATTTGCATGGATCATTTCTATCTCTTTACTTATTTTAGTATTTATCTGATAGAAGCATTTGTATATGATATTATCAAAATTATCCTGAGTTATTTCCCGAAAATTTGTTTAATTCTGTGAATTAGCCTATTTACTCCTCCAGGCTGTATTGTTAGCTTCAATAGCCAGCTCAGGAAAACTGCTGTGCCTAGCTAAACATACTGTCTGATCAGGTAGTTCTACATTCAAGCTTCCACGAATCAGATTAAGGAGCAAAACATCTAATGTAAAATTTTGTGTACTGGATGGATTGTGTAATTTACTGAAGGTGAAACATATCATTAAACAGCAGTATCTGCAACATCTCTCACGGACAACAAAATATTCAGGCAGCTAAATTTTTGCTTGAGTCAAAAAAAAAAAGTTATTGCTTCAGAAGTGCTTAAGAGATCATATCAAACAAAAGTTGTCATAATCTGGTGGGAAAGCATCATAAAAGAGCAGAGTCGACCGTGTTACCCTGACGTCTGTTTGCCTCAATTAACAGCTCCTCCATAAAGCTTGATTCTGCAGATTCAAGATACTGTTTGCGTGAATGGGTCAGTTTTTCTGCTTTTTTTGTCTGTTCCTCCAATAACGCATGACATGCTTCGATTTCACCATCCAAGTCTTTTAGCTTTTCCGTGTGAACTTCTTTTGCTCGTAGAGCACAGCGAGCTCGAAAGATTTTGTTCAAATGATCCAAACAAAATTGGGATTTGAACCCAGCATGCTTGGCCATTGTAACCTGGTTCCACCAATTATAGAACAAGGTCTCAAAGAAGGGGTGGTCAACCTTTGTGCTGGACATGCTCCTTATTGCCCCACACAGCATAGTAAAGATCAGGTTCTTTGACTTTGAACTCAACCGAGATTCTGTGCTTATGTCTCCGTGCTTCTCAAGCAACCCTTCAAGGACAGGGGCTAGGCTCTGGACGACCATGAATCTCCCAACATTAACAAGCTCCTCATTTTCAAAAAACATCATCGAGAAATGTGAGTTCTCCATCTCAGGTTCTAGCATGTTCCCGAACTGGGAGAAAGCTCGAGTCAAACATGGGGAAGCTTTTGAAATGCCGCCATCATCTTCCAACAGCTCCCAGAAAGATTCAAGTCCTGACCCACACATTTCCTTCGTCAAGATCTCGAAAGCACCTGGGAGTTTCATCTGCTCCTCTTCAACGAAAGCATCTAGTAAATTCTCCAATGTTAATACATCTTTGATGTTCATTTGTGTTCCGTCATAGATTGCACCATCAGGCTCACACTTGGTAATCTCCTGGTCTTCACTCATTATTTTACCAGAAATGCGTGTGCCAAGGGTTCTTAACTTCACATCTTTCTGCTCACCCTTCAATAAACGTGTGACCTGACAAGCGAACACAAGTAAGGCAACATGAGCTAAGCATTTTATGGCATCACAAAAGGAGCAAAAATAAATGAACTTGTGAAGAGGAGACTTTTTACTTCCAAACAAGTCGACTGGTCTATTCTAATTTATAACTTAGAACTTACAGGGAATTTTCTATTATTTTTTTGTCCTTATGGTCATATGCTTCAATTTCTCATAGTTTTCTTACTATGCCATAGTTCATTGTACGATGGACATTAAGTACAGCCTCTATCATCCGGCAGCTTGAGAGGCTATGATATGCTTATCTTGTGCTCGACATTTCCTCTAAAATAGGATGAGTATATATAGTTCAGTATGAAAATTGCATAAAAGATCTAACTCTGGGCTTCTGGCTTTAATGTAACCTTTTCCAGCAAGTTACACAAATCTTGAGCTATAAAAAGGGACTAGACATACCTCAGATTTCATGCAATCAAAATGAGCAACATACGGGCATCGTGCTTGTGTACATTTGTAGACGCACTCATTTGGGTTCCTCTTTTTCTCACAAGCATCACAATAATATATGCCTGAATTGTCTTCACGAAACTCATCCTCAAGTTGGATGCAATGTTTGTGGTTCTCCGATTTGATTGTACAAGGTAATGGACCACATAAAAGATGTCGATTGTAGTCACAACGCACACAACGAACAACTTCCTCTTTGTTTTCGATTTCCTCTTTGTTTTGATTGCTGGAACACGGGACTATGTCTTTATTGCAGGCATTGCACTTAGCTTTGTCATATAAACTGTCGAACAAACAAAGGTAGTGCTCATGAGCATCAAAGTTTATTTTGGGCTTCAGATCTGCACAGCCAACATGGAGGCTGAAGGGGCATGAACGGCAATCATAAGTGAAGCCGGAACTTTCTTTGAGGCAGGCTCTACACGTGAATCTGTCTTTGTTGCGCAGCTCTATACTGTGGTTAGGATGAAAAGGATGAGGGGGTTGAAAGATTGTTGGGATCTCTATGCAGGATTCATGGATGAAGAACTGACATGGACTGCACTCATAAGTTGCATCGACACAACGATTCTTACATACAGAGCACCAGGGAAGTTTAGCACCTTCATTGATATGACATAGCTGTAAAGGGTGACCATGGCCAGAAAAACATTTTGTCTGTGTACCTTCAGTAATGGTAGAGGGCATTAAAGCACATTGTACGTCCAATTTGAACCTACAGGACTTACAGTGGAATATAAACCCCTGGCATTCTTCGTGACAGGCCTTGCACTTTTCCTTACTTAGCCCAGGCTTTGAGGTGGGTTGAGATTCCAAGCTGAGTTCACCTGTGCAATCTTTATGAAAGAAGTGTTTTATCTTCTGCGGTAATACATTGCACGACTCATGGAGCCACAACCTGCATTTGTTGCAACCATATTTCAGGCCTGAGTCGAAGCGCTGTTTATTGCAAACTAAACACTTATTGTTAAACTCCTCATCAATGAGCTTCAGGGGATGCCCATGACTGAAGTGTGGAATATAGCCACCATGATTTACTTTATTGGCCATCATAGCACACGCAAAATCCATATGGAACTCGCATTTTCCACAAGAGAAGGTGAAGCCACGGCACATTTTATCACAAGCTCTACAGTATACCCTCAAATCACTCTTCTGAAGGGTGAGCTCATGGAGCGGATGGAAAAAGTGTTTGTACTCTGTGGGAAACTCATAACACGCTTCATGGAGATAAAAATCGCACTTCTCACATGCATATGTTAGACCGGAGCAATATTTCTTGCATCCGCTGCAAGGAACTCTATCCTTTTCGCCCTTCGTGCTTCCTGTCAACTCATGGTCATGAAGGAGATGTTTCTTTTTTATGTCTTGAGCTTTCTTCCTCGTATCTGTCACTCTTCCTTCTCCAGGTTTGATGGAGGGCATTCCAGCACATAAAATGTCAAGATCAAAGTCGCATTGATCGCAGCGGTATGTGTAGCCCCTAATTCTTTCTTCACAAAAATCACAGTAGTGGTACGTTGCAACCTGAAGCTTCAAGGGATGCTGTTCATGATAGAGGTGTTCCAACTTCAAAGGTAAGTTTGCACATGACTCATGGAGAAAATACTCACACCGCTCACAACCGTAGACCTTACCTAAGCAGCTCTCATAACATGCTCTGCATTTAACATTCTCATCTTCATCATCCTGCATGCTAGGAGTCAACCGGTGCCTGTGACCAAAATTTTCTATCTGGCCCTCGGGTTCACTGGGAGGCAGTAGCTGCGCACATATCACATCCAGGTGAAACTGACACTCTTTACACTGGTACACCAAGCCATGAAAGACTTCTCCGCAGAAATCGCACCATAATCCTTCATCACCATCTACAGCTGGGCAGAGCTTTAGGGTATGTGAGTGTACTGGGTGACAGAACTCTTGCTGCAACTCCGCACATGACTTGTGGAGAAAAAAACGACATGAGCCACAGGAATACGCATTGTTCAAGCAGCGTCTTTCGCAAGCTCTGCACCAAACTTCTTCATCCTCATCAATCACCTCCATCAATATTAAGGGGTCACCATGGCTAAAGTGTTGAATTTGCTTCTTGACATTGGAACCATTGGTGGACTTCCGAGCGCATTCAATATCGAGATCGAAGTCGCACTTCTCACATCTAAAGGTGAAGCCATGGAACCTCTTCACACAGGCATCACAGTAGATGCTGCCATAGTTTGCTGTATCACACAGGGTTAAACTGTGTGGATGTAAATCGTGTTTGAGCTGTCTCGGAAGCTCAGCACACGATTTGCCAAGAAAATATTGGCATTCTTTGCAACAGTAAAATTGATTGGAGCAGTGCTTCTCGCATGCAGCGCAGTTGACTTCTTCATGCTTCTTATTGTCACATATTGTCAACAGGTGTTGGTGGCTGAAATGTGCAATAGTGTCCATGTACAATTCAGGTTAAGCACCAACCTGATCTCCAGGGCAGCACTCAAAGATTTAGAGAACTTCCATCTGTGTTTCAGATTATTACTCTTCTCTCACCCATCCAGTATTCTGAATCATGGAAAGAAATTCTATCATGAAAATATACAATAGAAGAACCTATTGTTTACCATGTAAAATCATCAAATTATCACTGATTTCCACAGATTTATTAAGATGTTCGATGACATGGTCGTGCAATTCCACTTCAGCCTGCTTACGTGGACATAAGAGTGTTTGCCATGTATTATTTTCATGTGACAATTACAGGACCATTCCTCCATCTAAGCTAGGTATCATTCTGGTGATATGCATAAGGTCGAGAAATTGGGTATTGGGGTTGAAGAAACTCACAAGATCTGACGCAGGAAACCGTTGTTCTTATTAGAGAGAGAGAGAGAGAGAGAGAGAGAGAGAGTAAAGCAACTGCAGATTCATGAAGCTCAATCTTAAGGAAGAGCTACGACAAGAGCAACATTATCTTCATCCCCAATTCAAACACACCATTTGTTTCATTTCTTCTGGAACAATCACAAACACTTTTTGTATATGGATCTACTACCAGAAATTCAATGCATAATCTTAGCATTCAATTTGTATTCCTAATAATCTCATTTTTCAATTTTTCAACCGTTGACCATACCCACACCTCCATAGATTCAACAAAGATTGAGGCTAAGATTGAAGAAAACCAGTACTACCATCTTTAAAAGTTTATACTTCAAGAGCAAGGGATGTGACATGATCACAACCATCGAAAAACTTGCGGCACTACTCCCACTGAATATCTGGCACCACATGAAAGAAGCTCCAATGTTGCAAAAGGAACACCTGTTTCAAGCCAGAATATCCAAGCCCAAACACACATTAACTGGCTCAAAATTTCAGCTTTTCAGCTCAACTGATGAACATGAACGCCAAGTCAACAAGATAATTTCATCTAACGATGATAGTTAAAAATGGAAGGACAAAGGAGATACATTTGGAGCGCTCTCTCTCTCTCTCTCTCTCTCTCTCTCTCTCTCTCTCTCTCTCTCTCTCTCTCTTCACATATATGAACTTGCTATTAAGACCTTCTCTAACTCGGATTTTGTACTGATTTCATTGAACTTGCTAGATTCTTTCTGTGAAAATTTTTTAAGGTCCCTCAATGTATAGTAGAAATCAACCAGATTGCACCAACTTACCAATTTGTAGATGATTAAAAAAGCATAATCCAGGAAAACATCAAAATCAAGAGGATAGAAAAAAAAAAGAAACAAATTTACCTCCTGACGCCTCAAAGGCGTCCGTCCGCTTTTTGAGGTGTCTTTGAGTCGTCGTCGATCGATTATGAAAAGCAAGAAATGAAGTCGACAGTGGTTAAGAAAATGATGGGTTTGGGTCGTACTCTCAGTGACGGTTGCCTGTTCTCATTCAGAGAATGAGTAGTGCGTGCACCACCTTTTTCTTTTGAAATTATTAGACCAATTGCAAACAGTAAGTCTCCTTCAAATTCGATTCAATCCCATGTCGGACCCAGATGAATTATTGTACGAACCACCGGTTGCTGTCTGAGATATATTTTTCTTTCTGAGGGTTGTGCTAACTGTCGAGTTTTAATAAGAGCAGAAGGACACTAATAAATAAATTTTACAGAGAACTCATGTCACAAGAAAAGTTAGAAGTTCATGTATTAAAAATTGTGTCTTTTACGGTTGAGGAACAGAGTCTCCTGATCAAGTAGAATCATGCAACTGATGAATTATTTTCGCATTAATCTCTGTTTATTTCGCGAAAAACATTTTTTAGAAAAATATTTTCCTCATTTTTCAGCATTTGGATCTCTTAAAAAAATGAGTCAATGGAAAATTTATACTTAAATTTAAAAAAATAATTTCTTTTTAAAAATTTAGAAATCATTTTCTAAAATATAACTATATATAGGCACTTGAACTAGAAACTCGACGCTTGGACATGGAAACCTTAACATTCGTTTCCGAGTCCCCGGCATCCAAGGCAAGGTCTTGGCCCTAGTCCATTGAGCTTGGGCTCGAGACCTCGATGCCAGTGGTCGAGTCCATCGAGGCTGAGCCTGTGACTTCAATTGTGACATTTAGAAATTTTCGTATCCGATAATAATACTTAGATTATAAAGCTAAGTATTATTTAACTTAGAATTCGGGTTGACACATTTAATCTTTGTGAAGTGCGGAAAATGCGGGGGATGACTTTTCTGCAAACATAATCGTCCTGAGTCCGACTTGTTGAAATTAAATTGATAAACATTGACGTATATGTTGAAAGTTAGAGTGATGTTAATTAATTTACCGTCATCTTAGTTGTGATAGGTACAGATCTTGTTCAAATTATATGTGGAATTGTTATAGAGTTTTAAATCGAGATTTTCTTAGCATAATGTAAGGTTTATCAATAATTTTGACATGTTAAAGGTTTCATTATTTTAACCTTAATTAATTAATGCTAATAACGATCCATGTACTATAATTGTAACTCACGATTCATTCGCTGAAGTGAAGAAAATTTTTCAATAGGATCACCCTCTTCTTTAACCGTATGAAGCCACATAAAGCACGCTTGGCCTTTTAAGAATATATGCAAGGCCAAGTGTCCACTTAAAGGAAGACTCTTATGCTAAACATGACACCTAAAGACTAAGTCGTCATCACCCCAATACATTAATCATCAAACTCTTCTCCATTTGGCAATAAACTAAGGGTGTATTTATATGAGAGGGAAAGTGTTTTTCAAAAATCCATTTTCTTGACTTTCACCCATTTGGTTCGTCGAAAATAATTAATCAATCGAAAACACTTTTCGGTCAAAAAAAACGTTCATGTATAAATTTAGGAAAGTGAATTCCCTAAACTAAGAAGGTGAAAATATTTTTCGGAATTGTTTATTTTGAATTTGTTAATTTTTTTTTTTCTTATTTCTTTTCTTTCTTTCTTTTTTTCTTTTCCCTTTTTCTTTTTCCTTCTTCTGCCCTAAGAAAAAGAAAAAAACAGAAAAATTTTTTAAAAAAATTGAAAATTCGATTTTTTTTGTCTAAGATAAAGCCATGAGATCGAAATCATTTTCCAAATGAGATCCAAACACTATAAAACTTTTTCGATCAAAATCATCAAACAAAAGAAAATTAACCATTTTCCTGGAAAATGAAAGTTTCTAGAAACGTTACGTTTTCCGTGAAACAAACGCACCCTAAGTGAGATATTGCCATGGTTGATTTCATGCAATCTTTCATCCGATAATTACCTTTGGTCATCACTTTAACTTTAGTAATATCAAAACTCATTTCACCTTGACCGTAATTCTTCTTCACCTTCAAACTTCCAAGGCAAATATCTTCTACTTTCATCACTTTCTGATCCTTAGGTACAATCTTCCAAGAATTACGAGGTAGATTAAGCTTTGGGTTATTCAAGTTTTGTTGAAGGTAAGTGAAAACTCTAGGTGTTAAGTTAGCTTAACTTACTTAGCACTTTTAACCTGTTGGTTGATATGTGTAATCTTAGTGTGCAATAATAGATGAATGTGTTGTGATTGTTTGATTTATCTTGTTGGATTCGCACATGCTTAAAAAGGTGTTTGATCGGTTTTCTTAAGGTGTGGTACAGGTTGTAAGTGAAAATGATGAATCTAAACTTGGCAGTGTTATATTTGTAATTTCATATTCAACTATTGTAAGTAATATCCACTTTAAACTCGTCTGACAATATTCATCTGTCTAAGTATCCTCACTTGTCTGACAATATTAATCCGTATGAATATATTCACTTTCTTGATATATTCACTTGTATGAATATTTTTATTTGTGTGAACAAATTCGCTTCCTGAATATATTCATTTGTTTGTTCATATTGGCTTCCTGAATATATTCATTTGTTTGTTCAGATTCACCTCCAATACTCACTTACTGAATATATTTTTATTTGCGTGATCAGATTCACTTCGTGAATATGAATATGTTCATTTGTGTAATCAATTTCACTTCTTGAATATACTCACTTTCTGGGTATATTCAATTGTTTGAATATTTTCATTTGTGTGATCGGATTCACTTCTTGAATCTAAATATATTCATTTGTGTGATCAGATTCACTTCCTGGATACATTCACTCACTAAATATATTCAATTGCTAGAATGCATTTACTTAACTGCTTATATCCAGCTAAACATAACTACTAACTGTAGCTTCTGGATATATCCATCTATTGAATGTGATCACATGTTGCTTCTCACTCGCTTATTTGGCTAATGCATTTTAATGAGTTAAGGAATATGTGTTGAAATGCTTACAAATGTGTATACATCGTTGCTTGCATGAGAATAATATGTTTTCCGTCACCCATAAATTAATGGTGATGATGCTCCGTGTGTCGAGATTCTGCAGGAAGTGTTTCAGGATGCATCGGGAGTTAAGATGCCCCACATGTTGAGATGCTTCGAAATGGAGATGTCCGTGTGTAGGTATGCCCCGGTAGAGTTCAAGAGGAGAAGTAACAAGCCTAATGCATTTATATGAGTGAAGTATTGTTCTGCCACATTATTATTCGATTGTTTGACATATCATGATAGGAAAACAAAAATATTTGCTCATGCACTCGACCTACATATTTACTTGTTATGTATACATGTTGTTTGTACTAAGTTAAGTGGTAAGATGATTTTTTAACTTAAAATTAGAGATTTCATTTAGTGGGTTTAGGCTCATTCTCCTTATTTTTTTAGGTGTGTAGGAGGGATCTTCCATCGCTTTTGTGTTTTGGAGTTCCCGTATATTACGAGGGTATTTATGAAAGTGTTTTTGTACCTAAATCTGAGGTAGTATATACCAAGTGTAGTTTACAATGTGGGTCGACATTGATTTCATGGAGTGGGTTCCCCGTCAGTTTGTCACTTAGTACCTAAATCTCGACGGAGAGTTGGTAGGCCCGTTGAGGGGTTTCCACTACAAAAAAACTGGATTTTTGCCACGAAAATTTGCGACGAAAATTTTTTCGTTGGAAAATTTGTGACAAATTTTCCAACGAAAAGTAAAATTCGTTGGAAATTTCCAACAAACAATTTTTCGTCGCAAAATTCGTTGGAAATTTCCAACGAAAACATTTTCGTCGCAAAATTCGTTGGAAATTTCCAACGAATTTTCCAACGAATTCAAAAAAACCCGGTATTGTTCGGCATTTTTTATATTCGTTGGCAAATTCGTTGGAAATTTCCAACGAATTTCAATTTTCCGGGCAATTATTTTAGTGTGTACAATTTTTGTTGGAAAATTCGTTGGAAATTTCCAACGAATTTTTTTTCGTTGGAAATTTCCAACGAATTTTCCAACGAATTCAAAAAACCCGGTATTGTTCGGCATTTTTTATATTCGTTGGCAAATTCGTTGGAAATTTCCAACGAATTTTCCAACGAATTTCAATTTTCCGGGCAATTATTTTAGTGTGTACAATTTTCGTTGGAAAATTCGTTGGAAATTTCCAACGAATTTTTTTTCGTTGGCAATTTCCAACGAATTTCAATTTTCCCGGCAATTATTTTAGTGTGTACAATTTTCGTTGGAAAATTCGTTGGAAATTTCCAACGAATTTCAATTTTCCGGGCAATGATTTTAGTGTGTACAATTTTCGTTGGAAAATTCGTTGGAAATTTCCAACGAATTTTTTTTCATTGGAAATTTCCAACGAATTTTCCAACTAATTCAAAAAAACCCGGTATTGTTCGGCATTTTTTATATTCGTTGGAAAATTCGTTGGAAATTTCCAACGAATTTTCCAACGAATTCAAAAAAAACCTATATTGTTCAACGAATTAAAAAAAAAACTCTCAATTTCCACATTCTCTCTCTCACCCCCCTTCACCCTCCACCCGCATGCCCTTTTTCCCTTTTTCCCTTTCTTCTTCTTCCTTTCTTTTTTTCTTCGGTTCTCACCCCCCTTCACCCTCTCGACGATGCAGCCGCCCGCCGCCGCCGTCCTCCTCCTCCTCCTTGCCGCCATTGCCGCCGCCGCCGCCTCCTTCCCCGACCGCTTCCGAAAGCGGCCCTCTCTCTCCGGCCGCTCCCCGCAGCAGTACATCGAGCTCACCCGCCCCCTCCGCTCCTTCCTCCTCCCTGTCGCTTGCGCCCACCACATCGTTGCCCACTCCTTCGCCCACACCATCAAATCCCCTCCCTTCTCCGCCGCCTACTCCCCGCCCCTGCCGCCCTGCCCCTCCCCGCCGTGGTCCGCCGTCGGCCTCGAGCTCTTCGCCTCCTCCTGCGGCAACCAGTACGACCGCATCGCCGCCGTCTGGCTCGGCGGCGCCGAGCTCCTCCCCACCAGCACCGTCGAGCCCAGCGTTCTAGGCGACCTCGAGCCCTCGCCGACAACGAGCTCGAGCTCGCCCAGATCTGGGCGAGCTCGGCCCTCGCCGGCGACGAGGCTGGCCCTCGCCGGCGGCGAGGGCGATTTTTCGACCAACAAAAAAAAATTTCGATGGAAAAAAATTTTCACGATTTTTCCACCAAAATTTTTTTTTTTTCGATGGAAAAAAAATTTCCACGATTTTTCCACCAAAAAAAATTTGTAGTTTCCAACGAAAAAAAATTCGTTTCCAACGAATTTAGCCACAAGTTTTCCAACGAAAAAAAATTTGTCGCAAATTTCCAACGAAAATTGAAATTTTTCGTTGGAAAAATTTGCGACGACTTATTACCAACGAATTTTTTTTTGTTGGAAAATTCGTTGGAAATTCGTTTTCCAACGAATTTTTCTAAATTTTTCGTTGGAAATTTTGTCGGAAAAAACATGTTTTTTTGTAGTGTTCGATGGTGATGAGGATGGCGGCACAACGGAGGGCAAAGTTATCAACTCATAACAATGATCTTGTCTTTTAAAATGTCAAATTGATGTTTAATATAAGTATAGATGCATATCTACATTATTTATTGGAGACGGGTTATATTGTATGGTAAGTTTAAATGTTTTCATATACTTTCACATGCTTATCGAATACTATGAGTAATAATTGGAAGAGACACGTGTCGCATGTGACGTTTTGAGGCGTCACATCAATGCCCAAGCTCGGGTCCATTGAGGTCGAGCCCTAAGACTCTGATGCCCGTGCCTGGATCTATTAAGGCCGAGCCCAAACCCCAATGCCCTTGTCCGTATCCCTTGCGCCTGAGCCCAGCCTATCGAGGCAGTGGCTCAAGACCCTAGTGCTTGTGCCCGGGACCATAAAGGCCCGAACCCAGGTGCAGGGGATGCAGGTACGAGCAATTGTGTCTCGAGCCCAAGCACCGGGGTCCCAGGCTCAACCTCGATAGACTTGAGCCTGGCCTTTGTGGACCCGGGTACAAGCACTAGAGTCTCGGGCCAAGTCCCGATGGACAAGGGCTTAAGTGGTGGAGACCCGAGCCCGAGCTCCAGGTCCCCAGCCCTGCCTCTGTGGACCCAGGCACTAGGGGACGCTATGCTTTTGTGGGCAAGGCCCGGATGCCAAGGATAGGAGCACAGCGACCTCAAGCCCAGCCTCAATGGACTTGGGATCGATGCCATGCTCTTGCTTAGGACGTAAGTGCCTATTCCTGTGTCCTCGATGCTCGAGTTAGGGTCTATCAAGGTTGGACCTAGGATCTTGGAGCTCGTGCCTGGTGGACTGGCTGCTCGTGGGCAAGTTACTAACGCTCAAGTATTGTATGTTTATTTAGGAAAATTAAATCAGATTTTCCTTTCCAAAACGACGGAAAAAAATTTCTGATTCTTTTACAGATTTCAACTAAGCATCGGAAAATATTGTAATTTTTTTGGAAAACATTTTCCAGAAATGTAATATTTTCCGTGAAAACAAATGGAGTCTAAAGGACAAACTAATAAACTGCCATTTCTGCATGATCATGTCTTCATTCTTATTCTTTTTTTAATCAAGACAAAACTATTTATCTTTTGCTAGAAGCATTAACCTCACTTAATACCCTGACAAACTTCTAACATTCGTGCTTCACACAAATCTGAGATCAAAAGTTCATATCTGAGGCATGTCTTTAAGGATGTTCTTTGTCTAATGGACGATGTATGCCTTCATATAATTGTGCTCGAATGACAATATTATGGGCTAATACTCGTCTAGCCACCTCCTTCATCTGCTTGTTCTTAAATGATTATTGAGTGTATGGACGGTGAGTCCAGGCTCACAATCTATTCTGAACCCAGACTTTAATGCACCCCGTAGCTTCAACAGAAAATTAAAACACCCAGAAAATGCCTATACCGTTGAAGCAGCAATCTCGGTGCGCCAGACAACAAGTGGAACGTTCAGCTCAGAAAACAGGGACTATTGGATTCACCAGTCCATAACAAGGTCGTGTTACCCAAGTCACCACCGTGCTGAACCGGCGAACCAGCACGCTTCATGACCTTCCTTAAGGATGCAATATTGCAAAACACGGTGGTCAGGGATAGACAATGAATGGTACAAGGAAGTCTACATCGACTGCAGGAAGAAAATTGAGTTTGATTGGCATTTAAGAGGGAGAGGGAGAGCAGGACCGATGGAAACCGAGCTCTATGATATAATGGGAACTTAAGGCAGAATTACTCCATGGTGTCTTCTTTCATATCACAGTAATTACACCATAAGGTACATAGTAGTACCACTGAGCTCTACTTACTACACATCATTAAATCTAATTGCGGCTATGCTTTCTACAAAAATCATACTGCTACTCTAGCCGCCACAGTGGTAATAGTCATGCACAATATACGGTCTCCAGCGTATTAGCAGACTCTGAACACCTAGATTTGCAAGACATCTTAGACTGCAGAAAATTTTGACTCCTCGTCCGGGTGAAGTTTTAGGGTTTGCTCCCAGTTTCCCATTTCCAAGCTGACGCATTCTTCCATTAGCTCATCCACTGGAGACTTAGCCTTACCCCGCTTTTCCTTCATTTTATCCAATTTCATTTTCAATTCCTTCAACTTCTTCTCTTTTATCATGATCTCCTCAGAAAGATCCACGATCTCTTTACCTGTTTTCGCCAAGGAGTTGTTCCTATCCTGGAGGTTGTAATGAGCACGCACGACGACTTTCAACCGATCAATGGCAAACTGGATCTTGAACTTTGACAGATGTATTAAGATAATATTCTTCCACCAGTTGAACTTTTTGTGGCTTCTGCGCTCACATCTTCATAATTTGCGAACACCTCCTTTAAAACAGGAGCCATCTTCTGGGTCACCTCATACTCGCCATCTTCACAACTCTGTCATTTTCAGATGCCGCTGCAAGCGAACTAGAGTGTTCGATGCCAGCTTGAAGCTTATTTCTGAATTCCAAGAAAGCCTCGTCCAGAAAGGGTGAATCTGAATTGCTAAAGCTAACCTCAACATTCTTTCGCCAGGCTAGTAGTCTAATAATTTCTGCCACTCTCTTTTTGGAGACATCCTCCCAATTCCAATTTTTCCTTCTTGTTAAAAGATTTAACCATATCTCTGAATCTTTTAACATGCACTTTCGCCTCAGTTTCTAAGTTTACTTCTTCCTCACCCGCTACAAAAAAACACCGGATTAGCGACGAATTTTGTGACGAAAAATTTGGAAAAATCCGTCGCAAATGTAATTTGCGACGAATTTAGCGACGGAAAAAATTCCGTTGCTACTAGGTCGTCGCAAAATTTTGCGACGGAAAATTTCAATGTTCGTCGCAAAATTGCGATGGAAAGAAATTCATCGCAAATAATTCGTTGCAAATTTGCCACGAACACTATCCGTCGCAAATAATTCGTCGCAAAATAGCCACGAACTTTATTCTTCGCAAAATTCGTCGTAAAATTCTTCGCAAATTTCGTCGCAAATTTAGTCACAAAATTCGTCGCTAAATAACACTACAAAAAAAGCAAGATTTTAGCGACGAAAAATTTGGCAAAATTCGTCGCTAAACGAATTTGTGATGAATTTTGCGACCGAAAAAAATCCGTCGGTAATGCGGCATCGCAAAATTTAGCGACGGAAAATATCAATTTTCGTTGGAAAATTCGTCGCAAAAAATTCTTCGAAAAATTTGTCGCAAAATTCATCACAAAATTCGTCACTAATTATTTGTGGCAAAATTCGTCGCTAATTTTATCACGAAATTTTTTTTTGGTCAGTAATTTGCGATGAACTTATCGGTTGCAAAATTCGTCGCTAACTTGCTACCAAAAATTTTTACTTTTGCCATTAACATTATTCATGAACGAATTTAGCGACAATTTTTTATTAATTCTTTTGCAACGAATATCGTTTGGGGACGAAATTAGCGACGAAATTTTATTTTTACAACTAACTTTTGTAATTTGTGATCGTACGATAAAATCATTTATTTTATTTTTCAATTTTAAACCTAATTAAAAGCAAAATTAATTTTTGAAATTTATATTTAACATTGATTAAGCACTTAATAACATCAAAATATTATAATAATATGAAAATAAAGCACATTCATCTACATTTTCCAAAATGTATGATCAAGCTAGAGAAGAAGCAGTCGAACATCTAATTTCTCGAGGAGCTCCTCCTTGCCCTCGACAGGGCAAAACAATTGAACAAAAGCTCGGTCATTCGCGCCCAAAGTAAACATCCAATGATTTCCGGATTTATCATGGTATGATCAAGCTAGAGAATAAGCAGTCGAACATCCCCCTCATGCAATCTTTGCTCTTGAGAAGTCCATCTCTGGATGCTGCAAGAGAGGTCGCCAGAAAGAAGAAATTAGCAACGTTGATCTACAGATACAAGAACGCTCATCAATAAGAAAAGCAACCAATATCAACCAAACTAAGCGCCGCAAATCTAAGGCATAAAGCTCAGTTCATTATAATTCCGTTTCAACTTCTGTGAAGATGGCTCAACCAAATCAAAAGCCCCATCCTCTTCGGCCTGCTCACTAACGGTCTCCAACCCACGACCTCCTCTTCTCTTTTGCTCGAGCTCAGCAGCTCTCTTCTTGTCCTTTGCACCTTCTTTTCCAACCCCACTACTAACAATAGTCCGTGACCGCAAAACTCGTCCCACGAAGTGCACTCCATCGTCTAAAGCTTCCTCCTTTGCAATTTTCTTAATCAGCTCATGACACTGAGTCCCTTCTCCACAACTTTCCCGACTCCTTTTCCTGCTACCCTCCAATGCACCGTTGCACAGACCTTCACCTGTCGACACAACTTCACCACATTCGCTCCCAGAAACTACCATCTTGTCACTTACAATGGCTCCATCTTCCAACGGGACCGCTGACTCCTCACACGCCTCCGCATTGTCCGATGCCAAAGCCGGTGCTTTCCCACCACCCAAGTCAGGACCTTTCGGCATCACGTCAACCAGACACAGGCTCATCTTTCTCCGGTTTCGCTCGCAGCTTGCCTGATCTCAAACCGTCCCTCATCCTTCCCCACCCAAAAAACCACCAACCCTCGAAGAGAACCCGCTCCAATTTCACTACAATCTCCCCGTGTGAGGCACGAAAAAACCGCACACAAAACAAAGCTCCCACCGCAGTTAAGCAGCACACAATCGCAAGAACCACTCACGACCGCGACACACGTTACTGTCCGACCACAGCAAAACGGAAACCCGAAACCCAAAACATAGACATAATTCCAAACACCAACAAAAACAAAAAGAAAAAAAGATCACGGACAAAGACGGGGATCAAGATCAAAGGCGACGGCTCCGGGGAGAGGAGCTCTCACCGGCGGCCCCCAGCAATGTCGCAGTGGCCCTACGATCCGACGGTGGAGTAGGGAGAATTTGCGACGGATTGATTTTTCCTCACTGCCCTCAACACCGTCGCGACGTCCCTCTCTGCCGCCTCATGCGCGAGGAAATCGCTCCGCTCGGCCACGAACTCAAAGGCCTCCTCGATGAATCGCAGCGGGCTAGACGGATCGAACCTCGCGCTGAACTCTGTCGCGGCAGAAGAGGAGGCCGAGGGCTTGGCCTCAGGTTGCTTCTCTCTTCCTCCTCGAAGTCGGAGATGATCGCCATGGACGGTGAGCTCCGGGAGGGATTGAATCGGAGATTGCTCTTCTTTGGCTTGATTTCCTCTAGGGCTCCGGAGGCCATGGGCGAGGAGGAGTCGCAGGAGGAAGCGCGAGCACGAGAGGTTCGGGGGTGTGGAGGAGTCGCGGGAGGAAGCGCGAGCGCGAGAGAGAAGAAGGAGAAGGAGAAAGAGAATGAGAAGCGGAAGCAGAGAGAGAGAATGGAGGGGGGTGAGGGCGGGCTAATTGGGAATTTGGGCGGGGAACTAGAAATTTGCGACTGAGGGCAAAGACGTCCGTTGCAAATTTGCGATGAATTGATTTTTTCCGTCACAAATTTGCGACGGATTTTTCTTTTCCAGCACAAATTTGCGACGGATTTTTTTTACGTCGTAAATTTACGACGGATTTTTTTTTCCGTCACAAATTTGCAACGGATTTTTTTTTCCGTCGCAAATTTGTGATGGACTTATTTTTCCGTCGCAAATTTACGACGGATTTATTTTCCATCGCAAATTTGCGACGGACTTATTTTTCCATCTCAAATTTGTGTCCGATTTTATTTTCGGAGCAAATTTGCGACGGACTAATTTTTCCGTCTCAAATTTGCGTCCGATTTTATTTTCGGCGCAAATTTGCGACGGATTTATTTTCCGTCGCAAATTTGTGACTGATTTTTTTTTTCTATCTCAAATTTGCGACGGATTTATTTTCCGTCGCAAATTTGCGATGGATTTATTTTTCCGTCACAAATTTGCGACGGACTAATTTTTCCGTCGTAAATTTGCGTCCGAATTTATTTCCGGCGCAAATTTGCGACGGATTTTTTTTTCCATCGCAAATTTGCGACAGACTAATTTATATTTCTGTCGCAAATTTGCGACGGACTAATTTTCCGTCGCAAATTTGCAACGGAGTTATTTTTCCATTGAAAATTTGCAACGGATTTATTTTCCGTCGCAAATTTGCGACGGATTTTGCGACGAATTCCAAGAATAAAAAAGCATTTTCCAAATCCGTCACAAGTTTGCAACGGATTTATTTTCCATCGCTAATTTGCGACGAATTTATTTTGTCGTCGCTAATTTGCGACGGAAGTGATCTTCGCGGCACATGGCGCTCATTTTTTCAAATCCGTCACTAATTTGCAACGGAATTAGCGACGGAAATGTTTATGCCGACCAATTTTTCGAATCCGTCGCTAATTCCATCGGAACCTTGAGTAGATATGCTTCTGCACTTTTACATATAATGACACATTATTCATATTTGACGAATTAGTAATTGTCATGATCTAATTCGTCTAAGGGCAGCAAGTTTGGTGATGTTTTTTTTTTTCATTAGAGCAGTGGAGGAATGTCAAACAACTACGGGAGGTTGTTGCAAAATGAGCCGATGTGACTAGCATTACGAATACTGTGGAGAAACATGACTGATGTGGATGTCGTTGTTACAAGCAGACTCGATTGACGCTTTCTCAAATAATAATAGGGGTCTGATACCAAGTCAAGAATGTGATAAAAAAATAAGAGCAATATATATATATATCATTGTCAAATAAAGAGTACACGAACCTATTTATCGGTTTTTTAGGATGACTATCTAAAAAGGAAAATATCAAATACAATCAATTGAAGAAAATATAGGGAATCTTCTAAATATTTCTCTAATAGAATGCATGCCCTCTATTCACTCATCATTCCGATGTAACCCTTTAGGAGTAATTTATCTAATTGGTTAGATCAAATTGGTTAGGTCTAAATAAGAATATCTCTTTTATATGATCTCCTATAGATATCCCATATAGATACATTGACTTTACATTTCATACATCCACCCGATTCCGATCTATTTGAAAAATTGCTATAATTTATTTACCCATATATTTACGCATACATAAGAACTACGTGCGAAGGAAACCGTCACATTCAACTAAATAGATATCCGTGTTATCTATATCTAAGTCTTGAAAAAAAAGAAAATAAGATTTGCACCTATCGAATCTAAAAAAGCTTATTTGGGATGAGAACATTTTAAGAGATTATCTAATATCTTGAGTTTATAATAGATCTTCTTATCTAATTTGAATTTTTAATATCTAATCTCTCTTAGAATTGGACATGTAGCAAATCGTCCAATCTCGCGACGACCAATTTTCCGTCGCAAATTTGCGACGAATATAAAATTCGTCGCTACTTTCGTCATAAAATGGTAAATTTCGTTGCACAAATTAGCGACGGAAAATAATTCCGTCACAAAATTCGTCGCAAATTAGCGACGGAATTAGCGACAAAAATTTTCCATCTCAAATTTGTGACGAATTTTGCGACGGAATTATTTTCCGTCACAAATTTGCGACGGATTTATTTTCCGTCGCAAAATCCATCGCAAATTTACGACGGAAATTTTTTTTTTTTTGTAAAGAAACGACGGAAAATTTTCGTCGCTAATTTGCAACGGAATTATATATCCGTTGCAAAGTTTGTCGCAAATTAGCGACGAAAATTTTTGGTCACAAAATTCATGTTTTTTTGTAGTGACCATATTTCGCTTTTGTAGGAGTGATCTTCAACTCCATCCCTTGACGCTTCACTTTCAGTGAAAAACATTACAACACTAATTGTCCACAATAGGATGGTGACATAGAATGCATTAAGGGACTACCAAACCTACAAAAAGGAAATGGATCCCCATTCATGAAAGAAATATTGATCCAATGGCTGGTACACGTTTAGCTTTACCAACAAGCATTGACAATAGGCAGTGTGCAATGGAGAGTGCCTTTTTGCCCTGTGACCTGGACTCTGTATTCCATTGAAAAAAAATGCTTCTTCCCCAGAGACATATGTATATTGAAAATTCATAGAGGCCTATCTAGTCCCATGTTAATGAGGAACGACTCGTATGATTCAGATACTATTGTAACTACAAACCTCATACAAATTGGCAAAGCAAAAACCAGCTCGAGCCACAGGTTTAACAAGATCATCAGGCAACGTGTGTGAGATAAAATTGGCAAATCCAATGAGGTCCTCAAGGACGGTGATACTGATTCCGTGCCATCCTTCTTCGAATCAATCAAGTGCCCTTCATTTTCATGACATGATGTGACATAATTTGATGATGCTGACAACCCCCATGGATTTTGTTTGACAGCCGACACAAGCAACGGGATAATCCCAAAAGTAAGAGATAAACAAAATTAGGATAAATGTATTAAAAGCCCTATGTCATGAAATTGCAATTGAATTTTAGAATTTTCAAAAAATGCAACAAAATTTGTCATGAAAGTACAATTGAGTTCTAAACTTTCAAAAAGTGCGATCAAATCCTAAAACTTATCAAGTTAGTGCAATCAAGTCCTTTCATTAATTTCATCCAATTTAACAAACGGAAAATGCCATCAAATTTTACAATTTGATTGCACCAATTTAATCGTACTTTTTGAAAGTTTTAGAACTCAATTGCACTTTTGTGACAAGTTTTAAAACTTGATTGCACTTTTTTAAAATTTAAAACTCAATTGTACTTTTGTGACGAGTTTTAAGTCTTTTCATTAATTTCATCCAACTTGATTGCACTTTTTTAAAATTTAAAACTCAATTGATCAGGGGGAGGGGGAAGGCGCAGCGAACGTCAATGGCAAAGCGGCAGGCCGCGTCGCGGCAGACGAACTGGAAGCTGGTGCGCTAAGCGAGGCAAGCGGCGCAGGTGAAGAGGTCGGGGTGGGGATCGAGCACGAGGGGGTGGGGAGGGTGGCTGGGGTGCGACACCTCCTGAGGGAGGTCGAGGCAGGCGTAGTCGATGAAGAATTTGCACTCCTTGCATCTGTAGGTCATGCCGGTGCACATGGCGTCGCAGGCCGCGCACTGGGCGTGATCGTAATCGGCCTTAGCGCAAATCACCAGCATGTGGTCCGGGTGGCAATTGTGGTACACCATGGCCGACGGCGACGGTGATGGATGTGCGTGCCTGAAGATGGGTCTTGTGTTTGATAGAGAGTCCCAGCGAGTTCCTCTGGCTCACTCAATGATAACGAATGACTCGAGCTCCTCGAATGGCGACCGGCGCAAATACTCATCTCCACGGACTCCCCAGCCCTTTTGTTTTTAAAAAAAATAAGGACAATATGAAATTGGAAGGGAAGATTATTCAAAAAAATCTTAAATTCATTGTATTTTTGTCAATTAAGTCATAAATCTTTTAATTGTGTAAATTAAATCTTAAATTATTTCACGTTTTGTCAATTAAGTGCATCTGGTCAATTTTGATAAAAAATTACCGACGTGGACGCCGGCCGTGTGTGACGTGGACAATTTTTAATATTTTTTAATGTTTTTTTGAATAATTTATTACTTTTTTTATTTTTCCTTTTTCTTCCTTCTTTACTTTTTTCTTTTCTTTTTCTTTTTCTTTTCTTTTTTCCTTTCCCTTTTGTCCCTCCGCCGACCATCTTTGGGAGTTGGTGAGGGCAGCCCTCGGTCGCTGGCCATCGACAAGGCCTGGCGATGGCCAATGGTGGGAAAAAAGAAAAGAAAAATAAAAAATTATTAAATAATTCAAATAATTATCGAAATATCATTAAAAATTATCAACGTCAATGTCGACCATACCACGTAGGACGGCCAACCGGCGTCCACGTTAGAGATTTCTTATCAAAATTGGCCTAATGGACTCAATTGGTAAAATCTGAAAATGTGCAGGATTCAATTAGAACAGTTAAAAGATTTATGACTGAATTGACAAAAATGTAATAGGTTTAGAACTTTTTGGATAATTTTCCCTAAATCGAAAAAAAGCAAACTAAACAACACTTAAACTAAATGAAATTTATAATGTTAAATATCAAGCATAGCATCCATAAAACTAAAATTTAGCACTGTCACACATAAAAGATTTCACATGAAATTAATTGATTAATTATGAAATATTAAATGAAAAGAGAAAATTCATTAAAAATAAAATCATATTACATAAAAAAAGAAATTTCACATAAATAAGGATTAAAAATTATAATCTAATGAAAAAAAAGCCAGATTCAACTTGGCTCAATTATAATACAGTTATAAACGATCTCGAGCCCAATCATGGGGTTATACCTTTTAATTTTGAAGATGTTTGGGTTGATAATAATAATAATCTAAGCTCGATTAGACTTGCGGGCGTCTTGATCCGAGTATTCACTAGCTTAAGGTTCGAGCTCAAATTAGAAATCTAATGAGTCAATCACACGTAATTATCAAATTGAGTGCAAGCTACTCTTGAATGGCTTGAGTCGGTTTTATCCCTGTGATTGTAAATTTACAGGAGACGGAGGCTCCACGAATCATGCAGGGTTTGAGAACCAATTTGGCTTTGGATCGTCAGGACGAAGTCTTCCGAGCTCACTTTGCTCGGCGAGCAGAGGAAATTCAGAACCACAGCCTGAAAGAGTTGGAAGATCAAATCGGATCCTTGAAGAGTCAGGCAGCAAAAGCCGAAGAAGGAACGTTGTGATGCTCATGCTCTCGCGTGCGCATGCAACGACTTTCTGTTTGGTATTGTTGTTAGAGACAATATAAGATAGGAGGATTTGTACTATTGGGTCGTGATATGGTATGGTGAAATTTAATGCACCGCATTTTAATTTGTCGCTCCTACGTACAACTCGTCTGATTTGCGTCAATTATTTGCCGTTCTTATAATATAATTGTCGGTTTCCAATAGATCTCTAGTTTCAAGTGAACTAGAGATCATCAAAGACGCAGTTATCCGCTCAAGGATTCCTCGCAAGTCACTCCCCCATTCAAAAGCAAGCATGATAAGTAGCCAAAAATGATATAAGCAACACCCAAATCATCATTGCCCTCATCAATTCCACCACACAACAAGCAACACGAGGTTGCAGACATATCATCGCGCAACACGATGAAGGGCACAAAGTGCGGAACTGCGAAGATCGAGCACGCGTGAGCGATCAAGAAGATAGCGGTGGCCTCTTGTTGGTGCGAGACAGGTCCCAAGAACTTCCAAAGTGAAGCTGTAGATCAGTGAAACAGGTGGAGTTTGTTAGAAATATTAAAATTGTTTTTGGCATAATTCTCAAAAACTAGAACATGGGAATTGCTTCAGTGTTGAAGTCGGTTGTATTTCCACGAGGAGTAGAGGTATTGAAGTTTGACAAGAAGATGTCCGGCTGGTATCTTGAAGACTTCAAGAAGCCACACGTGGAGCTCCTGCTTCTCTTCACCGACTCCAACATTAATGGCAAAGAGGATAGCTTGCATTAGCTGGAACAATTTTTGCCGACTTCACTTGTCGGTGGAGTCTTTTATATATATGTTCACTTGGTAGAGTCGTAGTAGATAGAGAGACAGAGTTAAGCTTGAGAGAAAAACTTGTAAGAGAGGGACTCTTAGTGTGTGCTCTGCAAGTTGTAAGCCTACGCAAGGCATTTTAAATATTATTCTCTCCCCTTTGTGCGTGTTCTCCCGCCATCAAACTTTCAAAATTTCTCTATATCCTTTTGGTTCCAACAATTTGTATTAGAGCTAGCAATGGCATCCACCAGTTCCGTTCAATTGCAACTTTCAAAATTGAACGAAAGGAATTTCAATAACTAGTCTGTCAGACGAAGGTTCTTTTCAAATCGTAAGATTTGTGGAACCTGGTGGAGAACAGCTACACCGAAGTAGCTGATGCTAAAGCATTCAATGCTTTGAGAAAGGAGGAGAAAGATTCGTTGGTGGAATCCCAAAAGAAAGATCAAAAAGCATTGTATGCGATCTTTTAAGCTATGGAGGAGACGATATTTGAAAAAATATCGAGCGCGGAAACCGCGAAAGCAACATGATATTTTGTAAAAATCCTATAAAGGCGATGATCGTGTTAGGCGGGTGCGGCCCCAAACACTTCGAGGAGATTTCGAGTCTTTACGCATGAATGACTCTGAATCTATCTTGTTGTACTTTGATTGTGTGCAAACCATCGTTAACCAACTGAAGGTTAATGGTGAAGAACTCCCAAATGTTCAAGTTGTAAAAAAAATCTTAAGGTCTTTGACCGAACTACGTTGTTGCGGCAATCGAAGAAGGCCGAGATATATCAACCTTGATGTTGGAGCAGTTGATGGGTTCACTATGCTCGTATGAGCAAAGAATGAATCAGAAGGCCATTGGTTCGAATCCCGAGCAAGCATTACAGAGTTGGGTTGCTCACTCAAATTGAGGAGGCCAGAATGGGTATATTTCTTGAGAGAGAAATCCAAAGTTTTTGGTAAATTTAAAGAATTCAAAGTCTATGTTGAGAAACATAGTGGTTTTAATCTGAAGATGTTGAGATCAGATAGAGGTGGAGAATTTACTTACAATGAATTTGACAAATACTGTAAATTCATGGAGTGAAACATCAGTTGACGACTAGTTATACTCCTCAACAAAATGGTATAGTAGAAAGAAAGAATAGAACGATTTTTGAAATGGCAAGAAGTATGTTAAAGGCTAAAGATTTACCAAAGAAGTTTTGGACAAAAGCTCTTGCTTGCGCTGTATTTGTGCTAAACAAGTGTCCAACAAGGAGTGTTCTTGGAAGAACCCCAGGAGAGGCTTGTAGCGGCAACAAACTAGATGTTTCATTCCTACGAGTATGTGGATACGTGGCATATCCCCATATACTAGACGAACGAAGAAAAAAGTTGGATGACAAAAGCCGTAAGTATATTTTTATCGGCTATAGTGATGTGACTAAGGGTCATAGGCTATATAATCCAATCACAGATAAGGTAATTATCAGCAGGGATATCCAATTTTTTGAAGATAAAGCCTGGAACTAGAACCAAAAGGGTGACCCTAAAAGTATTACTATTGAAGATGAACCATTAGTGGGAGAGTCAGAAAAGCCTTCAACTGAACATGCATCATCTTCGCCTAGTAGTTCATCTTCATCAACAACAGTTTTAGAATCGTCGATTTGTCATTTGCAACGATCGTGATAAATACCAGTAAAATTCAAGGATTATGTGGTCACAAGAGATTATGATAATGATAGTGATAGTGACATAATCACTGGTGAAACAATGGTAAATTTTTGTTTATTTGCAGAATGTGATCTCGTATCCTATGATGATGCAGCCGCAAATGAAAAGTGGATCCAAGCAATGGATGAAGAAATCCACTCTATTGAAAAGAATGACACATGGGTGCTAACTTCTTTACCACCCGATAAGAAGCCCATTGGAGTCAAGTGGGTGTACAAGATGAAGTACAAACCCGATGATTAGATGGACCGTTATAAAGCCAGACTGGTCGTGAAATGTTATAAGCAAAAGCTAGGTATTGATTTTTTTTTAAGTATTGGCACCTGTGGCGCAAATGGATACCATTCGGATTATCTTAGCACTCGCAGCTCAGAACCGTTGGAAGATCCATCAAATGGATGTGAAACCAGCATTTTTCAATGGGTTCCTTGATGAGGAAGTATACATGGAGTAATCACAAGGTTATGAGAAGAAAGGGCATGAAAATCAAGTTTACAAATTGAAGAGAGCATTGTATGGGCTAAAACAGGCACTTCGAGCTTGGTACACGAGGATTGATACATACCTGTTGGAGCATGGATTTCAAAAGTGCCCATATGAACATACATTGTATATCAAGTCAAATACTAACGATGATATTATAATTATATGCCTTAATGACTTGATATTTACAGGAAGCTATGAAAAGATGTTTACTGAATTCAGGGAGGCCATGACTAGCTAGTTCAAGATGACAGATTTGGGGTTGATGTCATACTTTCTAGGCCTTGAAGTGAAGCAGATAGATGATGGCATATTTATTTCACAGCAAAAATATGCTAATGATATTTTGAAGTGACTCAATATGAAATCGCTCAAATCAATGTGGACTCCCATAGCAAAATGGTTGGAGCTGAAGAAAGAAGGAACCGGCGAACTAGTAAATCTCACTTATTTTAAAAGTATTGTTGGCAGTTTAAGCTATTTGACTTCCACTAGGCCAGATATTATTTATGGCGTGAAAATATTAGTCGCTTCATGAAAAAACATACCAATCACATTTGCAGGCAACAAAAAGAATTCTATGGTATGTCAGTGGAACTTGTAATCATGGAAATTTATATTCTTACACTGATAATTTTAATTTAGTGGGGTATATAGATAGTGATTGGGCAAGAGATACTAAAACGCAGAAGAGTACTTCCGGATATGCGTTCTTTCTTGGATCGGGAGTAATTTATTGGTCCTCGAAAAAATAAGTTATTGCGCTCTCGACAGCTGAAGTAGAATATATGCAGTAGCTTCAGCAGCATGTCAAGGAATATGGCTTTGTGGGATGCTTTGTGAACTGATACAAGACCAGAAAAGGTCATACTAAATTGATATGTGCTAACAAGTCGGCAATTACATTAGTCAAGAATCCTGTTTTTCATGGCAGGAGCAAATATATAGACATCAAGTATTATTATATTCGTGAGCTGGTTAAAGATGGTGAAATTGAACTTGATTTCTATAGATCCGAGGATCAGATTGCAAATACCTTGACGAAACCATTGAAGGCGAATTTGTTCGAGAAATTGAAGACGATGCTTGCTGCTGTTAATTTTCAAAATCAATTTTAAGGAAGGCTATTAGAAATATTAAAATTGTTTTTGGCATAATTCTCAAAAACTAGAACATGGGAATTGCTTAACTGTTGAAGTCGGTTGTATTTCCACGAGGAGTAGAGGTATTGAAGTTTGACAAGACGACGTCCAGCTGGTATCTTGAAGACTTCAAGAAGCCACACGTGGAGCTCCTACTTCTCTTCACCGACTCCAACATTAATGGCAACGAGGACAGCTTGCATTAGCTGGAACAATTTTTGCCGACTTCACTTGTCGGTGGAGTCTTTTATATATATGTTCACTAGGTAAAATCGTAGTAGATAGAGAGACAGGCTAAGCTTTAGAGAAAAACTTGTAAGAGAGGGACTCTTAGTGTGTGTTCTACAAGTTATAAGCCTACGTAAGGCATTTTGAATATTGTTCTCTCCCCTTTGTGTATTTATGTTCTCTCGTCACCAAACTTTCAGAATTTCTCTATATCTTTTGGTTCCAACAGAGTTTGTCCATTGGTAAGGAAAAATCTCCCTTGAGACACGCAATCAGCTTGCTTTGCTTCTTCAACTCCACCAATTGCTCTCTCTCTCCAAAAACTTCTTGAGCGAGTGAGAGAGAGAGAGGGGGAGAGTTGTGTCATTTTGCTGGTCGGTGGTATGATGATGCGACAGGTCTCATTGTAAGGGGAGGGGTCAATTGAATCCCACCGTGAGATTGAAAAATTATTTTGGGAAGAAGAATATTAGAAGTGCCAAAATTATGTACGGCGCTCACTTTAATGCCAAAATTTTTTTTTCTGATCACTTAAGTGCCAACTCCAATTACGGTCACCTGGAAATTTGACGTGGCCATTTTTTATCAATTTTTCTGTCTCATGTGGCTCGCCGGCATGTTCAGTCAACATTAATTATCCCAAACGACGTCGTTTATGTGTTTGCCCCAAATATAAACCCTAATTTTTATTTGCAAACAAAATTAGGCCAAATGAGGGTTTTTGTCCAAATTAGGTTTTTTTCTTCACTCTGCAAAAGATTGAAGAAGATGAAAAAGGTGGACGATGATGAGTTGCTGATGATGAAGATAAGGAAGGTAATGAAGACCGTGCTTCAATCGTGACAATTGAAGCTAGCAACGAAGGGGAGAGAAGCTATGTTGCTGCCGTCCTTGTAGCCGAGTGCTCTCACTTGCCTCTACCCTGAAAATCCTCATATCTGAAATCTTAAACCATTTAGTACAAGATATCCCAACTCGCACGCCAAATTGAGCACGAAGCCGAAGCTTACCTCGACAAAGATAACATTTTCAAGTTCGTCCGTACACTAGACTGGTCGGACGACGAAGGGGAACAAGTGATGGTCTTGATCGAGCTCAAGGAAAGACCATCCCAAGGCTTCGACAGAGTTTCCCTAGACCTGATCTTGAAAGCCAAGGGGTTT
This sequence comes from Syzygium aqueum, assembly GCA_031216185.1. Lineage (NCBI taxonomy): Eukaryota > Viridiplantae > Streptophyta > Magnoliopsida > Myrtales > Myrtaceae > Syzygium > Syzygium aqueum. Next base: position 3,353,597 of record CM062235.1, on the reverse strand, counting down.
CAGTTTCTTGAATCGATACTCTGCAACAACACTTGTTCAAGAACCATAAGAGAGCAAGCGGCTCAAGTGACAGTAGCTCTTGTTCAATTCAATCGGAACACGTTCGTGTGGTTGGTGCTGATGGGTTCAACTGTCGAAGTGTTGATTTCGATGGGCTCGTGCTGTTCCATTGAAGTGCTCACTTTGCCGATGGCACTGGTGCGAAGCCCTTTGATCAACGAGATCGAATCTCTCACTGTGTGCGAGTTGGGATATCACGTCGAAGCCATTGACGTCAAATATCGCTAAGAATCCAAGATCTTGGCGGCTTCGTCAAGCTGATCTCTCTCTCTCTTCTTGGCTTCGATTCGGCTCATGCGTTTTGAGTTTCTCAACTTCAGTCTCCTCCTTTCTTTTGCTCCTCTCTTTTTCCTTCTCTGCAAATTTTCCCAAAAAATGGGAGATGTATTGAACTATTCTTTCTCAATCATCTTGGTTAGTTTCTCTCTCTTCAATTTGTCCACACTGGACTCATTTTTAATATAAAAATTGCACATCAGATTATATATTTAATTATAAAAGCCACGTATTTTTTTTCTGGAGACACTTAAGTGATCATTTTTCTCTGATTTGACACTTAATTGATATGGCGAAAACTATTTGGCATTAAAGTGGATGCCGTACACAACTTTTGGCACTTCTAATGTTCTCCCGATTATTTTGTGAGGAATTATGAAGCTAAACACTGTGTTAGTTATTTGATATAATTGAAGGCTGGGAAACATTGAGAGTATTTGAGTTAATCAAGTGTGATTGTACTATTTATTATATCGTTTAATTTATAATGAAACTATTTGTTATTCTTCCCGTGGATGTAGGTCACTCTAACAGATCCACATAAATATAAAGTCCGATTTATTTATTTATTCTGTTTATTTTATTATTCGATTGCTTGTTTTCATAACATATCATGTGAACTGTATTTAAATAGTTTCTTCGGTGGAAAAGCAAACTATTTCACCCGATTCAAAGAAGTATGTACCACGACGAGCACACAGCTACTATGAGCTAAAAAGTCACGTTCTGCACAATAATAAACGAGGTTCGACCGGCTTCGCTCTGTCTCATCGGTGTCACTGTAGAATTCTACAAACCCAACATCTTGGGCACAGAGGTAGGGAAAGTCAAATGATGCAGTGACGCCAATGTTTGGTTGAATGTGGGATGGACGGGTGTCAATGTATGTGGGAGGTTAAAATCATAGGTCACACAACACAATGCAAGGGCTGTGCATTAAAAGGCCGAATTATATTTCACATATGGCCGGACGTAGCTTTCAAAGAAGCAAAGGAGGTGTTCATGGCCTTCATATTTCACAAAAGATACAAGTGACACACAACGCAAGTCTAGGTCAAATTGCAGTTTGTCCAATGGTAGGTGAAGGACCTCCTAGTATTTGCACAAGCATAGCAATTGAAGTCTTCCATTCATTAGGCGCCTCAACCAATAGCGCAAGAGGGTGTCCCGGGTGAAAGGAATGTTGAATCTCCCTCGAGAACTCTGCGTATTTCTTGTGAATGCGGAATTCGCATCTAACACAAACATAGGTCAGAGCAACACACCTTTCCTCAAAACTTACACATCGCTATATGCCTTCTTGATCTTTCTCTATCATGATAAGTATATGTACATGGTTAAAGTATAGGAACCGCTTGCAGGTATCTAGTACTTTCATGGACAATGGAGCACATTAAGTAGGTAAAGCCATAACAATTCTTGTAATAGATATTGAAAATATATCTCAAGTTTGAGCTTGAAAAGAAAATTTTCATAATTCAAGGAGGTTTTCTATTTTTGATAGATTTTCTAGTTGAATGGTTTCCTAGTTAGAGAAAGTTTTCTATTTTGGATCCCATTCTGCCAATATATAAGAAGGGGCCTAATATCCTAATAGACCTCCAACTTTAGCTTTTATCCCAATTTTACTTTTTATTTTGTAAAAATCCTTCAACTTTATGTCTAATCCCAATTTTACCATAAACTTGTTTGTATCCCATAAAAAACCTTCAATTTTAGGTCATGTTCCAATTTTACCCTAAACTTTTTTTTGTCCTACGAAAAACTCTTAACTTTGGTTTTATCTCAATTTTACCGTCCTATCCCAATTTTCCCTTAAAATTTTTACAATTTCATAAAAAAACCATAAATTTTTGCTTGAGTCACAAATCTACCATCATTAACCCTCCGTCCAAATTTCTCGTTGATAACCGAGATATAGAAAACTCCCAAGCACAAGCTGTTCAATCATCTTGAGTGAGAGCTCTCCGACCAAGCACGAGCTTTTTGACCGTGAGAGATGGAACATTCCTAAGCACAAAAGATTGACGAGCGCAAAATCACTAAGGGAGATTTGTACTGAGGGTTAATAGAGGTCAGATTTGGGACTCAAGTAAAAATTGGTGTTATTTTATGAGACAAAAAAATTAGAGTGAAATTGAAACTGGACCTAAAGTTGGGATTTTTTTTAGACAAAAAAAAGTTTAGGGTAGAATTAATACTAGACCTAAAGTTTAGGATTTTTTATAAGACGAAAAAACTTTAGTGTGGAATTGGGACTAGACCTAAAGTTGGGGGTTTTTTATGAAATAAAAAAAAGTTTATGATAGAATTGGGACATGGGCTAAAGTTGGAGGCTTTTTATAAGGCAAAAGGTAAAATTGAGACAAAGTTGGAGGTTTTTTAGGGTATTAGGCCATATAAGAAGTGGATGTTCATTTGGACGAGTATTAGAGAGGAACTTATATTTGTGAATTACATGTAAGTGTTTGAAGCCATGAAAAATTGTAGGGCTCAACATTGTATGAGTTACTATGTGTAATTAAAGACTAGAGAATACTAAGAGTATTTGAGTTACTTGAATATGGTTATAAACTTTTTCGTATCGCTTGATTTACAATGGAATTCTTTATTGCTCTCCTTGAGACGTATGTCACTTGACTAAACCACTCTTGTTCTGCTGATTTCGTTGTTCAATTGCTTGCTTTCGCAACAATTAATATCGGAGCTAGGCCTGGCTAAGTTAAAGTGAATCGATGGCAACAGAAAAAGGAAAAGTGAATATGGACAGATTTGATAGGAAGGATTTTAGTTTCTCGAAGATGCAAATTGAGGAATTAGCACTTGCCCCTGTTTAGGGAGAAACCAGAGTTGATGAAACAAAATGAATAGGAATTGTTGGATAGACAAGCGTTGGGTGTTATTCAACTAACATTGGCTCATAACGTTGCGTTTAACATTGTGAAAGAGAAGACTACTGCAAGTTTGATAAAAGCCCTATCGGACATGTACAAGAAGCCCTCTACAATCAACAAGATCTACTTGATGCGACGTTTATTTAACTTAAAGATGGGAGAAGATATGTCAGTTGTTGATCATATCAATGAATTCAATATGATCGTTAGTCAATTGAATTCAGTTGATATTGACTTTGAAGATGAGATACATTCTTTGATTCTATTATCCTCATTGCTTGGTAGTTGGAATACTACTATCACTAAGGTTAGTAATTCCTTTGGGTCAACAAACCTCACGTTTGATGAGGTTAGTGATTTGATTCGGAGTGAGGATATCCGTAAAAGAGAATCTGGTCAACTTGTGTCTACTACTTTAGTAGGTGAAAGTAGAGGAAGAACTAGTACGTGTATTAGCAGAAGTAGTATAAACTTGAATAGACGTAGTTAGTTTAAGACTAGTGGTGTTGTCTGTTGAAGCTGTGGCAAGAGGGGGCATTAAGAAGGGATTGCCTTAAGCTGAAGAACGGGAAGCGTAAGTGATGTGGACATCGAACCCTATCGAGGAGGAGGTGCTAGGGACCCGTTATTCTATCCGCCAGGCCCGATCACTCGAGCGAGAGCGAAGGAATTCAAACAAGCTGTCGGCATCATAGTTCAAGATATTTGGAACGGAGACAATTTGGATTCGAAACTTGAAGATTCTGAAGCTCCTTGGCTCAACATGATTACTCTTGGTCCAGCGAATTCCGAAGGAGCTTAGAATTGACGAACTCCAAATTGGCTCAAATCTGGATGGACGCTTGGAAACGAGCCACTGATCAATACTCACTACTACTTAGTAGTGATTGATGATGTTTTTTAGCGATTTGGAGTCGTCTAGATGAACTTTTAGGCCTTTTTTCTATTTTTGGACGAATTTTTAGTAATTAAGGTTATTTTTGTAATTTTAATCCTAGTAGGATTAGGATTAGGGTTAGCACCTTATATAAGGTTGCTTATAGATTTCTAAGAGGAGGCAGAATTTTATATAGAGAAGTTTTCTTCTTAAGTTCTCTTGAGAACCAGATCTTATCAAGGTTTTCTTGTGGCGATCGAATTCAACTTATCGAGCAAGATCGTGAATTCTCTTGTTCGTGGCGTTATAGCGTGGATTGGTTGACACAGGTTCGTCAACAGGTCGCGTTCATACCGAGATTACCAATCACAGGTTCGATTGGGAGTCGAGGTCAGCAATTCGTAACTCACAGATCTTCGTAGAACGATCATCTTCCGCACATATTCATATCATTTGGTATCAGAGCTGGTTCTATAAGGTCTAGTTATCCTACTTTTACTACTTTTCATTCATCAATCTAGGGTTTATAGAATTAGGATTTTGTTATTAATTGAATTAGGGTTCTGAATTTGTTCTTGCTATGATTTCAATTTTGATTTAGGGTTTTCGGTCCTAGTTGTTTTTTTTATATTGTACTTGAGTTCGTCAAAAAAAGGCAAAAAAAAAACAAAAAAAGCAAAAAAAAAAAAGAGCAAAAAAAAGCAAAAAAAAAAGTGCAAAAAAAAAGCAAAGAAAAAAAAATTCAAGAGGACGACTCATTTTTTTTCTTTTTCTTTTCATTGATAGTTAGACTGAATAGAAAAAAAAATTTAGTAGCAGAAATTGAATATGAATCCAAATCTCGCAAAAATTTGCTGAATTGCTGAGTTGAGCGGTATATTGCTGAATTTGATCTTGCTTGGTGGTTTATCGATTGTTGTGAGGATCTTGTGAGACTGGATTCAAGTAAAAAAAAAAGAGCTTGCTAGAAGGAAACGAGAGGTAAAAGGCAAGAGTGTGTGAGTTTAATTGAGGGAAGAAAAGCCGAAATTGAGTTAAACACGAGAGGAGTGACAAACACTTTGAGCGGAAACGTGAGGGAGTGACTAGTGAGATTTCTTTTATCTCTAACATTTTCTTGCAGGTTTAAAAACAAAAATGTCAAACTCAGGCCAGGGAAGTGTGAATCAAAGGGAGGATCGCACTCATCCAAGGGATGATGCGATTCTAGCAGGCATCCAGCAATTGAGTTTACAAATTGAAGTACTTAGCAACCGAGTTGCAAGATGTGAGACGAGACTTGAAGATGACCGAGAGCCACCACGAGGGAGGCCACAAAATCAGCGAGAGGAGCCTAGGGCACAACCTAGATGGCAGCGGCAATTTGATGATACATATGTGTCCGATACAGAAGATGATCGAGATGGCAGGTTTGAAAGGAGAAACGGACGCCGAGGATTTAGACGTCGAGAAGATGATGAGCTTAGCAACATTAAGATGAAGATTCCATCTTTTCAAGGAAAGAATGATCCTGATGCGTATCTAGAATGGGAGAAACGGATGGAGATGGTATTTGATTGCCAGCGATATTCGGAGTTCAAAAAGGTAAAAATTGCAGCTGTTGAATTCACTGATTATGCTATAATTTGGTGGGATCAACTTGTGACTAGCAGGAGACACAATGGTGAAAGACCAATAGAAACGTGGGATGCGATGAAAGCAGTAATGAGGAGACGCTTTATACCTAGTCATTACCACAGAGACTTATTCCATAAGCTGCAAAATCTCACACAAGGTAACAAGAGTGTGGAAGAATACCATAAAGAGATGGAGATTGCTATGATCCGTGCTAATGTGGTGGAAGACCGTGAGGCCACAATGTCACGATTTTTGTGTGGTTTGAGCCGAGATATAGTAAGGGTGGTAGAGCTGCAACACTACGTTGAATTGGAGGAATTAGTGGACAAAGCTATCAAAGTTGAGCGGCAATTAAAGTTGGATCGAAATTACAAGAGTGGTGGAGGTTCAAGCTTGAATTGGAAGTCTAATTGGAAGAGAGATGAGAAGCTGAATTGGAAGGGAAACAATATCAAGACTGAAACTTTAAAGGAGAAGGAGAAGGATGGCAAAGTTATTTCAAATCCGACTTCAAGTAAAACTGAAAACCCTAACACTAAGACTCGTGATATTAAGTGTTTCAAGTGTTTGGGCAAGGGTCATATGGCAAATCAGTGCCCTAATAGGAGGGTGATGACCATGACTGGACATAGTGATGTTGAATCAGAAAGTGAAAGGGAGGAAGAGAATGATGACATGCCACCATTGGAGGATTGTAGTGATGTTGAGATGCCAGCAAAGGGTGAATTGATGGTGGTTAGGCGTTCTCTTAGTGTTCAAGTCAAAGAGGAGGAGCATCACCAGTAACGCGATAACTTGTTCCATACAAGATGCTTGGTGAATGGTAAGATTTGTAGCCTGATTGTTGATGGAGGTAGTTGTACAAATGTAGCAAGTTGTACCATGGTAGAGAAGTTAGGATTGAAGACTACAAAGTATCCAAGACCATATAGATTGCAGTGGTTGAATGATAGTGGTGAAGTAAAAGTATCGAAGCAAGTTTGAGTTTCATTTGAAATATGGCGATATAAGGATGAGGTGATGTGTGATGTTATACCTATACAAGCAGGGCATCTTTTGCTTGGTAGGTCATGGCAGTATGATCGAAAGGTACATCATAACGGGTACACTAATCGATATTCATTGGTGATGAATCAGAAGACATACACATTGGTACCAATGACACATTGGTATGAAGATCAATTGAAACTACAACGTGAGGCTGAGAGAGAGAGAGAAAAAAAGTGATAAAACTGAAGGCTTGCGTGGAAACTCTGAGAAGCAAGTAAAAGGAGAGGAAAATAAGAATAGAGTGGTAAAAACTGAGAGAAAAGGAGAGAGAAAAGAAAATAGAGAAAAGAATTTCTATGCAAAATCGAGCGAATTGAGGAGAGCTTTGATTCTGGACCGACCGATACTTGTACTTTTGTACAATGAGACACTGTTTACTACTAACGAACTTGACCCGAATTTGCCAAGTTTTGTCGTGTCTTTATTGCAGGAATTTGAAGATGTCTTTCTTGATGAACTTCCTGGAGGTTTACCACCGATTCGAGGCATAGAGCATCAAATCGATTTGATTCCTAGTGCACCATAGCCTAATCGACCTGCATATCGAAGCAATCCTGAAGAGACAAAGGAACTTCAGCAGCAAGTTAGCGAATTACTAAAGCAAGGATATGTGAGAGAGTCTCTTAGCCCGTGTGCTATTCCTGTTTTGTTGGTGCCAAAGAAGGATGGATCTTGGCGAATGTGTGTTGATTGCCGAGCAATCAATAACATAACGGTAAAGTATCGACATCCTATTCCTAGGCTAGATGACATGTTGGATGAATTGCATGGAGCTTGCATATTTACTAAAATTGATCTGAAAAATGGTTATCATCAAATTAGGATGAAGGAGGGGAATGAATGGAAAACTGCATTTAAAACTAAGTACGGGTTATATGAGTGGTTAGTCATGCCATTCAGTTTAACTAACGTACCTAGTACTTTCATGCGACTTATAAATCATGTTCTGCGTGCTTTTATTGGTTGATTTGTAGTTGTCTATTTTGATGATATCCTAATATATAGTCGAAACCTTGATAACCATATTGAGCATGTGTGAGCTGTTTTGCAGGTTTTAAGGGCTGAACAATTATATGCTAATCTAAAGAAGTGCTGTTTTGTAACTGACAAATTAGTATTTCTAGGCTTTGTTGTTGGTGCTGATGGAATACAGGTTGATGAAGAAAAGGTGAAAGAAATCCGTGAATGGCCAACACCTAAGACAGTAGGAGAGGTGCGTAGTTTTCATGGTTTAGCCAGTTTCTATCGTAGATTTGTAAAAGATTTCAGCACCATCGCCGCACCTTTAACCGAGATTATCAAGAAGAACGTGGGTTTCACGTGGGGAGAAGAGCAAGAGAGAGCATTCAATCTGTTAAAGGATAAGTTGACTAATGCTCCGTTGTTATCTTTACCGAATTTCAGTACTACTTTTGAGATAGAATGCGATGCTTCTGGTACAGGAATCGGAGCCGTGTTGATGCAAGGAGGACGTCCTATAGCATATTTCAGCGAGAAGTTAAGCGGAGCGACATTGAATTATCCGACTTACGATAAAGAGATGTATGCTTTGGTGCGAACTTTGGAGAATTGACAACATTACTTGTGGCCAAAGGAGTTTGTGATCTACACCGATCACGAGACCTTAAAGTACTTGAGGGGGCAGCAAAAGTTGAACAAAAGACATGCCAAATGGATGGAGTTCATCGAGATTTTTTCATATGTAATCAAGTACAAAAAAGGTAAGGAAAATGTAGTAGCTGATGCACTTTCTCGAAGGTACGCAATTCTAACTACTCTAGGAGTAAAGTGTCTAGGTTTCGAGCATATCAAAGGTTTATACACTGACGATGATGATTTTGGAAGAGTTTTTGAAGCTTGTGAGCATGCTGCGTTTGAAAAGTTTTATAGGTATGATGGATATTTCTTTCGTGAAAATAAATTGTGTTTGCCTAGATGCTCTTTGCGCGAGTTATTAGTGCGAGAGGCACATAGTGGTGGTTTAATGGGGCATTTCGAAATCAATAAGACTTATGAAGTGCTGTATGAACATTTTTTTTGCCACACTTGAAACGAGATGTCACACGAGTTTGCGAGAGATGTATCGCATGTAAGCAGGCTAAGTCTACGATTAAACCACATGGTTTGTATACACCTTTGCCTATCCCGACGCATCCTTGGGTTGATATCTCTATGGATTTTGTGTTAGGATTGCCTAGGTCCAAGCATGGCAAGGATTCTATTTTTGTGGTTGTTGATCGATTTTCAAAGATGGCTCATTTTATACCTTGTCATAAATCTGATGATGCATCGAATGTTGCTGAATTGTTCTTTCGAGTGGTTGTGCGTTTGCATGGCATGCCTAGGTCCATTGTTTCTAATCGAGATACTAAATTTCTAAGCTACTTTTGGAAGACATTGTGGAAGAAATTAGGTACACAACTTTTATTCTCTACTACTTGTCATCCACAAACTGATGGTCAAACTGAAGTAGTTAATAGGACTTTAGGGACATGTTGCGTGCTATTATTAAAAAGAACATTAAGTCTTGGGAAGATTGTTTACCGCATGTTGAGTTTGCTTATAATAAGAGCGTGCATTCTGCTACTAAATTCACACCGTTTGAGGTTGTCTATGGTTTTAATCCCTTAACTCCGTTAGATTTAACCCTTTTGCTAGTTGCTAAGCGTGTGGATTTAGATGGGGCTAAGAAAGCTGAATTTGTGAAGACTTTGCATGAGAAGACGCGGCTGAATATTGAGCTTAAGACAGAGCAGTATGCAAAGCAAGCCAACAAAGGGCGCAAGAAAGTAGTGTTTGAGCCCGGCGATTGGGTTTGGGTTCATATGCGTACAGAGCGTTTCCCCAAACAGCAACACTCTAAATTGCTACCACGAGGGGATGGACCATTTATGGTGTTGGAAAGAGTTAACGATAACGCTTACAAGCTTGACCTTTCAGGTGAGTATGGTATTAGTGTTACTTTTAATATTTCTGATTTGACTCTTTTTTATGCAGACGCTGATTTGAGGGCAAATCCTTTGCACGGGAGAGGGAATGATGTGGACATCGAACCCTATCGAGGAGGAGGTGCTAGGGACCCGTTGTTCTATCCGCCAAGCCCGATCACTCGAGCGAGAGCGAAGGAATTCAAACAAGCTGTAGGCATCATGGTTCAAGATATTTGGAATGGAGACAATCTGGATTCGAAACTTGAAGATTCTGAAGCTCCTTGGTGCAACATGATTACTCTTGGTCTAGTGAATTCCGAAGGAGCTTAGAATTGACGAACTCCGAATTGGCTCAAATTTGGATGGACGCTTGGAAACAAGCCACTGATTAATACACACTACTTTAGTAGTGAACGATGACGTTTTTTAGCGATTTGGAGTCGTTTAGATGAACTTTTAGGCATTTTTCTATTTTTGGACGAATTTTTAGTAATTAAGGTTATTTTTGTAATTTTAATCCTAGTAGGATTAGGGTTAGCACCTTATATAAGGTTGCTTATAGATTTCTAAGAGGAGGCAGAATTTTATATAGAGAAGTTTTCTTCTTGAGTTCTCTTGAGAACCAGATCTTATCAAGGTTTTCTTGTGGCGATCGAATTCAACTTATCGAGCAAGATCGCGAATTCTCTTGTTCGTGGCGTTATAGTGTGGATTGGTTGACACAGGTTCATCAACAGGTCGCGTTCATACCGAGATTATCAATCACAGGTTCGATTGGGGGTCGAGGTCAGCAATTCGTAACTCACAGATATTCGTAGAACGATCATCTTCCGCACAGATTCATATCAGTAAGGGAATTATAGTTGAGTCTATTGATAATGTTGCAACTGTATCTGACATCAATTCGAATATTTTTTATTAAGTCTTGTTTGTTATTGATTATTTACCGTTTGATGGATGGATTATGGATTCTGGTTGTTCATTTCATGCTGCACAAAATATGAACTAGTTTACTACTTATTAATGCATGGATAGTAATAAAGTACAGTTGAGAAAGAACGCTAAGTGTGATGTTGTAGGTGTTGGCGATGTTAGAATCAGAATGCATGATAGTATCATGAGAATATTGACTAAAGTGAGACATGTTGAAGAATTTGATTTCATTAAGTGCCCTAAATTTAGGTGGTGTCGGTATAACTCAAAATGTGAAATTCTGAAGGTTGGTCGATGTGCCTTGGTGATAATGAAAGGAATCGAGTATAATGGTCTGTATGAGCTTCAAGGTGAGACGGTAATGGATTTCGCCGCGGAGATGTCGGATGCATTTGTTCAAGAGAAAGAATTGTTGCATATGCGTTTGGGCACCATTGGCGAGAGAAGCCTAAAAGTTCTAAGTGAAAGGAATCTGCTGTGTAGTTATGTTGCTAAAGAATTGAACATATGCAGGTGCTGTGACTTAGATCAACGGCAAAAAGTGCCGTTCAGTATGACTGTCAGAGAAATCACGGAGATTACAAAGTTAATTTACTTAGATGTTCGCAAGTTGTCGCAGTTTCCTTCAAGAGGGTGTGTCATATTTATGCTAACGGTTGTGGACGACTACTTTAGAAAGATTTGCATGTTTGTGCTAATCACAAGTATGATGTTGTTGTCAAGATCAGGCGGTTGAGAGCTTTGATCGAAAAGGAGATTGGTAAAACGATCAAGCATGTGCGGAACAATAGTAGGATACAGTTTTGCTCAAAGCTGCTAAATGAATTTTGCACTAAGGAAAGCATAGTGAAATATTGTTATAGTGCTAATGAACCCTAACATGTTGCAGAGTTGATGAATAGAATATTACTAGAGACGGCTATAAAATGCTCTCTAGTGTTGGTATGGCTAGGAGATTCTTGGCTGATGCGCTTAGTACGTCGAGCTACCTCGTGAATAAATAGATTCCCATCAATTGTGATTAGATGCCAGACTCCCAAAGAAGCGTGGTCATGTAACTTTGCTGATTATTCTACGTGTAATGTTGGAGTGAGTAATGGTAAGCTCATTGGGAGGGCAAGAAAGTGCATGTTCCTAGGTCATACACAATGTAGGCGGGGCCATTGGTTGTAATGTCCAAAATAAAATTCACCTGTTATTAGCAAAGAATTTACATTTGACAAGTCTCTAGTACTTTTGGATAAGAGTGATTATAGCAGTGTTTGTACAGACCTGAACGGTGTTCAACTCAAGGTGGAATTGCAACCAGAAACCCTGAGGTAGCAGAACTAGCGTGGTAATCGACACAAATGGTGTTTATAGCGAGGTGAAGCCTGTAAAGTCAACGGTTGTTGTAACTGCTAATATTGATAAGGTGTGTGTTCAATCTCCTAACAAGTATGGATGCAAGTATGGTGTTGCTTCATTTGTGGTAGAGGAGTGTATCTGAGTATCCTTGTGGAGTAGTTAAAGGTGCAAGTGAAGTTAGTATTTTTGATGAGGTCCACGGTTATGGTGAAGTTTAAGCAAGGCTTAGACTTGGAAGATGTCTACAGCAGTTGAGTCCACGAGGGGTTATGGGAGAGTAGCATCAAAGTTTAGATTTCAAGGAAGCAATTGTGACTTGGCTCATCGTCTAGCCAAAGTGGAGATTGTTGAAAATATATCTTGAGTTTAAGCTTGAAAAGAAAACTTTCCTAATTTTAATATATGCTTGCTATTTTGAATAGGTTTCCCAGTTGGAGAAGGTTTCATATTCTGGATCCAATTCTCCTTATACATAAGATGTGGATGTTCATTCTAAAGAGTATCAAAAAGGAACTTGCATTTGTGTTAAGATTTGTGAATTCTTTTGTGATATTAAGAGATTATTTCGTGCGGAATTGTGGGGTTAAACACTATGTGAGTTATTAGGTGTAATTGGATGCTGAGAAACATCGAGAGTGTTTGAGTGACTCAAGTGAGGTTATAATCTCCGTTGTATCGCTTGATCTACAATGGAATTCTTTGCTGCTCTTTCCATGGATGTAGGTTACCCGACCGAATTACGTAAATTTGTTGTTCGATTTATTTTCTTATTTTATCTATTTTATTATTTAATCGCTTGCTTCCGGAACAACATGCTCTACACCATTTTTCTACTAGAAAATTTCCAGAAAGACTTGCTACTTCGGAAATAGTTTGACGAGTAACCTTGTCCACTAAGGCTAAGAGGATGTAGTGGGCATTAGTGAGCATTCGACATCTAAGTAGAAATCATATTGGTTGCAGCAAAAGGCAAAGCCAGAGCGCATCCTACAACAAGCATTGCACCAAAATCCTCCTTTGTCGCAAGGATTAGCGAGCAGCGCGAGAAAGTGCTCAGGGTGGAAGAAGTGTTGGATTTCTCGCGGCAGCTTTGCACATGATTCGTGGACGTAGAACTGGCATTGGGTGCAACTAAAAACCGGGACCTTGCCGCGTGTCCAACACACATTAGAGATGATGTTGGTGTATGTAATTCCCTCCTTGCTGGGGAGAGTCAGTGGATGCTTATGGATGAAGTGTATAAATAAATCGGCGTTTTCTAATTCCTCCACACTGGCCATACTTAAGATTTAGACGTTTCATTGACTATGATTTCAGTTCTGTAGAATTACCAGGAAATTCAATCAGCAATGTGCAAAATAGTTTCTTATAGTGACGTGACTCCTATGTGCATACTCAAATGGGTCTTGTATCTGATAAAATCTTACACTCTAGACATATCTCCTTTGATCTGCCAGTTCTATGCCTAGATAAGGATCAGGAAGTGAATATGAAATGGAATAATTAGAAGCCAATATGAATTAAATATGTACCTTAGCTTTTTTTATGAAAGACAAAAATTTCTGTCGATATGGATGGACCGGATGCCAACAATGCGAAGTTTTTTTATATTTCTTTCTAGACTGGCAATCCGTTGATGAATGCAAGAATTAGAATGTTGTTTTTGGGATTTGCATGAGCCAAGCATAAATTGTTTTCTGCCAATAAGCTCCTTGCTTGGTTTGGTAATTGTTCATGGACTTGATACACGAAACACTCCCCATCTTACATATGTTGCTGAGTTTTTGCCTTCATCATTATGACGATGTTTTATCACGAGTAGCCCAAAATAATATTACATTCACTGGAGAGATTCATGGAGCATATGGTGATGATAGATCCACAAGAAGCTCAAGATACGAGAAGGCCCAAATAGGAAAGTGAGTGGCCCAGGAACGGACGCCTATCGATCACAGGCTTTGATAATAGGTTAGCTTTCTGTTAACAATTGCTTCCTGGTTGTCTTGATGTGGATTGATAGTAGCCTCCGTCAATTTTAGCCATCTGGAAAGATATTTACATCCATTTCACCGAGGTACCACAAAGTCAAGTCATCACCGAGGGAACAGAAAATTCACATTGTGGAAAACCAAAGGCTGATCTTGCTAGCCTGCAGCGGTAGCTGGCTAATAATTGCTTCCAGGCTGTCTTGACGTGGATTGATGGTGGCCTCCGTCAATTTCGACCAGCTGGAAAGATAGTTGCATCCTTTTCACTGGAGTTACCACAAAGTCAAGTCATCACGGAGGGAACAGAAAATTCACATTGTTAAAAGTTACTTTGATTTGAAATAAAATTAATAATCAAATATGAATTAGTAAAAGAAAATTTATTATCAGAAGAAATGTTACTCATTCCATATAAATTGTTACTTTCATAATTTACAAATTACCCAACTATCATAAGTTACTTCATTATATGAGGAAATTACTAATTAAATGTGATTATTATGAGTTAATGAAATCTTTCTAAGACCTTAATTTCAAAGAATATTACTTATCACATATCAATGAAACAAGTGAACTGAATGTTAATAATCACATAAAATCTATTACTTTTCACTAAGTGTATAGACATTTACTTTGATGTTTACTGAAATTATTAATTAAATATCAATTTCAAGAGAATTGAAAAGTCACTATCCACATATCACTTTTCCGTAAAATTATCCATTGCGACAAATTATATTCGAATCTACATGTCAAATTTTGTATATTGTAATAATTTTGTTATAATGGGTATATTATCATATTTGGATTAAGTAATAAATTGCGAAATTTTTAAAAACTATCTTCAAAATTGGCACCTATATCATTTACATCCTCAACTTTCAAAATGGACAATTTGCATTTTGAGGTTTAATATTGCACTTCTAACTACATATGGAATTCACCATATTGCCATTTTATTTCCAAAATTACGCCTATTACTCTCGCCACCTATCCACCCAAAAAAACCCCGACCCTCATTCTATCTAGAATATCTTCTTCCTTTGTCATCATCAACCAAAGGCCGTACCACATAACTTACAAATATTTTCAGCCCAATAGTTGCATCCAGGTTGTCTTGACATGGAGAGCAATGGTGGCCTCGGTCATTTTTGGCCAGCTGTAAAGATATTCAACTTTTCCGCTTTTAATCCATAAGAAAATTCCTCGACTTATAGAAAAAGATGGAAAATTGAAAGGTTCCCTCAAAACACCTACTATTCTTTTCTAAAATTAGTTTTTTTCGCGAAAATTAAATAATTTAGACGATATCTTCCTTAAAATGATTGTCTGTATCGCTTACAAAAATAAATGAACGAAATTTTTTTATTATCTACAAAAATATTTAGATATTAATCAGTGTTAATAATGAAAATATTTTTCATTAACTAATTATTTTAACAGATACAAGCGATCATATTTACAAAATTAATTTTCAAATTATTTATTTTTCATGAAATAAACGGAGAATAGAAGACGACTGAATCATTCGGTAAAAATATAATTACGTCTGTTAGATTAAACCTACGAGGAATGATTGTTAAGGAAACTTATAAATGTGCATATAAATCCACATTCACCATATTAAGAATTTCCGATTTCAACAAAACATGCTATGGAGAAATTAATTCAGCTTTAATTAAACAAGGTAATCGCAATAATACTTTGGGAACTTAAATATGTGATCTTTGCATGACTCATCAGAGTCAACACACATTTAATCTTTCCCCAAATTAAGAAAAACAAATAATCATGTTTTTCCAAGATATTTGCAACCATTTTCACTGAGGAACCAAAAAGTCGAGCCATCAAGATTAAATGCGCTCCTTGTCATTTCACGTGGGTTCAATTTTTGGGACCACACCCCAAAAAAAAAAATCTGGGACCTACTATAGCACTAGACATTCAATTATATTTTGTGGGCCAAAAGTACAAGATAATGAATGAATATTGTGACCAATTCTAATACAAATTGCCTTTAACCTTTATGTTTGATCTAATAGTACAGATTGCCTTTATCGATAGTGGTGTTACTTATGCAAACCTATGATGAGTAGTTTGAACGCCAGTTGCACTTTAACAATAGAGAGAGTTTTATTCTAATCATGTAAATATCACAAAAACTATAAATTGTACCCTCTGTTATGCTAATACCCAACATTTTTTTATAGTACTAAAATCCTCAAATTTATATCAACATGACAAAAATATCTTCCATATGCCATAAAAACCTTAAATTTTACTCACTGTGACACTAATATCCCAATTTTTTACCGCATCACCAGTGCCTCGAACTCGTACGAATGTAACAAGAATACTCTCCTCCGTCTACCACAAAGCATAGTAAACTTTGCCCACTGGGATGCCAATATCTCAAAAAAAAAAATCGTGTCAATAATATCCCAAACTTGTACTAGTGACTCAAAAATACTTTCCTTTATAGTTCCGTATGAGACAACCATTAAAATTTCGACATGACGGCTTGCATGGACAATAATATGCAAACCAAGCCGACATGAATCTAACGTGGTCTTAGTCTAATACAAAGCGACCCCACATCATTTATCCATTTGTAAGTTCGACAAGGACATGGTTTATATGTATCAAATCCACTAATGACTCATATTTAAGAGGTAATGACATGGCTGTCTTGGACGGAATTGTAATGGAGAGTATTTTTGTCAAATCGGTATAAGTTTTGGGGTTTTGGTGACACAAAAAAGTTGAGGATATTAGTGTCACAGCGGCCATATTTTAGAGGTTTTGATGACAAAAAAAGGGTTTTGGTTATTTGCGACATCTGGAATTTCCCGTGTCCAATAATAATGCTCATGTTATAAAGTTAAGTATTATTTAGCTTATAATTCGGGTTGATACGTAGAAATCTTAGCCGACCATTAGTCTTGCAAGGTATGGAGAATGCGAAGGATGATTTCCCCCAAACATAATCATTCAAAGTCCAACGTGTTGAAATTAAATTGATAAACGTTGACTTATATGATGATGGTTAAAGTCATGTTAATTAATTTGCCGTCATCTTAGTTGTCGATAGGGACAATTTTTCGAATTATATTTTTAATGATTATCGAGTTTGAATTTATTAAATCGACATTTTCCTAGCATTCGGTATGATTTACTAATAATTTTGGTAAATTCAAGTGTCATGGATTACATTATTTATTTTTAACATTAGTTAATTAATACTAATCACAATTTACTTACATTAATGGAGACCCACTCATTTGGCCGAAGGCGGAGGACTTCTTTCACCCTGCTCGCCTTCTTACTATCCACATTGAGCCATTTGTTTTCATTTTTGCATGTTAAGGATACTTGTTTTTATCGAAATTAAAACTCTTATATGCTTCTTGACAAATAAGCAAGTTATCATTACCATAAAACATGAGTCATCACCTCTTCTTCCATTGGACCAAAGACTAAGTAAAACTTGACCACATGTAAATTCTAGTTCGCAGGCAAGCTTACGCCTGACATTTTACTCATCACTCTTAATCTTGGTAATACCTAGCTTATTTTCACCTCGACCTTATCGTTCTACCTTCAGTCTTCAAAAGAAATTTGCTTCTACTTTCAATCATGGATTTCATCTTTCAACAGTTACAAGGTGGTTAAGGCATTTGATTGTTCAAGTTTTGTTCGAGGTAAGTGAAAACTCTAGGCGTTAAGTTAGCTTGATCTACTTATTGCTCTTAATTTGGTCAGTTGACATGTGTAATCTTAGTTTTAGTTAAATTTGACGTTAAGTGTGAGTATGTGCAATAATGATATGGAGGTGTTGTGATTGTCTGATTTTATCTTGTTGATTACGTACATGCCTAAAAAGTGTTTGATCGGTTTTCTTAAGGTGTGATAACATTTACGTAAAAATGATGAATCTGAACTTTGAAGTGTTATCATTGTAATTTCATATTCAACCGTCGTTGGTGATATCCACCTTATACTCCCTGGTAATATGCATCTTATACTCCCTAGTCAGATCCACCTTATACTTGCTGATTATATTCACTTGTCTAAGAATATTCATATGTTTGATCAGATTCACTTTCCAAATATATTCACTTACTGAGTATATTTACTTGTTTGAGTATATTCATTTGTCTGATCATATTCACTTCCTAAATGTATTCATTGTTGAGTATATTCACTTGTCTAAATATATTCATTTGTTTAATTAGATTTATTTCTTGTGTACATTCACTCACCGAGCATATTCAATTGCCAGAATATATTCACTTGCTACTTGTTAACTACATGTTATTTCCTAGCTTGATTGTTTGACTAATGTATTTCATTTTGTTAATGAATCTGTGATGAAATAAGAAAGAGGGTATTGGCGTTGCAATACACGCAAAATGAAAAGACATAAACTTATCATCATTGTTAACAAAATTTTGGGATTCAATATGTATACACCGGAGAGCTTCATGATGCATATGGTGATGATAGATTCAGAAGAAGCTCCAAATATGAGAAGGCCCATATAAGAAGGTGAGCGGACCGGGAACGGATGCTGTTGACCCAACAAACTCGATCACGGGCTTTGGTAAGAGCCTAAGAGGGCATGCTGTGAATGACTATGCTGTGGATGCTATCATTTTTGGTTGATCTAAATTGTATTTCCCGAGAGCAAATGACTTAATAGTTAAGCCCCTGTCAAGAAGACAAGGATAAAGGTAGGGCATCACATGGCCAATACTATTATGTAAACAATGATGTATAAGAACTTTCAATTTACAATTGACGGGACCGTGTGCTTGGTCCCTGCAAAAGGTGTTTCGGAGTGAGTGATAGACTCATCGGCTGCCAAATTCACGGTCAGAAGCTTTTGCTAGCTATGAATGCTGTAAACTTTTGTATAAGTGAATCGACTGTGTAGATGAAAAGAAAGAAGACGGTGCGAATGTAAACAAGGAATTGACCTCATTCTGGAAAAAAATTGGCAATGAAGAGAAGCCCATGCCACTTATTGGGCTTAACATTTAGTGAAGTTATGCTGACAACCCAAGCTCACACCACTATCATTCTTTCATAGTCACGGTACAGAAAAATCACATTCTTAAAAATTAAAGGCTGATCCTGATGGCTTACTGATATCTATTGGCCAATAATTGTATCCAGGTTGTCTTGAAACGGGACGATGGTGTCCTCATTCATTCATCGCCAGCTGTAAAGATATTCATCTTTTTCACTTTTTATCCTTAAGAAAATTCTTCAAACTCATAAAACTAGACTAAAAATTGAAATTCTCTCGAAGCACCTAATAATCCTTATGAATGAAGTCTGACCGAATTATTCGGCAGAAAATATACCTACGAAGTGTGATTGTTGAAGAAATTTATAACTGCGATTGCAAAATCATAGTCATTGTACAGGGGATTTCTCATTTCAACAAAACTAACTATTCAAGAAATAAATTCAGCTTTAATTAAACGGGGAAATCACAAAATATTTTAGGAACTTGACCATGTGATTCTTGAATGACTCATCAGAGTCAACACACACATTTAGCCTTTCCCCAAAATTAAGAAAGACAAACAATCATCTTTCTCCGAGACATTTGCAACCTTTTCACTGAGACATCAAAAAGTCAAGATGTGGGCTCAACGGCACATTGAATTATGTTTTTTGTGGGCCCGAAGTACTAGACAATGAATTCCACATTGAGACTGGTGCAAATTGCCTTTTTTTTTTAATTTTTTGTTTAATCTATCAGGACAGATTGCCTTTATTGATAGTGATGATACTTGTACAACATACTGGCCAAGAGAACGAGAACACTCATTACCAAGATTTGAACTTCAACTTAAAGAGAGTGATATTCTGGTGTATCTCGTGCATCACATGTTTAGACGATTAGGTTTGACGTCACGTGCACTTGAATTTAGAAAGGAGGACAAGAAAGTTAATCATCACCTATAAAAATCATCTCTTAAGTTTTATATTAAAAATTACTAAGCACATTAAATTTGTTACTTTCTAATGATAAGAGTTATCGAGCATGTTAAAAGTTCCCTCAATGTATCAAAATACTAGTTGCGCAGTATACTTTACTATGTTGAAAGTTACTAAGTATCTTGAAAGTTACTTTGGTTTGAAATAAGATTAATAATCACATATGGATTAGTAAAAGAAAAATTATTGTTACAAGAAATGTTACTCACCCCATAGAAATTGTTACTTTCCTAATTTACAAATTACCCACCTATCAGAAGTTACTTCATCATATGAGGAAATTACTAATTAAATGTGGTTATTACGAGTTAATGAAATCTTTCTAAGCTTAGTGAAGTTACCTCGATTTCAAAGAATATTGCTCATCACATATCAATGAAACAAGTTAACTAAATGTTAATAATCACATAAAATCTATTACTTTTCACTAAGCATATAGACATTTACTTTGATGTATACGGAAATTATTAATTAAATATCAATTTCGCGAGAATTGAGAAGTCACTATTCACATTTCGCTTTCATGTAAAATCGATCTATTACGACAAATTTTATTCGAATCTACATGTCAAATTTTATATATTGTAATAATTTTGTTATAATGGGTGTATTGTCAGATTTGGATTAAGTAATAAATTGGGAAAGTTTCAAAAACTATCTTCAAAATTGATACCCATATCATTTGCATCCTCAACTTTTAAAATCGACAATTTCCATTTTGATTTTTAATATTGCACATGTAACTACATATGCAATTCACCATATTGTTATTTTCTTTCCAAAATTACCCCTATCACTCTCGCCATCTATCCACCCAAAAAAACCCCGACCCTCACTCTGTTTAGGATGTCTTCTTCCTCCGTCATCATCAACCGAAGGCCGTACCTCATAACTTACAGATGTTTGCAGCCCGATAATTGCATCCAGGTTGTCTTGATATTGAGAGCAATGGTGGCCTCGGTCATTTTTGACCAGCTGTAAAGATATTCAACTTTTCCGCTTTTTATCTTTAAGAACATTCTTCAACTTATTGAAAAAATGGAAAATTGAAAGGTTCTCTAAAAAAACCTACTTTTTTTTAGACTTCATTTATTGCGCAAAAATTTAATAATTTGGACAAGATTTTTCTTAAAATGATCAATTGTATTGCTTACAAAAATGAGTTAACGAAAAATATTTTCACATTCTACGAAAATATTTAGACATAAATCATTGTTGATAATGAAAAATTTCTATTAATTAATTATTTCAAGAGATATGAGTGATCATTTTGAAAATTAGTTTTCAAATTATTCATTTTTCATGAAACAAATGAATAATAGAGGATGACCGAATCATTAGGTAAAAATGTGATTACATCGGTTAGATTAAACCTATGAGAAGTGATCGTTAAGGAAACTTCTAAATGTGCGTGTAAATCCACATTCACCGTATGGAGAATTTGTTATTTCAACAAAATGTACTATGGAGAAATAAATTCAACTTTAATTAAACAAGGTAGTCACAAAAGTACTTTAAGAACTTAAATATGTGATCTTTACATGACTCATCAGAGTCAACACACGTTTAGTCTTTCCCCCAAATTAAGAAAAATAAATAATCATGTTTTTCCAAGATATTTGCAACCTTTTTCACAGAGGTACCAAAAAGTCAAGCTATCGAGATTAAATGGGCTCGTTGTCATTTCACGTGGGTTCACTGTCTGGGGCGTACTATAGTACTAGACATTGAATTATTTTTTGTGGGCCAAAAGTATAAGATAATGAATGAATATTGTGACTAATACAAATTGCCTTTCACCTTTATGTTTGATCTAATAGTACAGATTGTCTTTATCGATAGTGATGTTACTTGTACAACCTATAGATGAGTAGTTTTAATGCCACTTGCACTTTAACAATAGAGTGAGTTTTATTCTAATCATGAAAATACCAGAAAACACTATAAATTGTACCCACTGTTATGTTAATACCCAATTTTTTTTGGTATCACCAAAATCCTAAAAAATATATCAATATGACAAAAATATCCTCCATATGCTATAAAACCTTAAATTTTAATTACTATGACACCGATACCTCAAATTTTTTTTCGTATCACCAATGTCCCGAACTTGTACTAATGTAACAACAATACTCTCCATTTACCACAAAACATAGTAAACTTTGCCTAGTGGATGCCAATATCTCAAATTTTTTTTCGTGTCACCAATACCCCAAACTTGAACTAGTGACTCAAAAATAACTTCCTTTACAATTTCGTCTAAGACGACGATTAAAATTTTGACATGACGGCTTGCATGGACAACAGTATGCAAACCAAGCCAACATGAATATGATGTTGTCTTTGTCTAATACAAAGCGACCCGACATCATTTATCCATTTGTAAGTTTGACAAGGATATGATTCAAAAAATAAATTCAGCTTTAATCAAACGAGGTAATCACAAAATACTTCAGGAAAAAAGGGATCAAAACCTCCCACACCCCACACCGGATTTAGAGGTTATATCTTTCTGGTTAGTCCATAAAGATTAGACACCCATATTCTTGGACCATATAATCCCATAATATGAAATACGCCAAACCCAAAGCAAGCCACCCTTGAAAGAAATACCTGGATTAGACATAGGTCCTCTTGCAATACTCCAGCCATCCCATGAATTGATTATTCCTAAATGAGTCATGAAGGGTATAACGAGCATACCTTGCCTCCACCTATATAATCTTTTCAAGACTCATCAAAGTCGACACCCATTTTAGTCCTTCCCCAAATAAAAAAAAAAGGCAACCATGGTTTTCCAAGATATCTGCATCCTTTTGACTGAGGTACCCCAAAGTCAAGTCATCAAGTTCAAATGGGTTCACTGTCCTTTCACCTGGGTTTAATTTCTGTGGTCTACCATAGCACTACACATTGGATTCTGATGCACATCGGGCATCGCATGTTTAGACTATTAGGGGGCTACGCCACTTGCACGTGAATTTAGAAAACTAATCCCACTAATGGTGCTCAATTCTCTCACTATCTACTACCTCTCCATACAACAGTCTCCATCACTTGCCCTACATTTGTCCTAAAAGTGAAAGATGCCATTCTTTTCCCCTTAAAATGGAATTTGAATATTCCTAGAATAGAATAAAGTTTATAAATCTATTGTGCCTTTTGATAAAGAGAGATTTAATTGGGGAAACACCTTGTTCTTTTAAAAAGGAGGACAAGAAAGTGGTACTCTGTTAGCATGGGGTCATCAAAGCTTTGTCCATTGCGAGGGTGATTTGACTCTTGTCGTTCCTCTTTACCCAAGTCCATACCGTGCTGATAAATATTAAGATTAGACGAATCCCTCTTAAGAAAACATGGATGTTGACAAACCAACACACCTGCACTAATTAATAGAGCAGCCGAAAAGAAAAGGCTAATTAGAAAAGAAAAGGGTAATTAATTGGTTTTATTTTTCCTTGCAAATGTTAACAAAAGATTTATTTTTTTGCCAGAAATCACCATATGTCTTTGTTAAATGGTTCTTTTATGCACAAAAGGCTTAGAAGTCATCCAATGTGAAAAGGGTCATCACATAGTATAACTTTCAAATGGGGGCATTTCTATGATCCCGCGTCCACTTGCACGGAATTTTATGTGAAATTTCATCTTTTTCTCTTAAATCATATTTCATATAGATGAATTACCAATGATTAAACAATATGCATATAGTTATGCCCGCGCTTTCCAATGATTAAACAATATGCATATAGTTATGCCAGCGCTCCGCCAAAGCACGGGAGAACTATCTAGTGTACAGTAACTTTCCAAAGTCACGAGTAATTTTTACAACTATTACATAAAGCTAGTGACTCTTAGATGTGGTTAGTATTTTTTCCACGCGGAAAAGTAAATTGCAATATATTAGAATAGTAAGTTTTCCACAATTTTAAATGTTGGTAGTTTGTTCATAAACAAATTAAGAGGTGCCGTGTCCCATATCGAAAGGATGTAAGTGCGCACATGGACGGGATTTGGCACTAATCAACGATTATTATTTTTCATTTATTAAATTTCAAATTTATTGTTATACAATAACTATTTTGTCCAATTGAAACCGTGTGACTGTTCACAATAAAGTGGCGGTTATTTTTTAATAAGTTAATTTCGAATTTTTAATTTTTTGTCTCACAATAATTAGGCTCTCTTACAACCTTTGGAAGGTTGTGTCTGTTCGGACATAATTTTTTCACGTTCGAAAGGTTGTGTTTGTTCAACATACAAATATTTGAACATTTTTGTTCATTAACAAGAACAATCATTTTCCATTTCTTCCAAGATATATACAACCATCTTTTCTAATTGTTTCCCTTGAGAGACCATGGAAAAATACCAGAATTGCTATATAATATTCTCATTGAAACTTTGTTGTATCTTAGATGATTTTTGTTACTAACTATTAGCAACGTTATGGGATAAAGCTCAGTGCTATATAATATTCTCATTGAGACCATCCTTTGCACACTGCATCTCTAGATTCTCCTTCGGTGCATTGATCCATATCATATGGACTGAGAGAAACAATGCCCTCTTCAGGAACAAGCAGGTTTACATTCCAGATATTCGCAAGCATCTTGCCAAAGTTGTGAAGGACAAAGCTCACTCTATGGGTGGCGTCCAAGACACTCCACAAAACCGTATCATCCAGAGGAGATGGGATCTTTCCCCATCTATTTTTCATGTAACCTGACCTTTCTTTTGGGGTTTCTAGGTGGTTTTTCTTTTTTCCTCTTCTTTCTTGTATGTGCCCTTTTTTCTGGGTTGTTTCTTAGTTCTTACTGAACCATCCTGGCCTTATTAGGCTGCGGCTGGTTTTGGCTTTTCTTGTACTTGGTGTGTTGGAAAGTAATACAATACTTATCTTTACAAAAAAAAACGTTATGGGATAAATAATTTTTTAAAAAAATGATATCACGCCTTAAAGTCTGATTTCATTATTTTTCCTAATTCACGTGTACATTTTTTCCTATAGTTTTAAATTATTTGTGTAACAATGGTGTCAGAGTCGATCGCCAGAAGTAGAAGTTCCTGGAGAGGCTTCAGTTCTTGGCCTACGTGGCCCGGCTGTGCATCTCGGTCGCTCGCAAGGCATAGTCGGCAGACGATCTGTCGCTGATGGTGTGAGGACTGCAGGATAATTAGTTCTCTTCGAGTTGGCCTCGGTCTGGTCAGCGGAGATTGTGGGCTTGTGTGAGGAGTAGTGGAAGGGCGATCTGCCCGAGAAAGAGTGGAAGGAGACAAAGAAGAGAAACCGTGAGAGAGAGGCTGGCCCCAAGGAAAATAGAAAAACAATTCATGAGCAGAGGCAATACAAGGAAAAATTGTGGGCTTGGAAGTTCACAAAGGAAAAAAAAGGGATATAAGTTCATCCAGGGAGAAGTTGAGAAAACGCCGAAGCAGAATTAGATACAAAATACAGCACAAACTAGAGAGAAAGGAACAAGTTTAATTTATTCGCTGCCCCAAGTCCCCTCTTGTTCATGCGCTTTGGTTTGGAGATGCCCCGCGCCTAAACTGCATCCGTGACTTCGGCATCAGATTGTGGCCGCTTGCGATGATCTCCACGGCGAACAGCCATGACACTTCGCCATACCCACGCCATCAATATTGGGTCTCACCCCTTTCAGAAATATTAAAATTGTTTTTGTATTTATTCAAACTTGATCCTCAAGTTTACAAGTCCTCAAGTATACAACTTGGTCTTCAAGAAAATTTCACCTCTACCTTAGGAGTAGTATAAATAGGTTGTCCCCCTCTTTATTTGTGTTAGAGTGTGTGGAAAGCCATAGAAAGAGAGAGTTGAGAGTTGTGAGAAAAAGTTTATAAAGCTAAGTTTGTATTCCTCTATGTAAGCCTGTGCAAAAGGCATTTGGAATATTATTCTCTCTCGTTTGTGTATTTGTGTGCTCCTCACCAAAATCTTCAAAGTTTCTCCATATTCTTTTTTTTTTTGGCTTCCAACAATTGGTATCAGAGTTAACAATGACATCCACTAGTTCCGTTCAATTACAAGTGCTAAAGTTGAATAAAAAGAATTTCAACAATTGGTCTGTCCAGATGAAGGTTCTCTTCAAATTGCAGGATTTGTGGAATCTAGTGGAAAATGGCTACACCGAAGTAGCCGATGCTGAAGCATCGGAGGCTTTAAGAAAGGAGGAGAAAGACTCTTTGGTGGAGTTTCGAAAAAAAAGATTAGAAAGCATTATATGCGATCTTTCAAGCCGTGAATGAAACGATATTTGAAAAAATGTCAAGTTCGGAGACCGCGAAAGAAGCGTGGGATATTTTGCAAAAATCCTACAAAGGCGATGATCGTGTCAGGCAGGTGCGGCACCAAACACTTTGAGGAGATTTTGAGTCTTTACACATGAATGACTTTGAATTTATCTCGTCGTACTTTGATAGAGTGCAAACCATCGTTAACCAATTGAAGGTTGATGGTGAAGAACTCTAAGATATTTGAGTTGAAGAAAAAATCTTAAGGTCTTTGACTAAGAGATTTGACTATGTTGTTACAGCGATCGAAGAAGGCCAAGATATATCAACCATGACATTGGAGTGGTTGATGGATTCATTATGCTTGCTTGAGCAAAGAATGGATTAGAAGTCCATCAGTTTGAATCCCGAGCAAGCATTGTAGAGTCGGGTCACTCACTCAAATTGAGGAGGCCATCATGGTGCTCGAGGTCGTGGAAGTGCCCGAGGTAGAGGTGGAAATTCGAATTCCACGAGAAGGTATAAAACACGTGACAAATCAAAGGTCAAGTGTTTTAAGTGTAACATATTTGAACATTACAAATCTGAATGTTGAGCAAACATGGGGCACGAGCAACCATAACGTGTACATGCTGTCGATGTTGATGAAAACATGGTGCTAGCATGCAAAATGGATGATTCGAGTACCATGGATGCCAATATCTGGTATCTCAATACCGGGTGTAGTAATCACATATGTGGCCGAAAGGAGCTATTCTCGTAATTAGACAAGATAGTTCGTGGTGAAGCCAATTTCGAGAATAAATAAAAAAATTCCCATTTTGGGCAAAGGTAACATTGATATCAAATCAAAAAATGGTATTGATGTTACTATTGTAGATGTTTACTTTGTGCTGGGACTTTTCTGGAATTTGCTTAGTATTGGGCAACTTTCCGAAAAAGGTCATAAAGTTAATATTGAAAATGGAGTTTGAACTATCATAGGTGTAAACAATAAGTTAATCACGACGGCGCAGATGACGAAGAACTGGATGTTCCCTCTGTCCCTTCAGACGAATACTCTATTAAGTTTTCAAGCAATGGCAAAAGGTAGCAAGTGGCTGTGGCATCTTCGATTTGGTCATCTAAATTTTCATGGACTAAAATTACTTGTCCATAAAAAGATGGTGATCAGCATACCTTAATTGACTGTCTAGATCGTCCATGCAAAGGATGTCTTATTGGAAAACAACATCAAGAATCCTTTCCAGTTGGAAAAGCTAGAAGAGCCAAGCAGCCATTGGAGTTATGTACATATAAATATATGTGGCCTTGTTGAGGTGGAATCAGTCAAACAAAAAAGGTACACGCTAATTTTTGTTGATGATTTTACCAGAAAAACATGGATATATTTCTTAAGAGAAAAATCAAAAGCTTTTAACAAATTTAAAGTCTATGTTGAGAAACATAGTGGCTTTAATCTAAAGACGTAGAGATTGGATAGAGGTGGAGAATTTCCTTCTAATGAATTTGATAAATACCGTAAAATTCATGGAGTAAAACGTTAGTTAATTGCTAGCTATACTCCTCAACAAAATGGTATAGCCGAAAGAAAGAATAAAATGATTTTTGAAATGGCAAGGAGTATGCTAAAGGCTAAAGATTTACCAAAGAAGTTTTGGGCAGAAGCCGTTGCTTGTGCTGAACAGATATCCAACAAAAAGTGTTCATGGAAGAACCCTAGAAGAGGCTTGGAGTAGCAACAAGCCAGATGTTTCGTTTCTACGAGTATTTGGGTGCATGGCATATCCCCATATACTAGATGAACGGAGGAAGAAGTTGGATGATAAAAGCGAGAAGTGTATCTTCATTGGCTACAGTGACACAACTAAAGGTTACAAGCTGTATAACCCAGTCACTGAAAAGGTAATCATTAGCTGGGATGTCCAATTTTTAGAAGATGAAGCTTGGGACTGGAACAAAAAAGGTAACCAGGAAAACATTACCATCGAAGATGAACCATTGGAGGGAGATACAGAAAAACCTCCATCATCTTTAACCAGGGGTGCATCTTCTTCATCACCTTTGACTGGCGGTGCATTTTCTTCCCCAACAGTAGCTTCAGAACCACCTTTACATCATTCACAGCGATTGAGAGAGACTTTAGCAAAATTCAGGGATTATGTGGTCACAAGGGACGATGACAATGATAGTGATGAAATCATTGATGAAACTATGGTAAACTTTTGTTTATTTGCTGAATGTGACCCTATATCCTATGATGAAGCCGCTGTAGATGAAAAGTGAATCCGAGCGATGGATGAAGAAATCCACTCCATTGAAAAGAATGACACATGGGTGCTAACTTCTTTACCATCTGGTAAGAAGCCCATTAGTGTCAAGTGGGTGTACAAGACAAAGTACAAACCCGACGATTAGGTAAACCATTACAAAACCAGACTGGTCGTGAGAGGCTATAAGCAAAAGCCAAAGATTGATTATTTCGAAATATTTGCACCAGTAGCTCGAATGGATACCATTCGAATGGTCTTAGCACTCACAGCTCATAACCATTGAAAGATTCATCAAATGGATATGAAATCAGCATTTCTAATGGGTTCCTTGATGAGGAAGTGTATGTGGAGCAACCATAAGGCTATAAGAAGAAAGGGCATGAAAATTAATTTTACAAATTGAAGAAAGCATTGTATGAGCTAAAATAGGCACCTCGAGCTTGGTACACAAGGATCAACGCAAACGTGTTGGAGCATGGTTTTCAAAAGTGCCCATATGAGCATACACTATATATTAAGTCCAATACTAATGGTGATATTATAATTATATGCCTTTATTTTTTTTTTTGGTAAGGTAAATTATATGCCTTTATGTTGATGACTTGATATTTACATGAAACTATGAAAAGATGTTTGCTGAATTCAGAGAGGCCATGACGAGCCAATTTGAGATGGCAAATTTGGGATTGATGTCATGTTTTATGGGCCTCGAAGCGAAGCAGACAAATGATGGCATATTTGTTTCACGACAAAAATATGCTAATGATATTTTGAAGCGACTCAATATGGAATCGCTCAAATCAATTTGGACCCTCATAGCAGAATGGTTGGATCTAAAGAAAGAAGGAACCGATGAACTAGTAAATCCCACTTATTTTAAAAGTATTGTTGGCAGTTTAAGATATTTGACTTCTACTAGGACAGATATTACTTATGGCATGGGAATTATTAGTCGGTTCATGGAAAAACCGTACCAATCACATTTATAGGCGGCAAAAATAATTCTACGATATGTCAGTGGAACTCGTGATCATGGAATTTTATATTCTTGCATTGACAATTTCAATTTAGTGGGGTGTACAGATAGTGGTTGGGCAGGAGATACTGAAATGCGGAAGAGTACTTTCGGATATGCGTTCTTCCTCGGATCATGAGTAATTTTTTGGTTCTTGAAAAAACAAGTTTTTGCGCTTTCAACAACTAAAGCAGAATACATGGTAGTAGCTTCAGCAGCGTGTCAAGGGATATGGCTTCGTAGGATGCTTTGTGAACTAATGCAAGAACAGAAAGGTCCTATAAAATTGATGTGTGATAACAAGTCGGCGATTGTATTAGCCAAGAATCCTGTTTTCATGGCAAGAGCAAACACATAGACATCAAATATCATTATATTTGTGAGCTGGTCAAAGATGGAGAGATTGAACTTGATTTCTATAGATCCGAGGATCAAATTGCAGATATTTTGACGAAACCATTGAAGGCAGATTTGTTTGAGAAATTGAAGACGATGCTTGATGTTGTTGATTTCCAAAAATCAATTTTAAAGGAGGTTGTTAGAAATATTAAAATTTTTTTTGTCTTTATTCAAACTTGATCCCCAAGTTTACAAGTCCTCAAGTATACAACTTGGTCTTCAAAATAATACAAACTTGGTTTTCAAGTTTGACAAACTTGGTCTTCAAGAAAATTTCACCTCTACCTTAGGAGAAGTATAAATAGGTTGTCCCTTCCCTAATTGTGTTAGAATGTGTGGAAAGCCATAGAAAGAGAGAGTTGAGAGTTGTGAGAAAAAACTTGTAGAGCTAAGTTTGTATTCCTCTATGTAAAGCCGGTGCAAAAGGCATTTGGAATATTATTCTCTCTCGTTTGTGAATTTGTGTGCTCCTCACCAAAATCTTCAAAGTTTCTCTATATCCTTTTTGTTTTTTTTGCTTCCAACAACCCCACGCCGCTCCCTGTTTTCGGTGAAGAGCTACACATGATTGCCATATAGATACAAGACAAATCTGTGAACGCAAAGTCTTGGGTGGGTTTATCAATCAGCGAACTGTTGATGGTCTTGAGAAGGTCTTTTTTGTTTGTTAGAGCCAATACTTTTCCGCTCACTACAGGTATTGTCAATTTATGAATGAATTTGTTGCAAAAGAAAAAGTACAAATTTTGTGGGTTTAATCACAGGAATGAATGATCTGATAATGCTACCTACATATAGATATAGAGGTTTTCCCTTTTTCTAAGATCATTTATTTTGAATGTATCCATAATTATCTTGGTTAAGGGTGAGCAGACTAGACTTTGATGCTCGCAACTAGAAAGAGTTTGTGGCATGTGTCGAACTAGCATTTAGATGTTAGAGTAGACTCTGCTGTTTATATCCAATGTTCAGTGAAAGGTGGATCAGTGACCCTCCTTTAGTCGGTAGTCTATAGTTGGTAGTCTATGCAATTGTGTCATACCAATTAACCTTTGGATAGAGGAGGTAGTATTATGTATGGGCCGTTCGAGAAGGGGGTAACGTCTGGTCCTTTGGATGCTAAAGATAAATCCAACTTTTCGACACCTCTTGCATGGGGGCAGCAAAGACACGGTCCCCGGAGTCTCACGAGGAGTGTCAGTGAGCCCATGAAAAGAATTATCACTTGAACCTTTTCTAAACATTCTATGGGGTCTCATTGGATGCAAAGGTGTCTTGCACCTAGTGACCCAAGTGGCCTGGCATCCTAAGGATGCAAAGTTTCAGTTGGATGCCTTTCGAAATAGTCTTACAGTGTGGGGGTGCTTGGCATATTACCGAGTACCAGACCCCAAGAGAACAAAACTTGGTCCTAGAGCTATCAAAAGTGTCTTTCTTTGAT
Organism: Syzygium aqueum; assembly: GCA_031216185.1. Lineage (NCBI taxonomy): Eukaryota > Viridiplantae > Streptophyta > Magnoliopsida > Myrtales > Myrtaceae > Syzygium > Syzygium aqueum. The sequence goes on along the minus strand of CM062235.1, from coordinate 3,322,227 downwards.
ATGCTTATTTTTTAACTAATATAACTAGAGTTAACGAGACTAATAAGTATCTAACTTCCATTTTTTTAACGAAAAAATTTGGGTGAAGTAGATACTATCGTAAGTATTAAAGTGAGAAAACATAATGGGGGTTATTCTTTGGGCAAGTGTGATTACATGGAAATAATATTGAATAAATTTGAACATCTTGATTTCGAAGATATGAGTACTCCATTTGATCCCATTATTTAATTAAATTATAACATTGGTAGAGTAGTAGCACAACTTGAATATGAGAGTACTATACGTTCTTTGATGTATGCGATGCATTGTACTAGACCTAATATTGCATTTTCCATGTGTAAGTTGAGTAGATATACTAGTAATCTAAGTATAGAACAATGAAAAGCTATTACCAGAATTTTTGGTTATCTTAAAAGGACTAAAAATTTGGGATTGTTCTATAATAATTATCCAGTTGTATTAGAATGATACACTGATGCTAGTTGGATTACAAGTGTAGATGATAAATATTCCACTTCTAGATGGATGGATTTTCACATTAGGTGGATGTGCTATATCTTGGGCGAGCAAGAAATAGACATGCATATCACACTTAACTATGGAATTTGAATTTATTGCTTTAACTGCAAGAAAAGAGGTTGAATGGATTAGAAATTTGTTATTGGATATTAAATTATGGCCTAGTTCTATGCCTCCTATTTTTGTTCATTGTGACAATCATGCTACTTTAGCAGGAGCTTGTAGTAGAACTTATAATGACAAGTCTAGACATATTAGTCTAAGACATTAGTACGTGAGACAATTAATTCAGGATGGTACCATAACAATTGTCTATGTGAGGTCAAGAAAGAATCTGGATGATCCTTTACAAAGGCTTTACCAAGAGATGTGGTAAAGATGACCTCAAAAGAAATAGGGCTGAAACCCTTTAACCAAAATCACCAGTAATGGTAACCCAACCTAATATTAGAAAATCACAAGTTATAAGGTTTAATGGGTAAAAACAAGTTACTGAAAGTGATTGCTTGATACTGACATTAGCCCGGACATGAGAAGTCAGAATCGTTTGTTACGTTTAGTAGGCTGAATTAAATTCTTAATGAAGTATATTACAAAGTGTTATAAGTAACAAAAACACATGTTAGATACTTTACCTATATGAGCTTAGAAGTGGTGCTGCTTCTTACGAAAGTTAGGATTGCTTTATGGAGAGCTCATTAAATAGGTACAAGCACAAGGCTATAATAGTGCTGAGTAAATTATAACTTCTCGCCGAAACAAGATGTTGATATATGTACGGTATATCTGATTCTATTATTAGAGTGGCAAGTTTAAAGCATAGCTACTTGAAACTTTTATAGAATTTTGAGGTACTCGCACTAAGTAAAGATTTAACTCAAAAGAGACCTTTATGTTTGTATATTAGTCTCATGAAAATTTTGGTAGTATATTTTTAACATTTTACTTCAATTTTGTTTTACAAACAAAGTGGGGGATTGTCGGTAGTTCGTTTTACAAACAAACCAAGAGGTACCTTGTCCCACATTGAAAGCATGTGAGTGCGCACGTGGACGAGATTTGGCACTAATCAACGCTCATTATGTTTTATTTATTAAAATTTGAATTTATTATTATAAAATAACTATTTTGTTCTATTGAAACATTATAACTGTTTGCACTAGAGTGGCGGTTATTTTTTTAATAAGTTAATCTCAAATTTTTATTTTTCTGCCTAACGATAATTAGGCTCTCTTACAACCTTTGAAAGGTTGTGTCTGTTTGGACATAACTTCTTCACATTCGAAAGGTTGTGTTTGTACAATGTATAAATATTTCAACGTTTTTGTTCATTAACAAGAACAACCATTTTCCATTTCTTCCAAGAGATATACAACCATCTTTTCCAAGAGAAATACCGTAATTGCTATATGGTATTTTCATTGAGACTTTGTTGTATTCCGGAAGATTTTTGCCAGTAATCGTTAGCAACGTTGTGGGGCAAATAATTCCTTAAAGAAAGTGATATCATGTCTCAAAGTCTGACTTCATTATTCTTCCCAATTCATGTGTACAATTTTCCCAACATTAAGTATATTTTTTTTAAACAAAAGTAAGTTCTACTTCAATCCTTTCAATGCTAAAGATGTTAGTAACTTGTTAAGGTGAAGTGCAACTTTAAAAAATGGTCAGTAACTTTTCTTATTTTATAAATTAGAATAAACCAACTACTTTAGTAAAGTTCCAAGTGTTGAGTAATTTCTTAACATGGAAACTAGTTTTCATTTAATCAATTTCTAGTAAGTTTTCTTAAAAGTAGTGTTGGTTAAAAATTATGTTAAGTGGAAGTTAGCAATGTATGAGTTGGATTCACTTGAGAATAATAGAACTTGGGTGTTAACTCAGCTACTGGATGCGAAGAAGGCATTGCAAAACAAGTGGGTGTACCTGTAACATCCCCAATTTGGACTAAGATGACCAAAGGCAAATGGTAATTGAATTGGCGAGCGGTTTGATTCGAGGGTCGATAATAGAACGGATAGTACGGTTGAAACAAGTGGACTGATGGTTGGTCATGGCTCAATCAAAAGATTGTCCATGGATTGACCAAGGGATCAACAATGGAATGACTCCTTAATCACGAAAGTCGATTAGAGTGATTTGACCATGGATCGACCTTTCGACTATAAGGGTGGTCCGGGACAATCATAGATCAGTGTTGTATGGGCATGTATCGATTGCAGGTGGTTCCGCTCGACCATGCATCGGCCGCGGATGACCATGGATTGATTCCATAGTACTTGATTCCACACGGCTACATGACAACTGAGGCTCGACCATGGGTCGTTGATACTCGAACATGGATCGGTTACAAATCAGCCATGAATCATTGTGTTGAGTTGGAGAGACTATGGACGAGCTATGTGCTAGGCCAAGAGCCTTGTAGCTTGGTCGAGGACCAGGCTTTGTGCCGGTTGCGCAAGCCAGGCCTTGTGTCCGTTAGCTAGGCCACGAATTGGCCTTGTGCCCGATCGTGTGCCAGTCATTATGTCTAACCCTTGTGCCAGACTTTGTGCTCATTAGATCTGGCTCCGACCTAGTTCCGTGCCAAATAGACTTGGCCACAAGCCATGCATTGTGCCCGTTCATGAGCCATTGCATGTGTTCGGTCCATGAATCAGTCCCTCGCTTGTGTGTCCCAGTCTTGTGCTTGGTGCACCGTCTGGAGCCCAACACCGCGCTTATGCACTCGGCTCCGTGCCTGTGCACCAGCCTGATGCCTGTATGGCCTAGCATTGTGCTTGACCCTGTGCCTGTGTGGCTCGGCCGTGTGCTAGGCCCCACGCCTTGTCAGACCCGACCGAATAGGCCTCGTGCCTAGTTAGTTTGGGTAGTCCGGCCTAGAGCCATTTAGCCCGGTCTTCGGCTCGGTTGTGTCCAATTACACTCGGACATATTTTTATACTGAACCTCGGTTCCAAATGGGATGGTCAATTGTTGATGGCAATTGAAATCCCTAATTACTTCAGTTCCTTATTAAGTCAAGTTTTAGGGAAAATGGGGTGTTCAAAGGAAGATGTGCCATTAGAATTAGCAAAGACCCCAATTATTGAGTGTTAATGATAGGGCCACATGAATTACACCTATAATGCTTCTTGGAACAAGAAGACAAGTTGATTTAGTTAAGTTAATGCCTTATTTAGAAACTTACCTTGCAAGTTGAATAACTTTCATTGCAAGTTGGCTAACTTATCTTGCAAGTAGGCTTGGCTAAGTTATCTTATAAGTTGGCTTGGCTAACTTATTTTACAAGTTGGCTTGGATAACTTACCTTACAAGTTGGCTAACTTCTCTAGTAAGTTGGCAAAAGGCCTATAAATAGAAGAGCCATTTCTTGCATTTTCACCTCTTTGGCTCACCATTTCACCATCACCACTCTCTCTCTCTCTCTCTCTCTCTCTCTCTCTCTCTCTCTCTCTCTCTCTCTTACGCCCTCACTCTCTCTTGGCCACCATCTCTTTTTCGGCCGCACCCTTGCCTACGCCTGTGCCTGTGTTGCGCCGTGTCCTTGTCGTGACCTTACCACTCAGCTCACCCTTAGGCCACACTTGGACACGACCTTGGAGGGTAGTAATTAGATTTACTAAACTTTGGTTAGGGTGTCGTGTTACGCTGTTGAGCGAGTCATGTCCTTATTGTGCTTGCGGGAATTCCGTTGATTGTGAACACTTGATATAGCTTACCACATATATTTATGCATTTTGTAAGGTTTGCTCATGTTGTGCTTGTGTGGATTCCGTTATTTGTGAATGCTTGCTATAACTTGCCATGCTTGCATTTACATTTGTAAGATTTGCTCATATGTTTGGCATCATGCTTGAGAGCACACCACGGGCCATGAACAAGTCTCGTTTGGATCGGATTAGCATTGAGATGTGTCGGAACGATCCTTGCTTGGAGGATCGATATTGAGATGTACCAGTCCAAGCCTTGCTTAATATAGGTCAACGCTATGATCGGTCAGTTCGGATCGCAAACTTGGTTTCGTGCCTGGTATGATGTAAGATGTTTAAGGCTATATGGCATGATGCTCACTTCACGTGAAGTATTCAAGTTGCCATGATGCTTGGTGGCATGGTCACACAGGGGAAAAGATATAGCCATCGCCCTTGATTAGGGGACGTTGCCTATTAAGTTCAGATGAATAGCCATCGTCTTTAATTAGGGAACGTTGCCTAATTAAGTTTGGATGAAAAGCCGTGCCCTTGGATTAAGGGATGTTGCTCGGAAAATTTCGGAAGAACTGTACCAACGGTTGAGATAATGAATCCCTCATGTGCATGCTCTTGATTGGGATGTTGATGTTTGAATAGAAAGGCAAGTTGAGATAGCCTCATAAACAAAGACAAGTGTGTTGAAACATCTTTGCTATTGATCTGTTATCAATTGGTGTGGCTATGGCAAGTGCTTTGTTCAATGGCGAGGCGTCCTCCTATCTGGAGTTTAGTGAGTTTTACTTACTGAGTCCTTGACTCACTCCGTTGTTTTTCATATTTGTAGGCATAGAAGTCTCACATCAGTTTTGAGAGTTGTGGTCACGTTAGAGGAGATAGGAATTCCCCCAACCTACACGGATACATGTAGTGCGTTGAAAAAGGAAAAAAGCCTGTAGAAAGGAGCTTGTAGAATACACTTATGTAATAAATATGCCATCCTATAAATATAAGGTTTGCTTATTGTGTTTGTGTTAACACCATTGTTTATTTGATTGTCCCAAGTTTATCCTTCCGCTTGATCGTAATGATAAGATAAAATTGAACGGGATGTCATGCTCTTAACAAGAAGTAAAAGAAATGGAACGACGACGCGCTTGGAATGTCACATTAATAACCCTGAGGTGAGGATGTTATAGTATCGGGTCAAAGAAGAACCCAATAGCAGCATGAGGTACAAAGTAATGTTAGCAATAAAAGGTTTTTGGCAAAAGAAATGAATTTTTTTGTAGTAAATTTGACTACTATTAGGCTAGTTTTCAGTATCACTGCTTTGAGAATTTGGCCTAATTAAAAAAAAAAAGCACCCATGTCAGGTCAAGAGAAAATTCTGGTCTGAACTTTATTTTGTTTCGTAAAAAAATATTAACTTTAGGTCGAGTAATAATTCTGACCCCAAATCTGGCCCATATTGACTTAGATATATTGATTACCCAACTTGACTATTTCACCTTAGCAATAAATTCACATGGCTTGCTGACTGCATTAAAAGCACTTCATTGTCTTATTTTGTGAGCCACAGTAAGAAGAATAACAGTGAAATTGTTCATCTCCTTCACTTGACTGGCAAGTCAAAAATATCTTCAGATTGAATCACTTTGGCCAGACTTCGTCGTTTTGTCGTAATATGAAGTTGTAGACCATCGCCCATCGATAGATGCTATGCATGAGATCTGCCAAGCTCACCACTATAACCTTTTTTCTCAAACAAGGGTGACTTCATATAGAGAGTCAACGAGGGGCCAGATTTGGGATAAGGGTGAAGTTAGTGATTTTTTATGAGATAAAAAAATTGGGGCTAGAATTGTTGTGACATCCACGATTTGGACCCTAATTGACCAAGGGAAATGTCCGGGGAATCGGTATGTGAACTGATCTGAGAGTCAGCCATAGACAAAGTGGCTTGGTTAGAACGAGCAACTTACGGATTGATCGTGGTTCGATTGAAGGATCAACCATGGAACGGCCAAGGGATCGGTGATGAATTGATTCACCATTCACGCAATTGATTAGGGTGATTCGACCATGGATTGACCATTCGACCATAAAGATCGGTCGTGGGACGATCATGCACCGAGTTGATCGATGGGTGGTCATGGATTGATGCCGTGCGGGCATGTACCGGCCACGGGTGATTTTGCTTGGCTATGCACTCGTCGCAAGCGACCATATACTAACTTCGCGCGATCAGATGTTGGTCACGGATTGATTTCATGCAACTACATGACAACCGAGGGTCGGCTATGGATCGTTGACACTCGAACATTAACCGGTCACAAATCGATCTTGGATCATTGCAGTGAATCGGGATAGGCCATGGACCAGGCCAAGAGCCCTACCGCTTGATCACATTCTAGGCTTAGTGTTGGACATGCGAGCTTGGCCTTGTGCCCTATCGTGTGCTAGGTTTAGTGCCCAATCCGTTCGTTTAAGCTAGGCCTAGCGCCCGGCATAAGTGCCAGCCCGAGTGCTCATCAGACTAGCCCAGTACCCTGTTCAGTGCAAGGTACTTGTGCTAGGTCGTGCGCCTAGTCAGTCCAGTCATGTGCCTAGCTCTGTGCCCGACAAGACAGGCCATGACCCGGCCTTGTGCCTGGGCGTGCTCCTAGTCAGTCCGGCTGACTTGACCTTGTGCCATTCAGCCCGGTTATTGCCCCGACTATGCTTGGTCATTCTTGAGCTTACCCTAGCCTCGAACCTCGGTCCGAATAAGATGGTCGATCGTAAATGAACATGTAAACTCTCGATTACGTTGGTTCGTCTCTTAAATAGGTAATAATGAATTTTGAGAGTTTAGTTATTGGCTTAGGTGTCTTGTGCCGATAAGTTAGTAATCTTGGATAATAGCAACAAGTTACACGTCCAAAGACTTGGTGGGCAGGAGACAAGTTGATTTAGTCAAGCTAATGGCTTTATTAGAAACTTATCTTGCAAATTGGCTAACTTATCTTATAAGTTGACTAACTTCCCAAGCAAGTTAGCGCTTCCTTTGGCCTAGTTCTCATGTTTGCTTTAATTCTTGGAAAATGACAAAATAGAATATTCTAGAAGAGAGTGGCTTGTCTTGGAGAGCAAGCTAGAGATAAGATCAAATCCAAAGCTCATGATTACACCAAATCTAAACATTAAATGAAGGAGGATGAGTCACCTAACTTAGTTGTCCTAAATATCATTATACTTCATTAATGCTAGGATACTTTACACCCTAAGTGGCTTAATGTGAAGAAGGCAAGTGCCCACCAAATAGTTAGGCTTGCCACTTTTAGTGATTTGCCTTAGGAATCAATCAAGATTGATACTCTAATATTAGTTATGGATTAGGTTGTGTCGAAAAATCGACTTTCACTATACTTAGGTAGTCACAATGTCTTGCTAGAGACTGCTTATGACTTATGGGCCAAAAAAGATTTTGAGCATACTGTTAATATTTAGTGAACCTTCAGGGTCGCACACAATAGCGAATTGAGTTCACATTTTTTGTGCCCCGGGATCTACTTACAATAAGAAGTAGATTTTAATTTATTCTCTATTCAACTTATCTATGCGGTCGTGCACGTTATGAGATAACGATTAAACGTACAATTGAAGGTGGATAGTTTGGCTGGCCCAAATCGCCTGGCCCACTTCTTTTAATTCGCGTAGATAATGAGGCTATATATAGCATGTGGGTGATGAAAAAATCCTAAAAGAGAGAAAAAACGCCTCCAAGAGAATACAAAGAGAATCGTTCTCTGTTCAGAGATCTTTGAGAGAGTCTCGAAGATCAAAAGAGATCAGGAAAAAGAAGTCCAAGATCTTTAGCTAGCACTTGGATCATTGGAGACTTCTGTTCGTGTGTATGGATACCGGTAGAGGCGCAATACTTGGGGCACTAATCCAGACACAATATGTCAATTTACTTTCTATTTGCAAAAGGTATGTGTCAAACTTCTGTTTAGATCTCAATATATGCATGGATCCTGTTTAGGATTTCGGTTTATAAATTTCGCTGTGTTTTTAGCACTTGAGAAACCCTACAGCCACACCATCTATTTAGACTTGCCACCTCTTATTGTTAGGTTAGTCAACTCACCAAGATAGGCTTGTCACTTCATGGATTTCTATTGATCCAAATGGAAGGGTAATGATGAGAGGTTTACCTATAAATAGAGGCACCAACCCTTCATTCCTAACTTTCACCACTTCTTTCTCTCTTCCTTTCTCTCCCTCACGCCACTCACTCTTTAGGCCACCCTCTTTCCTCTTGGCCGCACCCTTGCCTGCGCTCGTCCCTGCGCCGCGCCATGTTACTCGGCTTGCCACTGGGCTACTGCCGGCCACAACCTTGGAGGGTAGTAAGTAGACTTACTAAACCTTGGCTAGGATGATGTGTTATGTTGTTGGACGAGTCATGTGCTTGTGGTGCTTGCGTGTATTTCGTTGTTTGTGAACACTTGATATAGCTTGCCATGCTTGCATATACATTTGTAAGGTTTGCTCATATGTTTGGCATCATGCTTGAGAACATGCCTTGGGCCTTGAACAAGTCTCGCTTGGTTCGGATCGGCGTCGAGGCGTGTCGGAACAAGCCTTGCTTGGAGGGTCGATATTAAGGCATATCGATCCAAGCCTTGCTTGATGTAGGTTGGTGCCATGACCGATCAGTTCGGGCCACGAACTTGGTTTTGTGTCCGGCATGACTTAAGATTTTAGAGGCAACATGACATGATACACACTTTGCGTGAAATACTCAAGTTGGTATGATGCTTGTTGGCATGTTGCATGAGGGAAAAATATAGCCATTGCCCTTGATTAGGGGATGTTGCCTAATTAAGTTTGGATGAATAGTCGTCGCCCTTAATAAGGGACGTTGTCTAATGAAGTTTGGATGAAAAGCTATCACCCTTGGATTAGGGGATGTTACCTGGAGAGTTTTCGAAAAAACCGTACCAACGATTGAGACAAGGATTCCCTGGTGTGCATGCTCTTGGTGATATTGTTATTGCATGAATAGAAACGCAAGCTGAGATCACCTCATGGACAAAGACAAGTGTGTTTGAAGCATCTTTGCTATTGATCTACCATCAATTGATGTGGCTATGACATGTACTTTGTTGGATGGTGAGGCGTCCTCCTATCCGGAGTTTAGTGAGTTTTATTTACTGAGTCCTCAACTCACTCCGTTGTTTTTCAGATTTGTAGATATGGAAGTTTCATACCAGTTTTGGGAGCTACAGTCACGTTAGAGGAGATAGGAATTCCTCCCAGTCTACTCAGATACGTGTAGTGTGTTGAAAAGCGAAAAAAGCCCATAGAAAAGGGGCTTGTAAAATACATTCATGTAATATAAGAAGCAGTGTATTGCAAAGTTGTTTTTACTGACTGCTTGTCTGGGTGTTTATTGGACACTTCCGCATGCTCTTAATGAGAAGATAAAAGAAGTAGGACGGCGATGTGCTTGGAATGTCGCATTAATAACCCCAAGATTAGGATGTAACAATTGTCATTCGACCTAAAGTTGGTATTTTTTTATGAGACAAAAAAAAGTTCCGGCCAGAATTGTTACTCGACCTAAAGTTTATGCTTTTCTTTAGAATTAACCCTTGAGAATTTAAATCTAGAGCAGTTAGATATATAGATTGCATTTCTTCATAGTAAAATAGAGGAAGATATCTACATGATACAATCAGAAGGTTTTTAGGTTCTTGGAAAGAAAATTATGTCTGCAAGCTGAAATAAAGTTTGTATGGCTTGGAATAGGCTCTTAGACAAAGGTATGATAAATTTGACACCTTTATGTGTGATAATAGGTTCACTAGAACTTAAATGGATCACTGCTGTTACTCGAATAAATGTGATAACTGCTATATTATGATGTTTTATGTGGATGGTATGCTCATTGCAAGATTTTGCATTAGGGAGATCAACATAATGAAGCAACAATTGTCAAAAGAGTTTGAGATTAAGGACTCGGGCGCTGCGAATCATATTCTTCGGATGATGATCACACCGGATAAATCCGAAGGAATTTTAAAATTATCTTAAGAAAAATAAATTGAAAAAGTATTGGATAGATTTAGAGTTCAGAATGCAAATCCCACAGGTACTCCTTTAGAAAGCCACTTCAAGATCTCGAAGAAGCAATCGCCAAAGATAAATGAAAAGCAAGAGTATATAGCTAATATGCCTTAGGGTTAATACCACGAAAAACCCCAAATTAGTACACCTGTGACAATTTTACCCTAAACTAATATTTTTTATCACAAAAAATCCTAAATTGGTACACCTGTGATAATTTTATCCAAAACTAATATTTTGACTACTAAAAACCCCAAACTGGTATATTTGTGCAAATTTACCCTCGTTAATTTTTGTTAAATTGGATTAATACCACAAAAAATCATACATTAGTACACCCATGAGAAACGAAGAGTGAAACATAAAACTGGAATATCAGTCAACTGCAGCATGCCATTTAACAAAGCAATTTGATAGTAAAATTTAACGGAAATAAATAGAGGGTAAAATTGTCACAGCTGTATCAGTTTTAGGTTTTTGATGATAAAAAAATTAGTTTGAGGTAAAATTGTCATAGGTGTATCAGTTTAGGGTTTTTTGTGATATTAACCATATGCCTTATGCATTAGTTGTTGGCAGCTTAATGTACACTATGGTGTGTACTAAACGAAACATAGCTCACATAGTGGGAGTTGTGAACAAATATATGACTAAACCATGGATAAAGCATTAGAAAACTGTAAAGTAGCTATTAAGATACCTGAGAGGCATCTCAAGTATGCCACTATGTTTTATGAAAAATGGTGCAACTTTACAAGTCTTTGTTGATGGAGATCTTGGTGATGACTTGGTTAATGTGAAGAGCACATCGGGTTATGTTTTTACTTTAGGTGGCATTTCAATCAGTTGAATTTCTAAACTTCAGATATGTGTGTTTATCTCAACTACTAAGGCAGACTATGTTGCTATATCTAAAGCTGGTAAGGAGATGATTTTGTTGAAAACCTTTCTGAAAGAGACAGGCAAGGAGCAGGATAGCAGTGTTCGATGAGATATTGTGATTGAATAAAATTCTTGATGCAGAAAATCTAACAGATATGTTAAAAAAGGTTGTCACCACTGAAAAATTGAGGCTATGCGTTGCCTCAACTGTCCTCTATAGTTAATGATGAGGGGGTTGCTGCACTATGACAATTTGGGTTACAAAGACGAGTGAAAACTATGAAAGACTATTGCTGTTTTGACGATCAGCCTCCAAGTGAGAGAATGATGGAGTTGTGGAGTCTGATAGAGAAAAGTAAGGTTAAAATGCAAAATTTTTACTGCTAATGGCATACTTTTAATTTCCATCATAACTATGTGTACCCTAAACTTCTATTGTATATTGAGGCAATATCTTTTGTAGTTATAGCGCTGAAACTTGTAACTCTGATACTGATAATGAAGAGATTGCCTAGTGTGACATCTTGACTTTTCTCTTTCTAATTTTGAAAAGGTTTTTCATGTAAAAATTTGCTCGTCTTCTTCTTTGTTATTTCTTTTCAAAGATTCGCATTCCTAACATTTTCACCAGCTTCTTGTATCTCTTTCTATACTTGTTAGGATGACAAGCACGAAGTTCAAGACAGAATTTGGTTTACCAGCATTCTGTATATAGGATGTCGCCCTACGTACAGATTCAAAATTATTCCTGGAAATGGAAGTCGTCGTTAACCATAAGAAAGGTAGATAAATCTCACACTGCACCGTAGAGCTGGACGATAGCGAGGTGACTCGCCTTTCTTACTTGTCATGATAAAAGAAAAGATAAGATTCCAAAACAAAGTTAGTGGACACGTCTCTTTCATGGGACATAGCCAAAAAGTGTTTATTCTATTTCTATCTAATGATTCCCCAGGTAGAAAGGCAAAGATAATATCCAACTTTCATATTTACACATGTCCAATTACAATAGGATTAATATTATGAAAATCCTCAAACTGATACATTTGTGACATAATTACTCAAAACTAATTTTTTGACTACGAAAAACCCTAAACTGATACACCTGTTACAATTTTACTTTCTGTTAGTTTTCGTTAAATTTGACCGTCAAATTTCTAAGTTGGATGACATGTGGTAGTTGACAAATGCATCAGTTTGGGGTTGTACAGTCCGTTTGTCATAGATGAACCGTTTTGTGATTTTTCGTGATATTAATCCAATTTAACAGAGGGTAAATTTGTCACAAATGTATCAATTTGAGATTTTTAGTGGTCAAAAAATTATTTTTAGATAAATCTGTCACATGTGTACTAGATTGAGGTTTATGATGGTCAAAAAATTAGTTTGGGGTAAATTTGTTACAGGTGTATCAATTTAGGTTTTTCGTGGTATTAATCCAAAAAAATAGAATACTTTTTATATTTTTTGTTCTGGGAACATAGGATACTTTGGGGTGATAAGCTTTTAACTCCTATCCCTGCTTCCAGAAACTATGAACGGAATCTACTCATGTGACCCATTTGTAATGCTGTAGACGTTATTGAGCTTTTCCTTCTTTTCTTCCGCTAACACATCTAAGTGAACTGATAAGTGATTCAAAGAACGAGGACAACCCCGATGTTACATTAATGGCTCCAGGTTCTAGCTAGGCAAAACGGTGGAGCACAGATAATCTCTTGTTTGGCCACCGTTTGGGCTTCGTTTTGCATCTTTCCCAGTGATTGAGGTGAGGAAAGTATTTCACGAGCCACAGTTTTTGTTAGCTAAAACGGGTTTCCCTATCATTTAATGTTTATGATTTCCACCATACTTATTTATCATTCAGGATAGAAGCATCACTGTTCTTTACCAAAGAAACCTGGAAACTGATAGCATAGACAGTCACTAATCAGCTTTCAAGTCTTCAAGCATACTAGCTATTTCACCTCTCATATTCTGCAGCTGATGAATCCAGGTCACTCTCTCTCTCTCTCTCTCTCCTTGTTCTTCATGCTGATTGGCTTGAGTTCTTTTTACTTCTTTACATGCCAAATTTTTCAATATTGTAGCTTACATTGTAATGACTGGTTGGTTAGTCGATGAATTGAAACTCGCTTGTTTTGTCCCTTATGAATAGTAATAAGTTCCACAGGTTTAACTGTTAAAGAAAAGCAAAAAAGAGATAGAGATAGGGAGATATTGAAAGAAGTCTCAGTGACACTCTGGGGCAAGTTTTCGCAGAATACATGTTAAAGGGATGGCGTCTCTCGTTCCCACTTCTCTAGGTTATTGGTTGGTACGGCTGAATTTTTGGAGTTTAATAAAAAGTTATGTTCTCTTATCTGCTGGCTGTCCCTTGATGTTTGGATTCACGTAAGAATGTGAATAGACAAATTGCGATCTTGGAACCAGGTGATCCACTTTCTGCATTTGTTTTGCTAGAAGTTTTAGAATTTGTAGTTTCTCGATTGTTTTAACAGAGTATACTAAGGAGGTGGTGTGAACGAGCGAGAATCTTCTTCTCGCATGAAATCTTTTATGTCAAATAGTACTTGTAGGATTGATATTTCCATGTCTTGATTTCCTTCCTCTTCAATACTGATGATCATTTCTTCACTTTTCAGCAATGTCTTCAACACAAATTTTAGACAAGAAAGAGAAGTTAATAGAGCTATTGCGCGATAAAAGTGTAGCAACAGTGGTTATTCAAGGGGAAGCTGGTATCGGAAAGACGTGGATGGCAAAGGAGGTAAGTGATAGTGCGATGAAAGTGGGTCTATCCTGCGGCAGTGTCTGGGTGTGTTGCACAAAGAAATGGGATATCGGGAGTATATTTGAAGATATCGTGCGACAGTATTCTCCAACTCACCCAGGTGAAGAGCTGGATGAGGTCAACGAGGGCAATGACAAGACCAAAGGGAGCTCCAATGTCTCGAAAGATAAGGTTCTCAAAATTATCACAGAAAAAACATCATCAAAGGATTGCGGGGAAAAGTTTCTTTTGATCGTCTTGGATGATGTTCCCACTGAAATGAAAGAGGCCGAATTAACCACAGAACTGCTTGCGCCTCATGGACAGAAAGTCAAGCTTTTAATAACAAGGAACCGTGAGCATAGACAAATTGTGATCTTGGAACCAGGTGCATTACGTTCCGCATTTGTTTTGCTAGAAATTTAAGTGCTTCATTTCTTTGTAGTTTTGTTGATTGTTTTAAAAGAGTATTCTAAGAAGGTAGTGTCAAAGGGAGATCTGTTGGCCGGGGGGGGGGGGGGGGGGGTGGAAGTGGCTGTGGGGCGGTTGTGGGTGTGCTGGGGTTAGGGGGAGAGATTCTTCTCATATGATAATCATGTAATCTATGGCACTTGTAAGACCCATATTCGCATCTCTACATTTTTTTTCCTCCTGTACTTATGAAGGATCATTTCTGTACTTTTCAGCAATGTCTTCGACAAAAATTGAAGAAACAAAAGTGAAGATATTAGAGCTGTTAGATGACGAAAGTGTGGGAATAGTTGTTATTCAAGGGGAAGCTGGTGTCGGAAAGACTTGGATGGCAAGAGAGACGAGTAAGTGTGCGTTGGAAAAGAGTCTATCCTGCTGCAATATCTGGGTGTCTTGCATGAACAAACGGGACATCACATGCATATATGCAGATATTGTGCATCAGCTTTCGCTGATTACCCCTAGTGAAGAAGGGGATGATAGTAATGAGGACACTGATAAAATCACAAAGGGCTCAGTTGTCCTGAAAGATAAGGTTCTCCAACTTATTGCCGAAAAAACGATGTCAGATGATCAGGGAGAGAAGTTTCTTTTAATCGTCTTGGATGATGTTCCCACCAAAATGAAAGAGGCCGATATAACCACAGAACTGCTTGTGCCTCATGGACAGAAGGTTAAGATTTTAATCACAAGAGACTATTCTGGAAATGATAGTATTGAGGAAGCAGCAAGAACTGTTGAGATTGAGCCCTTCCCTTCAAAAGATTTATCAACTTTATTGCAAAAGCTAGTTGATAAAGAGATCCGCGAGCTGCCAGATTTTGAGAAGCTATTGACGGCAATTGCTGAAAAGAGCAGGGGTCTGCCCGCTGCGATCGTCATGATTGCTGCAGCTTTAAATTCCATTGCCCGAAACAAATCCAGTGATCAGAACCTAGAGAGCGTGCTGCGAGAAGTTGCCAGTAGTGAAGGCCTTCCTGAAGACTTAACCAAAATTTTGCATTGTTGTCATGACATGTTGCCTTGCACAGAAATGGCCAATTGCTTTTGGTACATCAGGCAATTCTTTCCCAGGCATGGTGGGATTCATTACAACGAGCTGATTGCCAACTGGATATTGGAGGGATACTTCAGTGGTATTGACCGCATCGAGAATGCTTATGCAAAGGGTCATCGTGTATTGATGGAGCTTCTGGATCGGCGCCTGCTGAAAAATCTGCAGAATAATACTGTGTCCATAGAAGGATTAGCGATGAAGATACCTGCTCGCAGATATGGTGCATATGGCGGAACGAGCAGTCTAGGACTGGCTTGTGCATTTGACGATGGAAAATGGGAAGGCTTTGGGAGAATCTCATGGACAGATGGTATGATACAAACGCTCTGTACGTCAAAGGACCCAAAAATCACCACTCTACTACTTGACGGAAGTCGTCTCAGCAGGGAAGTTCCCGAAACCTTCTTTGAGCCCATGAAGGACCTTAAAATTCTTGCCCTCTTCAAGCCCAGATTTAAATCTCTGCCCTCGCCCCTGCTCAAGATGGAGAAGCTTCTGGTGCTGGCACTCAGAGGCCCTGATCTGCTTGAAAACATAAATGACATAGGCAAGCTCAAAGCGTTGCTCATTCTCGAAATATCCGGTGCTAACTCCCTGAAAATGATTCCTGATGAAATTTTTGAGCATGCCATCCATATTAAAACTCTAAACCTGTCATCCGTCCAAATAAACAATCTGCCTTCTTCTTTTTCCAAACTGAGTGGATTGCGTTGGCTCATCCTCAGAGACTGTCCTTGCTTAGAAACCCTCCCATGCCTTACAACTTTGGGGAACCTTGAGATGCTTGATGCTTCCAGGACGAACTTGAAGGGAATCCTTGACAAGTGCTTTGCACCACTCCGGAAACTTCAGTATCTTAATCTCTCGCACACTAAGATCGTGCGATTGCCCTTTATTTGTGATGCTGCAAGGCTCATGTGGTTATTATTGCGTGGCTGTTCATGCTTATTCAGACTTCCCAGCCTGCCAAGAAGCCTTCAGATTCTTGATCTTTCAGATTCTGCCTCAACTGAAATTGAGCCGGGCCTCAGAGCCACAAAAAAACAATCAAGTCCAGGTGTGACAGACCTTCGACATCTTAACTTGAGTGGTTGTGGTGCGCTTGAGAAACTTCCACCTACTAAAGCATTTGAGAAGCTCGAGTTACTTGATGTTTCAAATGCTGTTAATCTGAAGGAAATCGAAGATAAATCCTTCAGTCATCTGAAACACCTTGAAGTACTCAATCTCTCTAACACCAAAGTTGACACGTTACCGTCCCTTCACAAACTTGGCAATCTTCGTCAGCTCTTGCTCAAGGATTGTAAATCATTGAAAAGACTACCCATCATGGAAGGTCTTCTGAGACTCAAGGAACTTGATCTTTCAGGTTCCTCTTCTTTGGAGGAAATGGGTCCTGAGTCTCCTGACTGCGAGAAATTTGACCTCCCAAACCTGCAAAAGCTTTTACTGGCTGGTTGTGATCACCTGAAAAAGTTGCCTCCATTGAATACCTTAGAGAAACTGGACATTCTCAATCTTTCGGGTTGTACTCTTCTTAACAAAATACCAGATGAATCCTTCGAACACGTGGCTTGTCTTCTTCTGCTCAATCTCTCTGAAACAAAGATTGAACGCCTTCCATCTGTTGCTAAACTTGGCAATTTGCACCACCTCATCCTAAGGGACTGTCATCTCCTTACGGCTCTAACTGGATTGGAATCTCTAACAAAGCTTCGGGAGCTTGATCTTTGTGGCACGAGCTCCTTGGGAGAAGTCAAAGCTAAATGCTTGGAGTCCATGCATCAGCTTCAGATTCTCAAGTTATCTGGAACTAAGGTTGATGAATTACCATCCATATCAAATCTCACCAATTTGACTCAGCTTTCGCTGAGCGGTTGCTCAGGGTTCATAGAATTGCCACATTTGGATGCACTGACCAAACTCAAGGACCTGGATCTTGCGGGAACAAAGATCAAATCTCTAGCCTCCATTAAAACTCTCGGTAACCTCCAACGACTTTCCTTGAGAAATTGTACGAGTTTAGAACCAGAAGAATTGCCACCTCTTGAACCACACAGTCGTTTGGAGGTGCTTGATCTGGTGGGAATCAGGATCAATGAGTTTCCCTATTGGATTTTGGAGATGACTAATTTAAAGTGCCTCCATTTGCCAGACCTCAAAGTTATTCGACAGGTTGATTGGAGTAAAATAAAGTGCTTTCCTGAACGAGTTAACTGGGAGGAATGTGGGATCTTCAAGCTTGAGGGAACCGTAACCGACAGTAACAGGCCTTTCCTATCTGTTCGTGGTACCGACTTTTTTCAGTTCCTGGAGCAAAATTCCACACTGAGAAATACATGCTTCAAACAATTTCATTTCAGCGTGTACCCTCCTAGAGAACAAGGTGAAGGTGGTGACATTTATCAATATAGGAATGACCTGGTTATTAGGAAAATCTACAATAAGATCAGGCATCTCCCTGATCCTCCACAGCCTGACTGGGTTCCTGATCCTGCACAGCCTGACTGGGTTCCTGATCCAGGACAACCTGACCAGCTTCCTGATCTTGGACAGCTTGACCGGTCTCTAGAGTTCTACGGGTTTAATAGTTTGTGTGAATATCCGAGAGAAGTTATCAAGTGTGGTAACTGTATTTCTTTCATCGATGATTCGTGCATGAGTTGTTTGTCTGATTTGGGGGATGACAACTTGGAGGCACTCGAGGGTTGCTGGCTAGAGAGGTGCAACCGCATCGAATGCGTTTTTGCTGGAGCAGATGTAACTACTCTGTGGGTTTCCAACCTTCCACTTTTAAGAAGCATATATAGCGAGACAGTGCAATCTAAGAGCCAAAAGAATATGAAGAATCTGTACATAGACTGTTGCCCCATGCTGACGGGGGCTTTCTCTTCCCACCAGCTTCCGGAAAAGCTTGAAGTCATCCAGATAAAATTCTGCGACAAATTGGAGACACTGATTGAGCATGAAACATCCACAGAGCACACGTTGCCAAAGTTAAAGACCTTGCATCTGTTGGCACTGCCCGTGTTGAAGAGAATAGGGCTCCAGCTTCTGGAAAACCTTGAAATTGTCCAGATACAAAATTGTGACAAATTGGAGACACTGTTCGACAGTGAAGCATCAAGGCTGTGCGCATTGCCAAAGTTACACACTTTGCATCTATCGGAACTACCCTTCTTGAAGAGCATAGGGGTCAGTAGTGCATCTCCAGGAACTTATGGAGTTCTCGAATGCCCAAATCTGAAGAATCTGCACATAGATTTCTGCCCCATGATTGTGAGTGTTTCCTCTTCATGCCAGCCTCCGAAGAACCTTGAAGTTATCCAGATACAACATTGTGACAAATTGGAGTGTCTGTTTGAGGACAGAACTTCTGCAGGGTACTCGTTACCAAAGTTACACGCCTTGCATCTATTGGAGCTGCCCAGGTTGAAGAGCATAGGGGTCAGCGGAGCCGGATCATCTCTGCAAAAATATATCCGTGGATGCCCTCTGCTTTGAAATAAATTCTGTCTGCTTCTTAATCCTAGAACAGCCTGTTTCTTGATGTGTACAGACAAAATCATATGCATGTTCCCACAATATCCAGTGTAAGCTCTTCTGATTTCATGAAATAAAGCATATCTTACCGTTCAGCAAAACATTATCGACTTCATAGTCCTCATAATTTCTTGCTAGCTGTGATTTTAATTAAACCTCTTGATAAAAGAAATGGGAACAGAAGGATAAAGAAAAATACCATATCAATTGGTGTATGCGAAAGAATAAAAGGGATTAACCAAAATGGCGAAACTCAAGATACTTCTAATTTTATGAAGATATAAGATAAAGTCACATATCTCTATCCAACCTAGACCACTACATCTCTTGTTACAGGCATAGCACTGAGTAGGGCCTTTTTCATTTAGGTAAGCTGGGAGCTGCATTGAAGATTTTAAACCAGCGCAACTCATCAAGAAATTCTAAATTCCTCCTCCTACATGTTATGCTCAGCATTTCTCGCTTCAGACGGTGGGGGGGAGGGAACCTGTCATATGGCTAAAAAGTATAATAAAATAAAATAATTGGTGTTTGACGTCCAAATACTACTGCATGCCTGCAATTGGCAGCAAAAATCTGTAGTTTCTGTCGTTCTGAGTTTAAAGTTATTGATGATTTCTTAGCCAAAATTATCATCACCTTAATTGAAGAGGCTACTGTTTAGGATATTCTTTTGGGCTGGGCCATCAACAATAGCAATATAGGTGGTGGAGACCTTGCTAAAGGAGGGATCTTGATCACCTTTGTCACGGGGCATTAAACGTGACTTAATTAGATAATAAGTATTAGATTGATTAAGAGAATGGACTGTTAAGGTGTGATTTGATGAGATTCATTAATGGAATAGACACTTTGATGCCACGCCTTGAGTACTCATTATGCTAATATCAAATTAGATATAATGAAAGAGATAGTGTGGCTCAATCAAGTATGCTCAGATTATTGGGAGTTTGATGCATTTAATGAACTACACTAAACCTGATATAGCTTATGTTGTGTGTAGATAAGGTAGATATGCACATGATCCCAATTGTGATCACATTGGACTACTTTGAGTAAAGTAAAAAACTATTTAAGAGGAACCATAAACTATGTGACATTCTGAATTTTGGCCCATTTTTGGGGATATATAAGACGTGTAGTTTGTCAGTGCGCTTATAATAAAAATCTCGCCCGGGGACTAATCACTCCCGGGTTCTTATTTTAAAATAGAGATTTTTGTTAAAATCGCACTCGATCGAATTTGACCGTTATTTTTGGACCCCAAACTTGGTAGCCAATTTCCGGGAGTTCCGGGTCTAAATAAATTGGACGGTGTCGATATTAGTGCGGCCAGCGCAATATTGTCAGGAATGTGCGAAAAGTGGATTTTCGAACGGGTGCGACATCGGACTAGTGGATCTCCCTCGTAGTGTGTTTTCGAGTCATTTTATTTCTATTTGACCTTGACCCTTATCCCTTAACTTTTTCTAGGATAAAATTTGGACCCTAGGATTATTATCGGATTTGATTCCGGACCGTTAATTTGGTGCGTGGGCGCATTTAATTGTTCTTCTCTCTCTCCTTCCGTCGCGTTTCTCTCCCCTACGCTTTGCACGTCACCCTCCCCTGCCCACACGTTCCTTCTCCTCTTTTTCTCTCTCCTCTCTCTCTTTCCTTCTCTCTCTCTCTCTCTTCTCTCTCTCCTCCCTCCGGCCCCGCACGCATGCGTTCCCCATGCAGACCTACGCCTGCTCGCCCGCCGATTTTCCTTCCCCATGCACGCTCGACCCCTCCCCTTCCCCTCTTCTTTCTCTCTCTCTCCCTCCCTTCTCTCTCCCCGACGCACGCAACGGCCATGCAGGCCGCGCGCTCTCTTCCCCACGTCTGCCCCTCCCGTCCCCATGCACGCTACCCCCGTCCCCTTCCCCATGCAAACCCCCTCCCCTCTCTCTCTCTCTCCTCTCTCCTCCTTCTCTTTCTTCCCCCCCTCTCACCGCTGGCCCTTCCTTCCTCTCACGCCCGAACCCGACTGCTCGGCTTCTGCGTCTGCCCCTTCTTGCTGTCGACGCCGACCACCGAGCCCCGTCGACCGCCTTGCGCCGCCGCTCGCCAACCGCCTGTAGCCCCGCCGGTCACTCCCCCTTCCTCCCCCGTTCACCCCACAGCCCTTCCCCTCCACTTCCACAGCTCCTCCCCGCCGCCTCTGCCTCCGCCTCAGCCTCCGCCCGACGACCCTCTGCCTCCGCCCGACGTCGCCGCCTCCTTGGCGTCATCGCCGCGCCGCCGCGTCGCCCAGCAGCCCAGACCGGCGCTGCTCTCCCCTCGGCCCGAGCGTGCGAGCTCGGCTCGCTGCCGCTTGCCGCCGTGTCCGGCGAGTCCCGGCAGTCGCTCAGTCGTCCGGCCAGCCCCCAGCGCCGCCCCGACGCCTGTGCACCGCCCCCTGTCGCCACCGAGCTCCCTTTCGGCCTCCCGACCCCACCTCAGACGACCATCTCTCCCTCCGGTGAGCGTTCCGCCGCTTGCCGCCACTCGCCGCCGCCCGTTGACGCCCCAACCGGCAGCCCGGCGCCACCCGACTCCACCTACAGCTGCTCTGCGCCGCGCCGCCACCACCGGTCCACCCCTCGTCCTCCGCCCCGGCGGTTTCCTCTCTCTTCCTCTCTCTCTTTCCCTCACCCGCAGCAGGCTGTCCTCTCCCCTCAGCCCGTCATGCGCCGCAGCCTCGCCGGCCAGCCAGCCAGCCTCGCCAGCCAGCCAGCGCAGCTCGAGGCCAAGCCCCGGGCCGTGGCCGAGCTCGCCCCAGCCGCTGTCCTGCCTCGCTGGAGCCACCCCAGCCTCTGTCCGGCCGTGGCCAAGCTCGCCTGAGCCGCTGCCGCCGTGCCGGAGCCGTCTCAGCCGCTGTCCGCCACCCCCGAGCCGTCCCAGCCATTGTGCTGCCCTTCCCGAGCCTCCCCAGCCGCTGTGCCGCCGCGCCGGAGCCCCCCAGCCGCTGTGCCGCCGCGCCGGAGCCTCCCCAGCCGCTGTGCCGCCGCGCCGGAGCCCCCCAGCCGCTGTGCCGCCGCGCCGGAGCCTCCCCAGCCGCTGTGCCGCCGCGCCGGAGCCCCCCAGCCGCTGTGCCGCCGCGCCGGAGCCCCCCCCAGCCGCTGTGCCGCCGCGCCGGAGCCTCCCCAGCCGCTGTGCCACTGCGCCGGAGCTTCCTCAGCCGAGTCCCGCGCCCGTCGCCGTGCCCCGCGCCCGTCGCCGTGCCCGTGCCCCTCGCCGTGCCCGTGCCCGTCGCCGTGCCCCTCGCCGTGCCCGTGCACTCGGCACCTTGCCCATCCGGCCTAGGCGCGCCGCTTGTCCCACTCGACCGTGCGCCCCGGGCACGTCGCACGTTCGCCGCGCCCGTGCACTAGGCACGCTGACCGGCCACCGTGCCCGTGTAGCCGCGCCCGGTCGGTACTGTTCACCCGGGCTATTTTGAGCCCGAGTCGATTTTTCCCGGGCCAAAATTTGGTAAGTGTTATCCTAAGCCCTACTTAGTATTTTGGGTATTTAATTGGCATGTCTCGGGTTAGAATGGCTAGGGCGTATCGTAACTTAGTCAATGTACATTAGAACCGAGTGATTTGAATTGGGCTAGATTAGTATGTTTGAATTGGAAAATTGTGCATGGCCGACTTGTACGGCAAATTCACATGCTGAGGTGGCGAAATGTGAATTTAGAATTAAATTGTGATTATTGAATGTTAGTGTAATTGGCGTGAAATATATTCATTGAATGGCGCGTGATTGCCTGTCGATTTGAGCCCTGATCGATTGGAGGGCTACGGACTTGGGACGTGTTGACGGCGGTCCGTGTGAAGGCATGAACGGCCGATGGGCCAAATGGATGCGGGCTTGAGACATGCGGACGGTGGCCCATTAAAGGTGTGATAGACCGGGACGTGTTTACGTCGGTCATTGGGATGGTATGATTGATATGGCTTGGGATGTGCGGACGGCGGCCATTGGTTTGAGTGATTGGGCGGCTTGTGAGCCCGTGAGAGGGAAGTTGATTGGACGCGTGCATGCGACTTGAGTGTGATTGGATTGGTTGGTTGAGCGTGTGATTGGAGTGGCTAATGGCGCGTGTGATTGCTGGG
Source organism: Syzygium aqueum (assembly GCA_031216185.1). Taxonomy (NCBI): domain Eukaryota; kingdom Viridiplantae; phylum Streptophyta; class Magnoliopsida; order Myrtales; family Myrtaceae; genus Syzygium; species Syzygium aqueum. The sequence goes on along the minus strand of CM062235.1, from coordinate 3,299,064 downwards.
ATAATTGACTGATTGCAAGTAGGAAGTGTGTGCCGGGTGGTTGTGATATAGTGTTGGATTATTCTTATTCTGACTAATGTGCAGGGTTTGATCAGGATCCGAGGCGAGGTAAGTATGTCGTGTGAATTTTGTTATATTGCCTGGTGGTTCGCCTGTTTGACTTATCTGGGTACGCAATAGCCTAGGTGGGGTTTAGGGTGTCGCTTATTGAGACTCGTTCTCACGGTTATTATATAACCATTTTTAGATCTCCGTCCCTAAGTATGGCGCCTCCTAGGCGTTTTGGGATCCCCATGCACACGGGGCATGAGGATATTATGTACCCAGGCCCGAACCCGGGAGAGTCTTACATTAGGCATCGCACGTATATTTTGGTAGACGTTGGACTAGAGCAGCTGGAGCGTCATGAGTATTTAGCATGGTCCCATCGGGTCGGGTTGGAGGACTCAGGGCCAATCCGAGGTTTTGAGGGGTTGAGACACTCCAACGAAGACGCGGTTAACTGGGAGCCCTGGGACAAGTTCGCTCCCGATGGTGAGGTGTCAGACCCCGACGGTCCCCCGGCAAATCCCGATTCAGTGCCGACTCCTGTCCCCGAACCTAAGCCCGAAGAGGAGCCTATGGCGGCCGAGCAGGGAGATACAGAGGAAAACCCGATCGAGATAGACTTGGATTCAGATTCAGACTCCTTTGGGTTCGATCCGGATTGGACGCCGTTGGGACGCTTAGGTGTAGGGCTAGGACGTTTCCCTTTTTTTGGTAGTGACAATCTCTTTTTGGTATTGTTTGCAGTCTACCCAGCCCCTGTCCCTTTTTGTTGATGGTGCGGATTTAACCTTAGTGGCCTAATGTACGACTACTATGGATTCGGTTTTTATTCTACGTTCGTTAAAGTTTTTGTTGTCCTATCCTTTAGTCATATTTCTTTTAATGTCAGGGTTGTTTTATTTTGCTTCCGCTTGAGTAATTTGGTTGGGTCGGCGACGCGTCCTGGGACGTCGCGTTCTTTACGACCGTTGGAGGGGTGTTGCGAGCCCCGTTAGGGTTCGGGGCGTGACAAACTAATGGCATTTAATATAGTGGATTCCTTGCTATTTCAAAGGATGTATTGATCTAACTAAATCTCACATTCAAATTGGATAAAATCCACTAGTGGATAGGTGTTCATCATTGGTGGAGATTCTGTAACTTGGAAATTAGCCAAATAAACAATATTTGCTAAATCCACAATCAAGAGTTTGTAGCTCTAGAATTGGCTAGTAAAGAGGTTGAGTGGTTAAGAAACTTCTTAGCATAAACTTTTTGGGGAATGAAACCGATATCTTCTGTGTCGATGCATTGTGACTGCAAAGTAGCAAGAGCCATTGAAAAGAGTAAAACTTTCGATGGTAAAAATAGACACAACAGTGAATTTGGCCGATCTTTTGACTAAACCTTTGGGAAAAAAATTAATTGATGATATATCGAGGAGAATGAGAGCTAAGCCAGATGAGAAAAAACAATAATGATGATAACCTAATCTATATGATTGGCTGTGACGTCTCAACAATGTCATGAGCGACACATATCCTTTATAATTATATCTTCTAATTAGTAATATCATGCAGAAGCACAACAAAATCTTCACAACATCCCATACAAGAAATCACACGACTTTAATAATAAAATATATGGGAGAAGGACATTAAAAGCGCCAAAAGTTGTGTACGACGTTCACTTTAGTGCTAAAAGTTTGTTTTGGATCACTTAAGTGCCATTTAAAAAAAAAGATTACTTAAATGCCAAATCCGACTTGAATTGCCGAAAATCTAACGTGGCAATATTTTATTAATTTCTTAGTCCCACGTGGCTCGCCGGCGTTCCCGGTTAGCATGTAACCCATAGACGTCGTCATCAAAAAATTGTAAATAGTGATCGTTTGAGTGCCAAATTTTATTTAAAGTGATTACTTCAGTGCTAGCCATTGTTAAAAAACAACCATTTCAGTGCCAATTGGATTGTGTGACGTCGTTTTGGATGTCCACGTGGATTGAATTTTTTAAAAATATATGTCAAGTCATATTAAAAATTTTAATTATAAATGCCATGTAATCAATCTGGCTGGAATTGACACTAAAGTGATCGCCTTTTCTCTGATTTGGCACTTAAGTAATCATTTTTTCTTCGATGTGGCACTTAAGTAATCCAAAAAAAACTTTTGGCACTAAAGTGTGCACCATACACAACTTTTGGCATTTCTAGTGTTCTTCTCCCTAACATATCTTCATTTTATACAAACATTAGTATTTACTATCTTAATACAATAAAACATATAAGTCCTTGGAAAAACATTGAGTCCCCTAAACCATCACGCCATACCTGCTCCAAAAACTTGCTTGTACATGAGTCAAGTTTTTAATTATGTATTGACAACCTCACCCAACGAGAAGTCATTGCCGTCGAAACTAAGAGGACCATCGAAACCCCTAATTGGTCCAACAAACTCTCCATCAACCCATGTGGTGGAACTACACTCAGTATATACTGTCGTCAATTTAGGTATAAATGCATCTTGGTATTCACAATCAAAGAGGTACACAGGAATTCCAAACTACAGTGGTGGAGGGCTATTCATCTTACAAATTTGAAAAATAAAGGAGTGAACCAAAGTCTAGTAAATGAAATCTCTAAATCTAAGGTAAGGGTTATTTTATCATTCAACTTGGTACCACAAATAATATGAGTTCAAGGCAACACAATATAACCATGTATGACAAATACATAAATAAATGCTCTATCTTTACTATCATGATATAACGATGAAAGCCATTAACAACATGAAATAAGATCATTCACTCAGTGCAAACAAATGGCATATTAATTCATGATGTACAAGTATCACATAGTGGCTCACCACTATACACAACAAATAATTATTCCCTACTTATCACGAAGCTCACCGAAATACATAGGTGAGTTCATATTTGTCAAGAAACTCACCAACACATACATGGGAGTTCACACTGGTCATGAAACTCCTTGATATATGTAGATGGGTTCATACTTGTCATGAAAATTATTAACACACTCACAGGTGAGCTCATACTAATCATGAAGTTCACTAATATATACATATGAGTTCATACTTGTCACTGTTCATGACCCATATCGACTCGTAAGGCATCCCGAACACTCTTGGAAAATCGCCACGATCAATTCTTGGGGGATGGAATCATAAATACATCTTTGCCATGCATCACTACCCAATCATCGTGGGCGTCATCTGCATCAGCAAGGATAAATATGCCATCTGTTGACACCTAATTTTCGGCGCATCATTTAGTGTTAATTGCATTGAAAATTAGGGATTAAATTTTTTAACCCCTACACAAAAATATCAAAATTGCATAGCATATAGTTTAGGATCTTATAGTTTAATTGCATTTTGCATTGGACATGCGATGGCGAATGAACTTAAAGTCAGTCGTGCGAGTCTAGCTCGCACATTGAGAAGTATTCAGTCAAGCTATGGAGGTATAGTGGTTGAAAATCAAGTCCAAGATTAGAATAACTAAGTTTCAATTGAATGATGTTTAGCCCGTCAGAGTTAAAACAAAAAGGCTTTGTAATTAAGAAAGAGCCCATGAAGATTAAGCCTTTCATTGGAAAAACCTATAATCTAGATTAGGGAATAAAAAACCTAATTTGCACTATAAATAGACCTTTAACTCTTCACAATGAAAGGGGGATTTGTTTTCACGAGGGAGAGGCCACAATACTAAGAGAATACACGGCCACATAGAATAAAAAATATCGTGAGAGGGGGCTGGTCTTTGGGAGCTCTTCTGGGTAATTGAGAGTCATGCTTTTTGCCAGTTCTTCACGTGCGCTTCGCTGCACATCAACAATCGTGAAAGCTATGGTGTTTCTCCATCCGCGACAGTAAGCTCCAAGCACCCTCAGGCGAACTTCCAGTCACCAACATCAATCCAGTGAGTTACCGCCCCTCCTGCTGTCCCTGCACAGCCAGACCAGGCGACGAATACCAAGCGAGCCCATCAAGCTATCCAACAAGCAATCAGCCACACAACCATCTACTCCAACGAGGTCTTCAAGTTCCAGCGAATCACGATCGTGACCAGTTCCTGTACTGACTTCCAGTGGATCCCACCATGATTTCTTTTTAGTGTGATTCACACCAGTCGAGCCGCGCATCAACGTGCCCAACCAGAGTGCCGCTCGTGCCCATTGCACCACGCCGCTTGTCCACCGCACCGCGTTGTTGCCCCGCCACGTCGCCATTCCTGCCGTGTCGCCGCCGTTCCTGACGTTGCGCCGCCGCTCCCGACGCACCGTCGGTCACCATCTCGATCCGCTGCAAATTCAAATTAGGAAATAAATCGACAAATCAGGTAATTATCTTATCCCGATTTAATTTGAATATTTTGTTGCCTAATTTGTTTTTATTGATATCTAATTTTGCATATTTAGATAATAAACATTATTCCAATTAGGATTTTATTTCCTTTTTTTGAAACCTTGGATATCTACTCGTTAAATTTGGATAGAACTTAGAATTTTAAAAGTCCTTTGAATATATCCAAAATATTTGAGATATCTAAATTTTTTCAAGATGTGATCGATTAGAAAAATTTCCTAATCCGCAACCGCACATGTGGAAATAAATCTATCTATCAGGCTTTACATAGAGTTATTTCCATAGCAGGTATTTCGAATTTTAGGATCGATCTGTCAGGCTTCAGATCAAGACTTAATTCGAAAGATTTAGCGGTTATATTTTTTTACTTGATTTTAATTTCGAATTTCATAAAAAAATACCAAAAATATTACTCTAGAATAGATCAATTTCTTTAGTTTAAAATTGCATGTTTAGATAAATTGGCATTTTTAATTCCGAATTTCATAAAAAAATACAAAAAATAATATGCCTGTCATTAGAAATAAGTCACGTTGTCGCATGACGTATAGTTTGCATGTTAGGTTGCATTAATCGCATGTCAATTTTTGCACGTCATTACATATAGGTTATCTTTCATTTAAATAAAAGAAAATCAAAAAGAAATTTCTGCACCTTTGAACTTTAAGTTAGAATTTTTTCAAAATTGTCAAATTGAGTATTTTTTTCTTGAAATTGGTACCGAAAGGGCGTTAAGGAATTTAGCATAACCAAGTCCCCGAATCTATGATTTCTGGTTCGCAAGAATAAAATAGTACTCCCGCTATTTTATTTAGGTTTCTAATCAACCTACCTTAAAGGATTAGTGGCGATTCCCATTGAAAATATTTGCGTGTTCACAATTGGACCTAAGTTGCGATTTGGTAGAGTTTGGGAGAACTCGAGCTAGGTTAGTTAATTTAATTGATCTAGTAATCCATTAGCCTAAAATTGAAAACCCGATTTTTTTTAGGGTCGCGACAGCTTGGCGACTCCACTGGGGACAACTTGAATTTTTTTAAAAAAATTTAAAGAGGACTTAGGCCAAAAAAAATTTTCATGGAAAAAACACTCGATTTGACAAAATTTGATTAAATTATCATTCTTAGGTGTTAAATGTTTTTGTAGGATTGGAGTTATAAGAGGAGTAGTGATTGGCTAACCTTTTGTTTTGCAGGCTTGGTGGAGTGGTATTGTGATTTTATTTTTGCACTATTGAAGCGGTGTTTGCATATAACTATTGTGCATGATTTACAGTATTTACACTACACCACACACAACCTGTGACCGGAACTGGGTCACACCCATAGTTTTAAGATGGTATTTAAATGGTTCTTTAACCTTGGCGTAAGACTTCGCTAAAGGTTATTCCATTTGGATCCCGAAAATTTTTTTTAAAAAATGGCTCAAGGGTCGTTCTCATGCACGTGAGGCTGCTACGCATAGAGGTTCCCCTTGTCGACCGAACCAAGCCGAAGTGATTGGACCCGACTAGTCATGACTATTGTATGCGAGGCTGCGGCTAGTCATGATGAGCGTGCGCGAGGCTGCGACATGTCGTTCCGTTCATCACTTCATTCTGCAAAAGCCTTTAGGGTGGATAGATTAAGGTTTAAACTTACGATTCATATGCATGTCTCTGTGATTGACATTTTCTCCCCAAAAGGCGGTAATTTCTTGAACTTTACCTTTAGTTTTCTTCATCTTATTTTGGGTCGGTCCATGATTTAGGTTGAGTCATTTGGCATGTGGTCTATATAAGAATGGGTCGCCTCGATATTCATTTCGTGCCTACTCCGAAGCTAGAGCTCAAGAAGTTATGGAGCCAGTTGAAGCCAGATGGTCAGCAGTACATTCTCAAGCGCATTGGATTCATGCTGCCAATCCTAGACATAGATGTTTAGAGCGGGATCATGCAGGCACTCGCTCATTTTTGGTGCCCTAAGACGATCACGTTTGTGTTGGGAGGTAAGTTTGAGCTCATGCTGACTCTGGAAGAATACGGTTTTGCCACTAGGAAATCAATTGATTTGGATATAGTTGAACCACCCATTAAAGTTGACCATGTGATAGTGCTTGCTGAATTTTTGAATTTGACCAAAAAAGGAAATTGAAAAAGTGTTAAAGGGTAATTGTCAAGCATGCCCGCTATCTTTTCTTATTGAATGTTTTGAAAATAACTCCGTCCTCTTGAGGTCTAAGATTTTTATCTTAGCTTTCTTCAGACTCATCATTTTTCCACTCCGTCAAAATACTATTGATCCCGTCATAGCTTGGACAGTAAAACTAATATGTGGCGAAGTTAGTTTTATAAACACAATTCTGGCAGAAACTTTCATATCTCTGACACGATTTAAGACAGGAAAAGATAGAACTTTTCGAGCCCCGATTGAGCTTTTACAAATTTGGTTTTTCTCACACCTTTCTCAATTTGGGGAAAATATGACCGTATTTGAAATGAACATGACTGACAACCCTATTTTAAGGTTCAAACAAATACAAGATCAAACTAAGAGTTTGCACTATACACAATGGGTCCATCTGTTCAAAGATCCAAGCTCTAAGATTTTCCTTTGACAAGCTGTATGGTTTCGGGAGGTGGAAGCTCGTCTATACCATGGCGATCAGAAGCTCGTACCTTTGATGGGCATTTATGGGGCAACCTGCTATCAACCCCTTCGGGTTATATGTCAATTCCGAGTTCTGTAGGATGTCCCACCTCCACTCATACCTAATGAATTTCAAGTTTAGTTAAAAAAGGGCGAGTCTTACAGAGTTGAGCTCAGGTGTCATTCTGATGCTTGGCAGAATTGTTCCCCTTAGAAGCTGATTTGGCCCGCAGATGAGCCCACCGAAAGGATGAAGAGTCACTTTGCCACGGCCCAGTATGTTCAGTGTCATACCATCCCTGCCGAGATACTCCCAAAGATCCCGGTCGTGACAGTACGGAATACTCTTCAGACCCAAATCAAAATCAGCGAAGAAAAGGCGATGAAGGCCCAGGATAAGGCGGATGCTCTGGCTGAAGAGAATGCACGATTACGATGTGCTTTGAAGGCCCATTCGTCTATAGATCACGGGGCCTCTAAAAAGAGGAAGACCGTCTGATTTCTAGTTTGGTTTAGGGAGTCTTTCTTCCTATTTAGGATGAAATGTTAGCTTACATTTGTACTTCATGCTATTAATGTTTTCTAGTAAATGTTGTTTCTAAACGATTTTTATAAGAATTCTTTTGTGACATTTTCCATGTTGGGCAATTCAATGAAAAGCATTAAGCTATGATTTGTGGATTTTGGGAATGAGTCCGGTTTTTATTGAATAAAGTAATTTGGAACTTCGGGATTTATTGGATGAATCGGTCTTTTGAAAGAAATTTAATCTTGAAGGTCTAGAGGATGTCATGGACCGACTCGTTATCCTTACTCATCGTATTTATTCCACCGTTGCTTTTTGCAGGTAATTGGCCACGGATCCCCCTCATCCTCATAATACTCGATCGGTGACTAAAAGAAGGATGGCCGAGATTGCGGCCATGATTGACAAAAAGCTGAAAGAACACATGAATACAATCAATAAATAGATCACGGCTGCCATGTCCAAAATGATGAGTGATCTCATGGCCAAGCAGCAGCAGATCAATGTCGCCTCTCAATCGGAGATTCCACCTCCAACCCGTCAAGGCAATCGCCTCGACAAATCTCCTGCAGTGAACACTAATCTGACCCTTCAACTGGATGATGCCATTTTGATCGACACCAGTGCTTCTCCATCAGTCCCTGTTCTTCATTCACCCCCCAACGATGAGAATGCCAAGTTGTTGGCCAAGCTCGACTAGAGGTTACGTGAAGTGGAGGGAACTCAAAGTGTTCCGTATGTTGATTTGTCCATTTTTACCCGGGTCCAAGTACCCGATAAATTCAAGATGCCAGCCTTTGAGAAGTACGACGGCACCTCAAACCCAATTCAGCACATCGATATGTACCATGGGCTCATGAATAGATATGTGTCTAACGGACCCCTAATTATTCAAACCTTCCAAGCAAGCTTGAAGGATGCTGCAATGAGGTGGTATACCAACCACCAGATTAATCAGAAAGACTCGTGGGAAGAGGTGGCAAACCTTTTCGTTAAGCACTTTAAGTTCAATCTCGACGTCACCATTACAAGGGAGGATCTGGAAAGAGCTGAGCAGAAAAAGGGTGAGACTCTAAAGGAGTACGCCACTCACTGGAGGAACATGGCCGGACAGATCATGCCTGAACCCACAGAACGTGACTTAATGAAGTTGTTTGTGTGCACTTTACCGCAGCCGGTTCGTTCACGAATGTTGGTGATGGCTACCCAATCTTTTACCTAGCTGATAGCCATGGGTGAGGAGATTGAGACCGGGCTCAAGAAAGGATGGTACGGTGAGTCAGGTTCATCGGTCAAGAGATTTACTAGTAAGAAGGATAAAGAGTATGTCCCCGAGGTCAACATGACCTATCTACAGAAGACGCTAGCTCAAGCTCTGAAGCTACAATTTAGCACCCAACAAATAACCTTTTATGGACGGCAAGGCCAGCAGGACTCACGCCAGCAGCGCAAAACTCGCCAGTTTACTCCACTTCCTGGGATATTATCTCAGGTATTGACGGTGCTAAAGAAGAAGAACCTGCTGAATTCAGAGCCACAAAGATTTAATGCTGCTGGCTATGTAAAGTATGACCCGTCGAAGAAATGCGATTACAATAGAGGTGAGGTTGGGCATTTGACAGATGATTGCCAAGTGCTCAAACATCGGGTGCAAGATTTACTCGAGACTGGAGCATTCGCACTACAGCCAGCTAGTAAGACCAATGTGTAGAACAATCCACTCCCTGATCATTCAAGCAGTGCAAATGTTATCCTTGGCTCGGGAGTCAAACAGGTTCAAAGCTTCAGGGTCCCTCTTGAAGATATGTTCGATACTTTAGTCCAAACTGGTTATATTTCGACTAGTGAGGTGATGTCACTCGGTGACATAAGAAAGAAAGTGGATAAGTTGGTGAGAAAAGGAATGATTGGGACAACGGATGAATTCGGAGTAGTGGCCACTATATCTCAAGTCATTGATTGGAATGAAGAACTCGCAGCGATGACTGATGAACAAGCAAAGTTGGATCCAGACATGCCCGCTCTCGAGGATGCCTCTGACGATGACCTCAGGATCATTATACCCGACACTTCGGAAGTATTGGTCCTGACATCACCTCAGCCCTACGCTTATAAAAGTAACAAGATGGTTCCATGGTCGTACGACGTTGATCTAAAGCACAAGGTTCAGGACCTCTTAGACACTGGGGCATCGACATTTTGTGCTTCGTGGCTCTGCCAAGGCCAAGATGATCTTCTCATAGTTCCAAACATCCAGACCACATCCCCGAGTCTTGCAAGAATGATACATGAAGAAAAGGAGGTGATCGATATCTTGGGGCAACCGAGCAGCAAATTTGACTACTACGTGAAATATTTGGCTCCCCCGAGCTTCTATATTGATCCGCATGATATCGTCCCCGATAGATGGAGAGGTATGGATGATCTAACACCTCCAGTGACAAAAGATCCTGATGATGCGAACGAGGGAAGTCAAAGCATTATAAAGCTTTCCCTCACTTGGGCACTTTTTGTGCGATCCGTATGTAAGGCTCTTTCACTGCTCCGCACGAAGTGAGAAATCTTAACATATGTTCCTTATTGTTTGCATATCATGCATCATTGCATTTAAAAAAAAATTCATCATTTTGCATAGTTTAAATTTAGGTCTCAATCTTTGAGTGAAACCTCTACGAGCCTCCACTTAAAGACGGGCAGTTATTGACACCTAAATTTCTGCGCATCATTTAGTGTTAATTGCATTGAAAATTAGGAATTAAATTTTTTAACCCCTAAACAAAAATATCAAAATTGCATAGCATATAGTTTAGGATCTTATAGTTTAATTGCATTTTGCATTGGACCGGCGATGGAGAATGAACTTAAAGTCAGTCGCGCGAGTCTAGCTCACACATCGAGCAGTATTCGGTCAAGCCATGGAGGTATAATGGTTGAAAATCAAGTCCAAGATTAGAATAACTAAGTTTCAATTGAGTGGGGTTTAGCCCATCAGAGTTAAAACAAAAAGGCTTTGTAATTAAGAAAGAGCCCATGAAGATTAAGCCTTTCATTGGAAAAACCTATAATCTAGATTAGGGAATAAAAAACCTAATTTGCACTATAAATAGACCTTTAACTCTTCACAATGAAAGGGGGATTTGTTTTTCACGAGGGAGAGGCCACAATACTAAGAGAATACACGGCCACATAGAATAAAAAATATCGTGAGAGGGGGCTGGTCTTTGGGAGCTCTTATGAGTAATTGAGAGTCATGCTTTTTGCCAGTTCTTCACGTACGCTTCGCTGCACATCAACAATCGTGAAAGCTATGGTGTTTCTCCATCCGCGACAGTAAGCTCCAAGCACCCTCAGGCGAACATCTAGTCACCAACATCAATCCAGTGAGTTACCGCCCCTCCTGCTGTCCCTGCACAACCAGACCAGGCGACGAGTACCAAGCGAGCCCATCAAGCTATCCAACAAGCAATCAGCCACACAACCATCTACTCCAACGAGGTCTTCAAGTTCCAGCGAATCACGATCGTGACCAGTTCCTGTACTGATTTCCAGTGGATCCCACCATGATTTCTTTTTAGTGTGATTCACACCAGTCGAGCCGCGCGTCACCGTGCCCAACCGGAGTGCCGCTCGTGCCCGTTGCACCACGCCTGTTGTCCACCACACCGCGTTGTTGCCCCGCCACGTCGCCGTTCCTGCCGTGCCGCCGCCGTAAATCGCCGCCGTTCCCGACGTCAAGCCACCGCTCCTGACGCACCGTCGGTCACCATCCCGATCCGCTGCAAATTCAAATTAGGAAAGAAATCGACAAATCAGGTAATTATCTTATTCCGATTTAATTTGAATATTTTGTTGCCTAATTTGTTTTTATTGATGTCTAATTTTGCATATTTAGATAATAAGCATTATTCCAATTAGGATTTTATTTCCTTTTTTGAAACCTTGGATATCTACTCGTTAAATTTGGATAGAACTTAGAATTTTCAAAATCTTTTGAATATATCCAAAATATTTGAGATATCTAAATTTTTTCAAGATGTGATCGATTAGAAAAATTTCCTAATCCGCAACCGCACACGTGGAAATAAATCTATCTATCAGGCTTTAGACAGAGTTATTTTCATAGTGGGTATTTCGAATTTTAGGATCGATCTGTCAGGCTTCAGATCGAGACTTAATTCGAAAGATTTAGCGGTTATATTTTTTTATTTGATTTTAATTCCGAATTTCATAAAAAAAATACCAAAAATATTACTCTAGAATAGATCAATTTCTTTAGTTTAAAATTGCATATTTAGATAAATTGACATTTTAATTCCGAATTTCATAAAAAAAATACAAAAAATAATATGTCCGTCATTAGAAATAAGTCACGTCGTCGCATGACATATAGTTTGCATGTTAGGTTGCATTAATCGCATGTCAATTTTGGCACGTTATTACATATAGGTTAGCTCTCATTTAAATAAAGGAAAATCAAAAAGAAATTTCTGCACCTTTGAACTTTAAATTAGAATTTTTTCAAAATTGTCAAATTGAGTATTTTTCTTGAAATTGGTACCGAAAGGTCGTTAAGGAATTTAGCGTAACCAAGTCCTCGAATCTATGATTTCTGGTTCGCAGAAATAAAATAGTACTCCCGCTATTTTATTTAGGTTTCTAATCAACCTATCTTAAATGATTAGTGGCGACTCCTATTGAAAATATTTATGTGTTCACAATTGGACCTAAGTTGCGATTTGGTAGAGATTGGGAGAACTCGAGCTAGGTTAGTTAATTTAATTGATCTAGTAATCCATTAGCCTAAGATCGAAAACTCGATTTTTTTTAGGGTCGCGACACCATCGTACTACTGCATTATGATGGTCAACATAGGCTTACACAAGCCAACCAAGGCTACACAAGCCAACTCATATTGTGTGCAAATTATAAGATTTTCACGTCCCTTTAATCTTATAAAGACCTGTCTCTAGACAGTAGAACATCTGGCTAACTTTAAAGTCTTTACACATACTTAGACAAGGGAACCAATTGTAGCAAATGTTTTCCTTACATTCCATTGTGACGTCCCAGTACACCACTTACTAAGGCGATCCTTCAGTTTCTTTTATATTATCATGCAAGCGGAAGATAATGATCATTTACAAGCATTTATAACATGAATTATGCACAATCAAACACATTATGTCTAATTGAAGGGGAACATCACATATCCATTTCATTAGTCTTATTTACATACATTGGGTGATCGGATGATATCAACAAAAGGAACTAAGTTTAGGAGGATAAAAAAAAGATGTACTATTTCGTAACCACTACTACATGACGCCCCACGGCTGTCACTACCCATCGTCACCCAACTTCATAGTCCAAAAAAAAAACGACTGAGGCCACCAAAAATCGTTCCTTCATACATACTACACCATCCCCTAACCACTACTCCTCACCATCCCCTCCATCCTCGCTGCTACTATCAATCAGACACGGTATTGGTATTGGCCCAACAAATCGTCTATCTTCCAAACAAATATCGAGACAAAACGATACGGTATATGACTGTCTGGTGAACCAATGTCCACCCAAAGAGTCGCGGTGTATCTCACAAACACCACGGAAGGAAAGGCAGGATCCATAAATTCATACAATTTGCCTTCGAAATCAACGGGTGCGCCATAACGAGAAATAGGAGACGTGGGAATAGGAGGCATGGCTAATGATTTGTAAAAAACAACAGGAGTGAGCTAATTTTCAACAAGAGAATTAACTAGTTTATAAACCAATCGATCCATCCAACTCAATTCCTAGGACACTTCTAGCATGAGAGAGACATCAAGTATACTAAGATGAGTATAAACTATTATTCAAATGCATTATTCTATGACTATATATGCACTACCAATAAGCGACTCATATAACACCATATCCATGACCACATATGCATTGCCAGCATACATTTGATGCATCACATGTCTCATTTCTCAATCTCGTCATATCATTGTGTCTACCCCCATCTCACGGTACAACCATTTTGCTAACTGGCCCGTGCGGGTCACTTCCAATTTGCGAGCTGGACTTTCACGGTTTGCTAGCTGCAGGTATTCACTTCCGGTTCGCTAGCCTGACTTCCATGAATTGCTAGCTATAGGAATCCCTACTCTAGGGCATCTTTGTTTGCTAGCCAAGGCATCCAAGGTTTGCTAGTGTTGGGCATCTTGACACTCTACTTGGCATCATCGAGGTTCTTGGTTTTCTAGCCAAGAGTTCCAAGGTTTGCTAGTCTTGGGCATCATATAACGTCTTCCTTTCTCACACATTTCAAGCATATCAGATGTATGCAATGATAGGACATTTATACCCCATGTGACTCTTCTCATTCAGCACAACTTTCACATGAAATGGTACTATGCCACACCAAGCTAATAGGTGACTTGTTAACAACCCAAGCTGAACGCAACCAAAAATTCCAAAATTCAAGCTCACGGAGATGGCCCAAATTTCACAAGTATTTGATATTGGATCAAAACCAAACAAGCATCATTAGAAAGCCTAATGAGTATGGTTCCAATCATCAGTAAACAAGGAATCAAGATTCAATCATCCTCAAGTAGTAGTAATTCCAGAATTTCTGACAATAGGTGAAACAAAACAGTAATGAGCAATATTAGAAATCAAGACCATTACCTTAGTAAATGAATTCGAAAAATCATAGACATTAAATATGTTATAGGAAAAACCATAAATAATATTTTTCATGAAGGGCACTACGTCCAAATCAATTTACATAAATGGCTATAAGCCGTTCAAAGTGAGGCAAAACAGACTCGCTGAAACAGAATTGATGCCTTTCAAGAAATACCCACTTCACAACACAAACCTACTCAAAAAATTTTGAGATTTTTATATGTTCTAAACACGGATGTCTTTTACAACTTTTGTGTAGAAAGAATGTCTAAATTCAAACTGAAAATTTTTATAAAAATCAAGAAGACACAAAGGTCGCAGTTTTTACTGCACTGGACAGATAGAACACAGTAAGAAATCAGGCCTTCGTGCAAACCATTTCAACTCAGAAAAATCTGAAACTAAAGTATGTTGTAGTCTAAGATGTCTTGCATAACTTTCATGAGGAAGTTTCGTAATATTCCAAACACAAAGAGCCGTATAAAATTGGCAAATAGCGAAGGGAACCGTTTTCAAGTCTGGAAATCACTTCAAAAGCTCATATATCAATCCTAACTTGAACCATTCGAAATTTCAGCTCAAGAATCATCCAAATCAGAAGCTATAACTCATATGCACGCACAAACTCAGCTAAAATTCAACAAAATGAGCTTGTTACCCCAAACCAAACCTATTGATCACCACATGCAACACCGTAGGAGTACTAGAAACCGACGTGCAAGCATTCTTTTCTAACAATCTCGACTCAACAGATCACCCACAGCCATGTACGTGCAAATTCTCCCCAAGATTGAGTCTATTGAGAATGCGTAGCAGCAGCCCGATACCTTCATCCGAGGAGATCGCCAAGAGGGAGCCCAAGTCCGAGCCCGTTAACATATCCAATTGGACCCACCTTCACTCAAAAGCTTAAGCCAATGAGTTATGGGACAACTAAGATATATTAACTACTGAATACCACATCAATTATCTAATGTGGGACTTCTCTATCACATCTCACACGTGTATCTCAATAATCTCTCCCTCACGTGTGAGCTTAGTGTTAAGTTTGGTCCCCCTTAATTTAGGTATTCTTCTGTATCAACTTATCTCAACTTGAATCTCCAAGTCATTGCAATGCACCCGCAACTATCCACAACAACCATCATCAACTGCTAACTTGGGATTATATCACTCATGGCCTCTACCTTACGTTACAAGACTAACTGTTCATGGTCACTTCTCGTCAGATCAACCATTGTCACGCCCTGAACCACAAGAACGCTAACATTTTGCCAATGGTCGTGAAATGGCAACGTCCTACGATGCATCGCCGACCCAATCGATTTGACTTACGATTAAACGCATGCAGAAGCGAACTTGAAAACCCCAACAACAATCAATAAAATGGGATAGTAAGGAAAACACTTTGATTTAGAAAACAGTGAAGCCATTTTATAAATACAACGTTAACCCAAGGAAGATACAATATACAAGCCTATTACAAAGGTGACTTCCTCCAAGACCAAACATGCAAAAAGGGATGTGGATGGTCGGGTTAACCTAACTTCGCTATCAAAAGGGGGCAATAAAAAAGATGGGTTATCCAAACCCATCATCAAACTTGGTGATATCCAATAGGAGGCTCCGTGTCAGACTCCACTTTGTCCACTTCAGACTCTATGTCATCTGGATTGGTATCGAGATAGATAATAGCTCCCGTTAGGAGGATCGAGATCCAAGGGCTCCCAAATCTCATCTC
The DNA here is from genome assembly GCA_031216185.1 of Syzygium aqueum. Taxonomy (NCBI): domain Eukaryota; kingdom Viridiplantae; phylum Streptophyta; class Magnoliopsida; order Myrtales; family Myrtaceae; genus Syzygium; species Syzygium aqueum. Next base: position 3,283,075 of record CM062235.1, on the reverse strand, counting down.
CAGCGCCACCATCAGGGGGTCCATCAAAGCCCCTTATCGGGCCAAACTACCTACCCCCTTCCCTAATGAACCATGCTACGAATTCATGCGGCTGCCACAGATGAAGCCCCTCATCAACCCAGACTGTTGATATATGCTTCTCATAAACCCTACTCGGTCCCACCGGAAACTCTACTACTATCGTGCTCATATCCATAGGCACTCTAAAACGCATCGGAGGGCGGTTCATGGTCGAGGTCTGAAAAATAGTTAACAAACAACCATGAGATAAACTCAGCGAGTTAATGACCTAAGCCTTGATTAGGAGGCCAACTCATCTCGGATGCACCTAAAACATGCAACTCAGCTCAACGTACACAACATGCCATCACATAATCATAGGTAATCTTACTTTGCCATGGCATACGTCCTGCACGTTATCAATCTCCATATATAATCATCATGCAACAAGCATATAATACAATTAGAATACGCAGCAGCTTTCTTATGCATAATGCATCCACACGAGTCTCAATTATAAGGTAAAACTGCTTTGACCCGTCCCATACCGTGCCTCACAGTTTCATCCCATAATCAAGCACAATGCTACCACACTCTATCATGTGTATTTCGAATACTATGGCCACTCAGGGCATGGCACAACCCACGATATTCACATCAAGTTGGCGGTCTTCAGTCATAATCGGGTATCGTCCCACCCCGTCGGGCACGGCATCGTCTCACCCTACCTCAATGACGACATCCCATAAAAGAGGTTTGTTCCGAATTCAATTCGCGAATGACTTCATCTCACCCTTCCCCCTGCGATGGCATCCAGTTACCAAATTGGGTACGACCTGTCAAGGCCATGGCTAAACCCTAGGTTGGCGATCTTTCGATATAACTAGGCACAACTGGAACTTTTAGGTGGTCATGCACACATAGCAATCACTCAAGTCCCATTATTATTTTTCTCAATTTAGCCAATGCAGACATGATCCATGCTAATACGGCAAAATATTGCAACTTTCCCACATAAAAATGCACTAGAATAATCACGTGATAGCGTATATATAATTAAATCATCAAACTTGGCAGGCTTCCATATTTAAATATCCTTGCACTATTCCACTCATAAAATTTGACATATAAACCCGACACCTCGAGTTTTACTGTTCATATGCCTGCAATTCATCCTTGAAAATAGCAATACAATTCATTTAGCCATACTAGCTAATTTATACGACAATTTCCAATATAGGCATCGCAATTCAAGCCTAAAACAATCACAAATTATTATAAAAAACTACACAAATTATTTAATAAAATATTAATATTTAAATTTCGAAAATTAATTTATTTAATAAGAAAATATTAATTATAAAATAATCCGATAGCTTATCGTCAAAACCTCGATAGCTTATCACCAAAACTTTGATAACTTAATGCCAAAACCTCGATAGTTTATCGCCAAAACTTTGATAGCTTATCATCAAATCCTCGATAGCCTATCACAAAATTGGCGATAGCTTATCACTAAAACCTCGTTAGCTTATCGCATTGTCCCGATAACTTATCGAGTCCACTTATCACTTATCGCGATAACTTATCAACTAATTCTTAATTAATTGGTACTAAGCATAATTAACCTAAACTAACTCATCCTAATCAAGTTTAACATACTAATCAAGGGATTAGGGCGATAACTCACCCGGAAACGATTTTGATTTCGTGGACACGACAGCGGCGACAACGGCTACGCGTGGCACAGTCCGAAAATGACACGAGATGACGACATGGAAGCGGGTTTCGCTGGACAACGGCAAAACAGTTCGGTGGAGGCTGGTTTGGCACATGGTGAGGCGATCCGGCAGTGGAAATGGTTTGGACGAGCAGTGTATGGATCCGGGTGGACACAACGCAACCAGAAGGGGCGGTGATGGTGGCGGAAATGGATGAGACCGAGAGGGAGGAGAAGAGAGAGAGAAATGGCCAGTTGAGGAAGAGAGAGAGGAGAGAGAGAGAGTGAGAGAAATGAGAGATATTTCTCCCTCTTGCAAGCTTGATCTTCAAGCCAAGTCCAAGTCCAAGCTCATCATGAAAATTGCCCCCAAAGTCTTCTCTCATAACTCCCTTTGTCTCAAGATCATAAATGCTAGAAGGGCATTTTGCTAATTTCATATAGTATAAAATACTATACGAGCTCGTATAAATCAAGTTTGGGCTCAAACGGATAAAAAATGGGCTTGAAAATGCTATTGGACTCAAACTTGGGCTTGAATAAGGTAAAGTGGCTTAGTGGGCCTCATTGGGCCCACTTGGGCTTGCCTTGGGCCCAAATGGCCGAACCACATTGGGTTTGAGGCCCAATCTGCCTTTGTCCGGCCCACTTCCTTATGGGCTCCAAATTCTCAACCCGTTAACTCCTTTTCCGAGCATTTCGAGCAAACCGATAATTCGGAGGATTAACAAGGTGACATCAAATAGCTTAGTCTTGAAATCCTCGAAGGTTTGACACCTAAATTCGGATTCTAATTCATGGTCAAAATCGATTGATTGTGACTTTAGTATATCTCAAACTAGCGGGCGGCTTTTAGGAGTTACGTGCATTCGCCTGTGGTTGACTTGACATCAATCCACGTTTAAGCTTTCTCGAGCCATGGATGATCTCGGTTGTCATATACTTATAAGGGGTCAATCACTAGTTCCGAAGTACACGTTTGTTAGGAATTGGTTTAGGGTCATTCGCAATCCATACAATGGTCAGGTGGAATTACCCGCAATCTGATTGTATACTATTAGCGAAACATTCTATAACCGTTCCTTAATCGGTCTATAGTGGCTCAAAATTATCCCTCGTCAATCTTTATAGTCAAATTGTCAATCTATGGTCAAGTTCTCAAGTCGTGTGTATTTAATTCCTTAATAGCCTTTCTCTAATGGTTAGTCTCTCATGAGTGATCAATTCAGAGCTATATTTAACTAACAGTGCATCGGTGAATATAATCATTTCATTATATCTTAAATAAGGTCGAATTTGACGATGTTATAACCATGATAGCAATTTTCACCCAAAGCAAGCGTCAATCTTGAGATTTCTTTATCGAGATATTCACCAAATACTAGAACAAATTGGGGGCCCACCAATCAATCATTGGCTCTGATACCATTTGTTGAGAATGCACAGTAAAAGCTCGATACCTTCATCAGGGGAGATCGTCAAGAGAGACCTCAAGTCCAAGCCTGTCAACATATCTTGTTGGACCCATCTTCACTCAAAAGCTTAAGCCAATGAGTTATGGGCTAACCAGGATATATTAACTGCTCAACACCACATCAATTATCTGATGTGGGACTTCTTTAACACAACTCGCAGTGTGTCTCAATAGAGTCGGCCAAGTGACATGCAACAACCAAAAATCCAAACAATAACCGGCACGCTCAAGAAAAACAGAGAATAAGAAGATCAAGAGGAGTAGGAACTAGAGATTTCTCCTTGCCTTTAGCTTGCTAGGATCGAATCCTTCTCTTAAGTGGCTGATTGTGAGTTTTCTTGAGTGAAAGAGTGAGAAAAATGAAGATGAACGGGAGAGAATGGGTCTGCCAAGAGGGGAGGGAAGAGGGAGAGAGTGAGTTTCCTGTGGGTTTGAGAAAAATGAGAGGAGAGAGAGAGATCGCTCGCGTTATAGGGGGAGAGTGAGAAGTGTGGAGTGTTCAACACTCTTTGGGGGTTTGCATGTAATTCTAGTGGGCACTAAGGAACTCAATAATCATTACATGCAAAGTAATGATTATTTGGTTTTGAAAAATAAATGAATTGAAGGGCATTTAGGGGAAAGGGTGGCCGGCCATGCATGTTAGGAGTCCTAATTGTGTCATTCAATGTATAAATTAAGCACGCATGACCGAAAATGAAGTCCAATGAATCTCTAAATTTTCGGCCAAATCATATGCCAAATGCATATTGCCGAAATTCCATAAATATTTCAACAATTGCTTACAGAAATCATTGCCATCCCTAATCGTGTATGCGGATTTTAGGATGTCACATCCATCATGGCCATACACGTTATTATAACACAATAATTTGTCATTTCTCATGCAATTAATGATAAACATATAATAACATGCACTTCAACATATATACCCTATTTCTTTTCTCATCATGATATCAATAAAAGGCTTTAGTTAGGCAACTAAGTTATAAGCAGTAAATGGTCATAATCGATAAGTGGGTATGACCAGCAAGTAGGTATACTCAGCATGTGAGTATAGTTGACAAAATACTCGACATGTGGGTATACTCGGCAAGTGGATATATTTGGCAAGTGTATTAAGTGGTATGCGGTTATACTCGGCAAGTGAATATAAGCTGTAAGTGGTTATAGTCAAGAAGTCGATATAAGCCATAAGTGGTTATAAGCGGTATGTGGTCATACTCAACAAGTGAATATACGAGCAGTAGGTGAATATAATTGTCAGGTGTGTATAAGCGGCAGGTGAGTCAAAATTTACAAAAATAACACTTTCAAGCCCAGTTTCGTCATTTTCACATTTTTGATATCTACTATGTTACCACACATCACAAAAATCAATTAAATACCTTTTAGGTAGGGGTGTAAAAACAACTCGAGCCGATACGACCCAACCCGAAATTTTAGGGTATTTTAGGGTTAGGTCTTATTTCTCCGGGTATAAGTTTTAGATGTGGGTATTTATTAGGATCAGGTCGGGCCAAGCCAGGCTGGGCTTTTTTGACCTGGCACCAAATATAACCTTTCCCCCACCTCTCTCTCCTCTTCACTTCTTCTCTCTTTAGCGGCCGTGAACTTCTCTCTCCTCCCTTTCACTCGCTGTGCTCCTCTTCGCCCTCGAGTTCGAGTTCGTGGCAATGGCGGTCATGAAGTTTGTGAACATGGCCGAGGTGGCCTTCGTCCTTGCCCTCACAGCGCTCGCCGTGACAGCCTAGGTCGAGGCCCCGGCGCTACAACCTTCTTCTCTTCGCCTCCTTCCTTAGGACTGTCCATCCAATTCAGCCTCGACCACGGCAGGAGATCAGAGGACGACCTGATCTTCCTCACCTCCCACGCCGCTATCGGGATAGCGAAGTCGTCGATCCCGGACAACCCTAGGTTCCGACATATCCGATTGATCTCGCCCTTAACCCCCTCAACCTGGAATCTCATATGCTCGAACAAGTCTAGCGACTGTGTGTGGAGCGAGGTCGAGGCGGAGGACGAGGAGTCGTTGGGCAAGTGCGACGACGAGGATGTGTCGTAGTCATAGTGCTTCGTTGTGTTCCGGCGCTTGGGCCGCCTCTTCATTGTCGCGACCCTAAAAAATTTTATCATTTTCTCGGGCTAATAGATTATTAAGACTAAGCTTAACTCGGGCCCTCCCAAGCTCTACCAATTCGCAACTTAGGGTTTAAGTTCTTAACATGCAAATGTTTTCATGCTTGGAGTCGCCACTAATCATTTTACGGTAGGCTGATTAGAAATCTAAATAAAACACAGGGAGATATGCTTTATTCCTACGAACCAGAGATTCTAAGCCCGGGTACTTGATTACGCTAGATCTAGTCTAACGCCCTTTCGGTACCTTTTCTTTTCAAAAATGTTTTGGCAGGCAGTTTGGATCCATTTTAATTTAATTACTAACCTGTGAGGTGTTCACGTGGGTGCGCAAACCACCAATTTAACACCCAGAAATCAAAGCATTAAATAAATTGCAAGCTTAGGAGAACAACTTACCTCGAATCCAGCAAGCATCTGCGTTGTTAGCTAGAAAATCACATCAATCAACCCTAATATGATTTCTAATTAACAAGCATTCACTCAATTTCTCTTTTTGGGATTTTCACTTATTTAAATGAAATCTAATATACATGCAATGACATGCAAAAATGACATGCGAATTAATGCAGCCTAGCATGTAAACTATATGTCATGCGACGACGTGACCTAATTCTAATGACGGATGCAATGATATATTTTTGGTATTTTCTTATTGAAATTCGGAATAAAAATATGCCTAAATTATCATGCAAACTAATGACTTCTATTTTTGGGCATTTTCTGTTTAAAATTCGAAATTCAAAAATACCTAAATTAATATGCAATCTATGATGACTTGATCTACTCTAGAATGACTTATTTTTGGGATTTTTGTGTAAAATTCAGAATAATAAAATAACGTGAACAATCCGTTAGGATTAAAATAATACCTAATTTAAACTAGAAAACATACCACCTTAAGTCCTAATTTAAATTAAATACTCATCTCATCCTTCGGGATATATTCAAAAATCCTAGTCATGCAAAACTCTAATTTAAATCTAGCTAATGTTTTTAAATTTTTCTGTTTTATTTGAAAAAAGAAAGAAAGCAATTTAAACATAGATAGCAACCACTTTCAAATCAACCACGCGATCAGCCAAATTTATTTCAAACTCGGATTAGGCACAAAATTCGAACTATCGGTCATATCTATAGGGTTATAGATATTAACGGATAGTCGATCATTCAAATTTGGAAAGCTAATGAAATTCATCATCGTATCCAAGTGATTATGGATAGGATGATAATTTCTCGTATCGCCGCGTATCGAAACTTAGGGTTAAGGTCAAATAGTCGTCCAGATACGTTGCTAAATTAGGAAAGTTTCCTAATTTGAGTATTTGAAAATATTGCAGATATATAGAACATTATCCTAAAATATCTAAATATCCACACGATAATCACGAAATATTCAAACGTGCAAATTAGGAAATTGAATATTCTGAAAATTTACCGGATAATCTTACCTAATTTGCGGATAATCACCAAATTCAAATTGTGGATCGGGATCAGGCTTTGCGGATCAAGACGGCGATGACCGGTGGTGAGGCACGGCTCCGGCGGAACTATTCGGTGGGCTCGCCGGCGGCTGGTGGGACGGTGACTCACGGCGGTGCACCGGTGGGGCTCGACGGGACGACATCGACGTCGGCTGTTTCGGCAAGGCAATGAACGGCGGCTGACTGAGGACGCCGGCAGAGGGCAACTCCGGCTGAGCAAGGGACTGTGGACGTTCGGCAAGGTTACCGGCAGGAGGCTGTAGCGGTTGTTGACGACGGCGTGCTGAGCAAGAGATCTCCGGGCAACTCTCCGGCACGGCGGGTGGTGCTGACGTCGACAGGGCAGCGGCGGCTGGGACTCGATCAGAACGGCGACGACAGACGGATGTTCCGGGCGGAATAGTGTAGCTCCGGCGAGCAGGCCGAGGCGTGACGGGAATGGCCGAGTAGTAGCAGCGGAACGGGGGGTGGCGTCGGTCACAGCTTGCAGCGGTGAACAGCGTGCGACGTGCGGCGGCGCACGGCACGCGGTGGCGGCGACGGTGAGGACGCCGGCGATGCGGTGGCTGGCGCGAAGGAGACCGGCGTGCGGCGAGGGGTACGGCGGTGGGACAGTAGCGTCGGCAGCCGAGGCACGGCGGCAACGGGCGGCTGAGGCGCGGCGGTGACGAGCGGCTGAGGCGCGGTGGCGTTAGTCTTCGGGCGAGGGTGCCGGCGTGCGACCGACGGCCAATCTCTCTCTCTCTTTCCTTCTAATTTTTTCTAAAATTTCTGGTCTGCAAATTGTGTTCTGTCCCCCCTAATTTCTGACCTAATGTCATGTTTATATAATCCTAAACTAGGTCAATTAGATGGGCTTAATGTCCTAATGGGTTTAGGCTTGGGCTTAGGTCTAATTAAATTAAATGAGCTGAATTAACTTGGGCTAAATTAAGCTTAAAACATAATAGGCTGAATTAAGCTTAAATTAAAACGACCGAGCCCGTTCGTCTTGAAATTCCAGGCTCTTGCATTCCCGAGCGAACCGAGTTTTGTTCGATGAAATTTAAGCTCATTCGCCACCGCCAATTGGATGTAAAAAATGCAATTAAATTCACGTGAACCTAAACTATATGTTATGCAATTTAAATATTTTTGTCTAGGGGTTAAAAATTTAATCCCTGATTTTTTATGCAAATTGCACTAAATGTTCGGTAAAATTTAGGTGTCAACATTCATCGACCCCCAATTAGTCCCAAACTCCATCGGCTTCGCTCTAGAGAAGAATCGAGGCATGTGGCAACCGCATAAGGCTTAGGGTTTTGGGACACTAAACCAGATCCAGACCGACCCGACCCTATTCTTAGAGTATATGCTGAACAGGGTCTTAGGTTGGGTCGGGTCGGGTCGAGCGTGACCCTGTATATTTCGGGTCAGGTATCATGAAAGCCCAACCCGACCCATTGACATCTCTACTTTTAGGCATGTAACAATTCATCAAAACAAGTTAGGTCATCATAATATTTCAACACAACGCTACTAAGCCTTACTCACACTTGCCATCAAATTCATCTAGAATTAACAAAATCAATTAATCAAGTCAAGAGTTCTAAGTAAATCAATCTAACTTACCCCTAGAGTTTTCATTTACCTTAATGAAACTTGAACAACTCAAAGCTTTAACCACCTTCAAGGTAAATAAGCAAGAACAAAGATTAACAACTTTCAATATATTATAAACTAGTTTAAGAAAATGATAAAGTCCACCAAATCAGCTTGTAATTCTTGAAAAAAAAGGTATTTTGAATCTTTGACAATACAAGTATGGAATTTGTGCTTTTAAATCGAAGGATCATAAAGTGAAAATAGAAGAGGAAAGTGACAGGAGATCTCATTTTTTCTTTGTAAGAACAAGTTGGAGTTCTTTTGAAGCTTGAATACATAAGAAGATCTATTTATAGGCCAAGTGAGATATGAACAAGTAACCCAAGTTAAAAGAAATGATGACTTGATGTTAAAAAGTGATAGGTGGAGAATGCAAGAGGTGTGTTCTAGTTAGATAATCACAAGTGGCATAATTATATGGTTCCTTCCAATGATATGGCCAAGGGGAATGAATCTTAGAAGACGAATGTTAAAGATAATAATGACATTGGGCTAGAATCACTGTGTGTAAAGAGAGGAGTGATGCTTAAATCCAAAAGATACAAATGACATTACAAGTGGCCAAATGAGAGGATATATTTTGATTGAAAAAGAGAGAGCTTTTTCTTTAGTCAAGTGTAATGAATGAGTCATCAATAGTCTTAATTGGCTAAAGATTTGTTCAAGTAGGAAAGTGACAAGTGAGCATAATAATATGGTTCCAGAGTAGATATTTTGATTAGTTACAAGATATCTAGTAAATCAATATGTAAACAAGTTTCCGTTCCAAGCACTGACAAATCAAAAAAAATATTATCAACTCACCAAAATTATCAGCGAACAATATTGGATGCTAGAAAATTTTCAATTAAGTAAATTTAAAACTTGTAGATCAACAAATATATAATTCGAATCATATTAGTCCATTTACAACTAATATGGCGATAAATCAATTACTATCACTTTATGTCAACATCTATCAATTTAAGTTTAATGCATTGGACATCGGACTCTAGGCGATTATTACTATGGAAAAATCATCCGTCGTAACTTCCAAACCTCACAAAATGAATGACACACTTGAGATTCCATATGAGCCATCCAAAACTCCAAACTAAACTTTATATCTTATATATATATATATTATTATCGAACCTAGAAAATTTTGGATGTCATATTAGCGATCCCATGAATTAGGTCCATATGGGTAATAACAAATCACTTGTTGATGTAGTGGTATACTATAAAAGGCAAAAGAACACAAGAAGTGTCATAAGTTATGTACAGAGGTCACTTTGGTGCTATAACTTTTTTTGGATCACTTTGATGTCAATTTTTTTGAAAAACGATCAATTTAGTGCCAACTCCGATTTGCTAGTCAGAAATCCGACGCGGCGTTGACATGGCTTACCGAAGAGTTCCAATCAACATTAAAAACTAAAAACGACGCGTTTAGTCCGCTGATGTGTAATTTTTTAGAAAAATAAATTTTAATTTATATTATAATATTTTAAAAAATAAAAAAAGGAAAATACCACCAAAAATCCTAAACTATGACATTTGTGACAATTTACCCTTAACTTTTTTTTACATGAAAAACCCCAAGCTATGCCATTTGTGACAAGTTTACTCTAAACTTTTTTTTTGGTAAGGCAACTCTGAACTTTTTTTTTGTGATTCTGAAAACCTCAAATTATACTCATTGTGACATATTTACCTCACAACACTTTAACCCAACGGTATTTTTGTCTTTTTTCTTTTTCTTTTTCTTTTTCTTTTTCTTTTCTTTCTTATCCGACGAGGGCAACCCTCGTCGGCGTCGGGCAAGACTGCCCTCGCCTGAGTCGAGCGACGGAAGCCCTTGCCCGGCCGACGGTGGTGGGTCGACGGTAAGCCCTCACCTGCTGCTGCTTCCGCTTTTTTTTTTCCTTATTTGAATATAATTTAAATTTAATTTTTTTAAAAAACTACCTAATTTCCATGTGTACAAGGCATACCATTTTTTTAAATGTAAATGCCAGGTCAATTTTTGGCCGGAATCACTAAAGTGATCTATTTTTCTCCGATTTAGTACCAAAGTGATTCAGAAAAAAGTTATAGCATCAAAGTGACCTATGTACACAACTTATGGCATTTCTGGTATTCTTTTGCCTACTATAAAAGATTATTGCTATTCCTAAGGTGAGAATAGTGCAAAATTACAATGAAAGAGAAGTTGAGTTAAGCTGTTAGTGAATTTCATATCCATGATCGCTTGTGTATTAAATTGCAGTATACTCTTGATGAATCACCTATAAAAATGTGGAGTGAAGCTGCTCCTATGATAATTTTGCAAAATCTCTAGAGCATCTATAAATAAACTAGGTAGGCGGTTGACCTATTAGCGCCAAACTATGTTGAACAACAAACATTATAATTTGCAAAAGGAAAATTCTTGATTCATAGAAGTTTCAAACTTCACAATTAATCCTTACCAAAAAAAAACTTCACAATTAATTATGTGAATTATATTTCATTCTTTTTAGATCTGGCTCATAGCCCCAAAAACACTAGTTTCAATGCCTTGCATTCAATTGAGTTTAACCTAGCATGATTCTGTATTTTTTCAAATCCTTTTCATGTGGGGGATTGTTGAATATTTTGAAAATTTTAAAGTCATTATTTTTATATCGGCTTTGATAGCAGTTATGACAACCACGAAAGCCATTATCATATAGCAATTTTGATAGCCATCAATTTGATGATTGTTAATTGTTTTGTAACGATTTTGACAGCAATCAATTTGTGAAAATAGGGTGATTTTTGAACTTGTGGAATAACAGATGATGCAAGAATTGATGAAGGATAAACGACTCTCTCTTTCATTTGCTTATAAATAGAACTCCAAACTACAATCAAAAGTTACACCTCAATAAGAAAGTTCTCTATTCTCCTTCCATTTCTTTCCTTTCTTTGTTGGATTTTACTTATAAACATGTTGTTCTGTTCCCTCTATTATTTTTTGCAGAGAAAAGAGGAATATTTGTTGTATCCTCGAACAATAGCCGCTAGAGCTTGTTGCATTGAATTTCATATTTCGAAAGGCAGGATTATCCTTAAGGATAGTGATTGCACGCCTCAAATAGTTGATCTGATTTTCATATTCTCCAACTATGCCAACAACCAAAACCTCCATAAACTCAACAAAGATCGAGGCTAAGATTGGAGAAAACTAGTATTACCATTTTCAAAAATTTATACATCAGGAGGAAGGGATGTGACTTGATCACCCCAATCTGGCACCACGTGAAAGAAGCACTAGTGTTGCGAGAAGAACACCCATTTTAAGCTGGAATACCAAAGCCTAAACACCGGTTAAGGATATGTTTGGTAACTTGCTAAATAGTGACTGATTCTATTATTTTGTTTAGTAGAATAAAAAAAGAACAGAAATCCATTTGGCAAATTTTTTGTTTCCAGGCACAAATTTGTTCCTAGAATCATTTTTGGAGTAGAATGAAGAATAAAAAAAAACGTTATTTCTTGATTCTTAAAATAAGAATCAGAAATATAAAAGAAAATTTTTTTCTTCTTTTCTGTTCTTCTTTCCTAGCCGGCCATCGACGATCGGCCATAAGCCAAGGCTGGCAAGGGCTAGACCCTCGCAGCCTGGGCAAGGGTCGCCCTTCCCAACCTTTTCTAGTCCTTGCCCTAGCCGACGAGGTTGCCCTCGAGGCTCGCAGCCTGGGTGAGGGCGGTAGTGATAATCCAGTCCTCGCCAGATCCGGCAAGGGTAGCCCTCGCCCAGGCTGTGAGCCTTGAGGGCGACCCTCGCCGGCTCGGGCGAGGGTTGGAAAAGGCCAGGGAGGGCCGTCCTTGTGACATTCTGAAATTTTACACACTTGGAATTTTATGAAATGGATGATTTTATGGACGTACTTGTGGTTAGATCTCGTCCGGAACTGATAATTCATGGGATACTAACTATTAGGGAAAGGCTAATTAGCGATTTAAATTCATGAGACCAAAGAAACTCGATCGTGAACTGACTTTCGACCATAGAATTGTTGAGGTGACATTTTGAGCCAATATAGGCCGATCTAAGGATAGTTAGGGATCGATTCGCCGCTGTCATACGAGTGGATCATGGGTGATTCTATTTGACCACGAGATGAATTGGCGAACAATCCAGAACCTATACCAAACGATCATACCTGTTGGAACCAACGATCAATCCTCGCAATTACATGACAATCGAGGTCGTCACGATCCGAGTGAACTTAAACGTAGCTTGATTTAGTATCGACCACGGGTTGAATATGCGAATTTCTCCAAAAGCCACCCGTTAGTCTGCGATACGTTCAAGTTACATTATTTAAAATTTAGTCATTAATTAGATACCAAGTTGGATATTGAAAATTTAGAAAGTCACGACAGAACATTTAGACGACGTTGTTATTAGTATGATCAGCCTTAGAATTGTCCATATCCTTTAGAAAAATCGAATTTCGGCGAGAAATGGTAAATGACCGTTTTACCCCCGGAACTTTGTTAAGACCAAGTGTAAATGGAGAAGGGCATTTTGGTCATTTCACCCTAACTTTAGAAATGATAATTTTTGGACAATTTTGCCCTTGGATTTTTGTGAAATTCCCATTTTACCCTTGGATATTTTTGGAAATGATTCCCATCACGGCAGTTGATCTCAAGATAAGAACGAATCTCGACCGTCGATTGAAAAGTAGAAAGAGGGGCAAGATGATCATTTTGTCAAAAAGGGGACAATTATTGGTTTTTAAAGCCCATTTTCTCTCTCCCCCTCTCATTTCTCTCTCCCCCTCTCATTTCTCTCTCCCTCTCCCACGGCCAACTCTCTCTCTCCCTTTCCCCCGCACCGGTCGATCACCCCCCTCTCCCTTTGGCCGCGTGACCGTCGTCCGGCCACCGTCCGCCCGTCGCCACCCATCCGGCCACCGAGCTGCACCATCACCCCCTCACGCCACCGCCGTTTCCCCCTCTCCCTCTCTCTCTCTCTCTCTCTCTCTCTCTCTCTCTCTCTCTCTCTCTCTCTCTCTCTCTCTCTCTCTCTCTCTCTCTCCCGTGAACCAACCGGCCAAGCAAGCTGCCGCCACCGTCGCTGATCGCCGCCGTTTGAACGCCGCCGTCGCCGCCACAGCACGAAGATCTCACCATCTCTCTCTCTTTCTCTCTCTCTCTCTCTCTCTCTCTCTCTCTCTCTCTCTCTCTCTCTCTCTCTCTCTCTCTCTCTCTCTCTCTCTCTCTCTCTCTCTCTCTCTCTCTCTCTCTCTTACTTGGACGCGCTTAAGATTCCAAGTAAGTTACAATCTAAACCTTATTTAGGATATCGGGTATTAACGGACTCATTTAGATGCGGTTTAGTATAGTTTAGCGGCTGAATTGGATGAAGGGCCTTAGGGATGGATTTGTGGCATTTTGGTGGAAAATTAGAGGCCAAATAAGGGCTGAAAATGGTTGATTCAAATGCTGTAAAATTCTGTTTGGCGCGTAGAATGGATAGTTTGATTCGGCAATTAATTACATGAAATTGTTGTGTAGTGCCGTGATTGTTGTGCCATAGTTTTTTGCGATGAAAAATGGTATTTTGTATGATGGTTGTATGTTTGTTATATGGCTGAATTGTGATGGTTGCATTGGGTGCGTTTGAGTGCATTTAATTAATGCCTGAGTATGTGAACGTGTGAGATTTGAGACATGCGATGTGCGTGTGATCACTAAAAAGCCCTGAGGCGTGTTTATGTGGGGTACAGTTAAAATGTGGCATGTTGGCATCCTCGCGTGATCACTTAATCCCTTAGGCGTGTTTACGCGAGGAATTGAACTGGCCTGAGTCGTGCTTACGTGGGTCATGATATGACTGTGAGCCTGAGGCGTGTTTACGTGTGTTGAGGAAAGAGAATGAGAATGAGATGTGTGATGTGGCAAGTGAGAATGTGATCGGGCCTGAGGCATGTTCACGCGGGTCGCGATAGGAATGTAAGCCTAAGGCGTGTTTATGCGGGCTGAGGAAAGAGAATGAGAATGAGATGTGTGATGTGGCAAGTAAGAGTGAGATTGGACCTGAGGCATGTTTACGCGGGTCGTTGGCAAGTTAAATGAAAATGGTGTGGTAGTGCATGAATGAGTGTGAAATGTGGAGTTCGGAAATGTCATGTGTTCGACATGTGCTTTTGGGCATGAGAATAGTTTGGAAAGTGCATGTGATTTGTAATTCGTGTATTTGAGACTAATGTGCAGGTCGAGCCCAGGTAAGTGTATATGTGTGCGTGATATGTATGTATTGAATGATTGTGTGTTTGGACCTGTCTGGAGGTACGTGATAGCTTAAGTGAGGTTTAGGCTGTCAAGTTATTGAGATTCGTCTCATGGTTGTTTAACTAAACCATTTCAGAACCCTGACCTGAGCTATGAATCCACCATCGCTACTACCGCCCCAGCGTTTTGATATACCAAAGCATACCGAGCATTCAGTTGTAGAGCATCCGGTAGACGACAATATGGCTTGGATCAAACATACAACCGTAATCTGGGTAGACATAGGGCAACCCCTCTGGCAAGCCCACACCTATACTGCCTGATGTTTCCGGGATGGATTTGACGAGTTTGGCCCTATCCGAGGTTTTGATATCCCCTTTGATGGAGTGGGAGACTGGGACCCGTAAGCTATACCCCCTCCCGATGACGAGATGACTAATATAGACACTAGTCTCGCACAGTCAGGGCATCGGCATGTTTCTGCAGTGCCCGAGCCTATAATGGCGGAGCTGGATCCGAAGCCGGAAGAGTCGCAGGCCGAATACGACCCGATGGATATGGACTTAGATGTAAAGCCGGAGGAGAAACCTATAGAAGAGCCGTCTGAAGAGGAGTATAAAGAGGCCCCGGAGGAGGAACCAGAAGAGGAGTCAGAGGAGGAACCAGGAGAGAAACCGGAGGAGAATTTGGAGGAGGAGTCTGAATCGGAGGAATAGATTAAGGTGCCATTAGAGTCAGGGGATGAGGATAACCCGATCAAGATCGAGGCGCACTCAGAGTCTTTAGAGGAGCACGTGCCTAAGGAGGATTCAGATTCGGATTCTGGGGAGACCGAATCGGAGTGGACGCCGTCTACAGGGCATAGGGGCTAGACTCGGGGTAGCCAAACCATTTGAAATGTCCTATTTTTGGAAATAGAATATACCCAGACTACTAACCCTTTTTGAAGTTGATGATGTGATCTGTAAAAGCCAGTTTGAGTGTGTATTATAAGTTTGATGTTAATTTGGTGAGTACTTGAAGTGACTAGTTGTTTTGTATTGGATGAGATTGGATATTGTATATATATCGATGCGTAATATAATGTTTAGTGGCTTGGTGAATTATATCTCCCTATTACCCCATGATTTTACTGTCAGGGTTTATGTTCTTGTTTCCATCGCGTGCAAACTCTGATGTGATTCGTTTGAGTTGGTGACGTTTCCTAAGACGTCGCACTAATTCGACTGAAGAGGGGTGTCGCGAGCTCGATGGGGTTCGGGGCGTGACAATCCTTGTCGGATTCGGCGAGGGCGGGCCTCGCCTTGGTCGCGAGGGTCCAGCCCTCACCCAAGCCAGCGAGGAGACCCTCGCCTGTAGCCTACGAGGGTCGCGATGCCCTCGTCAACCCTGACTTGTGGCTGGTCATCGGCCATGACCGAGAAGGAGAAGAAGAAAAAAAGAAAATAAAAGAAAAGAAAAAAGAAAGAAAGAAATATTAAAATATTATTAATAAAAAGAAATTTTGTGCTGTTACCAAACTCATTTCTATTTTTTTTATTCCATGAATGGAAATTTTGGGCCGTTACCAAACGCCTTCAAATGTTTAGAAATTGTTTTCGGGAATAGAATAAAACAAAATCATTTTTAAGCAGAAATTATTTTTGGGAACAGAATGATTACCAAACGCACCTTAATTGGCTCAAAATTCCAGCTCTGCAGCTCAATTGATAAACATGAAACACCAAGTCAACAAGATAATTTCGTCTAACTAAGTGCAACGTATGTCGAATGAAAGGCTGAGTAGACCCCGAAACATTCAACCAGAGCGAGGGAAAATCGAAAACCAGCTCGATTAAGCTTCTCAATCAATATGCCTTTTCTCATTGCAGTAGAAATCAACTAGATTGCACCTTGACAAGTCCTAAAATTGGAAAAACATAATCCAGGAAAACATATTTACCTCCTGATGCCTCAAAGGTGCTTGTTTGCTTTTTGAGTTTGCTTTGAGTCATCGTGAATCATGAAAAGCCAGAAATGAAGTCGACAGTGAATATGACAAAGATAGGTTTTATTATTCTCTGTCGACATCGAGCGCTACACCTTTTCTTCTGGCTTTTTCGTTTGGAATGACCCAGATAAATTCGTGGACGAACCCCCAGTGGGTTAACAACAATTTTATTGATCAATATTAGTTTATAAAACCATCATGAGCTTTCGCTTCCTTCATTGCTCATCTGTCCCAGCCAGTCATGGGGGTCAGGCACTTTAGCCACGAGTTGCATAACCTGGTGATCTGCAGCAAGGCCGACCATGAGCAAGTGCCATGTGCGGCCTGTGCCAACATGTGTAGCGGCATCATGTATGCGTGCAAGCCATGCTGCTTTTACATCCGCTACTCGTGCCTCCTCCCTGAAGATATCTCCCACCCCGCCCACCCTCCCCACCGTCTCCACATCGACCTCCATCTCGTCCCCGCCGACTCCACCTGCTCCATCTGCTGCCTCTCCCTACACAATGGCTTATGCTTCTTCTGTTGGTGTCACGACCTCCCCGAACCGGCCAACGCCGCCTAAGGGGTTAAGGCAAATGGATTACTAAGTTAAATCTAGCTCGAGCTCTCCCAAGCCCATACCAATTCGCGACTTAAGTTTAAGTTGTTAATATTCAAATCGATTTCATTTAGGAGTCGCCACTAATCAATTTTTGATAGGTTGATTAGATACCTAAGTGAAGCACGGGAGAAATGCTTTACTTCTACGAACTAGAGACTCAATGGATACGGAGACTTGATTACACTAATCGATCAATTAATGCCCTTTCGGTACCTAGCATTGTTCAAACACCACCTAACATGTTTATGCTAATTGAAAATCTCAAAAATTCTGCTCCTAACTAAACCGGGAGAAGCGGCAATCAACCTCTAAACCTAACACGTATAAATGACTACGCGCGAAGTTAGATTAGACGCACAATTCAAAACGCATGAACCGATCAAAATGACACTAACCACGCAAAAAGGGCAAGGGAAGACAATTCCAAAACCTGAATAACATTTTTTTTATTTTTGAAATATTTTTTTAAAAAAATTTAATAAGTTTAAAAAAATAAAAATAAAATCATAACGAAATAGAACAGACCGAGTCGGATCTCCACACCCGCCCCGTCTAATATAAAAAAAATAATAATTTTTTTATTTTTTTTTAAAATTTTTATATTGAAATAATTATTAAAATAGTATAAAACGAACCCGGGCGTGCCAGCCCGGGTCTGCGACCGAACCGGGCTCATTTATTGAGCCCGATGCGGTGGAAATTAAAAAAAACCCTTTTTTTTAAAGAGGGCCCAGCCCGGAAGGTTTTTTTTTATATAAATTAGGGCCTAAAGCCCAATCAAGAAAACACTTAAAACCCTAAAAACTGTGGCCCACAACCTGCTCGGCCCACTAGAACAAAACCCTAGGGTCAAACCCTACCCGGTTCCGACCCATTCGAATGACTCGGTTTGCAGCCGCCGACCCAACTTGCGAAAACCCTACTCGGTTCGCTCAACTCGCGGACCCGACTCCTAGCCGCATCTCTAACTCGCCCGAACCCCGCGGCCCGAACGCCGACTCACCAACGTGCCCCGCAGGTGCGACTCGCCGGTGCCACTCAACCACGCGCCGACCGCTTCCCGAACGCCGGCCCGACCCTCGCCTCCGTCGGCGTCGCCGTTCCAACATGACTCAGCCTTGCCAGTAGGTACGACGTCGGCTTCTCCGCGCCCCCCATCCTTCTTGGCTGGGGCCTCTGGTCCGGCGGCCGAGCTCGCGCTCGGCCATCGGACAGCATGCACCGACCTCCGTGATCAGGGCTTGCAAGCATGCGACTGAGCCTTTG
The DNA here is from genome assembly GCA_031216185.1 of Syzygium aqueum. NCBI lineage: Eukaryota > Viridiplantae > Streptophyta > Magnoliopsida > Myrtales > Myrtaceae > Syzygium > Syzygium aqueum. The sequence continues at coordinate 3,264,502 of CM062235.1, read as the reverse complement.
CTCGGCCGCCGCTTGACTCCTGCTCGTCTCACCGCCCCGACGAGGGGCCTTTGGTCCGGCGCCGAGTCTGTGCTCGGCCATCGGACGGCAGTCGCACACACAAAAGGGAACAAAACAGACAAATGCAGAGGGTTTCGTTTAGGCAAAACATCGAACACATGGCATACACGATGAACATGAAGGATTTCTGGCACATTTGATGCTCAAAACGGATCGGGATTCGCACACGATGATGCAGCGGGGAGCAGGAACAAACACGAGGCCTCATGGGCCGGAACTAGCACCGGTCGGACGGCGGTGAGCTCCGGCCAGTGAGCCCAACACAGAAGCCGAATGGCTGAAGCAGAGCAAGAAGGAAATAGGGAAAGAAGATCGAACGAGGGAGGGGGCTGTGGCGCTCCCTATCCGGCTTGAGGGCGGTGAATCTCGGCAGATCAGAGTATGTCTGATTGCCTCGTACGTCCCCGAACCGAAATCCTCGGGAAATTGGCCTCAATCCGAGCAAAAAGAAAAACAAACAACGCCCAGACCTACCGTGAGGGATGGGGGTTCACTGAGGCTTCGTAGGCTACAGCCGGGGTGTGGCGGTCGTTGGCTGACAACCGTTCAACCTCAGATCTCACTCTCTGTTTTCCCTCTCTCTCTCTCGGATCTCTCTGTCGCTCCCTCTCTCTTGGTCCATCTCCCCCTCGGTGGGTCTGAACTCTTGGTTTTAAGGCCGGCCGGCCAGCAAGTGCGCATGGCTTCTGCCACTGCCAGCCTGCCACAACCGGCCGATCTGCAGACCCAAGGATCGCGTTGTACCCCTGCACCTCTGTCCTTGCTCCCCCTGCCGTCTGCACTGTTCCGGATCCTCTTCCCCTGTACCTCTTGAAACATTGACCGGAGAGGGGGGAAGAAGAAAAGGCGCGGGCTGGGCTGAGGCAAAGAGGGCCGGCCCACGCGGAGAGGGAGGAAGAAAACGAAAAAAAAAAAAAAAAAAGGGAAAAAGAAATGGGCCGATGGACCCTGCTCGAAGATTTTTTTTTTTAAAGATTTTGCGTCTATACAGGCCCTATTAATGCAAATGCCTAATGTCTATATGCCATGTATCTTAATGAAAATATTTTTGTTTAGTGGTTTAAAAGCTAAACCCTGAATTTTTACACGATAAAACTCTAAATGATTAATCAAAATTTACGTGTCAACAGCTGCCCCTCTTTGAAGGAGAGCTCGAAGAGGTTCCTCTGAAAGATAAGAGACACTTAAATTTTGTTCACAGGGGGTATGAGAGAATGCATAAGAGATGATTAACGGGCTTGTGACTGAATGAAAAGGAGGCCATACCGTGTAAGAACGGGTTTTTGGCTACATAAAGTCTTGCTATGTAAAGAATGAAACTCTGAGCTATGAAAGCTCGTCAGGTCGATAGGGTACTCCAGGCTTCGCAAGCTCACCCGGCAATAAAAAGAAAAACTCTGGGCTGCGAAAGCTCGCCAGATCGATGGGGTACTTCGGGTTGCAAAAGCTCACCGGACAAGGGAAGAGAAGGGCTCTGGGTTGCAAAAGCTCGCTAGGCCAATGAGGTGTTCCGGGCTACGAAAGCTCATCAGGCGAGAAAAAGAAAGACTCTAGGCTACGAAAGCTCGCTAGGTCGATGGGATACTCCGGGCTGCGAAAGCTCACCGGACAAGGGAAGAGAAGGACTCTAGGCTGCAAAAGCTCGCCAGGCCAATGAGGTATTCTGGGCTACGAAAGCTCACCGGGCGAGCCTGAGGATGCAAACATGTTAGTCAAGAGGATTCTGAAATGGCCACTGCACATCTAACGGAATGCGTTATAATAGACGCTTTGGTAGGAAAAACATACTGGAGAGATTGATATTTTTCAGCCGCCATGAAGGACACTATCAAAAGAATAGCTTCGCTGACAAAGTGTTGATTACGTGAGCAAATCAAATTAGTCTCGATTGTTTAGAAAACATTTGGCATCATTTAAAATCACAAAATTGCTGTTGGGCTTAGAAAAAGTCGCTGATTCTCAAATTCCCTCAAGAAACAGATTTTGTCAAAATGATCCTAGCTTATAAAAAGGGCTCATTAAGTATGCCAAGCAGGAGCTCCTTAGTAAAAAAAAAAAGCTTCTCTCATACTCTCAAGAAGGTTGTTTGGTCCCATCCATTGATATGGGAACTATTTTGATTTCCGATGTACCTCACACTATCAATGTCGAAGGCTTCGAGGATCATTCGCAATAAGTACACATTGACCAATCATAGAGGTCTTTTTAGGATTGTAATGCAAGTTTGGTCACGGTTTCGACAATGGATGAGCATTATCGGTTGAGGAATGAAATAATTGTCAATCAGCATCTCCATCAGGTGTACAAGTCAAGAAACCTTAAGATAAGATAAGACAACTTTGCCTCCACTTCTTCCAGTGGCAGCTTCTTTGTAAAGTCCTTATTTTCACTTGAATCATCCCAATCAGAAGAGACTTCGGGAAAGGGATGTAATGTTGGTTTGGGTAAAGGCTTGAAAGGCTCGGAAATTTTCAAAAAGGATTCAAAAGTTGGTGATCACCTTGACATTATTACCATATCATCCAAACCTTTTCGAGGACACTTAATTGTTGAAAATCAATTTGTCTCGAAAGTCCATTCCAATACAAGAGTTTCACTCTTTGCTCTAACGACTTTTGCATTTGCAATAATTTTCTTTTCATGTAGACATTTTGCTTTTGACACTTTTTCCTCGCAAATGAATTCTTCTCATGACACTTAAGTTTTTTTTAATGGGCACTGACCTTACTTTTACTAGGCACACTGCTTTTTCATGCCCCCTAGCTTTCATTTGACTTTTGCTCTTTTGAGCTTTCCACATTATCTCGCGAGTATCCATTATCTTGATAAATCACATGCTTTGTCCCAATGTAGAGGAATAATCACCACTTGGGCTTTAGAAATGAATATTCAAGCTCAACTTAGCTGAACAAGGGTATGAGTGTTTGGATAGAAAAATGAATGTTCTTCTTCATTTTTGGGATTTTTCGAGCTTCTATAAGGATTCACATAAAGTTACCACAAAAAGATTGATACCAATGAGAGCAAAGAAATCTTTCTCATCTTTCCGCCAAATGATATTAACCAAAATCTCCAAATTTGCCCCAATTGTGGGGTGATTCTTGACAGGGGTATTTTGTGGGAATTCTTCACACGTGCAAGCTCGAAGGGGCTTAGCTATGGTTACCTGTAGCGTGTAGGATCGACGAAAGAAATGCCTCTTTTCATTTTGATTCATATACTATTTGCAAATGAGTCTCTCGTTCCCAAGACAAGATTCCTCGTACTCGACTCACAAAGTGTTTATAGGACGTGTCTGGGAAAGGTTCGTCTCTCTTTACTCTAAGTGCTTCTCGCTTGGCATGATTAACGTTTTCCCTCTTGTTTTGCCAGAATTATCTGAGTTGATTGATCTCCATGGGGAATTTGGATTCGAAACGAATGTTCCACCAAACCTCAAGACGACTTCGGATAGGGATGATATTCAAAACTTTTTGTGAAAAGTTTATTTTCACAGTTTCTGCTTTTATGCTTGCTTTTCTCAAATCCGCCAAGACACACATTTTTTTTAAGGGCAAATTTCCATTCAACCTTCTTTTGGTATTAAGAAAGAGGGTGCTTACCTGCGGCTTAGTGACTTGATAACTTTCCTCCTTTGCATTTGGCTTGTTGGATGCTTGCCAAGACAGTTCAGTCTTTTGTAGATCAATTTGCGGATTGTTTAGGACCTACAATTTAAACATGTGTGCATGTATGCATGACATGTATGATGTGAATATCCTACAGTGATTCGGATTGCATCGAAAATGGCTCTTGGGCCTTGGATTTCATTCAAGGAAAGTACGTTTTCACCGAATCGGTGTTTACAGGCTTTGGCAAGTCCTGACCATCCATCTCTACAAGAATTAAAGCACCCCCAGATAGAACCTTTCTAACAACTTACGGGCCATCATAATTTGGGGTGAATTTTCCACCTAATTCTAGTGTGAGAAATAACACTTTCCTTAGCACGAGATCTTCGGCTTCAAAATGTCGAGGTCGAACTTTGCGATTGAATGACTTTGCGAGTTGCTTCTGGTAGCATTGACCGTGGCATAAAGACTTTAGCCTCCTCTCATCAATCATGTTCAACTAATCCCATCTCTGTTGAATCCACTCCTCTTTGGAAAGCCCGGCTTGCGAAAGAATCCTTAATGAAGGGATCTCGACTTCCACGGGTAAGACCGCTTCCATACCATAGACAAGCGAGAAAGGGGTTGCTCCCATCGAGGTGCAGATCGAAGTTTGGTATGCCATCAACGCATAAGGCAACCGTTCATGCTAGTCTCGATAGTTATCAGCAGTCTTCGACAGGATCTTCTTTATGTTCTTATTGGCTGCCTTCACAGCTCCATTCATTTGCGGACGGTAAGGTGAGGAGTTCAAGTGACAAACATGGAACTCGTCAAGTAAGCCATTTACAATCTTGTTGTTCAGATTTGAGCCATTGTCAGTGATGATCGCTTTCGGGACTCCATAGTGAGTGATGATGTCACGGTGAATAAACCTGGCCACGCTCTTGGCGGTGACATTGGCATATGAGTTTGCCTCGATCCACTTGGTGAAGTAATCGATGGCTACCAAAATGAAGCGATGACCATTGGAGGCCTTATGATTAATTGGCCCAACCATATCGATTCCCCACATTGAGAAGAGTCATAGCTCGGATATTTGACGTAATTCATTTAGCGGTACATTGATTTTGTCTGCGTAGATTTGGCACCAATGGCAATAGCGAACATGCCGAATACAGTCCGCCTCCATAGCCATCCAGAAGTAACCCGGCCTCATGATTTTTCTGGCTAAAAGATGACCGTTCATGTGCGGACCGCATTCTCCTTCATGAATTTCCTTCATCAACTGGTTAGCTTCTTTGGCGTCAACGCATTTCGGCAAAATTGAGTCAAAGGATCTCTTGTAAAGAGCATTGCCATTGATGAGGAATTTCGACGCTAGCTTCCTTATGTATTTCTAATCCATTAGCTCACTTCCAGGAGGATATTTGCCGCTTTGAAGATAGTCCATGATATCGTGATACCATGGCTTCTCATCTGGTTCACTCGTAACTACCGAACAGCAAGTCGGGTGCGTTAGTATTTCAATTTTCAGTGGCTCGATGTCTAACCCTTCCATGACTTGTAACATAGACAATAGAGTGGCTAGGGCGTCGGCGAACTGATTCTGCGATCGGGGTAGATAGTCAAAAGAAATCTCCTCGAACTCTTTTATTAACTCCTCAAGGAACTCATGATAAGGAATCAACTTGGAGTCACGGGTTCGCCATCGACCCTCTGTCTGAAGAATGATGAGGGCGGAATCTCCTTAGACCCGCAGTTTCCTAACTTTCATGTCGACGGCTAATTACAATCCAAGTATGCAAGCCTTGTATTCTGAGATATTGTTAGTACAGGGGAATACTAACTTGGCGGCTACAGGGTGATGTTGGCCTGTCGGAGAGATAAGAACTGCCCCAGTCCCAGAACCTGCCAGGTTTACAACACCGTCGAAGTACATTGTCCATTTATCATCCAGTATCTCTGAAATGCGTTCCTCTATAGGATCTAACTAATCATGGTCTTTGGCCTTTCAAAGTTCTCCGCCAACATATCAGCTATAGCTCTTCCCTTGATGGATTTCTACGTCATGCTGTGGACGTCGAATTCGGACACCGGAACCTGTCATTTTGCTAACTTCCCGACTAGCGTAGGCTTTTCCAACAAGTATTTAATGAGGCCATTCTCAGTTACAAGCAACATCCGATAATGGATGGTATATTGACGTAAGTGGTGTAGTACCCACACTAAGGCCAAGCACGTCTTCTCAACCCCGGAGTAATTCATTTCGAACGAAGTGAACTTCTTACTGAGATAGTATACCGCACATTCCTTATTATCACTTGGTCTCTTTTGAGCTAGCAAGGCTCCCAACGATTCATCATGAATAGTTAAGTAGAGTATCAATGGCACTCTAGGGACATGTGGCACTAGGACCAGTGGATGAGAAAGATATTGTTTGATTTTCTCAAATGCCTCTTGACAATCGGCATCCCACTTAACTTTGGCGTTCTTCTTTAGGAGCTTGAAAAGGGGTCTAGTCGTCTTAGATAATTGAGAAATAAACCTCGCCACGTAGTTCAGTCTCCCTAGCAAACTCCGAACTTCTTTGACAGTTAAGGGAGGTTTCAACTCGCAAATGGCCTTAACCTTCGATGGGTCAATTTCCCCAACTGCTAACCATGAACCCCAGCAGTTTCCTAGATTTTGCACCAAATACACATTTGGCTGGGTTAAGTCTTACAAATGTGCAGGACTATATCGACAAAATTGAAAAGTTATCAGTACAATAGATTTAAAACTAAATTGATAATTTTCCCAAATATTTAAATAATCACTCCTTCAACGAACACATGTATAAGCATTTTTGGGATAAGTTTACTAGGAGTGCCATAACTTTCGTACAGCGCTAACTTAAATGCCATAAATTTGAAAAATCAATTACTAAAGTGCCATTGGCGATTTGCCTCATCGGAAAATCAAACGTGGACGCCAATTGTCCTACATGGCATCGCCGGCGCTGACATGGATAATTAATTAAAAAAATCAAAAATAAAAAAAATCAGCATTGAAATGGAAAATTAATAAATAAAAAAATCCACATAGAATAATTTGCCGGAAATGACACTCAAATGATCGATTTTACTCTAATGTTGCACTTAAATGAGCGAAAAAAAAGTTATGGTACTCAAGTGAGCGCCGTACGAAAGCTATGCCACTTCTACTGTACTTATCTCCTTATTTGTGTATCTCACATTTGCATATTCAAGAATAGTTTTGTCATCACAAAAAATGGGGGGATTTTTAGGAAAACCGCCCTATGATATTTTGAAGTTGACAAAACTTTCTATTTCTCTTAATTATTGTAAAAATGCAGATTTTGTTTATTTCATGTGATGTTGATATAAGGAACGCTTTGTCACCATTAATGACATCCGAAGTACACAGTGGAAAGACTTCTAAAAGTTGGATGAAACTTGATACAGGGTGAACAAGTCTAGGATAATGGGGAGTCCGTGGAGATTAGAGGGACCATGATAAGATAAACAGTTGAGTGAAGTAATGATCACTAATGTATTCAAGAAGACCAATGGCTAACAGTTTGTAAGTCAATACCAGCAAATAGCTCTTATCGACTCACTGAATTGCCGATAAAGGCAGTTCCCTATATCAACTATGAACAAATTGTTTAACGCAGTTCCCTATATCAACTATGAAGATATTGTTTAGACGGACAAGGAGACCCATATATTCATTTGACTAAGTTATTAGGTCAAAAGGAATAAGAGCTAGCTTCATGGCTTGGAGTTCCTGACAGAGGAATAGAGATAAATCAAATCAGTTCTTGTCTATTTTACTCACTCAATCTGACGAATGGACAATTGCCAAGAATAGTTGAATCTATTTGGGGAAATCTCACTACTGCCAGAATATCGATTGCATGGATGACCAGATCTCTAATGTTCGTGTCTGTCATTTCTAATAGCTTTTTCATCTTCTTGAAGATTATCCAACGTTTAAATTGGAGATTGAAGATTACATAAAAGACTCGATACAAGCTGAACGAAGTACGGAAAATCAAGAAGGCTACGACACCAATATTGTCCCATTTCTCTTTGAAATCGTGATTCAACTCACTTGTGTCTAGTTCTTTTGAGAGTTGTAGTTACTAGTTGTAATATGTGGTTTGAGGAGTGTGCAAGTGTATAAATAGTGCTTGTTTATTGATAGTGAGATCTATTGGCTTCGAGTATAATAACGCTTGTTTTGTTGTTACTACTCATGAGATTACTAATGAATTCTAGCCCGTTGTTGAATGTCAATCTAGAAAAGTGGATATAAACTTGATCTAAGCCAAACAACTATAAGATTTGCATGGATCATTTTCTATCTCTTTACTTATTTTAGTATTTATCTGATAGAAGCATTTGTATATGATATTATCAAAATTATCCTGAGTTATTTCGCGAAAATTTGTTTAATTCTGTGAATTAGCCTATTTACTCCTCCAGGCTGTATTGTTAGCTTCAATAGCCAGCTCAGGAAAACTGCTGTGCCTAGCTAAACATACTGTCTGATCAGGTAGTTCTACATTCAAGCTTCCACGAATCAGATTAAGGAGCAAAACATCTAATGTAAAATTTTGTGTACTGGATGGATTGTGTAATTTACTGAAGGTGAAACATATCATTAAACAGCAGTATCTGCAACATCTCTCACGGACAACAAAATATTCAGGCAGCTAAATTTTTGCTTGAGTCAAAAAAAAAAAGTTATTGCTTCAGAAGTGCTTAAGAGATCATATCAAACAAAAGTTGTCATAATCTGGTGGGACAGCATCATAAAAGAGCAGAGTCGACCGTGTTACCCTGACGTCTGTTTGCCTCAATTAACAGCTCCTCCATAAAGCTTGATTCTGCAGATTCAAGATACTGTTTGCGTGAATGGGTCAGTTTTTCTGCTTTTTTTGTCTGTTCCTCCAATAACGCATGACATGCTTCGATTTCACCATCCAAGTCTTTTAGCTTTTCCGTGTGAACTTCTTTTGCTCGTAGAGCACAGCGAGCTCGAAAGATTTTGTTCAAATGATCCAAACAAAATTGGGATTTGAACCCAGCATGCTTGGCCATTGTAACCTGGTTCCACCAATTATAGAACAAGGTCTCAAAGAAGGGGTGGTCAACCTTTGTGCTGGACATGCTCCTTATTGCCCCACACAGCATAGTAAAGATCAGGTTCTTTGACTTTGAACTCAACCGAGATTCTGTGCTTATGTCTCCGTGCTTCTCAAGCAACCCTTCAAGGACAGGGGCTAGGCTCTGGACGACCATGAATCTCCCAACATTAACAAGCTCCTCATTTTCAAAAAACATCATCGAGAAATGTGAGTTCTCCATCTCAGGTTCTAGCATGTTCCCGAACTGGGAGAAAGCTCGAGTCGAACATGGGGAAGCTTTTGAAATGCCGCCATCATCTTTCAACAGCTCCCAGAAAGATTCAAGTCCTGACCCACACATTTCCTTCGTCAAGATCTCGAAAGCACCTGGGAGTTTCATCTGCTCCTCTTCAACGAAAGCATCTAGTAAATTCTCCAATGTTAATACATCTTTGATGTTCATTTGTGTTCCGTCATAGATTGCACCATCAGGCTCACACTTGGTAATCTCCTGGTCTTCACTCATTATTTTACCAGAAATGCGTGTGCCAAGGGTTCTTAACTTCACATCTTTCTGCTCACCCTTCAATAAACGTGTGACCTGACAAGCGAACACAAGTAAGGCAACATGAGCTAAGCATTTTATGGCATCACAAAAGGAGCAAAAATAAATGAACTTGTGAAGAGGAGACTTTTTACTTCCAAACAAGTCGACTGGTCTATTCTAATTTATAACTTAGAACTTACAGGGAATTTTCTATTATTTTTTTGTCCTTATGGTCATATGCTTCAATTTCTCATAGTTTTCTTACTATGCCATAGTTCATTGTACAATGGACATTAAGTACAGCCTCTATCATCCGGCAGCTTGAGAGGCTATGATATGCTTATCTTGTGCTCGACATTTCCTCTAAAATAGGATGAGTATATATAGTTCAGTATGAAAATTGCATAAAAGATCTAACTCTGGGCTTCTGGCTTTAATGTAACCTTTTCCAGCAAGTTACACAAATCTTGAGCTATAAAAGGGACTAGACATACCTCAGATTTCATGCAATCAAAATGAGCAACATACGGGCATTGTGCTTGTGTACATTTGTAGACGCACTCATTTGGGTTCCTCTTTTTCTCACAAGCATCACAATAATATATGCCTGAATTGTCTTCACGAAACTCATCCTCAAGTTGGATGCAATGTTTGTGGTTCTCCGATTTGATTGTACAAGGTAATGGACCACATAAAAGATGTCGATTGTAGTCACAACGCACACAACGAACAACTTCCTCTTTGTTTTCGATTTCCTCTTTGTTTTGATTGCTGGAACACGGGACTATGTCTTTATTGCAGGCATTGCACTTAGCTTTGTCATATAAACTGTCGAACAAACAAAGGTAGTGCTCATGAGCATCAAAGTTTATTTTGGGCTTCAGATCTGCACAGCCAACATGGAGGCTGAAGGGGCATGAACGGCAATCATAAGTGAAGCCGGAACTTTCTTTGAGGCAGGCTCTACACGTGAATCTGTCTTTGTTGCGCAGCTCTATACTGTGGTTAGGATGAAAAGGATGAGGGGGTTGAAAGATTGTTGGGATCTCTATGCAGGATTCATGGATGAAGAACTGACATGGACTGCACTCATAAGTTGCATCGACACAACGATTCTTACATACAGAGCACCAGGGAAGTTTAGCACCTTCATTGATATGACATAGCTGTAAAGGGTGACCATGGCCAGAAAAACATTTTGTCTGTGTACCTTCAGTAATGGTAGAGGGCATTAAAGCACATTGTACGTCCAATTTGAACCTACAGGACTTACAGTGGAATATAAACCCCTGGCATTCTTCGTGACAGGCCTTGCACTTTTCCTTACTTAGCCCAGGCTTTGAGGTGGGTTGAGATTCCAAGCTGAGTTCACCTGTGCAATCTTTATGAAAGAAGTGTTTTATCTTCTGCGGTAATACATTGCACGACTCATGGAGCCACAACCTGCATTTGTTGCAACCATATTTCAGGCCTGAGTCGAAGCGCTGTTTATTGCAAACTAAACACTTATTGTTAAACTCCTCATCAATGAGCTTCAGGGGATGCCCATGACTGAAGTGTGGAATATAGCCACCATGATTTACTTTATTGGCCATCATAGCACACGCAAAATCCATATGGAACTCGCATTTTCCACAAGAGAAGGTGAAGCCACGGCACATTTTATCACAAGCTCTACAGTATACCCTCAAATCACTCTTCTGAAGGGTGAGCTCATGGAGCGGATGGAAAAAGTGTTTGTACTCTGTGGGAAACTCATAACACGCTTCATGGAGATAAAAATCGCACTTCTCACATGCATATGTTAGACCGGAGCAATATTTCTTGCATCCGCTGCAAGGAACTCTATCCTTTTCGCCCTTCGTGCTTCCTGTCAACTCATGGTCATGAAGGAGATGTTTCTTTTTTATGTCTTGAGCTTTCTTCCTCGTATCTGTCACTCTTCCTTCTCCAGGTTTGATGGAGGGCATTCCAGCACATAAAATGTCAAGATCAAAGTCGCATTGATCGCAGCGGTATGTGTAGCCCCTAATTCTTTCTTCACAAAAATCACAGTAGTGGTACGTTGCAACCTGAAGATTCAAGGGATGCTGTTCATGATAGAGGTGTTCCAACTTCAAAGGTAAGTTTGCACATGACTCATGGAGAAAATACTCACACCGCTCACAACCGTAGACCTTACCTAAGCAGCTCTCATAACATGCTCTGCATTTAACATTCTCATCTTCATCATCCTGCATGCTAGGAGTCAACCGGTGCCTGTGACCAAAATTTTCTATCTGGCCCTCGGGTTCACTGGGAGGCAGTAGCTGCGCACATATCACATCCAGGTGAAACTGACACTCTTTACACTGGTACACCAAGCCATGAAAGACTTCTCCGCAGAAATCGCACCATAATCCTTCATCACCATCTACAGCTGGGCAGAGCTTTAGGGTATGTGAGTGTACTGGGTGACAGAACTCTTGCTGCAACTCCGCACATGACTTGTGGAGAAAAAAACGACATGAGCCACAGGAATACGCATTGTTCAAGCAGCGTCTTTCGCAAGCTCTGCACCAAACTTCTTCATCCTCATCAATCACCTCCATCAATATTAAGGGGTCACCATGGCTAAAGTGTTGAATTTGCTTCTTGACATTGGAACCATTGGTGGACTTCCGAGCGCATTCAATATCGAGATCGAAGTCGCACTTCTCACATCTAAAGGTGAAGCCATGGAACCTCTTCACACAGGCATCACAGTAGATGCTGCCATAGTTTGCTGTATCACACAGGGTTAAACTGTGTGGATGTAAATCGTGTTTGAGCTGTCTCGGAAGCTCAGCACACGATTTGCCAAGAAAATATTGGCATTCTTTGCAACAGTAAAATTGATTGGAGCAGTGCTTCTCGCATGCAGCGCAGTTGACTTCTTCATGCTTCTTATTGTCACATATTGTCAACAGGTGTTGGTGGCTGAAATGTGCAATAGTGTCCATGTACAATTCAGGTTAAGCACCAACCTGATCTCCAGGGCAGCACTCAAAGATTTAGAGAACTTCCATCTGTGTTTCAGATTATTACTCTTCTCTCACCCATCCAGTATTCTGAATCATGGAAAGAAATTCTATCATGAAAATATACAATAGAAGAACCTATTGTTTACCATGTAAAATCATCAAATTATCACTGATTTCCACAGATTTATTAAGATGTTCGATGACATGGTCGTGCAATTCCACTTCAGCCTGCTTACGTGGACATAAGAGTGTTTGCCATGTATTATTTTCATGTGACAATTACAGGACCATTCCTCCATCTAAGCTAGGTATCATTCTGGTGATATGCATAAGGTCGAGAAATTGGGTATTGGGGTTGAAGAAACTCACAAGATCTGACGCAGGAAACCGTTGTTCTTATTAGAGAGAGAGAGAGAGAGAGAGAGAGAGAGATAGAGAGAGTAAAGCAACTGCAGATTCATGAAGCTCAATCTTAAGGAAGAGCGACGACAAGAGCAACAGTATCTTCATCCCCAATTCAAACACACCATTTGTTTCATTTCTTCTGGAACAATCACAAACACTTTTTGTATATGGATCTACTACCAGAAATTCAATGCATAATCTTAGCATTCAATTTGTATTCCTAATAATCTCATTTTTCAATTTTTCAACCGTTGACCATACCCACACCTCCGTAGATTCAACAAAGATTGAGGCTAAGATTGAAGAAAACCAGTACTACCATCTTTAAAAGTTTATACTTCAAGAGCAAGGGATGTGACATGATCACAACCATCGAAAAACTTGCGGCACTACTCCCACTGAATATCTGGCACCACATGAAAGAAGCTCCAATGTTGCAAAAGGAACACCTGTTTCAAGCCAGAATATCCAAGCCCAAACACACATTAACTGGCTCAAAATTTCAGCTTTTCAGCTCAACTGATGAACATGAACGCCAAGTCAACAAGATAATTTCATCTAACGATGATAGTTAAAAATGGAAGGACAAAGGAGATACATTTGGAGCGCTCTCTCTCTCTCTCTCTCTCTCTCTCTCTCTCTCTCTCTCTCTCTCTTTTCTCCCTCTCTCTTCACATATATGAACTTGCTATTAAGACCTTCTCTAACTCGGATTTTGTACTGATTTCATTGAACTTGCTAGATTCTTTCTGTGAAAATTTTTTAAGGTCCCTCAATGTATAATAGAAATCAACCAGATTGCACCAACTTACCAATTTGTAGATGATTAAAAAAGCATAATCCAGGAAAACATCAAAATCAAGAGGATAGAAAAAAAAAAGAAACAAATTTACCTCCTGACGCCTCAAAGGCGTCCGTCCGCTTTTTGAGGTGTCTTTGAGTCGTCGTCGATTATGAAAAGCAAGAAATGAAGTCGACAGTGGTTAAGAAAATGATGGGTTTGCGTCGTACTCTCAGTGACGGTTGCCTGTTCTCATTCAGAGAATGAGTAGTGCGTGCACCACCTTTTTCTTTTGAAATTATTAGACCAATTGCAAACAGTAAGTCTCCTTCAAATTCGATTCAATCCCATGTCGGACCCAGATGAATTATTGTACGAACCACCGGTTGCTGTCTGAGATATATTTTTCTTTCTGAGGGTTGTGCTAACTGTCGAGTTTTAATAAGAGCAGAAGGACACTAATAAATAAATTTTACAGAGAACTCATGTCACAAGAAAAGTTAGAAGTTCATGTATTAAAAATTGTGTCTTTTACGGTTGAGGAACAGAGTCTCCTGATCAAGTAGAATCATGCAACTGATGAATTATTTTCGCATTAATCTCTGTTTATTTCGCGAAAAACATTTTTTAGAAAAATATTTTCCTCATTTTTCAGCATTTGGATCTCTTAAAAAAATGAGTCAATGAAAAATTTATACTTAAATTTAAAAAAATAATTTCTTTTTAAAAATTTAGAAATCATTTTCTAAAATATAACTATATATAGGCACTTGAACTAGAAACTCGACGCTTGGACATGGAAACCTTAACATTCGTTTCCGAGTCCCCGGCATCCAAGGCCCTAGTCCATTGAGCTTGGGCTCGAGACCTCGATGCCAGTGGTCGAGTCCATCGAGGCTGAGCCTGTGACTTCAATTGTGACATTTAGAAATTTTCGTATCCGATAATAATACTTAGATTATAAAGCTAAGTATTATTTAACTTAGAATTCGGGTTGACACATTTAATCTTTGTGAAGTGCGGAAAATGCGGGGGATGATTTTTCTGCAAACTTAATCGTCCTGAGTCCGACTTGTTGAAATTAAATTGATAAACATTGACGTATATGTTGAAAGTTAGAGTGATGTTAATTAATTTACCGTCATCTTAGTTGTGATAGGTACAGATCTCTTTCAAATTATATGTGGAATTGTTATAGAGTTTTAAATCGAGATTTTCTTAGCATAATGTAAGGTTTATCAATAATTTTGACATGTTAAAGGTTTCATTATTTTAACCTTAATTAATTAATGCTAATAACGATCCATGTACTATAATTGTAACTCACGATTCATTCGCTGAAGTGAAGAAAATTTTTCAATAGGATCACCCTCTTCTTTAACCGTATGAACCCACATAAAGCACGCTTGGCCTTTTAAGAATATATGCAAGGCCAAGTGTCCACTTAAAGGAAGACTCTTATGCTAAACATGACACCTAAAGACTAAGTCGTCATCACCCCAATACATTAATCATCAAACTCTTCTCCATTTGGCAATAAACTAAGGGTGTGTTTATATGAGAGGGAAAGTGTTTTTCAAAAATCCGTTTTCTTGACTTTCACCCATTTGGTTTGTCGAAAATAATTAATCAATCGAAAACACTTTTCGGTCAAAAAAAACGTTCATGTATAAATTTAGGAAAGTGAATTCCCTAAACTAAGAAGGTGAAAATATTTTTCGGAATTGTTTATTTTGAATTTGTTAATATTTTATTTTTTTTCTTATTTCTTTTCTTTCTTTCTTTTTTTCTTTTCCCTTTTTCTTTTTCCTTCTTCTGCCCTAAGAAAAAGAAAAAAAAAAGAAATTTTTTTAAAAAAAATTGGAAATTCGATTTTTTTTGTCTAAGATAAAGCCATGAGATCGAAATCATTTTCCAAATGAGATCCAAACACTATAAAACTTTTTCGATCAAAATCATCAAACAAAAGAAAATTAACCATTTTCCTGGAAAATGAAAGTTTCTAGAAACGTTACGTTTTCCGTGAAACAAACGCACCCTAAGTGAGATATTGCCACGATTGATTTCATGCAATCTTTCATCCGATAATTACCTTTGATCATCACTTTAACTTTGGTAATATCAAAACTCATTTCACCTTGACCGTAATTCTTCTTCACCTTCAAACTTCCAAGGCAAATGTCTTCTACTTTCATCACTTTCTGATCCTTAGGTACAATCTTCCAAGAATTACGAGGTAGATTAAGCTTTGGGTTATTCAAGTTTTGTTGAAGGTAAGTGAAAACTCTAGGTGTTAAGTTAGCTTAACTTACTTAGCACTTTTAACCTGTTGGTTGATATGTGTAATCTTAGTGTGCAATAATAGATGAATGTGTTGTGATTGTTTGATTTATCTTGTTGGATTCGCACATGCTTAAAAAGGTGTTTGATCGGTTTTCTTAAGGTGTGGTACAGGTTGTAAGTGAAAATGATGAATCTAAACTTGGCAGTGTTATATTTGTAATTTCATATTCAACTATTGTAAGTAATATCCACTTTAAACTTGTCTGACAATATTCATCTGTCTAAGTATCCTCACTTGTCTGACAATATTAATCCGTATGAATATATTCACTTTCTCGATATATTCACTTGTATGAATATTTTTATTTGTGTGAACAAATTCGCTTCCTGAATATATTCATTTGTTTGTTCATATTGGCTTCCTGAATATATTCATTTGTTTGTCCAGATTCACCTCCTGAATATACTCACTTACTGAATATATTTTTATTTGCGTGATCAGATTCACTTCGTGAATATGAATATGTTCATTTGTGTAATCAATTTCACTTCTTGAATATACTCACTTTATGGGTATATTCAATCGTTTGAATATTTTCATTTGTGTGATCGGATTCACTTCTTGAATCTAAATATATTCATTTGTGTGATCGGATTCACTTCTTGAATCTAAATATATTCATTTGTGTGATCAGATTCACTTCCGGGATACATTCACTCACTAAATATATTCAATTGCTAGAATGCATTTACTTAACTGCTTATATCCAGCTAAACATAACTACTAACTGTAGCTTCTGGATATATCCATCTATTGAATGTGATCACATGTTGCTTCTCACTCACTTATTTGGCTAATGCATTTTAATGAGTTAAGGAATATGTGTTGAAATGCTTACAAATGTGTATACATCGTTGCTTGCATGAGAATAATATGTTTTCCGTCACCCATAAATTAATGGTGATGATGCTCCGTGTGTCGAGATTCTGGAGGAAGTGTTTCAGGATGCATCGGGAGTTAAGATGCCCCACATGTCGATATGCTTCGAAATGGAGATGTCCCGTGTGTAGGTATGCCCCGGTAGAGTTCAAGAGGAGAAGTAACAAGCCTAATGCATTTATATGAGTGAAGTATTGTTCTGCCACATTATTATTCAATTGTTTGACATATCATGATAGGAAAACAAAAATATTTGCTCATGCACTCGACCTACATATTTACTTGTTATGTATACATGTTGTTTGTACTAAGTTAAGTGGTAAGATGATTTTTTAACTTAAAATTAGAGATTTCATTTAGTGAGTTTCGGCTCATTCTCCTTTTTTTTTAGGTGTGTAGGAGAGATCTTCCATCGCTTTTGTGTTTTGGAGTTCCCGTATATTACGAGGGTATTTATGAAAGTGTTTTTGTACCTAAATCTGAGGTAGTATATACCAAGTGTAGTTTACAATGTGGGTCGACATTGATTTCATGGAGTGGGTTCCTCGTCAATTTGTCACTTAGTACCTAAATCTCGACGGAGAGTTGGTAGGCCCATTGAGGGGTTTCCACTACAAAAAAAAAACTGGATTTTTGCCACGAAAATTTGCGACAAAAATTTTTTCGTTGGAAAATTTGTAAAATTGGTTGGAAATTTCCAACAAACAATTTTTCGTCGCAAAATTCGTTGGAAATTTCCAACGAAAACATTTTCGTCGCAAAATTCGTTGGAAATTTCCAACGAAAACTTTTTCGTCGCAAAATTCGTTGGAAATTTCCAACGAATTCAAAAAAACCCGGTATTGTTCGGCATTTTTTATATACGTTGGCAAATTCGTTGGAAATTTCCAACGAATTTTCCAACGAATTTCAATTTTCCGGGCAATTATTTTAGTGTGTACAATTTTCGTTGGAAAATTCGTTGGAAATTTCCAACGAATTTCAATTTTCCCGGCAATTATTTTAGTGTGTACAATTTTCGTTGGAAAATTCGTTGGAAATTTCCAACGAATTTTCCAACGAATTCAAAAAAAACCCGGTATTGTTCGGCATTTTTTATATTCGTTGGAAATTTCCAACGAATTTTCCAACGAATTTCAATTTTCCGGGCAATTATTTTAGTGTGTACAATTTTCGTTGGAAAATTCGTTGGAAATTTCCAACGAATTTTTTTTCGTTGGCAATTTCCAACGAATTTTTTTTCGTTGGAAATTTCTAACGAATTTTCCAACGAATTTCAATTTTCCGGGCAATTATTTTAGTGTGTACAATTTTCGTTGGAAAATTCGTTGGAAATTTCCAACGAATTTCAATTTTCCGGGCAATGATTTTAGTGTGTACAATTTTCGTTGGAAAATTCGTTGGAAATTTCCAACGAATTTTCCAACTAATTCAAAAAAACCCGGTATTGTTCGGCATTTTTTATATTCGTTGGAAATTTCCAATGAATTTTCCAATGAATTCAAAAAAAAACCTATATTGTTCAACGAATTAAAAAAGAAACTCTCAATTTCCACATTCTCTCTCTCTCTCACCCCCCTTCACCCTCCACCCGCATGCCCTTTTTCCCTTTTTCCCTTTCTTCTTCTTCCTTTCTTTTTTTCTTCGGTTCTCACCCCCCTTCACCCTCTCGACGATGCAGCCGCCCGCCGACGCCGTCCTCCTCCTCCTCCTTGCCGCCGTTGCCGCCGCCGCCGCCGCCTCCTTCCCCGACCGCTTCCGAAAGCGGCCCTCTCTCTCCGGCCGCTCCCCGCAGCAGTACATCGAGCTCACCCGCCCCCTCCGCTCCTCCCTCCTCCCTGCCGCCTGTGCCCACCACATCGTCGCCCACTCCTTCGCCCACACCATCAGATCCCTTCCCTTCTCCGTCGCCTACTCCCCGCCCCTGCCGCCCTGCCCCTCCCCGTCGTGGTCCGCCGTCGGCCTCGAGCTCTCCGCCTCCTCCCGCGGCAACCAGTACGACCGCATCGCCGCCGTCTGGCTCGGCGGCGCCGAGCTCCTCTGCACCAGCACCGCCGAGCCCAGCGTTTTGGGCGACCTCGAGCCCTCGCCGACAACGAGCTCGAGCTCGCCCAGATCTGGGCGAGCTCGGCCCTCGACGGCGACGAGGCTGGGCCTCGCCGGCCATGGCGAGGGCCGAGCTCGCCATGGCCGGCGAGCTCAACCCTCGCCGGCGGCGAGGGCGATTTTTTGACCAACAAAAAAAAAATTTCGATGGAAAAAAATTTTCACGATTTTTCCACCAAAAATTTTTTTTTTCGATGGAAAAAAAAATTTCCATGATTTTTCCACCAAAAAAAATTTGTAGTTTCCAACGAAAAAAAAATTCGTCGGAAAAAAAATTCGTTTCCAACGAATTTAGCCACAAGTTTTCCAACGAATTTTCCAACGAAAAAAAATTTGTCGCAAATTTCCAACGAAAATTGAAATTTTTCGTTGGAAAAATTTGCGACGACTTATTACCAACGAATTTTTCTAAATTTTTTGTTGGAAATTTTGTCGGAAAAAACATGTTTTTTTGTAGTGTTCGATGGTGATGAGGATGGCGACACAACGGAGGGCAAAGTTATCAACTCATAACAACGATCTTGTCTTTTAAAATGTCAAATTGATGTTTAATATAAGTATAGATGCATATCTACATTATTTATTGGAGACGGGTTATATTGTATGGTAAGTTTAAATGTTTTCATATACTTTCACATGCTTATCGAATACTATGAGTAATAATTGGAAGAGACACGTGTCGCATGTGACGTTTTGAGGCGTCACATCAATGCCCAAGCTCGGGTCCATTGAGGTCGAGCCCTAAGACTCTGATGCCCGTGCCTGGATCTATTAAGGCCGAGCCCAAACCCCAATGCCCTTGTCCGTATCCCTTGCGCCTGAGCCCAGCCTATCGAGGCAGTGGCTCAGGACCCTAGTGCTTGTGCCCGGGACCATAAAGGCCCGAACCCAGGTGCAGGGGATGCAGGTACGAGCAATGGTATCTCGAGCCCAAGCACCGGGGTCCCAGGCTCAACCTCGATAGACTTGAGCCTGGCCTTTGTGGACCCAGGTACAAGCACTAGAGTCTCGGGCCAAGTCCCGATGGACAAGGGCTTAAGTGGTGGAGACCCGAGCCCGAGCTCCAGGTCCCCAGCCCTGCCTCTGTGGACCCGGGCACTAGGGGACGCTATGCTTTTGTGGGCAAGGTCCGGATGCCAAGGATAGGAGCACAGGGACCTCAAGCCCAGCCTCAATGGACTTGGGATCGATGCCATGCTCTTGCTTAGGACGTAAGTGCCTATTCCTGTGTCCTCGATGCTCGAGTTAGGGTCTATCAAGGTTGGACCTAGGATCTTGGAGCTCGTGCCTAGTGGACTGCCTGCTCGTGGGCAAGTTACTAATGCTCAAGTATTGTATGTGTATTTAGGAAAATTAAATCAGATTTTCCTTTCCAAAACGACGGAAAAAAATTTCTGATTCTTTTACAGATTTCAACTAAGCATCGGAAAATATTGTAATTTTTTTGGAAAACATTTTCCAGAAATGTAATATTTTCCGTGAATACAAATGGAGTCTAAAGGACAAACTAATAAACTGCCATTTCTGCATGATCATGTCTTCATTCTTATTCTTTTTTTAATCAAGACAAAACTATTTATCTTTTGCTAGAAGCATTAACCTCACTTAATACCCTGACAAACTCCTAACATTCGTGCTTCACACAAATCTGAGATCAAAAGTTCATATCTGAGGCATGTCTTTAAGGATGTTCTTTGTCTAATGGACGATGTATGCCTTCATATAATTGTGCTCGAATGACAATATTATGGGCTAATACTCGTCTAGCCACCTCCTTCATCTGCTTGTTCTTAAATGATTATTGAGTGTATGGACGGTGAGTCCAGGCTCACAATCTATTCTGAACCCAGACTTTAATGCACCCCGTAGCTTCAACAGAAAATTAAAACACCCAGAAAATGCCTATACCGTTGAAGCAGCAATCTCGGTGCGCCAGACAACAAGTGGAACGTTCAGCTCAGAAAACAGGGACTATTGGATTCACCAGTCCATAACAAGGTTGTGTTACCCAAGTCACCACCGTGCTGAACCGGCGAAGCAGCACGCTTCATGACCTTCCTTAAGGATGCAATATTGCAAAACACGGTGGTCAGGGATAGACAATGAATGGTACAAGGAAGTCTACATCGACTGCAGGAAGAAAATTGAGTTTGATTGGCATTTAAGAGGGAGAGGGAGAGCAGGACCGATGGAAACCGAGCTCTATGATATAATGGGAACTTAAGGCAGAATTACTCCATGGTGTCTTCTTTCATATCACAGTAATTACACCATAAGGTACATAGTAGTACCACTGAGCTCTACTTACTACACATCATTAAATCTAATTGCGGCTATGCTTTCTACAAAAATCATACTGCTACTCTAGCCGCCACAGTGGTAATAGTCATGCACAATATACGGTCTCCAGCGTATTAGCAGACTCTGAACACCTAGATCTGCAAGACATCTTAGACTGCAGAAAATTTTGACTCCTCGTCCGGGTGAAGTTTTAGGGTTTGCTCCCAGTTTCCCATTTCCAAGCTGACGCATTCTTCCATTAGCTCATCCACTGGAGACTTAGCCTTACCCCGCTTTTCCTTCATTTTATCCAATTTCATTTTCAATTCCTTCAACTTCTTCTCTTTTATCATGATCTCCTCAGAAAGATCCACGATATCTTTACCTGTTTTCGCCAAGGAGTTGTTCCTATCCTGGAGGTTGTAATGAGCACGCACGACGACTTTCAACCGATCAATGGCAAACTGGATCTTGAACTTTGACAGATGTATTAAGATAATATTCTTCCACCAGTTGAACTTTTTGTGGCTTCTGCGCTCACATCTTCATAATTTGCGAACACCTCCTTTAAAACAGGAGCCATCTTCTGGGTCACCTCATACTCGCCATCTTCACAACCCTGTCATTTTCAGATGCCGCTGCAAGCGAACTAGAGTGTTCGATGCCAGCTTGAAGCTTATTTCTGAATTCCAAGAAAGCCTCGTCCAGAAAGGGTGAATCTGAATTGCTAAAGCTAACCTCAACATTCTTTCGCCAGGCTAGTAGTCTAATAATTTCTGCCACTCTCTTTTTGGAGACATCCTCCCAATTCCAATTTTTCCTTCTTGTCAAAAGATTTAACCATATCTCTGAATCTTTTAACATGCACTTTCGCCTCAGTTTCTAAGTTTACTTCTTCCTCACCCGCTACAAAAAAACACCGGATTAGCAACGAATTTTGTGACGAAAAATTTGGAAAAATCCGTCGCAAATCTAATTTGCGACGAATTTAGCGACGGAAAAAATTCCATTGCTACTAGGTCGTCGCAAAATTTTGCGACGGAAAATTTCAATGTTCGTCGCAAAATTGCGATGGAAAGAAATTCATCGCAAATAATTCGTTGCAAATTTGCCACGAACACTATCCATTGCAAATAATTCGTCGCAAAATAGCCACGAACTTTATTCGTCGCAAAATTCGTCGTAAAATTCTTCGCAAATTTCGTCGCAAATTTAGTCACAAAATTCGTCGTTAAATAACACTACAAAAAAAACAAGATTTTAGCGACGAAAAATTTGGCAAAATTTGTCGCTAAACGAATTTGTGATGAATTTTGCGACGGAAAAAAATCCGTCGGTAATGCGGCATCGCAAAATTTAGCGACGGAAAATATCAATTTTCGTTGGAAAATTCGTCGCAAAAAATTCTTCGCAAAATTCGTCACTAATTATTTGTGGCAAAATTCGTCGCTAATTTTATCACGAAATTTTTTTTTGGT
Organism: Syzygium aqueum; assembly: GCA_031216185.1. Classification (NCBI taxonomy): domain Eukaryota; kingdom Viridiplantae; phylum Streptophyta; class Magnoliopsida; order Myrtales; family Myrtaceae; genus Syzygium; species Syzygium aqueum. The sequence continues at coordinate 3,241,893 of CM062235.1, read as the reverse complement.
CAGTAATTTGCGATGAACTTATCGGTTGCAAAATTCGTCGCTAACTTGCTACCAAAAATTTTTACTTTTGCCATTAACATTATTCATGAACGAATTTAGCAACAATTTTTTATTAATTCTTTTGCAACGAATATCGTTTGGGGACAAAATTAGCGACGAAATTTTATTTTTACAACTAACTTTTGTAATTTTTGATCGTACGATAAAATCATTTATTTTATTTTTCAATTTTAAACCTAATTAAAAGCAAAATTAATTTTTGAAATTTATATTTAACATTGATTAAGCACTTAATAACATCAAAATATTATAATAATATGAAAATAAAGCACATTCATCTACATTTTCCAAAATGTATGATCAAGCTAGAGAAGAAGCAATCGAACATCTAATTTCTCGAGGAGCTCCTCCTTGCCCTCGACAGGGCAAAACAATTGAACAAAAGCTCGGTCATTCGCGCCCAAAGTAAACATCCAATGATTTCCGGATTTATCATGGTATGATCAAGCTAGAGAATAAGCAGTCGAACATCCCCCCTCATGCAATCTTTGCTCTTGAGAAGTCCATCTCTAGATGCTGCAAGAGAGGTCGCCAGAAAGAAGAAATTAGCAACGTTGATCTACAGATACAAGAACGCTCATCAATAAGAAAAGCAACCAATATCAACCAAACTAAGCGCCGCAAATCTAAGGCATAAAGCTCAGTTCATTATAACAAACTCCATACATATCTGACAGCACGATTAGGTCATCAATCATCAGCCAAACCTATGTGGCCTACCACGCTTCCGTTTCAACTTCTGTGAAGATGGCTCAACCAAATCAAAAACCCCATCCTCTTCGGCCTGCTCACTAACGGTCTCCAACCCACGACCTCCTCTTCTCTTTTGCTCGAGCTCAGCAGCTCTCTTCTTGTCCTTTGCACCTTCTTTTCCAACCCCACTACTAACAATAGTCCGTGACCGCAAAACTCGTCCCACGAAGTGCACTCCATCGTCTAAAGCTTCCTCCTTTGCAATTTTCTTAATCAGCTCATGACACTGAGTCCCTTCTCCACAACTTTCCCGACTCCTTTTCCTGCTACCCTCCAATGCACCGTTGCACAGACCTTCACCTGTCGATACAACTTCACCACATTCGCTCCCAGAAACTTCCATCTTGTCACTTACAATGGCTCCATCTTCCAACGGGACCGCTGACTCCTCACACGCCTCCGCATTGTCCGATGCCAAAGCCGGTGCTTTCCCACCACCCAAGTCAGGACCTTTCGGCATCACGTCAACCAGACACAGGCTCATCTTTCTCCGGTTTCGCTCGCAGCTTGCCTGATCTCAAACCGTCCCTCATCCTTCCCCACCCAAAAAACCACCAACCCTCGAAGAGAACCCACTCCAATTTCACTACAATCTCCCCGTGTGAGGCACGAAAAAACCGCACACAAAACAAAGCTCCCACCGTAGTTAAGCAGCACACAATCGCAAGAACCACTCACGACTGCGACACACGTTACTGTCCGACCACAGCAAAACGGAAACCCGAAACCCAAAACATAGACATAATTCCAAACACCAACAAAAAAAAAAGAAAAAAAGATCACGGACAAAGACGGGGATCAAGATCAAAGGCGACGGCTCCGGGGAGAGGAGCTCTCACCGGCGGCCCCCAGCAATGTCGCAGTGGCCCTACGATCCTACGGTGGAGTAGGGAGAATTTGCGACGGATTGATTTTTCCTCACTGCCCTCAACACTGCCGCGACGTCCCTCTCCGCCGCCTCATGCGCGAGGAAATCGCTCCGCTCGGCCACGAACTCAAAGGCCTCCTCGATGAATCGCAGCGGGCTAGACGGATCGAACCTCACGCTGAACTCTGTCGCGGCAGAAGAGGAGGCCAAGGGCTTGGCCTCAGGTTGCTTCTCTCTTCCTCCCTGAAGTCGGAGATGATCGCCATGGACGGTGAGCTCCGGGAGGGATTGAATCGGAGATTGCTCTTCTTTGGCTTGATTTCCTCTAGGGCTCCGGAGGCCATGGGCGAGGAGGAGTCGCAGGAGGAAGCGCGAGCACGAGAGGTTCGGGGGTGTGGAGGAGTCGCTGGAGGAAGCGCGAGCGCGAGAGAGAAGAAGGAGAAGGAGAAAGAGAATGAGAAGCGGAAGCAGAGAGAGAGAGAATGGAGGGGGGTGAGGGCGGGCTAATTGGGAATTTGGGCGGGGAACTAGAAATTTGCGACTAAGGGCAAAGAAGTCCGTCGCAAATTTGCTTTGTCCGTCGCAAATTTGCGATGAATTGATTTTTTCCGTCACAAATTTGCGACGGATTTTTCTTTTCCAGCACAAATTTGCGACGGATTTTTTTTACGTCGTAAATTTATGACGGATTTTTTTTTTCCATCGCAAATTTGCAACGGATTTTTTTTTCCGTCACAAATTTGCGATGGACTTATTTTTTCGTCGCAAATTTACGACGGATTTATTTTCCATCGCAAATTTGCGACGGACTTATTTTTCCATCTCAAATTTGTGTCCGATTTTATTTTCGGAGCAAATTTGCGACGGACTAATTTTTCCGTCTCAAATTTGCGTCCGATCTTATTTTCGGTGCAAATTTGCGACGGATTTATTTTCCGTCGCAAATTTGTGACTGATTTTTTTTTTCTATCTCAAATTTGCGACGGATTTATTTTCCGTCACAAATTTGCGACAGACTAATTTATATTTCTGTCGCAAATTTGTGACGGACTAATTTTCCGTAGCAAATTTGCAACGGAGTTATTTTTCCATTGAAAATTTGCGACGGAAAAATTAGTCCGTCGCAAATTTGCAACGGATTTATTTTCCGTCGTAAATTTGCGACGGATTTTGCGACGAATTCCAAGAATAAAAAAGCATTTTCCAAATCCGTCACAAGTTTGCAACGAATTTATTTTCCATCGCTAATTTGCGACGAATTTATTTTGTCATCGCTAATTTGCGACAGAAGTGATCTTCGCGGCACATGGCGCTCATTTTTTCAAATCCGTCACTAATTTGCAACGGAATTAGCGACGGAAATATTTATGCCGACCAATTTTTCTAATCCGTCGCTAATTCCATCGGAACCTTGAGTAGATATGCTTCTACACTTTTACATATAATGACACATTATTCATATTTGACGAATTAGTAAATGTCATGATCTAATTCGTCTAAGGGCAGCAAGTTTGGTGATGTTTTTTTTTTTCATTAGAGCAGTGGAGGAATGTCAAACAACTACGGGAGGTTGTTGCGAAATGAGCCGATGTGACTAGCATTACGAATATTGTGGAGAAACATGACTGATGTGGATGTCGTTGTTACAAATAGACTCGATTGACGCTTTCTCAAATAATAATAGGGGTCTGATACCAAGTCAAGAATGTGATAAAAAAATAAGAGCAATATATATATATCATTGTCAAATAAAGAGTACACGAACCTATTTATCGGTTTTTTAGGATGACTATCTAAAAAGGAAAATATCAAATACAATCAATTGAAGAAAATATAGGGAATCTTCTAAATATTTCTCTAATAGAATACATGCCCTCTATTCACTCATCATTCCGATGTAACCCTTTAGGAGTAATTCATCTAATTGGTTAGATCAAATTGGTTAGGTCTAAATAAGAATATCTCTTTTATATGATCTCCTATAGATATCCCATATAGATACATTGACTTTACATTTCATACATCCACCCGATTCCGATCTATTTGAAAAATTGCTATAATTTATTTACCCATATATTTACGCATACATAAGAACTACGTGCGAAGGAAACCGTCACATTCAACTAAATAGATATCCGTGTTATCTATATCTAAGTCTTGAAAAAAAAGAAAATAAGATTTGCACCTATCGAATCTAAAAAAGCTTATTTGGGATGAGAACATTTTAAGAGATTATCTAATATCTTGAGTTTATAATAGATCTTCTTATCTAATTTGAATTTTTAACATCTAATCTCTCTTAGAATTGGACATGTAGCAAATCGTCCAATCTCGCGACGACCAATTTTCCGTCGCAAATTTGCGACGAATATAAAATTCGTCGCTACTTTCGTCATAAAATGGTAAATTTCGTTGCACAAATTAGTGACGGAAAATAATTCCGTCACAAAATTCGTCGCAAATTAGCGACGGAATTAGCGACAAAAATTTTCCATCTCAAATTTGTGACGAATTTTGCAACGGAATTATTTTCCGTCACAAATTTGCGACGGATTTATTTTCCGTCGCAAAATCCATCGCAAATTTACGACGGAAATTTTTTTTTTTTTTGTAAAGAAACGACGGAAAATTTTCGTTGCTAATTTGCAACGGAATTATATATCCGTTGCAAAGTTTGTTGCAAATTAGCGACGAAAATTTTCCGTCGCAAAATTCATGTTTTTTTGTAGTGACCATATTTCGCTTTTGTAGGAGTGATCTTCAACTCCATCCCTTGACGCTTCACTTTCAGTGAAAAACATTACAACACTAATTGTCCACAATAGGATGGTGACATAGAATGCATTAAGGGACTACCAAACCTACAAAAAGGAAATGGATCCCCATTCATGAAAGAAATATTGATCCAATGGCTGGTACACGTTTAGCTTTACCAACAAGCATTGACAATAGGCAGTGTGCAATGGAGAGTGCCTTTTTGCCCTGTGACCTGGACTCTGTATTCCATTGAAAAAAAATGCTTCTTCCCCAGAGACATATGTATATTGAAAATTCATAGAGGCCTATCTAGTCCCATGTTAATGAGGAACGACTCGTATGATTCAGATACTATTGTAACTACAAACCTCATACAAATTGGCAAAGCAAAAACCAGCTCGAGCCACAGGTTTAACAAGATCATCAGGCAACGTGTGTGAGATAAAATTGGCAAATCCAATGAGGTCCTCAAGGACGGTGATACTGATTCCGTGCCATCCTTCTTCGAATCAATCAAGTGCCCTTCATTTTCATGACATGATGTGACATAATTTGATGATGCTGACAACCCCCATGGATTTTGTTTGACAGCCGACACAAGCAACGGGATAATCCCAAAAGTAAGAGATAAACAAAATTAGGATAAATGTACTAAAAGCCCTATGTCATGAAATTGCAATTGAATTTTAGAATTTTCAAAAAATGCAACAAAATTTGTCATGAAAGTACAATTGAGTTCTAAACTTTCAAAAAGTACGATCAAATCCTAAAACTTATCAAGTTAGTGCAATCAAGTCCTTTCATTAATTTCATCCAATTTAACAAACGGAAAATGCCATCAAATTTTACAATTTGATTACACCAATTTAATCGTACTTTTTGAAAGTTTTAGAACTCAATTGCACTTTTATGACAAGTTTTAAAACTCAATATGAAATTGGAAGGGAAGATTATTCAAAAAAATCTTAAATTCATTGTATTTTTGTCAATTAAGTCATAAATCTTTTAATTGTGTAAATTAAATATTAAATTATTTCACGTTTTGTCAATTAAGTGCATCCGGTCAATTTTGACAAAAAATTACCGACGTGGACGCCGGCCGTGTGTGACGTGGACAATTTTTAATATTCTTTTAATGTTTTTTTGAATAATTTATTACTTTTTTTATTTTTCCTTTTTCTTCCTTCTTTACTTTTTTCTTTTCTTTTTTCCTTTTCCCTTTTGTCCCTCCGCCGACCATCTTTGGGAGTTGGTGAGGGCAGCCCTCGGTCGCTGGCCATCGACAAGGCCTAGCGATGGCCAATGGTGGGAAAAAAGAAAAGAAAAATAAAAAAATTATTAAATAATTCAAATAATTATCGAAATATCATTAAAAATTATCAACGTCAATGTCGACCATACCACGTAGGACGGCCAACCGGCGTCCACGTTAGAGATTTCTTATCAAAATTGGCCTAATGGACTCAATTGGTAAAATCTGAAAATGTGCAGGATTCAATTAGAACAGTTAAAAGATTTATGACTGAATTGACAAAAATGTAATAGGTTTAGAACTTTTTGGATAATTTTCCCTAAATCGAAAAAAAGCAAACTAAACAACACTTAAACTAAATGAAATTTATAATGTTAAATATCAAGCATAGCATCCATAAAACTAAAATTTAGCACTGTCACACATAAAAGATTTCACATGAAATTAATTGATTAATTATGAAATATTAAATGAAAAGAGAAAATTCATTAAAAATAAAATCATATTACATAAAAAAAAAAAGAAATTTCACATAAATAAGGATTAAAAATTATAATCTAATGAAAAAAAAGCCAGATTCAGCTTGGCTCAATTATAATACAGTTATAAACGATCTCGAGCCCAATCATGGGGTTATACCTTTTAATTTTGAAGATGTTTGGGTTGATAATAATAATAATATAAGCTCGATTAGACTTGCGGGCATCTTGATCCGAGTATTCACTAGCTTAAGGTTCGAGCTCAAATTAGAAATCTAATGAATTAATCACACGTAATTATCAAATTGAGTGCAAGCTACTCTTGAATGGCTTGAGTCGGTTTTATCCCTGTGATTGTAAATTTACAGGAGACGGAGGCTCCACGAATCATGCAGGGTTTGAGAACCAATTTGGCTTTGGATCGTCAGGACGAAGTCTTCCGAGCTCACTTTGCTCGGCGAGCAGAGGAAATTCAGAACCACAGCCTGAAAGAGTTGGAAGATCAAATCGGATCCTTGAAGAGTCAGGCAGCAAAAGCCGAAGAAGGAACGTTGTGATGCTCATGCTCTCGCGTGCGCATGCAACGACTTTCTGTTTGGTATTGTTGTTAGAGACAATATAAGATAGGAGGATTTGTACTATTGGGTCGTGATATGGTATGGTGAAATTTAATGCACCGCATTTTAATTTGTCGCTCCTACGTACAACTCGTCTGATTTGCGTCAATTATTTGCCGTTCTTATAATATAATTGTCGGTTTCCAATAGATCTCTAGTTTCAAGTGAACTAGAGATCATCAAAGACGCAGTTATCCGCTCAAGGATTCCTCGCAAGTCACTCCTCCATTCAAAAGCAAGCATGATAAGTAGCCAAAAATGATATAAGCAACACCCAAATCATCATTGCCCTCATCAATTCCACCACACAACAAGCAACACGAGGTTGCAGACATATCATCGCGCAACACGATGAAGGGCACAAAGTGCGGAACTGCGAAGATCGAGCACGCGTGAGCGATCAAGAAGATAGCGGTGGCCTCTTGTTGGTGCGAGACAGGTCCCAAGAACTTCCAAAGTGAAGCTGTAGATCAGTGAAACAGGTGGAGTTTGTTAGAAATATTAAAATTGTTTTTGGTATAATTCTCAAAAACTAGAACATGGGAATTGCTTCAGTGTTGAAGTCGGTTGTATTTCCACGAGGAGTAGAGGTATTGAAGTTTGACAAGAAGATGTCCGGCTGGTATCTTGAAGACTTCAAGAAGCCACACGTGGAGCTCCTGCTTCTCTTCACCGACTCCAACATTAATGGCAAAGAGGATAGCTTGCATTAGCTGGAACAATTTTTGCCGACTTCACTTGGCGGAGTCTTTTATATATATGTTCACTTGGTAGAGTCGTAGTAGATAGAGAGACAGAGTTAAGCTTGAGAGAAAAACTTGTAAGAGAGGGACTCTTAGTGTGTGCTCTGCAAGTTGTAAGCCTACGCAAGGCATTTTAAATATTATTCTCTCCCCTTTGTGTGTGTTCTCCCGCCATCAAACTTTCAAAATTTCTCTATATCCTTTTGGCTCCAACAATTTGTATTAGAGCTAGCAATGGCATCCACCAGTTCCGTTCAATTGCAACTTTCAAAATTGAACGGAAGGAATTTCAATAACTAGTCTGTCAGATGAAGGTTCTTTTCAAATCGCAAGATTTGTGGAACCTGGTGGAGAACAGCTACACCGAAGTAGCTGATGCTAAAGCATTCAATGCTTCGAGAAAGGAGGAGAAAGATTCGTTGGTCGAATCCCAAAAGAAAGATCAAAAAGCATTGTATGCGATCTTTTAAGCTATGGAGGAGACGATATTTGAAAAAATATTGAGCGCAGAAACAGCGAAAGCAACATGATATTTTGTAAAAATCCTATAAAGGCGATGATCGTGTTAGGCGGGTGCGGCCCCAAACACTTCGAGGAGATTTCGAGTCTTTACGCATGAATGACTTTGAATCTATCTTGTTGTACTTTGATTGTGTGCAAACCATCGTTAACCAACTGAAAGTTAATAGTGAAGAACTCCCAAATGTTCAAGTTGTAGAAAAAATCTTAAGGTCTTTGACCGAACTACGTTGTTGCGGCAATCGAAGAAGGCCAAGATATATCAACCTTGATTTTGGAGCAGTTGATGGGTTCACTATGCTCGCATGAGCAAAGAATGAATCAGAAGTCCATTGGTTCAAATCCCGAGCAAGCATTGTAGAGTTGGGTCGCTCACTCAAATCGAGGAGGCCATAATGGGTATATTTCTTGAGAGAGAAATCCGAAGTTTTTGGTAAATTTAAAGAATTCAAAATCTATGTTGAGAAACATAATGGTTTTAATCTGAAGATGTTGAGATAAGATAGAGGTGGAGAATTTACTTACAATGAATTTGACAAATATAGTAAAATTCATGGGGTGAAACGTCAGTTGACGACTAGCTATACTCCTCAACAAAATAGTATAGTAGAAAGAAAGAATAGAACGATTTTTGAAATGGCAAGAAGTATGTTAAAGGCTAAAGATTTACCGAAGAAGTTTTGGACAAAAGCTCTTGCTTGTGCTATATTTGTGCTAAAGAAGTGTCCAACAAGGAGTGTTCTTGAAAGAACCCCAGGAGAGGCTTGGAGCAGCAACAAGCTAGATGTTTTGTTCCTACGAGTATGTGGATACGTGGCATATCCCCATATACCAGACGAACGGAGAAAAAAGTTGGATGACAAAAGTCATAAGTGTATTTTTATCGGCTACAGTGATGTGACTAAGGGTCATAGGCTATATAATCCGATCACAGAGAAGGTAATTATCAATAGGGATATCTAATTTTTTGAAGATAAAGCCTGGAACTGGAACCAAAAGGGTGACCCTAAAAGTATTACTATTAAAGATGAACCGTTAGTGGGAGAGTCAGAAAAGCCTTCAATTGAACATCCATCATCTTCGCCTAGTTGTTCATCTTCATCAACAACAGTTTCAGAATCGTTGATTTGTCATTCGCAACGATCGTGACAGACACCAGTAAAATTCAAGGATTATGTGGTCACAAGAGATTATGATAATGATAGTGATAGTGACAGAATCACTGGTGAAACAATAGTAAAGTTTTGTTTATTTGTAGAATGTGATCTCGTATCCTATGATGATGCAGCTGTAGATGAAAAGTGGATCCAAGCAATGGATGAAGAAATCCACTCTATTGAAAAGAATGACATATGAGTGCTAACTTCTTTACCACCCGGTAAGAAGCCCATTGGAGTCAAGTGGGTGTACAACACGAAGTACAAACCCGATGATTAGGTGGACTGTTACAAAGTCGGACTAGTCGTGAAAGGTTATAACCAAAAGCCAGGTATTGATTTTTTTTTGAAGTATTGGCACCGGTGGCTTGAATGGATACCATTCGGATTATCTTAGCACTCGCAGCTCAGAACCGTTGGAAGATCCATCAAATGGATGTGAAATCAGCATTTTTCAATGGGTTCCTTGATGAGGAAGTATACATGGAGCAACCACAAGGTTATGAGAAGAAAGGGCATGAAAATCAAGTTTACAAATTGAAGAGAGCATTGTATGGGCTAAAACAGACACCTCAAGCTTGGTACATGAGGATTGATACATACCTGTCAGAGGATGGTTTTCAAAAGTGCCCATATGAACATACATTGTATATCAAGTCAAATACTAACGGTGATATTATAATTATATGCCTTTATGACTTGATATTTACAGGAAGCTATGAAAAAGATGTTTACTGAATTCAGGAAGGCCATGACTAGCTAGTTCAAGATGACAGATTTGGGATTGATGTCATACTTTCTAGGCCTTGAAGTGAAGCAGACAGATGATGGCATATTTGTTTCACAGCAAAAATATGCTAATGATATTTTGAAGCGACTCAATATGGAATCACTCAAATCAATTTGGACTCCCATAGCAGAATGGTTGGAGCTGAAGAAAGAAGGAACCGGTGAACTAGTAAATCCCGCTTATTTTAAAAGTATTGTTGGCAATTTAAGCTATTTGACTTCCACTAGGCCAGATATTACTTATGGCGTGAAAATATTAGTCGCTTCATGAAAAAAACATACCAATCACATTTGCAGGCAACAAAAAGAATTCTATGGTATGTCAGTGGCGCTTGTAATCATGGAAATTTATATTCTTACACTGATAATTTTAATTTGACGTGGCTATTTTTTATCAATTTTTCTGTCCCATGTGGCTCGCCGGCGTGTTCAGTCAACATTAATTGTTCCAAACGATGTCGTTTATGTGTTTGCCCCAGATATAAACCCTAATTTTTATTTGCAAACAAAATTAGGCCAAATTAGGGTTTTTGTCCAAATTAGGTTTTTTTCTTCACTCTGCAAAAGATTGAAGAAGATGAAAAAGGTGAACGATGATGAGTTGCTGATGATGAAGATGAGGAAGGTAATGAAGACCGTGCTTCAATCGTGACAATTGAAGCTAGCAACGAAGGGGAGAGAAGCTATGTCGCTGCCGTCCTTGTAGCCGAGTGCTCTCACTTGCCTCTACCCTGAAAATCCTCATATCTGAAATCTCAAACCATTTAGTACAAGATATCCCAACTCGCACGCCAAATTGAGCACGAAGCCGAAGCTTACCTCTACAAAGATAACATTTTCAAGTTCGTCCGTACACTAGACTGGTCGGACGACGAAGGGGAACAAGTGATGGTCTTGATCGAGCTCAAGGAAAGACCGTCCTAAGGCTTCGACAGAGTTTACCAAGACCTGATCTTGAAAGCCAAGGGGTTTCCGTTTCTTGAATCGATACTCTGCAACAACACTTGTTCAAGAACCGTAAGAGAGCAAGCGGCTCCAGTGACAGCAGCTCTTATTCAATTCAATCGGAACACGTTCGTGTGGTTGGTGCTGATGGGTTCAACTCTTGAAGTGTTGATTTCGATGGGCTCGTGCTGTTCCATTGAAGTGCTACTTTGCCAATGGCACTCGTGCGAAGCCCTTTGATCAATGAGATTGAATCTCTCACTGTGTGCGAGTTGGGATATCACGTCGAAGCCATTGACGTCAAATATCGCTAAGAATCCAAGATCTTGGCGGCTTCCTCAAGCTGATCTCTCTCTCTCTTCTTGGCTTCGATTCGGCTCATGCATTTTGAGTTTCTCTGCTTCAGTCTCCTCCTTTCTTTTGTTCCTCCCTTTTTCCTTCTCTGCAAATTTTCCCAAAAAATAGAAGATGTATTGAACTATTCTTTCTCAATCATCTTGGTTAGTTTCTCTCTCTCCAATTTGTCCACACTGGGCTCATTTTTAATATAAAAATACCACATCAGATTATATATTTAATTATAAAAGCCACGTATTTTTTTTGCCAGAATTTATTGCCGGAGGCACTTAAGTGATCGTTTTTTCTCTGATTTGACATTTAATTGATCTGGCGAAAACTATTTGGCATTAAAGTGAATGCCGTACACAACTTTTGACACTTCTAGTGTTCTCCCGATTATTTTGTGAGGAATTATAGAGCTAAACACTATGTAAGTTATTTGGAATAATTGAGAGCTGGGAAACATTGAGAGTATTTGAGTGAATCAAGTGTGATTGTACTATTTATTGTATCGTTTAATTTATAATGGAATTATTTGTTGTTCTTCCTGTGGATGTAGGTCACTCTAACCGACCCACATAAATATAAAGTCTGATTTATTTATTTATTCTATTTATTTTATTATTCGATTGTTTGTTTTCACAACATATCATGTGAACTGTATTTAAATAGTTTCTTCGGTGGAAAAGCAAACTATTTCACCCGATTCAAAGAAGAATGTACCACGACGAGCACACAGCTACTATGAGCTAAAAAGTCACGTTCTGCACAATAATAAACTAGGTTCGACCGGCTTCGCTCTGTCTCATCGGTGTCACCGTAGAATTCTACAACCCCAACATCTTGGGCACAGAGGTAGGGAAAGTCAAATGATGCATGTGACGCCAATGTTTGGTTGAATGTGGGATGGACGGGTGTCAATGTATGGGGAGGTTAAAATCATAGGCCACACAACACAATGCAAGGGCTGTGCATTAAAAGGCCGAATTATATTGCACATATGGCCGGACGTAGCTTTCAAAGAAGCAAAGGAGGTGTTCATGGCCTTCATATTTCACAGAAGATACAAGTGACACACAACGCAAGTCTAGGTCAAATTGCAGTTTGTCCAATGGTAGGTGAAGGACCTCCTAGTATTTGCACAAGCATAGCAATTGAAGTCTTCCATTCATTAGGCGCCTCAACCAATAGCACAAGAGGGTGTCCCGGGTGAAATGAATGTTGAATCTCCCTCGACAACTCTGCGTATTTCTTGTGAATGCGGAATTCGCATCTAACACAAACATAGGTCAGAGCAACACACCTTTCCTCAAAACTTACACATCGCTCTATGCCTTCTTGATCTTTCTCTATCATGATAAGTATCTGTACATGGTTAAAGTATGGGAACCGCTTGCAGGTATCTAGTACTTTCATGGACAATGGAGCACATTAAGTAGGTAAAGCCATAACAATTCTTGTAATCGATATTGAAAATATATCTCAAGTTTGAACTTGAAAAGAAAACTTTCATAATTCAAGGAGGTTTCCTATTTTTGATAGATGTTCTAGTTGAATGGTTTCCCAGTTGGAGAAAGTTTCCTATTTTGGATCCCATTATGCCAATATATAAGAAGGGGCCTAATATCCTAAGAGACCTCCAGCTTTAGCTTTTGTCCCAATTTTACTTTTTGTTTTGTAAAAAACCTCAAACTTTATGTCTAATCCCAATTTTATCATAAACTTGTTTGTGTCCCATAAAAAACCTTCAATTTTAGGTCATGTTCCAATTTTACCCTAAACTTTTTTTTGTCCTATGAAAAACCCTTAACGTTAGGTTTTATCTCAATTTTACCGTCCTATCCCAATTTTCCCCTAAAATTTTTTCAGTTTCATAAAAAACCGTAAACTTTTGCTTGAGTCACAAATCTACCTATCGTGATCTAAAAAAATCAGATTTTCCGATCTTAGGGTAATGGATTACTAGATCAATTAAATTAACTAACCTAACTCGAGTTCTCCCAAACTCTACCAATTCGCAACTTAGGTCCAATTATGAGCATGCAAATATTTTCAATAGGAGTCGCCACTAATCATTTAAGGTAGGTTGATTAGAAACCTAAATAAAATAGCGGGAGTACTATTTTATTCCTGCGAACTAGAAATTATAGATCCAAGGACTTGGTTACGCTAGATTATCCTAACGCCCTTTCAGTACCAATCTCAAGAAAAATACTCAATTTGACAATTTTGATAAATCCTGACTTAGAATTCAAAGGCGCAGAAATTTTTTGATTTTCTTTTATGAAATTTTTTTGTATTTTCGAATTTAAATTCAAATCACAAATTTTTTTAGTAAAAAAAAATAACCATTAAACCTGTCAAATTAAGTTTCGATATGAAGCCTGACAGATCGATCCTAAAATTCGAAATACCCACTATGGAAATAACTTTATCTAAAGCCTGATAGATAGATTTATTTCCATGTGTGCAGTTACGGATTAGGAAATTTTCCTAATCGATCACATCTTGAATATTAAATATCTTGGATATATTCAAAAGATTTTGAAAATTTTAAATTATATCCAAATTTAACGAGTAATAGATATCCAAGATTTCAAAATAAATAAATCCTAATTGAAGTAATGCTTATTATTCAAATATGCAAAGTTAGATATCAATAAGCACGAATTAAGCAACAAAATATTCAAATCAAATCAGGATAAGATAATTACCTGATTTGCAGATTTCTTTCCAAATTTGAATTTGCAGCGGATCGGGATTGCGGATCAGGATGGTGACCAGGGATGCGTCGGGAGCGACGACGCGGCGTCGGGAGCGGCAGTGGCTTGTGGCGGCAACACGGCAGGGACAGAGGTGCGGCTGTGCACCGGCGCGGGGAGCGGCGATGCAGCGGCAACGGCGATGCAGCGACGGCACAGTGGTGTGGCGAGCGGCGGTGCAGCGCAACTTCGAGGCAGTGGCGTGTGGCGGTGCGGCGCGACATGATGGTGCGACGAGCGACGGTGCGGCAGGGTGGTGCGGCGAGCGGCAATGCAGCGCGGCTCCGAGGCAGTGACATGCGGGAGCGCGGCACGGTGGTGCAGCGCAGGGGTCTCCGGGTCAGCGACGTGCGGCTGTGCAGCGCGGTGGTTCGGCGTGTCTCCGGGGCAGCGGCATGCGGCGGCGCGGGGAGCAGTGCAACGGCACGTCGCGGTGGTGCGGCGTGTCTCCGGGGCAGCGGCGTGCGGCGACACGGGGAGTAGTGCAGCGGCGCGTCACGGTGGTGTGACGTGTCTCCAGGGTAGCAGCGACGGTGTGGCACGAACAGCAGTGGCAATGTAGCTCCGGGGTAGCGGCGGCGGCGTAGAACGAACGACGGTGGCGATGCGGCTCCGGGGCAGCGGCAGCGGTGTGGCACGAATGGCGGTGGCGATGCGGCTTCAGGGCAACGGCAGCGGGAGGCTCCACTGGTCTCTCTCTCTCTCTCTCTTGCTTTCTCTCAAGTGATTCACTCGTGTGTCTCTCTGAAAATTCTGATTTCTGAAAATTATGAGAGCCCCCTTAATTATGACACATAACCATATATTTATATAGCAACCCTAGGTTAATTAGTCGGGCTTTCTAGTCCTAATGGGCTTAGGCTTAGGCTTTATCTTTTAATTTTATTTAATTCCAAGTTGGTTGAATTAATGTGGGCTTTTCATTCAATTAAGTTTAATGGGTTGATTTAAGCTCAAATCAAGTTAACCAAGGCCTTTTTAGACTTGTGATTTTCGGCCCTTGCCTTCCGAGTGAGCCGAGTTTCGTTCAGTGCCCGAGCTCAATTTACGCGATAGATTTTCAACTTTCTCGCCACTGCCGATCCGATGCGGAATGCAACTAACCTATATGAACTTAAACTATATGATATGCAATTTTAATATTTTTATTTAGTGGTTAAAATTTAATCCCTAATTTTCTATGTAATTAACCACTAAATAATGTGCCAAAATTTAGGTGTCAACACTTACCTCATTTATTTTCTGTCCAAAATTTCTCGTTGATAACCGAGATATAGAAAACTCCCAAGCACAAGCTGTTCAATCATCCTAAGCGCGAGTTCTCCGACCAAGCACGAACTGCTTAAGCATCCCAAGCACGAGCTTTTTAACCGTGAGAGATGGAACATTCCTATGCACAAAAGATTGACGAGCGCAAAATCACTAAGGGAGATTTGGACTGAGGGTTAATAGAGGTCAGATTTGGGACTCAAGTAAAAATTGGTGTTATTTTATGAGACAAAAAAATTAGAGTGAAATTGAAACTGGACCTAAAGTTGGGATTTTCTTTTAGACAAAAAAAAGTTTAGGGTAGAATTAATACTAGACCTAAAGTTTAGGATTTTTTATAAGACGAAAATAGTTTAGGGTGGAATTGGGACTAGACCTAAGTTGGGGGCTTTTTATGAAACAAAAAAAAGTTTACGGGCTAAAGTTAGAGGCTTTTTATAAGGCAAAAGGTAAAATTGAGACAAAGTTAAAGTTAGAGGTTTTTTAGAGTATTAGGCCATATAAGAAGTGGATGTTTATTCTGACAAGTATTAGAGAGGAACTTGTATTTGTGAATTACATGTAAGTGTTTGAAGCCATGAAAAATTATAGGGCTCAACACTGTATGAGTTACTGTGTGTAATTAAAGACTGAAAAATACTAAGAGTATTTGAGTTACTTGAATATGGTTATAAACTTTTTTGTATCGCTTGATTTACAGTGGAATTCTTTATTGCTCTCCCTGGGACGTATGTCACTTGACTAAACCACTCTTGTTCTGTTTATTTCATTGTTCAATTGCTTGCTTTCGCAACAATTAATATCGAAGCTAGGCCTGGCTAAGTTAAAGTGAATTGATGGCAACAGAAAAAGGAAAAGTGAATATCGACAGATTTGATGGGAAGGATTTTAGTTTCTGGAAGATGCAAATTAAAGAATTAGCACTTACCCCTGTTTGGGGAGAAACCAGAGTTGATGAAGCAAGATGAATAGGAATTGTTGGATGGACAAGCGTTGGATGTTATTCAATTGAAATTGGCTCGTAACGTTGCGTTTAACATTGTGAAAGAGAAGACCACTGCAAGTTTGATAAAAAGCCCTATCAGACATGTACAAGAAGCCATCTACAATCAACAAGGTCTACTTGATGCAACGTCTATTTAACTTAAAGATGGGAGAAGATATGTCAGTTGCTGATCATATCAATGAATTCAATATGATCATTAGTCAATTGAATTCAGTTGATATTGACTTTGAAGATGAGATAAATTCTTTGATTCTATTATCCTCATTGCTTGGTTGTTGGAATACTACTGTCACTAAGGTTAGTAATTCCTTTGGGTCAACAAACTTGACGTTTGATGAGGTTAGCGATTTGATTCGGAGTGAGGATATCCGTAAAAGAGAATCTGGTCAACTTGTATCTACTACTTTAGTAGGTGAAAGTAGAGGAAGAACTAGTACGTGTATTAGTAGAAGTAGTATAAACCTGAATAGACGTAGTTAGTTTAAGACTAGTGGTGTTGTCTGTTGAAGCTGTGGCAAGAGGGGGCATTAAGAAGGGATTGCCTTAAGCTGAAGAATGGGAAGGGCAAGGGAATTATAGTTGAGTCTGTTGATAATGTTGCAACTGTATCTGACATCAATTCGAATAGTGCTAATTAAGACTTGTTTGTCATTGATTATTCACCGTTTGATAGATGGATTATGGATTCTGGTTGTTCATTTCATGCTACACAAAATATGAACTAGTTTACTACTTATTAATGCATTGATAGTAGTAAAGTGCAGTTGAGGAACAACACTAAATGTGATGTTGTAGGTGTTGGCGATGTTAGAATCAGAATGCATGATAGTATCATGAGAATATTGACTAGAGTGAGACATGTTGAAGAATTTGATTTCATTGAGTGCCCTAAATTCAAGTGGTTGTCGGTATAACTCAAAATGTGAAATTCTGAAGGTTGTTCGAAGTGCCTTGGTGATAATAAAAGGAATCAAGTATAATGGTCTGTATGAGCTTCAAGGTGAGACAGTAATAGATTTCGCTGCGGAGATGTCGGATGCATTTGCTCAAGAGAAAGAATTGTTGCATATGCGTTTGGGCACCATTGGCAAGAGAAGCCTAAAAGTTCTAAGTGAAAGGAATCTGCTATGTAGTTATGTTGCTAAAGAATTGAACATATGCGGGTGTTGTGACTTAGATCAACGGCGAAAAGTGCCATTCAGTACGACTGTCAGAGAAATCACGGAGATTGCAAAGTTAATTTACTTATATGTTCACAAGTTATCGCGGTTTCCTTCGAGAGAGTGTGTCATATTTATGCTAACGGTTGTGGATGACTACTCGAGAAATATTTGCATGTTTGTGCTAATCACAAGTATGATGTTATTGTCAAGATCAGGTGGTTGAGAGTTTTGATCGAAAAGGAGATTGATAAAACGATCAAGCATGTGCGGACCGATAGTAGAATAGAGTTTTGCTCAGAGCTGTTAAATGAATTTTGCACTAAGGAAAGCATAGTGAAATACTATTATAGTGCTAATGAACCCTAACATGTTGTAGAGTTGATGGACAAAATATTACGAGAGACGGCTATAAAATGCTCTTTAGGTAGCGCATGATAACCATTCTCATTCAGTCCAGAACCGGTTTTTTGCTCCCAGAATCAGTTTTAGACCAGAAACCCGTTTGGAAACGCAATTTCATTTTTTTGTTTCTGGGACAAGTTTTTGTTCCAGAACCGGTTCTGAACCAGAAATCAGAACCAAAAAAAAGTAGGTTCTCCGTTTCTTGAACAAAAATGAGAATCATTTCTCAGAAAACTCTTTCTTTAAGACACATGTTCATCTGGAAGTCACGATCTTTGATGTGGGAAAAAAAGCAAAAAATAAAAAATTTCAAAACTTCACATAATGGTTTAGAATCTGTGGCTACCCATTTTGAGCGAAATTTAAATTTTTTTAGGTGCCGAAAAAAATAAAAAATAAATAAAAATTTTAAAATTTCACAAAATGACTTAGAATACTTATAGCTACCAACTTTGAGAGAAATTTATTTTTTTAGATGCTAAAAAAATAATAAAAATAATAAAAAAATCTAAAATTTAAAAATTTCACAGAATGTCTTAGAAAACCCGTGGCCATCCAATTTGAGCGAAATTTAATTTTTTTAGGTGCCGAAAAAAATTAAAAAAAGTAAAAAATAAAAAATTTCAAAACTTCACATGATGGCTTACAATACCTGTGGCGACCCACTTTGAGCAAAATTTAATTTTTTTAGATGCCGAAAAAAATAAAAATAAGAAAAAAAATAAAAATTTCAAAACTTCACAGAATGGCCTAAAATACCTGTGGCCACCAACTTTGAGCGAAATTTTAATTTTTTTTAGGTGCCTAAAAAAATAAAAATAAAAAGTAAAAAAGCAAAAATTTTAAAAATTTACAGAATGGCTTAGAATATCTGTGACCATCCACTTTGAGCGAAATTTAAATTTTTTTAGGTGTCGAAAAAATAAAAAATTTGGATGAAATTTTATTTTTTTAGGTGCCAAAAAAAAGAAAAAAAAACAAAAAATAAAAAATTTCAAAACTTCACAGAATGGTTTAGAATACATGTGGCCATCCACTTTGAGTGAAATTTAATTTTCTTTAGGTGCGGAAAAAAATTAAAAAATAAAAAAAATAAAAAATGCCATTTGGGCACCTAAAAAAAATTAAATTTCACTCAAAGTGGGTGGCTAGAGGCATTCTAAGTCATTTGAGAAGTTTTAAAATTTTTTATTTTTTATATTTTTTATTTTTTTCGGCACCTAAAAAATTTAAATTTCACTCAAAGTGGGTGGCCACAGATATTCTAAGTCATTCTGTGAAGTTTTGAAATTTTTGATTTTTTTCATTTTTTTTCACCTCAAAAAATTAAAATTTCACTCAAAGTGGGTGGCCACAGGTATTCTAAGCTATTTTGTGAAGTTTTGAAATTTTTGAGTTTTTGAATTTTTTTGGGCACCTTAAAAAATTTAAATTTCACTCAAAGTGTGTTGCCACATGTATTCTAAACTATTATGTGAAGTTTTGAAATTTTTGATTTTTTTATTTTTTTTTGGGCACCTAAAAAAATTTAAATTTCACTAAAAGTGGGTGGCCACAGGTATTTTAAGCCATTCTATGAAGTTTTGAAAATTTTAATTTTTTGATTTTTTTTGAAAAAATTCATCAAATTTCCTATTTTCCCGAAATCTGAATTTTTTTAGTTTTTGGAAATTGTGATGAATTTTTCTAGAATTTTTCAATTTTTTGGGATTTTCTATATTTTTTAAAGATTTTTATGAATTTTTTTAATTATTTTTATACCATTTCTAAAAAAATGGATTTTTGTTCCTGGAAATATAATTTTCTGTTGTTTATCAAACGGATTTTTGTTTCAGGAAATAGAAATTTTGTGCAGTTATCAAACGGGTTTCTGTTCTAGAAATAGAAATTTTTTGTCGTTATCAAGCGGGTTTTTTTCTCAGAAACTCATCCAGGAACCAGAAATAGAAAAATCTATTTCTGGTTCAGGAACTCATTCCGGAACAGAATGGTTATCATTCGCTACCTTAGTGTTGGTATGGCTAGGAGATTCCTGGCTGATGCGCTTAGTACGTCGAGCTACCTCGTGAATAAATAGATTCCTATCGATTATGATTAGATGCCAGACTCCCAAAGAAGTGTGGTCATGTAACGTTGCTGATTATTCTACGTGTAATGTTGGAGTGAGTAATGGTAAGCTCATTGGGAGTGCAAGAAAGTGCATGTTTCTAGGTCATACACAATGTAGGCGGGGCCATTGGTTGTGATGTCCAAAATTAAATTCACCTGTTATTAGCAGAGAATTTACATTTGACGAGCCTCTAGTACTTTTGGATAAGAGTGATTATAGCAGTGTTTGTACAAACTTGAACGGTGTTCCGCTCAAGGTGGAATTGTAACCAGAAACCTTGAGGTAGCGGAACTAGCGTGGTAATCGACACAAATGGTGCTTATAGCAAGGTGGAGCCTGTAAAGTCAACGGTTGTTGTAACTGCTAATATTGACAAGGTGTATGTTCAATCTCCTAACAAGTATGGATACAAGTATGGTGTTGCTTAATTTGTGGTAGAGGAGTGTATCTGAGTATCCTTGTGGAGTAGTTAAAGGTGCAAGTGAAGTTAGTGTTATGATGAGGTCTACGATTATGGTGAAGTTTAAGCAAGGCTTAGACTTGGAAGATGTCTACAGCAATTGAGTCCATGAGGGGTTATGGGAGAGTAGCATCAAAGTTCAGATTTCAAGGAAGCGATTGTGACTCGGCTCAAAGTCTAGCCAAAGTGGAGATTGTTGAAAATATATCTCGAGTTTAAGCTTGAAAAGAAAACTTTCCTAATTTTAATATAGGCTTCGTATTTTGAATAGGTTTCCCAGTTGGAGAACGTTTCATATTTTGGATCCAATTCTGCTTATGCATAAGATGTGGATGTTCATTCTAAAGAGTATAAAAAAGGAACTTGCATTTGTGTTGAGATTTGTGAATTCTTTTGTTAAATTAAGAGATTATTTCGTGCGGAATTGTGGGGTTAAACACTGTGTGAGTTATTAGGTGCAAT
The DNA here is from genome assembly GCA_031216185.1 of Syzygium aqueum. Classification (NCBI taxonomy): domain Eukaryota; kingdom Viridiplantae; phylum Streptophyta; class Magnoliopsida; order Myrtales; family Myrtaceae; genus Syzygium; species Syzygium aqueum. Next base: position 3,220,981 of record CM062235.1, on the reverse strand, counting down.
TGGAGGTTGGGAAACATCGAGAGTGTTTGAGTGACTCAAGTGAGGTTATAATCTCTATTGTATCGCTTAATCTACAATGGAATTCTTTGTTGCTCTTTCCATGGACGTAGGTTACCCGACCGAATTACGTAAATTTGATGTTCGATTTATTTTCTTATTTTGTCTATTTTATTATTTAATCGATTGATTCCGGAACAACATGCTCTACACCATTTTTCTACTAGAAAATTTCCAGAAAGTCTTACTACTTCGGAAATAGTTTGACGAGTAACCTTGTCCACTAAGGCTAAGAGGATGTAGTGGGCATTAGTGAGCATTCGACATCTAAGTAGAAATCATATTGGTTGCAGCAAAAGGCAAAGCCAGAGCGCATCCTACAACAAGCATTGCACCAAAATCCCCCTTTGCCGCAAGGATTAGTGAGCAGCGCGAGAAAGTGCTTAGGGTGGAAGAAGTGTTGGATTTCTCGCGGCAGCTTTGCACATGATTCGTGGACGTAGAACTGGCATTGGGTGCAACTAAAAACCGGGACCTTGCCGCGTGTCCAACACGCGTTAGAGATGATGTTGGTGTCTGTAATTCCCTCCTTGCTGGGGAGAGTCAGTGGATGCTTATGGATGAAGTGTATAACTAAATCGGCGTTTTCTAATTCCTCCACACTGGCCATACTTAAGATTTAGGCGTTTCATTGACTATGATTTCAGTTCTGTAGAATTACCACGAAATTCAATCAGCGATATGCAAAATAGTTTCTTATAGTGACGTGACTCCTATGTGCATACTCAAATGGGTCTTGTATCTGATAAAATCTTACAATCCAGACATATCTCCTTTGATCTGCCAGTTCTATGCCTAGATAAGGATCAGGAAGTGAATATGAAATGGAATAATTAGAAGCCAATATGAATTAAATATGTACCTTAGCTTTTTTTATGAAAGACAAAAATTTCTGTCGATATGGATGGACCGGATGCCAACAATGCGAAGTTTTTTTATATTTCTCTCTAGACCGGCAATCCGTTGATGAATGCAAGAATTAGAATGTTGTTTTTGGGATTTGCATGAGCTAAGCATAAATTGTTTTCTGCCAATAAGCTCCTTGCTTGGTTTGGTAATTGTTCATGGACTTGATACACGAAACACTCCCCATCTTACATATGTTGCTGAGTTTTTGCCTTCATCATTTTGACGATGTTTTATCACGAGTAGCCCAAAATAATATTGCATTCACTGGAGAGATTCATGGAGCATATGGTGATGGTAGATCCACAAGAAGCTCAAGATATGAGAAGGCCCAAATACGAAAGTGAGTGGCCCAGGAACGCACGCTGTCGACCACAGGCTTTGATAATAGGTTAGCTTTCTGTTAACAATTGCTTCCTGGTTGTCTTGATGTGGATTGATAGTAGCCTCCGTCAATTTTAGCCATCTGGAAAGATATTTACATCCATTTCACCGAGGTACCACAAAGTCAAGTCATCACCGAGGGAACAGAAAATTCACATTGTGGAAAACCAAAGGCTGATCTTGCTAGCCTGCAGCGGTAGCTGGCTAATAATTGTTTCCAGGCTGTCTTGACGTGGATTGATGGTGGCCTCCGTCAATTTCGACCAGCTGGAAAGATAGTTGCATCCTTTTCACTGGAGTTACCACAAAGTCAAGTCATCACGGAGGGAACAGAAAATTCACATTGTTAAAAGTTACTTTGATTTGAAATAAAATTAATAATCAAATATGAATTAGTAAAAGAAAATTTATTATCAGAAGAAATGTTAATCATCCCATATAAATTGATACTTTCCTAATTTACAAATTACCCAACAATCATAAGTTACTTCATTATATGAGGAAATTACTAATTAAATGTGATTATTATGAGTTAATGAAATCTTTCTAAGACCTTAATTTCAAAGAATATTACTTATCACATATCAATGAAACAAGTGAACTGAATGTTAATAATCACATAAAATCTATTACTTTTCACTAAGCGTATAGACATTTACTTTGATGTATATTGAAATTATTAATTAAATATCAATTTCAAGAGAATTGAAAAGTCACTATCCACATATCACTTTCTTGTAAAATTATCCATTGCGACAAATTATATTCGAATCTACATGTCAAATTTTGTATATTGTAATAATTTTGTTATGATGGGTATATCATCATATTTGGATTAAGTAATAAATTGCGAAATTTTTAAAAACTATCTTCAAAATTGGCACCTATATCATTTACATCCTCAACTTTCAAAATGGACAATTTGCATTTTGAGGTTTAATATTGCACTTCTAACTACATATGGAATTCACCATATTGCCATTTTATTTCCAAAATTACGCCTATTACTCTCGCCACCTATCCACCCAAAAAAACCCCGACCCTCATTCTATCTAGAATATCTTCTTCCTTTGTCATCATCAACCAAAGGCCGTACCACATAACTTACAAATATTTTCAGCCCAATAATTGCATCCAGGTTGTCTTGATATGGAGAGCAATGGTGGCCTCGGTCATTTTTGGCCAGCTGTAAAGATATTCAACTTTTCCGCTTTTAATCCATAAGAAAATTCCTCGACTTATAGAAAAAGATGGAAAATTGAAAGGTTCCCTCAAAACACCTACTATTCTTTTCTAAAATTAGTTTTTTTTCACGAAAATTAAATAATTTAGACGATATCTTCCTTAAAATGATTGTCTGTATCGCTTACAAAAATAAATGAACGAAATTTTTTTATTATCTACAAAAATATTTAGATATTAATCAGTGTTGATAATGAAAATATTTTTCATTAACTAATTATTTTAACAGATACAAGCGATCATATTTACAAAATTAATTTTCAAATTATTTATTTTTCATGAAATAAACGGAGAATAGAAGACGACTGAATCATTCGGTAAAAATATAATTACATCTGTTAGATTAAACCTATGAGGAATGATTGTTAAGGAAACTTATAAATGTGCATATAAATCCACATTCACCATATTAAGAATTTCCGATTTCAACAAAACATGCTATGGAGAAATTAATTCAGCTTTAATTAAACAAGGTAATCACAATAATACTTTAAGAACTTAAATATGTGATCTTTGCATGACTCATCAGAGTCAACACACATTTAATCTTTCCCCAAATTAAGAAAAACAAATAATCATGTTTTTCCAAGATATTTGCAACCATTTTCACTGAGGAACCAAAAAGTCGAGCCATCAAGATTAAATGCGCTCCTTGTCATTTCACGTGGGTTCAATTTTTGGGACCACACCCCAAAAACAAAATCTGGGACCTACTATAGCACTAGACATTCAATTATATTTTGTGGGCCAAAAGTACAAGATAATGAATGAATATTGTGACTAATTCTAATACAAATTGCCTTTCACCTTTATGTTTGATCTAATAGTACAGATTGCCTTTATCGATAGTGGTGTTACTTATGCAACCTATGATGAGTAGTTTGAACGCCAGTTGCACTTTAACAATAGAGAGAGTTTTATTCTAATCATGTAAATATCACAAAAACTATAAATTGTACCCACTGTTATGCTAATACCCAACATTTTTTTTATAGTACTAAAATCCTCAAATTTATATCAACATGACAAAAATATCTTCCATATGCCATAAAAACCTTAAATTTTACTCACTGTGACACTAATATCCCAATTTTTTACCGCATCACCAGTGCCTCGAACTCGTACGAATGTAACAAGAATACCCTCCTCCTCTATCACAAAGCATAGTAAACTTTGCCCACTGGGATGCCAATATCTCAAAAAAAAAAATCGTGTCAATAATATCCCAAACTTGTACTAGTGACTCAAAAATACTTTCCTTTATAGTTCCGTATGAGACAACCATTAAAATTTTGACATGACGGCTCGCATGGACAATAATATGCAAACCAAGCCGACATGAATCTAACGTGGTCTTAGTCTAATACAAAGCAACCCCACATCATTTATCCATTTGTAAGTTCGACAAGGACATGGTTTATATGTGTCAAATCCACTAATGACTCATATTTAAGAGGTAATGAGATGGCTGTCTTGAACGGAATTGTAATGGAGAGTATTTTTGTCAAATCGGTATAAGTTTTGGGGTTTTGGTGACACGAAAAAGTTGAGGATATTAGTGTCACAGCGGCTATATTTTAGAGGTTTTGATGACAAAAAAAGGGTTTTGGTTATTTGCGACATTTGGAATTTCCCGTGTCCAATAATAATGCTCATGTTATAAAGTTAAGTATTATTTAGCTTATAATTCGGGTTGATACGTAGAAATCTTAGCCGACCATTAATCTTGCAAGGTATGGAGAATGCGAAGGATGATTTCCCCCAAACATAATCATTCAAAGTCCAATGTGTTGAAATTAAATTGATAAACGTTGACTTATATGATGATGGTTAGAGTGATGTTAATTAATTTACCGTCATCTTAGTTGTCGATAGGGACAATTTTTCGAATTATATTTTTAATGATTATCGAGTTTGAATTTACTAAATCGACATTTTCCTAGCATTCGGTATGATTTACTAATAATTTTGGTAAATTCAAGTGTCATGGATTACATTATTTATTTTTAACATTAGTTAATTAATACTAATCACAATTTACTTACATTAATGGAAACCCACTCATTTGGCCGAAGGCGGAGGCCTTCTTTCACCCTGCTCGCCTTCTTACTATCCACATTGAGCCATTTGTTTTCATTTTTGCATGTTAAGGATACTTGTTTTTATCGAAATTAAAACTCGTATATGCTTCTTGACAAATAAGCAAGTTATCATTACCATAAAATATGAGTCATCACCTCTTCTTCCATTGGACCAAAGACTAAGTAAAACTTGACCACATGTAAATTCTAGTTCGCAGGCAAGCTTACACTTGACATTTTACTCATCACTCTTAATCTTGGTAATACCTAGCTTATTTTCACCTCGACCTTATCGTTCTACCTTCAGTCTTCAAAAGAAATTTGCTTCTACTTTCAATCATGGATTTCATCTTTCAACAGTTACAAGGTGGTTAAGGCATTTGATTGTTCAAGTTTTGTTCGAGGTAAATGAAAACTCTAGGCGTTAAGTTAGCTTGATCTACTTATTGCTCTTAATTTGGTCAGTTGACATGCGTAATCTTAGTTTTAGTTAAATTTGACGTTAAGTGTGAGTATGTGCAATAATGATATGGAGGTGTTTGTGATTGTCTGATTTTATCTTGTTGATTACGTACATGGCTAAAAAGTGTTTGATCGGTTTTCTTAAGGTGTGATAACATGTACGTAAAAATGATGAATCTGAACTTTGAAGTGTTATCATTGTAATTTCAGATTCAACTGTCGTTGGTGATATCCACCTTATACTCCCTGGTAATATACATCTTATACTCCCTGGTCAGATCTACTTTATACTTGCTGATTATATTCACTTGTCTAAGTATATTCATATGTTTGATTAGATTCACTTCCCAAATATATTCACTTACTGAGAATATTTACTTGTTTGAGTATATTCATTTATCTGATCATATTCACTTCCTAAATGTATTCATTTGTCGAGTATATTCACTTGTCTAAATATATTCATTTGTTTAATCAGATTTATTTCTTGTGTACATTCACTCACCGAGTATATTCAATTGCCAGAATATATTCACTTGCTACTTGTTAACTACATGTTATTTCCTAACTTGATTGTTTGACTAATGTATTTCATTTTGTTAATGAATTTGTGATGAAATAAGAAAGAGGGTATTGGCATTGCAATACACGCAAAATGAAAAGACATAAACTTATCATCATTGTTAACAAAATTTTGGGATTCAATATGTATACACCGGAGAGCTTCATGATGCATATGGTGATGATAGATTTAGAAGAAGCTCTAAATATGAGAAGGCCCATATAAGAAGGTGAGTGGACCGGGAACGGATGCTGTTGACCCAACAAACTCGATCACGGGCTTTGGTAAGAGCCTAAGAGGGCATGCTGTGAATGACTATGCTGTGGATGCTATCATTTTTGGTTGATCTAAATTGTATTTCCCGAGAGCAAATGACTAAATAGTTAAGCCCCTGTCAAGAAGACAAGGATAAAGGTAGGGCATCACATGGCTAATACTATTATGTAAACAATGATGTATAAGAACTTTCAATTTACAATTGACGGGACCGTGTGCTCGGTCCCTGCAAGAGGTGTTTTGGAGTGAGTGATAGACTCATCGGCTGCCAAATTCACGGTCAGAAGCTTTTGCTAGCTATGAATGCTGCAAACTTTTGTATAAGTGAATCGACTGTGTAGATGAAAAGAAAGAAGACGGTGCGAATGTAAACAAGGAATTGACCTCATTCTGGAAAAAAATTAGCAATGAAGAGAAGCCCATGCCACTTATTGGGCTTAACATTTAGTGAAGTTATGCTGACAACCCAAGCTCACACCACTATCATTCTTTCATAGTCACGGTACAGAAAAATCACATTCTTAAAAATTAAAGGCTGATCCTGATGGGTTACTGATATCTATTGGCCAATAATTGTATCCAGGTTGTCTTGAAACGGGACGATGGTGTCCTCATTCATTCATCGCCAGCTGTAAAGATATTCAGCTTTTTCACTTTTTATCCTTAAGAAAATTCTTCAAACTCATAAAACTAGACTAAAAATTGAAATTCTCTCGAAGCACCTAATAATCCTTATGAATGAAGTCTGACCGAATTATTCGGCAGAAAATATACCTACGAAGTGTGATTGTTGAAGAAATTTATAACTGCGATTGCAAAATCATAGTCATTGTACAGGGGATTTCTCATTTCAACAAAACTAACTATTCAAGAAATAAATTCAGCTTTAATTAAACGGGGAAATCACAAAATATTTTAGGAACTTGACCATGTGATCCTTGCATGACTCATCAGAGTCAACACACACACTTAGCCTTTCCCCAAAATTAAGAAAGACAAACAATCATCTTTCTCCGAGACATTTGCAACCTTTTCACTGAGACATCAAAAAGTCAAGATGTGGGGTCAACGGCATATTGAATTATGTTTTTTGTAGGGCCCGAAGTACTAGACAATGAATTCCACATTGAGACTAGTACAAATTGCCTTTTTTTTTTTTTTTTTAACTTTTTGTTTAATCTATCAGGACAGATTGCCTTTATTGATAGTGATGATACTTGTACAACCTACTGGCCAAGAGAACGAGAAAACTCATTACCAAGATTTGAACTTCAACTTAAAGAGAGTGATATTCTGGTGTATCTCGTGCATCACATGTTTAGACGATTAGGTTTGACGTCACGTGCACTTGAATTTAGAAAGGAGGACAAGAAAGTTAATCATCACCTATAAAAATCATATCTCTTAAGTTTTATATTAAAAATTACTAAGCACATTAAATTTGTTACTTTCTAATGATAAGAGTTATCGAGCATGTTAAAAGTTCCCTCAATGTATCAAAATACTAGTTGCGCAGTATACTTTACTATGTTGAAAGTTACTAAGTATCTTGAAAGTTACTTTGGTTTGAAATAAGATTAATAATCACATATGGATTAGTAAAAGAAAAATTATTGTTACAAGAAATGTTACTCACCCCATATAAATTGTTACTTTCCTAATTTACAAATTACCCACCTATCAGAAGTTACTTCATTATATGAGGAAATCACTAATTAAATGTGGTTATTACGAGTTAATGAAATCTTTCTAAGCTTAGTGAAGTTACCTCGATTTCAAAGAATATTGCTCATCACATATCAATGAAACAAGTTAACTAAATGTTAATAATCACATAAAATCTGTTACTTTTCACTAAGCGTATAGACATTTACTTTGATGTATACGGAAATTATTAATTAAATATCAATTTCACGAGAATTGACAAGTCACTATTCACATTTCGCTTTCCTGTAAAATCGATCTATTACGACAAATTTTATTCGAATCTACATGTCAAATTTTATATATTGTAATAATTTTGTGGTAGTGGGTGTATTGTCGGATTTGGATTAAGTAATAAATTGGGAAAGTTTCAAAAACTATCTTCAAAATTGATACCTATATCATTTGCATCCTCAACTTTTAAAATCAACAATTTCCACTTTGATTTTTAATATTGCACATGTAACTACATATGCAATTCACCATATTGTTATTTTCTTTCCAAAATTACCCCTATCACTCTCGCCATCTATCCACCCAAAAAAACCCCGACCCTCACTCTGTTTAGGATGTCTTCTTCCTCCGTCATTATCAACCGAAGGCCGTACCTCATAACTTACAGATGTTTGCAGCCCAATAATTGCATCCAGGTTGTCTTGATATTGAGAGCAATGGTGGCCTCGGTCATTTTTGACCAGCTGTAAAGATATTCAACTTTTCCGCTTTTTTTCTTTAAGAAAATTCTTCAACTTATTGAAAAAATGGAAAATTGAAAGGTTCTCTCAAAAAACCTACTATTTTTTTTAGACTTCATTTATTGCGCAAAAATTTAATAATTTGGACAAGATTTTTCTTAAAATGATCAATTGTATCACTTAAAAAAATGAGTGAACAAAAAATATTTTCACATTCTACGAAAATATTTAGACATAAATCATTGTTGATAATGAAAAAATTTCTATTAATTAATTATTTCAAGAGATATGAGTGATTATTTTTGAAAATTGTTTTTCAAATTATTCATTTTTCATGAAACAAATGAATAACAGAGGATGACCGAATCATTAGGTAAAATATGATTACATCGGTTAGATTAAACCTATGAGAAGTGATCATTAAGGAAACTTCTAAATGTGCGTGTAAATCCACGTTCACCGTATGGAGAATTTTGTATTTCAACAAAATGTACTATGGAGAAATAAATTCAACTTTAATTACACAAGGTAGTCACAAAAGTACTTTAAGAACTTAAATATGTGATCTTTACATGACTCATCAGAGTCAACACACGTTTAGTCTTTCCCCCAAATTAAGAAAAATAAATAATCATGTTTTTCCAAGATATTTGCAACCTTTTTCACAGAGGTACCAAAAAGTCAAGCTACCGAGATTAAATGGGCTCGTTGTCATTTCACGTGGGTTCAATGTCTGGGGCCTACTATAGTACTAGACATTGAATTATTTTTTGTGGGCCAAAAGTACAAGATAATGAATGAATATTGTGACTAATACAAATTGCCTTTGACCTTTATGTTTGATCTAATGGTACAGATTGTCTTTATCGATAGTGATGTTACTTGTACAACTTATAGATGAGTAGTTTTAATGCCACTTGCACTTTAACAATAGAGTGAGTTTTATTCTAATCATGAAAATACCAGAAAACACTATAAATTGTACCCACTGTTATGTTAATACCTAATTTTTTTTGGTATCACCAAAATCTTCAAAAACATATCAATATGACAAAAATATCCTCCATATGCTATAAAACCTTAAATTTTAATTACTGTGACACCGATACCTCAAATTTTTTTTCGTATCACCAATGCCCCGAACTTGTACTAATGTAACAACAATACTCTCCATCTACCACAAAACATAGTAAACTTTGCCTAGTGGATGCCAATATCTCAAATTTTTTTTCGTGTCACCAATACCCCAAACTTGAACTAGTGACTCAAAAATAACTTCCTTTACAATTTCGTCTAAGACGACGATTACAATTTCGACATGACGGCTTGCATGGACAACAGTATGCAAACCAAGCCAACATGAATATGATGTTGTCTTTGTCTAATACAAAGAGACCCGACATCATTTATCCATTTGTAAGTTTGACAATGATATGTTTCAAAAAATAAATTCAGCTTTAATCAAACGAGGTAATCACAAAATACTTCAGGAAGAAGGGATCAAAACCTTCCACACCCTAGACCGGATTTAGAGGTTATATCTTTCTGGTTAGTCCATAAAGATCGGACACCCATATTCTTGGACCATACAATCCCGTAATATGAAATACGCCAAACCCAAAGCAAGCCACCCTTGAAAGAAATACTTGGATTTGACATAGGTCCTCTTACAATACTCCAGCCACCCCATGAATTGATTATTCCTAAATGAGTCATGAAAGGTATAAGGAACATACCTTGCCTCCACCTATACAATCTTTTCAAGGCTAATCAAAGTCAACACCCATTTTTTTTTTAGTAAGGAAGACGACACCCATTTTAGTCCTTCCCCAAATAAAAAAAAAAGGCAACCATGGTTTTCCAAGATATCTGCATCCTTTTGACTGAGGTACCCCAAAGTCAAGTCATCAAGTTCAAATGGGTTCACTGTCCCTTCACCTGGGTTTAATTTCTGTGGCCTACCATAGCACTACACATTGGATTCTGATGCACATCGTGCATCGCATGTTTAGACGATTAGGGGGCTACGCCACTTGCACGTGAATTTAGAAAACTAATCCCACTAATGGTGATCAATTCTCTCACTATCTACTACCTCTCCATACAACAGTCTCCATCACTTGCCCTACATTTTTCCTAAAAGTGAAAGGTGCCATTCTTTTCCCCTTAAAATGGAATTTGAATATTCCTAGAATAGAATAAAGTTTATAAATCGATTGTGCCTTTTGATAAAGAGAGATTTAATTGGGGAAACACCTTATTCTTTTAAAAAGGAGGACAAGAAAGTGGTACTCTGTTAGCATGGGGTCATCAAAGCTTTGTCCATTGTGATGGTGATTTGACTCTTGTCGTTCCTCTTTACCCAAGTCCATACCGTGCTGATAAATATTAAGATTAGACGAATCCCTCTTAAGAAAACATGGATGTTGACAAACCAACACACCTGCACTAATTAATAGAGCAGCCAAAAAGAAAAGGGTAATTAGAAAAGAAAAGGGTAATTAATTGGTTTTATTTTTCCTTGCAAATGTTAACAAAAGATTTATTTTTTGCCAGAAATCACCATATGTCTTTGTTAAATGGTTCTTTTATGCACAAAAGGCTTAGAAGTCATCCAATGTGAAAAGGGTCATCACATAGTATAACTTTCAAATGGGGGCATTTCTATGATCCCATGTCCACTTGCACGGAATTTTATGTGAAATTTCATCTTTTTCTCTTAAATCATATTTCATATAGATGAATTACCAGTGATTAAACAATATGCATATAGTTATGCCCGCGCTTTCCAATGATTAAACAATACGCATATAGTTATGCCAGCGCCCAGCCAAAGCGCGGGAGAACTATCTATTGTACAGTAACTTTCCAAAGTCACGAGTAATTTTTACAACTATTACATAAAGCTAGTGACTCTTAGATGTGGTTAGTATTTTTTCCACGCGGAAAAGTAAATTGCAATATATTAGAATAGTAAGTTTTCCACAGTTTTAAATGTTGGTAGTTTGTTCATAAAACAAATTAAGAGGTGCCGTGTCCCATATCGAAAAGATGTAAGTGCACACATGGACGAGATTTGGCACTAATCAATAATTATTATTTTTTATTTATTAAATTTCGAATTTATTGTTATACAATAACTGTTTTGTCCAATTGAAACAGTGTGACTGTTCGCAATAAAGTAGCGGTTATTTTTTAATAAGTTAATTTCGAATTTTTAATTTTTTGTCTAACAATAATTAGGCTCTCTTACAACCTTTGGAAGGTTGAGTCTGCTCGGACATAACTTCTTCACGTTCGAAATGTTGTGTTTGTTCGACATATACAAATATTTGAACATTTTTGTTCATTAACAAGAACAATCATTTTCCATTTCTTCCAAGATATATACAACCATCTTTTCTAATTGTTTCCCTTGAGAAACCATGGAGAAATACCAGAATTGCTATATGATATTCTCATTGAAACTTCGTTGTATCTTAGATGATTTTTGCTAGTAACTATTAGCAACGTTATAGGGCAAATAATTTCTTTAAAAAAATGATATCATGCCTCAAAGTCTGATTTAATTATTTTTCTTGATTCACGTGTACATTTTTTCCTACAGTTTTAAATTATTTGTGTAACAATGATGTCAGAGTCGATCGCCAGAAGTAGAAGTTCCTGGAGAGGCTTCGGTTCTTGGCCTATGTGGCCCGGCTGTGCATCTCGGTCGCTCGCGAGGCATAGTCGGCAGACGATCTGTCGCTGATGGTGTGAGCACTGCAGGATAATTAGTTCTCTTCGAGTTGGCCTCGGTCTGGTCAGCGGAGATTGTGGGCTTGTGTGAGGAGGAGTGGAAGGGCATCTGCCCGAGAAAGAGTGGAAGGAGACAAAGAAGAGAAACCGTGAGAGGTTGGCCCCAAGGAAAATAGAAATACACTCATGAGCAGAGGCAATACAAGGAAAAATTGTGGGCTTGGAAGTTCACAAAGAAAAAAAAAGGGATATAAGTTCATCCAGGGAGAAGTTGAGAAAACGCCGAAGCAGATTTAGATACAAAATACAGCAAAAACTAGAGAGAAAGGAACAAGTTTAATTTATTCGCAGCCCCGAGTCCCCCCTAGTTCATGCGCTTTGGTTTGGAGACGCCCCGCGCCTAAATTGCATCCGTGACTCCGGCATCAAATTGTGGCCGCTTGCGATGATCTCCACGTCGAACAGCCATGAAACTTCGCCATACCCATGCCATCAATATTGGGTCTCACCCCTTTCAGAAATATTAAAATTGTTTTTGTATTTATTCAAACTTGATCCTCAAGTTTACAAGTCCTCAAGTATACAACTTGGTCTTCAAGAAAATTTCACCTCTACCTTAGCAGTAGTATAAATAGGTTGTCCCCTTCTTTATTTGTGTTAGAGTGTGTGGAAAGCCATAGAAAGAGAGAGTTGAGAGTTGTGAGAAAAAGTTTATAGAGCTAAGTTTGTATTCCTCTATGTAAAGCCAGTGCAAAAGGCATTTGGAATTTTATTTTCTCTCGTTTGTGTATTTGTGTGCTCCTCACCAAAATCTTCAAAGTTTCTCCATATTCTTTTTTTTTTTGCTTCCAACAATTGATATCAGAGTTAACAATGACATCCACTAGTTCCGTTCAATTACAATTGCTAAAGTTGAATAAAAAGAATTTCAACAACTGGTCCGTTCAGATGAAGGTTCTTTTCAAATTGAAGGATTTATGGAATCTAGTGGAAAATGGCTACACCGAAGTAGCCGATGTTGAAGCATTCGAGGCTTTAAGAAAGGAGGAGAAAGACTCTTTGGTGGAGTTTCGAAAGAAAGATTAGAAAGCATTATATGTGATTTTTCAAGCTGTAGATGAAACGATATTTGAAAAAATGTCAAGTGCGAAGACCGCGAAAGAAGCGTGGGATATTTTGCAAAAATCCTACAAAGGTGATGATCGTGTCAGGCGGGTGCGGCTCCAAACACTTCGAGTAGATTTCGAGTCTTTACACATGAATGACTTTGAATCTATCTCGTCGTACTTTGATCGAGTGCAAACCATCGTTAACCAATTGAAGGTTGATGGTGAAGAACTCCAAGATGTTTGAGTTGCAAAAAAAATCTTAAGGTCTTTGACTAAGAGATTTGACTATGTTGTTACAGCGATCGAAGAAGGCCAAGATATGTCAACCATGACATTGGAGTGGTTGATGGATTCATTATGCTTGCATGAGCAAAGAATGGATTAGAAGTCCATCGGTTTGAATCCCGAGCAAGCATTGCAGAGTCGGGTCACTCACTCAAATCGAGGAGGCCATCATGGTGCTCGAGGTCGTGGAAGTGCCCGAGGTAGAGGTGGAAATTCGAATTCCACGAGAAGGTATAAAACACGTGACAAATCAAAGTTCAAGTGTTTTAAGTGTAATAGATTTTTTTTTTTGGTAAAATAAGTGTAATAGATTTGAACATTACAAATCCGAATGTTGAGCAAACATGGGGTACGAGCAGCCATAATGTGTACATGCTGTCGATGTTGATGAAAACGTGGTGCTAGCATGCAAAATGGATGATTCGAGTACCATGGATGCCAATATCTGGTATCTCAATACCGGGTGCAATAATCACATATGTGGCCGAAAGGAGCTATTCTCGTAATTAGACGAGATAGTTCGTTGTGAAGCCAATTTCGGGAATAAATAAAAATTTCCCATTTTGGGTAAAGGTAGCATTGATATCAAATCAAAAAATGGTATTGATGTTACTATTGTAGATGTTTACTTTGTGCCGGGACTTTTCTGGAATTTGCTTAGTGTTGGGCAACTTTCCGAAAAAGGTCATAAAGTTAATATTGAAAATGGAGTTTGAATTATCAGAGGTGTAAACAATAAGTTAATCGCGACGGCGCAGATGACGAAGAGGCAGATGTTCCCTCTGTCCCTTCAGACGAATACTCTATTAAGTTTTCAAGCAATGGCAAAAGATAGCAAGTGGCTGTGGCATCTTCGATTCGGTCATCTAAATTTTCATGGACTAAAATTTCTTGTCCATAAAAAGATGGTGATCAGCATGCCTTAATTGACTGTCTAGATCGTCCATGCGAAGGATGTCTTATTAGAAAACAACATCGATAATCCTTTCCAGTTGGAAAAGCTAGAAGAGCTAAGCAGCCATTGGAGTTATGTACATATAGATATATGTGGCCCTATTGAGGTGGAATCAGTCAAACAAAAAAGGTACACGTTAATTTTTGTTGATGATTTTACCAGAAAAACATGGTTATATTTCTTAAGAGAAAAATCAAAAGCTTTTGACAAATTTAAAGAATTTAAAGTCTATGTTGAGAAACATAGTAGCTTTAATCTAAAGACGTAGAGATCGGATAGAGGTGAAGAATTTCCTTCTAATGAATTTGACAAATACCGTAAAATTCATGGAGTAAAACGTCAATTAATTGCTAGCTATACTCCTCAACAAAATGGTATAGCCGAAAGAAAGCATAAAATGATTTTTGAAATAGCAAGGAGTATGCCAAAGGCTAAAGATTTACCAAAGAAGTTTTGGGCAAAAGTCGTTGCTTGTGCTGAACAAATATCCAACAAAAAGTGTTCTTGGAAGAACCCTATAAGAGGCTTGGAGTAGTAACAAGCCAGATGTTTCATTTCTACGAGTATTTGGGTGCGTGGCATATCCCCATATACTAGATGAACGAAGGAAGAAGTTGGATGATAAAAGTGTAACATTCTGAAAATCGACCCAATCTCTGGAATGAATAAAACGAGTCTTATTCGATATTTCATTTTCGTAAGTCTCGCCCGGAGCTGATCACTCTCGGGATACTGACCGAATAGAGATGGCTAGCTAGAAATAGGTACGTGGACTATGGACCCGGTCGTGAATTAAGCCGGATTTAGAAGAATGACGAGGAAGTATTTTGGGCCAGTGTGGACCGATCTTCGAAAGGTGACAGACTCGGATTGGCCAAGGCCAACGATGTATGATCGGATAGCAGGTGATTCTGCAGGACTGAGAATACACATGGCCAACTATTTTCGAACTTGAACCGGACGATCGTGTCATCGAAACTAGCGATAATTCCTCTCGTTCTCTCGACAATCGAGCTCGCCGCGATTCGGACAACCCGAGGTCGATACGCGTAAATCCTAAACGGCCGCCCGTTAGGGAGAGATTTGGAAATTGGAAATTTGGCGAATCCGATCGTGAAATTTAATCCGGACTTCGATATCGATTTTCGTGAATCACAGGATGGTTTTTATAAGGACGACGTCAAATTATGCTGGCCACTTATATATAGGACTTGTACGGTCGAAAAATGACATTTCGACCCGGTATCGGAAGAAAATGTCGATTTTGCCCTTGTGCCCTTTGGAATTCCGAAATTTGGGGTTTTTTGACCTAGCCCTAGGGTGTGACACTTGTCACTCTAACCCTTCCCCATGCAAGCCATCATATTATCCAAGTTTTCTTCCAAACTCTTGGCCTTCCCCATGCACCATCATCATCACCTTCTCTCTTTCTCTTCTCTCTCTCTCTCCCCTTTCCATTTTCCCTCTAAACCAGCCGGCCACCCTCCCTCCCTCCCTCCTTCTCTCTCTCTCTCTCTCTCTCTCTCTCTCTCTCTCTCTCTCTCTCTCTCGCCCTCTCTTCCGTGAGTTTCCCTCTCGGCCTCACGCCGCCACTCGCCGCCCACTGGAGCCACCGTCCGCCGGTGCCGCCGCCGCCGTGAAGCCGCCGTCCCCCTCGCCTCACCACTAACCAGCAGCACCTCTCCCTTCCTCTCCCTCTCTTCCTCTCCTTTCACGATCGGCCGAGTTCAGCTTCGCTCGTCGCCGAGACCGCATGCAGTAGGGAAAGCGCCGGTCAGCCAAGTAGGAGGAGGCTGAGCGTCCGCTTCCCGCTGAGGAGCGCCGCCGGCCGCCGCTCGCCGTGGCCGCCGCCGCCGCCCTCTCTCCGCCGTCCCTCTCTCTCGGTTGCATGCAGAGGTGAGTGCCGAATCAGCTGCACCACCAGCTCGCCGCCGTCTTCCTCTTTCTCTCCTCTCCGTCGCGGCTGCATGCAGGGGTGAGCCACCGCCGGAGCTGCTCGCCGCCGCACGGCACCGCCGGAGCCGCTCGCTATCCACGCCGCCGCCCTCACCGACCAATCCCCTCACCCTCTCACCGTGCTCTCTCTCTCTCTCTCTCTCTCTCTCTCTCTCTCTCTCTCGTCGGTGCCTAAGACGCCGGGACGCTGCTGCCCTCCGAAGCCGCGCCATCGCTGTCCACCGCCGAGACCCCATCCGCCGTGCGCCGCCATGTGCAGATGCTGTCCGCGCCGCTCAGCTACTCGTCCGCCCTCCCTTGCCGTGAGCCGATAGTCCTGCCGACCGTGAGCCGCCGCCCATGGTTGCTGTGGACAGCCGGCCGCCGCTGGCCGTCGCCCCCTTGGGAAATGTGCTGCCGGTTCTACCGTTCACCGGTGATCGGCTGCCGTTCCCCGTTGCCTGAGCTCGGATTTGGGTGGGTGTAAACCTCTAAACCCTAATTAGGATGATTATGCATTTTAGCGGGCTTAGGGTGTGATTAATAGTTGATTAGTGACGATTAAGACTTGTATAGATTAATACGTTATTAGTGAGTGTCGGAAAATTATTGGTGAGTGACAAAATGGAATTTAGAGGTGGATTAGAGGCCGAAATGAGGAGGAATAGCTGCTGTTCACATCGGGATTTGATGGCCCATTTAACAATAGTTTGAGGATTGGATTGATTAGAGTGTCGGGATTGCCGGGATGGTTGAATTGTGTGTCGACTTGTTCAATCGTGATGAGTTGGGTCTACCATGCCGTGTGCTCGTGTGACCGACCGTTGTGGAGTGCGATTGATGATTTGTTAATGTACATCATAATGCCCGAATACGTCACAAGTGCCAAATATGCATGTAATGCCCCATGGTGTTGGTTGGGCTAGTCAAGTATATGACGTGGATTGTTGAGCATGAATTCGTGGCATTGAATCGTGTGGTACATTGTGGAACATTATGCTCGTGGTATATTGCACCAACATTCGTGTGCGAAATTGCATGGCCACACATTATGCATGCCGAGTATGAAGCTTGTGGAAATTGTGCAAGAATGCGTGTATGCCATGGACATGTGATCACCTAATTATGCCCCGACGCGTTTACGCGGGGTTCAGATAAAAACCGGTTGTGTGAATGTATGATCACCTTCGCCCTGATGCGTTTACGCGGGGTGTGCTGTCCTCATGCACTTTGGAGCAGGACGATGCCCGGTACATCCGGAAGACGACCATCCTGAGGCGTTTACGCGGGCTCTGGTTCGTAAGGAGATCGGTGTTGCGCCTTATGCCTTTTGACGCGGGCTAGAGACACTGGGCCTGAGGCGTCTTTACGCTGGCCACGGAGTGTTGTGATTGGCCTTCGGGTCGTGATCTTCGGATCGAGCCTTCGGATCAAATTAATAGAATAAACAATTACGTGTGATGCATAGTGCCTGATTATGTAATGGAATCTGCTGGGCATGATATGGGACGTGTCCAAGCGGATTCTATTTTATAATTGGAACACGAACGGAATCTTATCCCGGGATGCCGTATGAATTAAATAGTGAGTATGGCAAGGTAGTGGCATTTGCATGCATATGAATGCATGAGTCAGCGTGTGAAATTGTGCAATTCGGTGATCTATATTTTGAACCAACACTAAAGGTTTTGAGCATGCGTATGACGCACGTGTGACTGGGAATGCCGCGTATGTGACATGATATTATTGATCTATCTAACCTGCAGGGTCATTGAAAATGCCGATTTGGGCCTATGGGCCTAAGTCATCCTTGTGTGCACGATTTTATTTTCCCGTCAGGAGATGCATGTTAGCCTAATTTAGGTTTAGGGGTTTTTCACTCACTGAGATGTGTCTCACGGTTTTTATAACCTAACCTTTCAGACCCACGTCTATGACGACGCCAATTATCCCGGTACGTTTTGGGATCCCCATAGAGTATGAGCATACTATGACCGCACATTCTGTAGGGAACGGGGAGGTGTACTTGAGGCATTATTCTCTGATAGGAGTAGATGTGGGTATGACACATCCTGAGACCCATGAATATGTGGCATGGTGCTTCTGTGACCGTTTTGGAGACGAATATAGACCCCTCCGTACTATGGATGTCCTATTTACCGTAGAAGGCCAGTTAGATCCACAGTGTCCGAATGGTGAGATTGTGGATTCTGACATGGGTTCGGAGTGGAGTATGGGTTCTTACGGTTTGTACGAGGCTGCCGAGGATGAGGTGCTAGGAGGTGTAGACTACGAGCCAGTAGTAGAGGACCCGGTTGTGGAGTCGATGGAGGTCGACGAAGCCGAGCCGATGGATACCGAGGAGTCCGAGGAGGAGAACTCCAGCGAAGACTTGGAGTTACCGGAGAGTTCCTCAGAGTCCGACGATTCCGATCCCGACTGGGCGCCTTAGACTAGATGTAGTCATGTTTATGAGGGTAGTCACTTTTTGGAATTTTGACCCTCTCTTTTGTTGCAGTTGGCCCCCTGACCTCTTAGTCCTCTTTGACCTATGTCGGCAGTACTCTTTGTTGCACCCTCTTTTCTATCACTGTTTCAAGGAATGTTGTAAGGATGTTTCTAACGGTTTTTTTTTTGTTGTGGATGTGCACGTTGCCTAAGTATTCCTTGTGTTGCTTCCCTGGTTCTCATAATTACTTAGTACGGGTGTTTTAAATTTTTGCTTCCGCATGTGCCTTATGTTCTGTTATGGGAAATGGGTCGACGACGACACGTCCTGGGACGTCGTACTATATCGACCTTCGTGCGGGATGTTGCGTGCTGTGGAGTTCGGGGCGTGACAAAAAACGAGAAGTGTATCTTCATTGGCTACAGTGACACAACTAAAGGTTACAAACTATATAACCCAGTCACTGAAAAGGTAATCATTAGCTGGGATGTCCAATTTTTAGAAGATGAAGCTTGGGACTGGAACAAAAAAGGTGACCAAGAAAACATTACCATCGAAGATGAACCATTGGAGGGAGATACAGAAAAACCTCCATCATCTTCGACCAGTGATGCATCTTCTTCATCACCTTTGACTAGCGGTGCATTTTCTTCCCCAACAGCAGCTTCAGAACCACCTTTACGTCATTCACAGCGATTGCGAGAGACTTTAGCAAAATTCAGGGATTATGTGGTCACAAGGGACGATGACAGTGATAATGATGAAATCATTGATGAAACTATGGTAAACTTTTGTTTATTTGCTGAATGTGACCCCATATCCTATGATGAAGCCACTGTAAATGAAAAGTGGATCCGAGCGATGGATGAAGAAATCCACTCCATTGAAAAGAATGACACATGGGTGCTAACTTCTTTACCATCTGGTAAGAAGCCCATCAGTGTCCAGTGGGTGTACAAGACAAAGGACAAACCCGACGATTAGGTAAACCGTTACAAAACCAGACTGGTCATGAAAGGCTATAAGCAAAAGCCAAAGATTGATTATTTTGAAGTATTTGCACCAGTAGCTCGAATGGATACCATTCGGATGGTCTTAGCACTCACAGCTCATAACCATTGGAAGATTTATCAAATGGATGTGAAATCAGCATTTCTAAATGGGTTCCTTGATGAGGAAGTGTATGTGGAGCAACCATAAGGCTATAAGAAGAAAGGGCATGAAAATCAATTTTACAAATTGAAGAAAGCATTGTATGAGCTAAAATAGGCACCTCGAACTTGGTACACAAGGATCAACACAAACGTGTTGGAGCATGGTTTTCAAAAGTGCCCATATGAGCATACATTATATATTAAGTCCAATACTAATGGTGATATTATAATTATATGCCTTTATTTTTTTTTGGTAAGGTAAATTATATGCCTTTATGTTGATGACTTGATATTTACATGAAACTGTGAAAAGATGTTTGCTAAATTCAGAGAGGCCATGACGAGCCAGTTTGAGATGACAGATTTGGGATTGATGTCATATTTTATAGGCCTCGAAGTGAAGCAGACAAATGATGGCATATTTGTTTCACAACAAAAATATGCTAATGATATTTTGAAGCGACTCAATATGGAATCACTCAAATCAATTCGGATCCGGGCGGCATAGGTTTAGGATGGTACTGAGACAGTGGATACCCCGACTAAAATCATGTGGTATAGGTCGCCCTCTTTGGTCTCGAAATTTGTTCATGGTGTCATTAAGTACCCACCACGGTCGCACCCTTTGCAGCCCGGGTCAGCTCTTTGACTAAGCCGGAGTCAGAGGAATCCCAGCCTAACCACCACCATGACTGGTTTAGCTCGGTAATCCTCGCGTCTCCAGTTTATAAGCCAGAGTCTAGATAGAAATTGAACTTCACATTTCATGCGCATGTCTATATGATTGCCATTACCCTACCCGGTGAAGTAAGTGTTCTGAACCTTTATCTCGCAATTTATTTATGTTTCGTCTATTTTTTTGGTCGGTCCATGACATTAGGTCGGTCGTGAGTCTTGGTCTATACACTATAGGAGGGGCAGACATCCGGATTCTTGATTCTCCTAAGGACGAGCTCCGTGCCTGGTGGAATCTACTCAGTCCGACCAACCGCAAGCTAGTTGAGAGCCACATCGGAAGGCTGCTCCCCCTACTGGAAGTCAAAGTCCTTATTGGCCTCGTTCGAGCATTACCGCACTTCTGGTGCCCCAAGACATCCACCTTTATATTCGGTAATCATGAGCTCACCTCGACTTTGAAAGAATATAGTGTGCTCATTGGAAAACCTTTAGAGTCGGAGCTAGTTACACCACCTTTGGGAATCGATTCCACTCTAATGTTTTCTAAATTTTTAAATGTCAAAAAGACGAATTGGGAAAAGTTTTGAAAGCAAACCGCGGAACATGTCCTTTTTTCATTCCTAAGTCAATATTTTGAAAAGGCCACATCCTTTAAAAAAGGCAGAATCTTTTTGTTAGCATTTTTCAGGTTCGTGATTTTTCCTCATTGCAAGAATGCATGTAACCCATCAATTGCATGGTTGGTCCAACAAGTTTGTCTTGAAAAGAATTTTGTCAACACCATTTTAGCCGAGACTTTCATTTCTCTCACTAAATTCAAGCAAAATGTTGACAAAACGTTTCATGCCCCTCTTGAACTATTGTAAATTTGGTTTTTATCTCACATAAAAGGGTATGGCGATTTACTCAAAATATCTTAACTTAGTGATTCCAGTCATCCTGTTTTAAGCTATAAAGAAAAATAAGGGAATGCACCTGATTATTATTACTCCAAATGGATCATTTTCATGAAAAACGCGAGACCCCAAGGTTTCTAATGGTATGCTAACTGGTTCAAAGTCGAGGAAGCTCGGCTTACGTATAATGGTATCGGGTCGGTTCCACTGTTGGGCTTCACTGGCGTGATCGAATACTACCCTACCAGAGTGTCTCGTTAGTACCAGATTCTCCAAGGGCTCTCTCCGGCGCTTCAACCGGAACTCCTCCGCGTTGACTTCACCGATGATGATAAAGACCATGAAGGGACCATAGCTCAGCTCAATAAGATGTGGAAGAAGTGTCGTCTCCTAAAGATAGCTCGACTCAAAGGAGAACTCAAAGGGGAGCAGAAGTCCTATTTCGCAACGACCAAATACATTCGACGGCACAAAATTTCGCAGGAGTTACTCCCGAAGATACCCAAGGTGCCTCTCAAGACCGCCAATCGCTCAGAGAACAACCGCCTCAAAAGGAAAGTCGAAGAAGCTCAAGAAGAGGCAGCCAAAATAGCTCGAGCTTATGAGCAGCTGAAGAAGGAAGTCGCCTCCCATATGTCTATAGATCAAGCTAAATAAAAAGCTTGAAGTTGTTTTCTCATTCTCGTTTCAATTTCGGTCTTTTAAACTTTTGCTTAGGAATCGAGTCTTTTGCTTTTACATTCTGTTTAAAGTGACTTCAAGTCATTAGTCATTGTAAAATTTTCGCCATTTCATCAATTCAAAGCGGTTTGACCAACGTCAAGGATCGGCGTGTGATTTTGCTTGACACTTATGTATGCCTGTTTCATTCCGAAATTAGGTAATTGCGGGCCAATCACGATCACCTATTCGTATACGTTCGAGAGCTAGAATGGCATATCAAACTGACCTTCAAGATCGTGTTGTTGGCATGGAAGACTAGATGAAGCAAGTCATCATTGCAATGCAACAAATGTTCGCTGAGAGCAAAGCTTTTCGGTCAATTCCTGTTCCAGCATCCCCCGAGACATCAGTTCCAAAGCATAAAGGTAGAAGGAATGTTGATGTTGAGAAAGATGATGATATTCCCGATTTGGAAGATGACTCCGTCCATATCATCGTCAATAAAGACAAACCTGATGAACGAGTCAACAAACTCGAAGAGAGAGTGAAACAGCTGGAGGGTTCACAGGATTCACCCTTGATCGATCTGTCCCTGTACTCACAGATCAAAATCCCAAAGAAGTTCAAGATGCCGGACTTTGACAAGTACAATGGTACCACGTGCCCAAAAGCTCACCTGTAGTTGTATCATGTACAGATGACCTCGTACGTGGATAATGAACTCCTAATGATCCATACGTTTCAAGCAAGTTTGACGGGTCCTGCTTTGAACTGGTATCTCATGAAGAAGATAAATGGCTTCAAGACCTGGAAAAAAGCTAGTGAAGCATTCTTAAAGCAGTACAGGTTCATAACGGACATCATTCCTATCCGTGATGGTCTCGAACGTGCTCAGATGAAAAAGACTGAATCCTTCAAAGACTATGCCATCAGATGGAGGAATTTAGCTGCTCAGGTCGTTCCGGAACCCATAGACAGTGAGTTGAAGAGGATGTTCGTGAAAACTCTCCCGTTCGAGTACCGTAATCGGATGGTTACCATTCTGATTGACAAATTCAACCAACTCATCCCCATAGGCGAACAGATTGAGATAGGGCTGAAGGATGGGTGGTTTGTGGAGCCGTCTTCGTCGACCAAAAGATTTAGTACAAGAAAAGAGAAAGAACCGGCAGCTGAAGTGAATGTGACTTATAACCAACCGAGCCAGCAGAATATTAATCCTGCCTCAGCAATCCAAGTAGCAGAAGCTCAGCAACAAAACACGGGTCGTCAACATTTTCAGAGGAGGAACAACAAAAGGCAATTCACCCCCCTCATTGGATCATTGTCTCAAGTACTGGCGGTGCTCCGAAAGAGAGGCTTACTTACTACAGAGCCAAAACGGCCCAATCCTGAGCAGTTCTATAACTATGACCCGTCGAAGAAATGCGATTTTCACATGGGCGAGCTGGAACACTCAACCGACGATTGCTACGTCCTCAAACACCGAATCCAGAACCTCCTGGACATGAAGGCTTTTTCATTCCAACCCGCTAAGCCGAATGTTCAGAGTAACCCGCTCCCCGATCACGCGGGCAATGTGAATGTCATATTTAGTTTCGATGCTGATCGAATCAGGAATGTCAAGGTATACACCACCGACGTCTATGGTGAGTTGGTGAAAGCCGGTTATTACTCGAGTAATGAGGTCATTTCCCTGGCTATCATGAGAGAAAGAATCTCAAGGATGGTAGAAGCTGGATTGATCGTTTATGCTGACCACACTAGCATCATTTTCACCATCTCCGAGGTCGTCATTAACTGGGACGAAGAGTTTGCTACGTTAAACATCGAGAAGGACAAGCTCGATCCTTTGCCTGAAGATATGCCTCCGCTCGAAGACGCGACCGATGATGAGGAGATCGTAATAAGCACGTCTCCAGCCGATGAAGGGATAGTGATCGAGATACCTCAACCATACGAATACTCTGATGATAAGGCTGTCCCTTGGTCTTACAGTCTCGATGTTGACTTAGTTACCAGATCTAGATGTACCTATGTCCAAGCTAATGCTCAACCGGCAAAACCTATCACTAACGAAGAAGCCAAAAAGTTCCTAGCCGTGATCAAGGCTAGTGAGTATAGCATAGTCGAGCAACTGCAAAAGATGCCTGCGCAAATCTCTCTGCTTGAACTCCTCCAAACGTCTGTCAAATATCAAAAGGCCTTGATGAAGGTGTTAAGTGAAGTTCATGTGCCCGAGACAATCGATCATGACAAATTGAAGAAATTTGTGGGTTCCATACTCCTCAAGGACCTGATAGCCTTTTCGGATGAGGAGTTCCCTCTAGAAGGCAGAGGACATACCAAAGCGCTGTATATTTCTGTCAAATATAAGGCATCGCATGTAGCCCGGGTACTCATCGACAACGGATCAGCCTTGAACATCTATCCTCTGGCGACTTTACACAGCCTCAAGATAGATCCTTCTAGGATAAATGCTGTGAAGACCTCTATACGAGCCTTTGATGGAACGAAGAAAGAAGTGATGGGAGAAATCCACCTTGACATATAGATAGGACCAACGGTATTCAATATCCTATTCCAGGTTATAGACATTCCCACTACATTCAATTTTCTGTTGGGACGTCCATGGATTCATACTGCTGGAGCCGTGCCGTCCAGTCTATATCAGAAAGTGAAGTTCGTTGTGGAAAGAAAGTTAGTCACGGTACACGATGAAGAAGAACACCCGATTTATCATTCAACGGCTATCCCATATGTCAAGCCAGATTGCAAAATAGAATCGAACTATCAGTCGCTGGAGCTCGTATCGACCATACATGCGTCTAGAGGATCATCGCCACCCGTTCCTGAGGTGTCAAATACTGCAGTAATGGTTAGAAGAGTAATAGTATTCCATGGCTTTATTCCGGGCGAAGGCCTTGGCAGGAATGGTCAAGGTATCCGCTAACAAATGGAAGTCTCTCAAAGGTTCCGCACTTCTAGATTGAGGTACCAAGGGTTAACTATGCCGAATAATGGTGGACGTGGTCGAGAAAATGGACAGAATAGACAGCAATCCCAAGAAGAGCCGAATGGTGAAGAACGTGGGCGTGGAGTTGCCCAAAATAACGGGCGTGGTAGGTTGCCTCCACAAATCCGTACCACATTCCCAGGCCCTGCGAGAATGATGCACAAAGAGAAAGAGGTGATTGACACTCTGGGGCAACCGAGCGACAAGTTCGACTATTATGTGAAGTACTCAGCACCCCCGAGCTTCTATGTTGCTCCCCATGACATTGTCCCTGACGGATAGGGAGGTATGGATAATCTAACACTTCAAATGACAGAGGATTCTGATGATTCTATGGATGGAATCACTGCCCTGTTCGACGATTTCATCATTGGAGCTATCGAAGAAGGATCGTTAGAGGGAATGGGCACTGGCCCACAAGAGTAAAACTTTTACTTTTTCGCACATTCCCCTGCGTGGGATTTTTTACTGCTTTTTAGGATTTGCCCCGTTGCTTTCCATTTTCATTTCTAGGACTTAATTGTTGCAATTTCCATTCAATAAATGTAATTCATTTCGAAATAATCAATGAAATTACAAGTTGTTTTTAGTGTTTTGAGGACTTGTTGAGGTACATCAAACCAGCCCGGTGATGATGTCCAACCGATAAAAGAAAAATATAGTCCAAGGAGAATTCTGAGGCCTTGGCTTCCTCATGCTTCTTCGTGTTAAAACTTTTTCGAAAAGAATTCTAAAAAAAAAACAAAAAAGGAGTAAAAAACTAAAAATTTACAAAAATGCAATGTTTACCCCTGTTTGTCCTTCTAAATCCCTTACTTTATGTTTCAAGGATAATCTTGTGACACGTGAGGGTATGGGAACGGTCCAATTCGATGAATTATATGCAACCGAGCCTGATCTCGATGATACCAACGAACTCGACGATTCCTCGGACCTTCAGCTTGACCTAGAGCATCATGAAAAACCTAAAGTCCTGGCGGTAGATCAGACTATCACCGTCAATCTAAGTGATTCCGGAGAACCCGAGGAGGTAAAGATAGGGGCAACCCTCCTTGAAGGTGAAGCGAGATGCCTGGTCCAATTGCTGAAGGATTACCAAGACATTTTTGCCTGGTCATATGCCGATAGGTCGGGCTTAGACCCTTCTATTGTGGAGCATAGCCTGCCTACTAATCCTAGCATGCCGCTCAAGAAACAGAGGCTACGGAGAACTAAACCTGAGCTTTCGAAGAAAATAGAAGAAGAGGTCATAAAGCTTTGAAAGTGGGATTCATCGAAGTCACCTAATACCTACCTGGGTGGCCAACATCATTCCAGTCATGAAGAAGGACGGCCGAGTTCGGGTTTGCATCGACTATCGCGACTTGAACAAGACTAGCCTTAAAGATGACTTCCCATTACCGCACATAGACGTCCTGGTAGACAGTACTGCTGGATTTGAGCTATTTTCCTTCATAGATGGTTTCTCGGGTTAAAATCAGATAAGAATGAAGGACAGCGATAAGGAGAAAACAACATTTATCACTCCTTGGGGCACATTTCACTATAAGGTCATGCCTTTTGGTCTTAAAAATGCCGGGGCAACATATCAACGCACAATGGTGACTCTTTTCCATGACATGATGCATAAGGAAATCGAGATCTATGTTGATGACATGATTGCCAAGTCTCGACCCGGAGAGAGTCATGTTGATACCCTGAAGAAGTTATTCAACCGACTTCGTGAGTTTAAACTCCGTCTCAACCCAGCAAAGTGCATATTCGAAGCAACTTCGAGCGAATTACTTGGGTTCATTGTAAGCAGTAAGGGCATTGAAGTCGATCCCTCCAAAGTAAAGGCCATATGTGAGTTGTAACCCCCATCGACTATAAAATAAGTGCGAAGCCTCCTGGGTAGATTGAACTACATAGCCCGTTTCATTTCCCAGCTCTCCGAAACTGCTAAATCATTCTTCAAACTGCTAAGGAAGAATGCTCAAGTGGAATGGGACGATGTTTGTCGAAGAGCGTTTAATGAACTGAAGCAGTACTTGATGAAACCCCCGGTGCTAGTCCCACCAATGCCGGGCCAGCCGTTGATCCTTTACCTCACTATTCATAGCGAGTCTCTGGGTGCGATGCTAGCCTAGAAAAATCCTGATGATGGAAAAGAGCGAGCCATTTATTACTTGAGTAAGAAGTTTACCGTCTCGAAATTGAATTATCCTGAAGCCGAGAAGACTTGTACTGCACTAGTATGGGTGCTTCATAGGCTGCGGCAATATACATTGCATCACCGGACTTTGCTTGTGACTGAGAATGATCCAATCAAGTATTTACTTGATCAACCGGCTTTGGTAGGGAAGCTAGCCAAATGGCAGATTTTGATTTCAGAATTTGATGTCCAGATGATGCCACAGAAGTCGGTCAAAGGCCGAGTAATTGCTGATGTGCTAGCCGAAAATCCTGGAATCTCGCATGATGATAAATATTCCCCAGACTTTACCAAAAAATAAATAAATATTCCCCAGAAGATCGCATTTTGGTAATAAAAGAAGACACATGGACCATGTTCTTCGACGGAGCCGTGAACTTGGTTGGTTCTGGCACTGGGGCAGTTTTGATATTCCCAAATGGGCAATATTATCCAGTAGCAGCAAAGTTGGTGTTCCCGTGTACCAACAACATAGCTGAGTACGAAGCTTGCATCCTAGGACTCCAAGCCGCAGTGGAAATGGGGATAACCAAATTAAAAGTGTTTGGTGATTTCGCTCTGATTATTCTCCAAACTGTAGGAGAATGGAAGACAAGAGACACCAAATTAGTGCCGTATCATGAATACCTCAAAGAAATCATAGAGGAATTCGAAGATATCTCTTTCGAGAACTTGTCAAGATCTCACAATCAGTTCGCTGATGCACTAGCTACGTTATCATCCATGCTGCAAGTAACTGGTGGAGTAGAGGTAGAACCCTTAAAGATCGAAGTCCTAACGAAACCGACTTACTGCATGGTTGTGAATGGAGAACCCGACAAAAAACCATGGTATTACGATATCATGAATTATATCCAGAGACAAGAATTTCCTGAGGGAAGCACTCCAGCCGACATGAAGTACATAATGAAAATGGCTTCAAAATTCTTTGTCAGTGGTGAAAAGCTATACAAAAGATCTTATAATTCGATCCTGATAAGGTGTGTAGACGCAACTGAAGCTACCAGAATTATGCAAGAAGTACACGAGGGGATATGTGGTCCACACATGAATGGCTACATGTTGGCTAAGAAGATTATGAGGTTGGGTTATTATTGGCTAAGTCTTGAAAGTGACTGCATCCAGCATGTTCGAGGTGCCATCGCTATCAAGTTCACGGGGATAAAATAAATGTTCCCCCTACGGAGTTCCATCAGTTATCTGAGCCATGACCTTTTTTAATGTGGGGCATCGATGTGATTGGCCCGATCAATCCAAAGCGTCGAATGGACACCGATTCATCTTGGTGGCGATTGATTATTTCTCCAAGTGGATTGAAGCGGCATCTTATGCAAACGTCACTGCAAAGAATGTTGTGAAATTCATTAGACGAGACATAGTCGCTCGTTATGGTGTCCCCGAGGCTATTATCACTGATAATGGGACGAATTTGAACAACAAGTTCATAGATCAGTTGTTCAATGAGTTCAAGATCAAGCATCTGAATTCATCTCCCTATCGTCCACAGATGAATGGAGCAGTTGAAGCCGCTAACAAGAACATCAAGAAGATCTTGGCCAAAACCGCTGAAAATTATTGTGACTGGCATGAAAGATTGCCATTTGCATTAATGGCGTAGCGGACTTCCATCCGAACCTTTGTCGGTGCAACCCCTTTTTCCTTGGTATATGGCGTGGAAGCAGTCCTACCCATTGAAGTAGAGATCCCTTCTCTGCAAGTCTTATCTCAGGTGGAGTTGTCTGAAGCGGAATGGATGCGACAAAGGCATGAGCAGTTAAACCTAATTGATAAAAAGCGGTTGAAAGCCATTTGCCACTATCAAACCTATCAGCAGAGGATAGCTAGATCCTTCAACCAAAAGGTACGTCCAAGACATTTCGAGGTAAATGATCTAGTCCTAAGGAAGGTGCTGCCGGTCTTTCCTGTTCCTGGGGGTAAATTTGCTCCAAATTACATCGGTCCATATATAGTTAAAAAGGTGCTTCCCGGAGGTGCCCTGATTCTAGCAGAGATGGACAGTCGTGAGTTTTCTACCCCTGTTAATTCTGATGCTATGAAGATATATTATCCCTGACAAAATCTATCATTTTGTAGCAAAAGTCTTCTAGCGTTGGTTTTATACTTTAAATTGAAAATATTTCACTGATGAATAAATGGTTTAAGTCAATTTCAAGTTAAGATGTTTGCATTGGCTTTAATTTCTGCATGGTTATTTTGTCGATTAGTATCATTGACTTCAAAGGGGAAGTCTATTTAGACAATTTGATAACTTATGTGGAATGAATTGAATGTATTGAATGAGGTACATCGGGATGATGGAGGGCAACCCCTATCCTATATACAGTCCCGTGCACTAATCTTCAGTGAGTTGAGTTGGAAAAATTCCATGTCTACAAGGTAAAGAGTTCTCTTGCAAAAGGTATGACGACCGAAATGACAAGAGGCATTTCATTTCTCTACCTTAAACACTACAAGTTATCCCTTGTTTCGCCACTTTGAGCCTAAACGCTTGGAGAAATTCTTTCAAATTACCCCTGTCAAGAGCCACCCCACATCGGGGCAAACTGGAGGTAAGCCAGCATCATAAGGTGAAAAATGACTAGAAATTTTCTTGCTCTCACTTGCATTGATCTTTGAGTGTTCTTTTTTCAGATGAATTCACGCGAAATTCAAGTGCCTTAGGATGACGAAGAGCATTTCTTTCTCTATCCTATACACATTTTATCCTTTGCGAAGCCCAATTGAGCCTGCAAATTCGTTTCATATAAACCCAGTTGGTGATCATCCCCCACACTGGGGCAAGGCAAAAGGTCATCATTGTTCAAACAGCATATCCGGAGCGTCAATGGAAGACAAGAATCCTTGAGAGTTCAAATGGCGAGTCATTCAGTCAGATATAGCTGACCGGTGTTTATATTGTAAGCAAAAAAAAAAGGGGGCAAGGAAAAGTAATGTGTTTGGTAAAAGCAAGGTCAATTTCCAATGAAAGGATATGACATGTCAAAATCATCCCCAGTAGAGCAGTAGTCCTACAAGTCTCAAAAGAATCAAGTGATAAATTTTCGAAGTCAATGGGGCATCTACCGAGGAGATAATCCCCGGCGAAAAAAGAAGACCAGTGATAATGCCAAGATGATCACCAACTTATTTTCCCCAGTTATACATATTTTGAGTCTAATGATCCATTCATTTCTTAACCCATGAGCCTAGTCTACGTTACGTCCCTTACAAAGTCTATTCAGATTAAGGCACTTAAACTAACGTAGAGTTTCTGATGTTTATAAGCTTAGCTCGAAGAAGTGTGAGCAAGTCCATTTCTATCTCATTTTGCAGGTTCTTGACTTGTAAACTTGGAGACAATTGCGAAATATTTTCTTTCAATAGCCTCGACTCAAAGAGTCTCTTTTGCTAAGTCATTGACCAAGCCCACGTTACGATCCTAGCAAAGACCTCTCAGATTGGTAAGATCATACCGCTTGCGAGAATACTCAGACCCTTGTCAACATGATGATGGTAAGATGAAGCGATTTTCACAAATCAGTCTTTTTCGATGAGAATGAGAGAAAACCCTTTCGGACTGGAAGTCCCTCATTCGACATTTTCAATGCACCCACTTGTGAGTTCGGATTGTCTTGTCATGATTTTTCCCTAGGAAAGTTTGTAATGCCGATTTGACAAACCATCGTGCATAAAAACCAGTTAAAATCATAGTGCATGAGTACATGTATTCTTGATAGTGCACGAATACATATTACATGTTGCCTAAAATCGTGTCTAGCAGGAGACGCACCATCAAGAGTCGGAGATATCGCCAAGTAAGTATATCTCTATCCCTTGAATGTCTATGACTATCTAGGTTCCCTAACCTATTCGAGCAATCGTCAGGCCCCCATATTGGATCATTTTGTTATGATCTCTAGATACCTTTGATGATGTTTAGGTGTAACATCCCGAAATTCGACTCAGTCCCTGGAATGAATAAAGCGAGTCTTATTCAATATTTCATTTTCGTAAGTCTCGCCCGGAACCGATCACTCTCGGGATACTGACCAAATGGGAATGACCAACTAGGAATTGATACGTGGACCTAGGACCGATCGCGAATTAAGCCTGATTTAGAAGAATGGCGAGGAAACATTTTGGGCCAACATGGACCGATCTTCGGAACTCGAGCCGGATGATCGTGTCCTCGGAACTAGCGATGATTCCTCTCGCTCTCTCGACAATCGAGCTCGCCGCAAATCGGACAACCGAGGTCGATACGCGTAAAATCCTAAACGGCCACCCGTTAGTGAGAGAATTGGAAAATGAGAAATTGATGAATTCAATCGTAAAATTTAGTCCGGAGTTCGAAGCCGACTTTCGAAAACTACGGGATGATTTTTGTGAAGACAACATCAAAAATATACTGGCCACTTAGGTATAGAACTTATATGGCCGAAACTTGGCGAATCGACCCGGTACCGGAACTTAATGTCGTTTTTACCCTCGAGCCCCTCCATATTCCGAATTTTGGAGTTTCAAGACCTCTAACTCTCTCCCATGCAAGCCATCAATTGATCTATTATGTTACTCCACCTCTTGACCTTCCCTAGACCCTTCATCTTCCCCATAACCCTCATCATCACCTTTCACTTCATCTTCTCTCATTCACTCTCTCATTCACTCTTTCCCTCACCCACTCTCTCTCTCTCGCCCTCTCTCCTTCCACGACCGGCCAAGACCTTACGCCAAGGCCAGCTTAGCCGCGCCCCCGCCGGTCGCCGCTCACCGCCGCTCTTAGGAATCGTGCCGCCGGTTAAACCGTTTACCGGTGATCGGCCGCCATTCCTCGTCGTCCGGAGCTCGGATTAAGTGAGTGTATTCCTCTAAGCCCTAATTAGGATGATTATGCGCTCTAGATGGGATTAGGGGCTGTGCATGGTTGGTTTTGAGGTTGTATAGGCTTGATTTGCTTAATAGTGCAAGATTTATGATTCTCGGATTTCTGATTGTTACTATACCTCTGTGCTTTATTAATTTTTTTGTGATCATTGTGGGCCAAATCTGAGAAAGTGTTCTTCATGGAAATCGTTCCCAACATCTTTAAGTATAACATACTTTAAATTCAGAATTTTTGGAATTTGTTTGGGATCATTCGGAGGTCAGTTTTCAAACCGTCACAAAACTGCCGATTTACTGTTCACCCCGACCTTTTTGCCTTTCCGAATTTTTATAAAATTTTCTAGACTTTATTTCAACAAACGTCCTTCACAAAAATTGTTAAAAACACTTGTGTCTATGACATATAAAAATTTCAGGACTTTACAAAGTGATTTGGGTACTAAATGAGTTGTATTTTGATGGTCTGAGGGACTGTTTGAGCGAACCGGGTTCTGTCCGGCTTTAAGTGTTAAAACGAGGTGTTTACAATTAGAACTGGGTTTCGAGTTCTTCATAGAAAATGTTTATCAAGATATTTTGTACAACGTATCCAAATTTCATAATTTTTGGAATTGATTTGCTATTTATTTCAAATGGAATTTCCTCGCTGTGTAACTTCCCAGTTTGGACCCGATTTTGTATATTCTCGGTTTTTCTCTCTCGGACTGATTAGTGGCTGTCCATTGCGGATTTAATTGGGCCTTATATGGCTAATATATGGTTTATTCATGAACTACCATGTGTGATTGGTTGGGCCGTGTAGTGGCTGATTTGGGTGTGAATTATACTTGATTATGCAATGCCATGTTGCAAGCTTGTGTGGCCGACTGTTGTGGAGTGCAATTGATGATTTGTTAATGTTCATCATAATGCCCGAATACGTCATAAGTGCCAAATACGCATGTGATGCCCCATGGTGTTAGTTGGATTATTTAAACATATGACATGGATCGTTGAGCATGAATTCGTGGCATTGAATTGTGTTGCACATTGTGGGACATTATGCTCATGGTACATTGCACCAACATTCGTGTGCGAAATTGCATGGCCACGCATTATGTATGCCGAGTATGAGGCTTGTGGAAATTGTGCGGGAGTGCGTGTTTGCCATGGACATGTGATCACCTTATCTGAACCCCGCGTTTACGCGGGGTTCAGATAAAACTGGTTATGTGAATGTGTGATCACCTTTCGCCCTGATGCGTTTACGCGGGGTGTGCCGTCCTCATGCACTTTGGAGCAGGACGATGCCCGGTTCGTCCGGAAGACGACCAACCTGATGCGTTTACGCGGGCTCTGGTTCGTAAGGAGATCGGTGTTGCGCCTGATGCGTAAGGACGCGGGCTAGAGACACTGGGCCTGGGGCGTCTTTACGCTGGCCACGGAGCGTTGTGATTGGCCTTCGGGTCGTGATCTTCGGATCGGGCCTTCGGGTCGAGTTAACAAAATGAATGGTTAACGTGTGATGCATAGTGCCTGATTATGTAATGGAATCCGCTGGGCATGGTATGGGACGTGTCTAAGTAGATTCTATTCTATAATCGGAACACGAATGGAACATTATGCCGGGAGTGCCATATGAGTTAAATTGCAAGCATGACAGTTAATGACATTTGCATGTATGTGAATGCACGAGACAGTGTGTGGGATTATGCGATTCGGTGATCTCTATTCGGAACCAGCACTAAAGAGTTTGAGCATGCGTGTGACGTACGCATGATTGGGAGTGCCGTTCGTGGAATGCGATATTATGGGATTGTCTAACCTGCAGGGTCATTGAAATACCGATTTAGGCCTACGTGCCTAAGTCATTCTTGTATGTGTATGATTGTTTTTCCCGTCAGGAGATGCATGTTAGCCTAGTTTAGGTTTAGAGGTTTTCACTTACTGAGAAGTGTCTCACGGTTTTTATAACCTAACCTTTCAGACCCGCGCCCATGAACAAGCCACCTGTTCCGATATGTTTTGGGATTCCCCTAGAGTACGAGCATACCATGACTGCATATCCAGTGGGGAACGGAGAGGTGTACTTGAGACATTATTCGCTGATTAGTGTAGACGTAGGTACGACACATCCTGAAGTTCATGAATATGTAGGCTGGGTCTTCCGTGACCGTTTTGGAGAGGAGTATGGACCCCTCCGTACCATGGACGTTCCATTCACCATAGAGGGCCAGCTAGACCCACAGTGCCCGAGTGGTGAGGTCGTGGATTCTGAAATAGATTCGGAGGAGATTATAGGTCCTTTCGCGTGGTACGAGCCTGCTGAAGACGAGGAGCTAGGAGGTATAGATCACGAGCCAGTAGTGGAGGACCCGGTGGTGGAGCCAATGGAGGTCGACGAAGTCGAGCCGATGGATACTGAAGAGTCCGAAGAGGAGACCCTCAGTGAAGATTCCGAAATATCCGAGAGTTCATCAGAGTCCGACGGCTCTGATCCGGAATGGGAGCCCTAGGTTAGGCTTAGTCCTCGAAAGAGGGTAGTCACATTTTGGACTTTGGACCCTCCATATTTTGGTTGTTGACTCTCTTAGTTCTTGGCCCTCTGAACCCATATGACAGTATTTTCCTTATTGCACCGTGTTTCTATTGTTATTTTACTTTGGAATGATGTAAGGATATTTCTGACAGTTTTTGGAGTTATGGATGTGTACGTTGCCGTAATTCTCCTTATGTTGTCTTCCCTGGTTCTCATGTTTATTCTGTCAGGTGTTTTTAAGTTTTACTTCCGTATGTGCTTTATATTCTGCTTTGGGATAAATGGGTCGACGACGACTCCTGGGACGTCGTATCATATACTATATCGACCCTCGAGCGGGATGTTGCGTGCCGTGGAGTTCGGGGCGTGACATTAGGTGTCTATTGATCAAGCCTTTTTAGGTACCTCTGATGATGTCCAGGTACTTTGTCAAGGAACCCTTGAACACTCGGGCTAGCCCCGCTGTTCACCAAATCATAGATTTTCACATAATCTCGGGTATTCCCTCGCGACATGCCTATGAGCAGGTATAGGCATAGCGGCCAAATCTTTATGAATGCATATGGAGATGTATATGTATTTCATAAAGGTCGGAATATTTCTTTAATCTCGGGTATTCCCCCGCGACATGCCTATGAGCAGGTATAGGCATAGCGGCCAAATCTTTATGACTGCATATAAGAAGGTATATGTATTTCATAAAGGTCGGAATATTCTCCCTATCCTAGATGTTCCCCCGCAGTTCACTTATGAGAAGGTATAAGTGAAGCGGCCAAATCTTTACAAGTACCTATGGAGATGTATAGGTATCTTGTAAAGGTCGAAATATTCTCTCAATCCCAGGTGTTCCCCCGTAGTTCACTTATGAGCAGGTATAAGTGAAGCGGCCAAATCTTTATGAGTACCAATGGAGATGTATAGGTATTTTATAAAGGTCGGAATATTCTCTTAATTTCAAAAGTTCCCCCGTGACGCACCTATGAGTAAAAGATATAGGCGCAGCGGCCAAATCTTTACAAATACCTATGGAGATGTATAGGTAGTTTGTAAAGGTCGGAACGTTTTTACATTTTTTTTGCTAAAAAACTGCTCTCGCGAATCCAGATGATGATTGGATACATCGAGCTTTCTTCGTGTATTTTGACTTAATTGCAGATCACCGAAGTTCATCAATATGTATCAGGCAATACCTATGGGACTGAGCCCAGATATTTGCCAAACAACATACAAAGTCAGAGTCTTGCCTCGAATTGCATTATCTTGCTTCTGTCAAGTAAGTAATTTCAGGTATGTTTTCCATTCATGTCAGCATGCATCATTTCTTAATGCATTCAAAAATGGGACTCATAATCCCGACAAAAATAACATTCATTGCATTTGCATAGTTGAAATTTAGGTATCATTTAGTCTTTGAATGCAACCTCTACGAGCTCACCTTCAAAGAGGGGCAACTGTTGACACCTAAATTTTGGCACGTCATTTAGTATAATTTGCATAGAAAATTAGGGATTAAATTTTAACCCCTAAACAAAAATATTTAAATTGCACAACATATAGTTTAGGTTCATTTTAATTGCATTTTGCATCGGACCGACAGTAGCAAATGAGCTTAAATTTCATCGAATGGGACTCGACTCGCTCGGAATGCAAGGACCGGGAATTATAAGTCAAACGGGTTCGGTTGTTTTAATTTGAGCTTAATTCATCCCATTATGCTTAATTAATTAAAAGCTCAAATTAATTCAGCCCATTTAAATTAGATTAAAGCCTAAGCCCTAGCCTAAGTCCATTAGGACTAGAGAACCCATCTAATTGACCTAGATTAGTGTTATATATACATCATTAGGTCAGATTTTGAGGGGGGACGACACAATTTCTGATCAGAATTTTTTTTAGAGACGTAAGAGATACACATGAGGAGAGTGAAAGAGAGGGACAGCCATCGCCGTTCCCAACCACCGCGCACCACCGCCGCGCCGAAGGTCAGCCGCCGCCGCCCCCGTCTGCCGCGCCTCAGCTGTTGCGCCGCCGTCCCGTCGGTCGCCGCTCTACCGCCTCAGCCTCCAGGCTGGCGAAGCCACTGCCATTGATCAAAGCTGCCTCGCAGTCACCTCCAGCCGCCATGCCTGCTACCGTCGGAGCTTCCACTGCAGCACAGCATCGCCGAACACCTTTGCCACCGCGCGACGCCACCAGCCGCTGCTCCAGAGACGCCTTGCTGCACGCCGGAGTCGCATGACACCGCCTGCCGCCGCGCCCTCTCCCTTTGCTGTTCCGCCGCCTCGCTTGTCCCCGGAGCAATACCGGCCCTCCGCAGCTGTACCGCTCCTTCGCAGCTGCTGTTTTGCCGCTGCCGGAGTAGCCACGCCGTCAGCCACCACCTACAGCCGCCGGAGAAGCTGCTGCCCCCTTTGTCGTGACGCCACCGTCGCCGAACCCTGCCGGAGAAGCCGCTCGTCGAGCCCACCGGAGCAGCCCCGCTGGCATTGTTGTCTCGACGCCGTGAGCCACCTTCGCCGGTTATCCCAATCTTGATCCGCAAACTCGATCTCGAGCCAATCCAATTTGGAAATTTTTTTCATATTAGGTAAGAGGACATTATCCGATATTTTTTTCAAAATATTAAATTTCCTAATTTGAGTGTTTGAATATTTCGTGAATATCATGTGAAATATTAGATATCTTAGGATAATTACCTGATATCCGTAATATTTAAAATATTCAAAATTAGGAAAATTTCCTAATTTAGTAACGTATCTGGATGACTATCCGACCTTATCCCTAAGGTACGATACGCGGCGATACGGAAAATTATTATCATATCCATAATCACTTGGGTACAATAATGATTTTTATTTGCTTTCCAAATTTGAATGATCGACTTTCCGTCAATATCTATAACCCTATAGATATGACCGATAGTTCAATTTTTGTGCATAATCCGAGTTTGAAACAAATCTGGCAGATCGCGTGGTTGTTTTGAATGTGGATGTTATCTCTGTTTAAATTGTTTTTTTCCTTTTCAAATATAAAAGAAAATTCAAAAAATATCAGTTAGGATTTAATTTAGAGTTTTGCATGTCTAGGAATTTTAAATTTGTTCAAAGGAATAGGATAATTATTTAATTTAAATTAGGGCTTGAGATCATCTATTTCCTAGTTTAAATTAGGTATTATTCTAATCTTAATAGATTATTTTAGTTATTTTTAAATTCCGAATTTGCATGAAAAATCCCAAAAAAATGAGTTGCTTTAGGATAGATTAGGATAGATTGCATTCTTAATTTGGGTAATTTTTTAATTTCGAATTTTAATGGAAAATACCAAAAAAGAAGTCATTAGATTGCATATTATTTTAGGCGTTTTTTTATTCCGAATTTCATAAAAAAATACCAAAAATAATAAATCATTTGCTTGTTATTAGAATTATGTCACGTCGTCGCATGTCATATAGTTTGCATGTTAAGTTGCATTAATTGCATGTCATTTTTGCACGTCATTGCATATATATTAGATTTCATTTAAATAAGCGAAAAATTCAAAAAATATTGAGTGAACTGCTTGTTAATTAGAAATCATATTAGGATTGTTGATGTGATTTTCTAGCTAACAATGCAGATGCTTGAGTTGCTTCGAGGTAAGTTATTCTTCCAAACTTGCAATTTATTTAATGCTTTCTTGGGTGTTAAATTGGTGGTTTGCGCACCCGCATAAACACCTCACATGTTAGTGATTAAGTTGAAATGGATCCAAACTGCCTGCCAAAATATTTTTTGAAAAGAAAAGGTACCGAAAGGGCGTTAGACTATATCTAGCGTAATTAAGTCCCCGGGCTTAGAATTTCTGGTTCGTAGGAATAAAACATATCTCCCTATATTTTATTTAGGTTTCTAATCGATCTACCGTAAATTGATTAGTGGCGACTCTAAGCATGAAAACATTTGCATGTTAAGAACTTAAACCCTAAGTTACGAATTGGTAGGGTTTGGGAGGACCCGAGTTAAGATTAGTCTTAATAATCTATTAACTCGAAAAAGTAAAAAAAAAATTTTGGTCGCGACAGAGGGCCACATTGGGAGGCTTCTCCCCTTATTGGAAGTCAAAGTCCGTACCGGCCTCGTTCGAGCATTAGCACACTTCTGGTGTCCTGAGACATCTACCTTTATATTCGGTAAGCATGAGCTCACCCCAACTTTAGAAGAATATAGCGTGATCATTGGAAAACCTTTAGAGTCAGAATTAGTTACACCACCTTTGGGAATCGATTCCACCTTAATGTTCTCTGAATTTTTGAATGTCGGAAAAGATGAACTGGGAAAAGTTTTGAAAGCAAATAGCAGGACATGTCCTTTTTCATTCTTGAGTCAATGTTTTGATAACGCCACATTATTTCAAAAAGGTAGAATCTTTTTGCTAGCATTTTTCAGGTTTGTGATTTTTCCTCATTGTAAGAATGCATGTAATCCGTCAATTGCATGGTTGGTCCAACAAGTCTGTCTTGAAAAGAATTTTGTCAACACCATTTTAGCCGAGACTTTTATTTCCCTCACTAAATTTAAGCAAAATATTGATAAAACATTTCATGCTCCTCTTGAACTATTGCAAATTTGATTTTTGTCTCACATAAAAGGGTGTGACGATTTACTCACGATATCCGCGCTTAGTGATTCTAGTCATCTCGTCTTAAAATATAAAGAAAAACAAGAGAACGCACCATATTATCATTACTCCAGATGAATCATTTTCATGAAAAACGCTAGACCCCAAGGTTTCCAATGGCATGCTAACTGGTTCAAAGTCGAGGAAGCTCGGCTTACGTGTAATGGTATCGGGCCGGTTCTACTGTTGGGTTTCACTGGTGCAATCGAATACTACCCTGCCAGAGTGTCTCGTCAGTACCAGATTCTTCAAGGGCTCCCTCCAGCGTTACAACCGAAATTCCTCCATGTTGATTTCACTGATGATGATAAAGACCACGAAGGGATTGTAACTCAGCTCAATAAGATGTGGAAGAAGTGTCGTCTTTTAAAGATAGCTCGGCCCAAAGAGGAGCTCAAGGGGGAGCAGAAATCCTATTTCGCAACGACCAATTATATTCGACTGCACAAAGTCCCACAGGAGTTACTTTCAAAGATATCCAAGGTGCCTCTCAAGATCGCCACTCGCTCAGAGAATAACTGTCTCAAAAGGAAGGCCGAAGAAGCTCAAGAAAAAGTATCCAAGATAGTTCGAGCTTATGAGCAGTTGAAGAAGGAAGTCACCTCCCATATGTCTATGGATCAAGCTAAATAGAAAAGCTTGGATTTTTGTTCTTATTTCAGTTTTAGTCTTTAAATTTGTTTAGGAATTGAGTTATTTGTTCTTGCATTTTGTTTAAGTGATTTCAAGTTATAGTCATTGCAAAATTTTTTCGGCATTTCAATAAAGAGGATTTTTCTAATCAAAACGGTTAGACCAATGTCATGGATCGGCGTGTGATTCTTCTTGACACTTATCTATGCTTGTTTTATCCGTGAAATTAGGTAATTACGGACCGATCACGATCGCCTATTCGTACGCGTTCGAGAGCTAGAATGGCCGATCAAACCGACATACTAAATCATGTCGTTGGCATTGAGGACCAGATGAAGCAAGTCCTCACCGCAATGCAACAGATGTCCGCTGAGATCAAAGCCCTTCGGTCGACCCCCGTTGCAGCATCCCTTGAGGCATCAGCTCTAAAGCATAAAGGTGAAAAATTTGCAGATGTTGAGGAAGATGATGATCTTCCCGACTTAGTAGATGACCCCGTCTAGATTATCGTCAACAAAAACAAACCTAATGAACGGGTCAACAAACTTGAAGAGAGAGTGAAGCAGCTGAAAGGTTCACAGGATTCACCTTCTATAGATCTGTCTCTGTATTCATAGATCAAAATCCCAAAGAAGTTT
The DNA here is from genome assembly GCA_031216185.1 of Syzygium aqueum. Lineage (NCBI taxonomy): Eukaryota > Viridiplantae > Streptophyta > Magnoliopsida > Myrtales > Myrtaceae > Syzygium > Syzygium aqueum. Next base: position 3,180,208 of record CM062235.1, on the reverse strand, counting down.
AAGATGCCAGATTTTGACAAGTATAATGGCACCTCCTGCCCAAAAGCCCACCTGCAACTATACCATGTACAGATGACCTCATACGTTGATAATGAACTCCTGATGATCCATGCATTTCAAGTAAGTTTGACGGGTCCTATTTTGAATTGGTATCTCATAAAGAAGATAAATGGTCTCAAAACCTAGAATGAAGCTAGCGAAGCATTCCTAAAGCAATATAGGTTCATAACGGACATCATTCCCACCCGCGACGACCTCGAGCGTGCTCAGATGAAAAAGACTGAGTCCTTTAAAGATTATGCTATCAGATGGAGGAATATAGCTGCTCAGGTTATCCCGAAACCCATAGACAGTGAATTGAAGAGGATGTTCATTAAAACTCTTCTGTTTGACTACCGTAATCGGATGATGGCTATTCCCGCTAACAACTTTAATCAACTCATCCCCATAGGCGAACAGATTGAGATAGGGCTAAAAGATGGATGGTTTGTGGAGCAATCTTCCTCGACCAGGAGATTTGGTACAAGGAAAGAGAAGGAACCGGCACCTGAAGTGAATGTGACTTATACTCAGCCGGGCCGGCGGAATGCTAATCCTGTCGCAGCAATCCAAGTAGCAGAAACTCAACAACAAAGCACGGGTCGTCAACCTTTTCAGAAAAAGAACAATAATAGGCAATTCACCCCCCTCCCTGGGTCATTGTCTCAAGTGCTGGAGGTCCTCTGGAATTGGGTTTGCTTACCATTGAGCCAAAGCGGCCCAACCCCGAACAGTTCTATAACTTTGATCCGTCCAAGAAATATGATTATCATATGGGTGAGGTGAGGCATTCGACCGATAACTGTATCACTCTCAAGCATAGGATCCAGAACCTGCTTGATACAAAGGCATTTTCTTTTCAACCCGCTAAGCTGAATGTTCAGAGCAACCCGCTCCCTGATCACGCGGGCAATGTGAATGCCATATTTGGTTTCGATGCTGGTCGAATCAAGAATGTCAAGGTATATACCACTGACGTGTACGGCAAGTTAGTGAAAGCCGGTTATTACCTGAGTAATGAGATTCTTCCCCTGGCTATCATGAGATAAAGAATCTCAAGAATGGTAGAAGCTGCGATGATCGTTTATGCTGACTGTACTGGAATCGTTTCTACTATCTCCGAAGTGGTTATTAATTGGGAAGAAGAGTTTGCTACGTTGAACACTGAGAAAGACAAGCTCGATCCTTTGCTTAAAGATATGCCTCCGCTCGAAGACGCGACTGTTGACACGTAAATTTTGATTAATCACTTAGGGCTCTATCGCGTAAAATTTAGGGTTTAATTTTTAACCCCTAAGCCAAAAACATTCTCATTAAAATTCATGGCATATAGACACCAAGCATTTGTACAAATAGGTTTTATTAAAATTTTATCTAAAAAAAAAATCTCATTGGGCCGGATCGGAGCCGGCCCGAGCCGGCCCATTTTTCTTTTTCCTTCCTTTTCTTCTTTTCTCTCACGCGGGCCTAGCCCGCCTCGCCTTCTTTCCCCCTCCCGCGGGCCCAAGGCCCTTTCTCCTTTCTTCTTCTCCTCTGTGCGGGCCCGACCCAGCCTTCCTTTCCTTCTTCCCCCTCCCAGTCAACGCTTCTGAAGCGTACGGGGGAGACGGAGCGGAACAGTGCAGAACAGAAGACGAACAGACGCAGAGGCAGAGGAGCGGAGGCCGATCGGAATAGTGCAAAGCAGGGACAGAGGCGCGGGGAGCGCAGCGCGATCCGCGGGTCTGCAGATCGGCCGGCCGCGGCAGGCTGGCGGTGGCAGAGGCCACGTGCGCCTGCTGGCCGGCCGCCCTTAAAGCCGAGGGGGGAGGGCGAGAGAGGGAGATCCGAGAGAGAGAGATCCGAGAGAGAGAACGACAGAGAGAGATCCGAGGGAGGGAGAGTAAGGCAGAGGGCGCCGGCGAGCGAGACCACGGCCGGCGAGGCTCCGACGTCCATCACGGTAGGTTCCGGCCCAAGCTCGCCGGATTCCGTCTCTGTTTAGGCTTGATTCGGGTTGATTTCCCGAGGATTCCGGCTCGGAGGCACGCCGAGAGACCGGACGAAGTCCGATCTGTGGCCGCCCCCGAGCCAGATAGGGAGCGCCGCAACGGCCCCGTCCTTCTTCCCCTGTTTCCGTCCTCCTCTGTTTTTGTTTGTATGCTCTGTTTCGCCCGGGGCTCACCGGCCGGAGCTCGTGGCCGTCCGGCTGGCGCGAGTTCCGCCCCGTGAGGCCTCAGGTTTGTTCTTACTCACCTCTGTGTCGTCGCGTGCGAATCCCGATCCGTTTTGAGGGTCGATTGTGCCAGAAATCGCCCGTTTTAGCAATGCGCGCCAACTGCTCGATGTTTTGCCTAAACCAAACCCTCCTCTTTTGCCTTTGTTTGGTCTGTTCTGGAGGTGCCGGGTGGTCCCGGCATACCGCCGGCGACCACATTGGTCTCGGTGCGCCTCCGGTGGCCGCGGCCGTCCGAGCGTGATCGCGGAAGGAGGTGGTCTGCCACTCCCTCGCCGGTACTTGGCCGATCCGCGCCTGTCCAGTCCCTCGTCGGGGCTTGGACGGCCTCGGCCGGTCGTCCGTCACCGCGGCGCCCCTCGTCGGGGCGGCGTTGTGGACGTGAACCGACCGGCGGCTGAGCACGGGCTCGGTCGCAGGGTCGGGGGCGCCGGTCACCACGACGGTGACGCGGGCAGGTGAGGCGCCGGTCGCCGGCGTGCAGGCGAGTCCCGCCGGCGAGGCACGCCGCCGAGTCGTCCGGACGTGTGGCCGCGGCCACTGGGGCCGGCCCGGCTGTCGATCGGCGGTTGCCGTCCGGCTGGCGCACGGCCGAGCCCCGAGGCGCAGCTAGGGCGGCTGTGAACCGGGTAGGGCGACATACGCCCGGGTCGCGAACCGGGTAGGGTTTCGTTTTTGGGTCGGTGTTTGAAGTGGGCTAGAATAGATATTGGGCCGTTATTTTAGATTTTCGGGTTTTTAATTTGTTAATGGGGTTTCACCTATTTAAAAAAAAAGTTTTCGGGCTGGGCCCTTTATTTGTTTTTATTTTAATTTTCGCCGTTCCGGGCTCAACAAATGAGCCCGGTCCGGACATGGACCCGGGCCGGCGCGCCCGAGTCATTCCCGATCCGGGTTGGGTGTGGAGACCCGGCTCGAGATCGGTTTTATATTATGTTATTATTATAATATTAAAAAAAATTTTGCCAAAAAACAAAATATAAAAAAATATATATAAAAAAATTTAAACAATTTGTTAAAAAAATGAAATATTTTTATTAAAACAGTTTTTTCGAAAAAAAGAAAACAAAAAAAATTTTCAATTTTTTTTTTAAAAATATTTAAAAAAATTAATTAAAAAAAATTTCCGAAAAAAAAAATCAGAAATTCTTCAAAAAAGATCAAAAAAGCCGAAAACAATTTTTTTTTTTTCGGAAATAAAAAATTGGAAGTTGGGTTTCAAATTTACGCTTGATTGCACCTTGCTTGATTTGCATGCTCCGAATCGCGGGTTCAATTTAAATTTGCGTGTAGTCAATTATGCATGTCAGGTGTAAAAGTTAATTGTTGTTTTCCCGGGTTTAGTTAGGAGTGAAATTTTTAAGATTCCCGATTAGCGTAAACATGTTAGGTAGTGTTTGAACAAGGTTAGGTACCGAAAGGGTACTAATTGGTTAGTTAGTGTAATCAAGTCTCCGTACCCATTGAGTCTCTGGTTCGTAGAAGTGAAGCATTCTCCCGTGCTTCACTTAGGTATCTAATCAACCTACCAAAAATCGATTAGTGGCGACTCCTAATTGAAAATGATTTGCATGTTGACTTAAGTCGCGAATTGGTATAAGCTTGGGAGAGCTCGAGCTAGGTTTAACTTAGTAATCCATTAGCCTTAACCCGTTAGGCTTCGGGGCCGGGTTCGGGAAGGTCGCGACAGCGACCGATGATGAAGAGATCGTAGTAAGCACACCCACAGCCGATGAAGGAATAGTGATCGAGATACCTCAGCCGTATGAGTATTGTGATAATAAAGTAGTCCCTTGGTCCTAGAGTCTTGAGGTCGACTTAGTTACCAGATCCGGACGCACCTATGGCCAAGCTAATGCCTAACCCGCAAAACCTGTTACTGATGAAGAAGCCAAGGAGTTTCTGGCCGTGATCAAGGCTAGTGAATACAACATAGTTGAGCAACTGCGCAAGATGCCTGTACAAATCTCTCTACTTGAACTCCTCCAAACGTCTGTCAAATATCAAAAGGCCCTGATGAAGGTGTTGAGGGAAGTTCATGTGCCCGAGACGATCGATCATTACAAATTGGAGAAATTTGTGGGTTCCATACTCCTCAAGGACCTGATAGCCTTTTCGAATGAGGAGTTCCCTCTAGAAGGCAGAGGACATACCAAAGCGCTGTATATTTATGTCAAATATAAGGCCTCGCATGTAGCTCGGGTACTCATTGACAACGGATCAGCCTTGAACATCTGTCCTCTGGCGACTTTACACAGCCTCAAGATAGATCCTTCTAGGATAAATTCTGCGAAAACCTCTGTGCGAGCTTTTGACGAAATGAAGAAAGAAGTGATAGGAGAAATCCACCTTGACATACAGATAGGACCAACAATGTTCAACATCCTATTTTAAGTTATGGACATTCCCACTGCATTCAATTTTCTGTTGGGTCATACATAGATTCATACTGCCGGAGCTGTGCCTTCCGGTCTACATCAAAAGGTGAAGTTCGTCGTAGAGAGAAAGTTAGTCACGGTCCACGGTAAAGAAGAGCACCCAATTTATCATGCAACGGCTATCCTTTATGTCGAGCCGGATTGCAAAATAGAATCGAGTTATTAGTCGCTTGAGCTCGTATCAACTATACATGCGTCTAGAGGATCATCACCACCCGTTCTTGAGATGTCCAATGCTACGGTCATGGTCGGAAGAGTAATGGTGTCCCATGACTTTACTCCGGGCAAAGGCCTTGGCAGGAATGGTCAAGGTATCCGTCAATCTGTGGAGGTCTCTCGGAGGCCCCGCACTACTGGATTAGGGTATCAAGGGCCAAGTGAGCCAAATAATGAGGGATCGGACGTGGACATAGACGTGGTAGAGGTCGAGGTTGAGGAGACGGGTAGAATATACAGCAATCCGAAAAGAGCCGAATGGTGAAGAACGCGGGCGTAGGCGTGAAATTACCCAAAATAACAAGCGTGGCAGGTTACCTCCACATATTCGCACCACATTCCCAGGCCCTGCAAGAATGATGCATGAAGAGAATGAGGTGATCGACACTTTGGGGCAATCGAGCGGCAAGTTCAATTATTATGTGAAGTACTTAGCGCCCCCAAGCTTTTATGTTGACCCTTATGACATTGTCCCGGATGGATGGGGAGGTATGGATAATCCAACACCTTTAATGACAGAAGATTCTGATGATGCAATGGATGGAATCACTGCCTTGTTTGATGATTTCTTCATTGGAGCTATCATAGAAGAACTATTGGAGGGAATGGACACTGGCTCATAAGAGTAACACCTTTACTTTTTTCGCACACTCCCCTGCGTGGGAAATTTTAATGCTTTTTAGGACTTGCCCCGTCTCGGGTGCTGCTTTTCAAGACTTTTCATTTCTAGGATGTGATTGTTGCAATTTCCATTCGATAAATGTAATTCCTTTGGTGATAATCAATGAAATTACAAATTATTTTCATTTTTTGAGGGCGTGTTGAGGTATATCAAACCAGCCCGATGATGATATCCAACCGATAAAGAAAATATAGTCCAAGGAGAATTCTGAGACCTGGGCTTCTTCATGCTTTCTCGTATTAAAACTTTTTTGAAAAGAATTTCACAAAAAAAAACCAAAAAATTTACAAAAAATGCAATGTTTAGCCTTGTTTGTCCTTCTGAATCCCTTACTTTATGTTTCAGGGGTAATCTTGTGAGACGTGAGGGTATGGAAATGGTCCAATATGATGAATTATATGCAACCGAGCTTGATCCCAATGATGCTGGCGAACTCGACGATTCCTCGGATATTCAGCGCGATCTAGAGCGGCATGAGAAGCACAAAGTCCTCACATCAGACCAGACTGTCATCGTTAACCTGAGTGATTTCGGAGAAACCAAAGAGGTGAAGATAGGAGCAACCCTTCCCGAAGGTGAAGCCAAACGCCTAGTCCAATTGTTGAAGGATTACTAGGATATCTTTGCCTGGTCATACGCCGATATGCCGGGTTTAAACCCTTCTATTGTGGAGCATGGCCTGCCTACTAATCCTAGCATGCTGTCTAAGAAACAAAGGCTATGGAGAACTAAGCCTGAGCTTTCGAAGAAAATAGAAGAGGAGGTCATAAAGCTCTTGAAAGTGGGATTCATCGAAGTCACCCAATACCCTAGCTGGATGGCCAACATCGTGCCAGTCATGAAGAAGGACGACTGAGTTCGAGTTTGCATCGATTTTCGCGACCTGAACAAGGCTAGCCCTAAAGATGACTTCCCATTACCGCACATAGATGTTCTGGTAGACAATACTGCTGGATTCGAGCTATTTTCCCTCGTGGATGGTTTCTCAGGCTATAATCAGATAAGAATGAAGGACGACGATAAGGAGAAAACAACGTTCATCACTCCATGTGGCTCATTCCACTACAAGGCCATGCCCTTCGATCTTAAAAATGCCAGGGCAATATATCAACGGGCAATGGTGACTCTTTTCCATGATATGATGCATAAGGAAATCGAGGTATATGTCGATGACATGATTGCCAAGTCTCGACCCGGAGAGAGTCATGTTAATACCCTGGAGAAGTTGTTCGACCGACTCTGTGAGTTTAAACTCTGTCTCAACCCAGCGAAGTGCATATTCGGAGCAACGTCGGGCAAATTACTTGGGTTCATAGTAAGTAGTAAGGGCATTGAAGTCGATCCCTCCAAAGTAAAGGCCATATATGAGCTGCAACCCCCATCGATCGTGAAAGAAGTGCGGAGCCTCCTGGGTAGATTGAACTACATAGCCCGTTTTATTTCCCAGCTCTCCGAAACTGCTAAACCATTCTTCAAACTTCTAAGGAAGAATGCTTAAGTGAAGTGGGACGATAATTGCTAAGAAGCGTTTAATGAACTAAAGCAGTACTTGATCAAACCACCAGTGTTAGTCCCGCCAATACCAGGCCAGCCTTTGATCCTTTACCTCACGATTCAGAGCGAATCTCTAGGTGCGATGCTAGCCCAGAAAAATCCTAAAGATAGAAAAGAGCGAGCCATTTATTACCTAAGTAAGAAATTTACTGTCTCGGAGTTGAATTATCTTAAAGTCGAAAAGACTTGCATTGCACTAGTATGGGTGCTCCATAGGCTGAGACAATATATATTGCATCACTAGACTTTGCTTGTGATTGAGAATGATCCCATCAAGTATTTAATTGATCGACCGGCTTTGGTAGGAAAGCTAGCCAAATGGCAGATTTTAATTTCAGAATTTGTTATCCAGATGATGCCACAGAAGTCAGTTAAAGGCCGAGTAATTGCTGATGTGTTAGCCGAAAATCCTGAAATCTCGGATGATGATAGATATTCTCCAGAAAATCGCCTTTTGGTAATAAAGGAAGACACATGGATCATGTTTTTCGATGGAGCTATAAATTTGGCAGGTTTCGGCACTGGGACAGTTTTAATATCCTCATATGAGCAACATTATCCAGTAGCAACAAAGTTAGTATTCCCGTATACCAACAGCATAGCTGAGTACGAAGTTTACATCCTCGAACTCCAAGCCACAGTTGAAATGGGGATAATCAAGTTGAAAGTGTTCGGTGATTCCACTCTGATTATTCTCCAAACTATAGGAGAATGGAAGACGAGAGACACCAAACTAGTGCCGTACCATGAATACCTTGAAGAAATCATAGAGGAATTCAAAGACATCTGGGAGAAGAACAGCATTGGTGCCAAAACTTGTGTACGGAGGCCACTTTGGTGCCAAAACTTTCATTTGGATCACTTAAGTGCCAAAAGTTTACGCCGGCGATCACTTAAGTGCCAAATCGGAGAAAAAACGATTACTTAAGTGCCTCCGGCGAGAAATTCCGACCAAATTTAATACGTGGCATTTATATTTAAATTTTAATAACACGTGGCATTTACATGTGTATAATTCAATTTTTTAATTTTTTTTTGATTTTTTTCTTTCTTTTCTTTTTTCTTTTCTTTCTTTTCTTTTTTCATTTCTTTCTTTTTATTTCCGGTGGCCGGCGTCCGGCCACCGGTGACCGGCCACCGGCCATGGCCGGCTTCGCCGGGCGTCGCCTTCCTCCGGGCGAGGCCGCCGGTCGCCTGGGCAGGGCGAGGCCCGGTGAGGGCTCGCCTCGCCAGATCCGGCGAGGCTGGCCCTCGCCGAGGCCACGGCGGCCTCGCCGGGCCTCGCCCGGAGGAAGGCGACGCCGCCGTGGCCTCCGCGAGGGCCGGCCTCGCCGGATTTGGCGAGGCGAGCCCTCGCCGGGGCGAGGCCGCCGTGGCCTCGGCGAGGGCCGGCCTCGCCGGATCTGGCGAGGCGAGCCCTCGCCGGGGCTCGCCCTGCCCAGGCGACGGTAGGGCGAGCCCCGGCGAGGGCTCGCCTCGCCAGATCCGGCGAGGCCGGCCCTCGCCGAGGCCACGGCGGCCTCGCCTTCCTCCGGGCGAGGCTCGGCGAGGCCGCCGTGGCCTCGGCGAGGGCCAGCCTCGCCAGATCAGGCGAGGCTGGCCCTCGCCGAGGCCACGGCGGCCTCGCCGGGCCTCGCCCGGAGGAAGGCGACGCCGCCGTGGCCTCCGCGAGGGCCGGCCTCGCCGGATTTGGCGAGGCGAGCCCTCGCCGGGGCGAGGCCGCCGTGGCCTCGGCGAGGGCCGGCCTCGCTGGATCTGGCGAGGCGAGCCCTCGCCGGGGCTCGCCCTGCCCAGGCGACGGTAGGGCGAGCCCCGGCGAGGGCTCGCCTCGCCAGATCCGGCGAGGCCGGCCCTCGCCGAGGCCACGGCGGCCTCGCCTTCCTCCGGGCGAGGCTCGGCGAGGCCGCCGTGGCCTCGGCGAGGGCCGGCCTCACCGGATCTGGCGAGGCCGCCGTGGCCTCGGCGAGGGCCGGCCTCGCCGGATCTGGCGAGGCGAGCCCTCGCCGGAAGGCGAGCCCTCGCCGGGGCGAGGCCGCCGTGGCCTCGGCGAGGGCCGGCCTCGCCGGATCTGGCGAGGCGAGCCCTCGCCGGGGCTCGCCCTACCGTCGCCTGGGCAGGGCGAGCCCCGGCGAGGGCTCGCCTCGCCAGATCCGGCGAGGCCGGCCCTCGCCAAGGCCACGGCGGCCTCGCCGGGCGTCGCCTTCCTCCGGGCGAGGGCCGGCGAGGCCGCCGTGGCCTCGGCGAGGCGAGCCCTCGCCGGGGCTCGCCTCGCCCGGCGAAGCCGGCCATGGCCGGTGGCTGGTGGCCGGACGCCGGCCACCGGAAATAAGAATAAAGAAAAGAAAAATAAAGAAAAGAAAGGAAAAAAGAAAGAAAAGGAAAAAAAAGAAAAGAAAGGAAAAAAGAAAGAAAAGAAATGCCACGTCAGCCTCCGGCGAGCCACATCAGCCTCCGGCGAGCCACATCAGCTTGAAAAATTAATAAAAAAACGCCACGTCGGATTTCCGGCGAAGTGGCACTTAAGTGATCGTTTTTCACAACTTTTGGCACTTAAATGATCCAAATGGAAGTTTTGGCACCAAAGTGGCCTCCGTACACAAGTTTTGGCACCAATGTCGTTCTTCCCCCAAAGACATCTCCTTTGAGTACTTGTCGAGATCCCATAATCAGTTTGCTGATGCGCTAGCTACGTTATCATCCATGTTGCAAGTGACTGGTGGAATAGAAGTAGAACCCTTAAAGATCAAAGTCCTAACAAAATCGGCTTACTGTATGGTTGTAACCGGAGAACCTGACAAAAAGCCATGGTATTACGATATCATGAGTTACATTCAGAGACAAGAATTTCCTAAGGGAAGCAGTCTGGCCGACAGGAAGTATATAATGAAAATGGCTTCAAAATTCTTTGTCAGTGGTGAAAAGCTGTACAAAAAATTCTATAATTCGATCCTATTAAGGTGTGTAGAAGCAACTGAAGCTACTAGAATCATGCAAGAAGTACACGAGGGGATATGTGGTCCACACATGAATGGTCACATGTTAGCTAAGAAGATCATGAGGTTGGGTTATTATTGGCTCAGTCTTGAAAGTGACTGTTTCACGCCCCGAACTCCTAGGTACACAGCATCCCGCGTATAGGCCGATGAAGTGCGACGTCCCAGGACGCGTCGCCGACCCGTCTCCCATGACAGAACATCAGGCACATGCGGAAGCAATATTTAAAACACCCATACAAACAATACGAGAACCAAGGAAGCAACACAAGGAAAACTTAGACCACATAAGCATCCATAAAGACCCATTAAAAGCATTCTTACATTATCCGTTTGAACAGTAATAGAAAAGGAGGGTACAACAAAAGAGTTCCGTCAACTGCTACCGATGATCCAAAAAGGAGTAAGTGGCTAGGAGTCAACTATGACAAAAGAAAAGAGGGTTATAATTCCAAAAAGTGTCTACCCTCACAACAAGACTAAGTCTAGCCTAGGGCACCCAGTCGGGATCGGAATCGTCAGACTCTAATGAGCTCTCCGGTAGCTCCAAGTCCTCGCTGAAATTCTCTTTTTCAGACTCTTCGGTATCCATCGGCTCGGCTTCATCAACATCCATCGACTCCAAAACCGGGTCCTCCACTACTGGTTCGTAGTCTACTCCTCCTAGTTCCTCATCCTCGGCAGCCTCGTACACGCCATAAGAACCCATGCTCCACTCCGAACCCATGTCAGAATCCACGATGTCACCATCCGAGCACTGTGGATCTAACTGACCTACTACGGTAAATGGGACATCCATAGTGTGGAGAGGTCCATATTTGTCTCCAAAACGATCGCGAAAGCACCACGCTACGTACTCATAGGTCTCAGGATGTGTCTTACCTACGTCTACTCCTATCAGAGAATATTGCCTCAAGTACACCTCCCCGTTCCCTACGTCATGTGCAGTCATAGTATGCTCGAACTCGACGGGGATCCCAAAACGTACTAGGGCATCCGGCATCGTCACGGACATGGGTCTAAAAGGTTGGGTTATAAAAATCGTGAGACGTATCTCAGTGAGTGAAAAGCCCCTAAACCTCAATTAGGCTAACATGCGTCTCCTGACGGGTAGGTAAAATCGCATACACAAGATGACTTAGGCCCTTAGGCCCAAATTGGCATTCTCAATGACCCTGCAGGTTAGATAGCCCAATAATATCATGTCGCATGCACGGCACTCCCAGTCACACGTACGTCATACGCATGCTCATAATTTCGGATGTCAATCACGCGTGTGAATCATCGGGTCATACATACTTGCACACTAGCCTAGGCATGTAAATGCTCAATTATTATTTACTGCAATCCTGATAGGTACGCATAATTTCTTTTCCTTTATCACAACACTCCATGGCCAGCGTGAAAACGCCCCAGGCCCAGTGTCTCTAGCCCACGTCAAAACGAATCAGGCGCAACACTGATCTCCTTACGAACTAGAGCCCGCGTAAAACGCATAAGGTTGGTCGTCTTCCGGACGAACCGGGTATCGTCCTGCTACAAAGTGCATGAGGACGGCACACCCCGCGTAACACGCATCAAGGCGAGATGTGGTCACAAATTCACACAACCAGTTTTTATCTGAACCCCGCGTAAAACGCATCAGGGCATAATTAGGTGATTACATGTCCATGGCAAACACGCATTCTCGCACAATTTTGATACAAGCCTCACACTTGGCATACTCAAAGCGTGGCTATGCAATTTCGCACACGAATGCTGGTGCAATGTATAATGAGCATATTGTCCCACAATGTACAACACAATTCAATGCCACGAATGCATGCTCAACAATTCACGTCACATACTTAACTAGCCCAATCAACACTATGGGGCATCACATGCGTAATTAGCATTAATGACATATTCGGGCATCATGATGCTCATTAACCAATCATCAATCGCACTCCACAATGGTCGGTCACACGAGTACGCGGCATGGTAGACCCAACTTATCATGATTGAGCAAAACGACACACAATTCAACCACCCCGGCAATCCCGGCACTCTAGTCAAGCTAATCCTCTAACTAAGCAATACTTTGACCAATAATTCCAAAGTGAATAGCAGCTGGGTCATCTCATTTCGGCCTCCATTCCACCTCTAAATTCCGTTCAATAAGCCACCGACACTCTCCCGACACTCGCCGAGAACATACTAATCCATACAAGCCTCAATTGTCACTAATTGACCATTAACTACACCCTAAGCCCGCTAAAACGCATTATCGTCCTAATTAGGGTTTAGAGGTTTATACCCACCTAATTCCGAGCTCGGGCGACGAGAAACGACGGCTGATCACCGGTGAACGGTGAAACCGGCGGCGACAATTCCCAAGGGGCGACGGCGAGCGGCGGCCGGCTGTCCACAGCGACCGCGGGCGGCAGATCACGATCGGCGCGGCTGGCGGTTCACGGCGAAGGGGGCAGACGAGCAGCTGAGCAGCGGTGGGCAGTATCCCCACACAGCGGATGGTGTGGACGGCGCAGCTCCGGAGGGCGGCGGCGTCCTGGTGTCCTCGGCACCGAGCGAGAGAGGGAGAGACTGAACGGTGAGAGGCTGAGGGAATGGTCGGTGAGAGGCGGCGGTGGACGGTGGACAGCTCCGGCGGTGGCGTGCGGCGGTGAGCGGCTCCAGCACCAGTGGCTCACCCCTGCATGCAGCTGCGATAGAGAGGAGCTGGAGGGACGGCGGTGAGAAAGGCGACAGTGGATGGTGGTGGTGGCACGGTGGCGAGCTGGTGACCCAACAGATAGGAGAGAGGGAGGGAGACGGCGGCGTAGGTGAGGCGACGGTCAGCCTCCTCTTCCTCGGCGGTCCGGCGCTCAGCTCTACATGCAGCCGAGAGGTAGGAAAGATGGAGAGGAAAGGGTGAGGGTGGACGAGGGTGGAAGCGACGGCGAGCTTGGCGGTGTAGCGGCGAACGGCGGCGTGAGGTTGAGAGGGGAAGCGCACAAGAGAGAGGAGAGAGGAAGGTGGCCAACTGATTTGAGAGGGGTGAGAGAGAGAGGAGAGAAAGAGAGAAAGAAGTGAGTGGAAAATGAGAGAGAGAGAAAGGTGATGATGGCTTGCATGAGGAAGGCCAAGGGGTAAGAAGAAAAGTTGGATAAGCCATGATGGACATGCAAGGGGAAGGGTTTGGGTGACAAGTGTCACCACCCTAGGGTTTGCCAAAACCTACAAAAAAAAAATCTAATAGACAAGACCCCAAAATTCGGAATACAAAAGGGCTCAAGGGCAAAATCGTCATTTTCTTCAGATACCGGGTCGAATTGCCATTTTTCGACCGTATAAACCCTATATATAAATGGCCAGCATAATTTGACGTCGTCCTTATAAAAATCATCCCGTAATCCATGAAAATCGGTCTCGAAGTCCGGATTAAATTTCACAATCAAATTTGCCAAATTTCCAATTTTCAAATCTCTCATTAACGGGTGGCCGTTTAGGAGTTACGCGTATCAACCTCGGGTTGTTCGAATCGCGGCGATCTCGATTGTTGAGAGGACGAAAGGAATTATCCCTAGTTCCGGAGACACGATCGTCCGGTTCAAGTTCGGGACTAGTTGGCCACGTGTACTCTCGATCTTGTAGAATCACCTGCCATCCGATCATACATCGTTGGCCTCGGCCAAACCGAGTCCGTTACCTTTCGAAGATCGGCCCATATTGACCAAAAATACTTCCTCGTCATTCTTCGAAATCAGGCTCATTCCGCGATCGGATCCATGGTCCACGTACCTATTCCTAGTTAGCCATTCCCATTTGGTCAGTATTCCGAGAGTGATCAGCTCCGAGCGAGACGTACGAAAATGAAATAGTAAACAAGACTCGTGTCATTTATTCTAGAAATTAAGTCGAATTTTGGGATGTTACAGACTACATCCAACATGTTCGAAGATGCCATCGCTATCAAGTTCACAAGGATAAAATGAATGTTCCCCCGACGGAATTGCATCAGTTATCCGAGCCATGGCCCTTTTCAATATGAGGCATCGATGTGATTAGCCCAATTAATCCAAAGGCGTCGAATGGACACCGATTTATCTTAGTCGCGATTGATTATTTCTCCAAGTGGATTGAGGCGGCATCTTATGCAAATGTTACTGCGAGGAATGTTGTAAGATTCATCAGGCGAGACATAGTCGCTCGTTATGGTGTCCCCGAGGCTATTGTTACCGATAATGGGACAAATTTGAACAACAAGTTCATGGATTAGTTGTTCAATGAGTTCAAGATCCAGTATCTGAATTCATCTCCTTATCGTCCACAGATAAATGGAGCAGTTGAAGCCGCTAACAAGAACATCAAGAAGATCCTGGCCAAAATAGCTGAAAACTATCGTGACTGGCATGAAAGACTGCCATTTGCACTAATGGCGTATCGAACTTTGATCCGAACCTCTGTTGGGGCAACCCCTTTTTCCTTGGTGTATGGCATGGAAGCAGTCCTACCCATTGAAGTAGAAATCCCTTCCCTGCGAGTCTTATCTCAGGTAAAGTTGTCTGAAGCGTAATGGATGCGACAAAGGCAGGAGCAATTGAACCTAATTGATGAAAAACGATTGAAAGCCATTTACCATGGTCAAACCTATCAGTAGAGGATAGCTAGATCCTTCAACCGAAAAGTGCGTCCAAGACACTTTGAAGTAAATGATCTAGTCCTAAGGAAAGTACTGCTAGTCTTTCCTATTCCTGGAGGCAAATTTGCCCCAAACTACATTGGTCCATATGTAGTTAAAAAGGTGCTTCCCGGAGGTGCCCTGATTCTCGCAGAAATGAATGGTCGTGAGTTGTTCACTCTTGTTAATTCTAATGCTGTGAAGATATATTATCCCTGATAAAATCTAACATTTTGCAGCAAAAGTTTTCAAGTGTTTGGTTTTATACTTTGAATTGCAAACATTTCACTGATAAATAAATGGTTTCAATCAATTTCAAGTTAAGATGTTTGCATTGGCTTTAAATTCTGCATGGTTATTTTGTTGATCTGTATCATTGACTTCAAAGGGGAAATATATTTGGACAATCTGATAACTCATGTGGAATAAATTGAATGTGTTAAATGAGGTACATCAGGATGATGGAAGGCAACCCTTATCCTATACACAGTCTCATGTACTAATCCTCAGTGAGTTGAGTGGAAAAATTTCATATCTGCAAGGCAAAAGGTTATCTAGCAAAAGGTACGATGACCGAAATGACAAGAGGCAATTCATTTCTCTTTCCCAAACACTACAGGTTATCCATTGCTTCACCACTTTGAGCCTAAATGCTTGGAGAAATCCTTTTAAATTACCCCTGTCAAGAACTAGCCCACATTAGGACAAACTGGAGGTAAGTCAGCATCATAAGGTGAAAAATGAGTAGAATTTTTTTTTTTTTACTCTCACTTACATCAATCTTCGAGTGTTGCTTTTTTAGATAAATTCACACGAAGTTCAAGTGCTTTAGGATGACGAAGAGCATTTCTTTCTCTATCCTATACATACTTTATCCTTTGCTAAGTCCAATTGAGCCTACAATTTTATTTCATACGAACCCAGTTGGTGATCATCCCCCACATTGGGGCAAGGCAAAAGTCATCATTGTTTAAGCAGCATATTCAGAGCACTGATAAAAGATGAAGACCCCTGAGAGTCCAAATGTCGAGTAATTTGGTAAAAAACAAGCCAAAGTATGGTTGGTCGATATATGCATTATAGACAGTGTGTGTCAAAAAAAAAAAAGAAAAAGGGGAGATTTTTTTTTAAAAAAAATGTCAAGATATGGCATGTCAAAATCCCCAATGGAGCAATAATCCTACAAGTCTCAAAGGAATCAAGTGACGAACTCTCGAAGCCAATGGAACATCTATCGAGGAGACAATTCATGGCGGAAAAGAAGACCGGTGATAATGCCAAGATGATCACCAACTTATTCACCCCAATTATACACGTTTTGAGCCTAATGATCCATTCATTTCTCAACCCATGAGCCTAGCCTTTACAAAGTCTCTTTAGATTAGGGCACTTGAACTAACGTAGAGTTTCAGATGTTTATAAGCTTGGCTCGAGGAAGTGTGAGCAAGTCCATTTCTATCTCATTTTGCAAGGTTCTTGACTTGTAAATCTAAAGACAATTGCGAAATATTTCTTTCAATAACCACGACTCGAAGAATCCCTTTTGCTAAGCCATTGACCAAACCCACGTTACGGTCCCAGCAAAGACCTCTCAGATTAGTAAGGTCGAACTGCTTGCGAGAATACTTGGACCCTTGTCGACATAATGATGGTGAGATAGAGCGATTCTCATAAATCAGCCTTTTTCAGTGAGAATGTGTAAAAGCCCTTTCGGACCGGAAATCCCTCATTCGACATTTTCAAGATATCCACTTGTGAATCCAGATTGTCTTGTCATGATTCTCCACAGTGAAGTTTTGTAATGCCGATTTGACAAAATCATCATGCATGAAAACCGGTTGAAATCATAGTGCATGAGTATACGTGTTCTTGATAGTGTACGAATGCATATTACATGTTGCCTAAAACCGTGTCTAGCAGGAGACACGCTCTCAAGAGTCAGAGATATCACCAGGTAAGTATATCTCTATCCTTTGGATGTCTATGACTATCCAGGTATCCCTAACCTGTTCGAGCAATCGTCAGGCCCCATATTTGATCATTTTGTTGCGATCTCTAGACACCTTTGACGATATTTAGGTATCTATTGATCAAGCTTTTTTAGGTACCTCTAATGATATCCAGGTACTTTGTCAAGGAATCTCCGAGCATTCAAGCTAGCCCCCTCTGTTCGCCAAATCGTTAAGTGCCTGCGACGATATCCAGGTATTTATCAATCAGGTCCTTTCAAATATCTTAGATGATAACTAGATATTTTGTTAGGCACACTTTTCACACAATCTCAGGAAAATTCCCCCGTGTCGCACCTACGACGATAACTAGGTGCAGCAGCCAAATCTTTATGAGTACCTGTGAGGAAGGTATAGGTATTTCGTAAAGGTTGGAATATTCTCCTAATCTCGGAAAGTTTCCCCGTATTGTACCTATGACGATAACTAGGTGCGGCGGCCAAATCTTTATGAGTACCTATGAGGAAGGTATAGGTATCTTGTAAAGGTCGAAACATTTTTCCAATCTATCTAGAATTCCCCGTGTCCCGCCTATGATGATAACTAGGCGCAGCGGCCAAATCTTTACGAGTACCTATGAGGAAGGTATGGGTATCTTGTAAAGGTCGGAACATTTATACGAATTGGACAAACTCCCCCGTTAAACACCTATGACGATATCTAGGTGTGACAGCTAAACTTTAACGAATATTTCAGACGATAACTGAGTATTTCATTAAAGTCGGAATGAACTCCATTTTGCTGAATCTTTCTCTCAAGCACCTCGGATGATAATTGGATGCCTCAAGCTTTCTTTGTGTGTCTTAATTGAATTGCAGGACACCGGAATCCCCCAAACAGTTTGTTAGGCAATACCTTTGGGACTAAGCCCAAGCATTTGCTAAACAACCCACAAAATCAGAGTCATGCCTCAAATTATGAAACCACTCTTGTCAGGTAAGTAAACTCCAGGTATGTGTTATTTATGTCAACATGCATCATGGCATAATGCATTTCAAAAATGGGACTCATAATCCCGACAAAAATATTATTCATTAAATCTGCATAGTTAAAATTTAGGTATTATTTAGTCTTTGAATGCAACCTCTGTGAACTCACCTTCAAAGAGGGGTAGCTGTTGACACCTAAATTTTGGCAAACATTTAGTCGTAATTTGCATAGAAAATTAGGGATTAAATTTTAGCCCCTAAACAAAAATATTAAAGTTGCATAACATATAGTTTAGGTCCATTTAGGTTAATTGCATTCCACATCGGATCGGCGATGGTGAGAAAATTGAAAATCCGTCGCGTAGATCGAGCTCGGGCATCTGAACAAGACTCGGCTCACTCGGAAGGCAAGGGCCGGAAATTACAAGTCAAACGGGCTTGGTTGTTTTAATTTGAGCTTAAATTAGCCCCAATATGCTTAATTAAATAAAAGCCCACATTAATTCAGCCCACTTGAAATTAAATAATAATTAAAGCCTAAGCCCAAGCCTAAACCCATTAGGACTAGCAAGCCTATCTAATTGACCTAGGTTAACATTATAAATATGTCATTAGGTCACATAACATGGGGGGACGATTTCATATCAGAAAATTAGAGAGACACGGGAGAGAATTGAGAGAGAGAGAGAGAGAGAGATCGGTGGAGAACACCCTGCTGCGCCACCGCCGCCGCGCCTGCCTCCAGCCGGCGCCCCACCGATGCTGCTGCTTCCCGCCGGCGCCCTTCACCCCGTGTCCTTGCTGCACCACCGATCACACGCAGTACCACCGCCGCGCCCTTCAAGCGCTGCTCCGTCATAGAATGCCACCTCAGCCGCCACCTGGAGGATGCCTTGCTGCCTCCTGCCGCCGCTGTTCCGCCCTCTATAGCACGCCGACGTTGCTGCCGCCTCGTCGTCGCAGCCACTGTTCCTGCTGGCGAGGTCACCGGGCGAGCCGCCACCGAGCACGCCGTCTTGCGCCGCCGCCACCGTCGCTCGTCCCAATCCACAATCCCGATCCGCAATACCAATCCGCGATCCAAATTTGGAAATATTTCAAATTAGGTAAGGATATTATCCGATATTTTCAGAATATTTAGTTTCTTAATTTTCGAATGTTAAAATATTTTGTGAATATTTGGTGGATAGTTAGATATCTTAGGATAATTTTCTGATGTTCGCAATATTTGAAAACATTCAAAATTAGGAATAATTCCTAATTTAGCAACGTATCTGGACGACTATCTGACCTTATCCCTAAGGTACGATACGCGGCGATACGGAAAATCGTTATCTTATACATAATCACTTGGATACGATAATGGATTTTATTTGCTTTCCAAATTTGAATAATCAACTTTCCGTCGATATCTATGACCCTATAGATATGACCGTTAGTTCGATTTCTTTGCCTAATTTGAGTCTGATAAGAAGAATCTTGCGGATTGCGTGGATTGTTTAAATGTGGTTGTTATCTTTGTTTAAATTTTTTTCCTTTTTAAATAAAGAAAACCAAATAAAAAATCTGTTAGTTAGATTTAAATTAGAAGTTTTGCATGTTTAGGAAACCATAAATATATCTAGAAGATAGGATAATTATTTAATTTAAATTAGGACATGAGATAATCTATTTCCTAGTTTAAATTAGGTGTTATTCTAATCCTAATAGATTATTTAGGTTATTTTTAAATTCCGAATTTACATGAAAATCCCAGAAAGAATGAGTTGCTTTAGGATAGATTTTGATAGATTGCATTCTTAATTTGAGTAATTTTTTTATTTCGAATTTTAATAAAAAAAAATACCAAAAAAAGAGAAGTTAATAGATTGCATGTTAATTTAGACATTTTTTTAATTCCGAATTTCATCAGAAAATTACCAAAAAAAATAAATCATTTGTCCATCATTAGAATTAGGTCACATCGTTGCATGTCATATAGTTTGTATATCAGGCTGCATTAATCGCATGTCACTTTTTGCACGTCATTGCATATAGATTAGCTTTCAATTAAATAAGTGAAAATCCAAAAGAATTGAATGAATTGCTTGTTAATTAGAAATCATATTAGGGTTGTTGTGATTTTCTAGCTAACAATGCCAATGCTTACGTTGCTTCGAGGTAAGTAATTCTCCCAATCTTGTAATTTATTTATTATTTTGATTATTGGGTGTTACTTTGGTGGTTTGTGCATCCGCATGATCACCTCATATGTTAGTGACTAAGTTGAAATGGATCCAGATTGCATGCATAAATATTTTTTTTTGAAAAGAAAAAGTATCGAAAGGGCGTTAGACTAGATCTAGCGTAATCAAGTCCCCGAGCTTAGAATCTCTGGTTCATAGGAATAAAGCATATCTCCCTATGTTTTATTTAGGTT
The DNA here is from genome assembly GCA_031216185.1 of Syzygium aqueum. Taxonomy (NCBI): domain Eukaryota; kingdom Viridiplantae; phylum Streptophyta; class Magnoliopsida; order Myrtales; family Myrtaceae; genus Syzygium; species Syzygium aqueum. The sequence continues at coordinate 3,160,054 of CM062235.1, read as the reverse complement.
TCTAATCAACCTACTACAAATTGATTAGTGGCGACTCCAAGCATGAAAACATTTGCATGCTAAAGACTTAAACTCTAAATTGCGAATTGGTAGGGCTTGAGAGGGCCCGAGTTAAGCTTAGCCTTAATAATCCATTAGCCTGAGATGAAAATTTTAGGTCGCGACAACTCTCGATTACGTTGGTTTGTCTCTTAAATAGGTAATAATGAATTTTGAGAGTTTAGTTATTGGCTTAGGTGTCTTGTGCCAATAAGTTAGTAATCTTGGTAATAGCAACAAGTTACACGTCTAAAGACTTGGTGGGCAAGAGATAAGTTGATTTAGTCAAGTCAATGGCTTTATTAGAAACTTATTTTATAAGTTGGCTAACTTATCTTATAAGTTGACTAACTTCCCAAGCAAGTTAGCACTTCCTTTGGCTTAGTTCTCATGTTTGCTTTGATTCTTGGAAAATGACAAAATAGAATATTCTAGAAGAGAGTGGATTGTCTTGGAGAGCAAGCTAGAGATAAGATCAAATCCAAAGCTCATGATTACACCAAATCTAAACATTAAATGAAGGAGGATGAGTCACCTAACTTAGTTATCCTAAACATCATTATACTTCATTAATGTTAGGATACTTCACACCCTAAGTGGCTTAATGTGAAGAAGGCAAGTGCCCACTAAATAGTTAGGCTTGCCACTTTTAGTGATCTGCCCTAGAAATCAATCAAGATTGATACTCTAATATTAGTTGTGAATTAGGTTGTGTCGAAAAATCGACCTTCACTATATTTAGGTAGTCACAATGTCTTGCTAGAGACTGCTTATGACTTATGGGCCAAAAAAGATTTTGAGCACACTGCTAATGTTTAGTGAACCTACAGGGTCGCACACAATAGCTAATTAAGTTAATATTTTTTGTGCGCCGGGATCTATTTACAATAAGAAATAAATTTTAATTTATTCTCTATTCAACTTATTTATGCGGTCATGCACGTTATGAGATAACAACTAAACATACAATTGAAGGTGGATAGTTTGGTTGGCCCAAATTGCCCGGCCCACTTCTTTTAATTCGCGTAGATAATGAGGCTATATATAGCATATGGGTGACGAAAAAACCCTAAGAGAGAGAAAAAACTCCTCCAAGAGAATACGAAGAGAATCGTTCTCTGTTCAAACATCTTTGAGAAAGTCTCGAAGATCAAAAGCGATCAGGAAAAAGAAGTCTAAGATCTTTAGCTAGCACTTCGATCGTTGGAGACTTCCGTTCAAGTATATGGATACCGGTAGAGGCGCAACACTTGGGGCACTAATCTAGACACAATATGTCAATTTACTTTCGATTTGCAAAATGTACGAGTCGAACTTCTGTTTAGATTTCAATATACGCATGGATCCTGTTTAGGGTTTCGGTTTACAAATTTCGCTGCGTTTTTAGCACTTGAGAAACCCTACAGCCACACCATCTATTTAGGCTTGCCACCTCTTATTGTTAGGTTAGCCAACTCACCAAGATAGGCTTGTCACTCCAAGGATTTCTATTGGTCCAAATGGAAGGGTAATGATGAGAGGTTTGCCTATAAATAGAGGCATCAACCCTTCATTCCTAACTTTCACCACTTATTTCTCTCTTCCTTTCTCTCCCTCACGCCACTCACTGTTTAGGCCACCCTCTTTCCTCGTGGTTGTGCCCTTGCCTACACTCGTCCCTGCACCGCGCCATGTTACTCGGTTTGCCACTAGGCTACTGCCGGCCACAACCTTGGAGAGTAGTAAGTAGACTTACTAAACATTTGGCTAGGATGATGTGTTATGTTGTTGGACGAGTCATGTGCTTGTGGTGCTTGCGTGTATTTCGTTGTTTGTGAACACTTGATATAGCTTGCCATGCTTGCATATACATTTGTAAAATCGAAATTGTCGCTAAACAAAATTCGTCGCAAACTTAAAGACGAATTTTGTCACGAATAGATTTCGTTGCAAATTACCGATGAAAATTGAATTTTTTTGATTAAAAAAAATCGAATTTCCAACGATTTTTGCAACGAATAATTAGCGCCAAATTTTGTAACGAATTTTCCCACAAATGTTGTTTTTGTTGGAAATTACCAACGAAAATTGAATTTTTTCATTGGAAAAAAAGTCGAATTTCCAACGATTTTTGCAATGAATAATTGCCGCCGAATTTTGCAACAAATTTTCCAACGAATTTTGTTTTCGTCGGAAATTACCAACAAAAATTCTTTGTCGGAAAAATTTGCGATTTCCAAAGAATTTTTTTTTTGTTGGAAATTAACAACGAAAATTGTTTGTCGGAAAAATTTGCGATTTCCAACGAATTTTTTTTCGTCGGAAATTAACAACGAAAAGTGTAATTTCTTGTCAGAAATATTCGTGATTTCCAACGAATTATGTTTTCATCGGAAATTACCAACGAAAATTGTTTGTCGGAAAAATTCGTGATTTCCAACGAATGTTTTTTTTCGTTAGAAATTAACAACGAAAATTTTTTGTCGGAAAAATTCGAGATTTCCAGCGAACTTTTTTTTCGTCGGAAATTACCAACGAAAATTGAAATTTTTTGTAAGAAAAATTCGCGGATTTCCCACGACTTTTCCAACGAATAATTTGCAACGAATTTTGCCAACGAACTATTAGCGATGAATTTTGCCACGAATTAATTTTCGTCACAAATTACCAACGAAAATTCAATTTTTTTTTGGTAAGGAAAATTCAAATTCAAATTTTTTTTCATCGCTAATTTCGTTGGAAATTTTTTGTTCGTCACTAATTTCGTTGGAAATTACCAACGAATATTGCCACGATGTTTCCAACGAAGAATTAGCAACGAATTTTCCAACAAATTTAGCCACGAATTATCTACGAATTTTGCAACGAATTTTTTTGCGTCGGAATTTACCAACGAAAAATTAAAATTTTTTGTCGTAAAAATTTCCAACGCAGAATTACCGACGAATTATTTTTCGTCGGAAATTCATTTTGCCACGAATAATTACCAACGAATTTTGCCACTTTTTTTCCAACGAATAATTACCAACGAATTTTCCAACGAACTTTCCAACAACTTTCCAACGAATTTTTTCAACGAATTTTACCGTCCTATCCCATAAACTTGTTTGTGTCCCATAAAAAACCTTCAATTTTAGGTCATGTTCTAATTTTACCCTAAACTTTTTATGACAAACCCTTAACTTTAGGTTTTATCTCAATTTTACCGTCCTATCCCAATTTTCCCCTAAAATTTTTACAGTTTCATAAAAAACCATAAACTTTTGCTTGAGTCACAAATCTACCCTCATTTACCCTCCGTCCAAAATTTCTCGTTGATAACCGAGATATAGAAAACTCCAAAGCACAAGCTATTCAATCATCCTGAGCGTGAGCTCTCCGACCAAGCACGAACTGCTTAAGCATCCCAAGCACGAGCTTTTCAACCGTGAGAGATGAAACATTCCTAAGCACAAAAGATTGACGAGCGCAAAATCACTAAGAGAGATTTGGACTGAGGGTTAATAGAGGTCAGATTTGGGACTCAAGTAAAAATTGGTGTTATTTTATGAGACAAAAAAATTAGAGTGAAATTGAAACTGGACCTAAAGTTGGGATTTTTTTTAGACAAAAAAAAGTTTAGGGTAGAATTAATACTAGACCTAAAGTTTAGGATTTTTTATAAGACGAAAAAAGTTTAGGGTGGAATTGGGACTAGACCTAAAGTTGAGAGTTTTTTATGAAACAAAAAAAATGTTTAGGACAGAATTGAAACATGGGCTAAAGTTGGAGGCTTTTTATAAGGCAAAAGGTAAAATTAAGACAAAGTTAGAGTTAGAGGTTTTTTAGAGTATTAGGCCATATAAGAAGTGGATGTTTGTTCTGACGAGTATCAGAGAGGAACTTGTATTTGTGAATTACATGTAAGTGTTTGAAGCCATGAAAAATTATAGGGCTCAACACTGTATGAGTTACTGTGTGTAATTAAAGATTGAAAAATACTAAGAGTATTTGAGTTACTTGAATATGGTTATAAACTTTTTTGTATCGTTTGATTTATAGTGGAATTCTTTATTGCTCTCCCTGGGACGTATGTCACTTGACTAAACCACTCTTGTTCTGTTTATTTCATTGTTCAATTGCTTGCTTTCGCAACAATTAATATCGAAGCTAGGCCTGGCTAAGTTAAAGTGAATTGATGGCAACAGAAAAAGGAAAAGTGAATATCGACAGATTTGATGGGAAGGATTTTAGTTTCTGGAAGATGCAAATTAAGGAATTAACAATTGCCCCTGTTTGGGGAGAAACCAGAGTTGATGAAGCAAGATGAATAGGAATTGTTGGATGGACAAGTGTTGGGTGTTATTCAATTGACATTGGCTCGTAACATTGCGTTTAACATTGTGAAAGAGAAGACCACTGCAAGTTTGATAAAAAGCCCTATTGAACATGTACAAGAAGCTATCTACAATCAACAAGGTCTACTTGATGCAACGTCTATTTAACTTAAAGATGGGAGAAGATATGTCAGTTGCCGATCATATCAATGAATTCAATATGATCATTAGTCAATTGAATTCAGTTGATATTGACTTTGAAGATGAGATAAATTCTTTGATTCTATTATCCTCATTACTTGGTAGTTGGAATACTACTGTCACTAAGGTTAGTAATTCCTTTGGGTCAACAAACTTGACGTTTGATGAGGTTAGCAATTTGATTCGGAGTGAGGATATCCGTAAAAGAGAATCTGGTCAACTTGTGTCTACTACTTTAGTAGGTGAAAGTAGAGGAAGAACTAGTACGTGTATTAGCAGAAGTAGTATAAACCAGAATAGACGTAGTTAGTTTAAGACTAGTGGTGTTATCTGTTGCTGCTGTGGCAAGAGGGGGCATTAAGAAGGGATTGCCTTAAGCTGAAGAATGGGAAGGGCAAGGGAATTATAGTTGAGTATGTTGATAACGTTGCAATTGTATCTGACATCAATTCGAATAGTGCTGATTAAGACTTGTTTGTCATTGATTATTCACCGTTTGATGGATGGATTATGGATTTTGGTTGTTCACTTCATGCTACACAAAATATGAACTAGTTTACTACTTATTAATGCATGGATAGTAGTAAAGTGCAATTGAGGAACAACGCTAAATGTGATATTGTAGGTGTTAGCGATGTTAGAATCAGAATGCATGATAGTATCATGAGAATATTGACCAGAGTGAGACATGTTGAAGAATTTGATTTCATTGAGTGCCCTAAATTCAGGTGGGTATCGGTATAACTCAAAATGTGAAATTCTGAAGGTTGTTCGAAGTGCCTTGGTGATAATGAAAGGAATCGAGTATAATGGTCTGTATGAGCTTCAAGGTGAGACGGTAATGGATTTCGCTGCGGAGATGTCGGATGCATTTGCTCAAGAGAAAGATTGTTGCATATGCGTTTGGGCACCATTGGCGAGAGAAGCCTAAAAGTTCTAAGTGAAAGGAATCCGCTGTGTAGTTATGTTGCTAAAGAATTGAACATATGCAGGTGTTGTGACTTAGATCAACAGCGAAAAGTGCCGTTCAGTACGACTGTCAGAGAAATCACGAAGATTGCAAAGTTAATTTACTTAGATGTTCACAAGTTATCGCGGTTTCCTTCGAGAGAGTGTGTTATATTTATGCTAACAGTTGTGGACGACTACTCGAGAAATATTTGCATGTTTGTGCTAATCACAACTATGATGTTATTGTCAAGATCAGGTGGTTGAGAGTTTTGATCGAAAAGGAGATTGGTAAAACGATCAAGCATGTGTGGACCGATAGTAGGATAGAGTTTTGCTCAGAGCTGTTAAATGAATTTTGCAGTAAGGAAAGCATGTGAAATGCTGTTATAGTGCTAATGAACCCAGAGTTGATGAACAGAATATTACTAGAGATGGCTATAAAATGCTCTTTAATGTTGGTATGGCTAGGAGATTCCTGGCTGATGCGCTTAGTACGTTGAGCTACTTGGTGAATAAATAGATTCCCATCAATTGTGATTAGATGCCAGACTCCCAAAGAAGTGTGGTCATGTAACGTTGCTGATTATTCTACATGTAATGTTGGAGTGAGTAATGGTAAGCTCATTGGGAGGGCAAGAAAGTGCATGTTCCTAGGTCATACACAATATAGGCGGGGCCATTGGTTGTAATGTCCAAAATTAAATTCACCTGTTATTAGCAGAGAATTTACATTTGACGAATCTCTAGTACTTTTGGATAAGATTGATTATAGCAGTGTTTGTATAGACCTGAACGGCGTTCAGCTCAAGGTGGAATTGTAACCAGAAACCCTAAGGTAGCGGAACTAGCGTGGTAATCGACACAAATGGTGCTTATAGCGAGGTGGAGCTTGTAAAGTCAACGATTGTTGTAACTGCTAATATTGACAAGGTGTGTGTTCAATCTCCTAACAAGTATGGATGCAAGTATGGTGTTGCTTAATTTGTGGTAGAGAAGTGTATCTGAGTATCCTTGTGGAGTAGTTAAAGGTGCAAGTGAAGTTAGTGTTCTGATAAGGTCCACAGTTAATGTGAAATTTAAGCAAGGCTTAGACTTGGAAGATGTCTACGGCAGTTGAGTCCATGAGGGGTTATGGGAGAGTAGCATCAAAGTTTAGATTTCAAGGAAGCGATTGTGACTCGGCTCAAAGTCCAGCCAAAGTGAAGATTGTTGAAAATATATCTCGAGTTTAAGCTTGAAAAAAAAACTTTCCTAATTTTAATATAGATTTCCTATTTTGAATAGGTTTCCCAGTTGGAGAAGGTTTCATATTTTGGATCCAATTCTGCTTATACATAAGATGTGGATGTTCATTCTAAAGAGTATCAAAAAGGTACTTGCATTTGTGTTAAGATTTGTGAATTCTTTTGTGAGATTAAGAGATTATTTCGTGCGGAATTATGGAATTAAACACTGTGTGAGCTATTAGGTACAATTGGAGGTTGGAAAACATCGAGAGTGTTTGAATAATTCAAGTGAGGTTATAATCTCCATTGTATCGCTTGATCTACAATAGAATTCTTTGCTGCTCTTTCCATGGATGTAGGTTACCCGACCGAATTACGTAAATTTGTTATTCGATTTATTTTCTTATTTTATCTATTTTCTTATTTAATCGCTTGCTTCCGGAACAACATGCTCTACACCATTTTTCTACTAGAAAATTTCCAGAAAGACTTGCTACTTCGGAAATAGTTTGACGAGTAACCTTGTCCACTAAGGCTAAGAGGCTGTAGTGGGCATTAGTGAGCATTCGACATCTAAGTAGAAATCATATTGGTTGCAGCTAAAGGCAAAGCCAGAGCGCATCCTACAACAAGCATTGCACCAAAATCCTCCTTTGCCGCAAGGATTAGCGAGCAGCGCAAGAAAGTGCTCAGGGTGAAAGAAGTGTTGGATTTTTCGCGGCAGCTTTACACATGATTCGTGGATGCAGAACCGGCATGGGTGCAACTAAAAACCGGGACCTTGCTGCGTGTCCAACACGCATTAGAGATGATGTTGGTGTCTATAATTCCCTCCTTGCCGGGGAGAGTCAGTGGATGCTCATGGATGAAGTGTATAAATAAATCGGTGTTTTCTAATTCCTCCACACTAGGCATACTTAAGATTTGGGCGTTTCATTGACTATGATTTCAGTTCTGTAGAATTACCAAGAAATTCAATCAGAGATATTTAAAATAGTTTCTTATAGTGACGTGACTCCTATGTGCATACTCAAATGGGTCTTGTATCTGATAAAATCTTACAATCCAGACATATCTCCTTTGATCTGCCAGTTCTATGTCTAGATAAGGATCAGGAAGTGAATATGAAATGGAATAATTAGAAGCCAATATGAATTAAATATGTACCTTAGCTTTTTTTATGAAAGACAAATTTCTGTCGATATGGATGGACCGGATGCCAACAATGCGATGTTTTTTTATATTTCTTTCTAGACTGGCAATCCGTTGATGAATGCAAGAATTAGAATGAATTAGAATGTTGTTTTTGGGATTTGCATGAGCCAAGCATAAATTGTTTTCTGCCAATAAGCTCCTTGCTTGGTTTGGTAATTGTTCATGGACTTGATACACGAAACACTCCCCATCTTACATATGTTGCTGAGTTTTTGCCTTCATCATTATGACGATGTTTTATCACAAGTAGCCCAAAATAATATTGCATTCACTGGAGAGATTCATGGAGCATATGGTGATGATAGATCCACAAGAAGCTCAAGATACGAGAAGGCCCAAATACGAAAGTGAGTGGCCCAGGAACGGATGCCTGTCGATCACAGGCTTTGATAATAGGTTAGCTTTCTGTTAACAATTGCTTCCTGGTTGTCTTGATGTGGATTGATAGTAGCCTCCGTCAATTTTAGCCATCTGGAAAGATATTTACATCCATTTCACCGAGGTACCACAAAGTCAAGTCATCACCGAGGGAACAGAAAATTCACATTGTGGAAAACCAAAGGCTGATCTTGCTAGCCTGCAGCGGTAGATGGCTAATAATTGCTTCCAGGCTGTCTTGACGTGGATTGATGGTGGCCTCCGTCAATTGCGACCAGCTGGAAAGATAGTTGCATCCTTTTCACTGGAGTTACCACAAAGTCAAGTCATTACGGAGGGAACAGAAAATTCACATTGTTAAAAGTTACTTTGATTTGAAAAAAAATTAATAATCAAATATGAATTAGTAAAAGAAAATTTATTATCAGAAGAAATGTTACTCATCCCATATAAATTGTTACTTTCCTAATTTACAAATTACCCAACTATCATAAGTTACTTCATTATATGAGGAAATTACTAATTAAATGTGATTATTATGAGTTAATGAAATCTTTCTAAGACCTTAATTTCAAAGAATATTACTTATCACATATCAATGAAACAAGTGAACTAAATGTTAATAATCACATAAAATCTATTACTTTTCACTAAGCGTATAGACATTTACTTTGATGTATACTGAAATTATTAATTAAATATCAATTTCAAGAGAATTGAAAAGTCACTATCCACATATCACTTTCTTGTAAAATTATCCATTGCGACAAATTCTATTCGAATCTACATGTCAAATTTTGTATATTGTAATAATTTTGTTATGATGGGTATATTATCATATTTGGATTAAGTAATAAATTGCGAAATTTTTAAAAACTATCTTCAAAATTGGCACCTATATCATTTACATCCTCAACTTTCAAAATGGACAATTTGCATTTTGAGGTTTAATATTGCACTTCTAACTACATATGGAATTCACCATATTGCCATTTTATTTCCAAAATTACGCCTATTACTCTCGCCACCTATCCACCCAAAAAAACCCCGACCCTCATTCTATCTAGAATATCTTCTTCCTTTGTCATCATCAACCAAAGGCCGTACCACATAACTTACAAATATTTTCAGCCCAATAATTGCATCCAGGTTGTCTTGATATGGAGAGCAATGGTGGCCTCGGTCATTTTTGGCCAGCTGTAAAGATATTCAACTTTTCCGCTTTTAATCCATAAGAAAATTCCTCGACTTATAGAAAAAGATGGAAAATTGAAAGGTTCCCTCAAAACACCTACTATTCTTTTCTAAAATTAGTTTTTTTTCACGAAAATTAAATAATTTAGACGATATCTTCCTTAAAATGATTATCTGTATCGCTTACAAAAATAAATGAACGAAATTTTTTTATTATCTACAAAAATATTTAGATATTAATCAGTGTTGATAATGAAAATATTTTTCATTAACTAATTATTTTAACAGATACAAGCGATCATATTTACAAAATTAATTTTCAAATTATTTATTTTTCATGAAATAAACGGAGAATAGAAGACGACTGAATCATTCGGTAAAAATATAATTACATCTGTTAGATTAAACCTATGAGGAATGATTGTTAAGGAAACTTATAAATGTGCATATAAATCCACATTCACCATATTAAGAATTTCCGATTTCAACAAAACATGCTATGGAGAAATTAATTCAGCTTTAATTAAACAAGGTAATCACAATAATACTTTAAGAACTTAAATATGTGATCTTTGCATGACTCATCAGAGTCAACACACATTTAATCTTTCCCCAAATTAAGAAAAACAAATAATCATGTTTTTCCAAGATATTTGCAACCATTTTCACTGAGGAACCAAAAAGTCGAGCCATCAAGATTAAATGCGCTCCTTGTCATTTCACGTGGGTTCAATTTTTGGGACCACACCCCAAAAACAAAATCTGGGACCTACTATAGCACTAGACATTCAATTATATTTTGTGGGCCAAAAGTACAAGATAATGAATGAATATTGTGACTAATTCTAATACAAATTGCCTTTCACCTTTATGTTTGATCTAATAGTACAGATTGCCTTTATCGATAGTGGTGTTACTTATGCAACCTATGATGACTAGTTTGAACGCCGGTTGCACTTTAACAATAGAGAGAGTTTTATTCTAATCATGTAAATGTCACAAAAACTATAAATTGTACCCACTGTTATGCTAATACTCAACATTTTTTTGATAGTACCAAAATCCTCAAATTTATATTAACATGACAAAAATAACTTCCATATGCCATAAAAACCTTAAATTTTACTCACTGTGACACTAATACCCTAATTTTTTACTGCATCACCAATGCCTCGAACTCGTACGAATGTAACAAGAATACCCTCCTCCGTCTACCACAAAACATAGTAAACTTTGCCCACCGGGATGCCAATATCTCAAAAAATAAATTCGTGTCAATAATATCCCAAACTTGTACTAGTGACTCAAAAATACTTTCCTTTATAGTTTCGTTTGAGACAACTGTTAAAATTTCGACATGACGGCTTGCATGGAAAATAGTATGCAAACCAAGCCGACATGAATCTAACGTGATCTTAGTCTAATACAAAGCGACCCCACATCATTTATCCATTTGTAAGTTTGACAAGGACATGGTTTATATGTATCAAATCCACTAATGACTCATATTTCAGAGGTAATGACATGGCTGTCTTGGACAGAATTGTAATGGAGAGTATTTTTATCAAATTGGTCTAAGTTTTGGGGTTTTGGTGACAAGAAAAAGTTGAGGATATTAGTGTCACAGCGGCCATATTTTAGAGGTTTTGATGACAAAAAAAGGGTTTTGGTTATTTGCGACATCTGGAATTTCCCGTGTCCAATAATAATGCTCATGTTATAAAGTTAAGTATTATTTAGCTTATAATTCGGGTTGATACGTAGAAATCTTAGTCGACCATTAATCTTGCGAGGTATGGAGAATGCAAAGGATGATTTCCCACAAACATAATCGTTTAGAGTCCAACGTGTTGAAATTAAATTGATAAACGTTGACTTATACGATGATGGTTAGAGTGATGTTAATTAATTTACTGTCATCTTAGTTGTCGATAGGGACAAATATTTTTCAAATTATATTTTTAATGATTATCGAGTTTGAATTTACTAAATCGACATTTTCCTAGCATTTGGTATGATTTACTAATAATTTTGGTAAATTCAAGTGTCATGGATTACATTATTTATTTTTAACATTAGTTAATTAATATTAATCATAATTTACTTACATTAATGGAGACCCATTTTTGGCGAGTTAAGATGCGCATGGCAACCATTCTATGCCTAGAATCTGATTCTGGGCAGAAATAATTCTTTTTTGTTCTGTGCACGGAAATAATTTCTAAATATTTGAAGGCATTTTGTAACTGCTCAAAATTTTTGTTCTTAGAATAGAAAAAGAACAGAAATTTGTTAGATAACTACACAAATTTTTTTTTTAATAATAATATTTTGAATTTTTTAATATTTATTTCTTGTTTTTCTTTTTTTTTTCCTTTCTTTCCCCTTCCTTTCTTGGCCATGGCCGGTTGCCGGCAACCAGCCATAAGCCAGGGCTGGCGAGGACTTCGTAGCCCTCGCTACCACCCTTACTAGCGGCGATGGCGAGGTTGGCCTCGCCTTGGCTGGGCGAGGCCAACCTCACCGTTGGCAACCCAGGCGATGGCGACCCAGGCGATGGCGAGGTCAGCCTTGCCAGATTTGGGCAAGGTCGAGGCCGGCCGCCAGCGCCGGTGACGGGCCACAGGCCAGGGCGTCGCAGCCCTCGTTGACGCCCTTGCCAATGGCAATGGCGAGGTAGGCCTCGCCTTGGCTGGGTGAGGCCGTGAGCCGCCCTCACCGACCACCGACGAAGGCCACGACGCCCTCGCCGGCCTTGGCCTGTGGCCAGTGGCCGGCGGGTGGCGGGGTTGAAGAACAACAACAACCAAAAAAAAGAAAAAAAATCAAGAAGAATCAGTTCTGAAAAAATTGTTCCAAAATCAAGAAACTACTTTTTTTTTTATTTTTGACTCTGTTCCAAAACTGATTCTGGGTATAATTTTTTGTAAAATTGTGCCCAGGCACAAAAAATTTAACAAACTGATTTTTGTTCTCAAACTGATTCTGGAAACAAAAGAACAGAATCAATCATTATTTGGTAACTTGCCAAACATGCCCTTAGCATATCTGATTTCCATCGAATTCCACGTTCGCATATCTCTCTCTTTCTCTCTCCAACACTCACACTTTCTTGGAATGACGAGAGAAAGAGACTGAATGAAATCACGCAAAAGAAAGTTCAGTCGTTTACTTTCGATCAATGAGCAAATGGGGTTGATTTTGGGGTGTGATTTGAAGAGAACGTGACTGTGGTTTGTTCTTGTTTCGATGGTCAAACTTGTAACCAGGGGGACTTGAGCATCTGGCCCAGGAAATCAGCGATTCGCAACACATGTTTGAGGCTGTTGGCGGTCGAGCTTTTATAGTACGTGGGACTTCATTTCTGACGAGTGTTTGAGCTCTCTTTAGACCGATCAGCCATATATGATCACTTTTCATTTTGCTGCAACCCGGATTTTGCCTTCTGAGGTTTTTGAGATACGTCTCCCTCTCTTACATAATAATAATAATAATAATAATAATGACAATAACTCAATTGATATGTCCGTTCTAACCGTGATTTGATTATTTGTTGTTCTGCTTTATACAACAAGTCCATGCTCAAAAATATTAAGAGTGTCTTTGCTTGAGAGAGAAATTTACACGAATTAGTTTTCTCGATTTTCACATATTTGATTTGCTGAAAATGATCTGTTTACGATAATCATGTACGGTCAAAGAAAATAGAGTTAATACTACAAAAAGCCTCAAACTGGTATACCCATGATAAATTTCTTCCAAACTAATTTTTAGGTCACAAAAAACTCCAAACTAGTACATCTCTGACAAATTTACTCCAAATTGATATGGATTTCTATGTGAACTTGAAATGTCAATTGAGTTATTATCATGTATCATCCAGCTCATTAATTTCACGGTAAAATTTGACAAAAGCTAATGAAGGGTAAATATGTCACGAGTGTGCCAATTTGGTGTTTTTAGTAACTTAAAAATTAGTTTGGGATAAATTTATTATAGGTGTACTAACTTGGGGTTTTTGGTGACCCAAAAACTAATTTGAGGTAAATTTATCATTGGTATACTAGTTTAGGGTTTTTCTTGATATTAACACAAGAAAATATGCATGCTTAAAGTTAGGAAAATGAATTCCCTAACTTTTTTTTTTGCTCGAAGAATTCCCTAACTTAAAAAGGAGAGGAAAATGATTTCTAGGCAAGGGTTGGCGACCCTCGCTAGGAGAGGCTAGGCCTCGCTGGCCATGGCCTGTGGTAGAAAAAAAAGACAAAAATTATTAAAAAACTATAAAATGTCCACATTAGCTCTAGCCATGCCACATAGGATGCTCGGCATCCATATTAATACTTTCCTACCCATATTGGTCTGATGGACTCAAGTGGTACCAACGTGAAAAAGTTTTAAGACTAAATTGATCCAATTGAAAGGTTTATAATTGAATGGATTTACGAAAAAATTATCAAAATGTCCACGTTAGTACCAGCCGTACCGCGTAGACGCCAGGTACCCATGTCAATAATTTCCTGCCTAAATTGGCCAGATGGACTCAATTGGTACCAATGTAAAAATGTTTAGGACTGAATTGATCAAATTTAAAGGTTTGGAACTGAATTGATACTAATGTAATATATTTAGGACTTTTTGGGTACTTTTCCAGTTTTTCTTGCAAATGTAAACAAAAAAAATTCTTCTTTGCCATAAATCATCAAATGTCTATGTTTAATGGACATTGTATAGAATAACTTTTAAGTGGGATGTGCCCATGAAAACCAGTTGTGACCGGTTTCTTATTTGGATTGTTAAAAAGGTTACTTGAGCTTATACGAGATTAAGGTTACAAATCATTTATATGAGCTCGTGCTGTGTTGACATTGTCGTCATCGTGGTCGGTTGAAGGTGGATTTGGGGTTGTTGTTGGCCGGAGAGAGAATAAAAGAGAGAGTGATAAGATGAGAATGGTGAGGATTTGGATGTGGTTAAGAGCGCTTTAGTCGTTTTAATTTGGGTGCCTTGTCTAGAGATGCAAATTGTCCATTTTAGAAACTCATGATGCAAATTGACATGGAGATGAAAAGTCAAGACGATTTTTGTAAGAGTTTTTTTTTTTGATAACCCAGGGAACCCCCGCACGGCCGACAGCCGGGAGGTAAACCCTGGGGGCGACACGTGCTAGCCACCACACACGTGCACCGGTTACGATTTTTGTAAGAGTTAATACCACGAAAAATCCAAAACTCGTATATTTATAACAAATTTATCTCAAACTAATTTTTTGACCATAAAAAACTCCAAACTGGTACATTTGTAATAAAATTTATCATATGTTAGTTTCCATCAAATTTTACTGTCAAATTATTGAGTTAAATGACATATGACAGTTGACAGATATACCAGTTTAGGATTTTACCCTTTGTTTATCACAGATATACCAGTTTGTGATTTTTCGTAATATTAATTCAATTCAACAGAAACTAATTAAGGGTAAATTTGTCATAAATGTACCAGTTTATGGTTTTTGGTGATAAAAAAAATTAGTTTGAAGTATATTTATCATAGGTATACTAGTTTGAATTTTTTCGTGGTGTTAACCCTTTTTTTAATTCTCCCTAATAAATAACAAGTAAAAGTCAATTCCGACTCACCCAATTCACAAACCTTTGGAGAAATTAATAGTTGTTGAGGCAGTCAAAATATCTGCAGGACATAAGGTCAAACTTGTTTTTTTATGTTGATTAACTTTAATATTAGTCGACGTCAAACTTATTTTGCAATAAATAACTCCCTGGTACTTTGATATTTCAAAAGTATTAATACTTATTGAGCAAATATATTTCAAATATATATTTCCTTATCGCACACTAAAAAATCATTTGCATTCGTATTCTAACAGAGTATTTTGCTAGCACATATCAATAATAGGCATTATACTCTTCTACAAAATTATGAAACAAATTGCACGACTCTCATTTTTTTCCTCTTACATCACATCTCATATCTATGGATTACTATTAAAAAAACAGTATGAGTACATTGGCAACCCTAAAACTTGTCAGTACAGTGCAATTAACTTCCTCCATTTGCTTGGCTCAAATTGATGGACGAAAACGCTGAGTGTAACTTGAAGACAAGTGGCACCACATTAGAAAATAGTGCCATTTTTTTAAAAAGAAAATGGACAAAATAGCAAAAAAAAACTGAAAAAAGAAAACAAAAAGGAAAAAGAAAAGAAAAAGGGACACTCAGAATACTAGAATAGGGACGGCCGTAAGGGTTTGGCCTCGAATTGGGTGGGGCCATCGCCCCATCTTCTCCGGCGAGGGCTGTCGTCGTTCTTCCTCCATCTCGAATTTCGTCTTACGAAAAAATCTCAAATCAGTAAATCCACACTAAGTTTGTTCGTCACGTGCACGCGAAACTCTGTACGGCGGTCCCAATTCTATCTCAATCTTTCCTTCAAGTGTTATGCCACAATTCGTATATATTTTATGGAAAGACAAACAATTCCCATTCATAGAGTTTTTTATTTTAAGTTGATGAAATATTGAAATTTCATTATTTCGGGACGTGTAATGAAAGTGGCTGGCTTTATGCGGTCACCGTAGGGTTTCTTGATTCTGTCCTCTAGTCTAGGGCTCCATGGTGAGCTCATTTCTTCCATTTGCGGGTGGCGAGGCATAAACCCAGGAACATGATAGCTTCGTTGCGCGAATTTGTTTGTTCTGACTACTAAACAAGTCAAGAAGAGCAAATCTTTTACTTTTCTGTCCAAATCTAAAACATTATTCAACTTTAAAACTAATAAAATAATTAGATGTGAGTATATATGTCAACATTCATATCGTGAAAGTTTCAAATGATTAAAACTAAAAGAAAAGTAGAATCAAAATGCGCACACCGAAATATTCAAAAAGAAAAGTGAAAAATAGAAAAATACATTGTGGAAGTCGTCGCGACAAGGACAGCAAGAGATGACATTTAAATAAGCAATAAATTTTTGGATAATATCGAGGTCTTTTGGCCAGTAGAGTTGTATTGAAGGTTGGTCCATTGAGAACACAGCCACATGTGGTGTCCGTTCATTCAACATTGCAATCTTCCACGTAACACCTGGCAATTGAAATCTCTTATGATATTTTGAAGTATGGTGGATATTATAGAAACCCAACATGGCCCATGACAGTCTCTTTGCATTGGTGGACCGGACACTAATCGATGAATTGATTGATTTCTTTGTCAATTATAAAATGGAAGGTGCTAATGAGGTCTCTGGTGGCACACCATGTGCACCATTACCGGTGGGCCGATGGTCAAAGATTTAGGGAATCGACGCCTTACAATCTTGCTTCCATCAATAGCCACTTGGGTGCTCTCTCTTCCGGTCTTTGATGGGCAGCATCGTCTTTTTGTTTAGCGCCCCACGACAAAGTGCTATCCATGTCTGCAGCATATATTCAAAGCACCCCACTTTCCACGTCCCTGTGAATCGACAGACATGCGTCAAAATCTGTCAATACACACTTGCATAAGATATGGGCATGCATCGCAGAGTAACTCGGTTTACATGTACTTGTTATCTCTACGTGGATTATATGGTACTTGACATATTAAATATCAGACACGGGATTGAGCCTACCTATATCGACTGGTCCCTTTTAATAGGGATGACATGGAATTCCTTTTAATTGTATGGTAACTCGGTTTACATGTACTTGTTATCTCTACGTAGATTATATGGTAACTCGGTTTACATGTACTTGTTATCTCTACGTAGATTATATGGTACTCGACATATTAAATATCAGACACGGAGTTGAGCCTACCTATATCGACTGGTCCCTTTTAATAGGGATGACATGAAATTCCTTTTAATCGTGACTCATCTGCAAGTATGTCCGCGGTCTTCGTGCTCACCTGATCGCGCATCTTGAGTATCCGAGGTTCTGCAGCCTTCGCTGCTCAAGATATTTCATAGAAAATGCTCCTTGAGATCTGAAGCAGCTCGAAACAATCAACCCTTCCAAAACTCTCTACTCAGAAAGGCCAACAGAGACAAGGAAACCTGTTCAAAACAATCGCGTTTACCGACACCTGAGTGACTGTTGACCAATCCGAAACGATTGGAGCCAGACTAGAGTAAAACTGGGTTAAAAAATGCATGGACTTTTATTGGTTTCGGGTACCGAGGAAAGTTGAAAGAGCGGAACAAGCGCTGGCCCCACCGCATGCACTTCTACTGGCGAAACGACATGAGAGGTGGCTTTTCGGCGACCACCAGCAGGGGAGCCGGAGCAGCTGCGAGCAATGACCACCGCTTGTCGTGGGAGATGTTTAGGGCTGATTCTAGTTTTTTTTTTCAAGGAGATAAAAGCATTGAAAGCCTTAAATCTTATCACGAAAACATAATTAAATTCTAAAATTTTTAAAAAGTAAAATTGAGTCTTAAAGCTTATCAAATTGGTGCAATTAAATCTTTTCATTAACCCCTCTAATTTGACAAATGGAAAATGCTAATGTGACTTTTTTCATTAGTTTCTCTCTCCTACATGGCGCTGACATGATTAGAACACAAATCATAAGATGAAAACGACGTCGTTGTAGTCTAAATCTAATTTTTTAACTGGTTTTTGACTCAAATTATGTTTTCGAATAAAAAAAATGAAAACTCAAATTATATTTAAACTAGTTTAAAAATAAGTTAAAATTAAAAAGAAAAGAAAAGGAAAACCAGTGAGGGCCTGCAAGGCTGGCGCTCGCCTGAAGCTTGTGTGCCTTTTATTTTATTAAGCTTATTTTTTAATCTATTTTAGATAAAATTTGGATTAAAAAAATCAAATTTGAACAAAAACAACGTCGTTATGATCTTATGCTTCGTGTTCTAGATATGTCGTCACCACGTAAGAGAGAGAAACTAATAAAAAAGCTATGTCAGCATTTTCCGTTAGTCAAGTTGGACGGAGTTAACGGGAGGATTTGATTGCACTTTTTAAAAGCCTTAAATTTTAATTACATTAGGATTTTCAATATATATTCCATTTTTTGTTGTATTTTTTTTCTCTCTTTTTACTCTAATTAAAATAATTCTTTTGTTTTTGACCTTCGTGCATCTTTGAGTTAAAGATTGATGGCCAAGTAAGAGAGAGAAATTGATAAATAAAGTCAGTTATCATTTTCCGTCCATTATTTTGGATAGAATTAACGAAAGAGCTTGATTGCACAAATTTAATAAGTTTTAGAATTTGATTGTACATTTTGAAAGTTTTAAGACTCTAATGCATTATCTCGATAAGTTTTAAAACTTTCGAAACACTTATCCAAAAAAAAATGCACACAATCATGCCCGCACAAAATTCGGGCTAAGTAACTAGTGTATAGTAACTTTCCAAAGTCACGGGAAACTTTACAACTGCTACATAATGCTAGTGACTCTTAAATGATGTTAACATTTATTCAAGTGGAAAAGTAAATTGCCTTATATTAGAATAGTAAGTCTTCCACATTTTTCAGTATTTTTTCTATGACAAAAGTAAGTTCTATTCAGTAATTTTGTTGATGTTTAGTAACTTGTTAAGGTGAAGTGTGAATATCGGAAATGGTCAGTATCCTTTTTAGCTTATGCGAGAATATAAACCAACTACTTTAGTAAAGTTCAGTGCTTCATTTGAAAGTAGCTTTCATTACATCAGTTGCTAGTAAGTTTTTCTTAAGAATTACTCATTTTTGTTGTATCTTACTTCAAAATCAAGACAGAAGCTTGTTTGCAGGCGATTTATGTTTGTCCGATCACGCTATTCTCCTTCTTTCCTAAAAAAACAAGACAAATATCACTGCCAAGATTGTGCTTAGATTGATGGATCAATATATATATTTTTTCCCTAGTATATTTCATCAGGTGGTTCTATATCTCTATCTGCTTATATTGTTTACATTATCTCGAACCTTCTTTTTGTAACAACTCTTGCCAATCCAGTGCCAAGAGTTCTTGACATGAATACCACTATCATTCTTGAACAAGATTTTTACATGAAAATGGGAGCCCTAATACCAATTGCACAAGCAGAGGGAACATCAACAAAAAAAAAACCGAAACTATTTCCCATTTTCTAGGTTAATTGACTAGGACTCTTGAAGATGAATCTCACCATGCTCAGCCGCAGCCCCCTCCTTGCCTTTGCGCTTCTCATAGAAAATCTCCCCCATCAGTTTTGCAGCTAGTGGCAGACCAGCGCTCTTCTTTTTGACCTCTGGTTTCAGCTTGTTGATGTTGTCATCATCCAATTTTTCACCATCTTTCTCGACCTCATCCTTGAATATACACCAGCAGCACTCGGGGTCCGTGAGTGGTTGCAGGTGGAGCACATTGTCTTCCTTAACCATGGTGTTGGCCACTTTCTCTGACCTGCTTGTGATAACGACTGAACCACCATAATCTTTGGGCAACCCATCCCAGGCGTCGTTGTCCTGCCATGGGTTAGTGTCCCACACGTCATCGAGCACTATCAAGTACCTTTTGCCCAGTAGTTGCAGGTGGAGAGCGTACAGTAGGCCGCGGAGGCCATGGATCGAGCTGATTATGTCCGTTTCAACTCCTAGACGGGCCAGTAGCTTCTTGGCAATAGCCTCCCTTGGGTTCTCGGCCATGTTGGGCTGTGGGGATAAGGATACCCAGATTCTTGGAAGGAACTGTGCCTTCACTTCTTGTTTGTTGTATACCAATTGGGCTAGTGTTGTTTTTCCGACGCCGCTCATGCCGATGATTGCAATCACGTTGAAAGAGTCGGACGATTTTCCTGGTTGGAGAAGCATCCTCTCCAAAGTCACCACTTCATTCTCGAGCCCATGGACTTTTGACAGATCGATCCATGTGGAGCTTCCTCGAGAAGCTTCTAGCCTCTGGTGCAGAGGACAGAAGGTATCACGAGAACTTGCTATCAATCGGTTGATATTGTGAAGTTCTTGCTTGATCTTGTCCAAGGTTCTCCTGATTCGCATAATTGAGGGACTTACAACTGTTTTAAGAGAGAGAAGGCTTTGCTTCATTGCTAGCATTTGGCACTCTTCCAAGACATTATTGAGGCAGTAGAGCTCCTCTTTGATTGATCTCTCTGCAGGGAACTCGGAGTCTGTGATTTTGTCGAGCAGAGACTCCAGTTCTGCAAAACGGCGATGGAATCGGACTCTCGGGCCGTTGTGCAACTTCGTTTTGAATTTTTCAGTGAGATATTTCTCGATGTTTTTTTCCATTTTGATTCTCTGAGTGTGAGCACTCCTCTCCTGAAAACTATCTCAATGCTATGTTGTTGCAAATGGCAGCCTAAATGCAGGGCATGAATATTTTCCACGCTCCATGACCTTTCGAGGAGTCTCAGATGTAGACGTCACACAATGGACCCCCCAAATTGACGGATATACTTGTGCTCATTGTTTGAGACTCGAGTGTATAATTAAACCAGCCACCAACATGAGCCTACTCCCAGTTTTTGTACTGTTGGTTGCCGCGAGTATACGGTTGATCGTGTAACATTATGTAGACTTGGCCTACGGAGACTAGGTGCGCCTAAGGTGTAGAGTTCATTTACCCCGCATGATCAAAGTCTTACAGAAGTCCAACCTATGTGGGCCCGGTTTGACTACGATCCATTTGCGCGACACATTCAAGAAAGAAATTCTTCATTGCTGATTTTGCGTTATATTCTGCATACCCACCACGGAGTTCAGTCTGGGGTTGTGTGGAGAGAGGGAGAGAGAGAGAGAGCGAGAGGGCTGAGCTGAACCGAACCATGGGTCTGACTTCATACGTCACTGACCATGTCCAGAAGATTTGGGATGCATGGAACCTGAGGGGAGCCATACTTCTAAGTCTCTCACTACAGGCCTTTCTGATCTTGTTTGCAACCTTCAGGAAACGAGCCTCCAAGGCCGTGGTCATCATGCTAATCTGGATCACCTACTTGCTTGCTGATTGGGCTGCTAGTTTTGCAGTTGGTCTCATCTCCAAAAGTCAAGTCGACCATCCGGGCCCCGATTACAACGGTGACCTTCTTGCTTTCTGGGCCCCGTTTCTTCTTCTCCACCTCGGCGGTCCGGACAACATAACCTCCTTCTCTCTTGAGGACAATGAGTTGTGGCTCAGGCACCTCCTCGGGCTCATATTCCAGGTGATTGCCGTAGCTTATGTCTTCTATCAGTCACTCCCTAACAAGTTGTGGATGCCGATTGCCCTGGTCTTCCTATCAGGAATCATCAAGTATGGGGAGAGGACTCGGGCGTTGTACCTTGCGAGCATAAACAGATTCAGAGATTCAATGCACACGAAACCGGACCCTGGACCGAACTACGCCAAGCTCATGGAGGAGTACTCCTCCAAGAAAGAGGCCCATCTTCCAGCCGAAATTGTTATGATCCGGGAACCTAACAAAGAATCCAGGACCCCGGACACCGCAGATAGCCCTGATATGGATGATATCAAGGTGGTTCAGGAGGCTCGCCGCTTCTTCGATATCTTTAAGGGACTGGTTGTGGACATTATCTTCAGCTTCCGTGAGAGAAACGAAAGCCGGGAATTCTTCCATAGGAGAAATGCGAAGGATACTCTCAGGTTACTGGAGGTAGAACTCAACTTCTTATACGATGTCCTCTACACGAAGGCTGTGGTAGTGCGGGATAAGATCGGATACTTTTGGCGCTTCGTTTGTTTTAGTTCGGTGGACATTGCTCTGGCGCTCTATTTTTTCATGGACAAGGATGGCTTCGGGAGATTCAATGTTAAAGTTACCTATGCCTTGCTTCTTGGTGCCATAGCCTTGGATGTCGTTGCTCTCCTCCAACTCATCTTCTCCGATTGGACAGTTTCAGCATTGAAGAACCCCAAGAAACACAGTGTTTTAGCCTCAATCTTCAGAAGTTACCTTTCTCTCAAGAAGTCAACCTGGTCCGACGAAGAAGAGGAGTCAGAGATCAGAATCTTGGCCTGGCTAAAAAGGCGCCTGTTTCGCAGGTGGTCGCAATCTATCTCGTCATACAACTTGATTGATTATTCTATCCTGGAACGCCCTCAGAAAATTCAGACCATCTGCGATCGTGTTGGACACTTATTCAGCAAGATCATTGTTCTGATGGGCCTAAAGGATTTTCTAGACCACATGAGGTACTTATCGAGGACTGCTTTTACTAAAGAACTATGGTTATTTATCCATCAGGAGCTGCGAGAAAAATCAGTGCTCGCTAACGATCTGGGATTTGCGAAGAGGATATATTCAGCCAGAGGTGACTGGGTGCTTCAGGATCTTCACTGGAGCAAGCTGTTGCCTTTCGTTACTGAAGTTGAGTATGACGAGAGCCTTATATTGTGGCATGTGGCTACAGATCTCTTGTATTACACTGAGGAGAGCAAAGATGATCACAGAGGATTTTGTAAGGTTCTCTCTGATTATATGCTCTATCTTCTTGTTGTGCAACCTAAGATGATGTCTTCCATTGTGGGAATTGGACGGATAAGATTCCAAGACACTTGTGCTGAGGCCAAGAAGTTTTTGTCCAGGAAGGAACTGTCACCCGGGAAAGAACATAAAAAAGCCTGTGAGTACATTCTCAAGGTGAAAACGACTGTGAGACCGGTCGATGTAAAGGGAGACAGAAGCAAGTCGGTGCTGTTCGATGCGAGTAGGTTGGCTCTAGAGTTGAAAAAATTCAAGGATGAGAAATGGAAGATCGTGAGTAAAGTATGGGTGGAGTTGCTGTCCTACGCTGCGAGTCATTGCACCGCAACTGCTCATGCTCATCAACTGAGCAAAGGTGGGGAGCTCGCGACTTTTGTGTGGTTGTTGATGGCTCATTTTGGTCTAGGGGAGCAATTTCAGATCAGTGAGGGTCAAGCAAGAGCAAAGTTGATTGTGAAGAAATAGCTTCAATGCAATCTCACGTTCCTGGATTCTACCAATAGAAGAAATCTAGTATATGACTTTAAATTACAGTAGAAAACAGATGTGGTTCATCTTGTGGGTTTATCTTGTAGCGAATTCTGCTTCACGTAATCCTATGACTGAATTTAGAAGTTTCTCCTTTGGCAAAAAATAAAATGTATAAGTTTCTTTGGTTCGGAGCTCGTTTAATGACTAAAAGGGAAAGTACTTTTGGATCAATAGTGTGTTCAACTTCGTACTTTGAGTTCAGCATCTTTCTTTAACATGTATAAATGCTTATCGCACCATCATGAAAAATGGTCTTTATATTCAATGCTAATGCTTTCATTTTAGAGACCTTATATTTATTCCGTCAAATAATCAAAACATGAACGGTGACACCTAAATTTTGACTAAATCATTTAGGAATTAATTACATAAAAAATTAGAGATTAATCTTTAATCCCTAAATAAAAATAATATAGAAATCCTTGGTGTTGCTTTATCTCTCTTCTCTGTATCAGCTCTCTCTCTTCTTTGGAAAAGTTCCCTCTATCCCAATGGTGATAGTTTTGCCCTAGCACCCCCAATATCCAATACCCTAACCCTAAATCTACATAGAATCTTCACCACCATATCGTCTACCCCTTCTAACCCTAATCTCAGCGATGAAACCGCACCATAACCCACAATTTCCCTCACCCAACTCCCACCCACACCCAACCTTTTAGAACTCCCTTCTTCCGTTACCAGAGAATCAGCCTTTCAACCCCAAAATCACGTCTAGCTTCAAACCTCGCTTACACTCCCACGCGTTTTCCGAAGTTGAGTCGATGTCCGGTGGAGTTGCACTGTGTCAGGTAAGGAGATTGGCCTTCACATTTCCTGTTACAACGTCCTCTGTCGCAGCTTTCCTCTTGGAATTGAGGAGAAATGGTGTGAGCTGTAGCTGATAAGGGGGCATTTAGATGGGGGCATTACAGTGTTTCTGTATCCCCTGTTAGTCGACCTGGACATAACAATGTAAAAATGGATGAGATGCAAAAAACCACGGAATAAAACACCTCCATCCAAGAAAATCAGGATGTATAATCCTTACCCAACCCAGGGCACTAGTTTTTACTCTTTGACTGAGACTCTCTTACTGGACACTCCCTTTCAAATGGTGGAAGATGGGAGGGAATGGGTTGTGGTGGCTAGCCCTAATAAGCCACCGGTTTATATGAAATTTTTGAGTTGGGATCGTCAGGGGTTGGGCACACTCCGTCTTTGGGCACTGAGAGTCATTGTGACTCAAGAAAGGCCCACTTTGTTGGTCTTGATGGAGACCAAGAATAAAGAGGCAAAGGTGGATCGTATTAAGAGGCATCTTCAATTCCAGCACTTAATGGTAGTGAATCCGGAAGGAATAGCGGGGCGTTTAGCACTCTTGTGGAACAACGAGGTCTCTTTGGTTGTTAAAACAAGTTCTTCTGAGTATATCGACGTGATTCGTAAAGAGCTGAGAAGTGGAAGCGAGATAAGGATCACTTTCTTGCATACCTCCACGAACTACCAGGAGAGATTACATTTGTGGCAGCAGTTGCGAGCCATTAATTCCACTAACCACTACCCATGGGTATGTATGGGTGATTTCAATGAAATTTTATATCGGAGAAGTTGGGTAGGAGAGAAGCTCATCACTACAGGATTGTGGCGTTTTGGGATTTCTTGAATGATTGCTCACTTGTGAATATTGAAAGTAAGGGATGCGCTTTCACTTGGTCAAACAATATAGATGGAAAGGAACTAGTGAAAAAGAGATTGGACAGGGTATTTAGCAACTTGTATTAGAGGTTGAAATTCCCAAATGTGAAGGCCGCTATTGGGTCTAACCATAGCCCTATATGTTTCCAAAACGGGAAGCTCGGAAAAAAGAATTCAAATTCGAGGCTTATTGGCTGGAAGATGAGGAGTATGAGGAGATTGCGAGCAATATATGGCTGGATTCAAACCATAATCAGGGAGAATTGGTGCGTAAGCTGGAAAAAGTGGCCAAGGAACTAACGATATGGGGGCGACGCAAGTTTTCTAATGCGCACCGTCAAATTGAAGCATTGAAAAGGCAACTGATGGAATTCACGAACAGCATAGTGCAAAAACCCACTCAAGGGGCCACTAAGGAAATTTTGGGGAAAATCTCGAGACTTTGGCAGTAGGAAGAAATGTATTGAAGCTTGAGATCTTGCGTAAATTGGTTAAAATGGGGAGATAGAAAGACCAAGTTCTTTCACGCGACACAGTCCAGCAAAGACAAAGGAACAAGATTTTCATGTTGAAAATAGACGACCACACCCGGTGCCGAGAGAAAAATATCCGATGCATCACATAGTTGATTTCTACCGTTCACTCTATCATAATTGCCATAACTGCTGTGATACATCTCTAGTGGTTCTATTGCAAACTTCAAGCCTTTGTAATGGCTAGTTTCACCTTGATCAATGTTCCCATCAGCTGAGCAGATGGTCAATACCTTCTAGGACTCGATATCTGCACTATCCCTATAATCAGGAATGCGGATTACCAGTATTCTGTCTATCTATTGATGCTCTCCACTGACGAAACCATGTGAAATGACTTCCGATCAATCATCTAATGATCCTCTTGGCTCCATCAGCTTCCAGAGAGTTCCAAGGACATTGGTGTCACGCCCCGAACCCTATGGATGCGCTACATCCCACTATGGTTGTCACGATGCGACATTCTAGGACTCGTCGTTGACCCTTCATTTTCTCTTTTAATTATGCATGCGAAAGCGATAACAATAATCACCCGAATAACTATAATAAATAGGAATAGACAGGAAAACAATTCGCAACAATTAAACAATAACACCATTTTTAATATTCACTTGATTAACCCCTATAAACATTTTTACAAGCCCACTTCAGGTATTACCACAAAAGCCAACAAAAAGATACCAGGCTGGGGCCAATCTACTTCACCAACAGGTCAAATTCAAAAAGCCAGCTTCTAGAAACCCCGAACCATATTAGGTGCATCAACATGCTAAAGACCTGAAAAATGTTAACAACACAAATGAGACGAAAGTCTCAATAAGTTAACGGCCTAAACCACGTTTAGAAGGCCAACTCACCTTGGGGGTCCCTAATCACGCGACACGCACTGGACACAAGTCATTAATCAACCACAGGCATCTTTATCTTGCTTTGGCACACGTGTCATGCATAACATCAGTCAACAATGTCATAGCAATGCACATAGCACAACACGTGCTCGGAACACATAAAGAGATTTTCTATGCATCATGCGTCCATACTCGCGCGTGTCTCGATTATAAGGTAAAATCACTTAGGCACGTCCCATACCGTGCCTAGCAATATTCATCCTATAATCGAACACTATGCAACATACATGTTCCATTTCTTAATTTCTCATGACCTCTCAGGTCCATTGCAACATCAAGCGATACACAGCGAGATGGCAATCTTCCGGGATGACCGGGCATCAGATGAATCGAGCGTGATCTATAGCAGACCTCGACAAATCAGGCATCCGATAAATTTAGCACAATCTACAGCATACCTCCACAAATCAGGCATTCGATAAATCGAGCGCGATTTACAACAAACCTCAACAAATCAGGCATCTAATGAATCAGGCGCGATTTACAGTAGACCCCGAAAAACCAGGCATTCGATAAATCAAGCACGATCTACAACTGTTCCCAATAATCAGGCATCCGACAAGTCTGGCGTGATCTACAGTAGTCTCCAATAAGTCAGGCATTCGACAAATCGGGCGCGATCTATAGCAGTCCCCGATAAGTCAGGCATCGTCAAGCGATATCCAGTAAGACGGCTCCAACATGTGATCATACGAGCACTCAACCATTCAAGCCAATTCTTATCTTTTCATTTAGCCAATGCATGCATGAGTCGTGCTTACATCAATGCCACAAAACAATGCCAAGTGGTCACATATGCAAATGGTCAATCGACTTTGTGAACCTCATTTCAAAACATAATTTTCATCCTTAAGGCATTAAATTCATTTAGCTACTCCAACTAATCAACATGGCCATTAGTAGAATAAGCATCATAACTCAAGCATATAAACCACAATGTAACATTAGAATTTGTCCGAGAATATCCATATATAATTTTGGAAATTAATTATTTAATACTAAAATATTAACATTTAAATCCGAAATTTATCTACTTAATAATAAAATATACTTAATTCCGAAAATAATCATCTAAATCATTTAGCCAAATATGCTAATTTATATGGTAAGATCCAACTATGGACTCACCATCCAAACATATATGATCACAATTTGGCATTAAACTCATTTGAAAATACTAATATTTAATTTTCGGAAATTATTTATTTTATTATTTTTTAAAATAATAAAATATTATTATTTATTTCCGAAAATTAATTTATTTAATAAAATAATCAATAATAATAAAATAATTAATAACTTATCATCAAATAGCAATAACTTATGGCAAACATGATAATAGTTTATCACGCAAATAATCATAACTTATCCAACAATTGTCGATAATCTATCAATCAATTCCCGATAACTTATTGCCAATTTCACCGATAACCTATCACCGATCTCCAACGATAACTTATCACCCGACGATAACCTATCACCAGAGGTTATCCAATAATTAATCGATAGTTTATTTCCTAATCACACTTAACTAATCATAAACTTAATTTAAACTACCATAAGCAAGTTTAACGCTCTAAACGAGAGATTAGGGGTTAATTTACTCGTCTAACTACGGCGTTAAGGCGAGGTCTACGGCGGTGGCGTGGCTGTCCGCGGTAATTTCCGGTTCGGGCTCGGCGGACGGCGAATGGCGGCAAACGAGCGCGGCAAAGGGAGCAGCTGCTGTAGGGCTGTTCGGGAGCTGATCTAGGCGTGAACGGAAGCTGGCGGCGGCAGCTAGGTGGCTTGGACAGCAGTGGACCAGCAGCTGCAGAGACGGGGACGAACGGTGAGCAAGAACGGTGGCGGATGGCGCGACGGAGGAGCAGCTGTAGGTGGCTATTTGGGTCGACTCGGGGCCTGATCTAAGGACGTAATGGCAGCTGGTGGTGGTGGTTTGGGGTGCCGGACAGCGTCGGCAAGCGGCGAAGGCGGACGGTGGCTGAATCGGTGAGAGGCACAACTCGCCTTGGCTGGAAAACAGGCCGGCGACAGGAGGTTCCAGACAGCTGATGGCGGTGCTGCACGGCCAGGGGAGAGCTAGGGTGGCGATGGTTCGTCAGTGGGGTGGAACGGCTCTCGGCGGTGGCTGGTCCGGCGAGGAGGGGCTGGTCTGTGGTGGCAGCAAGAAGAGGCCGAAGGAAGCAGAAGCACGCAAAGCAACAGCGGCCAAGAAGGAAAGAAGGAAAGAAGAAAAGAAGAAGAGGAGGAGCGGGTGGGGAGTGTCAGAGGCGTGGCGGGAAGTCAGCGGGGGAGAGAGAGAGAGAGAGAGAGAGAGAGAGAGAGAGAGAGAGAGAGAGAGAGAGAGGGGAGATGGTGGGTTCAATCGTTACTCTAAAAAAATATCTTCTAATTTTCTTTTTGTAAATTTTTCATAAATTTTATCTCCCAAATAGCCATTTTATACTCGGCTCGTGTGCCAATTATGAGCCGACTTAACCTTATCGGGCCTTGATGACCGGTCTTTCTTGGGCACGAGACCCAATAGGCTTTGCTCGGCTCACTTCTCTTTCTCGCGTCAAATTTTCGATTCTTCGATTCTTTTCCAAAATTGAAATTTTCGATGAGTAATCCGTAAAAATTATGATGTGACGTCCTATGGTTCGGATGTAAAATCCTTGAGCATTCAACATTCCAAATTGGATCATAATTCATGGTTGAAATTGATCAATCGCAACTATAGTTCATCTCGAACTAATGGACGACTATTGTAAGTAAATTCTCATTAGCCTTTTCTCTTTGGTTAGTATTACCTAAGTGATCAGGTCAAGGTGTGTGATATCCTAAAAATTCGACCAAATTTGGTGATTTATGAAATGGTGATTTCATCGACGCTCTATTAGTTAATTCTCGCTCTGGCCTGATCACCTAGAGAATACTAACCAAAGGGGAAAGGCTATCGAAGAATTTATTTCGAGCAGCCACTCGTTAATTCGAGATAAACTATAGTTGCGATTGATCGATTTCAGTCATAAATTATGATCCGATTTTATGTGTCGAATGCTCGAGGATATTACATCCGAACTATAGGACGTCGCCTCATAATTTTTACGAATTGGCCATCGAAAATTATTTGCTAACTTGCCCTTCTAGAACCTCTTTGTTAGATTAAATCTTGGCCGTTGGATAGAATTATTATACGTGTTTTGTCGAGGAAAACCCTCGAAAATCATGGAATTGATTATGATGCGGGTTTACGACTTAAGTGTCGATTAGTTGTTATTGTGCAAACCAATGGTATTGAGTCATTGTGAACCGAACCGACATTTTTAGAAGACCGAAATAAGTTTTGTGTTTGTTTTGTTGGGAAGAAACTAGAAGATAAGGCTTTGACATAGTCAAAGCTTCTCCTTCAAGCTTCTATTATTAAGTTTTATTAATGCCATTAAATGGCCATTGACTTAGAAGCCCTATTCCATGATGACAAGCATTAATAACCTTAGACTTTGGAGGACCTATGATTATGGGACACAAGGCAAGGCCATTCGTCCAGGCCAAGGGGAAGTCGAGAGAGAAAGAGAGAGGCCATTCGGCAAAGAGAGAAAGAAAGAGAGAGAAGCTAAGGGATAAGGTCCAATTAAATGCTCTTAATTATTATACATCATGACTTTTGACTATTGTGCGTTAATACACATTAATACTTGGCTTCTTCTACAAGCCTATTTGGCTATAAGGAAGCAAGATGCTTCACGTGAAATACCTCCCCTTCTCTCCCTCATCTCACGCCAACTTCTTCCTCATTTTCCCCTCCCCTTTCATGCCTTCCTTCCTTCCCTCTCTCTCGGCCGAATCACCCCATTACCGCCGTTCACCCACCAACACCCTCACGCCACCATCCTTGAGCCCCGTAGATCGCCGTGTGCCGTTCACCGCCGGTTATTGCTTGCAGTGTCAAGCCGAGGCCGCCACGAACAACTCGTGTCGTCGCCGTCATTCTAGCGTTGTCGTCGTTTTTAGACGAATAATTTAACATCTAATCTCTTGGTTAGGATGTTTAACTCGCATTGGCTAGTTTAGCTAGGTATTGTTTTAAGATGTTTGAACTTCTAAAATGAGCGTTGGCGAGTTTTGATTGCTAGACAAAGTTGAAATAGATGTTGGATGTTGATTTGAACTCTTTGTGTGGTATTTTCATGGCTGAGAAGTGGTGGATCTCAAAGTTGAAGGCGTTTCTTGGAGTTTTTATCTTGATTCCAGAACTGATTTTACTGTACATCCCTGGTTTTCCATTTTTATAAAGCATTTTGTGGTTAGAATCTTGAAAAGTATTCTTCATGAAAGTTGTTCACAAGATCTTGATTTATAACATATTTAAATTTCAGATTTTTCTGAGCTCAATGGGATTACACGAAGGTCCCATTTCTTACCGAGTCAGAATTGTTTTATACTGTGGACTACGCGACCTTCGTACTTTCTCAGATTTTTATAAAAATTTCTAGTTCGATTTCAACCATACTTCCTTCACAAGATTTGTAAACGAAATCCATTTCTACAACGTTTAAAAATTTCAAAGTGTTTTGAAAGGATTTGGTTTGTAAAACAAATATTTCTTGTGGTTGAGTTCCCCTGTTCCAGCGGACCAGTTCTGGGTTGTTTCCGAGCCATCAAAAGTGACCTTTGTATAAGGATTTTGGGATTGTGTTCTTCATGGAAAATATTTGTGAAGGTCTTTTTTATAACATATTCAAATTTTATAATTTTTGGAAACCATTTGCTATGCCATTGAGATTGATTTCCCAAATCATGCAAATCTGTCTAGTTTTACTAGATTTCCATGATCTGCTGGTTCTTACTTGAAAGCATTGGTTTTTGATTTCTGACTTACTAGAAACAGTAACCACACTTATCTAGCCTTTTAATGATGTTTATTTGGCATTGATATGATGTCGAATGCTTTTGTAAATTCATGTTTTAAAATGAGGTTCACAAAGTCGATTGACCGTTTGCATGTGTGACCACTTGCTATTGTTGTGTGGCATGAATGTGAGCACGATTCATGTATGCATTGGCTAATTGAGAAGATAATAATTGGCCGGAATGCTTGTGTGCTCGTGTACGTTGGAGCCGTCTTGCTGTGTATCGCTTGACGTTGCCCGATTTATCGGATGCCTGGGGATAATCTGGAGTGCCGATACCCCGGGTGCCTTGTCGCGGCCCGATGCCGGACTTGATGCTCCTTACGGAATACCATCTTACTATGTATCGTTTGATGTTGCTGTATTGGAATACCGTCATCCTGTGTATGGTTTGACGTAGTCGTGCCTGACGGGGCGAGACGAGGCCCGGTTTTTACCGGTAGACTGCTATCTTGCTACGTATCGCTTGATGTGTGGTGGCCCCGAGGGGGCGTAATAAATGAAATACATGTGATGCATAATACTTGATTATGGAGTAGAAACTGCTAGGCATGGTATGGGACGTGCCCAAGTGGATTCTGCCTTATAATCGAGACACGCGCGACTGTGATGCATTAATGCATGAGAAATCTCATTACACATTCTGGGTATGTGATATGTTTGATGCATCGTTGTGACATATGACTATTTATGCTATGCATATTATGTGTGCCAATGCAAGGTAAGGATGCCTGTGGTTGGTTAATGATTTGTGCATGGTCGCATGATGAGGGACCCCCGAGGTGAGTTGACCTTCTAAACGGGGCTGAGGCGTTAACTTATTGAGATTTTTATCTCATTTGTGGTTGTTAAATATTTTTCAGGCCTTTAGCGTGTTGATGCACCCAGTATGGTTCGGGGTGCGTGGAAGCTGACTTTTGGTGAAGTAGATTGACCCCAGCCTGACATCTTTTTGTAGACTTTTATGGAAATGCCTGAAGTGGGCTTGTAAAAATGTTTCCAGGGGTTAATCAAGTAAATGTTAACATGGTGTTTTGATTTCAGTGTTGTAAACCGTTTTCCTATCTATCCTTATTTATTGTTATTGTCTGGGTGAATCTTTGTTTAGCTTCCGCATGCATAATCAAAAGATAAAATGTTGGGTCGGCAACGCGTCTTGGGGCGTCGCATCATAATGACCATTACAGGATGTTGCGCGCTCCGGGGTTCGGGGCATGACAATGTGAGAATTAACTAATAGAGCGTCAACCAAATCACCATTCATAAATCACCAAATTGGGTTGAATTTTTAGGATATCACAATTGGAATCCCCGCTGATTCCTCATCCTCATTGATTGGCCGAGTTAGCATCCAAATACCTTCAAGGACATCAGCACCATCATTGATTCCTCATCTTTACTAAACTAACTAGATCCTCGACATTGACACTATCTTTCCACTTCATCTGAAGAGAACTACTCCAGCCAACAATTTGTTTTCCCGATAATGATCCACCTTCTTCAATCTTCTAGTCCTTCCAAGTATATTGATGATCATGACTCTACCAAGCCATTCACCTTCACAAGTGTAGTCCTTTCAAGCTTCAACGAACATTACCGTTCCAAGCTTGTTCACCATCACTAGGGTCCATCCAACTTTTCACCTTATCTTGGTCTTTCCAAGCCATCATGAACAATCCCGTTTTTCTCCGCTCGTTCACCCTCGATTAAGGTCCTTCCAGCCGGTTCACCTTTATAAAGATCCTTTCAGCTTATAGACATCTCCACACCCAATATCTTGTTCACCTTAGACATCGGTAGTAATCCTTCCACATCAATAGAGCATTCTCGATAGTGACAGAGCATATCAGGATCACGCATGATACTAATTAAGATATCATATGCATTGTGGCTTGTGTATATGTCACCTGGTATTAACTCAACCAATACACACATTAGTAGCTTTTGATTATCTTTGTTATCTTCAAACAATATAGGGGATTTTCCCAATAGGTCTGGTCGTAGCGTGGCTCGCAACTCGAAATGCACTCGAAAATTGCACAAAACACAAACACTTACACTGACGGTGCAACTATAATGCAACTATGGGAAGCATTGAACAGAGCCGTTGCTAGTGGCAGGCGGTAAGCTCCCGATGGCGAAGGTGAAGCAACAAAGGGAATTGTCACGTTGGGTTGGTCGGCGGTGCAAGGCGTCGATTGACGAGGTTGTCATGGCTGGAAGCGTTACCAAGTAGCGGCAAGAGACGATAGCGTCGTGACTGACTCGGGCCGACCAGCATGTTCTTCGGGAAGGAAACGGTAGCAACGCCACCTTGGTGATTCAGGAAGGTCACCAACTAGTCGTCGTCACTCCTCAGTCGGGTGGAGGCATCGCCGTGCAGGATGGAGTGGCGAACAAGCCAACGGATCCACAAGACAACAAGTCATTTTGGTGTAGTAGTGGCAGTGAGGGCACGACCATGAGGGGGTTCAACCATGATGCTGGTGCTCTAGCCGCCCAAGAATTCTCGACCGAGAGGAGTCTTCGCTAAGAGACTTTTGTGACGCCTCAGAACGTCACGTGTGACATGTATCCATTCCAATTTTATCTTTTAATTTATTAATAGAACGCGGAAGCACAACTAAATGTTTCATCATCCTAAACAAGAAATCGCACGAGTTTAATAATATACATATGCATTTTCTTTATAATAACATCAGTAGCTATTAACTTGATTACAACATTAAGCAAAACATAACGAAACACATAGTCCCGAGAAGAGGGTTGGGTCTACTAGCGCCACTACTCCCACATTAGCCCAAAAGTGAGTCACCATCCAACTCAAGAGTTGATGGCCTCGGGCATCATCTTGTCCTCTCCATTGTCCTATCCAGGGGACCATCCTACAAATTGAAAAAAATAAAGGAACGAACTAAAACCCAGTAATGAAATCTCTAGTTTTAAGTTAGAAGAATGATCTTACCACTTCACCCGGTATCAACAAACAACGAGTGCACCGGTATATACATGATCTTATCATAATATGCCAATGAAAACCAATAACATTTCATAAATTATTCAGTCAAATGCAAACAAATGACATTGTTTCATGATGCCTAGATGCCAAATAGTAGATCACCATACACACAAGTGAAATCATATTTGTCACTGGCTAAGACCATCTAAAAGTGATACCATGACTATAAAAGTCATGTTATACCATGATTACACAAGTTATGTCATCGTAGGATATCATGTCATTTCAACCTTGTAGAGAACTGTCATAAACGGTATAATATCTGGCTAACTCCAAAACCTTATCCACATACTCATATGAGGGAATTCGCTCGGTGGTGAATAGGCTATGGCAAAGGTTTTAATCACATCATTCATATGCAATTCATAATAATTGCCATGTTCATCACAATAATATGTCATTTTGCATGCAAATAATGATAAATAATCATTTACATGCACTTCAATATATATATATATATATATATATATTCTTCTTCCCTTCTTATTTGGTCACACATTTATCAACATAGTGAAGTACATTAGTCAGTCAATCAAATAAAGAAACAATATATTATCATATTCAATAGATGGATATACTCATAAGCTGGACATATGTAGATAATTGAATATATTTTGGCAATTGAATATATTCTATGAGTGAATATTTTTTGAATTGAGTCTGAATGTGGATCTAAACATGAATTTGAGCATATGAATGAATATATTCTGGAATTGAGTCTAAACATGAATTTGGACACACGAATGAATATATTCTGGAATTGAGTCTAAATGTGAATTTGAACATGAGTCTGGACACACAAATTGAGTCTGAATGTGAATTTGAACATGAATTTGGAGACACGAATCGAGTTTGAACATGAATCTGAACATGAATCTGGATACATGAATGAATATATTCTGGAATTGAGTCTAAACGTGAATCAAAATGTGAGTTTGGACACACGAATTGAGTTTGAACAAACAAACGAGTATGTTCAAAGTCTAAACAAACAATGGATATATTTTGAATCTGGACAACCAAATGAGTATTTTTGAGTCTGGACAAATAAATGAGTATATTCTGAATCTGGACAACCAAATTCTGAGTCTGAACAAACAATGGGTATATTCTAAATTTGGACAACCAAATGAGTATTTCTAAGTTTAAACAAACAAATGAGTATATTCTGAGTCTGAACGAACACATGAATAGATTCTGGCGAGTGAGTCTGAAACAATTTAACGAGTAGATTCTGGTGAGTGAGTCGGAACAAATAAATGAATAGATTCTGGTAAGTGAGTTTGAACAATTAAACGAGTAGATTCTGGTGATTGAATCTAAACAAATAAATGAGTAGATTCTTAGTATGATCATACTAATGAACATATTCAGACTTAGAAAGTGAGTCTTGAACAACAATGAATATATTTAGAAGGTGAATTTTACCAACGACGGTTGAGTCTGAATTTGTAAATATAACTTTTCCTAGTTCAGATTCATCATTTTCACTTACCAATTGTAGCACACCTTAAGAAAACCAATTAATCACCTTCTAAATATGTAAGAGATCGGCAAGATGAATCCAGCCATCACAACATTACAACATTATACTACATCAAAATTGAATATCGCAACCAACTAAGTTAAAAGTGTTATGTAGATTGAACTAACTTAACATCTAGAGTTTTCACTTACCTCCAATGTAACTCGGACAACCGAAGCTCTAATCACCTTGAATTTCTTCTTGAAAAAATGAAGTCGTTCCTTTCATCCTTAGAATTTCAAAAGTAGCGAAGCATTTCTGCTTGAAGCCTTTTTGGTAAAAAGGTTTATCCTATCGTAAGGATTATACTTCTCCACCTTCAGAAGTCATTGTTGGAAATTTGGGATAAAATTGATGGGTGTATGAATGAGAAATTGATACTCAAAGAACACCCTTGAGTTGGAAGTGGGAAGTGGAAAAATACTAGTCCCACATTGAAAAGAAAGAAGGCAATGGAGTGCTTTATATACAGTTACACTTATTTGAAGTGGTAACTATCATAGCACAGACTCTCTGCCTCGCGCGCAGGCGCAGGGGGGTGCAAATCCGACGCCCGACAAGCTGAAACTTGGGCGCGAGCGCACATCCTGCGTACACGATTGCAGGACCGAAAAGTGGGCCTCTCGATAAGCCCAATTTTGCCTTCTGATTTAATTTTTCCAACTCAAACGGTTACGAATTTCATAACGTGCGGAATCGGTCGTTACGCGTCATTGATTCTGTAACGACAGATTTAATCGACCGTTACGCGTCATTGATTCTGTAACGACAGATTTAATCGACCGTTACGCGTCATTGATTCTGTAACGACAGATTTAATCGACCGTTACGCGTCATTGATTCTGTAACGACAGACTTAATCGACCGTTACGCGTTATTGATTCTGTAACGACAGACTTAATCGACCGTTATTCTCGACGCGTATTGAATTCGTAAGCCGTTATGATTCCCGAAAGACTCTCCCCTCTGCTCTATTTATAGAAATCACTCTTCCTCTTTTAAAGAGAATTCGAAGCATTTGCATTGTTTTCGATAGTGTTCATTTTCGGGTTTATTCAAGTTCGCCGGAAGCGTCGAAGTCCCGAGATCTCTTCTTCGCTGTCAGTCGTTGTATCCTGGGAGACAGACGTTCGTAGAACCTCAGGCGCGTCCTAGAGGGAACGAATCTGTTTTAAGGAAACTGTGTCAAACACAGGCCTCGACTCTTGAGATTTTACAGACTCTGACGATTTTCCAGACTCTGCAGATTTTCCAGACTCTGCAGATTTTCAGACTCTGACTATTTTCCAGACTCTGCAGATTTTCCAAGACTCTTGCGATTTTCCAGACTCTGCAGATTTTCCAGACTCTTGCGATTTTCCAGACTCTGCAGATTTTCAGACTCTTGAGATTTTCCAGACTCTGACGATTTTCAGACTCTGACTATTTTCCAGACTCTGCAGATTTTCCAAGACTCTTGCGATTTTCCAGACTCTGCAGATTTTCCAGACTCTTGCGATTTTCCAGACTCTGCAGATTTTCAGACTCTTGAGATTTTCCAGACTCTGACGATTTTCCAGACTCTGACTATTTTCCAGACTCTGCAGATTTTCCAAGACTCTTGCGATTTTCCAAACTCTGCAGATTTTCAGACTCTTGAGATTTTCCAGACTCTGACGATTTTCCAGACTCTGAAGATTTTCCAGACTCTGAAGATTTTCCAGACTGAAAAAATTTTCCAGAAGGAGAATTTTCGCCTCGGTATTCATTTGTATCGATTCCACCTTTGTTATAGTAATTTTACTTTCTTTACGATCATCTATTGGTTGTAATTCTTCTACTGATGCCAATTTGAATTGTAAACTCAACAATCTTAAAACAGAAGATCAACAATCTTAAAACAGATCCGTCATTTATACATTCAAATGGCTACTGGAAAAGAAGTTGTCGATGTCGGTGCTGGAAACTATGGTGTCGATGTGGCTGCTGATAACATCACCAAAGGCTCTGCCTATGCCTCAGCGGTCCAGCTGCCTGCCTCATCCTCTGTCCATCCTGCAGTTTCTGTCCACCATGGTGAGAAACCTGAAAAGTTCGACGGACTGAACTTTAAAAGGTGGCAGCAAAAGATGTTGTTTTATTTAACAACTTTGAATCTTGCGAGATTCTTGACTGAGGAAGCTCCTAAGCTATCCGAGGGAGAAACGGATAAGCAAGCCTTCAACGCTGTTGAAGCCTGGAAGCACTCTGACTTCCTGTGCAGGAACTATGTCATGAATGGTTTACATGACTCGTTGTACAATGTCTATTGTGCAAAAACGACGGCAAAGGAGTTATGGGAAGCCTTGGACCGAAAATATAAAACAGAGGATGCCGGAGCAAAGAAATTTGTTGTCGGTCGATTCCTTGATTATAAAATGGTGGATTTTAAGACTGTAATCAGTCAAGTGCAAGAAATTCAAGTGATCTTGCATGAAATCCTAGCTGAAGGCATGAACTTGAGTGAAACCTTCCAAGTGGCTGCTATTATTGAAAAGCTACCTCCTGGGTGGAAGGATTTCAAGAACAATCTCAAGCACAAGCGAAAGGAAATGAACCTGGAAGAGCTGATTGTTAGACTTCGAATTGAAGAAGACAACAGAGGATCTGAGCGCAAGGGGTTCAATCCTACTACGGCTAAGGCAAATGTTGTCGAGCTTAGGCAAGGCCACAAGAACAAGAAGATTGCAAAGCCAAAGTCAGGACCAAAAGGAGGAGTTTCCAAGAACAAGTTTCAAGGAAAATGCTTCAACTGTGGCAAGATGGGCCATAGATCTGTAGATTGCAGACTTCCTCCTGGTTGTAAGCCTTTAAAGTCCAAATGGATTTTTAATAGGAAAATGAAAGCAGATGGCTCCATTGATAAGTATAAAGCCAGACTTGTGATCAAAGGATACAAGCAACGAGAAGGCTTAGATTACTTTGATACTTATTCTCCTGTGACGAGAATAACCTCCATTAGGATGATAATTGCAATTGCAGCATTGCGAAATCTAGAAGTACATCAAATGGATGTAAAAACAGCTTTCTTAAATGGTGATTTGGATGAAGAAATCTACATGGAACAACCTGAGGGTTTTATGGTTCCAAGACAAGAAAAGAAAAGAAAGTCTGTAAATTGGTGAAATCATTGTATGGCCTAAAACAAGCACCAAAGCAGTGGCATGAAAAGTTTGATAATGCAATGATTACCAATGGTTATAAGATCAATGAATGTGATAAATGTGTCTACATCAAAGAGACAACAAATGGCTATGTCATTTTGTGTCTTTACGTAGATGACATACTAATTGTCGGTAGTGATGATAAAATGATCAAATCTACCAAGTATATGTTGAATTCAAGATTTGACATGAAAGATATGGGACCTGCTGATATGATTTTAGGAATTAAAATCACAAGAACGTCAGAAGGTCTTATTTTAAACCAGTCACACTATGTGGACAAGATTCTTGAAAAATTCATCATGAATGATTCTGGTATTGCTAGAACACCATTAGACAATAGTCTTCATCTATCCAAGAATAGAGGAGAGGGTATTTCTCAAATAGAGTACTCTAGAGTTATTGAAAGTCTAATGTACTTAATGAGTTGTACTAGACCAGACATTGCCTATACGGTTAGTAAACTGAGTAGATATACTAGCAATCCGAGTGCTGACCATTGGAAAGCAATAGTGAGAGTATTCAGGTACTTACGATATACTCTGAATTATGGCCTGCATTATACCAGATACCCAGCTGTTCTGGAAGGATACAGTGATGCGAACTGGATATCTGATATAAAAGACTCAAGATCCACAAGTGGATATGTATTCACACTAGCAGGAGCAACCGTATCTTGGAAATCCTGTAAACAAACTGTTATAGCCAGATCCACAATGGAATCTGAATTTATAGCTTTAGATAAATGTGGTGAAGAGGCTGAATGGCTA
Source organism: Syzygium aqueum (assembly GCA_031216185.1). Classification (NCBI taxonomy): domain Eukaryota; kingdom Viridiplantae; phylum Streptophyta; class Magnoliopsida; order Myrtales; family Myrtaceae; genus Syzygium; species Syzygium aqueum. The sequence continues at coordinate 3,120,079 of CM062235.1, read as the reverse complement.
CGCCATTTCTTAGAGGATATTCCAAAATGGCAAAAACCTGTGCCGCCAATAAGTATACATTGTGATAGTCAATCTGCAATTGGAAGAGCACAGAGTAATATGTATAATGGTAAGTCTAGACATATACGTCGTAGACATAATACCATTAGACAACTACTCTCAACAGGAATTATCTCTATTGACTACATAAAGTCAAGGGATAATATTGCGGATCCGCTAACCAAAGGGTTAAACAGAGAGTTAGTTGAGAAATCGACAAGAGGAATGGGACTGAAGCCCATGAAAGAATAAGTTTGTATAAAGGAAACCCAACCTAGTTGACTGGAGATCCCAAGATCTAGGTTCAAAGGGACAACCTAATTATATAAACTTAGTGATGTCACTGTGGGGGTTATCCCTAAAACCATTCCTAGGTAAAATATCAGTGATATGGAAAAAGAAAAGGATAGCAATTTTGCTTTAATGATTCTTAAGTGGAGTAAACAAATTACTCATAAATTAAGTAATCACCTATGTGAGAGAGAAGTGGGGCCGCTTCAAAGGAGAATTTAAGGGCTAAATTCTTTAGAAACTCTTGCAGAACCAGGTTGATGTTCATGGCCAAAACGAACATAACTATGAGAACTGAACAAAAGTTTAGATGATTCCTGTGTGAAGTATATGATTCATTTACATAAGAAAGTTGGACAGTTCAAGGACATCATGTCTACTGGACAACTAGTAAAGTAAATATACTTTCACAAGGGAAGGTTCAAAGGGTAACACCTACCTATCCTATGCAGGTTTCAATTGTTGAACACTATCACAGAGTCAAAACTAAAACAATTTTCATTCATGTGGGGGATTGTTGGAAATTTGGGATAAAATTGATGGGTGTATGAATGAGAAATTGATACTCAAAGAACACCCTTGAGTTGGAAGTGGGAAGTGGAAAAATACTAGTCCCACATTGAAAAGAAAGAAGGCAATGGAGTGCTTTATATACAGTTACACTTATTTGAAGTGGTAACTATCATAGCACAGACTCTCTGCCTCGCGCGCAGGCGCAGGGGGGTGCAAATCCGACGCCCGACAAGCTGAAACTTGGGCGCGAGCGCACATCCTGCGTACACGATTGCAGGACCGAAAAGTGGGCCTCTCGATAAGCCCAATTTTGCCTTCTGATTTAATTTTTCCAACTCAAACGGTTACGAATTTCATAACGTGCGGAATCGGTCGTTACGCGTCATTGATTCTGTAACGACAGATTTAATCGACCGTTACGCGTCATTGATTCTGTAACGACAGATTTAATCGACCGTTACGCGTCATTGATTCTGTAACGACAGACTTAATCGACCGTTACGCGTTATTGATTCTGTAACGACAGACTTAATCGACCGTTATTCTCGACGCGTATTGAATTCGTAAGCCGTTATGATTCCCGAAAGACTCTCCCCTCTGCTCTATTTATAGAAATCACTCTTCCTCTTTTAAAGAGAATTCGAAGCATTTGCATTGTTTTCGATAGTGTTCATTTTCGGGTTTGTTCAAGTTCGCCGGAAGCGTCGAAGTCCCGAGATCTCTTCTTCGCTGTCAGTCGTTGTATCCTGGGAGACAGACGTTCGTAGAACCTCAGGCGCGTCCTAGAGGGAACGAATCTGTTTTAAGGAAACTGTGTCAAACACAGGCCTCGACTCTTGAGATTTTACAGACTCTGACGATTTTCCAGACTCTGCAGATTTTCCAGACTCTGCAGATTTTCAGACTCTGACTATTTTCCAGACTCTGCAGATTTTCCAAGACTCTTGCGATTTTCCAGACTCTGCAGATTTTCCAGACTCTTGCGATTTTCCAGACTCTGCAGATTTTCAGACTCTTGAGATTTTCCAGACTCTGACGATTTTCAGACTCTGACTATTTTCCAGACTCTGCAGATTTTCCAAGACTCTTGCGATTTTCCAGACTCTGCAGATTTTCCAGACTCTTGCGATTTTCCAGACTCTGCAGATTTTCAGACTCTTGAGATTTTCCAGACTCTGACGATTTTCCAGACTCTGACTATTTTCCAGACTCTGCAGATTTTCCAAGACTCTTGCGATTTTCCAAACTCTGCAGATTTTCAGACTCTTGAGATTTTCCAGACTCTGACGATTTTCCAGACTCTGAAGATTTTCCAGACTCTGAAGATTTTCCAGACTGAAAAAATTTTCCAGAAGGAGAATTTTCGCCTCGGTATTCATTTGTATCGATTCCACCTTTGTTATAGTAATTTTACTTTCTTTACGATCATCTATTGGTTGTAATTCTTCTACTGATGCCAATTTGAATTGTAAACTCAACAATCTTAAAACAGAAGATCAACAGTCATGTGCTAGCTCTTAAGTAAAAGAAGACAAGTGTAAGCTTGCATGAAGAAGGAAAGATACGTATGAAAAGCTCACAGGGTTTTCATTTTTCATTACCCTGTGTTGTGCAAATAGAATATAAGAGTGGATTAGCTAATAGTAAAAGTAACGATGCCTAGCCTGTATGTATAAGTGTCTTCACCTTAAGAAAACAACTAACCATTCATGCAAAAGTAGAAGAGAACATGTGGCCTCTCATGCAAAATTTTCTTTCTTCGAGAGACAAGTGGTTATATGTGGCATTGTTTTACTTAGCTTATGTCTAAGTGGGAAATGAGTTGGTGACTAATACCTTATGGTGATGACACTTAGTCTTTAGGTGTCAAGTTAGCAAGAGGTCTCACTTTGGAAGAGACACTGGCCTTACATGCATTATTAAAAGAACTAGTGGCATTTTGTGGCTTAGCGTGGTTGGTTTTGAAGATAATAATAGAGTGGGGGGTCATCCATCTTCTCTTTCGACCAACCATTCCATAAGTCATACTTAATATTAATTGACTAAAACTGAATAATCCATTTCAATATGGACAGTTGTCAAGTCACCAAAAGATCTAACAATTAGAGAACTAGTGTCCATTCTAATATTGATAAATAATACCGGATGTTAGGAATGTTGATTGTGACATCCCGAATTTCGGTCCATTTTTTGGATTTATAAAACGCATAATTTGTCAGTGTGCTTATAGTAAAATCTCGCCCGGGAACTGATCACTCCCGGTTATCATTTTAAATTAGAGATTTCGCTAGAATTGCACTCGATCAAATTTGGCCGTTATTTAGACCCCGAACTTGACAGTCGATTTTCGGGAGTTTTAGGACGAAATAAATCGGACGGTGTCAATATTATCGTAACCATCGTTGGGGTTGTCAGGAATAATGGAGAAAGAGGAGTTTTTGACCGAGTGCGAATTTGGACTAGCAAACCTCTCTCGTTATAATTTGGTTTAATTAATTTGGCTTTTGTCCCTTTTTATATGCGGGGTTTATTTTGGACCGGTAGATCATTTTCGATTTTGAATTTGGGCCTTCGGATATCATTTAATATTTGAATGTTCAAATTATTTCTCATTCTATTTTTCTCTCTTTCACTTTCTCTCTCTCTCTCTCTCCTCCCCTTTTTCCCGCTGACCCCCCTACGTCTGACTACTCCCCCACTCCCCCACCAACTCCTTCTCTCTCCTCTCCTCCCCCTCTTTCTTTTCTTTCCCTTTTTCTTTTCTCCCTTTTTTCTTCCTCCCCCCTCTTCGACGCCAACTGGTTCTACTTCTGTCCGCCCGCGACCGCGCCTTGCCGGTGACCAACCAGCCACCGCCGAGCGCCGTCGTCCTTCCCGCCATGAACCACCGCCGTCCCGACTCTCCTCTGCCCGAGCAGTGCCGTCACCATCGCCCCGGAACCGCCATCGTCAGATCGCTAAGCCATGCGTGGGTCGTGCCCTCGCCGGTCCGCTCGCCTTTCTTCTGTCGCCGCCGTTGTCCCGGCTGCCAGGACGTGTCACGCCCAGAACCCCAACGAGCTCGCGACAACCCTTCAACGATTGTAAAGAACGCGACGTCCTAGGACGCGTTGCCAACCCAAACAAATTACGCAACCGAAAGCGAAATAAAACAACCCTGACATCGAAAAGTAAGACAAAGGAATAGGACAATGAAAACCTTAACAAGCATAAAACATAACCAGAATCCATAATAATCAAACATTAGGCCACTAGGGTTAGATCCGCACAGTCATCAAAAAGGGACAGGGGTTGGGTAGACTACTGACAGTACCAAAAAGGAGACCCTACCAAAAGAAAACTTCCTAATCCCTACTCCTAAGCATCCCTATGGCATCCAATCCGGATCGGATCTCAAGGAGTCTGAATCTGAATCCGAGTCTATCTCAATCGGGTTCTCCTCCGCATCTCCTTGCTTGGCCGCCATGGGCTCTTCTTCGGGCTCAGGCTTGGACTCCTCCTCAAGCTCGGGCTTGGGGACAGGTGCCGGCAACGGATCGGGATTCGCCGGGGGATTGTCGGGGTCGGACACCTCACCATCGGGAGCGAACTTATCCCAGGGCTCCCAGTTAACCGCGTTCTCGTTGGTATGTCGTAAGCCCTCAAAACCTCGAATTGGCCCTGAGTTCACCAACCCGACTCTATGGGACCACGCCAGGTAATCGTAACGCTCCAGCTGCTCTAGTCCAACGTCTACCCAAACGTACGTGTGATGCCTAATGTAAGACTCTCCCGGGTTCGGACCCGGGTACACATCGTCCTCATGCAACGTATACACGAGGACTCCAAAACGCCTAGGTGGCGCCATACTCAAGGACGGAGATCTGAAAATGGTTATATAATAACCGTGAGAACGAGTCTCAATAAGCGACACCCTAAACCCCACCTAGGCTATTGCGTACCCAGACAAGTCGAACAGGCGAATACCATGCAATATAACAAAATCCACCCGACAATCTTACCTCGCCTCGGATCCTGGACCAACCCTGCACATTAGTCTGAATATGATATAACCGGAATAATTCAACACTATATCACAATCACCCGGCACACACTTCCCACTCGCAATCAGTCAATCATCCCAGCAATCACACGCGCCATTAGCCAGTCCAATCAATCACATAGCGCACACAGGCCCAGTCAACGTTCCTCTCACCGGCTCACAAGCCGCACAATCACTCAAACCAATGGCTGCCGTCAACACGTCCCAAGCCATGCCAATCATACTATCCAGTGGTCGCCGTCAACACGTCCCAAGCCACAAATCAAGTCATTCCAATGACCGACATAAACACGTCCCGGTCTAACACACCTTTAACGGGCCACCGTCAACACGTCTCAAGCCCGCATCCAATTGGCCCATCGGCCATTCATGCCCTCACACGGACCGCCGTCAACACGTCCCAAGTCCGTAGCCCTCCGATCGATCCGGGCTTAAAACCGACAGGCAAGCACACGCCTTTCAATGAATCAATTTCAAGCCAATCACACCTAACATTCAATATTCACAACTTAACTCAAAATTCACATTTCGCCACCTCAGCATACGAATTCGTCGTACAAGTCGGTCATGCACAAATATCTAATTCAAACCTATTAATTTAGCCTAATTCAAATAATGCGGTTATAATGTAAATTAACTAGATTACGACGCGCCCTAGCCATTCTAACCCGAGACATGTTAACTAAATACCCAATATACTAAATAGGACTTAGGATATCACTTACAAAATTTGGCCCGGGAAAAATCGACTCAGGCCTAAAATGGCCCTGGTGAACAGTACCGAATGGGCGCGGGCGAGGGCCACACGGGAGTGGGGCTCGGCCACGGCGATCGGCCACGGGCACAGCCCTTGGCCACGGGCTCGGCAATGGGAACAGGCACGGGCGTGGGCGCGGCAACGGGCACAAGGCTCGGTAATGGGCACGGCGGCGGGCACGGGGCTCGGGTATGGCGGAATAGTGGCCGGGATGGCTCTGGCACAGCGGGACAGTGGCTGGGACGGCTCCGGCACGGCGGGACAGCGGCTGAGGCGGCTCCGGCACGGCGGAACAACGACCAAGGCGAGCTCGGCCACGGCCCGGGGAGGCTTGGCCGCGAGCTTGGGCTGACTAACCGGCGAGGCCGGAGGGCTGGTCGGCCTGTGGGGCTGGTTGGTCGGCTGGCTGGCTGGCTCGGCGACGGTAGCGGCGCACGGCGGTGAGCTAACGGGAAGCCCACAGGAAGGAGAGAGAGGGTCTGAGGTGGGGTGGTGCGGTCGGAGGGGAACTCGGCGGCGACGGGGGAGGTGCTCAGGCGTCGGGACGACGTTAGGGGCTGGCCAGACGACTGGTCGATGACCGAGACTCGCCGGACACGGCGGCGAGTGGCGGCGAGTGGCGGCGAGTGGTGGAAGGTCAGAGAGAGGAAGAGAGAGTGGGCTGGGGTGGTGCGGCCGAAGGGGGGTGGTGCTCGGCGGTGACAGGGGCGGTGCACCGGCGTCGAGACGGCGCTGGGGAGCCAACTGGACGACTGGGCGACGGCCGGGACCCGCTGGACGCGGCGGCGAGCTGAGCTCGCGCGCTCGGGAGGAGGGGAAGGGCAGCGTCGGCCGGAGCTTCCAGGCGTCGAGGCGGCGCGGCAACGGCGCGAGGGAGGACGGTGGCGTCGGCGACTGGTGAGGCGACGCCGGGCGGAGGCGGCGGGGAGGAGCTGCGGAAGTGGAGGGGGCTGCGGTTAGGGTGGACAGGGGAGGAAGGGACAGTGGCCGGCAGGGCTGCAGGCGGCTGGCGAGCGGCGGTGCAGCCCGGTCGGGCAGCGGCGGCGCGAGGCGGTCGACGGGGCTCGGTGGTCGGCGTCGGCAGCGGGGAAGGGGGGCAGACACAGAAGCCGAGCAGTCGGGTTCGGGAGGAGGGGGGAGGAAGAATGGGGAAGAGAAGAAAAAGAAGAGAAAGAAGGAGAGAGAGAGAGAGAGAGAGAGAGAGAGAGAGAGAGAGAGAGAGAGAGAGAGAGAGAGAGTTGCATGGGGAAGGGGGACTGCATGGGGAAAGGGAGGGGGCTGCAGACGTGCAGGGGGGCGCGCGGCGTGCATGGCCTTTGCGTGCACCGGGGGAAGAGAAGAGAGAAAGAAGAGAAAAGGTAAAAGTGAGGAGGGGAACTGATGTGCATGGGAAAGAGAGAGGAGACGTACGGGCGCGCGCGTCTGCATGGGGAAGACGCGCGCGCGGGGCCAGAGGGAGGAGAGAAGAAGAGAGAGAAGGGAGAAATAAATGGCCCCCGAGTACGATCGGATGGTCCGCATTAAAAACCGAAAACGATCCTAAGGTCCAGATAAAATCCTTGAAAATATTAAGGGGCAAGGCCAAAGTAAAATATAAATAAAATAACTCGAAAATACACTACGAGGGAGGTCTACTAGTCCGAAGTCACACCCGATCGAAAATCCACTTTTCACCTATTCATGACTATACTGACACTGGCCACAATAATATCGACACCGTCCAATTTATTTCGATCCGAAACTCTCGGAAATTAGCTGCCAAGTTTGGGGTCTAAAATAACGGCCAAATTCGATCGAGTGCGATTCTAACAAAAATCTCTATTTTAAAAACAAGAACCCGAGAGTGATCAGTTCCTGAGCGAGGTTTTTATTATAAGCGCACTGACAAATTACACGTTTTATAAATCCCAAAAACGGGCCAAAATCCAGAATGTCATAGGACGCAGCCACCAGCCACCAGCTCCGCCCGAAACGGCCGGCAAGCCCCCTTTCCTCTCTCTCTCTCTCTCTCTCTCTCTCTCGGTTTGGCCGTGAGAGAGGCCTTGAGCCGGAGGAGCTCCGCCGCCGCCGCCACTATTCCGGTGCGGACCCATCGCCTCGCCCAGCCGTCTAGCCGTTCCATTTCTCTCTCTCTCTCTCTCTCTCTCTCTCTCTCTCTCTCTCTCTCTAGGCAGTGGATTAGCTTAGGCCGTCGCCGCCGCTCGCGCCGTTCGCCGGAGCCGCCACCGCCGTTACTGTTCCGACGACGGGTCGCCGCTATCCAGCCGCCATCGCCGTGTGTTTGGCTCGGTTTGAAGCTTAGGACACCCGGTGAGTTTGACCCTAAACCCTAATTAGGATAATTTGCATTTCTAGACGGGTTTTAGGGGTTAATTAGGGTAATTTGGGGGTTAAATTATGGAGGTGATTAGGGGTTGTGATTGTGGTCAATTTGATGGATTAATATGATGAACTAATGGAGAATTAGTGGCCCGAGGGGCGCGATATATAGGCTGGACAGATTTGGATTGAATCGGCCTGAGTTCGGGTTAATTCGGGTTCAATTGGGGATTATAGAGCGCGCCTAGTTTGGTCCTCGTGGTGGCGGATTTGGATGATATTTTGGGGAGTCAAATAGAAGATTTTGAGGACATTTAGTGGCCTAGAGTAACCGATGTGAGGGCTATCCATATCAGATTTGAATCGGATAAGGCGCAATCAATTTTGGGGTTAGTCTGTAAAGGCTGTTAAGAGCGGATGTTGTGGTGTATTTGGTGGTTTAGCGTAATGTTTTATTCGAGGTTTAGTGGTCTGTGGTGTGCTGAATAGCGGCTAAGCTTAGGAGCCTTGATTTGGGCGAAATTTCGGATTCGGTGGATGTGAGTTGTAGGCCGAGTAGTAGCTGTTTTCGTAGCAAATTGGGGAGCCCAATGTGATAAATTGAAAGTGAATTGAGCGCCTAAGACGGAACGTTCATGGCTGGTTTAGTATCGGGAGGATTCGGGCCATAATTGTTTATTCGAGATTTTAGGGTGAACGGCTTAGGGAACGATGATCAGCCGAAGGATGCTAAATTAAATGTGGCTTGAATGTGATTGTATGATGCCATGTCGCACGTCTAGCGGGACTAAGAATGGAATAGCTTGGCGGGCCTCGAATGCACAAATTCTTGATGATCGATTGTGTGATTATGTGCATGGATTGTATGTCAAGTTTGTACCATGATGGATTTAAATTGATTGTCTGATTGGGCATGTTGGTTTATGAAATTGAATATGCGTGGTGTAAGTGTGCATGATTGCAGCGTGATTTGATTGAGTGGTGCGGCGCAAGTGAATGCCCAGATGTGAACGTTATAGTCATGAATGTGCATCTCACGCATTGGCACGCCATCTGCATATACGAGCGTGCCCGAATGACATGTGCATTGCGATCACCTAAAATGCCCTGATGCGTCTTACGCGGGGTTCAGATAAAATTGGTGCCTGTGAATGTGTGATCACAATAAACCCTGATACGTTTTACGCGGGGTAGTGAACCCATCCTAAGGCGTGTTACGCGGGACGATGCCCAGTTTACCAGAAGATGACCAACCTGATGCGTTTTACGCGGGTAATGTGTCATGAGCCTGATGCGTTTTACGCGGGCCAGAGATCGATCTCGAAGTAATAGACCTAATGTGTTTTACGCGGGTCGGACCTGATGTGTCTAACGCGGGTCGGAGGGGAAATTGGTAAATGGCAGAGTGCTAGCTTGCGAGCGTGCGTTACTGCATTATTGAGGCATGACATGGGTGCGATCATGAGCACGTGCATTACATATATCGGGATTAAGTGATATGTGTATTTGTACCGCAATCTAAATGTTATGGTGCTGTTGTGATTAAGTTTATAAAGTGGCTAACTTGCAGGATCAAGTATGAATTAGATTTAGGCCCGAGGGCCTGAGTCAGTTATGTTTTGATTTATGTCTGATTTAGTACTCGTTAGGAGGTGCACGCTAACCTAGTTTAGGTTTAGGAAATTACTCTTTGAGATTATTCTCATCGTTGTTTAAAACCACTTTTTCAGACCCCTAGCCCCCTAGCCTTGAGGATGACAGGCGTATCGATGCGTTTTGGGAGGAGCCCCGGCTAGTTGTAGTGCCTGACCCCCGAGCCACTTACCCCTTTTTTACGTTAGTGGCCGTTGAATCGCTTTTGATTTTTGAGCATGGACTGTACATGAACGTTGTATATGATTTCCAGTATTAGTGCAAGTGTTTATTCTACAGTCGTCGTTGTTGGTTTCTGTGGCTATCATTGGTTGGGTATCTATCTTTGTACGGGTGTTGATTTACTTCCGCTTGTGCTTGAAGTCTCTGTGTTGGGAGTTTGGTCGGCGACGCATCCTGGGGCGTCGCACACAAATCGACCATGACAGGGATGCTCGCACGCCGTAGGGTTCGGGGCGTGACATTGATTTAGTAACTTAAAACTCAATAATAATATATTTCAAAAAAATATGTCCATCCACATTGACAACAAAGATGACACTAAACTGAGTAATATTATTCCAGCCATTAACGTATATGTCAACATTTATCAAATTAATTTCAACGCGTCGGACTCGGAACGATTACGTTCGCGGAAAATCATCGTCCGCGCTTCTCACACCTCGCAAAATTTATGATCCAACTAAGATTTCTATGTGTCCACCTAATTTCTAGGCTAAATATTACTTAACTATATAGCCTAAATATTATTATTGGTCATGAAAATTTCCAATGTCATATAAATATTATTATGAAAAATTCAGATGTCACAACTTCTCTCTCTCTTTCCCTCACGTGTGTTTTCGCTCAATATGTGCTCTGAAATTCTGATCTGCCAACCTTGAATTACAAGGCATAATGGGGTTTATATAATGTTTAACCCTAGGCTTAATCAACTCACGGGCTTAACTTTCGGCCTCACTAAATTATTGGACTGAATGATCAAGGCCTAAGTCGATTGGGCTGAAATTAGTCTAATTAAGCTTGATTCTGGCCCGTCTTTCCCTGAAGATTTCGGCCAAGGCGTTTCCCCATGGGCTGGCCGGAAACTGCCCTTCTGTAGGCTTAATATTAACAGGCTTTAACCCATTTAGTGCTTATTCTAATTGAACTCAAAGCCTATGAGCTTTATGGGCTAAACCCAATTCAATTAACGCTGAATACCCATTATTCATGATGTTGAAATTTCGGTTCCCCCCTCAATTATGCTGTCCGAATTTCACTTGCTGTGGGCGCCCGTCCACGTGACCAATTAACTGTATGCTCCTAAAAACTATATGAGATGCAATTTAATTTTCATTTGTTTAGGGGTTAAAAATTAATTCTTAATTTTCTATGCGATTAATTTTAAATGATTAGCTAAAATTTAGATGTCAACAGACATGTGATCAAATTTTTGTAAATCAGGTTTGCTTTGAGGGGTAGCATGTTCAAGGATATTTTATCATGACAGATAGGCTCAAATTTTTCCATGATAAAAGCGTAAGCTTCAAACATGAAAATGAAGTTTGGCTAAAGCTTCAACATTGACAGTGTAGCTGTGATTTCAAACATGAAAATGAAGCTATCTCAATTTGGAAATCGGAGGTTTGAGTAAAAATGAGCCACGACGTCTGGATACACTTCTTCTTGCAAAGTGCAAAGGAAGGTTGGAGAGTTTTTCAAACAGTTCTGTCACAACTTACCCTCAAAGACCCCCCAGCAGTAGATTTAGAGGTAATTGTTCAAGAGATGTTCCAAATGATGCATATCAAAAAGACGGCTCGAACACATCATCTTTAAGTTCATTTGTAAGGTCCATCGATCTCAAATGTCGATACCTAAATTTCGGCGACTTAATTAGTCGTTCAGTGCATAGAAAATTGGGGATTAAATTTTAATCCCTAAATAAAAATATCAAATTTACATAGCATATAGTTCAGAATCATGTAGGTTAATTGCATTCCACATCAGATCGACGATGACGAGAAAATTGAAAATCCGTTGCATAAATCGAGCTCGGGCACCAAACGGAACTCGGCTCACTCGGAAGACGGGGGTTGAAAATCACAAGTCAAACGGGCTCGATTGTTTTATTTTGAGCTTAAATTAGCCCATTATGCTTAATTAAATAAAAGCCCAAATTAATTCAGCCTGCTTAGAATTAAATTAAATTAATAGGTAAAGCCCAAGCCTAAACCCATTAGGACTAGAAAGCCCGGCTAATTGACCTAGGTTAGCATTATAAATATATGTTTAGGTCTCATAATCTAGGGGGATTCTCAGAAATTTTTTCAGATCAGAAAATTTTTAGAAGGAGAGAGTAAGAGTGAGAGAGAGGGAGAGAAAGACCAGCGCCCTCGCCGTCGCACGCCGGCGCCCTCGCCTCCTGCCGTGCGCTGCAAGTCGCACCTCATGCCGTGTCCTCGCCACCCGCCGTGCCACATGTAACATCCCGAAATTCGACTCAATTTTCGGAATGAATAGAACGAGTCTTATTCAATATTTCATTTTAGACAGTCTCGCCCAAAGCTGATCACTCTTGGGATACTGATCGATTGGGAAGGGCTAATTAGGAATAGATACGTGGACCAAGGATCCGGTCGCGAATTGAGCCTGATTTCGAGGAAAGACGAGGAAGTATTTTGGGCCAGTGTGGGCCGATCTTCGGAAGGTAACGGACTCGGTTTGGCCGAGGTCAACGATGTATGATCGGATAGTAGGTGATTCTGCAAGACCGAGAATACACGTGGCCAACCAGTCCCGAGCTTGAACCGAATGATCGTGTCTCCGGAACTAGCGATAATTTCTCTCGTTCTCTCGAAACTCAAGACCGTCGCGATTCGGACAACCCGAGGTCGATACGCGTAACTCCTAAACGGCCACTCGTTAGTGAGAGATTTGAAAATTTGAAATTTGGCAATTTTGATCGTGAAATTTAATCCGGACTTCGAGGCCGATTTTCGTGGATTAGGGGATGGTTTTTATAAAGACGACGTCAAAATTATGTTGGCCACTGATATATAGGGTTAATACGGTTGAGAAATGACAATTCGACCCGGTATCGGAAGGAAATGACGAATTTGCCCTTGAGCCTTTTGGTATTCCGAATTTTGGGGGGTTTTTAGAGGATTTGTATATTAGATTTTGTGGGGATATGCCAAGCCCTAGAGGGATGACACTTGTCATCAACTTCTCTTCCCCATGAGTGCCATCATTGTTTGTCCATCTTTCTCTCCCACCTCTTGAACTTCCCCATGCAAACCATCAACACCTCCCTTCTCTCTCTCATTTTCTCTCTTACTCTTCACTCCCTTCTCTCTCTATCTTCTCTCTCTCTTCCTCCCCTTCCACGACTGGTCGAACACCACCGAGATGAGCTCCGCCCGTCGCCAAGACCAGCTCCGCCGCGCCCCGCCGAGCTCGCCGTCGCACCACCGTCGCCTCCACCTCCGTCCACCCTTACCCTTTCCCTTCGCCGTCCCTCCTCTCGGTTGCATGCAAGGGCGAACACCGGACCGCCAAGGAGGGCGGCGACCGTTCACTTTCCCGCCGAGGAGCGCCACCGCCGCTGCTTGCCGTGGCCACCATTGCTGCCCTCTCGCCGTCGCCTCACACTCAACCGTTTCTCTCTCTTTCTCTCCCTTACCGTCGAGCCGACCGCCGCTCGCCGTCACTCATCAGGAACGCCGCTGCCGATTTCATCATTCACCGGTGATCGGCCGCCGTTCCTCGTCGCCCCGACTTTGGATTAAGTGAGTGGAAATCTTAACCCTTAATTAGGATTATGTGCACTTTGGACAAGTTTTAGGGTTAATTAGTGGGGGCTGATTTGGACTGATGTTGTGGTGATTTCAAGGGCCTAAGGCGATGATTTAAGGATGGTTTTAAGGTTGTGGAGACTTGGTTTAGAGGTTGTATGAGTTGAGTTTGCTTAATGGTGCAAGTCTAATGATTCTCGGATTACCGATTCTTACTGTACCTTTGCGCTTTGTTATTTTTATTGTGATCATTGTGGGCCGAATCTGAAGAAGTGTTCTTCACGAAAATTGTTCCCAACACCTTTAAGTATAACATATTTTTATTTGAAAATTTTTGGAGATCATTTGGTGCAATTCGGAAGTCCATCTTTGGACCGAAGTTTGGAACCGATTTTGTATATTCCCGGTTTTTCTCTCTCTCAGACTGATTAGTGGCTGTCCATTGAGGTTTAATTGGGCCTTGTACGGCTAATGTGTGGTTTGTTCGTAAATTGCCATGTGTGAATGGTTGGGCCATGTAGTGGCTGATTTGGGTACAAATTGTGCTTGATTGTGTTAAATTTTGTGGTGCCTCGTTTGAGCGACTCGGTGGTTAAATGGTACTTTGTTGTACTCAATTGTTTAATGACATGCCACTTGATTTCGTGTTCGAGCAATGCGGTGTATGATTGACCAATCATTGGTGTGAATGTTTATTGCCCAAGTGCGTAAATTATGTTTTGGGCCACATGGTACTAGTTGACCAAGTGCGCATGTTATGTGAATAAGTATGGGTAATTGATTGGCTATTTGAGCACGTTGATTTGGTATGTTTGTTGAAATGTCGTGCTGAAATTGAATGCTTATGTTGCATTGTACGACATTACATGGCCGCGCCTTTCATGTGCAGAGAATGAGCATGAGACGAAATTGTGCAAGTATGTGTGCCTGGCATGAGCATGTGTGATCACCCTAAATGCCCGGATGCGTTTACATGGGGCTCAGATAAAATTGGCGGTGTGTCGTGTGATCACTTAAGGCCTTCGGGTCGTGGCCTTCGGGTCGTGCCGTCCTCATGCACTTTGTAGCAGGACGATGCCCAGTACGTTCGGAAGACCATCAACCTCATGTACTTTGAAGCAGGCTTTGGTTCGTAAAGAGATCGGTATTGCGCCTCATGCACTTTAAAACAGGCTAGAGACACTGGGCCGGGGGCCGTTTTTACGCTGGCCACGAAGTATTGTGATTGGCCTTCGGGTCGGACCTTCAGGTCGTGGTCTTCGGATCGGATCTTCGGATCGTGGCCTTTGGGTCGAATTAATGGATAACTGAATATGTGTGATGCATAGTACCTGATTATGTGATGGAATCTGCTGGGTATGATATGGGACATATCTAAGTGGATTCTATCTTATAATCGGGACCGCGCGCTTGTGATCCTATACCAAAGTGCTATTTGAGCCAAATCATGAGCATGGCATGGTATTGGCATGTGTATGCATAAAATGCTTAAGCCAGCATGCGAGTGCGTGAGACTCGGTGAATCGTGTGCGACACTGGCACTAAAGAGTATGAGCATGCGTATGGCGTACGTGTGGCCAAGAGTGTGCGCGTATGTGCCCTGGCTATCATGTTGAATTGCCTAATCTGCAGGGGCAGTGAGGTAAAAGATCTGGGCCCGAGGGCCTAAGTCAATTATTGTGAACCGATAGAATTATTGTTTGGTTGTATTACCTGTCAAGAGGTGCATGTTAGCCTAGTTTCGATTTGGGAGGTCTACTCACTGAGATTCGTCTCATAGTTATTTAAACCCCGTTTTTCAGACTCCTGATAGAGATTGCCTAGTGTACCCGATCCATATGAGAATCCGGAGCCCATAGAGCAGGAACCCGAACAGGTTGGCGAGGTCGAGCAGATGGATTCAGAGGATGAGATAATTGAGACTGAGTCCGAGTCATCAGGATCTGATCCCGATTAAGTTTCCTAGAATCAGCCTTAGCCTCCCTTAGGTCAGGCCAGTAACCCTTTTAATTATAGCCCCACCTTAGACTGCGCCCTTGGCCACTTAGGGATTTTGTTAGTAGTGGCCGTCGACCCGCTTTTGTTTGGTGATTTGTATTAGTGTTTAGTGGACATTGTATATGTTTTGAAGTTTAATGCGGTATTGATTATTAGGCTTTGAATTGTTTGACGTTCCTGCTACCCTTGGTCACGTATTGTTTTGTACAGGTGTTTTAATTATCGCTTCCGCATGTACCTCATGCTCTGTGTTGGGAGTTGGGTCAGCGACGTGGCCTGGGACGTCGCAGCAAACTAGACCGGTACGTGGGATGATTGCGCTTCGAGGGGTTCGGGGCGTGACATTCATTGAGGCCATGATCACGAACCGTAAGCTCTGATACCAATTCGTAGAGCATCAGAGATGCGGCAACAATTTGATTTGATGGAAGAAATTTTTTGAAGGTGAAACAATTGCAACTCGCGCCTTTCTATTGCATGTCTCAATTACAAGAGAAATAGACTATATATAGGCCATAGTTTGATTCGAAATAGGAAACCTCTTTCTAGGAAAACTATTCTAATTAGGAAACCATTCAATTAGGAAATCTAATTGACTTAGGAAACTTTCTTCTTTCGGGCTTAAACTATAATTAGTACCTAAAAACATGAAAAATTAAAATATGGAAATATGAAGAAACTAAAAAAAGAAATAAGTACCAACAAATTTGGTTTAATTTCTAATATTGACAACCACAAGCACGTTCTACAACTTGAGGACAAGTTTGTTGAGGACGATTCAGGCGAGTATTATTGCGATACTTGTGAGAAAAAAGGGACCCGGAGAAGTGCGTCTACAAATGTTGTCAAGAAAAATTCCCATACATTGCTCACTTTGAATGCCGGAAGCCCTCTCAGTCTTAAAAACAATCTAGCAGCTAAACTAAGAGTACCCATAATGGAGAAAATAGGGAAATATCTTGGCATTCCATTAGATTGGGGACAGACAAAAAAATAGATGTTTGCGTGGACTTTGGCCAGGGTAAACATGAAGCTGGAAGGATGGAAGGAAAAGTTGTTATCAAAGGCAGGTAAAGAAATCTTACTCAAAACAGTGGTACAAACAATCCCACAATACGCAATGTCCATTTTCAAGATCCCAATTTCTGTCTGTAAAGCTATAGAGCAGAAAATTGCTTCATTTTGGTGGAAACAGAACTCATCCAAATCTGGTATTCACCGGAAGAAATGGGACACCCTCAAAGAAAGGAAAATAGACGGTGGTTTAGGCTTCAAGGACCTAGTAACCTTCAATAAATCCATACTAGGCAAGCAAGCTTGGAGACTTGCTCAAGAACCGAATGCACTATAGAGCCAGCTTCTAAAAGGCATCTACTTCCCAAACAGTTGTTTATGGAAAGCAAAAAAGGGCTCCTGACCGTCGTGGGGGTGGCAAAGCTTATTAACGGGAAGGGACTCAATAAGTTCCGAGGTTAAATGGTGGTGGGGAATGGCGAAAGTATCAACATCAGAGAGGACAAATGGCTCAATCAGAATCTTATAAGAGGGCCAGCAAATCAAGAAGACCCTCAAACAGTCGCAGAGTTGATCGATCAAAGCACAAGAACTTGGAACGAAAACAAGCTGCAAAGGTTGTTCCAGGAAAAGGTCGTAAGAGAAATTCTTGACACACGTATCTTACCATATTCGGAAGGCGATAAGCAAATTTGGAACGGCAGTATATCAGGGGACTATATGGTGAAGCAGGGTTACTCAAGACTTCGAGAATCGCAGACTAAGCAACATACAGAACAAGCATCAACATCGTATCAGCAGTCCCGTTCTCTATGGTCCAAGATATGGAAGATGCATACAGAACCAAAAATTCGATTCTTCCTGTGGAGTGCGTGCCAAAACGCTTTACCAACTACTGAGAATTTATACAAAAGAAGGGCGATAACGGACCCGCTTTGTCCAATTTGCCGGCAAATTCCAGAGTCCACGGAGCACATCTTCTTCCTTTGCGACTGGACAAAGCAAATTTGGACCGATCAAAGAATACAGATTGATGCTTCACCAACAAAAATAACAAGAATGGATAAGTGGTTAGAGGAAGAACTCACCAGAGGCAATTTACCCCATCGAGAACTTATCGCTGCCATTTTATGGCAAATCTGGAAAGCCAGGAACACCCAAGTGTTCCACCGAATTAATCCCAAACCGGGAGCTATTGTTGAAGATGCCATCAATTTGTGCAAACTCTACAGCATGCAGAACTCCCCCGAATGCAAATCCTGGCCGGAAAAGACAGCAACGGAACTCTGGACTCCACCAAAAATAGGGCAGTGGAAATTCAACGTGGATGGCTCATGGAACGAAGGCGGTACAGAGGGATCGGTTGGAGGCGTTTGCAGAGATCATAGGTATTTGATTATCTCTGGGTTTGCTAAAGGGGCGGCGGGCAATTCTCCTCTGGAAGTCGAAGGTAAAGCGGTGATGGAAGCTTTACGTTGTATGCGTGAAGAAGCAGAGGAAGGAAGAAGACCCGCAGTCAACGTGACCATCTGGACAGATAATGTGGAGACCGTGAGGTATATAGAACAACCGTCCCTCAGCCCATGGGCCTTGAGAAAGCTATTCGAAGACTGCAATCATCTTCTTACCCAATCACAAAGTATTTCTCTGGCCCACTGCCCACGTGAAACCAATTATGTTGCAGACTGGATCGCCAAGTCCCATCGCAAAGGGAAACTTCCCTCTAATTGGTTGTACAAACCCCCCCCAACCTCTCTGGGTTTTATTGTATAATGATGCTAGTCAGCTTCACTCGTGTAATTCTGTCTTTGAATGAATGAAATGGTAACTGTTTCTGACCAAAAAAAAAATGTATGAAACCTGAGGTATGTTGAGTTCCTTTTATACCTCAATATTTCTGTCACTTGCTGAAAAAGTTCATGTCACTCTGCAATGGCGAAGCGAGTAGCATGGAGTCACAGAATCAGATGCTTCTAAAGTTTTCATTCCAAACCATGTTCTTGTAATGCAATTTCATTGAAAATGCAGAATCTAGGACATGGATATGCTGCACGAAAACTATTTTCCTGTGTGCAGCCTTCCATTTTTTTTCAAGTCCCGCGGTAGGTTGTCATTCTCATTTGGGATAAAACAACTGTGCAAGTTACATAGGTTTATCATCTATCTTCTGCCAGTAATGCTAATGTTCACTAATGGCCAATGTTCGCCTCTATCTATGAGACTTAATTGGTTATCTTGATCCTAGAAAAAGACCTTCAGATTCTGAAAAATCAAGTCCGCGAAGCAAGAATATAATGTAAATTACTCGACCATTTTTTCCAGATAAGAGAAAACCTTTAAGTTAGGCCACACCAGTTGACTTGATCAGAAGAAAAACGACCTCGTATTCATCCTTAGACTTTTCTTTAATACTTCATCTGTCCTTCATTTACTTTTGCTGCTGCCATGACGCCCTGGTTATGCTTCAAACTGTCATCTCAATCTATGTTCGATTCTCAGGTGCTCCGTTTACTGAAGGGTTAGCAACAAGAAGTGGAATTAAGAACCCTTGGTACCAAACGCATTTATTGTAAAGTAATGAGTGAAGTCCAGGACACAACCGAGATGGCTCTGAAGAATGAGGAACAGGCATCCGATAGATCAAGAGAACAAGACATATGGACATTAGAGAAATTACTAGATGCTTTCATTCAAGACGAGCAAATCAAACTCCCGGGCACTTTTCAGATTTTAAAGAAGGAAATGATAGGGACAGGGCATGCATCTGTTTGGGAGCGACTGGAAGGTAGTGGTAGCATTGCAAAAGTTTCCCCATACTCATATCAAACTTTCATCCAGTTCAGGGACTGGACAGAACACCGCAAAGAGAACTTAGAGTTCTCTATGATATTCTTCAAAAACGAAGCACTTGTCGAAGTTAAGTTAAAGGATTCATGGTCATCCAGAGCCTAGCCCGTATCCTAGAGAAGCTTCTCGAGAAGCATGGAGACATAAGCACCGGCTCTGAATTGAACTTTATGTCAAAGAGCCTGATCTTTAACATGTTATGCGGGGCAATTAGTAGCATGTCCACCACAAGGGTGAACGAGCTCTCAGAGACCTTGCTCCATGATTGGTGGAACCAGTTTATGATGGCCAAGCATGCAGGGTTTAAGATACAATTTGCTTTGGATCATTTGGACGAAATTGTTCAAGCCCACTTTGCTCTCCGGGCAGAAGAAATTCAGAACCACAGGCTGAAAGAGTTGGAAGATCAACTCGAAGCATGCCATATTTTCTTGAAGGATCAGGCAGCAAAAGCAAAAGAACTGACCCATATAAGCGAGCAGTATAAGGAATCTGCAGAAGCGAGTTTGAGGCAGGAGCTTTTAGGCAAGGCGAAGGCGTTAGAGGGTAAAACAGTCAGCAGAGAGTTGTTGTGATGCCTATGCTCTCACGGGCATGAAACAACTCTTGTTTGATATGTTGTAAGAGACAATATAAGATAGGAGGATGTCCAATTGGGTTTGATACGGTGTCGTGGATCTATAACATTTTACTTTGTCACTCGTGTACAACTTGTCTTGTCTGCGTTCATTGTTTGCCATTCTTATAATATAGTTGTCGATTTCTAATAGATCTAACTGCTATAAAACAGCTTTGGAAGCAGTAGTGACAAAATTTAGCGATCAAGATGTTTGGCTGTTTGAAGGATCTGCTCCATACCTGCTTCTCTTTAATTGTATCTTTCACCTTCTGGCTCGCTTATTAATCACAAAAGTTTGGTTCGTAAGTGAAACTCTTTGTCCGTGTGGAATGTTCAGGAACATGTTACCTGTAATATTAGGAGTTTGACCAATTCCAAGTGGGAAAAGAAAAAAAAGAAAAAGTTGAAAAGTCAAAGAAGAAAAAGAATGGGACGCTCGGCTCTTATAAAGATGAGAGAGCTCGCGAGAAAGGAAAAGAAGAAAGAGGGGAAAGAGGGGAAAAAAATAAAGAAAGAAGTGAAGAGAAAAAAAGGGGTTTCGTGTATACACGTCATGGAAACCTCGTCAAGTCAAATCAATTATGAATCGTAATGCTGGGTAAGTATTCGTGCCCCTCGTCAAGTCCGATTTTTGAATTATTGAGCTTTAAGTTAGCTTGGAAATGGTAGATTATGGCGTTGTAGAGCTCTTGAATTCGAGTGTGAGTTCCATGTTCATTTAGGCTTGAATAATCTCTTTGAGTGAGCGATTTGTCGTTGCCTAGGAGTTGTTTTGTTAGCATTTAAGCGTCATTTAGCCGATCCGTAGTTGTTGTAGTATTTTACTTGGTTTTGACGTCGATTCTTGTTTAATTGTTAGAATTACGATATCATCATCTCATTTAGCTGTGTGTTGTTTGGTTTTGGACATTCCCAAATAAGTTGTGCTATCTCTTCTTTGAGTTTGTAAATTCATATTTTGAAAGCAATATGGATTATATATAGTGTGAATTAAGAAATGGCATCGTTGTTGCATAAAAAGCCAGATCGAGCATTTACTAATCCATGGTTATTTATGAATATTTAGAAAGCGTGTTATGCAAGGTATTGTGAAAAGTGTGTGTGTATGTAACTGCTTTGCGAATTGGCTTACGAAAGGGCATATGAATGATTTGAGAAATTGTTTGAGAAATGGCAGATGAGCTATGTTGTGAAAATTTATTTGTTTGGCTTTCTAGTATTGGAGGATGATTGTTTGATGCTCAATATGGCTATGAACCCAAATAAAGGTTATTGGGTATGCATACCGGTTAGAATATCCTTTTGGACCGAGCCACCAGCTTTGTAGTTGGAGACCTTGTAAGGGGGAATTTTAGTCGCGTCATCACAAGGCATTGAACAATGGAATGGATCATTGATGTGATTTTTAATAGAGAATGATAAATGGACTTGACCTTGATATTTGTATTGTGATGGTTGATTTAAATGAGTATGTTTAATTTATATAAAGTTTTGTTGGAATGAAACAATACAAATTTGATTTGATATGTAATTATATAGTGACTTTGGATTATAAGTTTTTAGTATTACTTTATATATGCATAGTGGTTGTTTGATTTGCTTAGAAGAGATCCGCACTGCTCACTGAGCTGTGATTGCTCATCTCATTCCTTCCCAATCTTTTTAGGTTCCTTGGTTAGCGGCCAAAAGAGGGAAAGAGATTATGAGTTGGAAGGACCTTGGTAATGGTGAACAAGCTAAGAATTGTACGCTTGTGAAGATAAACAACTTGGTAGAATCATGATCACCAATATACTTGGAAGGACCAGAAGATAGAAGAGGTGGATCGCCATCAGGATAGCAGAATGTTGGTTGGAGCAATTCTCTTTAGATAAGGTGGAAAGGCAATAACAATATCGATGATCCAGTGAGTTTAGTGAAGACGAGGAATCAGCGGTGATGTTGATGTCTTTGGAGGTCTCTGAATGCTGATTCGGTCAATCAATGAATACAAGGAATCAACGTGGATGCTAATGTCATTGGAAGTCTTTTGAAGTTGATGGAGCCAATAGAATTATTGGATGATTGATCAAAAGTCATGCCACACGGTGGCTTGATAGTGTGATCTATAGTGTGAAAGAAATAACATTTGTCGGTTGTAACTTACAATGCTGATTACTAGTGGATTCCAACTTGATTGTAACTGTTAGTTTTGAGAGTTGATGTAAGCTTGGAGATAAAGCTGAATCACTATAAAGCTCAGTGTGCTATCTTCTATCTCATTATAATCAGCACACCCAATTACGTTTATCTATTTATCAGCACCACTCCTAATTACATTATTTGTTATTAGCAGCACTCATGATGGTTTGGAATTCCGCAAAAGTTTATTATTATCCTCAATCAACGTATTCAATCCTCCTTTTAAGTTGTTTTGTTAGCGCCAACAACGATGACGTGGCACGATAACATGGCATGTGAAGTGGCATGACATAGCTAGATGACATTGCATTGATGTATCTAATTCTACATGACGTGCACATGATATTTTTGGATTTTTTTAAATTCGTAATTAATAAATAACGAAAATAAATTATCTAGATTAAGATATTATCCAGAAATAAACTAGATTAAATCCTATTTTTGTGGAAATTCATATTAACTAAGTAAACCCTATCCTAGCATGCAAGTTATCTCGAAAGAGCTATCATTAAAATCCTATTTAAAATCTATACTAATCTACGATATCTATCCTCATCTAATTTAATCTTTTTGATGAATCCAAGAATTAGTGAAATATTCGTATCTCAAAAAAAGAGTTAGTAGTGGGATCCACAAGAAAAAGGAAAAACATAAAAGAGGCCAGAGCACGCGCAAGAAGAAAAGAAAAGAGAGCAAAGAAGAAAAAGAAAGAAAGAATAAGAGGAACAAGGAAAAAAGAAGAGGGGTTTCAGGCACACTCGCAACGGGAGCCTCGCCAAGTCAGATTAACTATGTATCACAACGCCCGGTAAGTGCTCAGCCCATTCATTCATCCAATTAGAGTAGTTTTCAGGGTTAGGATTTAAATTTGGAATTATGTGAAATTTGAGCCACGAAGTTCGATTTTTGAGTTATTGAGCCATAAGAGTTCATGAAATGGTGCTATAGCGTTGTGGAGTCGTGGGGTTTGATGGAAGACGTTTTGAAGTAACGGTTTGGCCGAAGTGATTTTAGTGTTTTGTGTACGAGCTCCGCATTGCGAATGGCTTGAATAATCGCTTTGGGTGTGAGATTTGTTGACACGTTTGAGTTGTACCATTAGTGTTTTAAGCATCATTTAGCTGATGCGTAATTGTTATAATATTTTACTTGGTTTTGACAGTCGTTTCTCGTTTAATTGTTAAGATTAAGATATCATCAGCTCATTTAGCTTTGTATTGTTGGTTTTGAATAATTCTAAGGGAGTGGTGCTCTCTATTATGTGGTTTTGTAAAACCCACATCTTGAAGGAACAGTGTTTTGATATATATATATATATATATATATATATATATATATTGAACTTAAAATATCACTTTTGTTGCCCAAAGTGAGATCGAGTATTTACTACCTTTCGCTACTTGAGAATGGTTTGAGAAACATATTATGAAATATACCATGACAATTTACGTAAATGTATTGCTTTGTGAACTTGGTTTATAAAATAGTTTGGGAAACGTATTGTGATTTATGAAATGGTTTATGGATTTGGAATTGTAGATTATTGGAGGATGATTTATCGATGTTTAATATGGCTGTGAACCCCCGTAAGGGTTTCGGAGTATCTGTGCTGATTAGGATATCCTTATGAGCCAAACCACTGGCTTTACAAGTGGAGACCTTACCAAGGAGGGAATCTCGGTCACCTTGTCACCAAGCGTTGTATCGTGATCATAGTTTGAGATTGAACAATAGATTAGCCAATGAAATGGACCGTTGACATGATTTTTTATAGAGATTAATCAATGGACTTGATCATTGATGTTAGAATTGTGATTGTGGATTTAAATGAGTATTTTATGACTAGTACAAAGCTTTTATTAAAATGAAACAATTCATATGTGATTCAATATGTGTTTTACACCTTGAGTTTTGGTTATGAAGTTATGGTATTGCTTTGTATACATGCATAATGGTTGCTCGATCTGCTTAGAAGAAATGTACTACTTACTAGGCTGTAGTTACTCATTCCACTCGTCTTTCATGTTTTTCAAGTTCCTCGGCTAGCGGTCATTAGTACAAAAGCACTATCGCCGGGACTTTTGGGAGTTAGATTTTGGATATGGTTTTTGGGAGTTTTTTATATGGTTGTTGATAGTTTGTTGGGTTGGCTAAGTTCTAGTTATACATATTCTTTTTAGTAGATTATAGAAACTTTGATGTTATAACCAATACGTTTATTTATCTAATAATATGTGATTGGATATATATATGTTGATAACATGTTATTAGTTATGTTTGAGGCTGCGTCCTTCATGTGGAAGAATAGCTGCGCCATCCTCTTTTCTTGTTGTTTTCGGGGTGTGACAATTAGAATGTTGGTTTTGGGATTTGCATGAGCCAGGCAATACCCAAAAATAACTCAAGCCTTGATGGATTGGTCGATGTCCATGTTGAGTTGTCAACAAGACAACTAGGAAATATCATCACAAATTGTCGACTAATACGGGTGGCTGATATTGATGAAAGCTGATCAGTGAAGACCAGTAATCGACACATGGTAATTGATATGGCCAATTAGAAATCGATAAAAGGTGATCAGTTAAAGCAGTTATCGGTATGCAATAATCGATTGCGGTAACGTAAGGAAAGATACGGAAGTGAGGACTGAATTGGATAGATAGCAACTAATTATGGATAAGACATGCGGTCGGTTAGAGGCAATCAAGTCGAGATCTATAATCTCGGGAGTAGTTAAAATTTGGAATTTAAACAATAATTGCTTTTCGATGGTTATATTTTGTATGAGGATATATAAAGCCAAGTGGAATCGGTTGTAATGGATCCGCAAACATCAACACTTAACAATATTTTATGTAATTCAGTTCAGTTTACCGGTTTATTATTTTTACTTGCAATTCCCGATTCTTTCAATTTAGCTAGCAATTTGTTCTATATACATTGCTTCATGTCCAAATCACTACAGAATCCAACTCACTGAAAAGACCAAAGATCAAACCTTTGGTACAAGGTATTTCTTCGATGATCATTTTCGACGAAACATGCTGATAAGCTCCTGTTTGGTTTGGTAAATGTTCATGGGTGCTATGCACGAAATACTCCCCAGCATACATACATAAGTTGCTGAGTTTTTGCCTTCATCATTTTGAAAATGTTTGTTCCCAAGTAGCTCAATATCAATAACAATTTTGGGATTCAATATGTATACACCGGAGAGATTCATGGTGGATTTGGTGATGGTACATTCAGAAGAAGCTCCAGATATTCTTTGGTAATAGGTCACCTTTCTCTGAACAATTTATTCTTTCTTTTTCAAAACAGAATAACTCTGTTGTGAATGCCATCATCTTTGGTTGATCTAAAAATTGAATTTCCCGTGAGCAGATGACTTAATAGTTAAGCCCCTGTCAAGAAGACAGAGAATAAAGGAAGGGCGTCACAGGGCCAATACTATTACGCAAACAACAATGTGTAAGAACTTTCAATTTACAATCGATGGGATCGCGTACTCAATCCCTGCAAGAGGAGTTTCGGAGTGAGTGATAGAGCTGCCAAATTCGCGGTCACAATCTTTTGAAAGCTGTGAATGCTGCAAACTTCTGTATAAGTGAATCGACTGTGTTAATGAAAAAAAAAGGATACGCTGCGAATGTAAACAATGAATCCCGGAAATGACCTCGTTGCGGAAAAATTGGCAATGAAGAGAAGCCCATGCAACTTATTGCGCTTAATATTTAGTGAGGTCATGCTTACAAGCCGAGCTCACACCTGAGTCATTCTTTCATATTGATGGTACAGAAAAATCACATTGTTAAAAATTAAAGGCTGATATTGATCGCTTACTGATATTCGTTGGCTAATGATTGCATCCAGGTCGTCTTGATATGGAATAATGGTGGCCGCAGTCATTCTTCGCCTGCTGTAAAGATATTCAGCTTTTCCACTTTTTATCCTTACGAACATTCTTCAAGTCATCGAAATAGACTTAAAATTGAAATATTCTCTCGAAGCACCTAATAATCTTTTTGAATGGAGGACGACCAAATTATTCAGCAGAAAATGTGATTACATCTATTAGATTAAACCTATGAAGTGTGATTGTTAAAAAAATTTATAACCGCGATTGCAAATTCACAATCACCGTACTGAGAATTTCTCATTTTAACAAAACCGACTATTCAAGAAATAAATTCAGTTTTAATTAAATGGGAAAATCACGAAACACTTTAGGAACTTAACTATGTGATCTTTGCATGACTCATCAGGGTCATCACACGTTTAGTCTTTCCCCAAATTAAGAAAGACAGACAATCATGTTTGTCCAAGACATTTGCAACATTTTCACTGAGGTACCAAAAAGTCAAGTCATCAAGGCTCCTATTGGGAACCATTTTTTTAGGGGACTTTGGGCCTTCAAAATCCCTTGAAGAAAATTAAGGATGTTTGGCAAATCTTTTTGCCTAATTCCCTAAAAAATCCCCAACTTTTGCTGTTGTCTAAAATCTACCCTAAACTCTTTTTTTTTTTTTTGGTAAGTTAAGAATTTTATAACTTTTCAAGAAACCAAATACAACCAAAACTAAGGCAACAAAGACCCAACTAGGACAACCGTCTAAATGGGGTCAACGGCCTTAGAAGGAGCTATACAAGAGATAATAGACAACTATACAAGGAATATAGCAAAACAGCCTAAGCAATAGCTGGACTAGTATCAAAGATGGTGGCGGAGATGCCCCAATTCCTTTGTATTCTTCGATTGCCAGGTGTGTCTGGAATAGTGCCCATGGCTAGTGCTTTATCTTTGACAACCTTAAGGAGGTGGTTCCACATTCCCGGGATGAAGGGAGTCTTGTTCCTGAAAATAGCATTGTTTCTTTCAGTCCATATGATGTGGCATAAAGCCCCAAATGCGAATCTGGAAATTTTGTGAGCGAACGATGAAGAGCTGCAGACTTGCATAAAAAACCATAAACTTTTATTTTAAATTCAAATCTGCCCTAGGTTAATTTTCTTTCCAAATGTTGACAATTTTTTTTCAACTTGTCATCCACGTGTCATCTTCTTTTCCCACGTCAGCTTGGGTTGACTCTTTCTTTCTTTTCTTTTTGTTTTTTCATTATCTTCTCTCTTTCACTTTCCGCCATTCACCTTCTTCATCCTTCGCCTTCAACCTCTTCACCTAAATCTCCAAATCATCCGCAAACGCCACCCCATGGTTAGGCGACACTAGCCCATGTTGCTGTCCTCTGCTTCTTCTGCATCTTCATTGCCCTCTCGTCAGCAATCGACGACGACACCTCATCCGAGCCCGACCTCACTTCCTTGTTCTTGGCGTCGGCGGAATTGAGCTCGAGGCGCAGCACGTTGAAGTAGCGGTCCACGTCGCCGGTGGCATTATCGTAGGTCCTCAACAAGCCCTCATAGGTGAGCCCCTTCTCGCCGTCAATGCACTCGCCCTAGGTCTTGAACTTGACCCTCGGGTTCACGGCCACCACGAGCGCGACCATTCGTCCCTGTTGAGCCCTCCATCACGGTTCCCATCAAATGCTGGAAAATTCGCTTCACCTTCTTCGATCTGCTACCTCTGGTCGCCATTTTAGTGCTAGAGTTTCATTAGAAACAGAGAAAAGAGAAGATTTTGGCCCAAATGACTGACCAACGCAGAGATAGACGGAGAGGTCGCAATGTGAAGATTGAAAGCGACGATGGTGTCGCCGGTCTTGGGCGACTGCCGGCGACACAAGATCCAAGGTCGCCCAAGGCCAGCGACTCCAAATCTGGGTGAGGCGGCGTTGGATCCGACATCCTGATCCCAATTTCAACTATCCACCGACAAATAGAGGGTGGAGGCTGGGCAAATGGAAGCGTATGGGCTTACAATAACGACGAGGTGACGAGGAAGTCGTGGCAACGTGCACGCAAGCTGTTGCGGCGGTGACCGGCGGGTGGCAGCACCTGGGCTTTCTCTGTGTTCTTGATGGTGCTCTCTTTGTCCATGGCGGAAAGTGAAAGGGAGAAGAGAATGAAAAAACAAAAAAGAAAGAAAGAAACAGTCAACCCAAGCTGACGTGGGAAAAGAAGATAGACACGTGGATGACAAGTTGGAAAAATGTCAACATTTGGAAAGAAAATTAACCTAGAGCAGATTTGGGTTTAAAATAAAAGTTTGTGATTTTTTATGAGACAAAAAAAGTTTAGGGTAGATTTGGAACAACACCTAAAGTTGGTGGGTTTTTAGGGAATTAGGCCCAAATCTTTTGCCCAACTTTTCGGCCAAGTGCTGACCTTTTGAAAGCTGAAAGACTCAGATATTGTTATCATTTTCATAAAGCTCACTCTAGGGCTTATAGAAAAAAAAATTCTTCCAAACTACCCTCGCCATTTTTTTTTCTTTTTTTCGATTTTACCCTCGTAAGCACTGTTCATCTTCTTTACGTAGATGAAGCTCCGTTAGAGTTTCCCGAGGCCGAACAATGGTCATCAACGGTTGCCTAACGGCCTACCCAGGTGGTGATCGCCTGTGTGGCGCAACCCCTGGTGATGCTCGCCTGTGGACCTTAGCTGAGGTTGTTTGCGCCATATTTGGCTTGCCAGTAGCTAATCCTTTATCGATTTTGACTTTTTTTATAATAAAATAAGTAAAAGTGATTTACAAAGTGTAATTCTTCCAAAAACAGCTTAAACTAAAGTTAATTCTCAGTGCACTTTGAAATTACGATTTACCAAATACTACTTTCATTTTGAAAAGTCCTTTTAACTTAAAGGCCTTTTCATTTTCCCAATAACTTTCATCAAAAGTTGGACTAAATGCACCTAAATGGGTTCATTATCGTTTCATGTGGGCTCAATTTCTGTGGCCTACTAGAGGAGTGCACATTGAATTATTTTTTGTGGTCCCAAAGTACTAGACTATCAATTCAACCTTGTGATTAGTAAAAATTGCCTTTCTTTACTTTTTGTTTAATCTGGACAGATTGCCTTTATTGATAGTAACGGTACTTTACAACCTACTGGCCAAGTGAACAAGGAAATTCACTCCCAAGATTTGAACTTCAACAATAAAGAGTGATATTCTGATGCATCTCGTGCATCACATGTTTAGATGATTATGTTTGACGCCGCTTGCACTTGAATTTAGAAAGGAGGACAGGAAAGTGGTACTCCCTCGCTTATGGATAGTACTAGTAAGTAAAGGTTACTAACTATATTAATCTTGATACTTTGTTGTACTAAAATTTACTCTGCGTATTGAAGCTCATTTATTTTCAAAGGAAAATTAATCATCACCTGTGAAAATCATTTCTCTTAAGTTTTTATATATTAAAAGTTACTACGCACATTAAATCTTGTTAATTTCTTATGGTAAGATTTATCGAGCATATTAAGAGCTCCCTCAATGTGTTGAAAATACAAATTGCGTGGTACACTTTCCTATGTTGAAAGTTACTAAGTATCTTGAAAGTTACTTTGGTTTAAAATAATATTTATAATCACATATGGATTACTACAAAAAAAATTATTATTACAATAAATGTTACTAACCCCATATAAATTGTTACTTTACAAATTACCCACCTATCAGAAGCTACTTCAGTAAATGAGGAAATTAATGATTAAATGTGAATATTATGAGTTAATGAAAACTTTCTAAGCTTAGGGAAGTTACCTTGATTTCAAAGAATATTACTTATCCACATATCAATGAAACAAGCGAACTATATGTTAATAATCACATAAAATCTGTTACTTTTCACCGAGTGTATAGACATTTACTTAGATGTATACGGAAATTATTAATTAAATATCAATATTATGATAATTGAAAAGTCACTATCCATGTTTTGCTTTCCTGTAAAATCTATCTAATTGTTTAAATTTCAAAACATTATGACAAATTATATTTGAATTTACGTGTCAAATTTTGTATATTGTAATAATATTGGTTAAAATGGGTATGCAGACAAATTTGGATTAAGTAATAAATTGGGAAGATTTCAAAAACTATCTTCAAATTTGACACCTATATCATTTGCATCCTCGACTTTTAAAATGGACAATTGGCATACTGAGGTTTAATATTGCACTTCGGACTGCATACGATATTCAACATATTGCCAGTTTCTTTCCAAAATTGTCCGTCACTTTCATCACCCATCCACCCAAAAACGCCGCACCCTGTCTACAGTGTCTTCTTCCTCCGCCATCATTGACCAAAGGCCGATCTTCATAATTTACAGATATCTTCTGGCTAATGATTGCATCCAGGTTGTCATGATATGGAGCAATGGTGGCTTCAAATCAGCTATAAAGATGTCGCGAGCTAAAATTTTTTTTTTTGAGCTAATGGATTATTAAGACTAATCTTAACTCGGACCC
The DNA here is from genome assembly GCA_031216185.1 of Syzygium aqueum. Taxonomy (NCBI): domain Eukaryota; kingdom Viridiplantae; phylum Streptophyta; class Magnoliopsida; order Myrtales; family Myrtaceae; genus Syzygium; species Syzygium aqueum. The sequence continues at coordinate 3,089,651 of CM062235.1, read as the reverse complement.
TCCCAAGCCCTACCAAATCGCAACTTAGGGTTTAAGTCTTTAACATACAAATATTTTCATGCTTGAAGTCGCCACTAATCAATTTGCGGTAGGTCGATTAGAAACCTAAATAAAACATAAGAAGATATGTTTTATTCCTACAAACTAGAGATTCTAAGCCGGGGGACTTGATTACGCTAGATCTAGTCTAACGCCCTTTTGGTACCTTTTCTTTTCAAAAATGTTTTGGCAGGCAGTTTGGATCCATTTTAACTTAATTACTAACATGTGAGGTGTTCATGCGGGTGCGCAAGCCACCAATTTAACACCCAGGAAAGTATTAAATAAATTGCAAGTTTGGAAGAATGACTTACCTGGAAGCAACGCAAGCATCTGCATTGTTAGCTAGAAAATCACATCAATCAACCTAATATGATTTCTAATTAACAAAGCAATTCATTCAATTTCCTTTTTTTTGGATTTTCAATTATTTAAATGAAAGCTAACCTATATGCAATGACGTGCAAAAATATGACATGCGAATTAAAGCAACCTAGCATGCAAACTATATGTCATGCGACGACGTGACTTAATTCTAATGACTGATGCAATGATATATTTTTGGTATTTTCTAATGAAATTCGGAATAAAAATATGCCTAAATTACCATGCAACCTATGATGACTTAATTTATCCTAACATGATTTCTTTTTGGGATTTTTTTATTAAAAATTCTAAATTATTAAATGACATGAATAATCCATTGAGATTAAAACAACACCTAATTTAAACTAGGAAACATGTCATCTTAAGTCCCAATTTAAACTAGATAATTATTTCAATCTCTAAGAGATATTCAAAACCTAAACATGCAAAATTCTAATTTAAATCCTAACTGATATTTTTTTGAATTTTCTGTTTATTTGAAAAACGAAAAAAATTTAAACAAATAAGGATAGCAATCACATTCAAATCAACCACGCGATCCGCCAAATTTGTTTCAAACTCAGATTAGACACAGAAATCGAATTATCGGTCATATCTATAGGGTTATAGATATCAACGGATAGTCGATCGTTCAAATTTGGAAAGCGGATAAAAATCATTATCGTATTCAAGTAGTTATGAATAGGATAATAATTTTCCGTATCGCCGCGTATCATACCTTAAGGTTAAGGTCGGATAGTCGTCCAGATACGTTGCTAAATTAAGAAATTTTCCTAATTTGAATATTTTCCAACATTGCGGATATATCAAGCATTATCCTAAGATATCTAAATATCTACACGATATTCATGAAATATTCAAACATGCAAATCAGGAAATTGAATATTCTGAAAATTCACTAGATAGTATTCACTTACCTAATTTGAAATATTTCCAATTTCGAATCGAGATCGGGATTGCGTTTGCGGATCAGGATTGGTGACGACGACGACAACGGGACGGCGAGACACAGCAGCACCGGTGAGGGATGCTCCAGCGGCTTCAGGTACTGTTCTGGCACGCCAGCAGCGACAATGGACTATGGACTTCCGGCAAGGTCGCCGGCGGGAGGCTGTAGCGGTTGTGGAAGCATGGCGAGGCTACTGTGGGCGACGGTGGTTGGCTACTCTGGTAAGGTGGGGCGTCCCAGAGGGGCAAGGCACTCTCCGGCAACTGTGCAGAGGGGCTGAGGCGGCGCGGCAAGGAGGAGGCGGTGCCGGCGGGAATCAGCAACGTCAGCGAGGCGTCGGCTTTGCCGGCGGGACATCGACGGTTCTGGGAGGCGGTCCAGCAGCAGCAAAGGTGAGGCACGGTAGGGACGTCCGCACGGCGGGGACGGCGGAGCAGTAGTGGCGGCACGGCAACGTTGTGGGGGCGCGACGGCAAGGGGGCTGATCTTTGCTGATCTCCGGGCGACGGCAACTACGCGGGCTAGGATGGTGGGACGTTCGGTGCAGCTCCGGTGATCGGTGTGACTGGGGCGGTGACTCTCCGGCAGCAAAGCAGGGACGGCGACTTCAGGTGGCCGGCGGCGACGTGCAGCGTCTCGAGACGGCGGCTGTTCCGGACAAAGGCAGGAGCTCCCGGCGGTGGGACGGCAGAGATGGCGGGCGTCTCCGGCGAGGGGCAGTGTGCTGCGGTGAGGACACCGGCGGGTGGCAGCAGCAACGGTCCGTGCGGTGAAGCACGGATCTTGAGAGGTTTAGTAAAAATATCTGCTACTTGATCTCCGGTCTTCACATGCAATACTTCAACTTCATTCTCTTTAACCTGTTCTCGGATGAAGTGATATCGAACATCGATATATTTACTTCGTTCATGAAAAACTGGATTTTTCGCCAAAGCAATAGCAGAAATATTATCAATAAAAATCTTCGTTGCTTTCTTCTGCTCTATAAGAATATCTTTGAGTAGTCTTCTCAACCATATTGCATGACAAACACATGAAGATGCAGCTACATATTCAGCTTCACATGTCGACCGAGTAACACTTGATTGCTTCTTTGATGACCACGTGAAAGCAGTGTCGCACAAGAAAAATACAATTCCCGTGGTGCTTTTTCGATCGTCGATATCTCCACCATAATCACTATCCGAATAAGCTCTAAGTTTGAAAGATTCAGAGCAATAATAGTGTAAACCATGAGAAATAGTACCTTTGATGTACCGAAGTATTCTTTTTGCAGCTTTAAGATGAGATGATTTCGGCTTCTCCATGTATCGACTAACAATTCCAACACTATACATAATATCCGGTCTCGTGCATGTCAAGTATCTCAAACTCCCAATCAAGCTTCTATAATATGTCGAATCAACATCGGCACCATCATCAAACTTCGAAAGCTTGGTTTCGCACTCCATTGGTGAATTGACCGACATATAGTTCTTCATGTTGAATTTTTCAAGGATATTTTCTGCATATCTTTTTTGGGAAATAAAAATCCCATCGGCACTTTGCTTCACTTCGATACTAAGGAAATAATTCATGAGACCATTATCGGTCATCTCAAATTCTTTCACCATCGATGCCTTAAAAGCATCAATCATAGCCGAATTATTTCCTATAAAAACAAGATCATCAACATATAAACAGGCGAGCAGAATATCACATTTTTCTTGCTTCAAATAGAGTGCATGCTCGTATGAACATTGAGAGAATCCATTCGCCTTGAAATATGCATCAATTCTGGCATTCCATGCTCTCGGTGCTTGTTTAAGCCCATATAAAGCTTTCTTCAACCTCAGTACTTTATCTTCATGACCTTTCACAACAAACCCCTCGGGTTGTTCGACATAAATTTCTTCTTAAAAAATGCCATTCAAAAATGCTGATTTGACATCCATTTGATAAATCCGCCAATTATTTTGAGCAGCAATGGAAATAATCAATCTAATCGTTTCCATGCGGATGACGGGGGCAAAAACTTCATCATAGTCAATTCCGGCTCTTTGCTTGTACCCTTTCGCAACTAATCTAGTTTTGTATCTTGTCACTTCACATTTCTCATTCTTCTTGACCTTGTACACCCATTTAACGCCAATTGATTTCTTGTCCTTCGAAAGATTAGCAAGCTCCCATGTTTGATTTTTCTCGATGGCTTCAATTTCTTCGTTCATGGCTTTCCTCCACTTTTCTTCTTTGGCCGCATCATCATAAGCAAGTGGTTCATAATCTGTAAGAAGACATATAAGATGAAGCTCTTCGGTAGCTTCGTAAATTTCAGACAATCTTCTTGATCTTGGCAATGGCGGTTCATCGACACTATTTGAAAAGGATGGTGTTGATGAACTTGAATAAGATGTTGGAGAAGAAGGTGAAGGTTGATCTTTCAACTCCGTTTGATTGAAATCACCACAAACATTCACTTCTTCTTTTGGATTTTCTTCCCACATTCCATCTTCATCGAACTTGACATCTCTACTTATATACACTTTCAAAGTGTTAGGATCAAATAATCGATAGGCTTTGGATGATGAGTCATACCCGATAAAGACGAGCTTTTTCCTCTTGTCTTCAAGTTTCAATCTTTTTTGGTCTGGGACATGAGCATAGGCAATGCTCCAGAAAATTCTCAAGTGCGAAACACTTGGTATTCTCTCGGTCCATGCCTCTTGTGGAGTTACGCCTTCAAGTCCATATGTTGGACATCTATTTTGAAGATAGATGGCACACGAAACAGCTTCAGCCCAAAGTTCCTTGGACAAATTTTTGCTCTTCAACATGCTTCGAACCATATCAAGAATGGTTCTATTTTTCCGTTCAGCCACACCGTTTTGTTGAGGAGAATATGGGGCCGTCAAGAAATTTCGAATACCATGATTTTCACAGAATTTGTTGAATATGGCTGAGGTGAATTCTCCACCACGATCAGTCCTTAAAACCTTGATAAAATAGCCGCTTTCCTTTTCAGCCAGGTTCTTGAATTGTTTGAAAGTATCAAACACTTCTGTCTTTTCTTTCAAAAAATACACCCAAGTTTTCCGAGTAAAATCATCAATAAAAATAACAAAATATCGATGATTACCATATGAGTGAGGATTGATCAGGCCACACAAATCAGAATGAATCAACTCAAGTGGCTTCTTCGCTCGATAAGTCGCTTCTTTCGGAAAGCTAGTTCTGGAATGCTTGCCGATAACACACCCTTCACATAATTGATCGGGATGATCAATATGTGGTAAGCCATAAACCATCTTCTTGTGAGAAAGCAAATTGAGTCCGCCAAAATTGAGATGGCCGAACCTCAAATGCCACAACCTTGAAGGATCATCTACGTATGCCTTTAGACATCGAGACATCTCACTCTTTATATTAAGAATAAACATCCTGTTTTTCGACATCTTCACATTTGCAATTAGTTTATTATTTCGATCTCTCAATATAAGATTAAGATATCTCATATGAACAGTATAACCTTTCTCTAGAAGTTGTCCCAAACTCAAGATATTGCTTGACATTTTTGGAACATAATAAACATTGGTAATAAACTGACGTGCACCATTATTTAGGCGGATCAAAATTGTACCTTTCCCTTCAACAAGAATTTTAGAGTTATCACCGAATGAGACAGACCCTTTAATTGTCTCATCTAACTCGGCAAACATCTCTTTTCTCCCGTACATGTGATTGCTTGCGCCGGTATCCAAATACCACATATCGCTTTGACCTTCTTCATATTCTTTTAATGCCAATAAGAGAACTTGATCAGCATTATTCACCAAGTTCGCCTTTTCATCTGCTCTGCTACTTTCTTTATTCCAGCAGTTAGAAGCATAATGGCCAAGTTTATTGCAATGATAACATCGGATTTTAGATTTATCATACCATTGGCTTGTCGAGTTCTTTCCTCTTCCACGAACGCCTCTTTGGTACTGGTATCTTCCATCATTTCGAGTAGGATCTCCTCTGCTTCGTCCACGACCTCTTCCTCGAAAGTGACTTCGGCCACGACCTCGATCACGATCTTGATTTGTCCCGCAATTTTGTACGAGATCTTTTCTTTGCTCTTTCTCATCTTGAATGGTCAATTGCGTTTGGAGAACTTCCTCCACCGGTTCAATCTTTTTCTTTCTAAACTTTTCTTCATGGGCTTGCAATGAACCCATAAGTTCATCGACCGTCATGGCATCCAAGTCTTTGGATTCTTCAATTGCAACCGCAATATGATCATACTTCTTGTCTAAGGACCGAAGTATTTTCTCAACAACACGAACATCGGAAACGTCTTCTTCATTTCTTTTTATCTGGTTAACAATTGCCAAAATTCTCGTGAAATAATTAGCAATCGATTCAGATTCTTTCATATGAATCACCTCGAATTCGCCTCTCAAGGTTTGAAGGCGAATGTTCTTAACTTTCTAAACTCCTTGATGTGTGTTTTGAAGAATCTCCCATGCTTCTTTAGCGGTAGTGGCGTTCGAAACTTTTTCGAGCATGAAATCATCTAACGCTTGATAGATGATTGACAGGGCATATTGATCTTTCGTTCGAGCCTTCTCTAAGTCATTCCTCTGGTTCTGATTCAACGTAGCTTCATCCTCTGGCTCATCATAGCTAGTGTTAACAAGTTCCCACACACCGTAGGCGCCGAGTAGAGCTTTCATTCTAACAGCCCAATTACCATAATTTTCTTTGGTAAGACGAGGGTATTGAAGAGAATGATGATTGTTTGTTGAGGCCATGATCACGAACCGTAAGCTCTGATACCAATTTGTTGAGCGTTAGAGACGCGGCAATAACTTGATTTGATGGAAGAAATTTTTTGAAGGTGAAGCAATCGCAATTCGCGCCTTTCTATTATATGTCTCAATTACAAGAGAAATAGACTATATATAGACCATAGTTTGATTCGAAATAGGAAACCTCTTTCTAGGAAATCTATTCTAATTAGGAAACTTTCCTAAAATATAACTAGAAACAATATCTTATCTTATCTCTTAATATCTCACCATATATATGAAAAATTAAAATATGGAAATACGAACAAACTCAAAAAGGAAACAAGTACTAACAAATTTGATTTAATTTCTAACACAGATTCTTGGAAAGAACTGTGCCTTCACTTCTTGTTTGTTGTATACCAGTTGGGCTAGTGTTGTTTTTTCGACACCACTCATGCTGATGATTGCAATTACATTGAAAGAGTCAGACGATTTTCTTGGTTGGAGAAGCATCCTCTCCAAAGTCACCACTTCATTGTTGAGCCCGTGGACTTTTGACGGATCGACCCATGTGGAGCTTCCTCGAGAAGCTTCTAGCCTCTGTGGCAGAAGACGGAAGGTCTCATGCGAACTTGCTATGGATTGCTCAATCTTTTGAAGTTCCTGTTTGATCTTGTCCAAGGTTCTACTGTTTTGCATAAGAGAGGGAGGGGGAAAAACAGCAATGGTGCCAAAACTTGTGTACGGAGACCACTTTGGTGTCAAAATTTCTATTTGGATCACTTAAGTGCCAAAAGTTATAAAAAACGATCACTTAAGTGCCACTTCGTCGGAAATCCGACGTGGCGTTTTTTTATTAATTTTTCAAGCTGATGTGGCTCGCCGGAGGTTGATGTGGCTCGCCGGAGACTAACGTGGCATTTCTTTTCTTTCTTTTTTCCTTTCTTTTCTTTTTTTTCCTTTTCTTTCTTTTTTCCTTTCTTTTTTTTACTTTTTTTTCTTATGTCCGGTGGCCGGCGTCCGGCCACCGGCCACCGGCCATGGCCGATGTCGCCGGGTGAGGCCCGGCGAGGCCGCCGTGGCCTCGGCGGGGGCCGGCCTCGCCGGGGCTCACCGTGCCCAGGCGACGGTGAAGGCGACGGCCGGCGAGGCAGCCGTGGCCTCGGCGGGGGCTGGCCTCGCCGGATCTAGCGAGGCAAGCCTTGGTGAGGGCTCGCCTCGCCAGATCCGGCGAGGCCGGCCCCCGCCGAGGCCACGGCGGCCTCGCCCGGAGGAAGGCGATGCCCGGCGAAGTCGGCCATGGCCGGACGCCAGCCACCGGAATAAGAAGAAAGAAAAAAAAAGAAAAAAAAAGAAAAGAAAGAAAAAAATCAGAAAAAATATTTAAAAAATTGAATTATACACATGGAAATGCCACGTGTCATTAAATTTTAAATATAAAAGCCACGTATTAAATTTGATCGGAATTTCTCGCCGTTGACACCTAAGTGATCGTTTTTTCTCCGATTTGGCACTTAAGTGATCGCCGGCGTAAACTTTTGGCACTTAAGTGATCCAAATGAAAGTTTTGGCACCAAAGTGGCCTCCGTACACAAGTTTTGGCACCATTGTTGTTCTTCCCCCAAGAGAGGGACTTATAACTGTTATAAGAGAGGCAAGGCTTTGCTTCCTCGCTAGCATTTGGCACTCTTCCAAGACATTATTGAGGCAGTAGAGCTCCACTTTGATTGATCTCTTTGCAGGGGACTCAGAGGCTGTGATTTTCTCGAGCAGAGACTCCAGTTCTGCGAATCACCAATAGAATTTAACTTTCTGGCCGCTGTGCAATTTCGTTTTAAATTTTTCAGTGAGATATTTCTCAATGTTTTCTTCCATTTTGATTCTGAGTTGTGACCACTCTTCACTCCTGAAAACTATCTCAATGCTAGGTTGTTGGAAATGGCAGTCTAAATGCAGGGCATGAATATTTTCCATGCTTCGTAACCTCTGGAGGAGTCTCAGATGTGGAGGTCACACAATGGGCCCCTCAAATTGACGAATAAACTTGTGCTTACTGTTTGAGACGCGTGTGTAAAATTAAACTAGCCACTCACATGAACCAACTCGTACTTTTTTACTGTTGCTCATTGTTTATGTGGACTTGGCCTACGAAGATTGGGTGCCCGTATGCTGCAGCATTCATGCACCCCAAATGATCAAAGTCTTACGAAAGTCCAACCTATGTGGCCCCGGTTTGAGAATGATCCATTTGCACGACACATTCAAGAGAGAAATTCTTCATTGCTGATTTTGCGTTCTATGCCGCATACCCACCACGGAGTTCAGTCTGGGGATGTGAGCGGAAAGACAGAGAGAGAGCTGAGCTGAGATTAACCATGGGTCTGACTTCATACATCACTGACCATGTCCAGAAGATGTGGGATGCATGGAACCTGAGGGGAGCCATACTCCTTAGTCTCTCGCTACAGGTCTTTCTGATCTTGTTTGCAACCTTCAGGAAACGAGCCTCCAAGGCCGTGGACGTCATGCTAATTTGGATCACCTACTTGCTTGCCGATTGGGCTGCTAGTTTTGCAGTTGGTCTCATATCCACAAGTCAAGTCGATCATCCAGACCCCGATTACAATGGTGACCTTCTTGCTTTCTGGGCCCTGTTTCTTCTGCTCCACCTCGGCGGTCCGGACACCATAACCTCCTTCTCTCTTGAGGACAATGAGTTGTGGCTCAGGCACCTCCTCGGGCTCATATTCCAAGTGATTGCAGTAGCTTACGCCTTCTATCAGTCACTGCCTAACAAGTTGTGGATGCCAATTGCCCTGGTCTTCCTATCGGGAATCATCAAGTATGGCGATAGGACTCGGGCATTGTACCTTGCGAGCATAAACAGATTCAGAGATTCATTGCACACGAAACCAGACCCTGGACCAAGCTACGCCAAACTCATGGAGGAGTACTCCTCCAAGAAAGAGGCCAATCTTCCGGCCAATATTATTATGATCCCCGAACCTGACAAAGAATCCAGGACCCAGGACACCACAGTTAGTCCTGGTATGGATGATCTCGAGGTGGTTCAGGAGGCTCGCCGCTTTTTCGAAACCTTTAAGGGACTGTTTGTAGACATTATCTTCAGCTTCCGTGAGAGAAACGAAAGCCGGGAATTCTTTCATAAGAGAAATGCGGAGGATACTCTCAGATTGCTGGAGGTAGAACTCAACTTCTTTTACGATGTCCTCTACACGAAGGTTGTGGTAGTGCGGGATAACTTCGGATACATTTGCCGCTTCATTTGTTTTAGTTCGGTGGAGATTGCTCTGGCGCTCTACTTTTTCATGGACAAGGATGGCTCCGGGAGATTCAATGTTAAAGCTACCTATACCTTGCTCCTTGGTGCTATAGCCTTGGATGTCGTTGCTCTCCTCCAACTTATCTTCTCCAACTGGACAGTTTCATCATTGAAGAACCCCGAGAAACACAGGGTTTTAGCCACAATCTTCAGAAGTTACCTTTCTCTCAAGAAGTCGACCTGGTCCAAGGACAAAGAGGAGTCAGAGATCAGATTCTTGGCCTGGCTTAAGAGGCGTCTCTTTTGCAGGTGGTCGCAATCTATCTCGACATACAACTTGATTGAATATTCTATCCTGGAACGCCCTTAGAAAATTCAGACCATCTGTGATCGTATTGGACACTTATTGAGCAAGTTCATTGTTCTGATGGGCCTAAAGGATTTTCTAGACCACATGAGGTACTCATCGAGGATGTCGCGACCTCCCCGAACCGATCGGGTTTAGGCCAAGAGGTATTTGTCAAGGATCGAGGCACTCCCGAGTCTCAAATCTCACGCGACGAGAATTGTCTAATTTACACATTCGATTGGAGTCGCCACTAGCCATGATCAAGGATTGACTAGAAACCCTAATCGAGACGCGGGAGTATCGTCTCGATACGTGCGAAAACCAGAGATTCCAAAATTCGAGGACTTGATTACACTAGCCATATAACTAGTGCCCTTTCGGTACCTAAACTTGAACGCTTGCAAACTAACGTACCGGGCAGCCTATCGAAAAAGCTAATATTCCACCTAACCGTTCTAAAAAATAGAAAACAACAATCAATGTATTTAAAGGTGCGCAACCAGATAATCATAAAAAAAAAATAAACAACCAGCGACCTAGTATCGTCTCTAAAAAGAAAAAGCAATCAAAAGCCCTAAGGTAAAGCCCTAATGGCTTATCCGATTTTTGAGAATTTTTTCTTTTAAAGGGTTTTTCTCATTTTTTTCATTTTGTTAACCTAAAATCTAGTGAAATTAAGCCCAAAACTAATTTATGAACATTTCTTAATTTTCTGATTTTTTTTTGGAATTTTTCCGAATTTTTAATATTTTTTTGAATTTTCTGAATTTTTTAATATTTTTTAATATTTTTTGGATTTTTAAAAATTTCCGAATTTTTTGGAATTTTTAAATTTTTTAATATTTTAATTTTTTTTTTTGAATTTTTAAATTTTTGAAAATTTTTATTAATAAAATAAAGACTCCGAACCGGGTCCCCTGACCCGATCCGCCCGACTACCCGAACAGGGTTTCCGACCCACCCGACTTTTCAAAAAGATTTTTTTTAAAATTCTATTTTTATTTTTATTTTTTTCTCTTTTTTTTGTTTCTTTTTTCTTTTTCTATTTTTTTTTTCATCCCCTCCTTTGTTCCTTCCCAGAACGTCTTCTCCCCCTTGCTTCTCACTGTTCTTCACAGAGTCTTCGCACGGAGCAGCCCCCGCCGCCGTCCGACGGCTCGGCTCAGGCCGGCGACACCGACTACCGCCACCAACTCGGCACACCCGCCCCCGGCCAATGTTGCTACCGAACCGTCGTCGGACTTCGGCCGCGGAAAAGACAACGACGAGTAAAACTCGATTCTCCGGCGCTCAAACTTCTGACCCCAACAACAGACCTCAAGAGTAGACTAACAAGCACGAACACACCGACATACACACATTCAAGATACAAACAGCAAGCCTGCGGTAAGGGCCTCAAACCGTGGGCAATGCCGACGCGGGGAGTAGGTCTCCGGCAAATGTTCCATCCATGGCCGACTCGAACGGCAAGAGATATGTCAGAAAACACACAGATTCAGAGACTATTTGACAAATGAAACACTAATCGAACACAAAAATCGGGTTCCAAGCACTGATTACACAAAAAGCAACTCCTACCCCTATTTAGACATTTCGTCGAGCAGGTGATGTGCGAGCTCATAATAATGTTCTGGCGTGAGATTTGATGCGGTTTTTAACTCAAACGTGAAGCGAGAAGATCCATACAACAATATTTTGCAACAATAAGGTTTCGGTTTGCACAACAATGACCCAAAAATGCAAGATCAGACTCGGGGTCCTAAACTCAAAGAGACTCGTTGGGACATTTCAACGAATAGGTGGGATGCACCTAGAACTAACGGCTACCGAGTCGATTTTTGTGGGATTCAGAGATTGTTTCTCGTAAAAAAAAACGTTCAAGAACACTCATGCGAGATTAGAAAAACGTTGTCCTCATCTTGTGGTGCCTGGCCACCACCGAATGGCTCGGTGTGCCCGGCACCTGAGAGGCAGGGGAATGGGGGCCAAAACAGGGGAAGACGAAGGAAGCCCACCTGTTCACGGCTGGCCGGAGTAAGGCGCGATGGCTGGGAGGTTCGGCGGCGGCTCGGGCGGCGCTCCGGCGAGCTGGTGAGACTCGGACCTCTCCGGTTCCTCTCAACTCTCTCTCGGTCTCCTCCTCTCAACTCCCTCTCCCTCCGTTTCACCTCTATCCCCCTTTTTTGAAGTGTCTCCCCCTTTTTCAGCCCCTTCTTCCTCCTTTTTTAATCCTCCCCCGAACGTTGAAGCCGCCACCCTTTTTAAAACCCTTTCTTCTCTTCTCTCTCTGTATGTGCAGACTGTAAATTTTCCTCTTTCGTGTGTACATGGATGGAAGCTAGAGAGAGCAATAAAGGCCTTCGTCTCAGTCCTGGGAAGAAGTGTTTTTCTTTGGTCTTTTCTTTGACTCTTCCTCTCTCGTGTTCTCCCCTTTCTTTGGACCTCTTGCTCCTCCTTATGTGTGCAAACCCCATTTCATGCTTTAGTGATATGTGCTGCGGCAGCCAGAGAGAGAGAGAGAGAGAGAGAGAGAGAGAGAGAGAGAGAGAGAGAGAGTTGACAACCCATTTTTTGTGTTGCTTTTGACCTGGACGTCCTACTCTTTTATCCTTTCTTATTTTGCTTCTTTTGCGAAAATGGGGATGAAGATTGACAGAGAACATCATTCAAAAATAATAATAAAAGAAAAGAAATAAAATAAGAATAAAATACGCTTCACTAAGTTCTACTAATGTAAATGCACCTAACATCTATATGCCTTGTAATTTAATGAAAATATTTTTGTTTAGGGGCTAAAAATTAATCTCCAATTTTCTATGCAGTTAAAACTCTAAATGATTGAGCAAAATTTAGGTGTCAACAGCTGCCCCTCTTTGAAGGGGAGCTCGAAGAGATTCCTTTCAAAGACGAGAGACACTTAAATTTTGTTCATGGAGGGCATGGGATAGCACAATGCCTGAGGCATGGGGGTGATTGATTTTTTTTTTTTTCGATATCTACCATACCGTGTAAGAACGGGTTTTTGGCTAAATAAAGTCTCACCATATAAAGAAATAAACTCTGGGCTACGAAAGCTTGCTAGGTCGATAAGGTGTTGTGGGCTGCAAAAGCTCGCCGGGCAAGGCAAAAGACAAACCCTGAGCTGCGAAAGTTCGCCAGGTCGATGGGGTTTTCCGAGCTACGAAAGCTCACCGGGCAAAGAAAATGACAGACTCTGGGCTGCGAAAACTCGCCAGGTCGATGGGGTTTTCCGGGCTACGAAAGCTCACCGGGCAAAAAAAAAATGACAGACTCCGGGCTGCGAAAGCTTGCTAGGTCGATGGGGTGTTCCGGGCTGTGAAAGCTCATCGGGCAAGGAAAAAGACAGACTCTGGGCTGCGAAAGCTCACCAGGTCGAAGGGGTGCTCCAAACTGTAAAAGCTCATCGTGCAAAGAAAAAGGACTCTGGGCTGCGAAAGCTCGTCAGGTCGAAGAGGTGCTTCGGGCTGCAAAAGCTCTCCGTGCAAAGAAAAAGACTCTGGGCTGCGGAAGCTCGCCAGGTCGAAGGGGTGCTTCGGGCTACAGAAGCTCACCATGCAAAGAAAATGACAGACTCTGGGCTATGAAAGCTCGCTAGGTCAATAAGGGTGCTCCGGGCTGCAAAAGCTCACCGTCCAAGGAAAAAGAAAGGCTCTGGGCTGAGAAAGCTCGCCAGGTCGATATAGTGCTCCGGGCTGCGAAAGCTCACCGGGCAAGGAAAAAGAAAGACTTTGGGCTGCGAAAGCTCACCAGGTCGATGTAGTGTTCCAGGCTGCGAAAGCTTACCGGGCAAGGAAAAAGGAAGACTCTAGGCTGCAAAAGCTCGCCAGGTCGATGTAGTGCTCCGGGTTGCGAAAGCTCACCGGGCAAGGAAAAAGACAGACTCTGGGCTGCGAAAGCTCGCCAGGTTGATAGGGTGCTCCGGGCTGGGAAAGCTCACCATGCAAGGCAAAAGACAGACTTTGCATTGACATTTAGGGACTAAAACCCTACAAATATCGAAAATTCCACCTAGGGATTAAAATCCTATGAACGGCAATAGGAACAACAGCTCGAATGAATGCCTAGGGGCTAAAACCCTATGAACATCGAAGATTTAGCTTAGGTACTAAAGCCCTGTGAACAGCTAAGATCCCACTTAGGGGCTAAAACCTTATGAACGGCAATATGCACTCAAGATTTTGAAATACCTAAAGTTTTGCACTCAGGATTTTAACATTGTAAAAAACATGGTTTAAAGATAGACAAGTGAACCTTTTTGAAATCAGAGTTTAAGGACAGACTCTGAACCTTTTGAAATCAAGATTTCGGAAAAGACCCAGAACCTTTTAAAATCGGGGTTTCAGGAAAAGATCCAGAACTTTTGGAAATCGGGGTTTAAGAGAAGACCCGGAACCTTATAAAATCAAGGCTTCAGGAAAGACTTTGAACCTTTTGGAATCGGGGTTTAAGGAAGACCCAGAACCTTATGAAATCAGGATTTTAGGAAAGACTCAGAACCTTTTGAAATCAGAGTTTAAGGAAAAAATCAGAACCTTTTGAAATCGAGGTTCAAGGAAAACCAAAAACCTTGTGAAATCGGGGTTTCAGGAAAGACCCAGAATCTTTTGAAATCGGGGTTTAAGGAAAAACCTGGAACCTTTTGAAATCAGAGTGTTATGCAACAAATGCATACACCTTTACATTGCGTGGGTTAAGAACAAACGCACAAACCTTCAGAAAGCACGACCTCACATGGGGAAAACTTCTCTTGTAAGAATGGTTTCGGGCTATTAGAGCTCACCGTATTTGTCGAATATTAAGGAAATTCCGAGGAAGCATCTGCACATCTAATAGAACTTGTTTTACCAAATGCTCTGGTAATGAAGGCAAACCAGGTGAGATCAATGTCATGAAAAACAATATCAAAAGGGTATCATTAATGAGAAAATATTGATCATATGAACAATTCAGGATAGGTTCAATTGTTTGGAAAACATTCAACATCCTTCAATATCGCAAAATTGCCTTTAGGCTTGAAAGGCGTCATTAATCATCGAATTCCCTTGGGAGACAAATCTTTATCAGAAAAGACCTCGGTCCATGAAAAGAGTTAGTTAAATATGTCAAACAAGAGCTCCTTAATCGGAAAAAAGGGCTTCTCACATACTCTCAAGAAGGCTGCTTGATCCCATCCATTAATGTGGGAAATAGTCTGATCACTCAATATACCTCACATGATCGTGGTCGAGGGTTTTGAGAATCATTCGCAATAAGTACACATTGACCAATCTAAGAGGTCTTTTAAAGGACCGTAATGTAGGTTTGGTCATGGTTTCAACAATGGATGAGCATTATCGGCTAAGAAATGAAATAATTATGAATCAATATCTTCGCCGGGTTTACAAGTCAAGAACCCTTGAGATGAGATAAGATAAATTCGCCCCCACTTCTTTGAGCGGCAGCTTCTTTAGAAGTCCATATTTGACATGAACCATCCCAATCAGAAGAGATTTTGGAAAGGGTTGTAACGTTGGTTCAGGTAAAGGCTCAAAAGACTCAAAAATTTTCAAAAGGGATTTAGCAGTTGGTGATCACCATGGCATCATTACCATATCATCCAATCTTTTCGAGGACACTTGCCTTTTGAAATCCAATTTATCTCGAAAGTCTATTGACTAATCATTTTAATACAAGAGCTTCGTTCTTTTCTCTAATGAGTTTTGCATTTACAGTGATTTTCTTTTCACGTAGACATTTTGCTTTTGACATTTTTTCCTCACAAAAGAATTCTTCTCTTGATTCTACTTTTCTTTTGCTCTTTTTTTTCAATGGGCATTGGCCTTGCTTTTACCAGGCACACTGCTTTTTTATGCCCCCTAGTTTTCATTTGACTTTTGCTCATTTGAATCTTTTAAGTTCTTAGGACTTTTGAGATTTTTTTTTTTACTTGTTGTGACATAAGCACCAATCGCCATGGTAAATCATGTGCCTTTCCCCAAGGTGGGGAAATAATCGCCATTCGGGCTTTTGGAATGGAAATTCAGGCTCAACTTGGCTAAACAAAGGGCATGAGTGTTTGGGCAGAGAAAGAAATGATCTTCTTCATTTTGGGATGTTTCCAGCTTTTATAAGGACTTGCATGAAGTTACCACAAAAATATTAATGCAAGTAAGAGTAAAGAAATCTTTCTCATCTTTTTCTCCAAAGAATGTCAACCAAAACCTCCAAATTTGCCCCAATTATGGGGTGGTTCTTGACAAGGCTATTTTGTAGAAATTCTTCACATGCAAAGGCTCGAAGGGGCTTAGCTATGATTACCTGCAATGCGTAGGATGGATGAAAGAAATACCTCTTTTTATTTTGATTCATGTACTATTTGCGAATGAATCTCTCGTCCTTAAACAACACGAGTTTTTCTTTTTCACTTCTCTCAAAGTATTTACAGGACGTGTTTGGGGATAGTCTGCCTTTCCTCATCTTAAGTATTTCTCACTTGGCATAATAAACATCTCCCTTTCATTTCGTTGAGATCATCATGAATTGATCAATCTCCACAAGGAATTTTGATTCAAAATGAATGATCCGCCAAGCATCAAAGCAATTTTTGGATAAAGACGATATTCAAAATTTTCGTGAAAAGTTTGCTTTCACAATTCTACTTTTGTGCTCTTTTCTCAAGTACATTTTTGTGCTTGTTTTTACAAAAACATTAAAACTCTTTTTGTAATGAAAATTCTCCATTTGATTTTCATTTGAATCTTGGAAGAAGGGTACTTACTTGCGGCATGACGACTTGATAACCCTATAAATAATAAGAAAGAATGTGTTAATGCATGAATCTTTATAGAATGAAAAATTGGAGACGATACATCATTACCCTTCACTTGCACTTGTCCTTCAAGCCTTTGATGCTTCTCTCATTTGAATTCGTCTTCTTGGGTATTAGACAAATCCCTTTTATCTGTTTTCATTTGCCTTTGACTTTCGGCATTGTTTCAACATTTGAGGGCATTGTCCCTTGGATGCTTTGCCCCATTTATTGCACTGAAAGTGATGGTTTAGCCTCAATGTA
This sequence comes from Syzygium aqueum, assembly GCA_031216185.1. Lineage (NCBI taxonomy): Eukaryota > Viridiplantae > Streptophyta > Magnoliopsida > Myrtales > Myrtaceae > Syzygium > Syzygium aqueum. The sequence continues at coordinate 3,072,821 of CM062235.1, read as the reverse complement.
CTTCTTTGATAGGGGGTGTTGCTCCCGCGATCAATTTGCACCTTCATCTACAAGGGATAAGGCATGTTATTTCCATTCCGCAGTTAAATCAGGCTAACATAGGAACGATACACCCTTTTTGTGTTGAATCGAATTACTCCGCTTTATCATGCATCTCAGTTGAGGGTTACTACCCTTGAGTGACTTGCCCGGTTTATCACCCTGCAAGAAAGGAAATGGAACATGTTATTTCGACTCTCGATTGAACTTAATTCAGGAACGATACATCCTTTTGTGCTAAATTGGTTGGTCTTATCACGATTTGTTGCCGGGAGGCGTTGCCCCTATGGACAGATGCTTTCTTGGAAGAAGTTGTTGTCGCCATGGTCAAACACATTCTTTTATCTGCAAAATGAGAGATGGCACAATCATTTCCATCTTTAGTTGGGCTAATTTGGGCACGATATACACCATTTTCTTTTTGGGATGGCGTAGTTCTAAACTGAGTTGTCTTCCTCATGCAATCCTGTCGATTCCTGGGAATTTGCCTTGCATTAACTCTTTTTGCCCTCACAAATTTTGAGGGCAATAATTGATGACCGATCCTTGCATGTGTACATCTACACTTCGAAGTATCGTTTCGCAAACCACCAATAATCATCTTCATGAAAGGATTGGTTGCCAAGAAGCTCCATATGTGCAGACCCATCGAGGGGTTTCCCAACCAATGAAGTAATTTCGGAACCAAAGAATCTTTCACATATTTCTTTTTCTTGAGATCAAACTCAGAATTCGGGAATATTCAAGCGCGGTCATTCCTTGAATTCATTATCCCAAAATGGAGAAGCATAGAAGCTAGGCAGATTTTGAAAAAGAAGTTCTTCACAAACTAAGGGACGCCAAGTCCCACAAGTCCTTGAACTCTTGGAGTCGAACACCAAGAAGATGGTCGAAATGAGCCCATGCGCATCCATGATGTAAGTAGTGCTCACAGCCAAGTCTCGTTTCCTTGTGAGGAATCATAAACTCCCCCTTTAATGCGTCTTTCAATGGTTGCTTCTCAATTGGTAGTACTAGTCTGATCAAGTTCATTTCCATTCATGACAAGACCATCTCAGTGTACTCAGAAATGGATGACATTGTTGGCAACTACCATCCACGAGAACCTTGGGTGTGTAGCTTTACTAGTCTCTTTGTGACCCTGGGAAACTAGTAAGATAACATTGGCACGAGTAAAGTATCACGGCCAGTGGAGATAAACACATGCTCGCACCAACTTGACTAGTCTGATAAAGCCATACAAGAGTGCGCCAGAGGGTTGAAAAATGATGCGAGTTGTGTCAATGGTCCTCCAATTTGTATTGAGATGCATTAGGGCAAGGTTCTTTGCCTTTGATGCTGCCCGTGCTCAAATGGTTTTGAATGAGGAGGGGCGTGTACATAACATCTCCCATTGACAATTGCATTAATTCTCTTAAGAAGATAAACCCATAGTACTAGGCTGCAAATCAACAGATATGATTTGGAGCGTTCCATCACATACTGAGGATGAAGGCATCAAGCCCAGCATTCTAGCAAACTCCTCCCATTCATTATGAGATATGTGGTACTCAAGTTGCGAGCCTCAAAGAAAGTGAACCCCATCACAAAAGGCCGATCAGGTACAATCTGGTTAACGGTTTCCGATCACGAATGCTAGATCCAACACTTCAAACCTTGAGGACACAATGGAAGATGCGTCACACGTGTCTTTTAAATTCATGAGGACTCGAGCATCCGATGAATCTACTGTTAAAGTTGGACTCTCATTATTTTTGAACTCCAGGAACGCAACCGATACAGTAACCTCATAGTGCCTAGACGCTGCGAAGGGTGTCGAATTTGCTAGAGCAACTGAAAATCAAAAGTCAACCGTAGATGGCATTTATAGTCTTCCCCATATCTACCAATCCTTGGCTTGACCTCTGAAATTTTGCGCACAACATTTGGCTGTGATTTAATTTCTCTGTCTTCTAAGGGAGATAAACACCAATTTTTGAAATTGTCCACTCTCACCTGTTTACGAGAAAATGTATGAACAAATCAGTTTTGGAATAAATTGATTTTATTGGAACGATCACAATTTACCATCCTAGAATGCTTCTCCGACGCTTCCATGAAAATTCAACCCATATGGATAGCTTGCGGTATCTCCGCTTGGACCCAAGCAAAAAGCTGCTTATGAACTTGAATTTGAGTTGCAAGATTTACAAGAACATTCGATTGGGTTCGCGATCAAAACCCAAAATACAAAACGTGGTTCCTACTAAGAATAAAGACGATGACAAAGTATAAGAAACTCTTGCATAGAAGAGTACAATAAACAAATCTCGTCCTAGCTTCTAAGTCCACTTCTTGGCGTGCCCAAGCATGAGAATTTTAAGGAGTGACCATCATGTATAACCTACAAAAGGAAGACAATGGCACTATGTGAATGAAAAAAATTGATCTCTCATTGAGGCCGTCTCTTATAGCGAAACCGAGGTAAAAAATGCTTTGCCCCCGAATCCCCATTAACGAGGGTTAAGTGTTTTGCCACCGTTTCACTTGTAAGAGAAAGTATCATTGAGAGATCATTCCATGGTTTATCAAACAAATGCCCATTTGGATTTTGGAAGCCAAATTAGTTCCAAACATTTAAGTTCGAGAAATTCTCCTACAAATTTGTGACTTTAATTTTGAAAATTTCACCCATTAAAATGTGAATCTACTCTTGAAAAAATTTCAATTTTGAAATATTCAAACACCCAATATAATTTCAATTTGACATCTCAAATTGCAACGTTGACTTTGAAAAATTTAGTGACAAAACTTGATCTTAGACCCACAATTGCAAATTCCGACAAGCCAATAATTTTATGGGGTCAGATGAGAAATATTGGGCTATGTCGCATGTAGGAACTTTCTTATTACGGGTCTAAATCATGTTGGGCATTCAATCGATTTCCATGGATTTTGCGAAAACAAAATTTCAATTCAAAGTGAACTAATAATGAGAGAAATCATACTTACAGCGGGTGATGATCATTTTTTTAAAAAAATAAATAAATACAAAGACAAGCATATGCACTTGTGAGGTTCACTAAAAGTTGGGATTCTAAAGGATTACGGTCCTCATCCCAAATAGATCAAAAGAGTTTTCCCCATTCTGTACTTGCGTCGAACAGTCCTCTTTATCATTATTTGAAAATGAGCGGAACCAAAAGGGGATAGCCATGGGTCCTTCCCCGCACGGTTTCCACACTTTTGGCACCTCCTATGGGTTTCTTAAGGCGATCGGGGTTTTAGATCGCAGGTTGTGTGTGCAAAGTGTAGTGCTAAAGCAGGTAAAAACACGCACAACAATTGATATCAACACAACACTTCTATTTTCATTCACATACACATACACCCTTACATCAACCTGCAAAACAAATATGTCAACAATCACTCCACCTCTTATAACTCCCAACCTACAAAAACATTTAACACAATGTTAGCGGACTTACCTTAGCCTTCACAAAGCGCTGTCACAAGACCACGTTAGTTAACCAACAATCAAGTTATATTAGGCTTAAGTCCTCAAGTCCCCAGCGGAGTCGCCAAGCTGTCGTGACCTCCCCGAACCGATCGGGTTTAGGCCAAGAGGTATTTGTCAAGGATCGAGGCACTCCCGAGTCTCATACCTCACACGACGAGAATTGTCTAATTTACACATTCGATTGGAGTCGCCACTAGCCATGATCAAGGGTTGACTAGAAACCCTAATCGAGACGCGGGAGTATCGTCTCGATACATGTGAAAACCAGAGATTCCAAAATTCGGGGACTTGATTACACTAGCGATATAACTAGTGCCCTTTCGGTACCTAAACTTGAACGCTTGCAAACTAACGTACCGAGCAGCCTATCGAAAAAGCTAATATTCCACCTAACCGTTCTAAAAAATAGAAAACAACAATCAATGTATTTAAAGGTGCGCAACCAGATAATCATAAAAAAAATAAACAATCAGCGACCTAGTATCGTCTCTAAAAAGAAAAAGCAATCAAAAGCCCTAAGGTATAGCCCTAATGGCTTATCCGATTTTTGAGAATTTTTTCTTTTAAAGGGTTTTTCTCATTTTTTTTCATTTTGTTAACCTAAAATCTAGTGAAATTAAGCCCAAAACTAATTTATGAACATTTCTTAATTTTCTGATTTTTTTTTTGGAATTTTTCCGAATTTTTAATATTTTTTTTGAATTTTCTGAATTTTTTAATATTTTTTAATATTTTTTGGGATTTTTAAACATTTCCGAATTTTTTGGAATTTTTAAATTTTTAAATTTTTTAATATTTTTTTTGAATTTTTAAATTTTTGAAAATTTTTATTAATAAAATAAAGACTCCGGACCGGGTCCCCTGACCCGATCCGCCCGACTACCCGAACCGGGTTTCCAACCCACCAGACTTTTCAAAAAGATTTTTTTTTAAATTCTATTTTTTTCTCTTTTTTTTGTTTCTTTTTTCTTTTTCTATTTTTTTTTTCATCCCCTCCTTTGTTCCTTCCCAGAACATCTTCTCCCCCTTGCTTCTCACTGTTCTTCACAGAGTCTTCGCACGGAGCAGCCCCCGCCGCCGTCCGACGGCTCGGCTTGGGCCGGCGACACCGACTACCGCCACCAACCCGGCACACCCGCCCCCGGCCAATGTTGCTACCGAACCGTCGTCGGACTTCGGCCGCGGAAAAGACAACGACGAGTAAAACTCGATTCTCCGGCGCTTAAACTTCCGACCCCAACAACAGACCTCAAGAGTAGACTAACAAGCACGAACACACGGACATACACACATTCAAGATACAAACAGCAAGCCTACGGTAAGGGCCTCAAACCGTGGGCAACGCCGACGCGGGGAGTAGGTCTCCGGCAAAGGTTCCATCCATGGCCGACTCGAACGGCAAGAGATATGTCAGAAAACACACAGCTTCAGAGACTATTTGACAAATGAAACACTAATCGAACACAAAAATCGGGTTCCAAGCACTGATTACACAAAAAGCAACTCGGACCCCCCTTTAGACATTTCGTCGAGCAGGTGATGTGCGAGCTCATAATAATGTTCTGGCGTGAGATTTGATGCGGTTTTTAACTCAAACGTGAAGCGAGAAGATCCATACAGCAATATTTTGCAACAATAAGGTTTCGGTTTGCACAACAATGACCCAAAAATGCAAGATCAGACTCGGGGTCCTAAACTCAAAGAGACTCGTTGGGACATTTCAAAGAATAGGTGGGATGCACCTAGAACTAAGGGCTACCGAGTCGATTTTTGTGGGATTCAGAGATTGTTTCTCGTTAAAAAAAAACGTTCAAGAACACTCATGGAAGATTAGAAAAACGTTGTCCTCATCTTGTGGTGCCGGGCCACCACCGAATGGGCTCGGTGTGCCCGGCACCCGAGAGGCAGGGGAATGGGAGCCAAAACAGGGGAAGACGAAGGAAGCCCACTTGTTCACGGCTGGCCGGAGTAAGGCGCGATGGCTGGGAGGTTCGGCGGCGGCTCGGGCGGCGCTCCGGCGAGCTGGTGAGACTCGGACCTCTCCGGTTCCTCTCAACTCTCTCTCGGTCTCCTCCTCTCAACTCTCTCTCAGTCTCCTCCTCTCAACTCCCTCTCCCTCCGTTTCACCTCTATCCCCCTTTTTTGAAGTGTCTCCCCCTTTTTCAGCCCCTTCTTCCTCCTTTTTTACTCCTCCCTCGAACGTTGAAGCCGCCACCCTTTTTAAAACCCTTTCTTCTCTTCTCTCTCTGTATGTGCAGACTGTAAATTTTGCTCTTTCGTGTGTACATGGATGGAAGCTAGAGAGAGCAATAAAGGCCTTCGTTTCAGTCCTGGGAAGAAGTGTTTTTCTTTGGTCTTTTCTTTGACTCTTCCTCTCTCGTGTTCTCCCCTTTCTCTGGACCTCTTGCTCCTCCTTATGTGTGCAGACCCCATTTCATGCTTTAGTGATATGTGCTGCGGTAGCGAGAGAGAGAGAGAGAGAGTTGACAGCCCATTTTTGTGTTGCTTTTGACCTGGACGTCCTACTCTTTTATCCTTTCTTATTTTGCTTCTTTTGCGAAAATGGGGATGAAGATTGACAGAGAACATCATTCAAAAATAATAATAAAATAAATAAAATAAAATAAAATAAGAAGAAAATACGCTTCACTAAGTTCTACTAATGTAAATGCACCTAACATTTATATGCCTTGTAATTTAATGAAAATATTTTTGTTTAGGGGCTAAAAATTAATCTCCAATTTTCTATGTAGTTAAAACTCTAAATGATTGAGCAAAATTTAGGTGTCAACAGGGGACTGCTTTTACTAAAGAACTATGGTTATTTATCCATCAGGAACTGCGAGACAAATCAGTGCTCGCTAACGATCTGGGATTTGCAAAGAGGATATATTCAGCCAGAGGTGACTGGGTGCTTCACGATCTTCATTGCAGTAAGCTATTGCCCTTCATTACTGAAGTTGAGTACGACGAGAGCCTTATATTGTGGCATGTGGCTACAGATCTCTTGTATTCCACTACCACTAACACCGAGGAGAGCAAAGATTATCACAGAGGATTTTGTAAGGATCTCTCTGATTATATGCTCTCTCTTCTTGTTGTGCGACCTAAGATGATGTCTTCCATTGTGGGTATAGGACGGATAAGATTCCAAGACACTTGTGCTGAGGCCAAGAAGTTTTTGTCCAGGAAGGAACTGTCACCCCGGGAAGAACATAAAGACGCCTGTGAGTACATTCTCAAGGTGAAAACGACTGTGAGACCTGTCGATGTAAAGGGAGACAGAAGCAAGTCGGTGCTGTTTGATGTGAGTAGGTTGGCTCAAGAGTTGAGGACATTCGAGGATGAGAAATGGAAGATCGTGAGTAAAGTATGGGTGGAGTTGCTGTCCTACGCCGCCAGTCATTGCACCGCAACTGCTCATGCTCATCAACTGAGCAAAGGCGGGGAGCTCGCGACTTTTGTGTGGTTGTTGATGGCTCATTTTGGTCTAGGGGAGCAATTTCAGATCAGTGAGGGTCAAGCAAGAGCAAAGTTGATTGTGAAGAAATAGCTTTAATGGAATCTCACGTTCCTGGATTCTACCAATAGAAGAAATTTAGTATATGACTTTAAATTACAGTAGAAAACAGATGTGGTTCATCTTGTGGGTTTATCTTGTAGCGAGTTCTGCTTCACGTAATCCTATGACTGAATTTAGAAGTTTCTCCTTTGGCCAAAAATAAAATGTATAAGTTTCTTTAGTTTGGAGCTCGGCAAATGACTATAAAAGGAAAGTACTTTTGGATCAATAGCGTGATCAACTTCGTACTTTAAGTTCTGCATCTTTCTTTAACATGTATGTATGCTTATCGTACCACCATGAAAAATGGTCTTTCTATGCAATGCTAATACTTTCATTTCAGCGACCTTATATTTACCGTGACATTCCTGAATTAACTTACTTGAAATTTTGCTTTGGCCGGCTCCATACCACACCTCACGATTTTTAGGAGGTCACCCATCCTAATAGTATTTTAGCCTAAACACACTTAACTTTAGAATTCCAACACTAAGCATTGCTGTTACGTTGATATGCTCCTCTGTGAATTAATTTCAGTTTTCACACACGCACGCACGCTCGCACACACGCACTCTCGCACGCACGCACGCACACACCAGGCACGCTCTTCCCCTATTTGATGTGCAATTCGTTCATTCATACCCCATTCGCCATCCGATAAGCATGCCATAAGCCGCTCCTTATCCGAGTTTTCTGGCCCTAGCAACCACTTCCTGCCCTCCTCTGACCAAGTCATTACATTTATTCCATCAAATAATGATAACACGAATAGTTTAAACTACCGCAATTTTTTGAATTGATGCGATGCTTTCATTATATCAATTATCTTTGTAACAATCCGGTCTAATGAGGGCGGGAAGTGCTCGTCGGGGCTAGAAGGCCTAAACAAGGTACGGCTCTTAACAGGCTTCTATGATGGCAAAAGGGTAGGAATAAATCGAACTGTGCACCAAAGAGAGAGAGAGTGATTATAAGATATATGTATATGAAAGCTAGAATTAACTCATGAAATTGTCTTTTGACCTAAACTTTGGAACTCCCGCTCAGGTGGGAGCAATCTCAAAATGGTTGACCTCTTAGGAAGGTGCCCACATATACGTCAAAAGACAAAGCCATGAGGCTCGGTAGAAGACGGGCCAAAGCGAACGATACCACGAATGAGTTAATCCAAATATGTCACAACATGGTATCAAAGCGAAACCCCCTCTAATAGGTGTGTGGCTCAAGGACAAGCCACAGGAAAGCCGGTGGGCCTATAATGACTCAGTCCAATGAGGGCAAGAAGTGGTCATCGGGGGTTAGAGGGTTTGGATAAAAAGCGGCTCCTAACAGGCTTCTAGGATGGTAAATGAAGTAGGAATGAACCAAATTGTGCATCAAACATGGGAGAGCGTTCTAAGATATGTGTATGAAAGCTAAAATTAACTCATGTAGATGCATTTTGACGTAACGGTAATGCTTAACTTCTCATATGAGAGCACTTCTAAAATGGGTGACCTCCTACGAAGGTGGTCACCCGTAAGTCAAAGGACAAAACCATAAGGTTTAGTATAAATGGGTTAATTCAAGGTGTCACGGTATTCTTGTATTTCTTTCTATCTTGTTAAGAACAAGCATGAAGTTCAAAGCAGAATTTGGTTTACCAGCATCTTGTATATGGGATGTCACACTATGTACAAATTCACAATTATTGAGAAAAGTGTCAAAAAAAGTCCTAAACCTTTTTGTATTTGTGCTAATTTAGTCCTAAACCTTTTTTGATGCCAATTCAATCCTAAATCTTTTGCATTGGTGCCAATTCAGTCCTAAACATTTTGCATTTGTGCCAATTCAGTCTTAAACTATAACATCCTCAATTTCAATCCCTAGGAAATGGCTATGGTTTAAGTTTGGTGATTTTCCAATCGGAACTAAATTTTTTTACTCTTGTTTTGGAAAACCCAATTTCGGATCCGTGGTACCCCTTTATTTTGTTATTTTTTTGGAGAGACTTTTGTGATCCGAATTTCCAAACATTTCCTTCTTGAAGTTGTTCCAAACATCTTGAAGTTTATGTACTTTAATTTCAGAATTTTTGGACTTGATATGAGTAGTACGATGGCATGATTTTCGGACCGTGTAACCCAGAATGGGTATTTCGGTGATGCTCACACTTTATCGATTTTCTACAACCTTTTCTGGACCGATTTTGGAAAAATTTCCTTCACAAAAGTTGTTGAGAACTTCCTTTTCTATAACGTATATAAATTTGGGAATTTTTCGAGATGATTTGGATTCTAGACAAAGCTTAATTTGAAAAACAAAAATCATGTTCCAACGACCTATTTTTAATCTGTATTTGAGCTACTAAAAATGGTGTTTACAGAGAGATTTAGATTTTGTGCCCTTCATGAAAACTGTTCGTTAAGGCCTTGTTTATGACATATTTAAACTTGAGAATTTTCGGAGTCCATTTACTATGTTTTCAAGTCTGATTTCGTGAACAGTGCAAAGCTGTCCGGTTTTGTCAGATTTTCAAAGATTTATCAATTTCTATATGAGAACGTTGGAATTCCAACTTGATGTCTTTTGGTGATATTTGAGGACATTCCTATGTCGAAACTTGGGTTGGATGGAATTATTATGCGTATTTATCACGGAAAACCCTCAGAAAATTTTGTGATTAAGTATGGCGTGAGTTGTGATTTTTGTGCGAACTGATCTATTACATGTGATCCGATTGGCCAAGTCATTTGCATGAGAATCCAACAAAGTCAAAAGGTTCTAGGGAGTCCACGGTTCGGGAAATTAGTAGAGGAATCTAGAGGATAAGGCCTTGACCGAGTAAAAGCTTATCCTCCAAGCTTCATTAATTGGCAATTATTGTTCTTGCCTTTGGAGGCTATCCTCATAATGGCTTGTATTAATTGCTTAGACTTTGGTGGCCCTTCATGATGTCTTACATTAATGAATCAAGACTTTAGGACCCTTCATCATGACTCGCATTAATGGAAGTTGGACTTTGGAGGCACCGTCGTCATGACCAATATTAAATGTCTTGAGTAGTGACCAAGTAAGGCTTTTATATATAAATAGGAAGAGAGAAAGAAAGAGAAAGAAGCCTCAAGTGAAGCCCTCCCTCTCTCTCATGCCACTCTCTCTCCCCTTTCACGCCATCCCCTTCTTCTTTGGCCTTCTTGCTTCTTAGTTCACGCTCCGAGAGCTCCAGCCAACTTCCTTTCTTATTTCTTGCTTTGTATTCATGACCGAGAAAGAGAGAAAAAGCTCACCGGCTAGCCCGTGTCTCTCTTGTGGTTTAATCAAGTGAAGAAGCCACGTTCAAGGTCGTGTATTTGTGTTTAAGCCCGAGAACCATCAAGAATCGTCCGAGAGCCGCCGAGACTCACGTGTCCTTCACACGTCTCGTTTTCTCTAGTTCTTGTTTAATCATTGAGTAGGTGAATTCCCTAATATCGGGAAAGGATGTTGAGATGCGTTGTCACGTGGTTTGCTTGGACCGTTTCTCAGTCGTTTGATTGATCGTAGTTGGTTCATTTTCTTGATTTGACCATGTTTTATGTTTGATGTTGTTTTGAGATAGAATCGAGCCTTGATTGATAAAATGTACATGATATGGCCATGCGTGATGTTCTCTTGTTTGAACTTTGATATTGATCTGCCATCGATGCGGGTGCGGTAAGGGTCGACTTATGTTAACGGCGATCGATATATCCTCACTTGATATTAGTGTTTTCACTTGCTGAGTCTCCCCGACTCATCTCCCGTTATTTTCCCCTTTTTCAGGTCCATAGGATGAAATCTCCCCCAGCCCGTATTGGCAATCCCGTGGAGATGAGAGCTCACCGTGATAAATGTCAGAGAAGACCGCACCTGCTGCTGAATCACGACGCTTGTGATGTTCGATGAGGGCCTAACGGACTTGGTGCCTCATCCGTACGTGGCGTGGTATCGCTATGCGAACGGAAAATGGGTTGGATCCCTATGTGGGTTCAACGGTGCTTTGGCGGTGCGGGCGGGCCGGCTTCTGGATAAAGCCATGGGTAGGATGTGAGATGGCCAGGCGGACAGAATCGGGGTGGAGGTGAAGAAAGCTAGGAGCTATGAATCTGAAATAGTGCGCTTAGGACACACAAGCCATAACATTCGTTGTGTGTAAATGGCTAAAATCAGCTAAGCTGGCTTGTAAAATGTGTTTTGTGTCCTATAAATACAAAGTTTGCTCATGATGTTGTTTGTCTTAATTCCATTGTTGTTTTTATTGTGATTGTCCCAAGATATGCTTCCACTTGTGTGTAAAGAAAGATAACAATGAACGGGACGTCACATTAATGACCCCGAAGTGGGGGCATTACATAAACCTTTTGTATTGGTGCCAATTCAGTCCTTCTGGCTAATAGCTATTCACATATCGAAGGACTGAATTGATACCAACGTAAAAATGTTTAGGATTGAATGAGCATCAATGCAAAAAGTTTAGGGCTGAATTGACATCAAAAAAAGATTTATGACTGAATTGGCATCAATTCAAAAGGTTTAAAACTGAATTGACATTAGACAAAAGATTTTTAACACTTTTCTCCGCAATTATTCTAGGAAGTGGAGCTTGTCGTTGACCATAGGAAGGGTAGATAAATCTCACACTACAGCACTGCTGGGCGATGGCGAGGTGACTCGCCTTTTTGACTTGTCATCATAAAGGCAACATAAGATTCCAAAACAAAGGTGGTGCATACGTCTCGTTCATGGAACATGGACAAAACGTGTTTATTCTATTGCTGTCCAATGATTCCTCAGGTAAAACGGCGAAGAAAATATCCATTTCAAATTTACACATGCCCCATAAAAGTATAGAATACTTTGGTGTGATAAGCATTTAACTTCTGTCCATGCTTTAAGAAACTATGAATTATATGTACTCATCTGACCCATTTGTAATGCTGCAGAAGTTAATAAGCTTTTCCTTCTTTTCTTCTGCAAACTCATTTAAGTGTACTGATAAGGATTCAAGGACATGGACAACCCTGATGTTACACAAATGGCGCAACAGTTTCCGGCTAGATAAACAGGTGGAGCTCAGATAATCTCTTGTTCGGCCACCGTTCGGGCTTCTTTTCGTTTTCACCCTGTCCACAAGGTTAGTAAATATTTCATGAGCTACAATTTTTCTTAGCTATTGCAGGTTTCTTTGTCATTCGAAATTGTGGTTTTCCTCCAGGGTTATTAATCCTTCAGGGCAGAAGCATCACTGCTCTTTAACCATAGAAACCTGGAAACTGATGGCATAGACAGTCACTGATCAGCTTTCGTTGCTGATCAGGACTTAAACTTTGTCATCTGAATCCATCTAATTACATTAATAACTGAATCTTACTATGATAAAAACAATAAGTTGTCCATTTGTGAATAATATCCAAACACCCAAAGAATTATCACTCGTTGCATGAGGTTAGAGTTAGCACTTACGCTTCTAAAATCCTTATCACGATACAAATAGAATATTACGATTCTTACGGATTCAATATCATAACTTAGAGTCCTAAAAGATCACAACTCATCGAATAGTCTGTCGCTACATCAAAACTTACTACTTCCGCAATTTCTATTCCACCAAGTTGATCATAGACTTAAAGTCTATATGCATAGTCGATCTATTCTCTTCTTGCTTAACAACTTGATCATTGGTCTACCTTATCACTCCGTTAATCCAATAAATGTATGTCGCCTTTCTGAATTGGACGACTGTGCATTCTCCATCATTATCCAAATCGGCAGCCCACTTCTACTTATTTCCTTCATTTGAGGATGCAAATGAATCACCATTTGACAAACCATAGCTAAATCAGGTTCAGTGACACATTAGTGGTGCTCATCAAAGAGAATATGTACAACCCCAAAATTAAACCCAACAACTATCATTAGACATCCACAACTCATATCTAATAGTGTCCAAAATCCAACTACCAAAATCCATGTTGATATCGCTTTCATCCGATTTGCCACTAGTTGAAAAACCTTTAAAATGTTGAAAAGAATGAGGCGAGCAACTACAGCTCAATGAATAATTTGTATATCTTCTAAGCATACCAAGCTCCCGCTATGCATATTTGCAAAGCCATATCGAAACTCATTTAATTCAAACCACGGTATAGCATATGTACGAGATCAAAACAAGTTTTATCTTTTCAATAAAGCTTTATCATATTGGATATACTTATTTCCTTAGTAAAATCAAATAAAAATATGGGAGGTTAAGTCCATTGATCAATCTCAACAACTCACGTATTAATGATCTATTCCATTGATTAATTTCATCAAATCACACATCAATGGTTTATTCCATTAGGTCAATCCTACTGCTGACATGCTTGGATTTGACCATCCAACTCTTTCAGCTTCTCTATCTGAACTTTTGTTGCTTGGAGAGGAAAGCAAGCTCAAAATATTTTGTCCAAATGATCCAAACGAAATTGGGGTCTAAGAAACTCACTAGATCAGACACAGGAATTCATTGCTCTTATGGGGGCATAGAGAGAGACCAAAGCAAATGCAGATTCACGAAGCTTAAGGAAGAGGAGCTACGACAAGAGCAACATATCTTATCCCAAGTTCAAACACACCACAGATCATACCAGCAAGAGCAAGGGATGTGACTTGATCACAGCTATTAAATATTACTTATGGCGCTACTCCCACAGAATATCTGGCACCACGTGAAAGAATACGAAAGGAACACTTAATTAACTGACTCAAAATTTCAGCTTCTCAGCTCAATTGATGAACAAGAAACGTCCAAGTCAGCAAGATAATTTCGCCTAGCTAAAGAGGAATTTGTGTCCGATGAGACACCTAGTAGACATCGAAATGCGCGACCACGGCCAGGGAAAATTGAAAACTAGACGGGTTAAGCTTCTCAATATGCCGTTTCTCAATGCAGTAGAAATCAACTGGACTGCACCTGTAAAATATGGGTAAAAAAAAAAAGAGAAAGGTCAACAAGTCAAAAGAAGCAACAGTGTTAGGCTCTTTTTAAGAAGCCAAGAGCACGAAACACAAACAGAAAAACAGGGAGGAAAAGAGGAGAAAGGAGAGGAAGAGAAGAAGAAGAAGAAAGGGAGGGTTTTGCGCCGTGCGAACCTCACCTAGCCGATTCGACTTCATATCGCAACGCTCCGTAAGTATTCGCACCCCTCGTTTAATTGTGTTGAGTATACAATTCAAATTGGCATCAGTAGAAGAATTACAACCAATAGATGATCGTAAAGAAAGTAAAATTACTATAACAAAGGTGGAAACGATACAAATGAATACCGAGGCGAAAAATTCTCCTTCTGGAAAATTTCTCAGTCTGGAAAATCTTCAGAGTCTGGAAAATGTGCAGAGTCTGGAAAATCTTCAGAGTCTGGAAAATCGTCAGAGTCTGGAAAATCTGCAGAGTCTGGAAAATCGTCAGAGTCTGGAAAATCTGCAGAGTCTGGAAAATCGTCAGAGTCTGAAAAATCGTCAGAGTCTGGAAAATCTGCAGAATCTGGAAAATCTGCAGAATCTGGAAAATGTTAAGAGTCTGGAAAATCTGTAGAGTCGAGGCCTGTGTTTGACACAGTTTCCTTAAAACAGATTCGTTCCCTCTAGGACGCGCCTGAGGTTCTACGAACGTCTGTCTCCCAGGATACAACGACTGACAGCGAAGAAGAGATCTCGGGACTTCGACGCTTCCGGCGAACTTGAACAAACCCGAAAATGAACACTATCGAAAACAATGCAAATGCTTCGAATTTTTCTTTAAAAGAGGAAGAGTGATTTCTATAAATAGAGCAGAGGGGAGAGTCTTTCGGGAATCATAACGGCTTACGAATTCAATACGCGTCGAGAATAACGGTCGATTAAGTCTGTCGTTACAGAATCAATAACGCGTAACGGTCGATTAAGTCTGTCGTTACAGAATCAATGACGCGTAACGGTCGATTAAATCTGTCGTTACAGAATCAATGACGCGTAACGGTCGATTAAATCTGTCGTTACAGAATCAATGACGCGTAACGGTCGATTAAATCTGTCGGTACAGAATCAATGATGCGTAACGGTCGATTAAATCTGTTCCGCCGTTACAAAATCAATACTCATAACGACCGATTCCGCACGTTATGAAATTCGTAACCGTTTGAGTTGGAAAAATTAAATCAGAAGGCAAAATTGGGCTTATCGAGAGGCCCACTTTTCGGTCCTGCAATCGTGTACGCAGGATGTGCGCTCGCGCCCAAGTTTCAGCTTGTCGGGCGTTGGATTTGCACCCCCCCTGCGCCTGCGCGCGAGGCAGAGAGTCTGTGCTATGATAGTTACCACTTCAAATAAGTGTAACTGTATATAAAGCACTCCATTGCCTTCTTTCTTTTCAATGTGGGACTAGTATTTTTCCACTTCCCACTTCCAACTCAAGGGTGTTCTTTGAGTATCAATTTCTCATTCATACACCCATCAATTTTATCCCAAATTTCCAACAATCCCCCACATGAATGAAAATTGTTTTAGTTTTGACTCTGTGATAATGTTCAACAATTGAAACCTGCATAGGATAGGTAGGTGTTACCCTTTGAACCTTCCCTTGTGAAAGTATATTTACTTTACTAGTTGTCCAGTAGACATGATGTCCTTGAACTGTCCAACTTTCTTATGTAAATGAATCATATACTTCACACAGGAATCATCTAAACTTTTGTTCAGTTCTCATAGTTATGTTCGTTTTGGCCATGAACATCAACCTGGTTCTGCAAGAGTTTCTAAAGAATTTAGCCCTTAAATTCTCCTTTGAAGCGGCCCCACTTCTCTCTCACATAGGTGATTACTTAATTTATGAGTAATTTGTTTACTCCACTTAAGAATCATTAAAGCAAAATTGCTATCCTTTTCTTTTTCCATATCACTGATATTTTACATAGGAATGGTTTTAGGGATAACCCCCACAGTGACATCACTAAGTTTATATAATTAGGTTGTCCCTTTGAACCTAGATCTTGGGATCTCCAATCAACTAGGTTGGGTTTCCTTTATACAAACTTATTCTTTCATGGGCTTCAGTCCCATTCCTCTTGTCGATTTCTCAACTAACTCTCTGTTTAACCCTTTGGTTAGCGGATCCGCAATATTATCCCTTGACTTTACGTAGTCAATAGAGATAATTCCTGTTGAGAGTAGTTGTCTAATGGTATTATGTCTACGACGTATATGTCTAGACTTACCATTATACATATTACTCTGTGCTCTTCCAATTGCAGATTGACTATCACAATGTATACTTATTGGTGGCACAGGTTTTTGCCATTTTGGAATATCCTCTAAGAAATGGCGTAGCCATTCAGCCTCTTCACCACATTTATCTAAAGCTATAAATTCAGATTCCATTGTGGATCTGGCTATAACAGTTTGTTTACAGGATTTCCAAGATACGGTTGCTCCTGCTAGTGTGAATACATATCCACTTGTGGATCTTGAGTCTTTTATATCAGATATCCAGTTCGCATCACTGTATCCTTCCAGAACAGCTGGGTATCTGGTATAATGCAGGCCATAATTCCGAGTATATCGTAAGTACCTGAATACTCTCACTATTGCTTTCCAATGGTCAGCACTCGGATTGCTAGTATATCTACTCAGTTTACTAACCGTATAGGCAATGTCTGGTCTAGTACAACTCATTAAGTACATTAGACTTCCAATAACTCTAGAGTACTCTATTTGAGAAATACCCTCTCCTCTATTCTTGGATAGATGAAGACTATTATCTAATGGTGTTCTAGCAATACAAGAATCATTCATGTTGAATTTTTCAAGAATCTTGTCCACATAGTGTGACTGGTTTAAAATAAGACCTTCTAACGTTCTTGTGATTTTAATTCCTAAAATCATATCAGCAGGTCCCATATCTTTCATGTCAAATCTTGAATTCAACATATACTTGGTAGATTTGATCATTTTATCATCACTACCGACAATTAGTATGTCATCTACGTAAAGACACAAAATGACATAGTCATTTGTTGTCTCTTTGATGTAGACACATTTATCACATTCATTGATCTTATAACCATTGGTAATCATTGCATTATCAAACTTTTCATGCCACTGCTTTGGTGCTTGTTTTAGGCCATACAATGATTTCACCAATTTACAGACTTTCTTTTCTTGTCTTGGAACCATAAAACCCTCAGGTTGTTCCATGTAGATTTCTTCATCCAAATCACCATTTAAGAAAGCTGTTTTTACATCCATTTGATGTATTTCTAGATTTCGCAATGCTGCAATTGCAATTATCATCCTAATGGAAGTTATTCTCGTCACAGGAGAATAAGTATCAAAGTAATCTAAGCCTTCTCGTTGCTTGTATCCTTTGATCACAAGTCTGGCTTTATACTTATCAATGGAGCCATCTGCTTTCATTTTCCTATTAAAAATCCATTTGGACTTTAAAGGCTTACAACCAGGAGGAAGATTCACTATTCCTTCGGATTGGACCCAACTAGGTTCACTTCAGAAACCATTGCAGAAAGGTTTATGTTTGACACGTCTCGAGCGATGCCATTCACCATATTTGCCTCATAATTCTTCTTCTTCGGAAGTCTGCAATCTACAGATCTATGGCTCATCTTGCCACAGTTGAAGCATTTTCCTTGAAACTTGTTCTTGGAAACTCCTCCTTTTGGTCCTAACTTTGGCTTTGCAATCTTCTTGTTCTTGTGGCCTTGCCTAAGCTCGACAACATTTGCCTTAGCCGTAGTAGGATTGAATCCCTTGCGCTCAGATCCTCTGTTGTCTTCTTCAATTCGAAGTCTAACAATCAGCTCTTCCAGGTTCATTTCCTTTCGCTTGTGCTTGAGATAGTTCTTAAAATCCTTCCACCCAGGAGGTAGCTTTTCAATAATAGCAGCCACTTGGAAGGTTTCACTCAAGTTCATGCCTTCAGCTAGGATTTCATGCAAGATCACTTGAATTTCTTGCACTTGACTGATCACAGTCTTAAAATCCACCATTTTATAATCAAGGAATCGACCGACAACAAATTTCTTTGCTCCGGCATCCTCTGTTTTATATTTTCGGTCCAAGGCTTCCCATAACTCCTTTGCCGTCGTTTTGCACAATAGACATTGTACAACGAGTCATGTAAACCATTCATGACATAGTTCCTGCACAGGAAGTCAGAGTGCTTCCAGGCTTCAACAGCGTTGAAGGCTTGCTTATCCGTTTCTCCCTCGGATAGCTTAGGAGCTTCCTCAGTCAAGAATCTCGCAAGATTCAAAGTTGTTAAATAAAACAACATCTTTTGCTGCCACCTTTTAAAGTTCAGTCCGTCGAACTTTTCAGGTTTCTCACCATGGTGGACAGAAACTGCAGGATGGACAGAGGATGAGGCAGGCAGCTGGACCGCTGAGGCATAGGCAGAGCCTTTGGTGATGTTGTCAGCAGCCACATCGACACCATAGTTTCCAGCACCGACATCGACAACTTCTTTTCCAGTAGCCATTTGAATGTATAAATAACGACTCTGTTTTAAGATTGTTGAGTATACAATTCAAATTGGCATCAGTAGAAGAATTACAACCAATAGATGATCGTAAAGAAAGTAAAATTACTATAACAAAGGTGGAAACGATACAAATGAATACCGAGGCGAAAAATTCTCCTTCTGGAAAATTTCTCAGTCTGGAAAATCTTCAGAGTCTGGAAAATGTGCAGAGTCTGGAAAATCTTCAGAGTCTGGAAAATCGTCAGAGTCTGGAAAATCTGCAGAGTCTGGAAAATCGTCAGAGTCTGGAAAATCTGCAGAGTCTGGAAAATCGTCAGAGTCTGAAAAATCGTCAGAGTCTGGAAAATCTGCAGAATCTGGAAAATCTGCAGAATCTGGAAAATGTTAAGAGTCTGGAAAATCTGTAGAGTCGAGGCCTGTGTTTGACACAGTTTCCTTAAAACAGATTCGTTCCCTCTAGGACGCGCCTGAGGTTCTACGAACGTCTGTCTCCCAGGATACAACGACTGACAGCGAAGAAGAGATCTCGGGACTTCGACGCTTCCGGCGAACTTGAACAAACCCGAAAATGAACACTATCGAAAACAATGCAAATGCTTCGAATTTTTCTTTAAAAGAGGAAGAGTGATTTCTATAAATAGAGCAGAGGGGAGAGTCTTTCGGGAATCATAACGGCTTACGAATTCAATACGCGTCGAGAATAACGGTCGATTAAGTCTGTCGTTACAGAATCAATAACGCGTAACGGTCGATTAAGTCTGTCGTTACAGAATCAATGACGCGTAACGGTCGATTAAATCTGTCGTTACAGAATCAATGACGCGTAACGGTCGATTAAATCTGTCGTTACAGAATCAATGACGCGTAACGGTCGATTAAATCTGTCGGTACAGAATCAATGATGCGTAACGGTCGATTAAATCTGTTCCGCCGTTACAAAATCAATACTCATAACGACCGATTCCGCACGTTATGAAATTCGTAACCGTTTGAGTTGGAAAAATTAAATCAGAAGGCAAAATTGGGCTTATCGAGAGGCCCACTTTTCGGTCCTGCAATCGTGTACGCAGGATGTGCGCTCGCGCCCAAGTTTCAGCTTGTCGGGCGTCGGATTTGCACCCCCCTGCGCCTGCGCGCGAGGCAGAGAGTCTGTGCTATGATAGTTACCACTTCAAATAAGTGTAACTGTATATAAAGCACTCCATTGCCTTCTTTCTTTTCAATGTGGGACTAGTATTTTTCCACTTCCCACTTCCAACTCAAGGGTGTTCTTTGAGTATCAATTTCTCATTCATACACCCATCAATTTTATCCCAAATTTCCAACAAATTGATCGGAACATTTTTCGGGTTAGGGCTCGTAATTCGGAGTTATGTGTTTTTCAAGCGGCAAAATCAGATTTTTGAGTCATAGAGCTGCGTACTTTTATAGAATTGGTAGTTTAGGGTGTTGTGAGGCCGTGAGATTTTACGGAACCTAATTTGGACTTACGGTTTGCCGGATATGAATTTTTGAAGTTGAACACGTGCAGTGAACAGTGCACGACCAGAAGCTTTTAGGCCGATTTTCGTCGGTTTTTGGCTCGATTTTGGGGCCGCTAAGTTAGGGTTCTTGTAATGATTTGAATAAGCTTTCTCTTGACTGCAAGTTCGCTTAGAACGGAGTTTAGTAGAGAAAGTTGCGGCGCAATCAAGTTTCGCGCTCAAGTTTTGCGTCGTGGACGAATTTGGATAATCGCTTTGGACAAGTGATTTGGGGGCGTCTTTTAGTTGTTATATTAGCGATTAAGCCTAGTTGAGCCGAGTCGTAGTTGAAGTAACATTTTACTTGGTTTTGATACCGTTTTTCAACTTATTGTCAGGTATTTGAGTGCATCGGCTCGAGAAACCGTCGTATGTTAGTTTTTCAGCTTTTTAAGGTGAGTGGTACTATTTCTTCTTTGAATTTGTAAACTCATGTTTAGAAAATAATATGTATTAGACATGTTACCATATAAGAAATGGCATTTTGATTTCATTAAATTGGATCGAGCATTTACTATCATCCTGTATATTTGAAATGAAAGATTATCTTTTGATTTCAGTTTGAATTTACTGAATGCAAATTTGCGAAACTTTTTGAGGAATACTCACGAAGAGTTCTTGCATTTGAATGTGGCTTATGAACGGTTTTATATCGGTTTCTGAAATGATTTCTGAAATGGGTTTTGTAGATTGGTGGATGATATTGTTGTGGATTTTGATGCTCAGTGTCTCTGTGAACCCAAATGAGGGGTTGTGGGTATGCGCATACTAATCTAGGATATCCTTATGGGCTGAGTCACCGGCTTATAGTAGGTGGAGACCTTACCATGAGGGGAATCTTGATTGTTTTTCATGGGGCGTTATCCGTGATCATACTTAGATTTCTGAGCATGAGATTGGCCAATGGAATAGATCATTGGCGTGTGCTTTTCGACGAGATTGGCCAATAGAATCGACCATTGGTTTCTTCTTTGATATTATTAATTAAAATGATATTTCTTATTGTGAAAAGATTATGTTTAAGTGGTATATAACGTATTTTGACCTTGAAGTCTGTGATATGTTGGAATTGGATTAATTGAGCTTTCGTTTGGTCTTATAACCATGTGCATAGTGGGTGTTCGATCTACTTAGAAGAAATGTATTACTCACTGAGCCGTGGTAGCTCATTCCTCTCATATTACTTGTTTTTCAGGTTTTTCACCGAGACGCCTGTAGGCGTGAGAGTTCCGATGTTGGGGAGGGCATTTTGATAGTTGGGACTTTTTGGTACGAGTTCACATGGATGTGGAGTTTAAGTTTTAGCCTGTTACTGATTATGCTTTTGACCCTTTGATGGATTGTAGTTAACTCTGATATTATAACCAGTTAAACTCTATATCATGTATATATATGTGGATGCATATATTGTAATATTAGGTGAGTTTTAGTTATGTTTAGGCTGCGTCCTTTTGGTAAAGGATGACCGTGTCATGCTCTTATTCTTGTTGAGTTTGGGGTGCGACAGCACCTACTCCAACTTAAAAGCTGTAGATGATTAAAGGAGCATAATTCACGAAAACGTCAACATCAAGAGGATAAAGTCGATCGCTTTTTGAATTTTCTTTAAGTCATCGAAAAACATGAAAAGCCAGCAATGAAGTCGACGGTGAATAAGCAAAGAGATGGATCACACCTTTTCTTTCGTCATTCTCTTTCTCAAATGCAATTCTATCTCCGTGCGACCCAGATGAATCATTGTACGAACCACGGGCAGTGGTGTGCGGTAGATTTTCTTTCTGAGGGTTATGTAAATATCCGTGTTAACAGTAATCTGATGGATGAATCCTAATTTGTAAAAACCACCCTTTTGCTTCCACTTGCTTTGTTAATCATCGGCAGAAGGACATCATTGGTGCCATAATTTGTGTACGGCGATCACTTTGGTACCATAACTTTTTTTCGGATCACTTTAGTGTTAACTTTTTTGAAAAACGATCACTTTGGTGCCAACGTTGCCGTGGCTCGTCGGAAATTATACGTGGCGCTGACATGGCTCGCCGGAGAGGTCCAGTCAGCATTAAAAATAAAATTTTAATGCTGACATGTATTTTTTTTTTAAAAAAAATATTATATTATATTAAAATAATAAAAAAAGGAAAATAATACATAAAATTTAAATTTTTTTATATTTTTTTCTTCTTCTCCTGCAAGGGCGGCCCTCGCCCGACACCGGAGAGGGCGGCCCTCGCCTGGGCGGGCGAGGGTCGCCCTCGCCCAACGCTGGCGAGGACGGCCCTCGCCGAATCTAGCGAGGGTCGCCTGAGTCGGGCGAGGGTCGCCCTCGCCGGCGTCGGGCGAGGGCCACCTGAGTCGGGCGAGGGCCGCCCTCGCCGGCGTCAGGCGAGGGCCGCCCTCGCCCGCCCAGTCGAGGGCCACCCTCGCCCGACGCCGGCGAGGGCAATCTCGCCGAACGCCGTCGAGGGTTGCCCTCGCCGGAGAAGAAAAAGAAATAAAAAAAGGAAAATTAAATTAAAAAAAAAACCACATAATTTTCATGTGTACAAGTTAAATTATTTTTAAAAAAAATATAAATGTCACGTCAGCTTTTTGGCCGGAGTCACCAAAGTGATCTATTTTTTCCGATTTTAGCACAAAAGTTATCCGAAAAAAAGTTACGGCACCAAAGTGATCGCCATACACAAATTATGGCACCAATAGTGTCCTTCTGCCGTTAATCGTTAGTCCTGGCCGGTCATGGGGTACCAGCACTTTAGCCACCAGGAGCACGAGCTGGTGATCTGCAGCAAGGCAGACTATGAGCAAGCCCAGTGCGCCGTCTGCGACAACATGCGCACCACCACCGGCATGACGTATGGGTGCAAGGAGTGCCGCTTCTACATCCACTACTCGTGCCTCCTCCTCCCTAAAGAAATCGTCCACCCCACCCACCCTCCCCACTCAGTCGTTCCCAGCCCTGTCTCTGCCGACTTCACCTGCTCCGCCTGCCGCCGCTCCCCTTGCAATGGCTTTTGCTTCCGCTGTCTGGAACCCAGCTGCAGCTTTGCCATCGATGTCAAGTGCGCCTTCCCTCTCCCCGCCATCATCTACCACAGTCACGGCCATCGCCTCTACTTCTTCGATGAGGTACAACAATTTATATCCCTACCATGTCCTGTCGTATTCGAATTTTAGAGTGCAAATTCATTATCATTTTCCTATTGTTGTTTCCCTAATCAGTTGCCAGAAGATGTCGAGCATCGTCAGTGCGAGGCTTGTTGCGAACCTTGCAGATCGTTGGTTCTGTGCTGCTTGGACTTGGACTGCAGATTCGGAGTGCATTTGGTGTGTGAACACCCCTCGTGCTTGTTCGAGCACTCGGATTTCCAGCGTCTCTGCCCCAGCAAAAATTGCCTCGAGCTCAAAGCTTCCATCAATGAGGTGCATGTCCGCCACCGTCGCTGCCATTACTGTTCAGCGGAGATGAGGCCCAATACTCCACTTTATTATTGTGATCTTTGCAAGTTGATTGCTCATGTCAAGTGTATATTCTCATGGGTAAGTCATGTCTGGGATCTCTCCGAATTGGATCGCACTGTGGTTTGAGCAAAATTTTGACCTTTTCAGTTAGAAGTAAGATATAAACAGAAACCCAGATTCAATCCATCAGATTAGTTCAAATTTTTCTCTAACGGAGTTGGCCCGTATATAATACGAGAATGAACAATGACAGATCAATCCCCTTTTTCTATGTTTCTGATCCAACAAATTTAAGCTGGTCTAGTTAGTGCATTCTCGGCAAGTGCAAAGTGCAAATACCAACTCCAGATCACTGTCCCATCTTGGATGCTTTGAAGTGAATCATAATGTATTTTACCTATCTATGAAGGCGGATCAAACCGAGGATCTGAAGATGATTCGTGCAGAAACGAAGCAAGATGGCAGAAAAGAAGGAAACTCAGAAGGCAAAGAGGCGGCGATGCCATGTGTCGAGACCTTCGGAGAAATGGTCAATTCTCTCAACAAAAGAGAGCAGGCAGAGCTGGAGGACGTGTGCAAGAGGCGGGTGGTGGAATTCATAAAGGTGCTAGCCTGGCGAAACAACGCCGGGGATAGCTCTGACGGAGTCTGCAATTCGCCGTTCCTGGACAAGGCGTTCTCAGTGTTCAGGAAGTGGCTTCCCCGCAGCATCTGGCGGATCAATTCTCTCACAGTGGCATCCGAAGACGAAAGGGTTGTCAAGGTGGCTGAGTACAAGATGACCCAGAAGTTGGCTCCAGTCCTGAAAAAACTGTTTGCGATTTACGGAGACCTGAGCGAGGAATCCATATTGAGCAAGAATCCGAAGATCATGGTCTTTGTAATGCTGTGCGGTACTATCTATAGCATGGCTAACACAAGAGTTGCCGAAGTCTCTGAAGAGTTGCTGTACAACTAGTGGAAGTACCTGATGTTCATACACCTCTCGAGGTTCAAAATCCAGTTTGCGATAGACCGACTGAAAGTCGTCATGCTCGCTCACTGCACCAATCTCAAGGACGATAACAACTCCAACTTGAGAATGGCTAAGGAGATCAGGGAGCTCTCCAAAAAGATTGAGGTATCCCAGAGTAGATTAGATAGATTGAAGGACGATCCCAAATCAATGTCAGGCAAGACAGATGAAAACTTAGTAGAAGCGTGCTCGAAGAACGCAAGAGCTTGGAAGTACTGAAACGTGGTAGAGCCATCGCTAACCGGAGGAGAGTTTATGTTCCTGTGTGCTAGAGTTCAATCAGTACTTCCAGGCGACGCCGGTGTCAGCTGATACGCAGGAAACAATGCAAGCCTACGTAACTGCTAGACAATGTGCAAGATTGAGGATTGTTGGGGACATGGAATGCATTGCAGTAGCTATATGTAAGTGGTGCGTGGGTATATTTCTATACTTAGGTTGAAATCCCGCGCGCAGCACGAGTTTGAAAATAGTATTTTAGTTGGATAATATTATATTGAAAAATTATGGAGGTTCTAAAAGATTCTACATTTTATGACAACTACACAAACAATAGTATATTCATTAACCAAACGATGAAAAGAATTTTAATAACATGTCTCTAAATAGCTTCAAATAACATTAGTGTTTATAATATTTGAGATTTTCTTTTTTGTAACGGACATAAATAGAAGTATTGCAACGTTGCAATTAGTTTAATTTAACTTTAGGGTATAATTAGTATTGGAAATTAACAAGATTTTGTGTTTATTTTGACACCACAATACTAAAGGTAGGGTTGCCCCTAAGTAATGTAATTTAATTACTAATTAGATCAATGAGGAATTTCATTTGCAAAACTTTTCTCAAGAGTAATTATATAAACATGATCTTCATATTCTAGGATTTCCAGTCTTTCGTTGTTTATGATTTTGATTAATCATCGTATAATAAGTTATTAATTATATGCTTTTCCGATATCGCATGGTTCAAATATATTTCCGCGTATGGGTGAAAAAGGAACTCTTGAGTAACGAAAGAAAAAATATTTTTTGGATTTAATCTTACTGAATTATGATTTTTAAATTTTACAATAATAATTTGATCTCTTTTTTTCTTTTCCATCATGCTTCATTTTATCATATATAACGCTTTAACACTTAAGAATATATTGATGAGTGCTTTACATGTCAAATGGATCAATTAATCAGGTTCGTTCATATAAAAGTTGTGAACAAGATCTTGATGCGTGAAGCAATCATGTAAGCCAATTCAATATAACGTTTGGCTTATGTATAGAGAATGCATCTATGCAGGTTCATAATAAACTGTTGAGAAATTGTTACACACCAAGCCAGCTTAATTATCACGGAAAACATAGCCTATCCCTTCGAACATCTCATTACCCATTGGATCTCCGAATCCCAATCCTACGCAGGTCTATGCATTCCACCGCGTAGAAAGACCTCGCCGGAGCTATAGGACCCTCATGAACGGATGATTCCTAGTTTCAGAAAATAGGCCACACAATACGCATCAATTGTCCGATGACCGGGATCATCTGCATGTTTTGTCTTTATCTTGTCGATCTATTTAGAATTTGGAAGGATAGAATGACAAGGGACAACTTGGATCAATCAAGTTCTGCTTCCGTGTTGATCTTATATTGCTTTTTCTTTATGCGTTTTTTCATATACGAGCTTGCATAATCTTCCTCAATATCTTTTTCGTGGCTTGAGAGAAGTGATCCAAGATTCACTTGATTTTTTTGCATCCGATTCAAGATTATCTCGACTTGCATATTCTTTTTCTTCTTGATTTCGATTCTCTAATTCAATCGATATTTTTTCATTCAAAAACAGAAAAAGATCCCTTTTGTTCTTTATTTGGAAGGATAGAATGACACGGGACAACTTAGATCAATACCAAATCACCTTACCTTGCAGCAGGCCAATGCCAATGCCAATGCCAGTGCCAAGCACCGAATGACGAAATCACCTTATCTCGTAGTAGGGCAATATGCCAAGCACAACTTTATGTCACATCAGAGACACAAGCATATAGTGGAGTTCCTGTAATATAATGGCGACAGCAGAAAACTTGCTATATGATTTCTCGTGCTGTGTCGAACGTTAAGATATTCAACCTTATCTATTACAGACACTATAATATTCAACCTCTTTTGATAATCTACACATACTTAACCTTACGAGATCTTGAGGCTACTATTAAAGGACGGCTGCTAATCGTCAATTATAACGAATTATAATAATTGCTAGGTGTACATAACTTCACTTATGGCAGTTTGGGGTAATTTATTTGCCATTGATTATTAGTGAGTGCTAGCATTTTAGTCATGCTGCTTGCAAAAGTAAATGAAATTGAGCATGTGATGATTTCAGCTTAATGGTTACTAATCGATGTACATGAGATTCAGATGTGTTAGAATATTAAAACTACTTATGTTTTTAGAACAGTTGGCAATAGTCCACCGAAATCTCACATGATATTAAAGCAGGAGATCTTGACTGGATTTGTTCACACTCTATGGTCGATACAATGATGATTGTGAGATGACAAAGGCAAAAGTGAAAGGGACGTGGGAATTTGTGGACTTCGCTGCTGGAGGAGATATTTTAGAGACATTTGCTGAAAATAAGCAAGATGTTGTACCTGTTAGTGCACTGTGTTGATGCTAGAATTGCATATTCGGGTTTTGACCGATCTACTAAATGGAAGGACTCGCCTGTAATCGCAGTCATGTCGCCATGCAAAGCTTGTATAAACAATACCCATATGAAATGTGAGGGCACTTCTCCGTTAACGTTACTGGTTTTGCACCTTGAGCTTGAGGCATCATTAACAGGTAAAAGTTCATCCTCCTCATTTGGGCCGCTATTTTTACACTTGATAAATCAATCAATATATTAAGGAATTTTGAGAGTCTGATTTGTTTAGCTGGTGATATCTTAGCCCATTTCTGGTATCAAAAACACCAAGAAAAACCCAAAAGAACTCGGCAAGCCAGGATTGAGATAGAATTAGAAGAAAAAGGGGAGGTCGAGTGGAGGCGGTGCTGTGACCTGTGTACTGTGACCTGTGTACTACCACTGTGAACTTGGGGCTTTACTTAGACTTTGCTCTTTCTGAATGAAATTTAACTTTTCTTTATGAATCTGCAGTTGCAAACTCTATTCATGAGAATAAAAGTGTCCTGCAGTAGAAGATGTGGAATTCAAAGTTTTTTTGTTTTGAAGTTTGATCTTTATGGGGGTCGTTTTAGCAGAATCTGCACGATCAGGTCCCAGAAGATCTTTTTATATGGCATATAGACTTACGAATCACGAGCAACATATGGTTTGATTGATTCTTTTCATCGACAAGCATAGTTTCTTTCTCAGTGCATTGTTCATGATGGTGATGGAATCGCATTTTGCAATTCAAATTGGTGTGCCACAGATGAGCCGGGACTGCTTCATATGCTTAACGCTGGAGGGGTAAGAGAGGAATTATGAGGGTCTGAAACCAAAAAAGGCCTGCGTTGTTCTTCGTTGGCAGAAGTTCTACATATTTTGAATACACTGACTGGGGGTTACATCGATGTTAATTTTAGCCTAAATCAAAGATGGCGTCGATTGAACATTTCAGCCACCCACACTGGTTGACAAGACGCGTGATCAAGGATAATGAAGAAGTTAAATGCTTTGCTTGCATGAAACGCTGCTTGAATCAATACTATAGCTGCAACAGATGCCGATTTTTTCTCGACGAGGAGTGTGCTAGGTTGCCACTGGAGTTCTGTGGACATCCCTTGCATCCTGCCCACCCTTTGACCCTCGAGCCGACGGCATATTACATCGGAAGCGTCTACTGTGATGCCTGTGACAAAAGATGCAGCGATTTCACATTTCGGTGTGCGAAGTGTGACTTTGATCTCGACACTGACTGTGCTAAAAAATTCAGTACCAAAGTCGAGGAGCAAATGCTATTTAAGCACTTCAGCCATCACCATGGCTTGCTATTGAAGGAGGTGATAAGGATAAAGAAGCTTGGTGCAAAGCTTGTGATAAGCGCTGCTTCAGCAACACATACACTTGCACCTCCTGTAAATTCTTCCTCCATAAGTCATGTGCGGAGTTGAACATGGAGCTCCAACACGGGCAGCACGAGGCGCACGTTCTGGAGCTGCGCACTACTAGTAGCGTGTACGATGGAAGAGCATGGTGTGATCTCTGCAGGAAAAGGGTACATGGCTTTGTGTACCATTGTGAGATTTGTCGATTTGACCTGGATGTAGTGTGTTCGCTGCAATCGCCTTCCACCTCCAAACCCGAAGTTCTGGAGCAGAAGAAAAATCATTTTGGCCACGAGCACCTGCTGATCCTTGGAGAGGTGGAGGAGAAATATGTCGTTGTCACATGTGCAGCTTGTGGTGACGATTTCAGCTCGAGTCAAATCTACGGCTGTGAGGAATGTGGATATTTTCTCCATGAATCATGTGCGAATTTACCTCTAGAGATGGAACACCTCTATCATGCAGAGCATCCGTTGAAACTCCAGGTTGCAATGTACAACTACTGCGATTTTTGTGAAAAACGAATTAAGGGCTTCGCGTATCGCTGTGATCAATGTGATTTGATCCGGACATTGGATGCGCACGGATGCCTTCCATCAGACCTGGAACGACACTGCAAGTTGAAGACGTGGAAAAAAAAAATTTTGGTCATGACCACGAGTTGACAAGAAGCGCCAAGAAGGAAGAGGAAGGAGTTGTTTGCAGTGCATGTGAGAAACAATGCACCGGTCTGATATACGGTTGCAAGGATTGTGGATTTTTTCTACATAAAGGTTGTGCTGAATTGCCGCAAGAGTGTCGACACTTCTTTCATCCGCTCCACGAGCTCGCCCTCTAGTGCAGTGATTCGGAGGTTCGCTGTAATGCCTGTGAAAAGAAGTGGCGTGGCTTCACCTTCTCGTGCGGGGAATGCAAACTTCCATTTGGATGTTGACTGTGCTATGAGGGTTGGAAAAATAATACGTCATTTCAGTCATGGACATCCTTTGAGCCCACTAAAATGGAGTTGAACTGCAAATGTTCAGCTTGCAACCAATCGTTCTCGCACCCGAGCCAGATATATGGCTGCAAGGATTGCAAGTATTTTCTCCATGAATCATGTGCCAAGTTACCGTTAGAGTGGAAACACCCGTATCACAAAAGTCATCCCTTGAAACTCCAAGTTGCATCATACAACTACTGTGATTTTTGTGGAGAAAAAATTGAGGGCTTCGCGTACCGCTGTGATCAGTTTGATTTTAACCTGCACATGAAATGCGTTGGAATGCCTTCAATCAGCCCCGACGCGTTGAAGAAAGTCAGAAAAATGAAAATCAGAAATTTTGCACATGATCACGAGTTGACAGGAAGCATCAAGAGCAAAGGGGATAGAGTCGTTTGCAGCACATGCAAGAAAAATTGCACCGGTCTGATATTTGCCTGCGACTGCGATGGTGACAGCTTTTATCTCCACAAGGGTTGTGCTGATTTGCCTCAAGAGTATGAACACTTCATTCATCCACGTCACAGGCTCAAACTCCAAAGCAGTGATTCAGAGGCTTTCTGTGGCGCCTGTGAAGAGATGGTTCGTGGCTTAGCCTTTTCTTGCAAGGAATGCAATTTCCATTTGGATTTTGTATGTGCTATGATGGCTCAAAAAGTAAATCATGGTGATTATATACATCATCTTAGTCATGGACATCCCTTGAAGCGCACTAAAAAGAAGTTGAAAGGTCGTTGTTTAGCTTGCAATCAATCGCGATCGGACTTGGGGGAGACATATGGTTGTGACAACTGCAGTGTGTGGCTCCATATATCCTGCACTGAATTACCGCAGAATGTTAAGCATTTTCTCCATGATTTCCGTAAGCATGACCGTGAATATGACTGAACTCACTTTGGAAGCTCAAATCGCCTTAATAGGTGGGAAAGGAAAGTTAGAGTGTGATGCCTGTCAAAACACATGCCGGGGGTCTGTGATATACCAGTGTGAACTCTGTGATCTCAACTTGGATGTTGAATGCGCTTTAAAGCCCTTGAGGATCCCGGAAGGTACACAGACAAAAAATTTTCCTGCTGGCCATGGGCACCCGTTGCAGCTGTATAGTAGTGAAGAAGATACTAAATTTCCCTTGTGCTCCGCATGCGACAATCCTTGTGTTGATCGTACCTATCAATGCACTAAGTGTGAGGTGTTCATTGTCCACAAAACTTGTGCTGAATTGCTGCAGAGTATCCCTGAATCTTCTCATCATAACCACCCCATGAATTTGCTCAAGAAAAGCAGATTTACTTGTGCAGCCCGTCTCAAATTAAGTTCTGGCTTCACTTACGACTGCAACATATGCTCGTCATCGTTCAGCCTCCACATTGGCTGCACGAATCTCAAGCCCATCATAAAATATGGTAATCACGGTCATTACCTTCACTTCCTCGACAACATACACAAGAAAGTTTCATGTAAGATCTGTCATGGAGAATTAGTCCCTTGTTCCAGCAAGGAAATGGAGGTGGAAACTGACAAGAAGCAGGGACATTTTCGTTGTGTGAGGTATGATTACAATCTACATTTTTTATGTGGTCCATTACCTTGTCAAATCAAGTCTGACGACCACAAGCACGTTCTCCAACTTGAGGACAAGTTTGTCGAGGACTATTCAGGCAAGTATTATTGTAATGCTTGTGAGAAAGAAAGGGACCCGGAGGAGTGCGTCTACAAATGTACTGAAAAAAATTGCCCGTATGTTGCTCACTTTGAATGCGTGAAGCCTGAGGTATGTCGAGTCCCTTTTATACCTCAAGATTTTTGTTGCTGCAAAAGTTCATGTAACTCTGCAATGTCGAAGCAAGAAGCCTAAAATCACAGAATCAGATGCTTCAAATATTTGCTGTCCTAACTACGTGCATGTAATGCAATTTTTAGTGCAAATGCAGAATGTAGGACAAGGATATTCTGTAGAAAAACTATTTTCCCGTGTACTGCCTTCCATGTTTTCTTAAGTCACGGGGTAGGTTGTCTTTCTCATTCACGATAACACAACTGTCCGTGTTTCATTGGTTTATTTCAAGTCTTCTGCCAATAATGCTGACGTTCACTAATGGCCAATGTTCGCCTCTCTCTTTGAGACATAATTGGTTCTCTTAATCCTAGAAAAGAAGTGAAGAATCTGAAAATTTGAGTCCACGAAGCAAGAGTCTAATGCAAATTGCTCAAACCATTATTCCAGATAAGAGAGAACTTTTCAGTTAGGTTAGACCGGCTGACTTAATCAGAAGAAAAATGACCTCGTCTTCATCCTCAAGACTTCTCAATAATACTTCATTTGTCCTTCGTTTACTTTTACTGCTGAAGTGAACTCCCGATTATGCTTCAAATTTTTATCTCAATTTATGTTCGATTCTCAGGTGATACGTTTTTTTTTGGTAAAGATTCTCAGGTGATACGTTTACTGAAGGATGAGCAGATCACGAAGTGGAATTAAGAACCCTCGGTCCTAAATACATTTACGGTAAAGTAAGAAGTGAAGTCCAGGATACAACCGAGATTGCTCTGGACAATGAGGAACCAGGTGGTGTACCCGAGACAAGAGAAGCAGGCAAATTAGAGAATTTACTAAATGCTTTCGTTGTAGACAAGCAAGCCAAACTTGAGGGCACTTTTCAGATTTTAAAGAAGGAAATGATAGGGACGGTATGCATCTGTTTGGGAGCGACTGGAAGGTAATGGTAGCATTGCAAAAGTTTCCCCATTTTCAGACCAGATTCTCACCCAGTTCGTGGGCCAGCTAGAACCTGGTGTAGAGAACTTAGAGTTCTCTGCGATATTCTTTGAAAACGAAGAACATGTCGAAGTTGAGAGATACATAGTCATACGGAGGCTAGCCCCTATCCTAGAGCAGCTGCTCAAGAAGCACGGAGACATAAGCACTGACTCTGAGTTGAACTTAGATTCAAAGAGCCTGATCTTTAACGTGCTATGCGGGGCAATAAGTAGCATGTCCACCACACAGGTCAACGAGCTATCGGAGACCTTGCTCCATGATTGGTGGAACCAGGTTATGATGGCCAAGCATGCAGGATTCAAGATCCAATTTGCTCTGGATCATATGGACAAAATCTTTCGAGCTCACTTTGCTCTCCAAGCAGAAGAAATTCAGAACCAAAAGCTGAAAGAGTTGGAAGATCAAATCGGAAAATGCCAGATTTCCTTGAAGGAACTGGCCCATATAAGCAGGCAGTACAAGCAATCTGCAGAAGCAAGTTTGAGGCGGGAGCTGTTGGGCAAGGCAAAGGCGTTAGAAGGTAAAACAGTCGACACAGGGTTGTTGTGATGCTCGTGCTCTCACGGGCATTCACCGACTCTTGTTTAATATGTTGTAAGAGACATATATAAGATAGGAGATCGTGCAATTGGGTTTTGATAAGATATTGTGGACGTACAACATTTGAATTTGTCACTCATGTGCACAACTCATCTATACTGCGTTTATCATTTGCCATTCTTATAATATTAGTGTCGATTACTATAGATCTAACCGCTATAAACGCAAATTTAGCTGTCAAGATGTTTGGCTGTTTGAAGGATCTGCTTCTTGCTTGCTTCTTTTTAATTTAATCTTTCACTTTCTGGCTAGCCTATAAATCACAAAAGTTGGGTCCGTAAGAGAAATTCTGTTAGTGTCTGTGTGTCCGTGTCCGTGTGGAGTGTTCGAAAACATGTTACCTAAACAGTAACCACAAAGAAGCAAGGAACCATATGTACATATACAGAATTCAGACATTATTCCCCAAAAAAGAAGGGAAGTGTTGTTGTCAGGGGGAAAAACACCGGCATTTTCTGTATCCTAGAGCTCTCCACTGCAGTAAGATTGCAGCTACACCAGTACGCCATTTTCCGTATACTGTGAGAAAATTAGTGTTGGATGACTAGCTTTTCCATGCTCGCACACCAAACATCGCCATGTCTGGGCCGGAAATTTAGCAATGGAAACGCTGTGCGTTGTAGGATGTAATCTGTCCTGTATGTACCGGTTCACTCATATTATCTGTTCAGCTGATAGTTGTAGGCTGTAATCTGTCCTGCTATGTCCCGGTTCACTCATATTATCTGTTCAGCTGATAATTAAGTCTCCTCTCTCTCTGTGTCAGTCCAATCATTTTGCTCATGGCTTTTGATAAATCAAGGCCTGTGACCATAGCGATAATGTCGCATTTTGTCATCTGACCTCCTCTTTCTGCTTTTCATGTTCATGAAGTGATTGCTTTTTAATTTTATCCATTGCTTGAATATAACCTACTTGTTTGAATACCCCCTTAGGTTCGCTACAGCAATTTGTAAGCTAACAGGGTAATCCAGGATCTATATCACTAGGATGACACCAACAGTGTGTTAGACTAACCAATATGAAATTAGTGTAAACTCATTAGGTGCAAACTGAAAAGAATGCCAACTGCCAAGGTAATCTACCCAGTTATTACCTGTAATAACAGGAGTAGAGTTTTACACCTACATACAATCGATCTACATCTATCAAGTATTGGGTACTCCTATGGGGATAGTAGCGATGATGTTACAACAGAATGGATATGGAAATCATTTGCCATTCACCAATGGCTATAATTCAAATGCCAGTACAACGGATTTGAAGAATTTAAAGGAGCTCCTTGGCCAGTCTCACTGGTTTTTCCTTGAGAAATGCAAAATCTCCATCGGGCGACGTCAGCAAGTGATGATCTAACTCATCCTCTTCACTGTCCACTGCTACAGACGATGTAGGCGAGTCCAATGTATCATCTGCATCAGCACAATACAGAACTGTGAGACAAAGGGGAAAGTAACTGAATAGAAGAAAAAATAAAAGAGCAGCTTATTCCTTGCCATGATGGGAAATATTCAGCAGTCGCTGACATGCTTGTAGAAGTACTGGGAACTCAGTCCAGTATCACCATATCTATTATATCCCTCCTGGAAACTTGGACCATTTTATTTTTTTCGGATCTTTTGTTATAGTCAATGATTATGTTCGAATAGGGCTATCAATTCGTGTTCCCATGTCATATTCTAGTTGTGTATTGGATTTTGGGCATGTGCCTAAGAACTAATTTATTTAAAGTTTGTGTTAATTCGTGTCTTTTTCAAGTTTATTGATATTTGTTTCTATAAATGAGTCAAATCTTGTCAATTCATATAAAAATCATTAGCCCTACGTTTGAAGGATAGTTGAAGATTGAGATATTCTAAAAGTTTCAAAAAAAAAAAATAATTAGATTATTAGTGCCAATTCCATGAGTCTATAATTTGATGCACTAACTAATGACAAAAATTATCTACTACTTATTTGACATGTAAATCATGAACACTATTGCTATTTATTATTAATGTTAATTGGGAACATTAATTGACCTATATAAATTCTCTAAAGTCCAATTAATGAGAGGAAGCTTTGTAAGACATCTATAGCAAAAACAAAAAAAAAAAACAAGTACAAGTAAGTACAACAAAACATAATAATGAAGTCTAGTAAAGAGCAAAATTGTGGAGGACACAACAGGCGCATCGGACTTACCAGAATATGTCGGATGGTCAGGCAGATGTCGAACTGCCGCAACCTGTATGCTTTGTGGAAGTAGGCAGTTGAAGAAAGAACCTGAAACGTCGGAAGAATCTTCGATCAGACTTGACGACTAGAGACAACCAACAACTAGAGCATGTGTTTCTGAAGCCAGAAAGTGCAAGTAGGTATAATTCAATTATGGGAAAAGCAATCGTTTTCTCATTATGATCCACTAAGACATCTATTTTTTGACCGTCTCCACCATTTTCTTGACGAATGATCTTTCTGACATCAAGATGCAGATGACAAGATTCATCTTTAATCATGACAGACACTGAAGAGTCAGTTTCTATCGAATGTTCTAGCAGATATACACCCTAGAATACCAGTTATATGTGCCCGTTCCAGAAGCTCCATTGCAATCTTGGGAAGGAGCTACAACTTTGTCACACGGTAAATAGGCATGCAAGAAATGAATTTTGGATTTCAACTCTCACCTAATCGGGCCAGTCTATTTACCCATCCAGGAATTGACTTTCCAGTCAATTCTTTGCACATTTCATCAGTGAAATGGTTGCAATTCTTTGCAATCAAATGATAAGTGTCTCCATGATATTTTTGGCAGAGACGCTCCATAAATGATCGAAATTCTGAACAAGACATGTTGGTACTGCCCAATAATACTGATCTTCTGAAAATAAAGCCAGGACAACTTCTTGGTTCCACCTCAAAAACCCCACTTGTAGGATATTCATGAGCTCCAAATGCATATTCTAAGCCATGGGCTAACCAAACAAAACCAAGAAAATTTGTCAGCATTTATTGTACTAGTGTTAACTTAGAGAAGCTAAAGAAAAAGAATGGATAAATGGCTTTTATCATTGAGCTGAACTAAGCACATTGACGATGTTAGTCAAATGCTCCCATTGAATTTCCTATTTTTCAGAAAATAAATACAACATCCATAAAGGGAGACTTATAATGAAGGATTCTAAATAATTTAGCCTTGCTCCAACCATAAAGAGAAATCTTGATGTAATCTGCTGGAGCAAACGAAGAGTGCTTGCAACCCAAACAACTCACGGTCATGGCAACATGATGAAAGCACCAGTCATGTAGTCCTTACAACTTGCAAAGCTGTACGAGTTTCAGCTGCAATCTCCAAGTTTCCAGAGCGAAAAACCAAATACTGACTAAAACTGAGAAGTTCGGATTTCCATCTATTTCTTCTAAAGCAAAATGTGTTTCAGACTTTCTCAGTCTAGCTCCGGAGAAAGCGAAAATGCGTTTGGATATAGTTATGTGAAAGGAAACGAGGGAAAATGCAGGAGACGGTCAAAATAACATGCCAATATATACCAATTCCACCTAGTATTGTACCTTCATATGACAGTCAAAACCTAACAAATGCAAGTGAACATGTTATGCCTAACGTAGACATTGATATCTCCAGCATAAATAACTAGTACACTCACATTTTTGTATGATGCACTAAAAGCAAAAAACGAAAAATCATCCCCACAGAATCTGATTCATCTGGTTGATGATTTCTAAGATCTTCACTGACTGGTTATGCCTAATGTAGCCATCGATCTCTTCCACTCCAACGTCCATTATGCCTCTTATTGTACTTTATCATCAGATGTTAAAGGGGCGAATGATAACCATTCTCTTCTCTGGACAAGTTTCTGAATAGAAAGTAGCATTTGATAATGACAAAAATTTCTCTTCCCAGAACAGAAATTCATCTGATAGCATCGATGTAGAATTCATACATCAGTAGGTGGCTAGCAGCGGCTGACAAAGGCAAGCTCTTAGAAGAATTTTTGCTTTTGTTTCTGTTTCAGAAATAGAAAAGTAAAAAAAATCTACTTCTCATTTCTATCCCAAAACTATTTCTGGGCCAAAAAATTGTCTCGAAAATAGAAAAATGAAATTGCGTTGCCAAATGGATTTATGATCCAAACCTATGCCTGGGAACAGAAAAATAGAGAAACGGAATGGTTATCATTCGTGCCCTAAACTTCCAGCAGCCACTTCAATCCAATCCTTCACATATCACCCTTGATATGGTCGATAATGTCCGATGCAGCAAGATACAGATAAAACAGTTTTTACTTGAGAACAATCAGTCACTTAACTCTTAAGACCATAAAGGTATTTCCACCGCCCTTCAAGACAGACCACATATCTGAACTATTGCTGATGTATAACTCAATGACAATAAGAGCTTTAACAAGACAACAAGTTGCAAGAAACATATTAGGACACATCAGGGGGAAAAAAATTCAAAACAAAGCCCTCCCAACAAAATTAATGGACAGAGTTACTCATCGGTCAAGCCAAGGGTTTTTAAATCAGGAAGAAAAATTTTTCAGCTCCAATAAAGATTCATTTCCATCGAGGGAAATTTCACTATGATTCAACTAAGCAGCATGATTACCAACCATTCCTGCAATAGCCTCAACCAAACACTTCAATCACCATTCATAGAACTATTAAGTGAAAGCATTAGTTCATTCGTTTTACTTCCATCTGCAATATGTTATCAATGACGTATTAGATGCCACAGCTTCAACCAAAGAAAATGGCATATCTAGCTTGAACAACAAAAAGGACTCACCTTCAATACCCGAATGGAAAATCCCAAGCCCAAACCAGTAAAGATAGTTGTTAATTGGAGTGAGGTCATAGACATTGAGATACAGAAAAGCACGATCGCCTCCTTCCTCCTTCACCAGGCTCGAGCCTGAGCTCGAGCTCAACGGAAACAACCTCATTATACTTTATCTTCCCACTCCAATTCTCCAATTAGAGAGTCACACTACCACCAGCTCAACATCTTACAAACCAAAGTAGAAACCCCTTAAAGAGACTGGGACACATGGAAAACAAAAACGTAAGCATATCGCATCACATCCCATTTTCAACATCAAGCCTATATAGAAAATCTACATAAAAAATCTTAAAATTTATAATTCAAGAAAACCCATGTTTTGATTCCAGCTTTCTCAGAGTGACAACGCCGCTTTTCTCAAGAACCGAAGGTAGTTCAAATGGAAGCAACCATACCCAGAATCGAAAAAAGCATCTTCATGGTCTCACCTCACTAAATTTGAAACCTTTGCACCCCGGGAGAGGGAGAGGGAGGCTTGCAACTCACAAAAGGGGCATCAGAGTGCGCAAAGTGAAGATGGTATTGCGAATTTGACCACCAATTTGGGAGGAAATCAGAAATTGCGAGACCAACGGGGGGCAGAGAGAGAGATCGGAGGCGGACGAGAAGGGAATTCAAAGGCATTCACCGCTCCTCTGTTTCTTCTGCGCGTCTGCACCAATCCAGGCTTTGGAGAAGATTCGTCTTCTTTTCTCAAGTCACGAGTGATGAAGGACTCTCTCTCTCTCTCTCTCTCTCTCTCTCTCTCTCTCTCTCTCTCTCTCTCTCATGAGCTCACCAAAAAAGTGCAATTTCGGGTTTACTTGATGTTTTCCACTTGTGTTTATCAATTTTTGTTTTGCGATCAGTAACATATTTTTCCTTTCGCTTTCTTTATGTTTTTCAAAATATAAGCATGTAAAATCATAGCGAATTTGTTGCTGCTATGTGAACTTCTCAAGGCGCAATGATTATCTCGGTCTCCATTTATCATATATTTTGTTAACTCGGTTAATCAATATTTATATCAGATCAATTGGAACAGAAGTAAATGTCGTAACACAATATGTATCAAATAAATTTAAATTTTTCTACATTCATAGTGAAAACGGCCGTAGTTACGAGAAATAAGGAAAATTTGTTCATCCAATGTTGGCCTGCCTGCTTTGGAATAGAACATTTCAAGTGCGCCAGCAAAGGCAAAAAGTCTTGTAAAATATTCACAAACACGTGCTATATAATCCTGCAAAAAACTGTTCTAATTTTGCTTCTCTTTGAGGATATATATATGTTTTAACTGTAAAAACTGAAAAGCCTTGCCGACAGCAATTTCTTAAACCGTAGGATGGCCGATCCTTTTCAGGAAACGTGGGCCAACCCAATATCCGGAACATAAACCTGTCCATTCATTCATTACATAATATCTAGAGATCATTTACTGCTCGTGCTTTGGTGTCGGTCACTGTCACTAGTAGTCAATGTGTTTTGTCTTTTCTTTTAAACCGGAAGAACCAGGGACGAGCGGATCCCAATTTTTAATACCTGAAATTTGCTTCAAATACTCTTAAACCGATCCGAAGGATGAATGATTGCAACATCTACTAGAAAACCGACCAATTTCTTTTTTGTTGTTTCATTTAAAATGCAAGTTAAAACAACAACCAAAATCCCCATCTGTCAATAATAACAATTCACAAAGGATGAACATATAAAACAAAATAATCAGCAAAAAGTTCAAAACACGTAATATAAAAAATTAGGTTCTTCGGTTCCCGATCCAGTTCTTAGGACTTTCGGTTCCTCGTAGGAGCCAAACCGCACATTATAAGTTATAAAAATTTGGCACGGGAAACCATACCGATTCCCACTAGGACATGGAATCAGATCGGTTCTCATGACTGGTTTGGTCCTGTTACCGATTCTACTCATAACTTATGCTCATCTCTAGTAAGAACAACATTTTGTGGACATTGCAGACAAGAATACATGTTACATGAAAGCATAAAAGGGACAATTGGGTTGTGGATGTGTTTCACATTCCCTCTACTGCATTTGTGAATAAGACAGTTTCGAGAAGCAGCAAAGCAAGGCTTGATAGAGAAATCACCTTCGTTCATCTTTCAGCGTATTCGCTCTAGTACAACTAAGTGGAATATACACCGAACACCTTGCATATACAATGCCTGTCACGTTCTCTGCTTTAGGATAACTACGTGCATCAAGGAAGGCCTCCGTAATTACATTTTCATCTTGCCCGTTGCTGCAACATTTACTGCTGGAGATGGCAATGAATGGACTAAGCTCATCTTCGAAAACCCACAGAGCTTCAGCTTGCCTGGCAGTTTGAATCTCGAGAATCGACGACGTTATAGTATAGGGAGGATTGCTTGCCATCGAACTTGGAAATTACTTGATAAGCCGATAAACCGCAGTAACGTTGCCCAAGCCGAGCAATGCAGATGTCAATAATTTTCTTGAACATTGAATCGCCTTGGATGAGTGGCTGCTCAACGAACTCTTCCAGTGGCATCCACTGAGTCACCATATCAATAAAAATTCTCCAATTAGATAAACACTTTTTTGAAGTCCAATAGAAGTTTGCTTGATAAACAAAATTTTGAGAAAGATAGTGAAGAACCCTGGTTGGTTGTTCCACAACCACAGTCAAGTAGGTACCCACCTTGGCTGCTTCAATCTCAAAACCATCAACAACGATCTGGGTCGATAGGGGTTTTAGCATGCAGATAAAGAACAAGTCTGACTTTTGAAAGGCCACATTGTGAACATGCCTGAAAAGAGAATCAGCTAAGAAAGAATGTCA
Source organism: Syzygium aqueum (assembly GCA_031216185.1). NCBI lineage: Eukaryota > Viridiplantae > Streptophyta > Magnoliopsida > Myrtales > Myrtaceae > Syzygium > Syzygium aqueum. The sequence continues at coordinate 3,032,145 of CM062235.1, read as the reverse complement.
GGCGTCTTGATTGACGAGACAAAGCAGAAACGAGATATCCATTCAGCTTCGAGATTAATTTCAACAGGACAATTCGTTTTTGTAATGGCGCTATGCAGTCTTATAAGGAAGGCTGACAGGTCATAGCCTGGTAAGCACGATTATACCTGATTGTAGTTCTTAGGAATCTTAATGAACATAACTCCATAACTCATTCCTTCCATATAAACATCGTTCAATGGCACGTGATATAAATCGAAAGTTTCACCGAGACAGTTTTTAGCACAATATTTAGATCAGAAGCAAATGGGTAAGACACCAATACTATCACCTGAATGCTATCACTTCCAAAAACTCTGTATCAATCTGCAGAGAGAAAGAACTTAGCAATGATTAAACTAGAACTGATTTATTCAGAACTCTTTTGTACAGTTTCTTTTTCTTCTATACTACATGGATTTTAAAAGAACACCTTTCCTTAGACAAGTCTTACCCCTGTTTCCTCCTTGACTTCTCTGACAGCACCAACAAAAATCTCCTCCGACTGATGGGAAAAGATAAAATATAGAGAATGAATAAGAAAAGCATGTTCTTACAATCATCCACTAATTTTGACTGCAACATTACACGTGACACTCTTCAAATTTAAAGCTCTACCTCAAGAATAAATCCAGTCGGTAACTTCCAGAGGCCGAGGCATGCTGGAGGACAGTACTTCTCTTGCACTACGAGAACCTACAGCAAGCTTGTCCCTTTCTGTTATTGGTCTTGATTAGTAAAATTAGATATTGACTCGTCTAGCTGATATAAGAACAATTAAATGCTCCCACAAAATTTATAAACTAAATCAATCAAGCTCTTTGATACCATCATTCCTTAACAGTACTTACTAAAACAATTTTCACATTGTGGCAACTTATATGTGGCTCTGTTACTTCGAAATCTCCATTTACTTTTCTAAGAGATGAGCTAATTCTCTTGGATTAGTGAGACACCTACATAGATTAGGTATAAAAAGCCACTGGAGAAGGCGTTTCCCAATTTCAAGCAAAAAAGACTAGTAGGTCACCTTGCACTTACAGCAAATTACCATGATAAGCAATCTCACCTCATTTTTGTCATTGACAACGAAACCTCCAACTCCTACTTGATGAGAAGCATTAGCAGGAAGCATGCAAGGTTCATCGGGAATCCAGTATGTCAGCATGACATACCCTCTTTCAGCATGATGGTATTGAAAACCTTCCTACATCATTGAATTTAATTGACTAACTTAATTAATGGATACTCGGCTCACTTTATGAGTTTTGTATTGACAGAAATTCTATATTCTAGTCTCAACCACCAACCAAGAAAATAGTGTAGGCAACTAGTCACTTCATTTTTTAGTCCTCGGATAGTTGAGAACAAGAGGAGTACCTTAACAGCTATGGGAACAAACTCAGACAACTCGGATGGTAACTTAAGCCAAATTCCCTTCTTTCCCTGTAATTAATACAAAGAAGGAACATAAGTGTTATTATTAAAATGAAGATACTAGTTGGAACAGAGAAATCCAAATGCCATTTGAAATGACATGATGTGGAATTTACTCACATCAAATTACTAAGACAATTAAAAATTTACTAGCATTACAGATCAGTAGAATTTTGCCTCCATTTGAGGTAACCATTAGCAGAAAAGATTAAATCAAGATAAAGTTCTTAAGATTGTAGGTCATTAATATCCTTCTTTGAGACAAACACAGCTCGAGCACATTTGAATTACCTCACTCCTAAGCTGCATGTGAAGTATTAAATTCTTCTATATAACTTAGACTCCTCCAATGAAGCATCATGTGTGTCTAGCGGTCATTTCACGAGATTAAGAACATACCTCTATTTTCCATCGACTAAGGGATAAACGAAGCATTGAGGCAAATAGATTTGCTTCGGCTGGTAAATTTTCTGGATCAACAAGAGCTCCCCCATACTCATCATCATAGGCATCAAGTACTCTCAACTCACAGGAATACGGACTAGAATTTGCAGGCTTTAGTCCGTTTCTGTGAAATGAATAAGTTTCCATAGAAAGTTTATCCTGAGCAACTGAACCTACAGCTCTGACCGACAGATGTGTATCCCTTGACGAGCTTGAATAAGAAGCCTTAACTAAAGCACCTGTATACGAAAATTGCAAAGAGAAAATGATAAGCTGCAATCATGGCTAAGCCAACTCCTTTGTTACGAAAAGCATAGTTGGAACGAATTTCAAACTACAAACAAGAAGACACTTAAGAAGGAATGCTGATCAGTAGTTCCTCGTATATCCGGAGCATACTAAGAAAAATGCATCCTATTTCATTCACCAAATCATCATAAATATTCAACTAAACCAGCACAGATAAGAAATTTATTCCCACGCTAAGGTTCAAAAAGCGCAGATTCATATCCTCAAAGGATTTGTAAATCCCATTCTTGCATCACTTCATCGTGTCCATCCATGTCAGATAAGAAAAGATCGATAACTCATCCTGAACTACTAAAATTTCACATACCCATGATTCCAGAAACCACACCAATGTAATCCCAAGTACATCCAGCAAAAAAAAGAAAAAAATTTCAATTCTTGAGGCAACATGAAAAGTTCATGAGATAAGTTTCCAATGATTCCCCAATAAACTTATACTAAACGAGCATCCTTACCAAAAAAAAACTTATACTAAACGAGCATCATTTCATACAAATGCTTCCCACGGGCAAGAAAAGCATTACCTCCGCAACAAGAGGCCTGCAAGTTTGAGAATGAGCGTGAGCACAATCTTTTTCCCATGTGGCTAGCCTCTGATGCAAACAGAGACTTTGCGTCCAACAGTTTCAGCTCCATAATAACCAGCTCGCAAATGTCACCCCCACACGCCTCACTTTTTTGCTAACTAACACCACCACCCCCAAAACACCAATCTCACCTTAAATCTCTTCTTATATAGTAACCTTATTTCCAAAGAATCACGGGATTCTGCGAAAAATCTAGAAATCCCGGAACAAGACTGACAGACGGAACCAAAACAAGGGAGTCTTGGAAGCAACGCCAATCGTTATGAACTAGGAGGAAAACTGGACGCCGCATTACCCAGTAAGAGAATCGCAAAGGACTCGCAGATGGGCACGCGTGTTAAAAGCTTTAAAAAATCTGGGTGGTGCATTGATCACTTTCACGAAGCAAAAGATAAAAATTTTTGGTCGTGGGGCGCTTCGACAGACTGTGTGGTGCAAAATGGGTGGTGTCCGACGAGGACAAAGAATGGTGGGGAACCAACAACGTCGTTTCCGCGGGGAAAAAACGGGAGGAGCGAAAGATCTTCCCCGTTCTTCCGAATGCGCAGGTGAATCAAGAAACCGAAGGGAGTGAACGTGAACATCCTGAAACAAGACAAAAAGGTCGTCACGAGCAATGATTAGGAACATGGTTTTCAGTTTTCACTCTCGCTCTCATCTCAGTGACTTCTGCTATGAGCAGCGAAAACCGCCATTAGGGGGACGAATCTAGGATTAGGATAAGGGTGAAAGGACTACATTGAAAATCGAGATAACGTCATAAATGATCTCTTATTTTTAACTTACTGTATAACATGATCTCTAAATTTTTAATTTAGTTTAATATATTTTCCAAATTTTTAATACATATTCATGAAAATATTTAATGTCAATTGAATTGACATCCGCATAATAGATTAAGGAATGATTGGACGACTTCCCTAGACAAAGGACGATGTAAATTCTTATAATTTCCTAACAGATTAAGAAATCTTGAGAAAATAACGGACTATATTTTTTCCGTCATCCCTTGATTGGCGGGAGTTTTTCCGATCATACTTTTAATCAACCGGTTAAAATTTATCGACATTGCCCACATGCGAACTAAGCGTAAGTGATGTTCATGTCCAAAGCATCTGCAATTTTTATGCCGGGGAATATGGCCCCGAAAACAAATTATCCTGCCCCTTCAATTTGTAGACAGTTTAGAAATTTTCGATAAAAATGAAAATTCTCATGCTATATTATTATTATTATTATTATTATGGGATTATAAAATGCGGGTTTATGATAACTTGAGAGGAGAGAGTTGCTATTTCTAGGGGTGTGCATGGTCCGGGTGGGTGATTCCCGCCCCAGAATCGTGGACTGCCCGCTACAGGACCGGTTCTAAAAATTGAAATCGAGACCCACCTGTCGATTCCATGGATCCACCCGAGAACCGGACCACCGGTCCGGTTCAGTTCCCGGGTGGGTCTATGGAACCGGTCCCAACAAGTTTTCTTGGACAGATAAAAAAAAAATCTGTGGACCAATATCGGATCAACAGAATAAAAAGAAAATAACATAACTTTCCATACAATTCATACACTATGATCGGTCATATTAACCACATCGTTCATAAATCAAGTGGGTACCCATCAATTATTAGGAAAAATGACCAATGTTATCCAAATTACACAAAATCTTTAGACATGATAACAAATTTTCTTCTTTTTTAAATTTTTTTGGTCAGATTTTTTTAGTCAAAAATTAAAAAGATAAAATATATTATTATTATATTACCGGTCCGATCCGGGTGGGCGAGTGGGCAGTTCCATATCGGGAACCGGGAACCGGACCGGTACCCACCGGTTCCAAAAAATTGGAACCAGGAACCGGACCAGTTCCCTTGGGAATCACCGGTTCCGGTCCGATTCCGGGCGGTCCCAGGCGGTCTGGAATGGTCCCGATTCTTTTGCACACCCCTAGTTATTTCCTCAAGATATCGATAATCGATCAAATCGTATATTGACTACAAATTGTTTTTTCGTGGGAGATCGCTGTAAATTATTTTCTCGTGGACAGCAATTAAAGCACGTGATCTCGACCAATAAAAGAAAAAAAGGGCACGTGATCAATGGGAACACGTGGATCGACAAAGAAAGAGGCCGGAAGTCGAACAGAGCGACGGCGGTCTCCCATCGGGATTTGAAATACGGTTGGATCTTAACGGCGGCTCGAAAGTTAGGTTCACCTGGAGCTGGTGCACCTAATCTTTTTCTCTTTTCGCTGGACGTGTGTTTTTGAAGTTCCGTCGTTCACGGGGAACGGACGGTCCTGTGCGACTGGACAAGCCTGGCTCGAGACCGGCGACGCGATAATTGGTAAACACGGCACAGGACGGACCCAACACTATTCAATTTCGATTCGATTCGAGTAGGTAGAAGTCGATAATAACAATTGGCGTGTTTTTAATCCTTTTTATTTATGGAAATCGGTTCGAAATTCAAGATCAGGAGCGAGCTAAATCTCAATACATGCTCGACGGAGAATTCTTACGGCCAGAAGTGCCGGATGTATGTCAATCCGAGCTCCATTGGATGTCATTTTCAGTAGCAATTTTCGGAAATCATTCCCTTTCGTCGTGCTTCTAGCCCAGCATGTAACTAAAAACTTCCGATCGCCATCAATCTCCCAAGCTCGTCTTGAGTAATTTCACTCGAAAGAAAGGATGATCTTCAGTTTCATGTTTTAATTTACACAAAAAGACTGCAAGGATCAATCTATCAAAAGCGGGCAATCTATCGAAAGTCATCATCGAAGCTGCAAAAACTGAAATTTGGCACGTTAGGAGCAAACCAAACCAACCTAATCCAATCCACCTTAGGCCTCTTCTGAATCCCCAAGAGCGTTCCAAGCATCAAGAATGGGGAGAGAGGAGCCGTTGTAACATATCAATACAAGATCACCTTATCTTTAGCCAAAGGATTAGGAAGAATAGAACTGTCACATGAGGCATCCCGAACAGATTCCAAGTGATCAGATCTGGCCAAATGCCGATACCAATCAGAGGCTCCGATCATAGATAAATATAAGCAATCCTCTGCCTTGAGAAGAGGCCTGTATTTCAGTGTTTTCTTCTATGCACAAGTGCAGTTGCTGCTAGCTGCAATGGGGAAGCTTGGCTAAAGCTATGGATCAAGACGACCGTGGAATCTTATTGAGTTGACAAAATTTTGGGCCTCGAGTTGTTTCAAAGCCCTCAAAATTTGATTGGGGCCTATATTAGGCAGCCTCCCTCCCAACCCACTTTTCCAAATTTTATATTGGCACTGCAGCATTTTAACTGTCAAGTGCCATACATTTGATTGACCCACTTTTTCTATGGCTAATCAGTTGCTCATTTTCTTTTGATGGTGACCATTCTACAAAATTGAATTTAGCCTCGGACTTGCTCTCTTGTTACCCATCCAAAGAGCTAAATCGCATGGTGAAACGATCTTTGATCTTGCCGAAAAGGCTCAATTTTACTTCACAAAAAGGAAAGTTTATTCGTTATGTGAGATGGTTTGTTGAGGAGGAAAGAGAAATGAAAACCATGATCCTATTACGAGGTTGTCAACTGTATGAACCCTTATGTCCAAAAAAAAACACTGTATGAACCCCGTTATATCAATTTAGCACATTGATTAAAAATCCACAATCTTGTGATGAATTTTCATTATGGTGTTTTCTTTAATCAATCCTCTTTCATCGATTAAAGTTGATCATCCATTTTCATACATCCCTTCATGGTATATCTCAAACTTTATTAATCTCAAATGTAATTAAGTTGGTAGGATCAATAACTTGACCATCCTACCTTCTAGGGAAACATTGTACTCTACTGTATATTGTGTGCGTATAGTTACTACTTGAACATTGTAAATACTCATTTGATCTCCTTAAACATCGATAATCATGAGTTAGGTCTTTTGTTATCATAGGTAGTCAATGGTCATACAGGAGCATGTGGCAGCCATGTTGTGAGATTCGTGTATGACTTTTAGCGGCTCAAATGGTCAGACACACGTGCTTGTTACTGCCGAAAACGATGTCCATTTCGAGGAATTAATTAACATTGAACATGTACGCAGTCCAATAACGATATTTGGACGATAATTTAAAGCAATGATATATGAGGGGATGACCGGAAAAACAACGCTTTCGCCGACGTACGTCATCCCACGCAGAACTACAACGACAAATTGACTTTGACTGGTTAAAGTGATCATGTCTCGGAGTCTGAAAATGAATAAACTACTTCATCGAGAACCCGAATTTTCAAATTGTCAACGTCGATATTACGTCATGAGTGAAATTTGATGGCTGGAGGTGATATCGGTGTAGGTTTTTACTCTTCGTGTCGTTTCAAGGGAAAAGTAGCAAAAAAGTCCTCAACCTTTTGTATTGATATCAATTTAGTCCTAATTTTTTTTTTAGTGTCATTTCAGTTTTAAACTTTTTGCATTTGTGTCAATTCAGTCATAAACCTTTTTATGGTGTTAATTCAGTCCTAAACTTTTTTTTATTTGCGCTAATTTAGCACTAAACATTTTGTTTTCATGTCAATATTCAGTCCTTTTGACTGGATTTTTTTGACGTGGACGCCAATTGGCAAGCAGTCAGTCGGGCTCACCTAGCCATGGTGAGGCTCACCTTCGCCGTCACTAGTGAGGATGAGCCTCGCTAGTGGTCAACGAGACCAACCTCGCCAGTGGTTGGCGATGGGGAGCCTCGTCGTTGCCAATCTCTGGCCTCTGGCCAGTCGCCAGTCCGGCGACCAGCTGGAGGAAAGAGGAAGAGGAGGAGAAAAAAGAAAAGAAAAATAAATAAATAAAATTAAAATATTATTAAAGTTGTACACGTAATCGCCAGTGACCGGCCGGCGACCATGTCAATAAAATCCGATCAAAATTGATCGAAAAGACTTAATTGGCACAAAAACAAAAGGTTTATGACTGAATTGACACCAATGCAAAAAGTTTAGGACTGAATTGACACAAAAAAAAGTTTAGGATTAAATTGGCATCAATGCAAAAGGTTTAGGACTGAATTGGTATAAAAAAAATTTAGGACTAAATTAACACCAATGCAAAAAGTTTATGACTTTTTTGGCATTTTTCCCGTCGTTTCGATTTTTGGGAAGATCATTTCAGACTTTTTTTTTTCACACGTTGTTGGCGTTGGTTTGGAAGAGATCAAAGTGGCCGCGGGTCGTGTGAATTCTTCAACAAAATGGAAATAATAGTAATATATTATATGCTATTGGCCTATTATAAGGAAAAAAGATCGAGAGCCCTTGATTAAAGAAAGGTTTTCGGTTTGAAAATTACAGAAGAATCCAAAAGGTTAGATTACCTTTCGTCAGCCAGAAGACCATAATAAACATTCGCGGTCCAAAAGTCATACATTGCTGCTTATAAATAATTCACGTATACCCTCGCAGCCTAAGGTACGTGTTCGATTCTAGGTATTTCGCGTGGAATAATTCTGTTAAATAATTAAGGTCGTGAAGACTAGCTCTCTCATTTCTTTGACTATCTCTCCCATGTTGGACACATACAATTGAAGCAACCCTCGTACGTGTGAATTTGACCTAGTTCATCTAGTTAGAGAACCTTTCTTGCATTCTCTATCCATTGGCAAGCCTAGAAACAAGTAAAGAAAGAAACAATTTATAATAGAAATCACTCCTTTAGCTGGTTTTTACATCATTGCTATCAAGCAAATAGACAAGAATTCACTTCATCATGTGTGCCTTCAATGGTGTATAATCTAAGTTTGCATGTCCAGTTTCATACGATCTATGTATAAGATAAGAAAGAAAGAAACCTTCGTAAAGCAGATAGATTATCAGAAATGAACCTCTTCAGATTTGCGGAATAGTTAAACCAGACAAATCAAACTCCAAAACCCTATTCAACTTTTAAAATTGTAGACCAGTATTGCGGGAGTTTTACTTCATGAAGCAATACTCGTGCATGCATCCAAGCGACGTAAAAGTAAAGCCAAGTCGACAAGAGACCGGACCGTTCGCATGGATATTCGTGGTTGGCTTTGAATTTTCTCACATGCACGCAACGACATTAGTGGACCATCCATATGGTAACAACGGAGTCAATCTTTCCTTACCAAAAAAAAAAAAACAACGGAGTCAATCTTTTGATTTGTCAAGGCACGACGACATTCAAACCATACATACATCTTTTGAGTCAAACATAATCACGTGGGTAAAGAAAAATTAAGCATAACTTTCACGTCGTCTGAAGTTTCTTGAGACGATTGTTAAGAGTAGCTTGAATTTGTTTCTTCATTGGGTTAAGAGAGGAAGTGATGTTTTTTTAGTGTTCTCTTGCCTAGATTTGTTCTACGGGTTGGACTGATCGAGCAAGTCTTCCTTATTTAAGTAGACAATGCATTGATTTATGTCAGGAAGTATTAAGTTCGCATGTTTCAACTTTAGTATTTATGATATGTTTACGTACGATATATATTTAGTGACGCGTATTATTGAGCATGATACAAGAGGTAAAGATATATTCACAAAAGGTGGTAAAAATGGAAATTAATCTATATTTATCTTTGTCATCCAACGTCGCGTTGCTTTTCCATAATGCAAAGACTACATCTAGTATATTCTGTCCCCTGCCTTTCTCAACATCTAGTATTGTTACCTCTGCTTCATTGATAATAAAGGTTGTTCTTAATACTTTAATTTCTTTTGATTTAAAAAGGTTTTCAAGCATGTTGAATGTCGATTTGGTCAACACATCAAGCTAACCCGAACCGGATAAACCTCCCTATTTGTTTGATTTTGATCACATTCGATATTGCAAATTATTTGGTTAAAAGTTGAGGCTTCTTTTTATGTGTTTAATTATAAAAGCTTCACATTTACAAAACCAATTTATTGATAAAACCAGAATTTACCATTTGGTTGAATTTGGTTCAATCCAGATAATCGATCTTTCCATATTTCCCGAATGTTTCGATCAATCGGTCACCTTCATTTTTGCCAGAAGATTGTCACTTGCCATGACATTACAAGCACCTGGAAGTGACTATTCATTTCAACAATCATCTTCTCAGCTCCTAACCCATACATCGCCAAACTATGCACATCGTTTCTGCTAAAAAAGGAAAGCGGAAAAAAGAGACACTTCTCATTTGACCATGAGCTGGGGAAACCCTAACGTCGGAATCGGAGATAACGGCGACAACAGAGGAACGTTGAAGATCCCCGTCGCAGCATCACAGTCCCAGGTCGTCGTCCAACTAGACGGCGTCAAAGGAATGTCCCTACACTTGCCTGCATCTGACTCCACCACCTTCTCCTTCTTCACCACGACCTCGCTCTCCTCCTCCTCACGGCGTCGTTTCTTGCCATCGGCAGGGGACGCTGGCGGCTCGGGCTTGCCGGCATCGAGAGGGAAGTTGAGGATCGCCTTCGAGCCGCGGAGCTTGAAGGCGGCCCGGTCGTAGGCCTTTGCGGCTTCGATTGAGGTGTCAAAGGTGCCGAGCCATATTCGCGTGCCCTTCCGGTTCGGGTCTCTGATCTCCGCCGCGAACTTCCCCCATGGCCTCCGCCGGACTCCTCTATAGTGCCTCTGTTCGTCGGTTGCTTGATTCGAACTTTTTTGAACCGTCTGATTCGGCTCGGCAAACGGCAGCAACTCAACTTTGCTAGGCAGCGCGATCTTCAGCGACGGTTTCTTGCTCAATTGCGAGGTTTTCGAGGCCATTTCACTGAGTATTACCGGTTTCTCTTCGAACTCGAAGAACCATTCTGTTTCAGAGCTCATCGATGAGCTCGAATTCACTCCCATCGGAGGGATTGGGTCTAGATTTTCAGGTTTCGGTTCGAAACTGAAGCTCTCGCTCTGGTTCTGCTCGAAGGAGATCGAGCTGACGTCGAACTCGAAGAGGTCTTCCTTCGGGAGGCAACCGAAGCCGGAGAAGGAGACGGAGGAGAGAGAATCGGAGCGAGAGAGTTCGGTTGCAGGTTCGAAAGCGATGGGGTAGGAGGATTGGGTGGCGGCGGCGGCGGCGAGATGAGCCGGGAAGGCTGCTCCCATCGGGGAGAACTCGCCGAGGAGGTGTTGCTCGATGAGCTGAAGCCTCGTGGACACTTCAGTGCTCGCCGAAGTCGCCATTTCCGGAGGAGCTCGGACAGATTGAGCTTTGAGCGAATGGCTTAGAGAGAGAAGAGAGGGATTGTGGCTGTTGGATGAGAGTGGAGGAGAGTATGGACATGAGTATTTATAGACGGACAGAGAAAGAGAGAGAGAGTGAGGAGGGTTGAATTCAAACTATGGAGGAGCTTTCGTTGACTGGTTCCTCCGCTTCTCCTCCTCCTCCTCCTCCTTCCTCTCTCCTTCTTATCCTCTCTCTTTGATCGTGATGTAGTCTTGCCGTTGGATCAACTCGTCTGTTTGAAAGTCAAAGGGCCCTCAACGGCGAAGATCGTTTTGCAGTTAACGTTGGCCCTCAGGGCTTTTTGTCCCGCACTGTACATTTATAGAAAGAAAGATAGCGGTCACTTTTTTCTGCCTCAAGTTGACACTTGGAGTCTAGTAGAACAGTCTGCGATCCATTTATCCATTGGCAAGCCTAGAACAGTTTACGACCACACATATTATTTTTCCACTTATCGAGGAATAAAAAGAAATGAAGACCTTATAGCTGGATTTCACACCATTTGCTTACAAATCTCAACCCCGAGCCCAAAAAAAAATTGCATAAACAGATGCGTTACAAAGGTTTGTCCTGGCTAACATGGTTAAGCGGAGTCGATCATAACAAGCAAATAGACCAAAGAAATCACATCGTCGTGTGTGTCTTAGATGCCGTGGTAAGAGAAGTGGCCCTGCATGGTGACCTCGACAACGAATGCCGAGAAGTGACCTCGTAGCTCAAAAATTGCATTGAAAAGTCAATAGAAATAGGATACATTTGTTTCACCAAAAACTTCATGATAAAGAAAAGTATTTTTCATGGAAAATATACTCAAGGAAAATTACCAATTTTCATTTGTTTTATGATTTAGGGAAAGTGATTTCCTTCTTGCCGGAAGATGAAGTTGTTTTCCCCCAATCTAACCTTGTTATTTTCAATCCGTGGAAAACATTTTCAGTATATCGATTAGTTTTCCGTCGTCAAAACACTGGAAAGTCAGAAAATAATTTCTTGAAAACAGTTTTCTTTCAAACAAACGGACCGATAGTAGATCTTTACAATACGAGTTCAAGCATTCTCCGAGGCAAGGTTGCAAAAAAAATAACATACATGCATGTATCTAAGAAAGCGAAATATCTGTGTAAACTCTAAATCCGTTTTTGTATATGAGCAATCAAACTGTATGACCATGACTTTGGAGGCTTCAAAGATTACAAGTTGTGATCACGAGGTGACAACACAACCACCGTAGGCCTCCATTTAATGAGACGCCATCAATAGAGGAACCTACTTTGAATTAGTATTATACACTTTATTGCGCACAAGCAAAGTAGGAAAATAAAAAAAGGGTTACGAAAGAGAGACTCCAATCACATCTAGATGTCACTTGTCGACATACATTCAAGCATGGAATGCTCAACAATTTTCATTTGTTGAGAACATATAGGTTTATTGTTTATAATCTACAGTCTAGGTATTATATGTGCTTCGATTAATTCCATATCATCGAACACACATGCCGCTCATCCAAACTCATTATTTTGTAAGAGTCCAATTTGATACGAACTGTGTATACGATAAAAAGAAACTTCTTAAATTAGATAGATTATCATAAACGAAGTTTTTTAGATTTGTTGAATAGTAGAACCCAACAAATCAAACTCCAAAACCCTATTCAGCTTTTACAATTGTAGGCTAGTGTTGCTGGAGTTATACTTTTGTTAAATATGTCTTGAATTTTATGTACTTGGTCCGGTTTTACGACCTGACCTGATATATTTTTTGTGCGATCTGAAAATTAAGATTTGGTTAGCGTCGCGGAGGGTTGGGGCGATAGGCCAACCTGTAGCAAGCGAACAAATCTCCATAGCGGACCACCTAAGCTGGAGAAAACGAAGCAATGTCACGGGGGGTTCGGGGGCTACGCCCCCGAGGAAAATTTTTGGGTGCCCTATTTATACTGCGGCTAGGTTTTCCCATTGATGTACACAGAGAGAGAATTTTGTTTTCGGAGAGTTTTGTGAGCCGTGAGCTTTTGTCGTTGTTTCGACTTCTGAAAACTGTACTCTCTTTTGATTATAGTGGAATCTTGTCTTGCCTCACCCGTAGACGTAGATCACGTTGTGATCGAACCACGTAAATCTCTGTGTTCCGTGTTTTGCTCTTACGCATCCGTTCGCAACATACTTTATGAAGCAATACTCGTGAATGTATGTACAAGCGATGTAAACCAAGTCGGAAAGAGATTGATTTGAGTCCGGACCATTTGCGTGGACCTTGGTGGTTGTCATTGAATTTTCACATGCATGGACCAATTCTAGTGAACCATCGGTATGGTAACAAGAAAGTCAATCGCTTTATTATCAAGGTATAATGACAGTCAAACCACATATACATCATATATTTGAGTCAACATAATCATTTGGGTAAAGAAGAAGTAAGCATAACTTCCACCTCGTCTTAAGTTCCTTGAGATGATTATCGAGAATCTGTTTGTCTCGCAGAAAATTCACATTTTGAAAAATATTTTCATAAAAACAATGGTTTATATTGCTAAAAAAAATGAACAAAGGAAAAATATTTTCATATCATGAAAGTGTTTGCGCAAGAATTGTTGTCGATGATGAAAAATGTTTTTCAAATCATTCATCTTCCGCGAAATAAATGGATGTTAAGAATAGTGAGCTTGATCAGTAAAACCAGAATGTCTTGAATGGTCATTTGTATTGTATGTTCTTCTGTGCATCCCTTATACGCCTAGATTTGTTCCGCGGAAGGGACTAATCCTGCAAGTCTGTTTTACTTCCCCTACCTTTGCCTAGATTTGGCATGTTTCAACTTTAGTAACTATATGCATGAGCAAAGCCTGTGATATATTTACGTGTTAGAGATATATATATTTATGATATTTTGTGATTTTTTATATTATTCTGTGATTATACATATCTTCATTTATTTGTTACTTTAGATAGTCGTTATGTAAAGCCTACAAATAGGCTCGTGTACTATTCATTAAAATATATATAGAATATTATTTTTCTCTTCATTCACAATTCTCAACTTGATATCAGAGCTAGTGTTATCTAAGGTGCGTCCATTGAGTCTGCTACACGGTGTCTGTCATGACGCCAGCCAGCCGCGTCACTACCGATTCTTCGTCAAGAACGAAACTTTTAGTCACTGTTTGACATAATTCTGTCACTCATTTAAAAAAACTGTCACCACCATCGGACTTATCGCTCTAGATGAGCGAAATACTGAAATTTTGTCGCCAACAAATGCTGGACGCCACCACACCCGCCGTCGCATTTTTGACCGGCTCGATTGTTTTCTAACCTGTTCTTGGTGATTTGTGATCGGTTCCCAAGGTTTTTCGGCGTGCTGAGTTCATTTTTGGGCTTATTTTCTCCACATCTACTCTTCGGGTACTGTTTTCTTGACATTTATTGTCCAACCTGCCATGTTTAACACGATAATGTGCATATGATGGATAAATTTTGTAAGCATTGTCACTGACGTGGTTATATGGCATCCCATTGTTATTGATTACGATATAAGCTACCTATTGGGCCGATCAATCAACTCTAAAGCTAAGGTTCATATGCATAACCATCTACCATTGCCACTACTGTAGATACTTCTCCCAGTGGATTTTCGGTCAGTTTCTTACTAGAGGATTTCCATTCCATTCTTTGAGAATCTGGTACTTTTAGCTCCTATATTTCTCCTGCTATGTCTGTCGCTTCAGGTAACTCCAATTCATGGTATTTTGATTCCGCTTGCTGCAATCATATGACGTCAAATTCTAATTTGTTTAAGTCAAAATCCTTCCCTTCACATGCACCTACTATCCATACAGCTGATAATTCTCTAATGCAAGTCAGTCATACAAGATACATGTCCACATCCACCTTGTCCTTACCTAATACCTTTATAGTTCCCAAACTCTCTCTAAATTTAATATCAATTGGACAATTATGTGAACTTGGCTTTAATGTTCACTTCTCTCCTCATGGTTGTCATGTGCAGGATCCACGGACAAGATAGACTGTTGGAATTGGCTGTAGAGTGGGACGCCTATTTGAGCTCGTTCTTTAAATATTCCGAACTCTTTAATTAGTTGTGCTGCCACAGTGTCATCTGAAACTTGGCATTCTCGATTAGGTCATCCTTCCTCTTCTCGATTAAAATCCTTCATTTCAAGTGTTCATTTAGGCTCTGTTGATGATAAACGTTTTGATTGCTTGCCTTACCAATTAGGGAAACATCATGCCTTGCCATTTGATCTTAGTGAATATATCTCTCCTACTCCCTTTGATCTAATTCACTCTGACATTTTGGGACCTTCTCCAACACCTACCATGGGAGGTTATCGTTATTTTGTCATTTTCGTTGATGATTATTCATCGTTATACTTGGTTTTATCTTATGAAAAATCGATTTGAGCTTACTCATATCTATAGTGATTTTGTTGCCATAATAAAAACACAATTTTCTAAAGATATTAAGGTTTTTCGTACCGATAATGCCATGGAATATCGAGACATGGAATTTCTTAGACTTCTTTTCCAACAAGGTACTCTTATTCATCGTTCATGTCCAGGAACTTCCCAACAAAATGGTCGTGCCGAACGTAAACATAGGCATATCTTGGACGTTACTCAAACTCTTTTAATCTTTGCCTCTTGTCCAAAAAAGTTTTGGGGGAAAGCTTGTCTCACTGTTGTTTATACTATCAATCATACTTCATCCTCTATCATAGACAACATTTCTTCTTGTGAGCGTTTATATGGCAAGGTTCCCTATTACAGTTGTCTGAGAGTTTTTGGTAGTGCTTGTTTTGTGCACCTCCTTCCACATGAATGCACAAAGTTAGAACCCCATGCTCGTTTATGTTGCTTTCTTGGGTATGGCATCGAACATGAGGGATATAGATGTTGGGATTCTATTTCTAACCGTCTTCGTGTGTCTCGTCATGTTTCATTCTGGGAACATAAGATGTTCTCATCCATTCATCCTTTTGAATCTTCTACTCATGTCCCTTTCTTTACCAATCCTTTAGTGGATTTATTCCCGCATGATCCTGTACTACCATCAACTTGTGAATATTCCCCTCCACAGTTGTCTTCTTCTCGTCTTGATGTAGGCCCATCTGGCGATCCCACTTCGGCAACTTCTGACATGTCTGCCCCAACCGAGGATCCTATGTCTTCAGCCATTCCATCTACTTCCGTTCGTCGTTCCACCAGAGTAAGTGAACCTCCGGCTCATCTTTGTGATTATCATTGTTACTCTACCATTGCTTCTCTTCACGAACCTTGCGCCTATAAAGAAGCTAGTACTAATCCTCTCTGGCAGTAAGCAATGATAGATGAGTTGCTAGCCTTGGAAAACTCTCACACATGCGATTTGATTGAATTACCTCCTGGTAAGTCTACTATCAATAGTAAATGGGTATGTAAGATTAAAACCAAGATAGATGGTACAGTGGATCGCTATAAAAGCTTGGCTTGTAGCAAAAGGCTTTACTCAGGAGTACAACATTGATTATGATGAGACTTTTGCCCGTGTTGCTCGTCTTACTTCTGTTCGCAGTCTTCTTGTTGTTGCCGCTGTTAAACGGTGGCCTCTATTTCAAATGGATGTTAAAAGTGCATTTCTTAATGGCGATTTCACAAAGGAAGTTTATATGGTACCTCCTCCTGGATACTCTCATTTTTCTAATAAAGTGTACCAATAACGTCAGGCATTATATGGATTGCAGCAAGCTCCCCGTGTATGATACTCCAAGTGTAGCTCAACTATGGAATCTCTTGGTTTTAAATCCAGTTCTTATGACCATGCTCTCTTTGTTTGGTGCACGCATCGTGGGTACATTATACCGCTTTTATATGTGGATGATATGGTTATTATTGGCGATGATCATACCGGCATTATCAAACTCCAACAGTATCTTAGTAAACAATTTGAAATGAAAGATCTTGGGCGATTCAGCTATTTTCTAGGCTTGAAGGTTGCGTCTGATACTTCTGGTTATTGTTTGTCTCAGGCAAAATATGCCACTAATCTTATTTTTCGAGATGGGCTCACTGATAACAAGATTTCTTCAACACCAATTGAGTCTACTGCATAATTCAATGACAAGGATGGAACTCTTTTTTCGAATCCTACACTTTATCGACAATTGGTTGGTAGTTATATATATCTCACTGTTACACGTCTTGACATCGCTTATGATGTTCATGTTGTTAGTCAGTACATGACCACGCCTCGTACGACTCATTTTGCTGCGGTCCTCCGAATTCTTCGTTACGTCAATGGTACGTTGTTTCATGGTCTTTATTTTTCTGCTCACTCTACTTTAGAGTTGACAATTTATTCTGATACTGACTGAGCTGGTAATTCATCGCTCCACTGTAGGTTACTGTTTCTTTTTGGGCAACTCACTTATCTCGTGGCGTAGCAAGAAACAAACCACTATTTCTCGCTCTAGTACAAAAGCAAAACATCGAGCTCTTGCTGATACAATATCAGAGTTATTATGGTTAAGGTGGCTACTTGAAGACATGGGAGTGTGTCATCATAGCGGAACGGTAATTCATTGCGACAACCGGAGTGCTATTCAAATTGCACATAATGATTTTTTCATGAATGCGCCAAGCACATTGAAATAGACTGTCATTTCATCCGATATCATGTTCTTCATGGCACCGTTCGACTTGTATCGACTTTCTTCGCTGAACAGACTGTCGATGTCTTCACCAAGACACATTCACCTGGGCGTTTTCTAGATCTATTCTCCAAACTCAAGTTAACATCTTTCAAATCATCTTGAGTTTGAGGGAGGATGTTAGAGATATATATTCGTGATATTCTGTGATTCTGCATATCTTCATTTATTTGTTACTTTAGATAGTCGTTATGTAAAGCCTATAAATAGGCTCGTGTACTATTCACTAGAATATATATAGAATATTATTTTTCTCTTCATTCACAATTCTCAACTTATACGTGCGATATGTTTAGTGGCTCATATTACTAAG
Organism: Syzygium aqueum; assembly: GCA_031216185.1. Classification (NCBI taxonomy): domain Eukaryota; kingdom Viridiplantae; phylum Streptophyta; class Magnoliopsida; order Myrtales; family Myrtaceae; genus Syzygium; species Syzygium aqueum. Next base: position 3,014,129 of record CM062235.1, on the reverse strand, counting down.
AGTAATACTAGTGGTAAAGAAATATTCACAAAAGCTGATAAATAAAAGTTTGTTTGTATTTGTCGCTACGATACGCCGTCGCCGTGTCTTTTCCGTAATGGGAAGACTACCATATTCGGTTGGCTTTAGTTCGACCCCGATAATCAATTTTCCATTTTTCTCGAGTGTTTCAATCAATTAGACACTCCGACCAAAAAAAAAAAAAATCAATTAGACAAAAAAATTGTCATTTCCCATGCATTACGTACACAACAAAGTGATCATTCATCTCAATTACCATCTTCTGAGCACCTAATCCCAACATCACCAAACTATATGCACATCGTCTCTCCCAAAAACAGAAGGCAAAAAAACAAAGACACTTCTTATGTGACCATCAGCTGCGGAAACCCTAAAGTCGGAATCGGAGATAACGGCGGCAGCAGAGGAACGTTGAAGATCCCCGTCACAGCATCACAGTCCCAAGTGCCCGACCAACTAGACGGCGTCAAAGGAACGTCCTTACCCTTGCCTGCATCTGACTCCACCACCTTCTCCTTCTTCACCATGACCTTGCTCTCCTCCTCCTCACGGCATCGTTTCTTGCCATCGGCCGGGGCCGCTGGTGGCGGCTTGATCTTGCCGGCCTCGAGAGGGAAGTTGAGGATCGCCTTCGAGCCGCGGAGCGTGAAGGCGGCCCGGTCGTAGGCCTTCGCGGCTTCGATTGCGGTGTCGAAGGTGCCGAGCCAGACGCGCGTGCCCTTCCGGTTCGGGTCTCGGATCTCCGCCGCGAACTTCCCCCAAGGCCTCCGCCGGACTCCTCTATAGTGCCTCTGCTCGTCGCGCACTTGATTTGAACCTTGTTGAGCCGTCTGATTCGGCTCGGCGAATCGCAGCGACTCGACTTTCCTCGGCAGCGCGATCTTCAGCGACGGCTTCTTGCTCGATTGCGAGGTTTTCGAGGCTGTTTCGCCAAATATTACCGGTTTCGCTTCAAACTCAAAGAACGACTCCGTTCCGGAGCTCATCGGCGAGCTCGAAGTCGCAGCCACCGGAGGGACTAAGTCGAGCTTTTGAGGTTTCGCTTCGAAAGTGAAGCTCTCGCTCTGGTTTTGCTCGAAGGAGATCGAGCTGACGTCGAACTCGAAGAGGTCTTTATTAGGGAGGCAACCGAAGCCGGAGAAGGAGACGGAGGAGAGAGATTCGGAGCAAGAGGGTTCGATAGCATGTCCGAAAGCGATGGAGTATGAGGATGGGGCGGTGGCGGCGGCGGGGGCGGGGGCGAGATGAGCCGGGAAGGCGGCTCCCATCGGGGAGAACTCGCCGAGGAGGTGTTGCTCGATGAGCTGAAGCTTCGTGGACACTTCGGTGCTCGACGAAGTCGCCATTTCCGAAGGAGCTCGGGTTAGAGAGAGACAGAGATTGATTGTGGATGTTGGATGAGAGTGGAGGAGAGAAAGGAGAAGAGTGTTTATAGACGGAGAGAGAGGGAGAGAGAGAGGGAGAGAAAGAGGTTGAATTCATCAAACTTTGGAGGAGCTTTCGTTGAGTGGTTCCTCCGCTTCTCCTTCTCCTTCTTCCTTCCTCTCTCCTTCTTATCCTCTCTCTCTCTGATCGTAATGCATTCTTGTCGTTGGATCAACTCGTTTGTTTGAAAGTCAAGGGGGGCATCAACGGGGACGATCGCTTTTTGCAGTAAACTGTTCGCCCCAGGTTTCTGTCGTGTAGTTACTATACATTTTTTCAGGAAAGAACAGTTGCGGTCATCTGTTCTTCCTGTAGTTGACGACGATTTAGGAGCCTTTTTTTACACTCCTTTTTGACGGTGTTAATGGGTTCACCAATTCAAAGCAATGCAAGTTGCATCGCCTGACGGTTCCAACTTCTGACCTTAGAGGAAAATGATCACCGCGTAAGTAAGAAATTAGAAATCGCTTTCCCTTTATAGTAAGTCATCCGGGGATCGTTCAGGCCATTTAACATGCTTGAAAATAATGAATGACGGCGATATGTCAACTATGAATTTACTTAAAGCTAAATGCATTGGAAACCACCCGATTAATGTTGGAGCCGGTTAAGACGCCGGACGATGAGTTAACCATTTCCGGCATTCGAAAGATACATGTACATGTTGGCCTCTAGTATATGTAGTATGCACTTGGCAAATCATATGTTGCATATATTTTTTCGCGTCGAGAAAGCTAAAGTGACAAATTTTGATTATTTTAAGTTAGAAATGACTTTATTTGTAGGATCGAGTCAATCAATTACAGAATATGGCTGTGTAACCAAGTTAAGTTATTCATACCCCATGTGAGAGGGGTAAAAAAGACACAAATTTCTCATGTAAAGACGCATGCGATTTAAAAGATTATCATTATATCCATCATCGGCGTTAGAAAAATCTTCACGCATTCATTGTTGGACGAATGGCATGTGTTTTTTGGAGTGCATAACGTTATTGAATCTAGCGATAAATGTGTAGCTCATGCTTTACACCGAAGGTGGACCTGATAAAAGTCTCGAAAAATGACGACAATCTATGGAGGTTCTAGAAATACTTGGTTATGAAAAGGTAAGAGATTGGCATGTGTGGAAGCCCGTACGCATACGTCAACGGTGGATGAAAGACAAGTCCCATGATGAAATGAAAGGGAAAAGAAAGGAGAAGAAGTGGGTGCAATACCTGTATTGAAAGGGAAAGGTCCATGTGCGCGTGAACGAGAGATAAGGTAAAGGGCAATAGAATCCAAGATTTGGTCACGGATGCCGAGTTGTTTCATTAATTCATTCACAAGGCACGTAATCTCCTCTCGTGCAAGACTTTCTATCACTTCATCTATTTCTTCTAGAATACACACACTCTCTCTCTTTCCCCCCTTATCATATGAACGTCCAAGCAAAGTTGCTAGACAACGTGTATTTTTCTTAGGATACCCACCTCGCAGGAGCACGAAATTCAGGAATTTGGCGTAAGGCTCGAGGGATTATAGTGCGTAATCCATTCGCTCGCGTCGAGCATAACTTTTGCAGGGAAGCGATGACTGTAAGAGTTTTCCTTTGACGTGGGCTACATTAGTTGATGTTGCAATTTACCGTTTTACAGGATTTTGTCTAATAAAATAAGATATAAAGATTCTTTACTAGTCTAATATGGGACTGGTTAGTGTGGGCCGAGTAAATCCAACCGGTGATGAGAGGGTTTATGGCTAAAAACTCTATAAACAGTGCCCAAGTCTCTCCTCTAACCCTGATGCACAAATAACTTTACATAAGGAGCAGTTAGAGAATGCAATCGTGAGGGACAGTCTCTTTGAGACAGTGATACAGAAGAGAATAGAGGGGATGCACTCGAGCCTATAATCGTCATTATTCCGCATTAAAAATGATGGATTTCAAATTATGTACACAAATCCCTTTTTCTAGATTACTGTGTTATAGGTCTCTAACTATGGATCTTGGGGGAAAATTTCCGTGGCTTACAATGACCCCCTGCTAGCTTTCCCGCGATTTGTTTGTTGGAAACTGATGTGTTTACCCAAAATTAACATAACTACCTCGGGTTCAGGCGGGCAACCTAACAAATGGGCATCTACAAGAATTAACTTATCGACTTCCAGAACACACCCCCCTTCCCCTCACCTTATAATTGTACATGCTCCCATAACAATAACACGTTTTGATTCAGTCATTTGCTTGTACAGTCTTTACTAATATCTTAACCATTTGAGCCGAGTTCGCGTGCCGAAAAAGAAGCACGATCAAAGTCAACTTTCCTTCAGGCAAAAGCATAAAAAACATTATAAAATGAAAACAACAACAACAACAACTACAACTCAGAGGTTTCTTGCCAAGGTGGACGTTTCTCTTGGCAAAACAGAGAGAGAATGCGAGAACCGCTTTTGTCAAAATAGAAGATTTCAGTAATCTCTCTCATGGGAAACCTGCATTATTGTACTACTTTTGGCTTTTGACTTGAGATGTCACGAAAGGGTCGTCGGTTGAATAACGAGAGCAGAACAAGGGGCGGTCCGTTCATGCCGTTGTTATATAATAATGATTGTTGGGTCCATGGTGTCCGACGGTTCTCCTTTCCTTCTCTTCCAACATTAATTAATGCAAAAGTGTCGGACGTGAGTGCATGAATTGGTAAGCTGTCCGAAAGCATCTCGCCGTCTAATCTCTGTCCCACCACGGGAGCCGGAGAACAATGTGAAAAGATTATCGATCAATCGAGTCACGCAAAATGAAAAAATTATCTAGAAAGTCATAAATCTGTTGTGTGACGGTCAATTTAGTTTTAAACCTTTCGGTTGTGCCGGCTCAGTCCCAAACCTTTTGGCGACTTGCTAATTTAGTCCTAAATTATATGACAATTTGTCAATTTAATCATAAACCTTTGAAAAATTTGCCAAGTCGATCATAAACCTATTATTTGGATAATTGACTAAGAACTATATTGACAAATCGTCAAAAGGTTTAAGATTAAATTGGCAAAATGTGAAAGGTTTAAGGCTAAATGGACACAATTGAAAGGTTTGAGACTGAATTGGCTGCCGTATAATAGGTTTACGATTTTTTGGATAATTTTCCTTCCACAAAAGCATATGAAGCAAAGAGGTAACATTCGAGGAACGTATAAGATTAGGAAATTGCACTCGTTGTTGGAGTACAGCTAATATTATATAACCGATGCAAAAAGAAAATGAAAGGGCCAGACGCGACACATCGAATTTGTTTATTTTGTATGATGGTTACGATTTCATCTCTGGCGGGCCCTTTTAGTCCCGTCCTTACTCGTCACCCCGAAAGAGCTCGAATGAATTGCCTACAATTTGATGGAAAAGGTGAACTTAGCGGGGGTACGCGAAAAGTGGCTTGGAACGCCGTTCGACTGTAGCAAGAAGATTGAAGAGAAGCATGGTCAATCATTCCCGTTCTAATTTGTCAAAGCCCAACGTGTGAACAAGTTCTTCTTTTTGACTTCTCACCTGAATTAGCTATAGCTAGGGCGAAAAGGTAGAAAACGACGAGGGAAAGTTGCGATTGCGGCGTCAAATTTTTCAGCATGTCCTACTCCAATGTAAAAGATTGTGCCGTCGAAATTTTTCCGGTCAAATTACCAAACAAGCGTGAGTTGCAATGATCTTTACTCAATAAGATCAAAGCATCGTCCAAGATTTGATTTGTTGACTGTGTAAAATTATGCAGGAGATGTTATATTGTGATCCCATATTTAGGAACTCACGTTTTCTCTCTTTAAGTGACGGTTATCCACATTCAGTTTTTTCCACTCATTGTACCCCTTCGGTGATAACCGCCCTCTTTAGTAACCGCCTTGATGGGAAGTGGTTTTAAAAAGATGAACGCTCATTCTACAAGGGCAAACACAAGGTTTAATGCAAACCCTCTCATTCGGAAATACACCATCAGTACGCGAGGGGATTGGGTTAGTAAAGTGCGCTCGTAATCGCTGTCGAATTAACGTCGAACTACCATGAATTTCTGACGAACGTAAAGTTGAACAATAGCTGGAGGTTAGTTTATTTTCGATTATGTCTTCCGCATTTGATTCTAATTGTGCTTAAATTTCTTCTTATAAGCATGATTAGAATCCTTCAGTTTTAGTCTTACATTTGGTATCAGAGCAAGTTTTAGTCCCTCTGCCTTGCTTTTGTTGGATTTTGGGTGCATTTCCGGGGCTTTTGATATGAACAGTAACTCGGGCTTTTGGGGGTAAGAGGAAAATCGCCGATTCTGGCCAAATTCCGACGACCCACCGCTCGACTTTGGACTGGCACGGTCGCACCGCCATGGAGAAGAATAGCCCTAAGTTAATCTGGCATATCGGTGATCGCCGGAGGCTATTTGAGCGGCGGAAGTTGCGGATTCGGGTTTGTGCGTTTTGACGGAATTTTGCTTGATTCGAGCCAATTTCTTGGTTGTTTTCGCCAATTTTTGGGTTCATGTGCTCGCGCCGACGTGGTCTTCGAAACCCATAAATTATTTTTGTGTGATATGGGCTACCGGAGGAGACCCATTTGGTCGAAGGCGCGGCGGAACGGCGAAGAACATTTAAAAAAAAAAAGATTCTGATCGCGAGAAGGAAGAAGGCGCGTGGGCCCACGCGCGTGCTCAACCGCTGGCGCGTGCGGGCCGCGAGTGCGGGCCACGCGCGCGCCAGTTGCAGGTGCGTGCGCGGCACGCGCCCGAGCGGTAAAGCTGGTGCGTGCGCGCCACGCGCCAGCGCAAAAGGCAGGCGCGTGCCGCGCACACGCCCTGAGTACCGGCGCCCCCTTTTTCATTTTTTCCTCTTTTGCCCCCACTTTTTACCCATTATTACTTTTCTGCCCCTTGCCCAATTAATCTATTGTTTTGCCCTTCATGCATTGTTTGTGTTGTGAATATTTTATGCATGAAATTAAATGTCCAGTGATCCATATATTTTAATTAATTAAAGAATAGCCACAGCATCTTTAATTAATTAAATTATATATTAAGAGCCTCCGGATCACATTTGGAAATGGATATTTATTGTAATTAATCTTATTAATATGATGAATTTTATCCCACAGTAATTTTCATTATATTAATTTGATTAATTAGGTTGAAATATCGTATTATTTTCTTAATTTAGCCACAAGGATTAAGAAAAGGAATATAATATGATAGTTTCTTCATGAAGTATTTATGAATCTATTTAAATTTAAAAACTTAGCCCACATGCAGTTTTTATGTTATGTGATTTATATTTGTGACATGTTATACATTGGTAGAACATGATATATGTTAATTTTTTGCCTCAAATTTTGTGACATAAGCATGATTATTTGATATGCAGTTTTGCAACCTATGAATTTCTCTGAATTTAAAAGTGATGTTCCCATACTGAATGGTGAAAACTATAAAGTTTGGAATGAGTTAATTCTTCAATTGGGGTGCATGAACATTGACTATGCTATAAGGAAAGACAAACCACCTGCTCCTACTGACACGAGCACTGCAGCTGAGATAGCCCTTTATGAACAGTGGGAGATGTCTAACTACCTTAGTGCGATGTTCATAAGGACTAAAATATCTCCTAGTATCCGTGGTTCGGTCGCTCAGCATAGCAATGCTAAGGCTTTATTGGAGGCCATTGATGCGCAGTTCGAGACTTCAGAAAAGGCACATGCCATGACCCTGATAATGAAGTTTTCATCTATGAAGCTCATAAGTGTTAGAGGTGTACGTGAGCACATCATGAAGATGAGGGACATTGCAGCTCAGCTGAAAAACCTTGAGGTTGAGATATCTGAATCATTTCTTGTATACTACATTCTGAACACTCTCCCACAACAGTATGCACCTTTCAAAATCTCCTATAACACACATAAGAATAAATGGTCTATTAATGAACTTATGACCATGTGTGTTCAAGAGGAAGAGAGGCTGACTATGGAATTGGGAGAAAGTGCTCATCTGGCAACACAAGAAAGGAATAAGGGTCACGGCAAGCAGAAGGGAAAAGGTAAAATACCTCCCCAAGCTGACATTAAGAAGGAATCCAAATGTTTCTTCTGTAGAAAGAAGGGACATATGAAGAAGGATTGCGTCAGATTTAAGGCCTGGCTCGATAAGAAAGGTAATCCAACCTATTATGTTTGTTATGAATCTAATATGGCTGATGTGAGTCACAACACTTGGTGGATTGATTCTGGTTCTACAATCCATATTTCGAATTCCTTGCAGGGTTTTCAAAACCACAGGAAACCAGTGGGAAGTGAACAAAGCATCTATTCAGGAAATAAGATGTGTTCGCATGTAGAAGCTATTGGGACATGCAGATTAGTCCTCAATAGTGGCTTTGTTTTGAATTTGGAAAGGACCTTTTATGTTCCAAGTTTCTCTAGAAACTTAATTTCAGTTTCAAGACTTGTACATTTGGGTTACTCTTTTAATTTTTCAGATTCAAACTTCAGTTTATTGTTTAAATCTGAAATTGTTGGGAGTGGTATTTTGTCTGATGGTCTTTTTCGAATTAATTTACAAGACAATGCCTATTATAATGCGATGCATGTTCATGATAATGCTGGTATAAAACGATGTGTTGTGAATGAAGATTCCTCTATGTTGTGGCACCGGAGATTGGGACAAATCTCCATAGATAGAATTAAGCGATTAGTAAATGATGGAGTACTCGGTACTTTGGATTTTACTGATTATGATATTTGCGTGGACTGCATAAAGGGAAAGCAGATCAATAAGACAAAGAAAGGTGCCAAGAGGAGTATAGACATATTAGAAATCATACATACGGACATTTGTAGTCCTGATATGGACTCGTATGGTCAAAAATACTTCATCTCCTTTATTGATGATTACTCACGTTATATGTATCCCTATTTGCTTCATAATAAGCATGTAGCGTTAGATGCCTTTAAGGTCTTTAAGGCGGAAGTAGAGAAACAATGCGGCAAGCAAATAAAGATCGTGAGATCAGATAGAGGTTGAGAATTTTATGGTAGATACACTGAAGATGGACAAGCACCTGGTCCGTTTGCAAAGTTTCTTCAAGAGAATGGGATAGTTGCCCAATACATTATGCCAGGTTCTCCGGACCAAAACGGCGTAGCAGAAAGAAGAAACCGAACTTTATTGGACATGGTGCGAAGTATGGTTAGTAGCTCCAAACTTCCTAAGTCCTTGTGGACTGAAGCTCTTAAGACGGCAGTGTACATATTAAATCGAGTTCCAACCAAGGCTGTCCCAAAGACGTCTTTTGAGTTATTCAAAGGTTGGAAGCCAAGTTTGCGACATGTACGCGTTTGGGGATGCCCGTCTGAAGTAAGAGTCTATAATCCACATGAAAAGAAGTTGGACCCAAGGACTATAAGTGGGTATTTCATTGGATATGCCGAAAAATCCAAGGGATACAAGTTTTACTGTCCATCTCACACTACTAGGATTGTGGAATCAAGAAATGCTAAGTTTCTTGAAAGTGACTTGATTAGTGGGAGTGATCGATTAAAGGACATTGTTCCTGAGAAAGATCATTCAGATACTCAACCTACCACTTCAAGTATTAGGTTGGTTGTTGTTCATAACGCTCCTTCAGTTCGGCCGGCTATTGAACAACCAACTATTGAAGTTCCACAACTTGCTGATAATGATTCAGTAGATCCAGTTGTTCAACAATTACCAGAAGTTGTTGAACAACCAGTTGAACAACATGCTCCTCCAGAGAATGTTGATACAACATTAAGAAGATCTGCTAGAATGAGGAAATCAACAATTCCTAGTGATTATATTGTGTATCTACAAGAGTCTGACTATAATATTGGAGCTAAGAATGATCCTGAAACGTTTTCACAAGCCATGAGTAGTGATGAATCCAATTTGTGGTACAATGCCATGAAGGATGAGATGAGTTCTATGGCATCAAATGAAGTCTGGGATTTGGTTGAGTTGCCTAGTGGTGCAAAAGCCATTGGTTGTAAATGGGTCTTCAAAACTAAGAAGGACTCATTGGGCAACATTGAGAGATACAAAGCTAAACTCGTAGCCAAAGGATTCACTCAAAAGGAAGGAATCGATTACACAGAGACCTTTTCTCCTGTATCTTAGAAAGATTCTTTTCGTATTGTTTTGGCCTTGGTTGCTCATTTTGATATGGAATTACATCAAATGGATGTGAAAACGGCGTTTCTCAATGGGGAACTAGAGGAGGAGGTATACATGAAACAGCCTGAAGGATTCTCCTCTAGTAAAGGTGAGCAATTGGTATGCAAGCTTAAGAAATCTATATATGGCTTGAAACAAGCATCCCGTCAATGGTACTTAAGGTTCCATGATGTCATCTCTTCATTCGATTTTGTAGAGAATATCATGGATCAATGCATATACCAGAAAGTCAGTGAGAGCAAAATTTGTTTTCTTGTGCTATATGTGGATGATATTCTACTTGCAACCAATGAAAAGGGATTGTTGCACGAAGTGAAACAATTTCTCTCTAAGAGTTTTGACATGAAGGATATGGGTGAGGCATCTTATGTCATTGGCATTAAGATCTATAGAAATAGAACTCAAGGAGTTTTAGGACTATCTCAAGAAACCTATATCAATAAGATCTTGGAGAGATTTCGGATGAAAGATTGTTCACCAAGTGTAGCACCCATTGTGAAAGGTGATAGGTTCAATTTGAACCAGTGCCCCAAAAACGATCTAGAAAGGGAACAAACGAAGAACATCCCATATGCTTCTGCTGTCGGAAGCTTAATGTATGCTCAGGTTTGCACTCGACCTAACATCGTTTTTGCTGTGGGAATGTTGGGAAGATATCAGAGTAATCCAGGGATAGACCACTGGAAAGCTGCAAAAAAAGTGATAAGATACCTTCAAGGTACTAAAGGCTACATGCTTATGTATAGACGGGCTGACAACTTGGAAGTAGTTGGTTATTCGGATGCGGATTACGCTGGTTGCGTTGATTCTCTAAAATCAACATCAGGATATATTTTTATGTTAGCTGGCAGAGCCGTGTCATGGAGGAGTGCGAAACAGACTTTAACTGCTACTTCCACTATGGAGGCTGAGTTCGTTTCTTGTTTTGAGGCTACCTCGCATGGTGTATGGTTGAAGAGTTTCATTTCAGGGCTTAGAATTGTTGATTCTATTTCTAGGCCATTAAGAATATATTGTGACAATTCAGCTGCGGTTTTTATGGCTAAAAATGATAGAAGTGGCGGTTGAAGTAAGCACATCGACATTAAGTATTTAGCCATAAAGGAACGTGTTAAGGAGAATAAAGTGGTCATTGAACACGTTCGCACTGAATTGATGATAGCCGATCCTTTAACTAAAGGCATGCCACCAATGAAGTATAAGGATCATGTGGCCAGTATGAGAATAGTTCCCATAATGTGATTTATTGTCGTACGGACGACTTTTGTTGTTTGAAACTCTTATTCAATTGTAATGTTATTCTCAATTTCTGGTGTACACATTCAGTTGTTTATGAGAATAACAATTATCCTTGGTTCTGGAATAAACATAGGGTTTATTCATTAAGATGTGTTATCACATATGGGCTAACATTAAAGGAATAAGATGCATTGTGATACATGGAAGATATTACTCACTCTTAGAGGACATGTCGCCATGATTCATGTGTTTTGTTTCTTTTCTTAAGCATAAGGTTTTCGTGGATTTGGTTGGGTAATCTGTATGATGAAAATGTTGAGATCAAGTGAGAGAATGTTATATTGTGATCCCATATTTAGGAACCCACGTTTTCTCTCTTTAAGTGACGGCTATCCACATTCAGTTTTTTCCACTCATCGTACCCCTTTGGTGATAACCGCCCTCTTTAGTAACCGCCTTGATGGGAAGCGGTTTTAAAAAGATGAACGTTCATTCTACAAGGGCAAACACAAGGTCTAACGCAAACCCTCTCATTCGGAAATACACCATCAGTACGCGATGGGATTGGGTTAGTAAAGTGCGCTCGTAATCGCTGTCGAATTGACGTCGAACTACCGTGAATTTCTGATGAACGTAAAGTTGAACAATGGCTGGAGGTTAGTTTATTTTCGATTATGTCTTCCGCATTTGATTCTAATTGTGCTTAAATTTCTTCTTATAAACATGATTAGAATCCTTCAGTTTTAGTCTTACAGGAGAAATAGCTCAAAGAAAAAATTGCTTCAGTACCCATATTTAGGCTCAACCTAACTGAAGTTTTAAGACAACTCGAGCATCTCGGATACACTAACAGCTTCCTAAAATGCGCCGAATTCAAAGTCCCTCTCGCGCGCCACCGCCACCGATTCCATCACAAAAATTGGGCCCCAACATAAAGGAAGCCAATGGACCAAAACAGACCATACACATAATCCATAAGGTCTACTAAATAGAACGTCTGACAAGCTCATAGGTCATAACTATACGATTAACCCAGAAAGCTCATCGATGGAATGTCTAAAGAGGTCATTGATCATGAGCTTCCAATGCATAGAGTTTAAGTGAAGTTCATGACGAGTGGCAATGATAGTTCGAAAGATGAAAAGAAGTGGAAGTAGAGTCAGAAGGATCCACCAATCAAGGGGTAACTATAGCTAAAGGATCGGTAGCAGTTACAAAATATCTCTAGAATAGAATGCAAGTCTAGAGACAGTTAGAGATATCTGCGAAGGAAGATCAAAATGGAATGTCCCATTAAAGATACATGGGGAATCAAAACAAAGTTTATGTGACACATATCTCTGCACGCACTCAACAAAGAAAAGACATTGCAAATTAGGGCTGTGCAACCGGACTGATTCTACCTAGAAATCATATCAGACCGCCTTGAAAATCGGTCTGGTTCCAAGTTCCTATTGGGACCAGTCCAATTCCCGGTTCAAAGTGAAGAACCACCTAGGAACCAAATAGAATTTGGAATCAGTTTCATAAAGCCTAAAAACCCTAGTTTTCTTTTAGCATCTTTTTCTCTATCTCTCTTCTTTATCTCTGCTATCTCTAAACTCGCTCAGACACTTCATGACTCTCTCCCTTGCTTGCAACTCACTCTCCTCCTCGCTCGCCCTCACTCGTTCCTGATTTTCTTTTTCTCGCTCGCCCTAATTCATCTTTTACTTGAACCATTTTGTTGCTCGTATTATTTTGTTGTAAAAAATGAAACCAAAAAAAGGAACAAAAGAAAAAGAAATTCTTGGGTAGACCCCAACATCGAGCTGGAAAAAAAAGATAGGTTACAGGGTTGGTTCTAGGGTAAATAGGATAGGTTTTAAGTTCCAAAAACTAGAAACTGATACTAATAGGATAGGTTTCAGGATCCACGTCTGGAATGTACCCACTTTGAAACCAATCACCCTTACTATGAACAAGAATCAAGAGAGAGAAAAAAAATCATGAGAAGCCCATAGTTTTAGGTGAAGGTCATTTAGATTAGAGTTTGTTCAAGTTTCGATTCAAATTCGACTAAGATTGGGTTTCCTAATTCTAGCACTTGTCTCTCATTGTAAAAACTTCCTAGTCCTGTCTTGTAAGTTTGTCACTTTCCCTACGCACTTCATTAATTTCCTTTAAGGGGTTTATGTCCAATTTCCGCAATCGAGCAAATATGACATCCAAGAATGTAAGTCCTATTATGTTTTGATTCAGTGTAATTTTCTTATTTGTTTTCAATTTATCGTTTGCTCATTGGTTTTTAGTAATACGAATTTTATAAAGTCATTGAGGTTTCAAGGCATATTAAATATGATTTACTTTTGATTTGAAGTCAAATTTTTTATACTTCAAATGATCAGAAATGGTGCAGAAAATAGGCCCAAAGGATGAAATTCCAGAGAAAGTACTAAAAATATATCTCTCACCTTTCCCGGGGTACCCAAATACGTACCTCTACTTTTTGAAAATCTCAAATACATATCTAGGTTTTACTTTTGGAGATTACTCTGCACCTTCACGTCGATTATTCTCGGGTCCTTATTTGCAAAAGTGTCGGTCTCTTTCCAATAGTGCCATCCCCAAATTCTAGATTCTCAAACTTACCAAAAGCATGCAAAATCAACTACACACCAAACCACGCAAATCCGAAGTAACATGTTTGCCAGGAGAGGCAATTTAATCTTTTCAATGTGGGATTTTGCTTAGAAGTTAAAGATATGTGAGTGGTCATTCGTTCAAAAGCGATTGCATATTTTTGTTACCTTTTCGTAATTCGATTATGTCATCAACCATAGATAAGAAGCACATTTAACCCCCCCCCCCAAAAAAAAATGTTGGCATTACGAGTTTCGTGATCCCTCCGTCCCATTGTGCGCCAGTTCCTATTTTCGGCCCATCTTTTCGATTTCCGGTTACTTAGACATTTTAAAAATTCATTAGCAACAATGAAACATGTTCAATTTCAAGAGCCCCTTTCACAAATTCTATGCCATCAACTAATCGATAAATAAGCAGGTCCAGAACGAAAATGTTTTCTATGTGCGCGCCCACCTCAAAGAATTAGAACTTCAAATGGAATTAGAAAAAAAAAAAAAACAAAGTTCCATCGCAATTTCTTATATGATTATACGTGTACGACGAAATCCAACAAGTTTCCTCTAATTCGCCGCAAAATAAATCGAAGCTAACCGCACTCAGTTTCGATTTATATTAGCTATAATATATATAATTTGACAAATCAAGCCACGAGGGGATTAATAAGAAGATAAGATAATTTAAGAAATGCTTGAGCATGATGTGACTATCCAAGCACAAACATGCTGCATTGTTTATATAAAGCTCATTAACTATAAAAAAAATGCATGTTGCATTAATTTAATGGCTCGAACGAATCCAAATTGAACACTCGAGATCCATAAAATTCCCCCTGGTAAAATAAAATATAAATGGATATATTTCATTATGTCGGTTTGACAAAGAGGACCGGCCCGTGGGAATAATCTTAAATTTTTTTTTCTCCTCTTTTCTTTTTAAGCCGGCAAAAGAAAATGAGTTTTCGCGTGTGGGGTGTCCGCGCACGTGCGCGGCGACTTGTTCCTTGGGAACAGAGACTGTTCAAAGTCAAAGTCAGGTTTGACCGGGGGGTGGTCAGCTTTTCAAAGGGTTTTACTGGGCCCACGTGGCGTTTCCCCGGGAGATGTGCGTTCTAAATCGGACGGCAATAAATTAAATCTGCCTTATATACTTTTCAGCTTCGCTTAATCCGATGCATATGATCGCTCTCCTAATCTATCAAAAAAAAAAGAATTCGACCAAAAACAAAAAATCTTTCGAATTTTGATTATCATTATGCTCATCACTATACGATTTTTGAATTTTCTCCACGGCATTCCCTAAAGAGAATGAATAAAGATGAAGACGACATCGCATTTTACCATTTTTACTTTTGAACTTGCAATGACCCGTGCGCATAGTCTTGATGTGTTCATCGCCATTAATTGTGTTCGTTTTGATTTCTATTAGTATTTGGGAAAGTTTAAAGAGGAAGTTGAGGGCCACAGTGTATTCTAGAGGAAGAACTTCCCGTTCGGATATAGTTTTATCTTCTTTTGGATCAAATGCTCGGTCTTGTGGCTTTTGGAGCATCCAAATCAATATAATTTACTTATAATTATGTTCATTTTGATTCCATTAGTATTCGGTAAGGTCTAGATCACAAGTCGAGAGCTATGACTTCATTATTATTATTTTTTGCCGTACCTTCTATCTCGATTAGGTATTCCAACAAAATGTCCAGTCTTCTATTGCGAAACTATGAAAAACCCATCAGGCGTTTGGTGGCGGGCAAAACGACTCACCATTAATTAGAGTCAAAGGCGAGACTTCTATAACCGAATTGGACTTTTCTTTTCCCCCAAATGCGGAATACTAGTCTTGAATGTACATGTGAGATCGTAGTTGAAATGACAGAAATGGCCACAGCGTTCTTGCTCCGTGATCGATTCTCCCACGAAAGCTCTTTAGCACTTGCAGAAGTGCCATGTCAAACTAGTTGAAAAAAAAGCGGTGGCTCCATCCATTCACGTGCCTGAAATTGACGATCCAATCACCGCTTTTTGGGGTGGATACAGATCATGTTTTAAGATCTCCAGTTGAAAGCGAAATGGATTGGATGGAACTCGCTCTGTCTTCTCTTTAAAGAAGCACAGTAAGGTTGCAGGCCACAATGGGAAGCCTCTCTTCAAAAGTGGAAATCTTTGGAAAGTGATTCGTGTCGCAAGTTGCAACCGTCCCCACCAACCAACCAAAGCAACTTTAATTTCGATCAAAGAGAAGCAATCCACGCGTCTTCAATGATGGCACTGATCAAAATACTAATATAATGCTAGAAAGGGCCAAAATCTATCGCCCTGTCCTTCCAAGAAAGGACATGAAAACGGACGGAGTTTGCACATCAAGGGAGTGGGCCGCCACCACATATCCTAATGGGGGAACTGACATGCTGGGAAGGCTTATCCACACGAGAAATCATAGAGAATGTGTCTGGTACCATCGCATCCATAAGCAACCTAAAAAAGGGTTAAATACATTATCTCTTGTGAATTATAGTCACGGCGAAACTCGGGTTATCGAATGAATTTTCGCGGATGTCTATTGAATAAGATTGCTTTACTGGGCATCGAGCCTTCGTCCTATCTAATAGCCATTTGAACGACGCGACGCGACGCGACGCGACGCGACACGACTTGACTTATTGAATTTTCTCCGTACCGTTTGATATACCTAACATCGGACATTTCCTTGATAGTTCAGATGGCACCAAGAGATGAGATGTGTTCCATCGAATCGTTGATTTCCTTATCCTGACATCCTGAACATGTTCGTAGGGTATGAACATGGAGGAAGTTGTTCCATGTGAAGCCTGTAATTTTCTAATGAAAAACTTGAATTTTTTCTTTATTTGCAAGTGGACGTATGGATGGACTTGAATTTGAGGGGTGACAAATTGAGAAAATATTAAACAAAAGCAATTGAATGAGGAACGATTGACCGTCGACAAAGCATTGACGGGCAACTGGACAAAAGGCAGCTCGCAGATTCATGCTACGAAGGCAAAAGCAAATCGTCGTGCTGCTTTGTTTTAACCGAGTATATGTATATTTTAATATGTGAATAGGGCACGTTTCTATTTGCACCTAAAAGAGCCACTATCCACACAGGGAACTTTCATGGAAACCGAGGGTTGCTTAGAAGAGTTTACTTCCAAAACGGGAATCGTCAAGACAAAATATCAATGTGCATGAATCTCTCCCCCTATATATGCTCATCATCTTCTTCCAACCTCTAAGAATTCCCTTCCAAACTAACAACATTCTCCTGTCTCTCCCTCTCTCTCTCTCTCTCAAGATAGAAGTGATTTAGCCTAAGAAATCGACGTACCCAAGATTGGATTTTGAGCAATTTAGCAACAGGAAATCGCGGTGGAAACATGTACGCACAGAGTTTCCAAGAGTCCGACCTGGCCCTCCTTGAATCCATAAGCAGGCACTTGTTACTCGACGACTCCGAGAGTCGACTCCTCCTGAGTAGTCCAAACGGAACTCAGCCGCGGAGCACAAGCCTCGGCGGTAACTTGTGCCCATATCTGGCCGAGAACTGGGGAGAGCTCCCTCTCAGAGAGGACGACCCGGACGATATGGTCCTCTACGGGCTCCTAAACGGGGCAGAATCGATCGATTGGGCCCCGTTGGGCTTGCAGGAGGCCAGCCGGCCCGGCTTTGCGGCGGAGATTTCTGTGAAGCCGGAGCCGGAGCCCTTCCTGGCGGAGCCTTGGTTGATGGGGTGTGCCACGTTTCCGCCCCCCGCGGCAGTCCCGGCGAGCGGGAAGCACTATAGGGGAGTGAGGCAGCGGCCATGGGGGAAGTTCGCGGCGGAGATCCGCGACCCGGCAAAGAACGGGGCCCGGGTGTGGCTCGGGACTTACGAGACTGCGGAGGACGCGGCGCTGGCCTACGACCAAGCCGCCTTCAGGATGCGCGGCTCGCGGGCCTTGCTCAATTTCCCGCTCCGGATCAATTCGGGCGAGCCCGAGCCGGTCAGGGTGAGGTCGAAGCGATCTTCGCCAAAACGGCCATCTCCAGAGCCGTCCACTCCGTCATCGTCGTCGTCGTCACTGGACAACGGCTCTGGGAAGAGGAGGAAAAAGACGACGACAACGGGCTCCTCAGCGGCGGCTCCGGCGGCGGCGCGAGTGGCGGCATAAGAGAATGGGGCGGAGGGGTTCCAAGTAGGACATCAAGCGGGAATGTCCACAAGTGGCGAGCAGCCATTAGTTGGCTTATGATTGACATCATCCTTGTGGCCACACCATGTGGCACCAATGTGGGTCAGGACAGAGAGAGAACCTTTGTGGAAATTCTTCTGTTTTTTTTGTTTCCATTTGGATGTGTTTTTTCTGCCGAGGAGGATGTTTTCTGTTAATGTGAACCAATTACGAAACATGTGAGATTGGAAAGGGCTTCTCCTGGAAACTTTGGTCTGGTCATTGCTGTTCCTTTCTTTGGCAAGTAGGGTCTCGCGTCTATCTTTTCATTGAAAGGAATGACGAGAAATTTCTATTGAATGATCCCGAGGCACTGTGTGTGTCGCGGAGCAGAAGGAAGTGATCGACATGAGCCACATGGCTGTAACTCAGATGTCTGCGTTCGCACCGCGAGGGATTCCTGGCACTCGTTCACTTTGGACAACAGGAGAATTACTGTATAGTGGGAGAAAAAGTAGAGATTACTTCCGGGAGTACGTAATGATTTCTCCCGCCGATACAGATGTGTGATGCCGACGTCGAATGAGGAATTAAAGAATGGCTTCTGTCCAATTAAAATCAAACGAGGGCCCTTCACTCAACCTTGGTATCGTTCAAGGGAATTCGCCCTACCCATTACCTTTGTTTTTTTTTTTTGGTCAAAGCCCTACCCATTACTTGAATCCATCAACAATGGGATAATTATAAAAAAAAAATCCTAAATCTAATTCGATCCGAAACTTTTCAATTGAGTCGCCTTAATCATAAATCTTTTGATGATTTATCAATATAATTCACTAACGTGAACGCCGACCGTTCTACGTGGAACAACCGGTGCCGACATAGACAATTCTGCATTTTTTTAAAACTTTAGAAGTTTTTTATAAATTTTGTATAAATGTGTATTATATATTTTTTTCCTTTCTTTTCCTTTTTGTTTTGAGGCAAGGGGACCCTCGCCTACCCATGGTTAGAAGACAAAAAAATAAAATAAAAAAATTATAAAAAATTACAAAAATTGTCCACATCAACCCTAGTCATCCACGCCGCCCGTGTCATGTAGGATGGCCCATGTCCACGTTAGCGATTACAGGCTAAAATTAGCCAAAATAATTATATTGGCAAATCGTCAAAAAAGGTTTATGACTAAATTTATCAAATTAAGAGGTTTTGAATCAAATTAATTACGATTTCCTTCGTCTTCCTCCTTTCCTTACCAAAAAAAAAGAATCAAATTAATTACGATAAATTGATGACTTTTTTGGATAATTTTCCCGGTCAACAATATACGCCCACATCAACATCATACTTAATTACAACGGGAAAATGACCAAAAAAGTCTTAAACCTATTGCAATTATGCTAATTCAGTCCTAAACTCTTTTTTTGTCAATTCAGTCATAAACCTTTTGCAATTGTGTCAATTCAGTCCATCCGGCCACTTTTGACAGGCCGGCACTGACATGGACGTCGGCCGACTGATGTGGCATTATTTTAATATATATCTCAAATTTTTTTATATTTTTTTCCTTTGTCTTTTTTTTTCTTTTCCGGTCAAGGGGAGGCTCACCCTCGCTAGCACTGGCAAGGTCGAGCCTTGCCCAGCTCCTGCGAGGGCGGAGCTCGACCTAGCCAGATCTGGGTGAGGTCGAGCTCACCTAGCCATGGCGAGCCGCCCTTGCCGCCGTTGGGCGAGCTTGAGCCTCGCCATGGTTGCGCGACAACGGGGCTCGCCCTCACTGGCATTGGTGAGGGCCGGCGAAGGCAAAGCTTGCCATGGTTGGGCGAGCTCTGCCCTCGCCACCGCTAGGCGAGCTCGACCTCGCCGCCGCTGGGCGAGCTCGAGTCTCGCCACGACTGTGCGACGGTGTGGGCCGGCGATGGTAGAGCTCGAAATTTTTTTTATTTTTTTCCTTTCTTTGTTTTTATTTTTTGCCTTTCCTTCTTACCCGTTGGCCGGACCGGCCAGGGGCTAGGGCCCGTTTGTCGGCCACTAGGGAGGATCGCCCTCGCTAGAGCTGGGCGAGCCTAGACCACGTCGGCAAGCCTCCCCCTGGTCGGTTCGGCCAAGGGGAAGAAGGAAAGAAAAAAAAAAGAGAAAGAAAAAAAATCGAAAAAAATAAATATTAAAATAATGCCACGTCAGCCGCCCCTATGCCAGACGGCGTCCACGTCAGCACCGGCCGGCTAAAAATGACCGGATGGACTAAATTGGCACAATTGCAAAAGGTTTAAGACTGAATTGACAAAAAAAAATTTAGAACTGAATTGACACAATTGCAATAAGTTTAGGACTTTTTTTGTAATTTTTCCCTAATTACAACCTATTTGTACCCTAAATCTCGTCAAAGAAATCGGTAAATGAGTCAAGCAAATGAAGGGGAAGCGACTATTCCACAACTATTACTTACATGCAAAGCCGACCACGAGGTTCACGATGCCCAACGGACAAAGCTCTGATAAGACGGTGAATAGCATCGTCCCCCTGGCGGCTCCATACAGACTCTTCGAACCATGATCGGTTGTTGCTGCTGCTCTCAAATCGTATAGAAAAGTCTTAACAGCAAAGCTCTGCATCGTCCGCTCCCTCTCTTCTCTGACCACGAATGTTCTCAGCTCGAGACTTTCTTCCGTTTTGGTATTGATAATGTCAATGCGTGATCTTCATTTTCCAATCTTCATTTCAAAAGAGACGACCCCTTTCTCTCATATTCACAATATACCTTTTGTGAAGTTCTCAATGAGGCCAAGCATGTCAAGAAAAATCTCTCTGGAAAATATAATTTAACCTTGACGTTCCACTTCCTCACAATCACCCATGTCGTCGAGGCCTTATCCGTTCGTACTCTCGAAACGTGTTGAGGTTTTTCAAACCCCTACACTGTCGGTCATTTCTCTCCCTTTCCTTTCCGTATCATCTCATGAGCTAGTACCGGGGTTAGGTAATAGAAACCCCTAAGCATATAGCCAAATCATTTTATGCATCATGCAAAGTAACGATGTCATTCGAAACCGAGAAGTTGATGATGCATACCTTCCACATAATATGTACTGAGCTCATCAAGCCAGGGTGAAGCATCAAAAGGAAGCTGTCTCCTGTGCAAAGTAGCAAACTTACAAGTTTCAGCCGCAAAACATCCATTTCACCACTTTTGGACACAGCAGTACCGACTAAACCCAAAGATTCGTTCCTCTGCCGATGGTTATTCAGGACAGATAACCTGCTAAGCCAGTTAATAGGCCTAAAGTGAACAATCCGCAAGTGACAGATTACAGGCCCTGTAGTGAGTAGCAGGTTATTCTTATGGGTGTTTAACATGATACTATGAAAGGACCGACATCCTTCTGGGAAAGCGACGATCAGTATGTCAACAGTGAGGGTAACTTGACGAGCTCCATTATAGACATTATATGCCTCAAACCTTCTTAGACAGGGCTATGACGTTGAAGTTGAGTGAATCTGGATTTTTCTGGATCATTTCTCGGATGTCTTTAGCGGCATCCTTTATGCAATAAAATGGTTAGATAAAACTCCAATAGAATGAGTGATAATAGTAGATGACAAGTGCCACAAAAAAAAAAAATAGGGACAATTACACAAATGGTCCCTGAACTTTTGCTCAATGTGTAATGTCGCCTCTGAACTTTTAATTTGTTCAATATGGTCCATGAACTTTAGCTCAATGCGTAACGTCATCCCTGAACTTTTAATTTGTTCAAAGTGGTCCCTAAACTTTTGATACATGTCTAATTTAGTTCTTGAATTATACAAAAATATTCAATGTTGTCCTTCCCTGAACTTGAATTAATGGAAGGATGACATTAAACATTTTTATATAGTCTAAGGACTAGATTGAATATGTATCAAAAATTCATGAACTACATTAAACAAATTGAAAGTTCAGGGATGACATTGCATATTGAGCTAAAGTTTAAGGACTACATCAAATAAATTAAAAATTCATAGACCACATTGAATATATTAAAAATTTAGGGGTGACATTGCACACTGAATCAAAATTCATGGATCATTTGTGTCATTTAGTCAAATATTAGTTGGCTTATGATTGACATCTTTGTGGCCACATCATGTAGCACCAACGTGGGTCAGCACAGAGAGAGAACCTTTGTGGGAATTCTTCTGTTTTTTTGTTTCTTTTTGGATGTGTTTTTCTACCGAGGAGGATGTTTTGTAAGACACAAGTGGAGATGGAAAGAGAAAGGGCTTTTTCCTAGAAATTTTTGGGCTGTTCATTTCTGTTCCTATTGGCAAGTAGGGTCTCGCATGTAAGTGATCGATATGAGCCACATGGTTGTAGCTTAGATGTTGCATTCACACCAAGAGGGTGCGAGATTTGGCATTGCTCGAGCGCGACTCTGCGTTGCCTTGGCACTCATTCACTTTGGACAATAGGGAAAATTCACCGTATGGTCTCCAAAATGTATTCCTCCCTCGCTCAACGGCGGCGCGGACTCGTGCGAGGCCGTGCGAGGAAAGGAGAGATTGCTTCTGTAGTACGTAATGACTTCTCCGAACGATACAGATGTGTTGTGTCAACCTCCGTATCGTTCAAGGGCATTTGCCCTACCCATTACCAATTTGTTTCTGGTCAAAGACCACCCCTTACTTGAATCCATCAACAATGGGATAATTATAAAAAAAAAATCATAAATCTAATTCAATCCGAAACTTTTCAATTTAGTTACCTTAATCCTAATTTTTTTAATGATTGACTACTATAATTCGCTGACATGGATGACAGTCGTTCTACGTGGAGCAGCCGGTGCTGATATAGATAATTTTGCATTTTTTTTAAAAATTTTCAGAAGTTTTTATAAATTTTGTATGATTTTGTATTATATTTTTTTTTATTTCTTTTCCTTTTTGTTTTCACCATGGACTGGCAGGGGGATCCTCGCTTGCCCATGGTTACAAAATTATAAAAAAAAATTACAAAAATTATCCACATCAACACCGGTCGTGCCACGTAGAATGGTTTGTGTCCACATAGGTAATTGTCGGTCAAAATTAGTCGGAAGAACTATATTGGCAAATCATTAAAAAGATTTAAGGCTAAATTGGTCAAATTGAAAATGTTTTGAATCGAATTAAGTACAATAAATTGAGGATTTTTTTTGGATGATTTTCCCGATCAACAATATACGCACACTTTAACATCTCACTTAATTACAACCTATTTAATCAAATTTGTACTCTAAATCTCTTCAAAGAAATCGGTATATGTGTCGAGCAAATGAAGGGGAAGCGACTACTCCACAACTTTATTTATATGCAAAGCCGACCACGAGGTTCACGATGCCCAACGGACAAACAAAGCTCTGATAAGACAGTGAATAGCATCGGCCCCCTGGTGGCTCCATACAGATTATTCGAACCATCAACGTTTGCTGCCGCTCTCAAATCGTATAGAAAAGTCTTAACAGTAAAACTCTGCATCATCCCCTCCCTCTCTTCTCTGATTACGAAAGTTCTTGACTCGAGACTTTCTTCCGGTTTTCGCATTGGTAATGTCAATGCGTGATTTTCATTTTCCAAGCTTCATTTCAAAATATACGACCCCTTTCTCTCATGTTCATATATCTTTTCTGTAGTTCTCAAGGAAGCCAAGCATGTGAAGAAAGTCTCCCTGGAAAATATAATTTAGCCTTGACATTCCACTTCCTCACGATCACGCTTGTCGTCGAGGCCTTACCCGCACATACTCTTGCAACGTGTTATGGTTTTCAAACCTCTACACTACCGGTCATTTCTCTCCCTTTCCTTTCCGTATCATCTCATGAACTAGTACCGGTTAGGTAATAGAAACCCCTAAGGATATAGCCAAATCATTTTATACATCATGCAAAGTAACGATGTCATTCGAAACCGAGAAGTTGATGCAAACCTTCCACATAATATGTACTGAATTCATCAAGCCATAGTGAAGCTTCAAAAGGAAGCTGTCTGCTGTGCAAAGTAATGAACTTACAAGTTTCAGCAGCAGAACATCCATCTCACCACTGTTGGACACAGCAGTACCATCTAAACCCAAAGATTCATTCCTCTACTGATGGTTATTCAGGACAGATAACCTGCTAAGCCAGTTAATAGGCATAAAAGTAAACAACCCACAAGCGACAGATTACAGACCGTCTAGTGAGTAGAAAGTTTTTCTTATGGATGTTTAACATGATACTATAAAAGGACCGACATCCTTCTGGGAAAGCAACGATCAGTATGTCAGCAGAGAGGGTAACTCGACGAGCTCCATTATAGACATCATATGCCTCAAACCTTCTTAGAAAGGGCTATGACGTTGAAGTTGAGTGAATCTGGATTTTTCTGGATCATTTCTTGAATGACTTTAGCCGCATCCTGTCACGCGATAAAATGGTTAGACAAAACTCCAATAGAATGGGTGACAATAGTAGATGACCAGTACCAAAAAATAATAATAATAATAATAATAATAATAATAATAATAAGGGACAATTACACGAGTGATCCCTGAACTATGACCCAATATGCAATGTCACCTTTAAACTTTTAATTTGTTCAATGTGGTCCCTAAACTTTAGCTCAATGCACAATGTCATCCATGAACTTTTAATTTGTTCAATTGGTCCCTAAAATTTTCATACATGTCCAATTTAGTCCATAAATTATACGAAAATGTTTAATATTGTCATTCCCTGAACTTGAATTAATGGAAAGACAACATTCAATATTTTTATATACTCTAAGGACTAGATTAAACATATACCAAAAGTTCAAGGACCGCGTTAAACAAATTAAAAGTTCAGGAATAATATTGCACATTGAGCTAAAGTCCAAAAACCACATTAAATAAATTAAAAGTTCGAGGACGACATTGCACATTGGATCAAAGTTCATGAACCATTTGTGTCATTTTCTCAAATGATAATAAAGGGTGACCAAGTTGCTAGATCATATGAATTAAAGAACATCAGGAAACATCCCTATGGAGTAGGCTGTTATACAAGTCTCTTGCACCGGAAACCCATTCCTGCCCCAAGACCCCCCACCCTTACTCACCCCATACCACAATGCCGTCAGTATAGTTTCCAAAGAACCTAGCAAATCCTAGATAACAGCTAAGGAGGCAAATTAGAAGATAAAGTCAGAAAAATTGACAGCTAACCTGCAATAAGCTGCTCGGTGAGGATGGACCATGTGATATAGGACTGGACTTTCTTCCATCCAGCTCAAACAATTCACCTAAATATTTGAGAAGGCAACTGATCCCATTAGATCAACAGACTTTGTCAAGTGGTTGGTGAGCCTTTGCCTTAAGATAAACACGAGTTTGCTAGCGGAAAAAAAAAAAGCACGCAGAGAGAGAGAGAGAGAGAGAGGAGGAAGAGAAGGTAGAGGGGAGCTCTGCTTACCATCTACACATGTAAAGCAGATAAAATGTGTGTCAACGTTGTCCGGTGCCTGTCAAGAATAATCAGTGGGACAGGATGAACAGTCAGTGCTCAAAGTTAACATGGAAAATTTAGCTCATAGTGCCAGAACAATCCTTTGACCATGGATTAGTGTAAAAATGATTCATGCAATCAATATCTAAAGTTCACAAGGATAATAAAACCTTACCTGTGTATCACCTGCTGCCGCAGCTACCGAATGAGCAACTTCCATGTCTCTATCATTCTCCAGAAACACAGCTCGCTAAGAACATAGAGGGAGAAAAATGCAAAGACTATGAGTTAATCAGAAGAAACTATTGCTAAACAGAATGATGAAACTCTGTAAGCACTGTGTGCTTATTCATTTATTTATTCATGAGAGAGAGAGAGAGAGAGAGATTACCTGAAAAGGATCCATATCTGCGGTGGACTTGAAGAACCTATCAAAATAGGATCCTTCCACTGAAGGAGCGGAAAAGGAAAAATATATGTCAAAAGGAGTTTAAATAGAGGCAGTCATATAGTTAAGAAAATTCTAAAAAAATACATGAATATTTATCCTCTACATAAAAGAATCTTCTACTAGCAAAATTCCTGATAAAGAGCGTAGCCATCATTGCAGATATGAAATTGCATATTCCACGACATAATTCAATATTTTGCCTTCTAGTCATGACAAAGTTAGTATGAGGGGGTAAATATGATAGCTCTAATCCATGTAAAGAAGATGTTCAGGTATTGCCCTTTTCTTCAAAGTTCTCTGGATGGCAGTAGTAGCTTTCCTTTTCCCTTCTCTTCCCTTCTTTTGTTGTTTGGACCTTTTATTATTTTATTTTTTTTACATTGCTAAAGCCGTCTCCTAAGGTTTAAATACATCTTAGACTGGCTGATACCAACACTTAAGGGTCATAATGGTATCATCATTCCTCCAAATTCTTAATGATTCTTCCCTAAGTCAGTTTGATTGGGGTGTGAAAATGTACCACCAGTCAATCATCCTACAGAAAGGGCTCATGATTCCTATGTGTACCTTCTACAGCACTCTTAACAAGAATTCCGAGGACTTGGAGGATGTATGCTTCTTCACAAGCTTATCATGCACTTACGAGGAGCAGAGACGGTCCAAATAAAGGAAACTAGTGGAAACTTACGAAGCTTAATCTCTGAAGTGACGTTCCCAACAGCATGCAGAAGGCCAACTGTTCCACAAGCATTGCCCACGGTTTGTTTCATGAAATAAACTTTACTGCTAGACTCCTAACATCAGGATGATAAGCAGAAGTCATGACCAAAGTTTACCAAAAAATTTTGAAAGAGAGATGAATAAATATTGTAACTAAATATTGTAAAATGACTACCAAGAGCTGTGAATATTTGAAGCATTATCGCACACCATTATAGAATAGAAATTAGCAACAGAATAAATAGAAGTAAAACACAATGGGTTTCATCCATTATTAATTTCAAAAGCATCAATGAAAGTGTGTTCAAAATAAACATTCTTCAATACATTTATGACGTATGCGTAAAAAAACTAAGAAAGCCTACCTTCGTCAAACTTTCTTGCTGTATTCTCTCTTCTTCCGACTAAAACAGAGAAAGCGTCATGCGAGTCAGCACAAAGTATCTCGTCTCACTATATCCACAAGGAATCGACAGACATACTAAGAAGGATGGAAGCACAACGAAATCTAGGCACCTGCGACGTGATGGGATAGAGGAACAAAACAGCGAGTACAGGCTTCGGGACCATCTCCAAGAGTTCACCATCTAACCCGAAGACGTCGAAGCACTCGACCTCATCCTCTGGAAGACCAAGGCCCCACAAGAACTGAAAAGGAAAAGAACCCAGATAGCCATCCGCAAAAGAAAATTTTCTAAATAGATCAATCTGTCGGTAATGCGATAGAGACCAACCCAAAGAAATCCACATGTCATTCTACACATGCACGGTGAAGCATAACAACGACAAGAGGTTTTTTTTCGGCCAATTGACTAGAGGTGATAATGAAAAAACTACAGATATTGCACACTTTGTTAATTTCACACAGAGACCAGAGCAGCCTAGCCATAATCGAACAATCTGGACAGAACCAGCTTCTAGAATGGTGTCATTGCTGAATTACATGCGAAACCATAAACCAGTTATTTATGGACCCAATAATCAGACCCAACTTCACCAGTAAGTGTGATCACCGTCAACATTCATTTAAGCAATTAAGATCAGGACTGCCCACTCACACTTTTTTTTTTGGGTCTGTCCTATTTCTAGCTCTCCTCTCACTCTCTAACTTTTGCTCTGCCTCTTGCATAGCGTGAGAGTTGAACCCCACACTTGTGATACTAGTGTCCCCCCCAATCCCTTTACCAGCAGGGCCGCACGCCAATTGGCACTGCCCAGTCACCTCAGTAACAACAAAATCAGCCAATTCAGGCTCATCTCCACGAGCAAATTGATCAGCTGCAAAGCAAGGTACAAAAATCCCTCTTCACCAGTCAACGTAATCCTCGACCAATGTGCAAGAACCGTTTGCGTTCGTTTCACACAATTCCATCCGCGTCGAGATCAACAAACACCGACTCCCAAACGCCCCCAATCGCGAACCACGTCTTCCTTTCGCCGATGCAATCGAAACGGAAGCAGGTCGACGCGGCAAATCAGGCGCTACCGATTTCAGTTCCTCGTCGATCCGAACTCACGCCAGCCCCGGGAAAGAAAGAAAGAACGATCAAGGGTCGGGGGCGGCGGGCGGCAAGCAAGCAAGCACGTCTACCTGGTTCATGACATCGGGATTGGCTTCGAGAGGGAGCCACCTCTTGGCAGAGGGGCTCTCGTCGACCGTCGCCATTGAAGGTCACCTTCGTGGGTTTCTGCAACAGGAGAAGCGAGAGCGAGAGAGAGAGAGAGAGAGAGAGAGAGAGAGTGAGAATCTCTTCGATGCGGAAGTGCGACGGGGTTTCTGATTGAGAGACGGCGCCTCTTTTATAGGTAGATTCCGGTTCGAGTTGACCCGTCGTCGCCGACTCAACTCGCTCGAGCTCGTCTTTTCTGTTTATCGAAATGAAATGGAGATCAATGACTTAATTAAATCTAATTCATCTCTTCCGATCTCTAATCAAATCAAAGGTTCACCGAAAATAAATTTTTTTTTAAAGAATGATCGTTTGTATTTTTAAACTAATTATCCCCATTGTCAATAACAATTTATTTCTAAACATCTTACCGGACGGTGAACATATTTTTCGCCCGTTCTTGCCCGTTCATTTTTATAAGAAATATAAGTAATTATTTTTAAGAAAATGATTTTCCTAATCATTCATTTTCTGTGAGACGGACATAACCTAGGTGTGACGAATTGAGCTCAAGATAAAACAAGTTCATTATAAATTGCTTCGTTGTCATCTAACTGGCATCGTATAAAAATAGATCCGAGATTTATATTAAGTATATTGAGTGTGACATGGAATTACATTTTTAAGATCTTTAGGGGAGGTGGATCAGTCAAGGTGCATGAAAGCCGAACTGGACACCACCCGACTACTTAAGAAGGAGCTTTTTTTCTCAGACCTTTTAAGTTATTATTTATAATGCCAATTATCATAATACCGTCGCACGAGTTATTGTAATTATATTATGTTTAATTTGTGTCAAAATGTTGCACTTTATTTTATAACACATGATTTCAACCAGTAATTAACAAATTTGTAGCCATATTAGGTAGGTCTAACAATTAAATATGATAGACTATTGTTATCCCCCAAGAAGGTGATCATTCTTGGCAAAAGCGAAACATAAATTCCACAATGACACTAACTGAAAGCCTGGCTCAAAGTTCAAGTGCTTCTATGTTTAAAAATAGAATTGGACAGTGCTATTAGTCTTGATTTATTCTTTAATGTCGACTTGATTACCATCAGTTCGAAGGGAAAGCTGAATTTCTGTGAAGCTAATATTGGCATCGAAATGTGAGCACGCATGAACGGGTCACGCTCAAATCTCGCCACATCAACCGTACACCGGATGATGTGTTCGTGAAGGACGCATTCAGAGGAAGCGCAGGAGGCAGAATCGAGAGAGAGCCATGTAGGCTCGTTTCATGAGGTTTACAACATTCAGATCCCAGAAGATAACCACAATTTCTACTCTGGTTCCATATTAAATGACATTGATTCTACCCTAGCCGGGTCATCAGAATGAAACTAAATCAGCTGGTTGAATTTTGGGTTACCTATAGTCAACTGTTGAATGCTACGTTAATTCGCAGGATCAGTCTTTTGCTTTGCATTGGGTCCCTCCTTTCGATAGCTCTCGAGGATTGCGTTACAGTTGTTCATTGTGGATGCGTCAAGAAGGCCATGATTCCACAGTTTTATCATAAATAATCTCCAGCACCTGAAAAGCAAGAACGGGCAAAATTTGATTAAGCTTGGATTTTGTATGCTGGCAGAATAATAGCATTTGGCAAACTCGAGTAACATTTGATTTGAAGGATTAACAGGCGAACAGGTTTTCATTCAGTGTAACAAGCATTAGAGCCAAAGCATGAGAGAAGCTACCAAAAGAGAGCCGGAGATTCGATAAGCTCCTGGCTGTGAAGTTTTGAGAACGCTTCGCATGCCCATGGTACATGACCATCTGCCAGAACCCTGTGCCAAATAAGAATGTTTTACACGTGATGCAATAACTGTAAAAGATACTTGGAAAAATAAAGAAGGTGCCTGTTAGCATTCACTGATGCGAACAATCTGTAATAGCAAATTTCAAATATTTGCAGTTCTCATTTATCTACTGTAACAACATGAGAGAGACGTGATGCTTACTTCTGTTTTCTGACAAACGAGTTCCACAGATGCATGAGATGTTTTTCATCCTTGGTGACGTCCACAAAATCATCCAGCATCTGCAAACAAAAGATTTAACTAGTGATTGACAATTCCAATTAACAGGGTGAGAAAAGATTGTTCCAGCGGGAGCAACCAAGAACTGTCGATTATCTTAATAGACAGGTGACAGTTTGAGCAGATATTTATCAGTTTCCACTTCTCCACTGAGCAACTCATGTATGAAAGCAGCCAAATATCTCGGGTGACACAACCCTAAATTGTCGAGTTAAACAAGAGGGGATCTAAAATAAAGTATTCTTAAAATCCCCTGGTTTCGCAGTTTGCAATCCCCGAGAGTAATTTTTGAACAGGCAAAATCACAAATTCTTGCCCTTCTATGTATATATGGCCCATCCGTTGAATTGTAGTAGCAGATACTAGAAAGGAAGAAGCAGATATCTCATCCATTAAATCTGATGTGTGGTGAGTAAATCTTGTTGCTGAATTATATATATTTTTTAGCCATGGCAATGGACTAGGAAAAAGCTGTTTCTAGAAAGCAGCTTCAGTTAATCTATTCCTGTTCATAGATGAAGAACCAAATCAAAAGCTGTCCTTATGTTTAAGGTCTCTTGGCTACATTACAAGAGCATCCACTGTTAATTGTGGAACCAATGCTGAAAAGGGGAAAACACCAGGCAGACAGAGAAGTTACAAACCTGCTACTGATTTATTTTAGAAGATACAAAGTTATACTTCTTTCATATCTTTAAATAGAAAGAGTACATACCCTTCGATCCTCAAAATCTGCAATGTCATCATCTACTTCATCCTCACTGTCCTGATCCGATAACACTTGATCCACTGCCATATGCTTCAAGAAAAGAAGCAAGTTCATGGAAATCACGTCAGGCAGGCACATTAGTTCGGTGGTGTTTTAGGATGGCATGAACATTTTAGCGAAAAGATTTCCAGACCTCAAAGAGATAATATTTTCGATTAGGTGGAATATACTCTTAAAGGAGGGGGATGTTTTGGCTGAGAAAAGAGGAGCCAAACATGACATTTACCAAATCTTAAGGGAATAACAACAAAAACAACATCCTAATTGAGGATATTCCCACATCATCATAATCTAAGGAGGGTTATACTCGCATGGAACTCAAGTGTAGTTGTAAGAAGGCTGTTTCCATGACTTCAAATTTACAAGATCCAGGTTATCACAGAACAATCTCAACTAGAAACAGCACTCTTCATGAAAAACAACAAAAAAGAAAGGAAAAAAATAAAACACACCTAATCCTAAAGATTCAAAGACTTGATCATGATTTTCACTTGCATTCAAATTAACAAATTTCAATCCGGAAATCTAGGAAGACTTTCACAGAGATAAGAACATGATCATGCGGACATAATTGCTGGACAACTAAATTATTCAGCACCAAAACTGTAAATGGAAAGGCCACCGGCTGGGTGAGTTAGATCCTTTAGGCATTCCAAAAAAGTTCACTCCTTCCATTGCACAGAATTGCTAAAATAAACAACGAATGCTTCTGCCAGACAGATTTTTCTTAGAATTGGTTGTTTGCAAGATCCAAAGGTCGAAGAGAACAAATTGAATACACGGAATGGCAAATTATAGAGGGATCAGGTTGATGAAGATAATCCGATTCAAAGATGGATCTAAGTTTAACGATCACCTGAACTCTGTGAGAGTGATAGAACTGTCGTCTCAGCAATTGGCCACGGCTGAAATAAATGTATTAATATAACAGTGAGCCATTAGTAGACATGATATGCAATCCAACTGATCTGTTCAGGCAGAAGTTAACAGCCCACTGAACATGCTTCAAATGGATGACTTGTCAAAGAATTGGGTGTACATACTTTCTAGGTTCTGAACGTTCCACCATAATCCTCCTTGCTTTTGACATTTGCAGAATAGCCGGATCACTTCCAGCTAATGATTTGATGCATTCATGGTCTACAGAAGATTGAGCCATAGAAGTTGGAGTCCCTGAAACATTAAAACTGGACGCAACATGCTCTAAACACTCAGCTGTACTAGGATAGTCGGGATAGAAATTCTCTGCTTCATGCACTCCATTCTGCATAGCTGTGACACATAAAATAGGTCAGTAGCCTTTCCAACCAATGGGAGAAGTCATTTTTAATCAAATTATACTAGAACCTTCAAGGCTGCACGCATACAGGAAGAAATTGCACAATGAAAACGTGACTTTGATTGGGCAAGATATTGTTATTAACATTTGATGACCGGTGATTGCCAAGTGAATAATCTCTGACATATTGCCCCATAAAAATAATGGCTCTTTCACCTTTCCCACATCTTTTTGATGATTTACAAGTTCAATTTCTTAGGTATGTGACATGCATACTCTCCGATATGTTTGTTCCATTTTCAAACAAGGTTAATTGGAGAAACTTGCTGTAAATGCCGCATGAATTAGCAACTATCAAATAAGAAGAATTAGACTCATCAGTACGCTTTACCAACTTTTCGAAGAGCAAATCCAAGATGATGTGGCAGTGGTCAGAATGATAACCACCAATATAACAATTTAACAGTCAGCATATAACAATTTGATCGACATGAGGGAATGCATATCCTTTTAAGTTAAAAAAACAAGAGCAAAAAAGAAAAACATTTTACTGGGTATGTGAAATTGACCATGCTAGCAAAGTAAGATCTCAAACCTCAAACCAGGGTAACAGGATACCAATAACCTTCATGCAACAGCTAAAAATGTGCAACAACTCGTCGGCACACCAAGTATGAGAGGCATTGTCAATCACTATTCACGCATCAGCCAGTATCTTTCAAACTAAGGAAGTGAGGATAACAAAAATATGCTAGCAGAATTGTGTTTCTACGTCAAGAGTGATTTCTGGCAACGCAACCAATCTTATTTAGAAAGCTAAATCAGCTGGGATAAAAGCAAACTCTTCAAAGAATACTACTAAACTATACTGATACTCTAAAGACACTAGGCATATAAATTCAAATTTTCATATTTCAATTTCATTGTCATTATATGAAGAATTAAACAGAAACTTCTCACTTCTTTTCCGATCCCAAATCTCATTAACAAACTGAGACAAAGAAAATCTCATTATGCATCAAGTCTATGAGAAATTAAAATACAGACCATGTATAAGTGTTATTGAAATGAAACATGATCATGCAGGGCAGCAGGTGGCTGTTTACTACTTGTTATGCTTTAAGAATTAATAGCAAAATTATCACCATTTTCAACTTCCTGAAGTCCTTTCTGCATTCCCTCACTGGCTATTTGGGATGGATCAAATTCCAAGAACTCAACTTGGACATGCTTCCTATTTTGAGCAGGATATTTTGGCCGACGCCTTCGTGGTTTTGGGCTGTAGATATAGTTTGTATTAACCTCTAATTCTGGTATTATTCAAAGATGAGGAAGGGCAAGGATAGTGAAGAGAGTGTGTAAATGAAAGAATGACAAACTAACCAGAAGAAGAATGTTCGCAATCTAGGGTCTGTTTCTTCTGTCAGAGCCTGCACAAACATCAAATGCAAGAAATTGTATGGGCATTCAATTATCTAAGAAAAAGTCCTTTTCAAGTGAGAATACTTCACAAAAATGATTTCCTGTTAGACACTAGTAAAAACTGCATCATTTTTTGTTCAAGTTTCCTTCATGTCAACTTACGATTAAAGGATAACCAAAAACACCTTTCACTAAAAGCTATAGTTGCGAATTGACCAAGGGGTCGGGTTTCAGGAGTCTAGGGGCCATGCAGAGGGGTTGAAAGACCTGACCTTCAATAACTTAAGAAGAGAAAACGTAAAATTTTTCATTTAAGCTACATTTAAAATGAAATGAATGAACATGCTCAGGCAGAATATCATATATGTGCTTATCCCATAAGACATTGCTTTTCATATAACCCCATCACCACAATGAGGAGGTGCCACATACCCCTGCCACTCCTCTTCATCATTCAGATAAGGCAAAAGGACCCAGCAAATGATTTTGTTGATTTACCCCCCATCTATGACAATACAGCACTTTTGAAAAAAGTTACAATCTGGCGCTTATTCTATCTCATTGCATTGACGTCATCACAGACTATTTAAATAAACTCTGCTCGCTTCTGATAAATTTTGAAAAATATGAGGCAAAAATTTAATGGTAAGGCACCCAAGGGCAGCCCACAAACATAACATCCCATTAAATATCAAGCGAACCAATCGACGCATAAAGCTTATGAGCAAAGAGTTAAACATCCAATAATCAAAGCAATTGACTGTAAAAAAGTTATTTTCAGTGGAAATATATTACCTCAGATCTCAGCATATCAACTTTCACAGAGACATTCACAGCCTGATACTCTTCAAAAACCTAAAAAATTACTTTCAGTTCAACAGCATGTGCTGGAGGAAAAAGTAGCATTTTATATATCAACTCGGCAACTGGTTACCAACCCAAAACTCGAAGTTGAACAAGTCATGCGATGAGCATAAATGCAACCTCAGACCCTGAAAACAAAGATATCAAGTGAAAATTTTTCAAGAATCATGCTTAGTATTTTTCTAAGCATAGTATATTGTAAATGCAACCTTAGACCCTGAAAACAAAGATGTAAATGCTTAGTATATTGTGCTAAAAAGTTGTCAAGTGAAAATTTTTCAAGAATCATGCTGTTGAAAAGTATTTTTCTGAAGGGTGAATGAAAGAGTACACTAGGTGTTGCTCAATTTGAGATGTACAGAATAAGTTGGTATTAATAGCTCGTTGCAGTTCCACTATTGAGAAAACCCTTATTATATATGTGCCCAGAACAACTCAAGATATGGCTGGAGTTCCAAAAGAATTAGAAAGCAAAGTGAACTCTAAAATGAGGCAATTTAGAATAGTTGAAACGCCAGCTGGATTTAAGTGCCTAAAGTACAAAGAAGCCCTTGTCATGTGAAACCCAATTCCTCTATGTATAAGATGTACATAATCTTAAATGAAACTCTGCCAAGATGTCAAATGCTAGTTAGTTCAAAAACTCCATGGAGCAATAGGTAGTATGCAAATGCCTCAAAAGAAGCAGTATTTCTTTCTTATTCAAGAAAAAACAAAAGCTCTAGTTTCCTCATCAAAATTATGCAAACATGCATGAGTTGAAAAGACAGATAAAAAGGTGAGCACAGGATACAAGAGAAACCAATGCTGGTAAAACCTCACCTTAAAGCTGGCACATTGCATTAAGCAAAACGGGCAAGAGAAATCTTCAGTTACTGCATTTTTAAAACAAAGACACCAATTAAAAGTTTTACTACTAAAGCTTGGCCCATCCTTGTACAAATAGAGCAAATTTCGACAAGGAAGAAAAGAAACAGTAGCTTCAAAGAGGCACTGCCTTTCAATATTTGGGAGGTAGACACATGAGACCTTCAGTCTAAAGCTCTGAAGGAAATCATATTTTTTAGGACATGTTACGTGAATGTAAATTTGCTCATTCTACACCCACTCAAAATCCTTTCCTCTTAAAAGTATTGACGCTATAGAAGCAGGCTGCAAGGATAGAAAGGTTATTTTGAGACAAAAGTAGCGTTGCTGCAACACAGCAACTCATCTAGTTTGTAATTAACTTGTAATATCATAATAGTCAGATAGATAGGATCAACTTCCAAAGTTAGTAAGATATCCGAGAGAGAGAGAGAGAGAGAGAGAGAGAGAGAGCCAAAGTTCCAGGGTCTATTTCTAGTTCTGCATTTCCACAGTAATTATGTTTGCATTGCACATATTTTTACCTTCTTCTTATAAGAAGAGTAAACTGATATCTAGCCCAGCATATGTGGTGTAGTCCCTTTGTGTTGCATCATAGAAAATTAGTCACAACAAAATGATAAGATGGAGAAGATGCAAAATTCAAGCTATTAATGAATCCATGTACCTTCAATCTTTCGATGCACGTTGTTGCAGTCCCTATAGTTGAAAATAACTATTCCAGCCCTCAACCTAGAAAATTGGCACAAAATGTTACAGGAACCCCAAAATATAAGAAGAAGAATCACACTAAAAAACCAACAATAAAGTGGACAGACATTTTCGATAAAGAAAAGAAAAGAGAGAAGATGGGTACAATGAGAAAATAAACTAATAAGGAAAAGAAAAGAGAGAACTTGGCTAGAAATGTGTCATCTTGGCAAAAAAACAAAGTTTTCGGCAACGACTGCCGTTCTCTAGCAGTTTAGTCAATCAAATGAGAGAACGAGAACAAAACTATTGCATGCCCTGCTGCTTATGTATCAAAAAACAAGGAACTAACAACAGCAACGACATGAAAAACACCACCTTAAGAGGTCAACTTTGGAAGCCATTTCGATCACAAACGGGCTTGATTTATCACTCTATTTAGAAAAATAGCCACGAATGCGAGGACTTTGTACATTTTGTTTCTCTTGTGTAAAAAGTCCATGAATGCAATAAAATTTCCCTATATGTAACCAAAAGACCATGAAATATTCCTATAAATTACGGAATAGGAAATACACACAAACTCCTCGTCAGGGTGTCAAAGTTACATAGAAGAGCATGAGCTTGGACAAAGAGACACTTAGGGAATAGCCACTAGAAGCACTACAGTACTGTAATATCAAAGAATATAACTGGAAAATAAAATAAAAATCAAGAAATAGATCCATTAGCAATGATTGAGGAATAGTTGCCTAGTAGGTACTTGGATGAAAATTCTCACCTCTTATTACGCTTACGCCTTGCTTGTACTTTGAAACGCAAACTTCTCCGAAGGAAAGAAGGCTAGAGCACGAAAAGATGCTTGATCAGCATATTAGAATGGACAGATTCAAAAAATCGGAACAAGGAACATATCTTAGAATTATGAAAGCCATGAAAACCCAAGGGACTTTATATCTTAGCCCTAATGTTGATAGCATTCAGAGATGTCATCTGTTCAATAGGATCAGGATAAAGGATGGACTTTACCAACACTTAAAAATTTTCTATTGCCTAGCCCAACTTTTGAAGAGACCGGATGTTAATTCTTTTTGAGAGTACCACCCGGCAGGTAGAGTTTAAGATATGCTTCAAAATGATGTACACTACATAAATATCTACAACAAGGGACTATATCACAAGAATTCCCTCACTCAATATACTCATCTTTAGTCAAAGCCCATCATCCCAATTGGTGTTTCCAGGGAAGGAAAAGCCAAAATATAGAGTTGGCAAAAGAGAGCATTATGACACGATTACATTATGTATAGCACGGCGGTGTAGAATATTGTATAGCTCAACAGGCTTGCAATACACCAGGAGACTCTCTTCTGCTGCAGTTGCATCGTCATCAGAAAAATGTTCACAGGAACTTTGATGGCACATTGTAACCAAAGTAAGCAATAGCAACCAAATCTGTTTCATGAAAATAGACATTTATGAGAAGTGGTTAATTTAACAATTAACAGAAGGATTGTCTTGGAAAAACCAGTGCATAGACAATTTCCTTAACAGATGTACTCCATCACAGCATCCAACTTCCTTAAAAAGGAGAAAGCATTAAACTACCATCGTATAAGAAAAACTAATAAAAAGAGTGTCAATCAACATTTTTGAACTTAATTCTGAGAAAACACTAACCAACCGTTCAGTTTTTCGGCCATAGTAGAAGACAACCTTAACGATGCATTAACCAAGAGGATTACAGTGTAAAAACGGAAATAATGGACGGAATTTAAACAGACACGCCAAACCATCACCTCCAAACACCACGTCAAACCAAAGCAACGAATCTTACAGCTCCACCATCACTTAAACAGGTAGTGCCGACTCATTCCTTCCTCAACATGCACAATTCATAGGTAAATCTCACATCCAAATTCACATGAGCACGGACAAATTAAACCAAATCAAACCTACCGAC
This sequence comes from Syzygium aqueum, assembly GCA_031216185.1. Classification (NCBI taxonomy): domain Eukaryota; kingdom Viridiplantae; phylum Streptophyta; class Magnoliopsida; order Myrtales; family Myrtaceae; genus Syzygium; species Syzygium aqueum. The sequence goes on along the minus strand of CM062235.1, from coordinate 2,976,236 downwards.
TTCCACGGACTCGCCGGCAACTCGGTAATACTCTCCGAGCCTCCAGCGGAGAAAAATTCACGAAGACAATGAATGCACATTGAAAACCTGAACCGCGACACCAGCAAACAACAACACACACCAGCAATCTCGTCTCCGTCGACGAATCGCCATTGCACCAAACAGACCCCAAAAATCGAAACCGAGTCGCCAAATTCGCACACTATTCCGATGACGAAATTCGCCTCGAAACAACAACTGTCCGGCCGGTTTCTCTCCTCTTCCTTCGTACCGTCGGAACACCGATGCCGTGACGAAATCGCATCGCCATCGTCGCATTAGAGCAGCGCATCGACCGATGACGAGACGATTCGGAGCTAAATCGAATGAAAATCGCGCTCTTCGAGCGGAGGAGATTCGAGCTGAACTCACCGGCTGCGGCGATGGTAGGAGGGAGCGGCGATCGACGAGGTTCCTCGGAGCTCCGGCGAGCGAGATGCGAGTGAAGAGTCGTCGTCGGGTCAACCAACGGATTTTCGATTGATTACGCTTACTATTTCGTGTCCTAAAATTGATGGCTCGACGGCGGGCCCGAGCTGACGTGGCCTTCCTAAGATTTTCGATGAATTCTAATTTCTTTTTCAGAAAATTCCATAGAATGCCTAAACTGCCCTCATTTTCTCGGGAAAAAGGTCCAAATAAGGATACGAAGATATCATGGAAGTTTCAAATAAAAGGCTTGACCGACCTCATCAGCTAGCCATCGATCGAGGACATTTTCGTCCAAAGACTATTTTAATCTGTAAATATTTTTTTTTCTTTTCATTTTTTTCATCTAAGCCCTTGTGGATTATAGGTGACCCTCACCCAAGGAGGGCGGCCCTTGCCAGTGGTCATCAAGACTCAAAAGGATGAGGATTGCAGAGAGGTTACCAATGCAGAGGTGAGAACGGTGCGGAATCACTACAGATTGGGGATTGGAATCAGTCCACTGAATAGATTGAGCACAACATATCTGCACGCACGCAAATACTTCCGATGGATTGGAGCCGATGCTTTGAGCCTGCAGATGCAACCGATGGCCACATGCAAGGCTGATCAGAGGTCGGCCATCGCCCGAGGCCGGCTGCCGGCGAAAAGGAAAGAAAAAAAAAATTCGGAAAGTGTAAATTTTACGATGGGACAGCTCGACGTAAGTTTTAATCATAGGCCCGATTGCCCGAAGGCTTACTGGCAACGAGCCCGAAGACAAATTTGGGTGGGCCCGATGCAGGCCCGTTCAGCAAAAAATGCTAAGCAATTTTCATTAGGCAACTCATTTAGGCTACGTTTGTCACTCCTACTTATTTTCTGGTCGATTTTTTTGTTCTTTTCCTTGTGAAAAAAAAATATTCGAGGCTATTTTGACTCCGTTCATTCCGTGAAAAACAAATAATATTGAAAAGGATTTTCCTAAAAGGGATCGCATGTATCGTTCAAAATAATTTATCAATGAAATTCACTACGAACAATTTATGTCTAAATTTTATCATGAAAGATGAAAATAAATTTTTGTTTATCTGTTTTTATTAGCAACATAGACAATCATTTTTCAAAAATATATATTTTTCAAATCATTTATTTTTCATGAAATAAATCGAGCCTTTATACGTAGTTATATCGAGCGTGGGCCGTTTGATTGGCCCACTCATCATGCGTGCTTTTCATGTTTCGGAAGAAGGTTGGGTTGGATTTAAAAATCTTGGAGGATAATTTATGTTTTCTTTCCGGTTTTTTTTTAAAAAAAATTCGATTGGAGCATTAGAGCGGTGGGAAACAAATTAGACTCAATATCGTAAGTAAAAAACTAAGGTCCGTCAAAAAATTACTAGAAGCGGAGAAACGAAATGAAACCGACTTGTCGAAAATTACTTGGTGGAAATAAAAATTGAAATAAATCTATAAATTCGAATTGGCCCGCTCCATCCGGCTCGAACATTTCGACGTACATTTTGGGTGACGGCGAAATGAGGCGACAATCGGGCCTGACTTTCCAACTTAGTTCGGGCCCGTCCAATGACCACTAGCTAATCGAAACGGAAATATGTCTTTTCGTAGGATCCGGAGGGGAATTCCGATCATTTCCATCCCTCCATCTTTGATAATTCTAAGGCCATATTAGAATATCTTGATCGATTCAGTCCTTACAAAAGTCTAGTTTTATCTAAATATGAATTGTTAAGTCTACATTGACATTTTTATAATTAAATGGAAAAAATCGGGAACACAAATTTTAAGGATCGTGCCAAATGCATTTCCGTTCTTTTTTTTTATTCCCGAAATAGAAAGTTTGTGCGATTACCAAGTGCGTTCTTTTGCTCAGAAAACTCATCCAAGGAATAGAATCAAAAAAAAAAAACTATTATTGAACAGAAAACGTTGTAAGGAACAGAAATGCTACCAAACGCATCCTAACTAGTCGAAACGATCATTTTCTAGCAAGGTCAGTATGTTTTCCATAGGATGCGGTTTGCATCGCATCAAGAAGGCATACAGGTCGTCATGGGTGATTCATCACGAGTCAAAACTCGAGAATTCATGTGGCCGAAAGAGCAATAAATTTGACGTCAAGAACTGCAGGGTCAATACAAAGTTCTGAATTGAAGTCTTAAGTAAGCTCAAAAGGCTCTTCAACATTGTAAGTGCAGGTCCAAATTGGAATCTAATTTAGGTCGAAGGGAAGAATATGAAAGTGAAGAAAGTGGAGCAAAAAATAAAAAAAAGAAAACAAAGAGAGAGAGAGAGAGAGAGAGAGAGGAAAGAAGCAAGACTTTAAAAAAGATTGAAAGGTGTCAGCCAGTTAGGTACAGGGGGAAAATCGATTAGCCCATGGTTTAGCAAGCTGATTTCGGGGTCCTTGTGAACCTCACCGTATGTTTCATGAAAAATAAAAAAATTTAAATTTTTTTCATTAAAATTGATCGCTCGTGTCGCCTCAGATAATTAATCGATTGAAAATGTTTTCGTTTATCTAAAATAATTAATGCCTAAATATTTTTCGTGAACGATAAAAATATTTTTCGTTCGTTCATTTTGAAAAACGATACAACCGATCATTTTTAAGAAATATTTTCCGGATCATTCTGTTTTTCGCAAAACAAGGAAAACATTAATTATTGCTTAATGGTAATCGATTACCCCGTTTGGTCATTCGCAAAACAACAATTTTGAACCCGTACTTTAATTAATTAATTTTTTTACGATCTTGTTTTGATAGAGCAGTTCTTTACTTCTTTATACTGTTTTCGTGAACTTTTCTATTACTATGTCGATACTTCTCGTTAGTAAAATGGTAATCGATTACCCCATTCGATCATTTGCTCAGGGATCAACTTATAACCCAACGCAATCTCGAGACTAGTCGATGTCCACGTTATGCGCTATGACCGTCAATATCTGTTAGTCGGCATTAACATGATTAAAGAAATAAAGAGCGTAAACAAACTCCCTCTTGATTTTTTTGCTTGAATAACTAAAATATTATTGGGTTAACACCACAAAAAATCCCAAATTGGTACATCTATGATAAATTTACCCCAAATTAATTTTTTGATCATTAAAGACCCCCTAACTGATACATTTATGATAAATTTATCTTCCGGTAAATTTGATTAATACCACAAAATATCACAGATTGGTAAATCTGTGACAAACGAAAGGGTAAAACCTTAAACTAGTACATCCGTCGAATGCCACGTGTCATTCAACTCAACAATTTGACGTTAAAATTTAACGAAAACTAATGAAGGATAAATATGTCATAAGCGTACAAGTTTAGATTTATCACATGTATATCAGTTCGTGAGTTTTCATGATATTAATTTAATATTAATTCGAGAAACAAAGAAATTGAACAGTAATGGTCAGAGTCTAGGGCAAGTCAAATCTCTTAAGATGTGCCTCACGTTCCAGGGGCCTTTTCGTGGACCACGAACCCATGACCATCGATTCCAACGACTTGCTGTATGTTCAGATAAGAGATGGGGTCATTTGTAATAAATAAATAAAACGTTTGTCAGACTGCATTAATTCCTACCCACTATCAAGTACAAATTGCATATGCATGCATAGAATTTACAGATTAGAGAACCATGTAAATAATGGGTAAATCTACAAAAATAATATATATAATGGTAAAGTAGGGATAAAATCAACCAGATATTGGTATTATATGTCAAATCTTATAAAAAGTTGACCGTAAATTTAAAAAAAAAAGGATTAGGCAAAGATAATGTATGCACTGCTCATTCGAAGATGCATGTGAATTTGGTAACCTATAACTCCGGTGCCTTGTCCTATGCTGTTAAACATCGTGACTTGGATGGAACGATTTGCCATCTCATTGACAAAATGGGTTTTTTTTTTAAAGAAGAGTTTCGGATGGAGAAAGATTCGATTCGCTTACTCCCTTTCAATCGAGTAATTTCAAGGAAAGAAACCATGGTTTGAACTCGAGAAGAATCGGGCAAATTAAAGGAGGAAAAAATAGACTTTACATCAGATCAATGTCCTTCGTTCAACGTGAAACCACGCTTTTAATAACAAAAAAAAGGACGCTAAATTCAATTAAGGAGCACCCACGTTTCTAGCCATTGAATTGTTTTTCGACGCAGGCATTGTAAGATGATTGTCAATTAATCTGAACTAAGCTGTTAGACGGGTTTGTAGTTTAATATTTAGATGGAATTGTTTTTCAACACTTGTACGATATGCGGTAATTTATACGATAATTTGTAATTTTTAGGATTATTTTCGGGGACGAAAGGTGTGTAATTTTCTCGTTTACACACCATTCATTCATGATTAACTAATGAATAGTTTTGTACACGGAAATGTCGATCATCAGCAGCCGATACAGAATAAAATTTGAGCAGCTTCGACAGGATTTGAGCTATTGAATGACCAACTTTTGCATGAATTTTAATTTGAGTTCTGCGTTTTTTGTGGGTTTTTCCATGTTTCGGTCGCACGAATCGGCATCGATCTTCTCCACCTAATTCTACCGTGACCTATCTAGCAAGACCGTTGAGTCTTCTGATTAGTGTCAACATATGTATGGTCGAGATGCTGTATTTTCATTAGGCCAAGAAATGTCAAGTCAATTTGATGGAAAATTATTTTGGAAAGGTAGTCAAAGAAAATCCAATTCCCAACACTGCATGTGAATCGCCTAGGATTAGTCTTTTAGGTTATTTATTGCAATGCCATCTTCTGTGATGCAATGTGAAAACAACACGAGACATGGAAAGAAAATTTTCTGTGCCCATAGATCTATAGAGAAGTGGGTAAGCTTGAAAAAAAAATTATGTTGGCAAAAAAATAATTACCGGTTACCTGATTTCGTGATAACTTACTGATAATTGCCTGATACAAGTTTGTAACTTTTCTTTCTTTTTTTAATTATTTTTTGTCAAACTTTTATTTGTCTCTATTACCAACAACTTATATTAACCACAAACACTCACTTAAATAAATTAGCGACCGACTCATAACTAATTGTATATATGATTTTGCCTAATCACTTGATAGAATGATCTCAACGACCATCATAAGTGATTCTCATAATCATCAGTCAAGCGATGTCAACTACTGACTTACTGATAATTGCTTGATAGTTCTACAAAATTACCAACTCTTTTTTAACAAGTTTACAAGTCTGTAAGTTTTCTTTTCTTTATTTAGTTTTTGCTCTTACCAACAACTTGTACTTACCATAAACACTCACGGATATAAATCTGCGACCGACGCATTGATTAATTGTATATATCGATTTTGTCGAATCACTTGATTGACATATCTCAACAACAATCATAAGCAGTTATCATAATCGTCGGTAGAGGGATGTCAAACACCGAATCAATCCCTTATGGTCAGCATAACTTTATACCAACCCTAGTCAACATACCCTCATACGACCGTAGAAGTCTGATCATATATGGTTTTCAGATATTTCTAAGAAGACCAACTTTCTAAAAAGGACCAAAATGGGGAGATTTTTTAATGTTCTTTTTCGTTTTCTTGAATGTTCATCGGTCAACATTGAGGAACTTCACTTCAGTTTGGCATCATGAACTCATCCGGATTCGCAGACATACGAAGATGAGCGTACCACCATAATGATTATTCAAAGATCATGCCTGTGAACAGAATGAAGCGACATCTTCGCGCTTTATTTTAGTTAAATCTCATGCATGCAGGAATGTCAAACTTTGCAAGCACATGATCGAGCTTTGTTGCGCTCCAAGTATTCTTTTCAGAGTCAACCTGGGGATGCCCATCTCGTCCTCTTGGTCCGTCGTAGTTAGGCAGGCGAGTTCAGAGGTGGGAAAATTGAATAGATAAGAGAAAGAGAGTGGCAGAAAGGGAAAAAGGTGAAAAAGAGAGAGCCCTTTTCTGAAATTTCAAGCAATTTCGTGGAAGGAGAGCGAAAGAGAGAGAGAGATGTCAAAGTTCATTTAGGATGCTGCGACTTCTTCTTCTTCTTCTTCATCGTCATCTTCTTGGCCTTCCAACTTTCATACCGTGACGAGTACTTTCTGCTTGGCTTGCTATGGATAACGAGGACTTAAGTCAACTGTCAATATTCGCTAACTTAGCTCGATCACTATATGCAAAGCATGTCTCTCGCGGTTCTCTTTGAGTGTTCGTGATGAAGTCTGTCATCTGTCTATTGCATGAGTCTTGATGGACATGAAGATGAACAAAAGTTTTAGGTTTACGAGCTTTGAAGAGAAAGTGGTAATGCATGCAATGTGAAAGCGTTATTGGTTGTGTATGTATACCCGAAATTAGCGTCTGTGATCGTTTGTACAAATGATTCACTTGGATAGACGATGACCGGATGTGTAAATTAAGAGCGCCTACTAGAGTACCATGTGGTCACTCGGCTGAACAATGACCCCGATGTCGCGAATCCGTCTCTTATGTAAGAGTACTTTTGTTTGAGGAACATAAAATGTTCGTTACAACCCCGAAGTTGGTGCTGTTGGTGGGAAGCGTTTGAGGATTTTCAGCTTGGAATGGGGAGGTCACATGTTAGGATCCCAACAATTGCTTGTAAACTATTCTGTATCAAGGCCATATGCACAAATCAAAAGACTTAGACTTAACTAATTCATAGGGCTTGCAAGGTGTTTCATGGGTCTTCATGTATCATGATTTGATACATTTCGAATGGACCAAGAGGGCATCCAATAAAAAAATTGGAGACTCGATAGAAAAGTTGGAACCTTAAAAAATACGTTGGTAGATAAAGAGTTAACCCAAAAAGCTAGTTGGTAATTCAATTTGATAAAAGTTGATATATCACTATAATTTAGGTTAGAAGTCTCATAATAATTAAAACTATTAGTAAATGCAAAATTTTCGTAAGTTATGCAATAGTAATTTAATACGAAAAAATTGTTTATAAGCGACGAAAAATTTCCAGATCATCTTTGTTAACAACAGTTTACTTATAATTTTTTATGTAAATTTATCGTTAAGGTAGAAAATCCGTATTTTTTTTTGGCAATTTTGCTAGTTCCTAGCAACCATATGAAGCTAACAAAGCAGCCGTTACAATATACATCTATTTCCTCAAAACGAGAAAACAAAAATTTCTACAAGCTAATGTGAATCTGACGACTAGTACATTGAAGTTCCACGAGTGGCGCAAGTTTCATCCGTGCATACCATTAAACGCATCATCAAATTGTGTGTCGGCTTCGACCTCGAGCAACGGTAGGTGAACTAACAAATGTTGATTACGCCCTTTTTTATCGGGTGACAGTCGACTTCTGTTGGGCGCTTAGATTTTGCGAATCCGTGGAATTCGAAATGCACGGATTTCATTCGTCTCGATAAGTTACACGGTGCCATCACATCACTCGGGAAAGACTTTGAAGTTCTTGATAGACCTAGCAAAGAGGTTTCGACGCGTAGAACCATAATCACTTCTTCGAAAACCATTCGCTCTCTCTTTCTCCCCCAACCGACAAAGCGCGACTCGAAGGAGTCTCGCGAGCAAATGACTTGGAAAAAAAGCAATTCCACATCGCACACGGCCGCGACAAGGAATTAAACGCTTAGCGTCCTTGCATCGTGAAACTTTCACATTGCAAAGTCAACTCTCTTCTTCGGTGCATCCCATCATCTGTCATCCATTGGAGACGGCGGTGGGAAACGACCCTCCATCGTCAATGATCCTTTCGTGTACGATCCGACGAAAGTCTTCCCGTATCCTCAGCGACCACGAGAATCCAATAGGATTAAGTCCAATGGGATATCTGCGAAATGGTGGACTTGGAACTTGCCCCACTAGACCTCATGAGTTAGCATAATGATGATGTGCTCCAATGATGGATGACTGATCTCCACGGCTGTTTTTCGCGGGTCGAAATCACTCGTTTGTTGGGGGGAAAAACAGGTGATCAGAAAGAAGAATGGAATTGGACTTTGAGGCGTGATAACACTCTCTTGAAGGAATTATTTGGCCCCACAACGTCGCTAATGATTATTAACAAAAATCTCCCAAGATCTTACAAACTCTCACAAGAATACCAGATAAAAATTCTGATATTTCTCTAAAGACTCTCAAAAGGAAACAATTTAGAAACAAGGGCCGTAGTTTTTTTTCTCTAAAAGGAAAATCGACAAGACTTTTCTATGAGACGGGAAACCGACAAATTTATGTCGGTCGTTAGGACAAAAGCAACCGTTCGGGAAAGGTTGCAAAGTGAACAGACACGTTGAAAATTTGATTTAAAAACAATAATAATTTCTTTTTTATTTTTTTATTCCAAATTTTGTAACTTTTGAAAATAACAATTGAACAAATAGAACCTTTCAAAGATTAAGAAGTTATGTGCACAGTTATTTTATAATACTATATTCAAATTTTAATAAATAATATATAACAATTGTCAGTTAGTGCCAATTATGAACTGTGAGCACGCATAGTGTTAAATGCGCCTAATAATCGCGCATTCGCACGCAAGTATGGTAAGGTACAACCCACTAAGCCCATCGTCTTCACACTTGTATATTGACCTACACATTCCCATCCTTTCTATGCCGGACAAGGCACTCGCAAGTTTGTAAACTTGCAACATTGTTAACGTGGACAATTCTACCGTCCCGTTCCCAGAAAAGATGAATTTCTTCCTCCATGCCAATAGATTTCTAAAAGAATTGGCAAGTGTCAGAAATCATTCATAGGAAAAGTCTGCCGTGAAACTTAATCGAAGAAGTTAGTGGATCACGCTCGTTAAGGTTGATAATTTTTGAAAAGAGTCGGTGACTGAATTCGAGGCATTGAGGAGAAATGCGAATTGCAGACAATAAAAAAATTTGGCAAATTAAAAAAATTGGATGAGTAACTTTAATGAGGGTCAGCAAACCAATACCAAGTGCTTTTTTATCCGGCGAAAAGTTGGTGGATCACGCTAGTTTGGGTTTATAATCTCTAAAAAGAATTAGCAAAAGTAAGGTACATCATTATGAAAATTTATAAATTTGAAAACACTATTAGTCGATAAGCAGCACAAGCTAGAGTCAGTAACCGAAAACTAGCCGATACTCTAATTTGATAAAAGTTGATAAGTCACTCTCCCTTAGGGTGCTAATATCATATTGAGAGTTAATAAATTCAAAACATTAGTAAGCGATGCAATCAAAAGTTGGTAAATTGGTACAAAAAATTAATAATTCACAAACTATTAAAAAATATTAATAATTTCCCAAAAAAGTCTTTTTTTTTTTTTGGTAACCGAGGTATCCGAGCCAGCTTGCGCGCACCTCGACTATTCCTCGGGGGAGACTAGCACAGCAACCCACCGCCATGGCCCCCCACTTAAATCACAAGTGCTCAGCTGGGGAATCGAACCTGGGACCAGTGCGCCTAACCACACAATCCCAAGTACGCCATAACCAACTGAGCAACCCATGGGTGGTAACTTATTTATATAAAAAAAGGGTCACCGATCAATTTTATGGTACGGAAAAATGTAGTTATTACGCACGAAATTTACCGGTACGGAAAAAAGAAAATAAGAACGTGATTTTGTACGGTCCTCGTGTATACGATTAAATGGGAAAGGAGGCACAACGTGCCATTGATTCCCATCCAGGAGCCACGCAACCTTGGCCAATCGTTTTATAACATGAAAAGTCTATCATTGGATCAAAATAGGACTCCTTGTGGTCAGAAATCGACAGTTTTGGAGCTTGACAAAGTGAGGCCCTCGTTGCCCCAGTGGGGCGGTGCGACCAAAACATGCTCACTCTTCAATCCTCGTCGCTTTTCTTGTACGACCAAATTCCATCAGAGAATTGTACAGCCACAGATTTGAACCGGTCGGTGAAATTCCGCATCGGTGAGAATTGTACAGCCACAGACTTGCGCGACATGAGGTTCACATCAGCTCTCTCCGTCCGTTTGGATCGTGTGACACATACAGCTGAGACCATGCCGTGTCGTGGTTTTGTCATGGCTCTAAGGTTTCTAGCAAAACGTGATTTGCAGCAGTGATTCCTGGAAGGCAGTGAGGCGAAAGTCTTAGAAGGTAGCCTTGAGATGCCATGCCCGCTTGTGAGCTACATTTGAGCGACACGCTTGTTGAATTACCTTGTAAGATCCAAAGTACCAATATTTTCCTAGCCTACTTCCCTAAAAAAGCCTTAACTTTAAGTCAAGTCCCAAATCTGCCCCAAGCTTTTTTTTTTGTCTAAAAAAAATCTCAAACTTTAAGTCCTATCCCATATCTATCCCAAATTTTGTTTTGTGTAAAAAAAATCACCAAAATTCAATTTATTTTCAAAAATATATCCCGTGATCTAGTCACAACTTAATGTGGCACTTCCACATTGATAATAAATCCATATCGACAAACTAATGGGGCTTTTTTTAGATAAAGAAAAGTTGGGGAAAAATTTGGATTGAACCTAAAAATTGGGTTTTTTTTAATTAAAAAAATTGGGTTCAATTTGTTATCGTTTCTAACTTTCATATCCTAGAAGAGTTTTATTTTAGAGCATTTCAACAATTTTTATTGGGTTTAATTTGTTATCGAAGTAAAAATGCTACGTCGGTCTGTACCTATCACCTCATTACTTTGCTGATGTGGATTTGTTATCGACATGAAAGTGTCGCGTTAAGTTTGGACCAGATCATGAGGGTATATTTTTGAAAATAAATTGAAATTTGCTGATTTTTTTTATAAAAACAAAATTCGGGGTAGATTTGAAACTAAATTTAAAGTTTGGGTTTTTTTTTTTGGATCAAAAAAAGTTCGGGGCAGATTTGAGATTCAATCTAAAGTTTAAAGTTTTTTATGAAACAAAAAAAAATAGAGTAAATTTAAGACTTGACCTAAAAGTGAGGATTTTTTAGAAAATTCACCCATATTTTCATAGCCGTAACTTTTGAGAAAGGGTGTTAAAAAGTAGACGTGCCCTTTGTTGCACCGAAATAGTCCCGACATGCCATTATTTCCATCTATACGTGAGGGTGCAAATGACGCAGCATGTACCAGATTTGATGGGAACGCCTTTGATTCTTGCTTTTATGCAACAGATGGACAAACAAACATTGATTCGACAGAGAACAAAAAATGCGGGATGGACCAACTACTTATTCACCCATTGCAAACTTTCTAACCGATGCGTAATGACATTTTGTAATTCTATTTATTGATATGCTTAAACTTAGCAGATGGCCCCACTTGATTTGGGTCGCATCGGTAAAGAGTAGATTCATGGAGCATGTGCATGAGATACGCGTACAATATTGATTATTGGGATATCATCAACCATCGAATATCGTGTTGCTAATCGCTCCAATACTCGATTTTGGGCCAACCGGGACAGGGTCGACGCTACATAATCATGATGAAGCTCACCTCCCATTTCCGACCAAAAGGTAAATCTCCATATCCGTCAAACCCTACTCCTCAGAGAGCTTCTTTCTCCCTTCCTTGTTCGCTCTTTCTTTTCGCCATGCCTTGTTCCGTCCATGCCCATCTCGAGAGTCCTAACCTTGTGAGGCACATGGTCGGTGGTCGGCTTTCGTGGAAAGGCAACACGACGAAGTTCATCGCACGTAAACCACTTCGCACAAGACAAAAGCAAACACATTCAACCTCATGCGATCAGGTCTTGTCGAATACATGACGCGCAAACCCTTCGCTAAGAAACTAATTAATAATTTTGCTCTGGTCTGGTAGTGTTAGCACGCGTTTGCATTGCAGCCTCGTGCATCACATTCTGCCCATTTCTTCCCCTTTTGCCTCAGCTTTTGGTATCACCCATCAAATCAAAGCAATGACTTTTTGCAGAACTATAGTGGGACAATCTAATCAAAGCATAGCATGCCCCACGTTTTCCATAAATATCACTCCCCTCGTCCTTTTCTTCGTGACGGAAAGAAGAAGATTAAGTCGAGAGATGTCGCCTTTTCGTGCCTTTAATTATTGGTGGCTCCACTGATGCGATGCACCGTGCTCTCCTCCAATGGCTTTGAGCTTAAATGAGGATTAAGCATAATCATGTGCTAAACGGGACGATTTGCACCATATTTTGGGCTGCTTTTCCAAATGATCTCGACCCCACTTTTTGCGCCGCATTATCGGAATATTTTGCTCCTGTAACCCAAGGATGAAGTGTTGTGTGTGTCGTGTAGCATGTGGCCTTGCCGTCGCTTAGAGCACACTAGGTAGAAAACTAAGGGCTTGTTTGATAACCACGCTATTCACACTTCCGTTGCTCGATTATTTTCTTTTATTCGACCTAAACCATACCTTAAGTATCCGTACCTACTATATAGATAAGTCAAAATAAGTCATAGATCCATTTTTTAACTCACGTATGATGGGTTATAATAATTAATTCTATTTAGTAAATAGGTCATAAATAAATTTAAGCACAGTATGATATTAAATGGGTTTACAACTTATTTAGACTCAATTCACTTGTATGACTTTCTCTTCATTCCTCTCATCCTTTTTCGATTTCGCGTTCACTTACTCCGCACTCTCACCTTAGTTTGAATATTAGTTTTCCTAGATTAGATTAATTATGGATGTATTTTAGCAAGATAGATCAGGTCGGTATAGGTTATGTATGGGTCAGGTATGGATCACTGGATTTTCATTGCATGAAAAAATGGAAAATTGATCAAAACGAGTTAAATTGATCTATTTGGATCGAACCATTTTCGACTCGACCTACTTATTTGACGGGTCTACTACTACACTACGTACGGTCTTTCATACGTGATCATACTTAATAATACACGTTATTAGAAAAAAACGAATACACGATCGCATCGAAGACACGATTTTTAAAATGGGCATGTGGCACGAGTTGGAGCTTTTTTAACCTATTTATATGACTTCTAGAGGCTTTCTCAATTCTCACGGCCCCCGTTTCCTCTCTATCTTTTTTTTCCATCTCTGCATAACATAATTACTTGCCCTTTGAAGTCAATTTAAGCAAAAGGAACAAGAAGATTATTAATTAATCTAACCTCAAGAGCACACTCTCCTTTTGATTCTTTCCTTGGTAAACAAGAGCACGCCCTGTTTGGCATCGTCGTCAGGAATTGACCTAGAGTAAGTCGACCGTTGTGGGTTTAGTTGCGAGCCAACAAAAAGAAGGGCAAAAGTCAACTATCATATGACACAAACAGTAGATGATGGTGTTGGGATACCCGTATTTAGGAACACGTCGTGGAAAAGTAGAGTCGCAACTATAGAAGGAGACATCAGTGTGCTCATCTTGGATGACGGCTCGAGATTTGGCGATCGTTTTGCTTGGATATAGTTAAAATTGCTTTTGTGGTACGTTTTTTGTGTTGGTGCCGTTATCCATTGTTCTGACAAGAAACTAGTGGGTCTGACAAGGGACTAATACCCTTAAAGCCTAATTTTTTTTTACATAAGAAACCTCTAAATTTAAGTCTAACTTTTATTATATCTTAAACTTTTTTTATCTCGTAATAAATCACAAACTTTTACTTAAATTCCACGTCCGTTAACTTTTCGTCCAAAATTGCCCTTAGTGATCCCACGTGGCATTTCCACGTCTTTGCTCTAGTTTTTCCCCAAATCAAAGAATAAGTCTTTTGGAGATGAATTTCCATATGAGCCCTAGCGATGTATTCTTGGATATGAAATATGGGTAAAACCTAGAGTAATTAGGGTTGGTTTTCTTCAAAAGCTCTTACTCTTTAGAGAGTCTTCTTTTCTAGGGATAATCGGTTCCAAAGTGGGTAGGTTCTAAGTATGGAACCTGAAGCCTACTTTGTTATAACTGGTTCTCTATTTTTGGAACTTGGAATCTACTATATTTGTCTTGGAACCTATTTTGGAATCTACTCTGTTTTTTCGATCTGGTTTTAGGGTCTACCCGAGAACCAGTTTTTCTTTTGTTCCTTTTTCTGGTTTCATTTTTTCTAGCAAAATAATATGAGTAGTAATGAAACGATTCAAAGTAAAAGATAAATAATAAAAATCAATATCCGTCAAAAGCAACAATCCCTAAAATGAGCAATAAAAATTACTATCAACCAAAAGCAGTAATAAAAAATATAGTAATACTATGATCAATGTTTTTTTAACATAAGCTAAAAACCGATCCGAGTAGATCTTCACTTGGAACTAGGAACCGTATAAGTTCCAACCGGTTCCCGAACTAGTTCAAATAGGAACCGATTCCTGAACTTGGTTTTTGGGTGGCCCGGTCCCATAGCACATCCCTATTCCTTTCATCTCACCTAGGGATCTTCCCATTTTGTGCTCAATTTTCAATCTATTGTATTCGAAAGCCTTCCATCTCTTGCGGTCGGAGAGCTCGCACTAGAGATACTCGGCTCGGGAAGCTCGAACAGCTCGTGTTCGGGAGTTTTCCTTCTCTCGGTTATCGACGAAAAATTTTGGACGGAGGGTTAACGGGAGCAAATTTAACGCTTAAGTAAAAGTTGGTGATTTTTTACGAGATCAAAGAAAAATTCAGGATAGAATTGATACGAATCTAAAGTTGAAGTTTATTAGGCTTTCTATATCGTGCTTAATCACTTTTTTCTTGTTTAGAAAATCGTATTATAGCTTAATCCCATTCAAGAGTAGCTTAGCCTTTAATTTAGATGAAGCAATAATTTTCGTAAACGCTATTTCAACCATGATGGAACGCCATGAGACGCGGTTGCTTGAGAGAAACATCCGCAATTCTCACATTTATTTTTTTTCCTATTTTATAATAAGTATAGATAAATACGAAGTCCATGAATAATGTTACATATTGACCCGATAGTGGCGCCCGAGAAAAATCCAAAAAAAAAAATGACCAAAACATGAAATTGTTGGCATTTGAAGGATGCACGCCTCCTCCGCTCACGAGCTCGCATTTAACTGCTACACTAACTCCAGGAGGGACGACTTTATTTTTTTTTGTTCTTAGAAAGAAGAAATGATTTTTTTTCCCTCACAAGTGTTGAAAACTTGTTGGTACAAAGGTTATTGGTTATTCAATTTCCCAATAAGTTGTTGGTAACTTGTGACACTTTGATAGTTTACCGATTTCAACAAGTCTTGCCAAATTTGATTTCTTGGTAAATTTGTGTTACCAACCCTCGTTTTAGTTAGTTACCGACATTTTCCTGTTTGAATTACCGACCTTTCTTATCTCTGACAAAAATAAATTGCTCTTATTATTTATTAAATTTTATTTGACTTTCTCAGCAACACCTTAAAGTTTCCCACTATTATAAGAAACTACCGACCTTTCTTGGGCGACTTCCAACTTTATTGATCTCGATTAGGTAATCCAATGGAAAAGTTGATAAATTAAAAAATAGCAAATAAACGTTAGTAACTAACTCAAATGGGAGTGAGAACTCAAAACTATTTGTCAACTTAATTGGTTTTAGATTGGTTGATAAATCCCTCGAGCTAAAGTTAGTAATTTTGTACGAGAGCCGGTAAATCTAAGGCATAATTAAGAAATGTAAATAAAAGTTAGTAAAAGATTAGAAATTTTGATTTTAAAAGAAAAATAAACTTGGTAAGTAATTCAATGAAAGTTGGTATCCCAAAGTTAGTTGATTATTAATCAGAGAAAGTTGGTAAATTACTTTAATTAAGGTTGATAATTTCTAAAACAGTTAATAAATTTAAGGTGTCTTTAAGAAATGCAAAAGAAAGTTTGTAAACTATATGAAAAGTTGACAAGTCGGAAAATTAACTTAATAGCGGTAAGAAATTCAAATGAGAGTTGATAATTTAGTATAATGCAAATCAAAGTTTGTAAAGAATATGAAAGGTTGGCAAGTTGGAGAAATAACTGAACGACAATATGAAAATGCAAATGAGAGTTGATAACTCAACATTAGCCGGTACTTTAATAGACGAAAATTTGGTGAGTTGCGTTAATTTAAGTTGGTATCTCTAAACAGAGTTAGTAAGGGTCTCCTAACTAAGACAAACAAAAGTTGGTAATTAACCAAAACTATCGGTAAGTTAAAAGAAAGTGAACTTTGGTAAGTAACTCGAATAGCATATGGTAATTTAAAACTAATTGTTAATCAAATCTGTCTAGAATTTTAAAAAAATAACTGTAATTTAAGTTGATAATTTCATATAAGAATAAATAAATTGGAAGCATTGGTAAGTTGTGCATATAAAAGTTGGTTAATTTGTACAAATTGCTAATTTTTTTGCAAACTGTAAAAAAAACAAATCAGTAATCTCATTATAGTGTTTGTAAGTTTACCAACAAATTATTTGGAAAATAGTCGCTGGTTATTTTTTTTTATCGACGGTTTTTTTTTTTACACTTACAACCACTTGTAGCAATTTACTAGCACGGAAAAAGAAAATTGCATCTTTGGGTACGGAACAATGGAGCTCTGCCTCCACGAGATTAAAACCGGGTTGACACCTCGCGTGTTTTGAGGCTTATAAAGTCTTGGCGATTCTCCTATAGGTACAACGGTTAATCACAAGATCAATCTCCACCCTTGTAGTGATTTTTCATGGATTTCATCTCATTATCTGCTTAAGTTTGAAACAAATAGACCATTCTATTGACAAGAAATTTACAGTAAAAAGCGTCATGCAATCCATACGTACACCTCTTGAACTACATATAATCTTTTGGCCCAAGAAAGAGCAAGAAAAGGGAAAAAGTACAAAAAAAAAGTCGTAAAACTATTGCATTAGTATCAATTCAATCCTAAACATTTCCATTGAATCAATTTAGTCATAAACTTTTTCATATTAATACAAATTCATTTTATCCGGCCAATTTAGGCAAAAAATCTCTAACGTGGACATCGGGTATCCTACATGATAGCGAGCACTGACGTGAATATTTTTATTAATATTTTTATATTTTTTTAATATTTTTATTAATTTTTACAAAATTTTCCTTTTTTTTTTTCCATTATGTTTCCTTAGGCCGGTGGCCAGTAGTCAGCCATGGCAGCCACAAGCAAGGAGCAACAAGGGCGTCGCGACCCCACTAGCTACAAGCGAGGGTCACCCTCACTGAATCTGGCAAGGCTTGAACCCTCACGGCATGGGCGAGGGTCGCCCTTGCGACCTTTGGCGAGGGGCGGCAAGGGTGTCGCTGCCCTCACCAACCACAAGCAAGGGTCACCCTTATGGCCTTTGGTGAGGACCGCCCTCTCCCAAGCTACGAGGGTCGAGCCCTTGCCAAATTTTGGCGAGGGCAACCTTGCTCGGGTCGCAAGGGTCTAGCCTTCCCAGAGCTGGCAACGGCGGTCCTCGCCAAAGGCTGCGACGCCCTCACCTGTGGCTAGTCACTAGCCATGGCCAAGTACCGACCACATGCCAGACGAACGAACAAAAAAAAGGAAGGGAAAAAATTCAAAAAAATATTAAAATATTATTAAAAATAACCGCAATAGTGTCGATCGTCTGCTGATCGTGCTACGTAAGTGGCGTCTAAATTGGCCGGATAGACTGAATTGATAACAATGCGAAAAGGTTAATGACTAAATTGATCTGATTGAAAGGTTTAAGACTAAATCGATGCTAACGTAACATATTTAGGATTTTCTTTTTTTGGATACTTATCCCGCAAGAAAAGAAAGAAAAGAGAACCTACCCGTGACTTAACTTAACGTGTTCAACGACCACTGTGGAAGACTTTTCTTTTCCGAAAAGCGCCGATGATGATCTTCCCATGTTTTGGTCACTTTCACGAACGTCCGTGCCCAGTTGTATCCCACCAAAGCAAATCTTGTACCGTTCGAACTCATCAGATCGGTCAAGGGTCCCTCCCCCAGTGAATTTCGTGCTTGCTTCCTCCCTTTGACGCTTCTCCTTTCAAAACCTAATCGCAAGCACTTTGGTTGTAGTAAGTAACCCTAATTCTTGATCTCCCCTCATGATATGTCTCTCTTCCTTTCTAAATTCTTGGATTTTGACTTTTAACTTTCTCTTGCGTCAATGCGTTTTACGTAAGGGAGTATGTGGTCGGAAAGAGAGAGGCTGGATGAAGTTAGGAGTTCCGTGTCCCTTTGACGCTTCTCCTTTCTCCGTCGCCATTTTTCCAATATCAAAACCTAATCGCAAGCACTTTGGTTGTAGTAAGTAACCCTAATTCTTGATCTCCCCTCATGATATGTCTCTCTTCCTTTCTAAATTCTTGGATTTTGACTTTTAACTTTCTCTTGCGTCAATGCGTTTTACGTAAGGGAGTATGTGGTCGGAAAGAGAGAGGCTGGGTGAAGTTAGGAGTTCTGTGTCCGTCTCTGTGCGTATTGGGTACTTGGGAACAACATCGTCAAAGCCTCGGGACGATCTCCGTTTCTCCAAGCAATTTTGACTTCGAATGTTTATTTTATCTTTTGATTGACTCTTGACTTGGGGGATCCTCTTTTTCTCTTTTGTTCTTTCAGTTTGACTTGGGAGCCCGCCACCTTCAAACCCTTTTGTACTTCCTCCCAAACCCCTCATGTCCTTCGGTTATCGCCGGGAGAATCATATTGTATCTCCGCGTGAGATCCCTCCTGTACAAGTACGAATTGGTTGAGTGGATCGATGTGTCATTTTCCTCTAATATCATGAAACCGATGCTCGACCGATTCCCGGGGTCTACTATTCCGGGATTTAAGGAGATTTGTACGAACGATTTTACAGGATCTAGAAAATTCACGTCATCCACGAGACAGACAGATAGATTTATTTATATACCATATGGTTGCATTAGAAAATGTTTGGCGTGCTCAATTCAAATTGGAATTGCCGAAACTTTCACGAACACTCAATAGAATTAATTATAATTTAGCCCCCAAAAAAAACCAGAATTAATTACCTGCGACACTCAGTTGGAGCAACACGAGCAAGTGTGAATAGGCTGGCACGAGAAGTTGCCGCCTGCCGACCAAAATAAACTTTTGGGTTTTCCTTAATTCTCGGAAATGGAATGTCAATCGATGGAAATATCTTTGTAAATTTAATGATGGAAGGAATCGTGTCGACTGAGCGATGCAACAACCGAAGCAGCGAGTTGACTTTATTGAAACGGATGGCGTTTTTTGTTTTGGGGAGCCTAGTTGACTTTGGTTAGGGTGGAGCTGAAGGAGAGGATCTTATGAGATCGCAGTCATATCGAATTCGGTATTGGGTAGGTTCACATTGTGGCCCTCTTTTAGGTGATTAACGTATTTGATTTGGACGTGAATTTCGTATAACACGTTGTGAGCCCGAAACGATAGTGACCCTATTATACTTTATTTATGACCCTCGATGGGGTTTGATTATGCTGGTATTAGCGACCCTCGCTCGCCCTCTGCTCGTGGCCGGCGACCGGCAGAGGGAAATAAGGTAAAAAATAAAAACGAAAAGGAAAAAGGAAAGTAAAAAACAAAACAAAAGTCGGAAAAATAAAAAAAATCGCAAAAATCGTCCACGTCGGTGATTTCCTCCCAAAATCGGTCGAAACGATTAAAGAAAAATTATCAAAATGTTTATGACTAAATTAACACGATTAAAAGGTTTAGAACTGAATTGATAGCCGTATAATAGATTTATAACTTTTTAGACAATTTTTCCCGAAATTATTGCTAGGCGGCTAATGTTATTAGAAATGCGAGAAAAGTAGCATAAAAATAGTAAATCAATTGCATTTGTGCCAATATAGTTCTAAACATTTTTTTATGTTAATTTGGTCATAAACATTTTGTCTTTGTGCCAATTTAATCTTTCCAGCTAGTTTTGGCTGGATATTACCGACGTGGACGTCGGCCGACCTACATGGCCGGTCACCGCCAAAAGGTAGAAGAAAGGAAAAGAAAAGAAATGAAATCAAAAATCAGAAAAATAATTGACAAATCTAGAGTTACTAAAATATTATTAAAAATTGCACACGCCAGCGCCAGCGGTGCCACGTAGGCCGACCGGTATCCACATCAGTAATATCCGGTCAGAACTAGCCGGAATGACCGAATTAGCATAAAAACAAAAGATTTTGGAATTAAATTGGCACATAAATGTAATTGGTTTAGGGATTTTTCCATACACTTTTCCATTAGAAGTGCTCGAGTGAAATTCCTCATCCTCGGCGACCAAACGAAAGATGACTCTTTTTATGGACCAATCCTATGATTTCCAAACCAAGAAATTCGCCTGTCGTGGCCAACAGTAGGCGCAACTCGATCTTTTGACGCAAACTAGCCATACATCTTAAAAAGCTCCTGCTGACACACTAGCTCATCTCAAAGCGAATACGCCGCATTTGCACACAGCAGCAGCTGAGAAGTGCACGTCAATTCATGCGTTGGGTCCATGAAAGTTGCAGTTTGGCCGCCTCCTTCCTTTTATATAATCTTGCTGTACCATTGAAATTTGATTCCGAGTCAATTCTATTGCAGCACCCAAGCAGGAGGATTGACCGTCTTCCTCGTAGACTTTTCCGGATGCTCTTCTTCTTGTTCTTTCTATGATCATCGTGACGGTAAAAAAAACGATCGGTCTATACGGTCAATTTGCTAAATGATTGTTGAGAAAAGTACAAAAGAAGCCCTAGATCTATTGCATTGATGTGAATTCAGTCCTAAATATTTTTTACATCGTGCCAATTGAGTTCATTCAGCCAATTTTGGCTGAAAATTACTGTTGTGAACTCTGGCCATCTTATGTGACATCGCCAGTACTGACATGAACATTTTTAATATTTTTTCAAATTTTTGTGTATTTTTCTTTACTTCTTTTTTTGGCTGCCACCCTCACCGGCCACTAGGCGAGAGCTCATAGGCTCTTGCTGTGGCCGATAGGGGTGAGCATAGTTCCAGGATAGAACCTAGAACGAAAGAAATGGATCGGTGGGAATCTGTCCGGTTCCAAGTTCCAAAATATGTAGGGCAGGTTCCAGGTTCTTAAAATTAGGGAACCTGTTTCAATGGATAAGTTCTAGGTTCTACATCTAGAACCTAGAACAATTTTTTTGTATTTTTATTAGTCTATATCTTCGCACGATGTCGCGGTTAATGATGAGTATATAATCAAGAACCACTAATCCGAGCTTCCATTTTAAGACCGAGACTTTTACTTTGTTAATGTTTCATATTCTTCGTGTGTTTAAATATAATTTGTGATCAGTGGATTGTAACAATAAATGACGGTCATTAAAAGTGATGATTCACTGTAATCGTTTAATTAATAATACATGTGGAACTAAGGTAAACCCTAAAACTGACCCTGGGACAGGGTACGTTCTAGAATATAGGTTATGCAGGGTAGGTTTCAGGCTCTAGGTAGAATATCTACGAAATTTAAAACCGCTCATCCCTAGTGGCCAGTGAGGCTGCTACTCTCTGACCGACCAAAGCGAGGTGTGTAGCCCCTTACCCAGATCTGGGCAGGGTCGCGATGCCCCCGCTAAATTTGGATCGGGTGAGGGCTGGCCAGCTCTCAGTCTCTTTCGCCCCCCCCCCCCCAAAGAAAATAAAAGAAAATGAAGAAATTATAAAACATTTAAGAAATTATTAAAACATTAAAAAAATGTTCGCTTCAGCATCGGTGGTGACAGCTGGCGTTCATGGCGGAGATTTCTAACCAAAATTGATCGGATAGACTCAATAGGCAAAATATGAAAAGGTTTAAGATTAATTGGCACAATCGAAAGATTTAGGACTGAATTAGCATAAATACAATAAATTTAAGATAATCTTTGTCAGATGGTTGGAGTCCAATCGACTCGCGCTTGATGTGGTCCAGACCCTACACATTCGAACCGAGATTCAAAGCCTCAAAACGTGTGTTCGTGTGTGTGTGTGTGCGTGTGTGAGAGAGAGAGAGAAGGAGGAAAAATAGTCAAATGGAATGCTAGGCAAGGTTGCTTCCGGGACATTCCCCTCTCGTGAACGAGCTTGAAACATTACAACAAGCTTTTCAGCATAAAGTGCGTAGTTTAATACGGACCGTATGGACATTTGGTGGAGGGTAATCCGAAAATTGTGACCAAACTGCCCCTGAATTCGCAGCTATATATACCTGCGCTCATCTTCTCATTCTCACTTGGTTTCTCTCCACCTTGTAGATATAGTTAGTCCTAGTTCTCTCTCTCTCTCTCTCTCTCTCTCTCTCTCTCTCTCTCTCTCTCGAACATGGCGGTCAGTCCGACGCTTCCTGCTCATAACCAGAACGTCTTCCAGACCAAACTTTCGAGCTACAGGAGCAAGATATCCCCGTTGAACCCGGTCACGAGGCCGAGGAGCGCGCTGTTGGCGAACAGAGATGAGGTAACGAGGATGAGGAGGATACCGGCGATGACGACGGAGTCGACGAGGCTGCACCTCGCCAACCTCGATAAGCTCCTGCAGAAGCCGAGCGTGCTCGACCCGCAACCGCCTCATCAGTGGGATCGCGAGGAAATCGCGAAGCCCTGCGACGTCGCATTGTCGGAGGAGGAGAAGAGAGCAGGGAGGGGCCTACTGGAGGGCCTGAGCTTGGCCAGGATCTGGCCGGGGGCGAAGGCGGCGGAGGAGATGTCGCCACGGCACCTCCACCGCCTCCAGCGGCTCCTCTCCATGACGCCAGAGTATTCCCCCCGGAACAGCCTTGCAAGCCGGTGGCAGGAATACCACGGCTGCAATGACTGGGCCGGGCTACTCGACCCGCTGGACGAGAACCTCCGGAGGGAGGTGGTCCGGTATGGGGAGTTTGTGCAGGCAGCCTACGAGGCCTTCAACACGGACCCCGCCACGTCGGCCGAGGTGGCCCCCCCACCGCGTCGCGTGGTGCTCCCGGACCGGTCCTATAAGGTGACGAAGAGCCTGTACGCCACGTCATCCATCGGGCTGCCCAAGTGGCTGGACGACGTGGCGCCGGACCTGGACTGGATGACGCAGCGGTCGAGCTGGATTGGGTACGTTGCAGTGTGCGAGGACCGGAGGGAGATCCAGCGGATGGGGAGGAGGGACATTGTGATTGCCCTACGCGGGACCGCCACGTGCCTCGAGTGGGCCGAGAACATGAGGGCCCATCTTGTCGACACGCCTCAGGTTGGCGGCCCGGCGCCGGAAGCGGCGCAAGGGCAATCCAAGGTGGAATGCGGGTTTCAAAGCCTGTACCGGACGGGCGGGGCTCATGTTCCGAGCCTGGCCGAGTCCGTGGCGGACGAGGTGAAGAGGCTCCTGAAACTATACGAGGGCGAGACCCTGAGCATCACCGTCACCGGGCACAGCCTCGGAGCAGCCCTGGCCCTCCTGGTGGCCGAGGAGCTGAGCACGTGCTCCGCAGAATCTCCGTCCTCCTCCCCGCCGCCACACATGGCCGTGTTCTCCTTCGGTGGGCCTAGGGTAGGCAACAAAGCATTTGCAAATAGGATCAATGCCAAAAACGTGAAGGTCCTGAGAATAGTTAACAACCAGGACATAATCACGAGAGTCCCGGGCACACTCCTGAGCGAGGACGTGGAGCAAAAATTGAGGGAAACCAAACTGGAGGGCGTGCTGGACGACAACATGCCGTGGGACTACTCGCATGTCGGCACGGAGCTGAGGGTGGACACGAGGATGTCGCCATTCCTTAAGCCGGACGCAGACGTGGCGTGTTGCCACGACCTCGAGGCTTACTTGCACTTGGTGGACGGGTTCTCGTCGTCGAATTGCCCGTTCCGAGACAACGCCAAGAGGAGCCTAGTGAGATTGCTCAACGAGCAGGCGTCCAATGTGAAGAGATTGTACACGAGCAAGGCCAAGGCCTTGAGATTGAATATTGAGAGCAGGAGGAATCATCAGGGCATGCCCATGTCTAATTGCTTGCCAAGCCCGTCTTAACCCACAGAAATATATAGAGAAAAAAGAAAAAAAAATCTTCATTTAGGTACATATCTTTGTACACACACAAAATCTGGAAATGGGTAATTAAAAAGAAGCCTGTTAGATGTCAATCTTTAGCTGTTCTGTTCTCATTTCTTCCCCCAAAATCTATGGATGATCCCTAGAGCAACAACATAATACCCAAATCAACACCCAGCTCATGTCCTCAACGAGAGTCCACGTTTCACGTCCTAACGAACTCGTAATAGCTAGAACTGAACCGTGGAAGATAGGGCCGACGTTGTCACGCCTCTTCCGACTTGCAACCATACTAGTAATTTCTCCATTTTTTTTCTCAATTATCAAAATGGATTTCTCTAATCTCGAGTGCAATTCAAAGGGTTGGAATAAGCATAGACCTCATTGCGAAGAATTTTGAATGAGATTAGGTGCGTCAAAAGATTATTCTAAGTGCACCAACTGTTGGAAAAACACTGCTTTTCACTCGATATTTCAACTGCGGGGAGGGGCACCAAGTCAATGGGTGATGCACTAAGTTCACTAACTGCCCTTCCCCTTCATTTGGGGGTTTTTCAATGTCCCCCACCGACAGCAAAAATGGTCGTGACTTGTGACCAGTGAGGTGAAGAGAATAACATCAAAATCTTCTTTTGACCTTGTATGTTGCAGACATGTACATGGAAATTTGGGAAAGTGGGTGATGACGACATTAACCGATGACCCACGCCATAATGTCTTTCTTAGGACAGTAAGATATCAAAACAAGAGAAAAAGAAACAAATTAAATTTGGATGAACCAGCTACTATACGGTTCTTGATGAAGTGGTTCAAAGGGTAGATGTACCGTGTAGTGAATTGCACGGTTCGTACTGCTGTGGAGTCTAAGCTCGAAGAAGTCGTCGAGAGTTCTGTCAACCACACGTCGAGGAAAAGTGAAGTGACTATGGGATTCCTGCTTTTTTGGGGGGGCCAGCACCATGTTGTCGGGGCTTTTTACTGGGCTCCGACTGCATGTCGTGCGGTAAATTTGCTCTGTAGTTGTCTCTTTAGCGACGGGATCTCCTCCGCCCCGGCTATGTTGCTTGCGTTGGGGGGAATGAGCATGACGTCCCTAGATAATGAGTAGGGGACGAAGACGTGGTGTTGTTTAGATGCTGTACAATGTGAAATTCGATAAAAGCATGCTCCTTTGCTTTGTCGACAACGACGAGAGGAAAGATGTGCGCCCCACACCGGCCAGGCTACTATCGACTTTTTCTTTTTCAGCTTCTCCTTTCTTTCTCCCTGTGACTCTCACTCAGCCATGATCTATCTCTCTCTCTCTCTCTCTCTCTCTCTCTCTCTGACTTGCCCTCCAACTCACTAGCTCCATCGAGCTCTCTCATTCTCTCGCTCTCTAGCTCATGCCATTGTCTCCGTTGGCACATCGCTCTGTCTTCTCCATGGTCCGGGTTGCTCTCCCGCACTCAAGGTCCGGCTTCACCAGGTAGTCGCTGAAGAACTGGTACAAGTGATGTGGCGATTAGTGTTTAGTTGGTTGTAAACATGTGATTTGTATTTGCGTAGTTAAGCATGAGCTCAAGCTCCAGCTTCAATTGGTAATAGCCGTAAGAAGGTCTGCTTGCTTGCAATTGTTTGAATATTTGAAAGCCTAGTCTAATTATGTTGCTATGCTTGTGTGGACTGCTAGATTGAGTGTAATATGTGCCGTTGTGTTGTGCACTTGTTAGCTGGGATATTGCGAGAATTAAATGTAATTGTTGAGATGGTTTGATGTTAGAATAGAAAGTTTTTTTTTTTGGGAAGGATGTTAGAATAGAAAGTTCATAATTTGGGAAACAGAGTTTTCTGCTTTTGATGCTGGAAGTGTTTCCGTTAGCTTGAGTTAGCATCTTTTTCGTATTTCTGAAATGACCTGGTCCGACGAGGGCGGAGAGTGGTTTCCAAGGCCAGAAGGCCTGGACAAGAAGTGGCTGTTGGCAGGATTTAGGACGGCGAAGGGGACAGGAATTGTGAAGCTTGGGATGGGCCAAAGCGGATAATAACTCAATGAGTAGCCCAGGATGTCACAATTTTTATCTTTATTGATCTAGAGTTGGTCACTTGTCAATGCATAACATTTAAAGCCCATTATCTAGGATACTGAGAAGTTCTGATTTTCTCTAATTTCCAATCGAGAAAGCAAGTCTCTTTTTATGCAGTCTTTGATTGCTTCATTGGAGTAAATGGGGATAATGAATGTCATACTTCTGTCAAATTGGAGCTTGAAAATAAACCATATAGCTGTCTGATTCTCAAATTTCCAAGGTGCGGACATCTGTTGGTTTATGTTTCTTTCTACCAAGTGATCGTTGAGAGGGACTGAAGCAAATCAGTGGACTGACTCTACAACTAGCATGAAACCTTACCACTGTTAGATACTACACGTTCTGTTCCAATCTGAAGATTGTTGTATACTAACATGGCCAGATATGGGCGTTGCCTGGGCAAGTCTTCTCTATGTTGACAAATTGTTGTTCTTACCGCAGTCTGTTAGCATAAGCTAAGTCCTGAAGATTGTTGAAGGGGAGAGGTACTGCAGCCATAGCAGCCGTGGTCGGGGTCAAAAGAAGCCCGCAGCCTCGAAAGAGTGTGACCGACCGGTCATTAACAAGAACAAAATCTTCTGTATGGGAAACCTCGTTTGAGGATCAATGACGTTGGCTACATTGCATGTATATCTTAGATACTCCAGTGCGGGCTTTATTTGCCGGCGGTTTTGTTTTGATTCATATGCAGACCCCTTTTCTCCACTCTGTTTAAGGTTTTACTGGGACGTTGTCCCTCTATGTCCAAGATACAGAAATCGCATCGGCTTGATTATATTAGATCGAAAATGCATTTTAATCTTTCCATCTTCTTAAGTTTCGAGATAATGATACGACGTTTTCTGATTATTATGTCCGTTGATCTTTGTCTAGGCTTGGGGTTTCAACGCGGCTCTTGTGATTAGTTGGTCCTGTGAATGATGTAGGCTATTATGCTGCAATGGAAAGTTCTTGCTGCTAGCCCTCAGCATGGAGCTATTTAGAGAGGTTTGTGCAGACATATGGTGGCTTACCCACCAAAAGGAGCTGTCTTTTTAATCTGTATGTCTGAAGGAGAGGTGGAACGAAAGAAAGTTCCACAAATGGTAACTTTCACATCACAATATGTGGATTGCAGATTGTCTGTGCTCCAGGTGAAACTTGCCTCTCTCTTTTTTTTTTAATGCTTTGCCACATCCATTCTTGTTAGACGGTATCTTTTTGGTAAAGATTGTTAGACGGTATCCATTTCCGTTAAGTTGGTAATTGGATGGACAAGCGACATGAGGAAAGACCTGAGGATCTCCTGTCCATATACCTGAAAATTCTTTGGGAACTAAGGAGTGTTTTGCGAGTAGCTTTTCAAGCTTCCTAAATGCGCAATTTGGTCAATTTGAGCCTACATCGTTTCCGCTTTTTTTTTTTTCTAGTTTTACAATTGGAGAGCGTCATTTAGTCTAAAATTCCTCAATTATCAACTCGGCGGGAAAAGATACTTTTTAAAACTTAATTGTTTCAAGTTATTAAGCTACCAAGGCTCTCAATTTGATTGACCCTCTATCAGCGTTGTCTTTGTAGTCGTCTTTCTGTCGAACATGCTAGGGGTGTGCAAAAAACCCGGTATCCGCCCAACCCGCCCAGGACCGCTCGGAACCGGACCAGGACCGGTGGGTTCTAAGGGTTTCGGTCCGGTTCCCGGTTCCAATTTTTTGGAACCAGTGGATACCAGTCCGGTTTCCGGTTCTGGGTGTGGAACCGCCCACCCGGACCAGACCGGTATAATATATATAATATAATATTTTTAATTTTTAATTTAAAAAATTCAAAACCCTAAATCAAAGTTGTGAACTTTGTGGGCGTTGAAGACCATATTGCATGTTCCCTTTGTTGACATTTGCTAGTGATTTGGTTGTGAAAATGCTAGTCTTTCTGTGAATTTCCTTGCATATTGTGGGTTGCAGTCTTATTATTGAAAGTGCTCCTCCCGCTCGCTACTAGCCTTTTGCCGCTCGCCGCGCTCGGTCCGATCCGAACCCATTGGGTCGGTTGGTCCCGGGTTAAACCTGGTACAAAAAATGAAATAAAAAAATTATCGATTGGTCCCGGGTTGACCCTGGACCAGACCGAACCCATTGGGTTGGTCCGTTCCTCGGTCCTAGGCTCAATAGGGTCGGTCCTCGGTTCCAAAAATTGAGGACCAACACTGTACGAGTTGGTCATAGGGTTAGGGGGTGAACCAGCCCAATCCGGACCATGCTCACCCGTAGAACATGCTACAAAGACCACGCGTTGCAAGACATGGTCGGTTTCGAATTTAGTTATCTGACTTTTATGAGCACATCATTTCGTCAGCCAACTTTCGAAATTCTCGACCAAAAAAAAACCCTCTAGTAATGAGCATGTCCGTATTAAAATGTGCACATCCCATCCCACGGGAGTGCTCGAAATGTCTGAATGTAACTACTTGCTATGTTCCTTGGATCAATATGTGACCAAGGTAAATCTCTGCAGCTCCACATTTCAGTCAAATCTTTCTCGTGGAACAAACCCGTGTCGCAACAAGTGTTACCGTGCGATACACAGAACACTTGCAAGAAAATGACTGATGAATCCATCTAGCCAAACCAGAAAACATCACCTCTTAGGCTCGTTCAAGTTAAAGATCCGATCT
Source organism: Syzygium aqueum (assembly GCA_031216185.1). Classification (NCBI taxonomy): domain Eukaryota; kingdom Viridiplantae; phylum Streptophyta; class Magnoliopsida; order Myrtales; family Myrtaceae; genus Syzygium; species Syzygium aqueum. The sequence continues at coordinate 2,947,195 of CM062235.1, read as the reverse complement.
TTGATCGCCCTCAAGACCGCTTCTTTCTCTTCCTTAGCAGCCGAAGACCCACCTGGGGATTCGAGCGATGGATGCAATTCAGCTAGTTTTAGTGATGCCCATGCCCCCAGAATCCCCCAGATGGTATCCTCCGGTGACGTGAGTGATCAGCGTGAATTGGATGGCGTAGTGGAGTCAAATAAGGCGATCTCTCGGTGCCTTCGAGCTAATGACTTGGATTCTGCTCTTAGAGTGTTCAATGGTATGAGAGTCAAGACTCTCGTCACTTGGAATTCGATTCTTGCCGGGTATGCAAAGAGACCTGAGAAATTTCAGGAAGCCCGCAGGATGTTTGATAAAATTCCCGAACGGGATGCTGTTTCGTATAACATCATGTTGGTTTGTTACCTGAGGACTTTTGGCGTGAACACGACCAGGGCTTACTTCGATAAAATGCCCGTTAAGGATGTCGCCTCCTGGAACACGTTGATATCGGGGTATGTCCGGAAGGGGGAGATGGGTCTTGCATGTGAGTTGTTTTCTGCGATGCCCGAGAAGAACAGTGTCTCGTGGAGTGCGATGATATCTGGGTATGTGGAGTGTGGTGACTTGGAGTCAGCGGTGAGCTTCTTTGAGGCTGCACCGATTAAGAGTGTAGTGGCTTGGACAGCGATGATTAATGGATATATGAAATTTGGAAAGGTTGAAGTTGCGGAAAAGCTATTTCGAGAGATGCCTGGCAGGAATTTGGTGACATGGAATGCAGTTATTGCAGGTTATGTTGAGAATAGTCGCGCCGAAGAGGGTTTAAAGCTATTTAAGAACATGATGGGATATGGAATAAGACCGAATCCCTCTACTTTGAGTAGTGTTCTATTGGGCTGTAGCAATTTGTCTGCCTTGCAGTTGGGTAAGCAAGTTCATCAATTTACCATTAAAAGCTCATTAAGTATCGACACAACTGTGGGCACTTCATCGATCAGCATGTATTGGAAATGTGGAGATTTGAGGGATGCTTGGAAGTTGTTTCTTGAGATGCCTCATAGGGACATTGTCTCTTGGAATGCGATGATATCGGGGTATGCTCAGCATGGTTTAGGACAAGTAGCTCTTACTTTGTTTGAAGAGATGAGAAATGAGGGAATTAAACCAGATTGGATCACTTTTGTCGCTGTGTTAGTGGCTTGCAACCATTCAGGTCTGGTTGATCAAGGAGTAAGGTATTTTGATTCTATGATGAAAGATTATAGAGTTGAAGTGAAGCCGGATCACTACTCCTGCATGGTGGGCCTCCTGTGTAGAGCTGGCAAATTAGATGAAGCTGTAGATTTGATAAAGAGATTGCCTTTTAGACCCCATTCAGCTATATTTGGAACCCTTTTGGGTGCATGCAGGATCCACAAGAACTTGAAGTTGGCTGAATTTGCTGCCAAGAGCTTGCTTAATCTTGATCCTACAAACGTGACTGGTTACGTTCAATTGGCCAATGTTTATGCAGCAATGAATAGATGGGATGGAGTCACCGAGGTTAGGAAATTGATGAAACAAAATAAGGTGGTTAAAACACCAGGCTATAGTTGGATTGAGGTAAAAAGTGTTGTTCATGAGTTCAGATCAGGAGACCGGATTCACCGGGAACTACCTTTAATACACTCAAAACTGGATGCCTTGATGAAGAAAATGAGACTAGCTGGATATGTGCCAGATCTTGAATGCGCATTGCATGATGTGGAAAAAGAGCAGAAAGAGCAGCTTCTCCTCGGGCACAGTGAAAAGTTGGCTATTGCTTTTGGGCTCATAGAGCTTCCACTGGGAATACCAATCCGGGTTTTCAAGAACTTGAGAATTTGCGGGGATTGCCACAGTGCTGCAAAATACATATCGGCAATTGAAGGTAGAGAGATTATTGTCAGAGATACCTCGAGGTTTCATCACTTCAAGGATGGAAATTGCTCCTGTGGAGACTATTGGTAGGAACCTATGCAGATTATCTGCTTGTGGTTATCCGACCGGCATAGATGTCTTTTGTCAGTAGCGATGATTAAAGGAAGTGCATCTTTTGAGGACTCTCTCTTGCTATGACTGTCGCTAGTTTTCAAATTCCAACATTTCAAAAACTGAATCTCCCTTATCACACCTTCCAGTTGGAACTCGTCTGGAGAAATCACGCTGATATGAGGGGAAGATTGAATTTTTTTTTTGTAATTAAGGAAGATTGAATTTACCAAGCATGGCGAAGCTCAAGAGCAAAGGGCATGAATTGGCATATTTTTCACGAGGGTTTGAGGACTAACTTTTGATGCTGGAGGTATGTGAAGATTTGCGCATACGAGATGCCGCGAGGAACCAAAGGTGAAGGTTTGGACATGGAAGATGCTGCGAGGAGCCGAAGGCGATCGATTCAAAGTTCCTAGAAGCCAATATGTATTCGTCAGCTTTGAGACCATCATGATTTCGCCTACTGCACATAGGAGTCCTAGTTCATGTCTAATGTTCAGACATGTTTTTAACTTATTGATCGATAAGGCATCTTTTCTAGGGCATGCACGTGATCCATACAGTGCTCGGTTGGGATGAAAGGTGGACGACATCATTAGATGGTTACCTAGACATCAGTTTCATGTGCACGAGGGGTAGAAAGATGACGCAAGGTAGCAGCCACGGCTCTCATTCCGACTGAGAGATTCGCCATGCCTTCGTTATTCATAACTCCAGTTTAGAGAGAATGATGGACCGCTCAAACCCATTTCAATGATTGTTCTTTGTTCACCCCCGCAACTAAAGTGATCGTGCAAATATGCAATTCCAATTTTCGACAATTTCAATGAGGGTTGCTTATGTTTCTTCCACGAAGCCGCGGTCATACTTTCATCATCCGACAATGCGGGACAAAGAATCATAAATTCTGCAAAATACCATGGCAATGGCATGCCTAGGGAGTGCCGTGCCGTCTCTAGTCAGTTCACGCATCAACTGCACAGCTCTAGATGGCACGACTCAGAGCTTTCCTTTGAGCTTCAATAAGCAAAAGAGAACGACGTCAAAAGTTCACCCAACCCCCTAACCATTCAAGAATCGGTAGAAGCAACTAAATGAAAGCGGCCGTGGGCACCTGAAGCTAATTTTTACATGTGTTCAGAATTGGATACACCGAAAAGAATGGGAATTTTCCACAAATAACTGAAATAACAAGAGAAGTATTCCATAGCCAGCAGTTTTCACATCCAACCAAGCATTCTGACAGACAGAGAAACTAGTTTTACATGTCACGGTCACATAGAACAGAGATAAACATCGCATGCCCCCAGGATGGATTTTCAGCTTCAAGATGAGCAGCAACCAGCCTTTTGGTCGACGGGCTGTCCCCTGATGTTCACAGTTGGAGGTCGAGCATTGTTCATGGCTGGTTGGCTCGCCATCCTGCACATGCCAGAGATCAACAATCAATCAGGTGAGGATGACGTGAGCTCCGTTTCCAGTTAGCAACAGAGAAATCAAGAAAATCTCAGCGGGTCAAAATATTATCCAGTTCAACGGACATCGCATTAATCCCCACCATTAAGTACTCATTTCCTTTCATCAGACAAACTAGAAATACACTATACCTATTCTTGATTGCTGCAGCCATGGCCATGAAAGCCTGTTCCACATTGGTGGCGTTCTTTGCACTGGTCTCCATGAATGGAATCCCAATCTCATCTGCAAAAGCCTAAACAAGCAAAATAAATTACAATGCATTCAAATATTAAACATTCATAATCAACATTGGCAGAGCAGCAATGCCAATCTTTACCTTTGCCGTCTCATAAGAAACAACCTTCTGGGCTGTTAGATCACATTTGTTCCCAACAAGTAGCTTGTTAACGTTTTCACTAGCATAGCGGTCAATCTCACTTAACCACTGCTTAACATTATTGAAGCTCTCTTGATCTGTGACATCATAAACGACCTACCCTCAAAGGGCCACCAGTAGAAGGGTGAATTTTCACATACAGAATAAACATGGAAGGCCATCTCTACACCAGCAGAGAAGAAAATTTAACACTTACAATGATCCCATGAGCACCACGGTAATAACTGCTTGTGATAGTTCTAAAACGTTCCTGGCCTGCAGTATCCCACTGTATGACAAGAGCAACAAAAGATATGAACACCGTACTGCTATATGACGCTTGAGTAGAAAAAAGTTGTGACAAGTGAATATAAGGAGAATGTCTTAAGTGAATTAAAATTCTCAAAATGTGCACTGAAAGCAACCTGCAGAAGTATTAAACCATAGACCCTCCAAAAAGTAAAAAAATATCTCATGCCTAAACAACAAAACTTTACGTGCATGATATTGTAGTTCCCCGTGTATAAATGCTTCTAAAAGAGGCCAGCATAAAGAGAACAAACGGCGGTACTGAAACAGAAGATAGCAGAAATAAAAGATATAAAAAATTAATAGAAAACATACTATCTGCAGTTTGATTGTTTTGCCATCCTGTTCGACTGTGCGGATTTTCTGTATGACATATGTGATACAAAAGTTAGCCACTGGAACATGTGAGTATATTAGGTCAGTAAAAGGGCCAAAATGAAAAGGACAATAGCTTACAAAGTCAACTCCAATGGTGCTGATGTAGCTCTCTAAATACGAGTCATCCTGGTCCAAGAAATAAAGAAAGAGGTTTACTTGAGTAATGGCAACAACCCTTACTTTTCAGCAAAAATTGCAACGAGTCTTAGTTCACAAGCAAGATTAACACAATCATAGTCATACATGAATCTAAGGAAAAGAGAAAAGAAACAGACAGCTGCCATCATACTTTGACTAAGTAGTCTAGATCAGTAGTACAAAGCAGATAGCAAGCAAGCTTGTCATTCCAATGAATAAAGATCCTACGATATCTCGCATCCATTGAATTTGAATTGATCCTCATGGAAAGGAACCACAGGTAAAATAAAACAAAAAATGAAAAAGGATAACCACGATCAACTTACAGCAAACCTAAGGAGCAGACATGATTTGCCAACACCAGAATCTCCAATGAGTAAAAGCTTAAACAAGTAGTCACTGCATGAAAAGGAGGACGAGAATAAGCACATATATACAGGTTTAAGACAGAGATCAGTCCGTTTTGTAGAAGCATATATTGTGCGTCAATCCAAGGTAACTGATGATGACAATTGTGCATGTGCAGAACTCTAAATCAAAGAACGTCATCAACTCCCAATCTATATTGACGATAAACCACACAAACAAAGGCCAATCCGAGTAGTCAGCACAATGACGAATGATGCAACAAGTCAGATAAGCATCAAGGGTGACAAAACCGGAAGAAACCACTGAGGGACAAATATCCGGTGTATCGGAGCATCAGCATCGTGAACTAATTTTCCGAGAATGCCCAAATGCATGTCCACAAGTCTTAAGCTCTCAGCCACCGGCCACTTTCATGCGCAGATTAGCCGCATGTTCTAGTTCAGCCAGACTTCTCAATATAATTGCAAGTACTTCAACAGCCGGGCAGCAAGCAAAACCAAACAGGTAATCTCAATTTCGCTTTTCTAATGATTTCCAGGAAGAGCCAATTGCAGTCCTGGCCGCGCGCAGCTGAATTCTCCTAATCACAAATCGCGTCCACCACGATTTCACAGAATTCAATCCATCACCACATGATCTCACAAACTAGTTGATCGAAGAGAAACATCATCCCCGCACGATTCTACGAGCCTAGGATTGACCGATCAGGTCAACGGATCTGAAACCCAAAAACCCCTTCCGATTCCCCAACCGGCACCAAACCGCCATCGCCGATCAATCATCGGCTAAAAAATCAACAGAGCCACCTCACGGACCACGCGCGACCAGAAATCTAAGCTCAAAGAGACGATCTAAACCATCGCCGATCTAATCAGAATCACGCCGAACCGAGCGAAGAGCTAACAAAATCGACAGCCAACTATCGGCCGTCCTTCGAGGGTTTGATCGAAAGAGGGACGGATGAACCAGAAGGCTTACTATTCCGGATTCATGGCGGCGAGGTGGAGCCGAGATCGAATCGAATCGCCGGAAATTCGAACTGTGCGGCGGAGATTGATTCCGATTCCAGCGAGGACGCCGATTCTTCTGGGATCGTCGCCGGAGAGAGAGACGGAGTTGAACGAACGATGAAGAGGAAAAACCAAAGGAACAGAGAGAGAGAGAGAGACGTTCGTGTTATAAAGAAGCCGAATTTGTTTCGTTTTTTTCTTTTTTTATTAAATTGTAATTTTATTTTTTCTCCTTCGAATGCTGATTTTCTTTTCTTGTTTTTTTTTGTTTTCGTCAGTTGAGTTATTGAGTGCCAGGTCATCATTTCATTTGTGAAGCAACTTTCGGAACCTAATTAAAACCGAAAATTCATTTTTATTACGTATATATATTTAAACGGAAAATCTTTCGTTAAGAATAATAGATTTTCCTTGATGATGTTAATTAATTAATTAATGCTTCGTGGTGGTGAGGAAAGGACGAAAAGAAAAAGTGAGGGCGACGTGTGAACGGTGCAACTCCTACGTACCTTCCACTTCAATTTATGTATTTTTTTTTGGGAAATTTGGTTAAATTATGCTCAAACTCCATTTCTTCTATAGACAATCGGTTCATATTATCTTGTAGTGATAACAATATTTCATTTAAAGATTAATACCGTAAAAAATCTTAAAACTTTTCCGTGCTTTCAAAACTCAGGAGAGTTCCAAGCAAAATTATGTGATTTGAGATTTTTTGTAACACAAAAATTAGGTGGGATAAATGTGACATTAATGTATCAATTAGAGATTTTTTGTGATATAAAAATTGGTTTTGAATAAATGTGAATTCGGTGTGACGATTTGAGATTTTTTTTTTTTGAGATGTGAAAATTAGATTGTAAATGTGGCATGAGTGTACTGATTTTTAATTGGTGGTATTAGCCCTAACTTTAATTATAGAGAACATAATGTAATTAAGGAGTCAATATCATCATGGCACATTTTTTTTAATGCACTCGAACATGTTCCTCTCTTCTGGCCGAAAAGACAGAACATGTTCCTCTCTAATTGGTAATGCGCAAATCATCCATTATTGCTGAATACTTTGATTTGGCATTTTTTTAATTTTCACAATTTAAAATCGTACATGTATTGAATCAATTCAAAAAGAATAATGCCTTCTTGGACTTTTTAAAGATTATTTGCAGTTGACTAGCTGGCGAAATTCGGAATGTTCCATTAAACTATAATCATGCATAGATGTTGCCATCTTATAATTCGTCTTATTCACGTGTGATCATGAATGTGCTATTTCTTGTGAGCATATACATTATTGTGGCAAAAAAGCTAGAGTTTTATTTTACGTCTAAATATATCTTCCGTGCGATATAATAATGTTTATTTCTATGTGATCGTGCAATAATCTCAAGTTATTTAGGAAAATTTTTAAAAGGTTGAATTTTTTTTTGGACGTATAAAAGGTTGAACTGTATTGTCTAGAATTCTGCATCTATTTGATTGGATTAGGGAAATTTTTATTTGATTCAAGTTTTAGTAAACACAAAAAAACCAAATCGTGATTAGGCGTGTTATCACAGGATCACGTACCTGACCGATAATCAGATTCATTCTTTTCTCCTAAGCTTCATTTGTGTTTGCAGAAAATGATTAATCTTAAGAAAATATTTTCCAAATCTTTCATTTTCCAAATTATTTATTTTTCGCAAAATAAACGGAATTTAAACCTATCATGAGTAATAAATGTTTAAATATAAGTAAATTTGGGATTAATTATTGATAATAAACCACCGATTAGATGGTAGTGAACAAAAAAATTGGTTTGGTTTGATTTGGTTTGGATTGGAATAAATTGATCATGCCAACTCTAATCAATCTAAGTTTTATTTTATTTTGTTACTTTTTAATTCCAATTAATTTCATTCAATTTTAAGTGCACACGGAACCGAGTTGACCCGAACTTACGAAAGCAACCGGTCGAGTCGGTCGACCCAGGACGGTCAAAGGAACCGCAGCAACCAAAGCTTCTTCCCTCGTTTTTCGCCTCCCGCCGCCCCCGTTCGTTCGCGCCGCCGCGGTTGGAAGCGAAGAAGAAGTCCGAGGAGACCCTCCGGCTCCTCGGCGGCGATCCCGCGGCGTTCCGGCCGAGGAGGGAGATCATGCGGCGGCCGTCGAGCGCTCCGCGAGTCTCCGAGGCTCCTTCGCACCCTCCGCTGACGGCGGCGGCTTCGCAGTCGCGTTGCTCGAGGAGGACCGGGGAGCGGGAGGACGACCGGCGGGAGCAGCTGCCGACGTGCGACCCGCTGTCGCACGCGGCGAGGAAGGAGCGGTCGCGCCTCAGGTCGGCGGAGAACGCCGTCCACGCGATCCCTCTGTTGCTGGCTCTGTGCGCGTTCCTCCTCTGGTTCTTCTCCGGTCCAGGTACTTGCTCTAGCGTGATCGAGTCTCGCAAAGTCATCGATCGCTTGCTCGCTCTCTCTGGCTCTCTGACCTTATACGTGCCCTGCTGAAGTCGTGATCGAATGCTTTGGTCGATTGAATTTGCAGTTTTGAATCAAATGTGTGATCGATCATCTTGAATTCTCGATTGCCCTTGTGATGATTGATTGGTCGCTCTAGTACTCTCTGTATATTTTTCAATCAATCCGATCGTAAGTTGAAGCTCGATCGATTGATTCTTTGAGGATGAACACCCGAGGCTCGTTCACTTTGAATCTGGACTTGAGCTCGGCGAAACAGTGAAGCAAACCGGTATCAGCAGACGCAGATTCCTCCAATTCGAACGCTTCTTGAACCAAAATGAAGTGCTTGTGCTTGTGTGCAATCGCCCCGAGTATTGAAAAATCATGCATTTTCTTCGATCCTGCGTCTTTCGAAATCGCCCGATTTCCGATTCCGTCTCTGATAGCTTCTCAACTGATGCAGGATCGGAGCCCTGAGAATCACCGGAAAGCGCGTGTCCTTCGGATCTTCGCCGCCCAAAGTTCTTCTGTATTCATCTTTGTTTCTCGCCGAGGGATGAAGTTTTCGCTTTCTGATTCTCTTGGCCAATGTCGATACGTAAATAATTTCCATTACTTATTATGGACTAACAATGTAATGCCCATCTCTGATCACAAGGAAAAAAGAGCTGTTCTTCGTTTCTGAGTGCACCAGCGTATTCTTACTGCATCTTCCTTATGACCCTCATGTCGGAAGTTCCGATTTTCTGATCTCGCTCGCTGCAAATACCAAACCGGCCGGAATCAGGCAACAAGGAAAGCCCGGGAAGGCCGTCGATTCGAATGATCAAGCAAAGACCAGACACAATTAAAACAGAGCACAATGCAGGAAAATTGCAAATTCTGATCAAAATAAGCAGGAACCGAAACAAATGGAGGGGGTAGAGATAACATCTCCTTGTACTATCATCAGCAACTTGGTCGCACGCGGCGAGTTCGGCCACTGGCAACTAGTGCGGTTCAAGATCACCCCAGAAAACTTTCGGGAAGCTTAACCAAGATGCAATGAAATTGTTGATAGCCGACCTGAGATCTTGAGGTTCTATATCTCTGGCTCTGCGCCTCTGCTGGCCGTGCTATGGATGGGGCAATACAGTGTGGATGACTTTATTTCTTCGGGACCGAACGCTCAATACTTGCATCGAGCACCGGCATGCCACGAGAACTCAGGTACCGAGTAGATGGTTGGAACAATAGCTGAACGACCACTGTGGTATGGACTAAGCATGGTCACTAAGTACATATAAACTCATCAGATAACAGGAAGTAAAGCATTAGCGTATGAGCTTGAATCGTTCAGATTTCATTTCCTTTACACTAACCAAAAAATCTACCTATGGCACACATCATCTTACACTTATTACAGACAGAATTGCTATGAAGCTGACTAATGCGAGTCGCATCCAAAGTTAGTCAGACCTCTAAAGGCACAATGCTTCGTATTTGCAGTGACCGATCGGCAATCAGTATTTTCTCAGCTTTGCGTTGAGCTTTGCCTATAGACTTCCCTGGTCTCATGTACTGTCGTGCAGCCATATCGGCATTCATTTTTTGTTGGTTAGGAGAGGCTGAGTTGCTGGATCTGACAAAGACGACATAGCAGATGAGTACATAGCCGTGAACTGTAAATCAAGATCATAAATAAGCAGAGAAAAAGAAAAGTACACATTACCTCCACAACCTTGATGTGCATCGGATGATGGGATTCGTTTGGCCGCTTTCTCTGTAATCTCATCAACGACCAACCTTGACAAAAGCAATCCAGCGATAAGAGCACCGGCCATTAGCATCAAGAAAACCGCGTCCCACCCTTTTGTCGAAAGGAACCCAGTAAGAAGAGGGCCAAGAGCTGCTCCGACAGATCCGGTTCCATCAATAATGGCAGTTACGGTGGCAAGTGCCCTCGAATCCCCTCTGATAGAACTGTGCGTGCCAAGGTCTGCCGAAACCGCTGTGGTGATCAGCGCGTATGGCCCATTTATGAACAATCCCGCTATCATCATGAGGACAATGTTGACATTGCGTGATATGCCCCCGTATGAGCGGTATGCCAGCATAGATGGTATCGCAGCATACATGAAACTGGTCGCCGTGATTGCCCGGGCGTTGAGCTTGTCTGATATATAACCAGCGAGAATTCCACCAACGATTCCACCCACGTCAAAAAGGGTTGAAAGGTTTCCAGCTGATTTCACAGAGACATACTCACCTCCGATTTCTGCCAAGTTTGAGAAACGAAGTGAGTCAGAAACCATAAATGTTGGATCTTAATAAAAAATAAAAACTAAGTCCCTACCATGCTTTTGGACAGGCCAGGGGAAAACCACGACCTATGCTAGACGACAATAAGTATCATAAGGCAGGTATGTCATCAACTAGTCTTTGTCCTCGAAATTAGAACGATTTCTTTGCCAGCGAATAACTGGTCAATAATAATTTCACGACTATGATACTCATGTAAAGCTAACATTGAAACAGCACAACAAAAAAGACATCACTCATTAGCCATTTCTCAATGTTTGCTTCCACAGACATTCCAAATTTTCGAGAAACTTCAAAAAGCAAGAAAAATCTGATTTGAATATAAGGTGACAGCCATAGAACCTGAAGAAGATTCAATACAGAAACATGTTTTTCCTGACACAACTCTCTCTTTCAGGACAAGTAATTGAAGGGAGCAGGAGCAAAGAAGATACCTGTTTGACTTAAATAAAATGGTAACCAATAGAGAAATGTATAAGCCACCAGCTTCGAGAAGAATAAGGACAGCGCGAAAGGAATCACTCCCGGGATCAGACAGGCTTGAACAAGCCCGACACTTCTCTTAGTCCCAGAACCAACCGAGGAACTTCGCGATTGGGATTCTACGTCATTGGGAGGAACCGTCTCTACAGCACTGGATGGATCATCCAAAAGAGGAAATCCAACATCCTCTGGATACGCAGCCAAGAACAGGAAAACCAGTATCCCTCCAAGAAAGATCAAGCCACCAGGAACAATGAAGGACCAGCCCCACCCGTAATCCAAGACACTCGCTGCGAGAAGGGAACCGCTAATATTCCCCACCGAAGTATGTGCATTCCACACGCCCATTATCAAACCCCTTTTCCTCTTCCCGAACCAATTGCCGATAACAGCCACCACCGACGGCCACCCGGTTGCTTGGAACAACCCTGCAACCATTTGCATGGCCAAATAAAATCCGAAAACATGCACATTCCAAATATATCCCATCCCAAAGAGCCCCACAAAAATGCCACTGCCAATCATTCCGGTCGTCAAGAACAACCGCAAGTCCAACGTATCGCCCAAATGCCCCGCGACGTACATCCCCATAGAATAACAGGCCAAAAACGCGACGTCAATTTCGCCCAATTTCGACGTCCCGTCGGGGCCGTTGAAGGGAGCCCAGCCCCTGTACTTGGATCTACCACCAGTCACATTACCACCGTTCCCTAACTCTTCCCTCACAAAGACTTCGCCCAATGGCCACGAGCGCTGCACATTGACGGTCGTGGTGTCGGGATAAAGGACGCTCTTCACAATGCTACTAGGCTTCCGAGAAGCATGATAACAAGCATACGCAATGAAGGTGACGAGCAAGACCACGTATCTATAAGTCTGGAGGCTCCAATTCCTGCCCCTAATTCTCCTTATGAGCAAAATCCCAGGTGGGTTTCCTCTCGTGGCATCAAAACCGGGAGACATTTCTTTCAAACCGATCCAAAAGTTCGAAACTCCAATCCCCCTAGTGGCAAAAAAGAAACTGCCCACGAAAAAAAGCCCGGCCGAGGTTCTTTCAATCACCCCTGCAGAGAACGAAAAGACCGTCAAGGATATTCGCACCCCGCATCCATATTCCCAGGGACCAAGAAAACGCAAGAACCAAACAACACGAACGGAAACGATCCAAAGGGGCGAGAAGACGAGAGTTCGGAGGAGTGATGTCGTTACCCGATTCACGAGACGTCGAGCAGATTTAGCAACGGATCGTCGGCGCAGGAGAGACCCATGATTGGGTTGACGCGACGAACGCTCCGTGTCGAGAGGTGGGGGGAAGGGGAGAGAGAGAGAGAGAGAGAGAGAGAGAGAGAGAGAGCGGCATGAAAGGGAGCCCGAGGTTGGCGGGGCTTTTTGTGTGGGAGACGAAGGCTGCAGAGAGAAAGAGGGAGGGCGGACACGTGGCAACCTCGGTGGGAGAAGGGAATTGCTTGAGTGCCACGCAGGGCCCCACGATCCTCGTGTCAGTGTGTGCTGCCGGCCGGCCGTTCGGGAGACACGGGCCGGGCCGGGCCGAAGTTGGGCTTGGGCCGGGATTTGGGCCTACTGATCCGGGCTGGGCCTACTGATCCGGGCTGGTCCCACCGAGTTCGATAGCCCGGACCGCAGGTCCGGTTCAGACCGGCGCTAGGGAGAGAGCCCCCGGTCCGAGCGGGTCCGCGTGGATTAGCCTCGCTAATGCTTTGCTTAAGAGCGGTATTTTACTCCCTTAAAAATGCCTCTCTTTGGGGGTATCGGTAGCGTGTGGGCAACTGTAATGATGATTAAGATTTTAATTTAATGATTAAGTGCCGGATTAGTGGTGCTGCCCTGGTTGCTAATCTATCGGTTGTATTATTACCGGGCAAGATGCCAAGTAATACAACTAGCCGTGTACAAATTCCCGTTTTCGTGAGATTGCTAGCGGCCGTTTCCATGACAATCTTGCCGTCGTAATAAACTAATTGCATACAAATTGATTTGGGTTGACACGTGTAGATGTGGTTTGAAAGCAAGGAACGTTTTTTTTAGCGAGAAAATGACATAAACAGTCATTGGAATACGACTCAATATGTAATATAATACATGAATTTTTAATTTATTTAATATAGTCCTTGAATTTTAGCATAATATTCAATATAGTTTCTGAACTTTTAATCTGTTCAATGTAGTCTCTTGACTTTTGGTACATATTCAATGTAGTCTCTAAATTATATGAAAATGTTCAATAAAGTCCATGAGCTTAGATTAATGGAATGACAACATCGAACATTTTCATATAGGGATTAAATTGAACATGTACCAAAAGTTCAAGGATGACATTGAATAAATTAAAAGTTCATGAACCATATTGCATGTTACATTAAAGTTCAGAGATCACATTGAACAAATTAAAAGTTCCGTACATTGAAGCAAAATTGGAGAATTATTTATGTCATTTTCCCTTTTTTTAGTAAGATCGCCATGATATAATTTGTGTTAGCGAACTTAGAAAAACCAATTCGCATTTTTAGCTTAATTACGCAATTAAGCTATCACCATCACATACGTGCCCGTGCACACGACATATACGAGGAATCATCATCCTCTTTCTTGAAGGGATTCCGATTTGCGTCTAAGCAACCTCCTAAAGATTGGTCAGCTTCGGCAATCATTCCATACCTCACTTCGAATTTCTTCTATACCCACCGTCCGAACTTGGCTTTCCCAAGAATCAAAGGGGCTGACACGCTCGTTCTTGATTTTTTACCAACCCTTTGGGGGGTTCGATCACGTAAGCAAGCCGTTGCCACTTCCCATCCTTTCGATGTTGTAGTCGCAACGATTCTTGACCTGCGCATGTCTCGTGCGAACTCTTGCCGTGTTTAACTTAAACTTTACTTGAGTTCTTGCATGCGTAATGGGCAGTGCTTATCTTATTCATTTGGACCTACAAGATTCAGATACGGCAATCGGACAACGAGGCAACAAAGTCTCTCTCTCTGTCTGTCTGGGACGGAGGTTTCGGAGTTTATGGTTTCTTTTGTCTGTCCACGGCGGTGAATGATGGGGGGTTGATCAATCGTTTGCGGGGTTAGCGGGGTTGCTGAAGAAAAAGGGGGGTGATCTCTCCAGCATCAGTGAGGGGCACCAGAATGGCCGACGCCGGTCGTCCTCTGATCTCTGTTCATCCCGACGAGCTCAAATTCACTTGTACCTCTCTCTTGCTCTCTCTCTCTCTGTCTCTCTGTGTCCGCGTTATTAGTTTCATTTCTAATTTAGCAGATTTCATGTAGATGGCATGTGGGTGAATTCATCTTCTCCTGGGTTTGCTCGATTTAGAGAATAGAGTGGCACAGAAGTTACGAAAGGAAACAGTGTAAAGATGAAAAGGGTCATCAAGTTTTCTGTGTTCTGCTATTAAAATTCCGTGTAAACCAGCTAAAGTATAAATTTTGTTCAGAGAAGGTCCTTCGCAGTCACCTCTGGATCCTCTCACCCTACTCCAAGGACAATCTTGAACTGATGAAAAAAGGGTCTCATCAGGCCTGTACTCTTCTTTCAGGCCAGAAATGTATGCGAAATCAGCTTCTGTATGCAAAAGCTGGTGGGGTTTGACATGGTCGAATCAGTGAGAAGATCTTTTCAAGCGCTTTTTTAGGCCTGACCTTCTTTGAGGAGATTAGAAGATGACACTGTGTAGAAACTTGAGAAAAGGCTGCGTGGATGATTAGGATGTATGAATCTCATGAATTATCTATGCGAAGATCATTCCCATGAGATTGTAATGTGTTCTGGCTACCGCGGCAAGGGTCTGGGGTGTTAAAGAATGTAGACATTAATATTGAAGTCAGGGCTGTGTGTGAAAAGGATATGGGGGAGGGGGAAGTATTTATCTGATGCTAGCTCGTGCTTATTTCTAATTTACTTCAACTGTTGGCAGACAGTTTTGAGAATCTCAGTAGAGAGTTGGCTTATTAATTTGGAAAAAAATATGTATCAAAAGGTAAATTGTTTCTTGTGAAGGAATAAAAATGAACGCACAAAGGAGCAGTTGCCAGGTGGATTGTGCTCCCGGTATTTGCTATTCAGTAGAATTATAGGATTCTCCAAACTGCGAGTTTCAAATCTTTAAAATCTTTGGAGCGTGGTGATCTGTGAACAGTTAATCATCGTTTTATCAGTGACAAACGAGAGTAAATCCAATTCAGTTGCAGTTAGCCCGATGGGTTTTTGGGTGCTTTTTGAAACATCCTGAACTAAACCCTGACTACTAAAAACAGGGTAGCGTTCCTGTGATGAATGGTGCGCTCTATTTCTGCTTGAGCAAGATCTTCCAGCCCTAGTATCACTTCAGGGTAGTAAGGGTATCTCTTGTTCCAAATAGACATGATTCTAGGCCTATTGTTAAGGAGGCCAAAACAGTGAAGTTTTTATTTGATTGAGAGCCAAATGCTGCTTTAAACATTCCGTTTACTAGTGGAAGGTGAACTTGGACTCTTTGTTTGCAGGGGAAGGCGTGTTGTCACGTCAATTCTGCATTTATTAATGCTTATGCACTTGTATTGCACCCTTGTTTTCGTTGCATAATTTGTTTGGTTGTGCTTCTGGATATAAACTGCATAATGGTGTCTCTCTTGTCCTTAATAATGGAATAAATTGGGCATTCTTCTCCATGATAAGCGGAAGTTTCAAATTTTATCTTGTTTGCATTTTGCCTGTAAAAATCAGGTCAGCTATCCAGAAGCATGATCTTTTGCTGTCTTCCTGTAAACAACGTGTCAAAAAATTGCTATTTTTATAGAGGAAGAGACTGGAACACGCGGGATATAGTGCATTGCATGATTATAGGGAGAGTTTGATATATGAAATTTGTCTGTTTATGTCAGCTTTTTCTTACTTTGTGACCTAAGAGCCTTCCTTTTTAGCTCTCTCATATTACTGAATGGAGTTCTGATGTTCAAATTCATGTAACCAGTTGAGCTGAAAAAGCAAAGCTATTGCGACCTCAAAGTTGTGAACAACACAGAACACCATGTTGCATTTAAGGTACACTCTGGTCGATGTGTAGGCTTGTGCACGTTCATGCATAAGTATGTCCCTTTTGAGTTCTACGTCTACCTTCCTAAATTAAATCAAACTTCTAAAGCCTCATTTAGATTTAAATTATTCATATTATGCTTTTTCTTGGTACATTGCAGCCTCAATTTGCTCTCAACTCTTTCCTTTTGCTAGGTTAAAACGACTTCACCTAAAAAGTACTTTGTACGACCAAACTCTTTGACGTTACAACCTCACGATGCTTGTCTAGTAAGAGGTACTGTTTATTATGTCAACCGACTATCTTTTCATGATGGCTTCTGTTCACTCTAATAGATCTGCTTTTTTGACAAATGCTTCTTTCAGCACTTTGCCTAATGATATTTCTTTGGAACTTCCTCACTGTTTTTAATTCTGTCGTGCCTTTTTATGTTGATGTGAAGTTACTCTCCAAGCCCAACAAGAACACCCGCCTGATATGCAATGCAAGGACAAATTTCTTCTTCAAAGCACCATAGTGCCTTCTAATACTGATGGCAAAGAACTTTCGCCTGATACTGTGAGAATTAATTTTCTGACAATTGACCTTATTAATTAAATCGGAAACTATATAATGACATTCTTTCTCGGTGTTGACTTGATGTTTATGACATATCCAGTTCAATAAGGGTGGCGGAAGATTAGTAGAGGAATGCAGACTCGGAGTTGCTTATATTTTTCCCAGCTCACCTCAAGAAAAGTCTGAAGAGGAAGCCTTTAGGGGCTCGATGCAAAGTTTCGATGATGACGCGGTGAGCTCATTTTGCTTCTTGTGTAGTTAGACTTTAAAGGTTCTCTAGGATTTTGTTGAAAGTTTTGGTCAATTTGCTGGTCATGCTCTGAAAGCTTGCTACCTCCAAACCAAGAAGAGCCTTGTACTAATAGAACATTGAAGTATGTATTCTCATGGTAAATTTGCATAGACATATGTCTGAAGTGTAATTTGATGGTGAAATGAGATGCTGATAGACATGTAGTATCACATTTTACGAGGAAAAAGTTACAGAAAATGTTATCTCCCGGTGGATGGTTCATCCCGGGAGAGTTTTTCTTTTCTAAATAAGAATTCAAAGGTGTCAGACTGATCCAGTGAGAATTAGATATTCTGATAATTAACTAAAAGAAGAACGAGTGCTCTAATTTACAAGAAGAG
Source organism: Syzygium aqueum (assembly GCA_031216185.1). Lineage (NCBI taxonomy): Eukaryota > Viridiplantae > Streptophyta > Magnoliopsida > Myrtales > Myrtaceae > Syzygium > Syzygium aqueum. The sequence goes on along the minus strand of CM062235.1, from coordinate 2,929,729 downwards.
AACATGGGATGAGCTTTGTATGCCGTCCTACTGTCAGCAGGCATGCATACCTGGCATTGCCTGCCCTAGTTCTTTGTCCCTCTATGGCTGTTGTGAAACTTGTTTTGCAGAGAAGCCAGCAATCTGATTTTCTCCTCTCTTTCAATTAACTACGTTCTGAGTAGGGATTTCTTTTATTGTTCATTTTCTCCTCTTTGAAGGTGTTTCGTTTCATCTTTTGCCAAAAATCTGAGGCAGTAATGTAGCTACATCTTTGGGGAAACGTTTGAATGAAAGTTTTTTTTTCATTTGAACTGCGATGATAAGTGCTCTTTTTGGTGATCAACAATCGGCTTATCATTTCCCTCCCCTTTTAGAGTCTGGCTTTGCAGCGGATAAAGGACGAGAGAGATGCTGCTGTTCGGCAAACGCAATTGTTGCAGAAAGATCTTGTGAGTCCCTCTGTTATTGTGTAAGCTTTAGTCTACTAGCATATCAATTGGAGGGAAAAGGGGGAGAGAAAGAGAGGGAAAAAAATGGTGGCATGATACCCGCCAGCAGTAAAGCGAATGAAAGCAAAATTTATTTAGTGCATTTTAATACTTAACATGGTAAGTAATGGAGTAAGTGCCAGAGACACTGCGAAGATGGGTTTTTTAGTCCTCCTTCGTGTCGTTCTTTTTTGGAAGTGAAAAAACTGCAGTTGAATATAGAAAAATCTGCTTTGGTGACTGAGTAAGGAGATTATTCGAGATCCTGTCAATTCTGATTTGATGAGGCTTTTAAACGATGAACAATGGGTCACTAAGATAATCGTTTTTCTTGATTATTATAGTTTCCCTTCCCCGATCTTTGTAGGACATGATGAAAACACAGAGATACCGAAGAAGCAGCCGAGGCTTCTCCTTCATGTCCGCACTTGCCGTGGCTTTTGTCGGTGTAATGATTGGATTCGTGTTAGCCTTCCTCTACTCGTCCCCGTCTGCAGAATGAGTAGCTACCGGTCAAAGCTGCGACAGGCAGCTGGTTGGTTTAGTTCCTTGTAAAAAAAATTGAATCCCGGTTAGAATGTTCGCTTTGTTTGCTTTATTCTTTCTGTAGATCTTCTCCCCCCGCGTCTGCAGAGTCTATTACATTGCAAATAGTCTCTTTTCAAATTTGCAGAAAACGCGAAGCTGGTGTGGAAGTCTTCCTATGCTAGGCTTCAAACTAAACATGGAAGTCAGGATAATAATCAGAGTGTATCCGTAGAACATGATCTAGCCAGAGCTTATCTTGTTTTGTTCCCTAACTGGGAATTGCTCTTTTCATGTGGTCTTACATTCGCAGAATTATTTAGAAAATCCCGCGTTTAAGAGTTCGACGCGCCGAGGATTGGACTTTAAACCTACGAAAGATGTTTGTAAAGGAGTCAAGTCAATGGGGCGATCGCTGCGCGATCTGGTCTATTAGTATCAGGGGGGCCACGATGCTTGTTATTATTATCCAACTGCAGAGGTTCTCTTATCGTCCCGCAAACATCATTGTATGCACTTGAAATAAGCTACTGTCTCAGCAATTGTTTTTCACAGTAACTAACTGCACATAGTAAGAAAATTATGGGAAAATTGTTCAAAAAGGCATAAAAATGTTGCAATTTTATCAATTTAGTTTTAAACTTTTTAATTTTGTTAATTAAATCTTTTCACGTTTTATCAATTGAGTTCATCAAGTTAATTTTAATTGAAAATCGCTAACGTAAACGCCGGAAATGCCACGTAAGGTGGTTAGCACTGACGTGGACTTATAATTTTTCTTCTTTTCCTCTTTTTTTTATCACGATTGGTGAGCTAACCACAGACGAGGGCCTTGCAGCCCTTGCCCAATGACTGGTGAGGATTGGCTGGCCCTTGCCTCTAAAGACAAGGGTTGGCCAGCGGCCCTCGCTAGGGCTTGGAAGAAAGAAATAATAATAAAAAAAAATAATAAAAATTTATTCAAAATTCAAAAGATACTATTAAAAATTGTCCACGTCAGTGTTGGCCAATGACTGTCGTTCATGTCAGTGATTTTTTGGCTAAAATTGGCTAGATGGACTCAATTGGCAAATGGTGAAAATATTTATGACTGAATTGATAAATTGAAAGATGTATAACGGAATTGGCAAAAGTGCAATGGGTTATGACTTTTTGGATAATTTTCCCGAAAATTACTATCCCATTAGGAAACTAAATTCACTTTGGTTCATAGGTGATCTAGTCATGTTCGAAATTAGTCTTCAGTTGACTTTAAAGCCCTTGATCTGCTGGTTCTCGGTTTCCCAATTAAACCAGGACACTATCTATTCAATCAATTTCCGTTTTTATCTGGACCATGTATTAATAGTTACATCTCAGTTCTACTCGAAGTAGGAAAACCTTACACACACATATATACATAGACCCAATCCTCATGATTTTGCATTATAAACTTCAAACCCTTCAAATTTCTTCGCTTCAACCAACGGTCGAAAAAACCATCATCCTCAGACCACCAGTGCTTGCGATTTCTGCGTTAACAACTCTTCTGAAACCAGACCACTTTGGCTTACACTTACTATTAATCCCAGATCACGGTCGCGCAGAGAATGTGTACGGCAACCGACCTGGGTACTGGCGACAATCGTCGGATCATGTTCCACTTGAATTTCGTCCTTCAATACATCCACCGGCATGGCGGTCGGGCGCTAGTCCCTCAAGCTGCGCAGCCCGCACTGACCGCTCGGGTTTGGTCCGATCAACTTCTCTGGAACAATGGCCAGGTTAGATTTTGGCAACGTTGCACATTTACACAAACTTCGATGGAAATACCCGATTCTTCATTAGGAGCTTATATCAGTGTGGAATGCGCATTATGACTTGCTTTTAGTTTCTTCCTTATCCTTGCTTTGGTTATTGTAATTCAAGCATGTTTGGTGCACAAAATAATCTCGAAAGTCTATCCTAAACTTTTTGGGCATCCGATTAATCCTCTAAAACACGTAAGCAGGCGTGCGTGCTTTCTACGAGGAAAGAATTTTTGCCTTCAAAATTTCTAGCGAATCGATTGATTATTAGAAGAATCTTAAATATCAGCTATGAATTGTAAACACGAAGCTGTATGATCCATCCTGCACTTACTCCATCCCTTGTGATGCAATACACAGTTTATATCCATTATACTGTCTGCAATTGGAGTTCTGGTGGAGCATCAGCCGCCAATCATCCGAAACGTGTACAACCAGGCCAGCAACGGCGCCAACCTTGCCCATATGGAAGTAACCATCTACGCCATGACTCACGTGCTCTTGGAAGAAGAATTACTGCCGTTGCTCGAGGAAGAACCTTTGCTGGAGCCGGCGACAAAATCGTCCATCGAGGCTTTGGAGAGAATTAGGGTGAATGACGGCGATCCGACGTGCGTGTGCACCATCTGCATGGAGGAGCTCGCGGGCGGGACGGAAGCGACGAAGATGCCCTGCTCGCATGTTTATCACGTGGATTGCATCAGGCAGTGGCTGGAGACGAGCTATTCTTGCCCCTTGTGCCGGTATCCCATGCTGACGCAGCAGTTGATGGTCTGACGATGACCTTGATCAAGAAAATCGGATTTGATCTTGGATTATATTTTTCCTTTCCTCTTCTTGAATTCGAAGATATGCACGAGTTGCAATTCAAACCGAATTTATTTCCTTTAATTATCGTCCGCTGCCTATGAGCATAGTCAGCGTTACTTTTACTTGTTACATCCTAGATTTCTTTAACAAATAACACATAAATCGCCATGCTTAGGTTTAGAAACTCAAACTCTTCCTCGACTAAGTGTATAAGCAGCATTCAGGGACATGTTGATGAGAATCCTCATCTCCCTGTTCCTCTCACTCAAACGGTTTGGAACTCCGCCCGCGAATGCCCCGCACTTGCTTCCATGCGCCCATGGTGTGCCTCTCAAATGCGCGACGAGGGCCGAATAGTTGTGCTCGCTGAGTGCTTTGAGCCCGTCCTGGAAGGGTTCCAAGATTTCCAAGTACCCGCTGATGCAGTTCAGGATGTAGTGCAGAAGATCCTTGTCGGTGACTTGCCGCGTGAGAGAGTGTTGGTGTCGTTCTCCAGGCCTTGTTCTAGGGCTATCTGAGCGAGGCCTTGCATGTCTGTTTCTCCGCCCGAGATATGCTGGTTGAAGGTCTTGTTGCAGAACCCGTAGTCCTCGGTCTGGCGGCAGATCTGGTCGATCAACCGCTGCGTCTGCGGGCCGGCCAGGGCGTTCGAGAAGAGAAGGAAGGTGAAAAAGAGAGCGGCGATGGAATTTTCCATATTTCTTTGATTTCTCTTCCGTTCTCTTCTCTTGGTTATACGTCTTACGAGTTTGCATGAATGGAGAAGCAAAATAGGGTTTATATGCGTAGATTGCCTTATGGGATTTTAGGGAAAAAATTTATTGTCTCCCAAGATACTGTTTAGAAGAGAAGGATATGATTCCATGATAGGATTTCCTTCCCTTTCTGTCCCTTCAAATCTTCCATGCACAATTAATTCCTTAAGAAACTTATAAAATGGGCAAAATGACATTATTGGTTGTCGCGACTGACCTCCCCCAAAAGCCTGGTTTGGTGATGCAGAGAGAGAAACAGGGAGCCGAGAGGGAGGAGGAGACAAGGGAGCCGGGAAAACGGGAAGGACGGGACTGGCATTATAAAATGGGCAAAAGGACATTATTGGTTATCGCGACCGACCTCCCCCAAAAGCCTGGTTTGGTGATGCAAAGAGAGAAACAGGGAGCCGAGAGGGAGGAGGAGATAAGGGAGCCGGGAAAATGGGAAGAACGAGACTGGCAATTAATGCCAGTCCCGTCGGCGTGCCTCTTCGGCCTTCCTTTGGCCAGATAGCGACGGCAAGGAGCAGCGCCGCCGTGCGTCACGCTGTCGTCACGAACAAGGCAGAATAGAGTGACTAGCGCGGGGGAGAAGGAAGGAGAAGGGCTGGGCCGGGCCAGGCCCAGCCGCGCAGGGGGAAGGAAGAAGGAAAAAAGAAAAATGGGCTGGGCCCGCGAGGGGGAAGAGGAAGAAAAGAAGAAAAAAAAAAAAGAAAATGGGTCGGGCCCGCGGGGGGAAGAGGAAGAAAAGAAGAAAAAAAAGAAAATGGGTCGGGTCGGTCCGGCTCCAACCTGGCCCAGCGCGATTTTTTTTTAAACACTCTAATAGACCTTATTAATGCAAATATGCTTAATATCTATATATAATGCATTAGAATAAAAACATTTTTTTCTTAGGAATTAAAGGAAATTAATTCATAAATTTTGTGCAAATTAAAATAGGCATCAACAGCTACCCCTCTTTGAAGGTGAGCTCGCGGATGTTAAGCTCGCAGATGTTAAGCTTGCAGAGATTACATTCAAAGACAAAATGACACCTAAATTTGATCAATGCATACTCAATGAATATTACTTTTTGCGAGACTGTGACTCCCATTTTCATGATGCAATAAGATGATGCATGCTAAAGCAAATAAAAACATACCTGGGGTTGCTTACCTTGCCGAAGGTTAGAGTAATTCTAGATAGTTGATATCGTGCGTCGAGGCCTCGAACCTATCTTCGGTCATCTCGACTGAATTTCCTTCGTCTAGGACTCGAATCTATCTTCGATTGCTTTGACGAGGGAAATTATTTGTCTAGGACCCGAACTTTTCTTCGGTCGCCTTGACTGGGGAAATCGCTTGACTAGAACTCGAACTTATCTTCGATCGCCTTGACTGGATTTCGTTTGTCCAGGACCTGAACCTTTCTTCGGTCGCCTTGACTTGGGAAATCACTTGTCTAGGACCTGAACTTATCTTCGATCGCCTTGACCGGATTTCATTTGTCTTGGACCTGAACCTACTTTCGGTTGCCTCGATTAGGGAAATTACTTGCACAGGATCCGAACTTATCTTCAGTCGCTAGCTGGATTTCATTTGTCTTGGGACCAAACCTCTCTTCGGTCACCTTGATTGGGGAAATCACTTGTACAGGACCTGAACTTATCTTTGATTGCTAGCTGGATTTCATTTATCTTGGGACCAAACCTTTCTTAGGTCACCTTGACTGGATTTCGTTTCGCCTAAGTATCTGTATCTTATAAGAGGTACCCAAGCACATTCCTGCCTCTTAAGGGCATGTCTCCTGTCATACAAATTTTCTTGTACAGAGACATACGAATTCGTCGAAAAAATAGACAAAAGGCTTTCTGTCCCTTCAAATCTTCCATGCACAATTATTTCCTTAAGAAACTTATAAAATGGGCAAAAGGACACTATTGGTGCCATAACTTGTGTACGGAGGACACTTTGATGCCATAATTTTTTTTCGGGTCACTTTAGTACTAAAATCGAACACTACAAAAAAAACATGTAATCTGCCGCGGAAATTTACGACGGGAAATTTCTCGTTGCAAATTTACAACGAACTTTGCAACTGATTTTATTTTCCGTCACAAATTAGCGACGATTAATTTTCGTCGCAAATTTGCAACGGAATTTACCACGAAATAAAAATCCATCTCAAATTTGCGACGGAAAAAAGTTCGATGCAAATAGGCGACGGAAAATAAATCCATCGCAAAATCCGTCGTTAATTTGCGACGATAAGTTTTCTGTCGAAAATTTGCGACAGATTTAGCGATGGATAAAAAATTCGTCGCGAATTTTCGATGGATTTTACGACGAAAACGAATTCGTCGCTAATTTGTAGTTTATCAGACCTTCCGTGATATTCCACCCCACCCGTTAATTTCTCTCCCTCTCTCTCTCTCTCTCTCTCTCTATCTCTCTCTCTTTTCTCCCTCTTTCGTGTGTCTCAAATCTGCAAAATCTGCGCACGCACAAATCAATCTCGGTGAAGCTTTTTTACCGGTAAGTATCATAGCTAACTCCGTGACTATTCATCACTGGATTGGAATTTCTTTTTTTTTTATAGAATTTTTTTTGTTTTTTTTTGTAACTTCGTTGTCGGTTCACCGACCGGCGACCGGCGATACCTCGCTGGCCTTGGGAGGAGGCCGAACGGCCACACTGGCCATGAGGGGAGGCCGAGCTTGCATTGGAATTTTTATCTGTCGCGTTTCCGTTGCAAATTTGCTACGGAAACCTAATTCCGTCGCAAGGTCGACCTCGCCACCGCCCAGATCTGAGCGACGGCGAGGTCGAACTCGCCGGCCACAGCTGGTCGCCGGACCGGCGACCAAAGAAACATAATGGGGAAAAAAGAGAAAAAAATTGAAAAAAATTCGAAAAAATTAAAAATTATAAAAAAAATGATTCTTAAGTGATTATTTTTTTTAGGTACGTGTCCAATTGAAGGTCTTGCAATCCAAGTGGGCGTTGTAATTTTCATCAAATTGATCACTTTCTGCTATCAAGATTTCAGTCAAATATTTGGGTAAGTCTTCTTTACATGATAATTTTTTCAATTTTTTCAATTTCAAAGTAATTGTTGCGTGAATAACAAAATTATAATTTTCATAATTTTATGGTTTTAATTAAGAACAATAGATATGATATTTTAAATATTTTACGAGAATTTTTTATTTTAATACAGACACAATGCAAAGAAAAAGGGCTTGAATGTATAATAAGAATTTACCTGGACGTCGAGGATTGACAGATGAGTTTCGTACTGGGTTGGAACTATTTTTAGATTTTGCTAGTAATAAATATGAGTTCATGGATGGAAATAAGTTAAGGTGTGAGTGTAAAAAGTGCGGTAATGGTAAATTTCTTGTGTGTGATAAAGTTAGAGAACATCTTTGTAGATTTAGGTTTACTCCAAACTATTATAATTGGACTTCCCATGGTGAACCATTTATATCTGATGAAAGATATCGAAAAAGTGATCAATTTTCAGTTAGGGAAGAATGTGGTTATTATGATAAATTGAACCCATACGAGAGGATGGTGATTGATGGAGCTAGTCGGAATTTTGTTTTAGAATCGAATCACGCAAGTACTAATTTTACTCCTACACGTGAATAAGTGAGTATTAGTCATGCATCACAATTGGAAAATGTAGGAGTAACGGGTTTTGATGAGAATGTTTATAATGAAACTTTTCCATCTAATCAGTTATGAGATGTGTTGAAAGCAACAGATGAACGTTTATGGATAGATTGTGAGAACCACACTAAGTTATCAGTGATAGCAAGACTGTTAAATATCAAGGTAGAGCATAATGTGTTTGCGAATTGCTTTAACTCTTTTGTTGAAGTAATACGGGAATCAATGCCTCGTGATAATATCATGCTAAGTGATTTTTATGATATGAAAAAGCTAGTGGATAACTTAGATCTTCCGGTTGTAAGGATTGATGTATGTAGTAGGGGTTGTATGTTATATTGGAGAGATGATGAAAATGTAGAATCTTGCAAATTCTGTAGCCAACCTAGGTATAAGATTAACAGGAGGCCGGGTCGTAATCAGAAGCGTGGACTATGCAAACAAATGTTTTATCTACCCTTAATCCTTAGATTGCAAAGGCTTTATGCATCTAAAGCCACTGCTGAACACATGACTTGACATGCAAATCATAAAACAGAAGAGGGTCTAATGTGTCATCCTTCAGATGCAGAGGCATGGAAACATTTTGATAAAACATACCTTGAGTTTGCGATGGAGCCTCGAAATATTAGGTTATATCTCTATGCTGATGGATTTGCCTCATTTGGGAAATCAGGAAAAAGTTATTCATGTCGACCAGTTATCTTAACGCCGTATAATCTTTCACTTGGTATGTGCATGAAGACACCTTATATGTTTTTGACATTGATCGTGACAGGTCTGCAAAATCCGAAAAAGTTGATAGATGTTTATATGCAACCATTAATTAAAGAGTTACAACGGCTATGGGTTGAAAGTGTCCCTACGTATGACGTTTCTACCAATCAAACATTTGTAATGAAGTCTGCCTTTTTTTGGACGATAAATGATGTTCCAGCTTACGGAATGTTATCTGGATGAAGTACAACTGTGATCTTAGGATGTTCGATATGTTTGAAGAGATCAAAGTCATTTAGATTAAAATATGGAAAGAAGCCTAGCTATTTTGACTATCACAGATAATTTTTACCGCTAAATTATCCTTTCAGAAGGAATAAAAAGAGTTCATCAAGAATAAGACTGGAAGAGCACGTCCACCATTGAGGTTAACCGGCGATCAAATTTGGGAGCGTGTGCAGGACTTTCCAACTGTTGTTGAAAACCCGCAAGACATGACTTTTGCATACGGAAGTACACATAAGTGGACAAAATGCAGTATATTTTGGTATCTACCATATTGGAAGGCCCATCTTATTCATCATAATCTTGACGTCATACACATTAAACAGAATTTTTTCGACAATGTCATAAATACTGTGATGAATGTCGCCGGAAAAATAAAAGACAACTTAAACGCAAGAAAAGATATGAAAGATATTTGTGATCGATCAACACTAGATGTGAATGCAAGCAGCCGGGGACCAAAATCAAAAGCAGTTTATACATTGGATAAGGAGCAGGGGCGAATTGTTTGTTAATGGTTGAAATCCGTACGGTTTCCTGATGGATATGCTTTGAACCTCGAGAGATGTGTTGATTTGAATGAATACAAGTTGACAGATTTGAAGAGTCATGATTGTCGCATATTAATGGAAAGACTAATTCCAATAGCTTTCAAGGAAGTTCTACCGAATTTTGTATGGGGCGCCATTACAGAGTTAAGCAATTTCCTGCATGATATTTGCTCGACAGTGTTAAAAGTATCGCACATGGAGAAACTAGAGAGAGATATTCCAATTATTCTTTGCAATTTAGAAATGATATTTCCTCCATCGTTTTTTGATTCGATGGAGCATTTCTTAGTTCACTTGCCTTATGAGGCCAAAGTTGCAGATCCTGTCCAATTTCGATGGATGTATCCATTTGAGAGGTAATTTTTTTAAAAATAAAGTTCAAATTACTTTATTATATATTATGTTCCGATAAGCTTCTTTCTATTGCAACTAGATTCTTATATCATTTGAAGAATAAGACACGTGTTGAAGCTTCAATTTGTAATGTATTTATTGTGGAAGAAGTGACAACATTTGCATCATACTATTTTGAGCCGCACGTGCAGTGCAAGAGGCGAAGAGCAGACAAAAATGACGAGGGCCCCATTGATCCCAATTGCAAAGCATTCTCTATTTTCACTTATATAGGTCGACCAAGCGGCGCATGTCAGTTTCGTTACTTAATAGATGAAGAATTTCATGCAACTCATACATATATTTTACTGAACTACCCAGAAGTCGAGCTATACTTCAAGTAAGTGTAAATTTGCAAATATATATATATATATATATTATGTGTCAAATATTTGCTAATATGTAAATGGTTTTTAATATTAGGATTTTCCAAACTTCAATGTATGGACTACAACCAAATGAATTTGACCGTTTGTGCAATGAACAATTTGCAGCATGGTTCAAGACATATGTAAGTTGCCTATGGACCAAAACCAAGTTATTAAAATTTTAAACATCATTTATTAAAATATATATTATTGACTTTGCATGTGTAACCTTAGGTTCATAGTAATCATGATGAACTTGGAGAGCAATGATTGCTATATCATATGTCATGGGGTCCATAATTAAGAGTTCGAAATTGGCCAGAATATTTCATAAATGGATATAATTTTCACACTCAAGAATATGGAATAGGAAAAGCCACAATAAATAGTGGAGTGTCTGTTCGGTCATCCAATGATGGCAGTTCAGAAGATGGTTTTTATGACTTGTTGGATGAAATCATAGAGATAGAGTACCCTGAACCATTAATGATGCGGGTTGTGTTATTTAAGTGCATGTAGTTCGACCCCGTCAAAGGAATGAATGTGCATATGAAGTTTAATTTGGTTGAAATAAATCACAAGAAAAAGGTATAAGAAATATGAACCATTTGTCTTGGCACAACAATCAATTCAAGTATATTATGCATCATATCCTAGTTTGAAATGTGACAAATCTGATTGGTGGGCTATATGTAAAATTAAAGCACGGAGAAAAATCGAGAAACACTATAAGGATAGAGCCTACCAACAAGCGGAAGTGTGTAACACGATTGAAATTGAGGAATATAACATTCCAAGTTTACGAGATCCATGTAGAGCAATGATAGACGTAGATCCAACTGAAATTTGCGAATTAAATGTACAAGAATGTTCAGAATCTGATTTTGAGACGAGGACGAAGATGAAGATGAAGATGGAGACGAAGACGAAAATGAAGATTAAAATTTTTGTGACAAAACACTAATGATGTATAATTATTACTGCGACAAGTGTTATTTTGGTTGTCATCATTATTACTATTGTTCTTGTTATTATTGTTATTATTGTTGTCGATTATTCTTATTAATTTAATTGATCGTCGGAAAATTTGTCGCTAAATGACGACAAGTCAAATATTATTCGTGCGATGACATTTCCGATATTCTATTTTCCATTGCATTTGGATCGTTGCTAATTTCGTCGCTCATTTATAGACAACAACTTATTCGTGGCTACTGTTCATCGAAGAATTAGCGACGAAAGTGAAATTCACGGCAATTGTTTGAATCCGTCGCAATTTTCCGACAGCTTCGAAAATGTCCTTTATTTTTACAATCCGAAATAAATGAGATGCAAAATTTTAGACCGAAAAAAATACGTCCCAAATTGACCACTGTCAAAAACTCCGTCGCAAATTTGCGACGGAAGATTTGGTCCGTCACAAATTTGCGACAGACATATAATCTGTCGCAAATTTGGGACGGAAAAAATTTCCTCCCAAATTTACGACGGACAAATATTTTCCGTCGTAAATTTGCTACGGATGTTTTTGGTTCGTTGCAAATTTGCGACGAACGTTTGTGTTCCGTCGCAAATTTGAGACAGATAAAAAATATTCCCTCTTAAATTTGCGACGAATTTTTTTATTCCTTTGCAAATTTTTTTGTCCGTCGAAAATTTGCGACGGACATTTTTTTTCCGTCGCAAATTTGCGACGGACGTTTGTGTTCCGTCCCAAATTTGCGACAGATGTTTTTGGTTCATCGCAAATTGGTGATGGACGTCTGTGTTCCGTCGCAAATTTGAGACCAACAAAAAATATTCCCTCTTAAATTTGCGACGGACTTTTTTTTGCAACGGATTTTTTTATCCCGTCGCAAATTTTTTTGTCGGTCGAAAATTTGCGACGAATTTTTTTTTTCTATCACAAATTTTTTTGTCGGTCGAAAATTTGCGCGGACTTTTTTTTCCATCGCAATTTTGCGACGGAACACAATCGTCCGTCACAAATTTGAACCGAATTCTCCTCTTTTTCTTCTTCTTCTTCTTCTTCTTCTTCTTCCTCCCGTACCTTGCCCCGTCACACAACTCGCCGACCAGATTTGCTTGCTCGCAGCCGCCGTCACCATCGTCGTCGCCACCCAGCCTCCCCGCCCCGCCATTGCCGTCGCCAACTCGCCCGCGCGCCTCCTCGCCGCGCCTCGCCTCGCAGCTCACCGGCCAAATCTGTTTGCTTGCAACCGCTGTCGCCGTTGCCGTCATAGCCCAGCCTCTCCGCCCCACCGTTGCCGTCGCCGTCGCCAACTCGCAACTGCGCCTCCCCGCCCCGCCTCGTAGCTCGCCGGCCATATCTGTTTGCTCGCAGCCGCCGTCGCCATCGCCACTGCAGTCGCCGCCCAGCCTCCTTGCCCCGCTATCGCCGTCACCGCCCAGCCTCCCCGCCCTGCCGTCGCGTCGCCAGCTCGCTCGCGCGCCTCCCTGTCCCGCAGCGCAGCCACCGAGCAGCGGCCTGAACCCGTCGCCGTCGCCGCCCTCACCTGAGCACTTGTCGTCGATGCCCAGCCGCCGCTCGACGCTGCCTGAGGTCACCGCCGCCGCCCGTTCGAAGTTGGCGCTCAGCCGCCGCCAGCCAGCCGCCTCCCAGCCGCGGCCCGAGGCCGTCTCTGCCTAGCCGCTGCCAAACACCGTCGCCGCCGCCTTACGCCGTCGCTGCCGAGCTCCACCGTCGTTCACCCGGTCGTGGTCGAGCGCCTAGCCGACTAGCCACCATTTGGGCCCACGCCTGCGCCGAATCTGCCACTGTCTGATTGGCGAAAATATTATCATTGTTTGGTTTTTCTTGTCCTTGAACCAAGTAAGCAACTCCATAAACCCTATCTAATATAATGAGTATCAATCAGACTTATTTAGAGATTATTTAGTGTCTGATTGGTTGGCTAAGTTAGGGCTCGATTTTAGGATTGCATGTGGCTTTGATCGATGTCCGACTGGTTAATTTGTCATTATGTGGCCGATTAAGCGTTCAATGACGATCGGGCGGTTGATTAAGCATTTTCTCAGAACATGCATGAAAATTGAACAATTCTAGAAAAATTCATAAAAAAATTCAGGAAAATTTAAAAAACGTCAGATTTTGGGAAAATATTAAATTTGATGCTAATTTTTTTTAATTTAAAAAACCAAAATTTCATAATATCATAAAATGGCAAAAAAATAACCGTGGCCACCCATTTTTGAGTGAAATTTAGATTTTTTTAGGTGCCCAAAAAAAGAATAATAATAAAAAATTCAAAATTTGCATAACTTTATAAAATGGCTTAAAATAGCTGTGGCCACCCATTGCAAGAGAAATTTTAATTTTTTTAGGTGAAAAAAAATAAAATATAATAAAATATAAAATTTCACAGAATTGCTTAGAATACATGTAGCCATCAACTTTAAGTGAAATTTAAATTTTTTTAGGTGGCCAAAAAAAATTTAATATTTAAAAAATTTCAAAACTTCACAGAATGACTTATAATATCTGTGACCACCCACTTTTAGTGAAATTAAAATTTTTTTAATGTGCCCTAAAAATTTAAAAAAAATGCAAAATTTTCATAACTTTACAGAATGACTTAGATACCTGTGGCCACCCACTTTTAGTGAAATTAAAATTTTTTAACGTGCCCAAATAATTAAAAAAATGCAAAAAAATAAAAAAAAATGTCATAACTTTACAGAATGGTTTAGAATACCTGTGGCCACCCACTTTTAGTAAATGAAAATTTTTTTAGTTTCCCGAAAAAATTTTAAAAAAATAAAAATAATTTAAATATTTATAAATTTATAAATTTTAAAACTTTACAGAATGTCTTAGAATATTCGTGGCCACCCACTTTTAGTGAAATTTAATTTTTTTAGTTGCCCAAAAAATTTTAAAAATAATAATATTATTTTTGTTACAAAACTTTATAGAATGATTTAGAATACCCGTGGCCACCCACTTTCAGTGAAATTTAAATTTTTGTGGGTGCACAAAAAAATTTCTTGGGAAAAAAAATTCAACAAATCAAACAGATTTTTCCTTCGCAAGTCAATTTCTAGCAAGAATGCGAATAATTAATTTCTGGCAACATTTTGATTTCTGGAGCAAAATGGTTACCATTCGCACCCTTACTTGTTTAATGCCAATCGTATGGTTAACTAGGTTAATCGTGTGGTTGCTTTGCTTAAATGTGTGTGATTGGTTAACTATGGCCCGATCGTGTGGGTTGATTGATGATTGTGTGGCTGAGAACGAAGATCATGTGGCTGAAATTGATAGTTCATGGTTGATCTTGTACTTGATGAATTATCGCGCGGATCAACAAGTGGATCGTGTGGTTAATTATGGTTATTGTCGGCTTAGCATGGTATATCGTGCTCATATATTGATGTTTGATATCAAAATGAGTGCGATTCATAATATATTTGTTCGTAGGAAATTACACGTCATAAACACTCGGTATTGGCTCATTTCGAGGAAACATTTTCTGCTTCTACACAAAAATGATAAGCTTTGTCATGTACGTCATTATGTGTCCGTAATACATGTTAATATTTTTTTTACATATTTGCCTAACCTTCCTACTTGTCAGTATAAACGTGGAGGTCACATGCATAGAAGACCAGCCTCTTCCTCGCTCTCGTCCTTGTTCCCGTCCCTTTCCTCTTCCCTTGTCCTTTCATCTAACCCTCAACGACAATATGCTCCGTTACAATATGGATACGTTGGCCCTTCCTCCAACACTCAAGAACATGTTATGGGACTTGGCCACATGCGAACTGAATCTCCTCCAGTTCCATCTTCTTTAGCTCAATCTCCTTTCATTCCACCTTATTATTCAACGGAACAATCGAATAATGACGAAAACACAGGTAAAGAAGATAATCGATTCATGATATGCCCATTTAGAGATTCGTAAGTACTTCATTTTTATTTTAGTATATGTAATATTTATGGCTTTAAATATGGATGTCAACTGAATTGTCGATATTGCACAATATCTGTATGATTGCAGATTCACGGATGCTCCGTTTGTTGTTAGGGAACTGAATAAAATAATAAAAAATTATTGGATGGGGCAGTATATTAATTACAGAAGTGTTCCACAAAAAGTGAAAGATTTATGGTAGAATGAGTTCAAGGTAAGTTTTACATATTTTGTTTTCTCACCAACTAAGTTCGGTGTAGTATATTGATGGTCAAGAATGATGTAAATGGACGATAACAACTCTGTAGTTTTCGGTACCTAAGGGACTAGATATTTTCCCCGAGATAAACTTTACAAAATCTGTCGCCGAATTGTCTTGTGCATGGTAGTGGATATGTAACCATCATAATAACTTTCAGTTTTGTTTTTGTTGATTCTAGCGGAAGTTCAGGTGGGATGAAGAGAAAGAGAATGAAGTGAGAAGAATTTTCCAGAAGAAAGACGGTGATTTTATACGAAATGTGATGAATAGAGCGAAGATCAAGCAAGTGAAACTGTCTTTCATTACAGCTGACAATTGGGCAGAAATTAACAAAATTTGGGAAACTGAAAATAGTCGGCAAATCAGTGAGCAAAATAAAAAGAATCGATCTTCTAGTTTTAATGAAGGGTCAGCCACATATGCTCGGGGCTCTATCATCATTGGGGAGCATTGCAAACGACTGGTAAGTCTGTTAAATAAGTTATAAGTTAATTTAATTCAATTACTCATGTTTACATTTTGTAGGCACATGAATTGGGAACAGAATCGACATTTGCAGCTACATTTGAACGCACATTTCTAAAGAAAGATAAGACATGGACTGGCGATCGAGTAAAAGCTATTAAGGTATGTAAGGTTATACTTTGGGTTTTATAGAAACTAGAATAAAAACAATGAATGCTTTCAATATTTATGGTAGATATATATAAAGTTATTTTATTTTCATCTATATTGTTAATGTAGGAAAAATATGATGAACTTTTAATGAGCAATGTTAGTGGTAGTGATGGTTGTGCTGCGTCTGAGCCATCAGTTGACAATATGGCATTATGGATGGAGGCAACGGGTGGGATGAAAAAAAGAAAAATATTTGGGATGAGATCTTTGTCAAGGATGTACATGCCGAATCATGCTGGAACTTCATCATTCAATGCGACTGGTCGAAGGAGGTCACGACATGACGAGCAATTGACCCAAGAAGTGAACCATCTGAAAAATATACTTGTACAGAAGGACGAACAAATAAATGACTTGCAACAACAAATGGAAATCGTTATGCGACACCTTAATCTCAATCGCTATGAGGTTCCTCATGTACCTCCCGCCAATCCAATAGGTGATGGACACAATGATGACCGACACAATGATGCTGAGATTGCTGCTGATGATGCTGATTTTCTCGGTCTTTTCTAGTTAAAATTCTCAAAATCGGGGGTAAGCTTGCTTCATAATCTTTTATGACATAATTTGACTCATATTCATATGTAAGAACATTGATTTTCGTCCTGAAACGTTTTTTTGTTAACCCTCTTATTTGTTTTTTTATACCTAGTTCCACATCCATGCATAAACGCTTCTTTTATATTCTGGACTGATTGAATATCTTTATTTATGTATCCATATTTCATCAGGTGTCGACAAAAGTGACTGCTTTTGGTGTCCTGCCGAGTACCAAAGCTGCCTAATCTTGTGTCTGGTTTGTCGATTTTTCGTTTTTTAAGTAGAATCTATGATTGTCCCGCCTCCTATGAATGTTTTGAATGTATTATAAGATTGAATATCAAATAGCATCATGTCAGACTTTGTGACTTTGCATATATCATTATTTTTTGCGGAATAACATCTTTCCTTTAGTTATTTTTTTCAATTATATGTCATTGTGTCTGGTTTGTTTGTTTTCTGTTTCTGAAGAGGAATCTATGGTTGTCTCGTGTCCTTTGTTTGTTTTGAATGTATTACATGATGTTCATTAATACATACCTATTGATATGGACAAGATTTGATGGCCGAAATGGTATAAAATTTGTGACGAATATTGTAACGCCCCAACCTCGGGGTCATTCATGTGACGTCCCGTTTATTATTATCTTTCATTACATACAAGCTGAAGCATTTCTCGGGACAATCACAATTAATACACACAACGGAATAAGACAAGAAGCATTATGAGCAAACCTTATATTTACAGAGCATGCAAACATGTTTTAACAAGTCCTTCGGGCCATAGCAAACAATACATATTTTTATAGCCGACTATGAATAGCAAAACTTGACTTGGGTTATCCTATATCCACTACGGCTTCTCGCTTCTTCATCTCCATCCTGGTCTCATCCGCCTGGCCATCTCACATCCCACCCATGGCTTTATCCCGGAGTCAGCCCGCCCGCATCGCCAGAGCACCGTTGAACCCACATAGGGATCAACTCATTCTCCTTTCGCGTAGTGATACCACACCACGTACGGATGAGGCACCAAGTCCGTTAGGCCCTCATCGAATCTCACAAGCGTCGTGATTCAATGGTAGGCGTGGCCTTCTCTGGCATTCATCATGGTAAGCACTTCGCCTTTCTGCTCCACGGGATTGCCAACGCAGGCTGGGGGAGATGCCATCTTACGGACCTAAAAAAGGGGAAACAACGGGGGGTGAGTCGGGGAGACTTAGCAAGTGAAAATACTAATATCAAGCGAGGATATATCGATCGTTGTTAACATAAGTCGGCCTTTACCGCACCCGCATCGATGGCAGATCAATAGCAAAGTTCAAACAAGGGAACATCACGTATGGCCACATCATATACACTTTACCAACCAAGGCTCAGTTCTATCTCAAAACACCATCAAACAATAAATATGATCAAACCAAGGAAATGAACCAACTACGACTAACCAAACGACCGAGAAACGGTCCAAGCAAACCACGTCACAACGTATCTCAACATCCTTTCCCAATATTTGGAAATTCACTTACAACGACTAACAAAACTAGAGAACGAGTTAGAGATGGGCGAGCTCGGGTGATCTTCGGGCTTTATCCTTACTTGGTCGACTAATATGAGGCACACAAAGGCCAAACCATGGGCTCTTGAGTAGAAACAAGGAGAAACACGGGCCGGTTCGGAACTTCGACGGCGTGAGCTTCTTGGCCAAAACGTAAGAAAACTAGAAACAAAAGGAGAGGAGGATGGTGGATGGCGTGAGGATGAGGAGAGAGTGGCGTGAGAGAGCTTGAGGGTGGCCAAGCCTATTTATAGGCAAGCCAAACTTGCTCACCAAGTTGCTCTCCAACTTGCTCAAGAAGATACATGGCCATCATGATGAGGCCTCTAAAGTCAAGATTCATGATGGCATGCATTAAATGCCATTAAAGGACTATAGCCAAAGAAAATGATGAAGGCCAAACTTATTCTAATCTCATTGGCTCTCTCTCTCTCTCTCCCTTCCCTTGGCCGAATGGCCTTCTTTCTATAATTCCAAACTTGCTCCTCACTCAAGACTATTAATGCTTGTTATCATGAAGGGGGTCCCTAAAGTCTTATGGCCATTAATTATGCTTCTTGAACAACCTTTATTCTTAGCAACTCATTTCCAAGCTTGGGCTTCAAGCTTTGACTTCTCTAGAATCATCCAATTCCAAGCTTGCCTCTCTCTCTCTCGGTTTCCCCCTGGACCGACCTACAATCAAAGCCTAAAATATCTCATTTGAAAGCTCAGAACATATACTTTAAATCATCAGAAGACATCAAGTCCAAATTCCAATGTTCTCGTATAGAAAATGCTAAATCTTTGAAATCTGACAAAACCGGAAGGCTTTAAACTGTTCACGAAATCGGACTTGAAAACATAGTAAATGGACTCCGAAAATTCTCAAATTTGAATATGTCATAAACAAGGCCTTAACAAACATTTCTCATGAAGAACATGAAATCTGAATCTCTCTGTAAACACCATTTTTACTAACTCAAAAACAGACTAAAAACAGTTCACTGGAACAGAATTCTTGTTTCCAAAAATAAGCTCTGTCCAGAATCCAAATCATCTCAAAAAATTCCCAAATTTATGTACGTTATAGAAAAGGATGTATTCAACAACTTTTGTGAAGGAAATGTTTTCAAAATCATCCCAGAAAAGCGTGTAGAAAATAAATAATGTATGAACATCACCGAAATACCCATTCTGGGTAGTTTTACATGGCCTGAAAATCAGGTCATCGTACCTTATATCAACTCCAAAAATTCTGAAATTAAAATATGTAAAACTTCGAAATGTTTGGAGAAACCTTCAAGAAGAAAGTGTTTCAAAATTCGGATCGTAAAAGTCTTCCCAAAAATAACAAAATGAAGGGGTACAAAGGATCCGAAATAGGGTTTTCCAAAACAAGAGTAAAAATTGGCTCTGATTGGAAAACCGCCAAACTTAAACCATAGCCATTTCCCAGGGACTGAAATTGAGGATGTTACAAATATTTAGAGATGAATTTTGCGACCATTATAATTCGTGGCTAATTTGTGACGAATACATTTTGCGACGAATTTTGCGACAAATTTTGCAACGGATAAAGTTCGTGCTAAATTTGCGACGGATTTTGCGACGAATTTGATGACAAATTTTGCGATGAATAACGTTCGTGACTAATTTACGACGAATTATTTAGCGACGAATAAAGTCCGTGTCTATTTTGCGACGAATAGTGTTCGTGGCAAATTTGTGACGAATTTTGTGACCGATAGAGTTCGTGGCTAATTTGTGACGAATTTCTTTCCATCGCAATTTTGTGATGAACTTTGAAATTTTCCGTCGCAAATTTTGCGACGACCTAGTAGCAACGGAATTTTTTTTGTTGCTAAATTCGTCGCAAATTCGATTTGCGATGGATTTTGCCAAATTTTTCGTCGCAAAATTCATCGCTAATCCGTTGTTTTTTTGTAGTGGAAGGAAATAGATCACTTAAGTGCCAATTTAGCCGGAAATCCGACATGACATTTTTTATTAATTTCTGACGCTAACGTGGCTCACCGGAGAATGAGGTAGCGTGTATAGTCAGCATTTTTTTATTTTAACTAATTTTTTTCCTTTTTTTTCCCTCTTCTTTCCATTTTCCTTTCTTTTTTTTTCCCCTCGCCGATCGGTTACTGCTGGCCGGGCCGGGCGAGGACAGCCTTGCCCATGGCCGGCGAGGGGCGGCCTTGCTAGATTTGGCCAAGGCAACCCTCGCTGGCGATAGGGGAGGTCGCCCCTCGCCGGCCATGGGCGAGGCCCCCCCTCGCCAGATCTAGCGAGAGGCGGCCTTGCCCAAGGTCGGCGAGAGGCGGCCTCGCCCATGGCCGGCGAGGGGCGGCCTCGCCAGATTAGGGTGAGGTGACCCTCGCCGGCGATAGGCGAGGCCGCCCTTCGCCGGCCATGGGCGAGGCCCCCCCTCGCCAGATTCAACGAAGGGCGGCCTTGCCTAAGGCAGGCGAGGGCTGGCCTTACCAGATCTGGACGAGGCGACCCTCGCCGGCGACAAGCGAGGCCACCCTCGCCCGATCCTTCCCGAGCTTCGCCGGTGGCCAGGCCGGCAACCAGGCGGTGATGGGAGAAAAAAAAAGAAAGGAAAGAAGAGGAAAAAAAAAGGAAAAAATTATTTAAAATAAAAAAAATGCCGATTGTATACGCCAACTCATCCTCCGGCGAGCCATGTATGCTTAAGAAATTAATTAAAAATGCTACGTCGGATTTCCGGCCAAATTGGCACTTAAGTGATTTATTTCCTCCGATTTTGGTACCAAAATGATCCAAAAAAAAGTTATGGCATCAAAGTGTCCTCCGTACATAAGTTATGACACTAATAGTGACTTTTTGCCTTATAAAATGCATATATTCTCGCTATCTAGCAAGACAATTATAAAATATTATAAGGTTGATACCACGAAAAATCCTAAACCGGTATGCATGTGGCAAATTTATCATAAACTAATTTTTTTGACAACCAAAAACCCCAAACTGGTACACTTATTATAAATCTACCTTTTCGTTAGTTTTGGTTAAATTTTACAGTCAAATTGTTGAGTTAAATGGCACGTGACAGTTGACGGGTGTACCAGTTTGGGGTCTTACCCTCTATTTGTCACAAGTATACCAATTTATGATTTTGCGTGGTATTAATCTAATTTAATGGAAACTAACGGAGGGTAAATCTGTCACAATATACCAGTCTGGGGTTTTCTATAGTCAAAATATTAATTTATGGTAAATTTATCATAGGTATATTAGTTTGAAGTTTTTCGTGATATTATCTCAATATTATATGATTAGCTTTCGTAAACTAGGACCAAGGACTGAAGGGTGACTCTGCCATAATTTGTATACATAAAAAACTCACGCATAACACAGATCCTCTATATCTTTTAAGGTGTCTCAATGGATTTAAAAGCATGGGATGCGATTGACTCTTTTAAATTTAATCTGTAGGGGACACTTTGGTAATCGACTTGTAACCTCATTAGTTGATCAGTAAAAATATAGAAAATAAGTCATAAGTCGAAGTATTTTTACACGAGTATAATACACCACGTGTATGGCGTGTTTTAGTGTAGGACGTGTATTTTTTTGTAAGTTAATACGTACATGCATTTATGTGAAAGTATGTATATTTTAGTAGTAGGGGTAAGATTTCAAATCTCAAAATATTTTTCTCTATCTTTACATATTTGTTTATAGGGATAAGTGCATTGAAGTCCTAAAATTTATCACGAAAGTACAATTGAGTCCTAAAACTTTCAAAAAGTAGAATCAAGTCCTAAAACTTACACCAAAGTGTAATTAAGTTTTAAAACTTTCAAAAAGTACAAACAAGTCCTAAAACTTGTCAAATTAGTTCAATCAAGTCCTTTCATTAATTGCACTTTTTGAAAATTTTAGAATCTAATTGCACTTTCGTGATAAATTTTAGGATTTGATTGTACTTTTTGAAAATTTTGGAACTTGATTGCACTTTCGTGACAAGTTTTATGATTTGATCGCATTTTTTGAAAGTTTTAGGACTCAATTGTATATTCATGATAAGTTTTAGGACTTCTAGTGCACTTTTTCCTTATTTATATTGTTCACATTGTGCATTTTAATCAATAATTTCTTTTAATTATTGAATAATTCAAGTTTATTATAATAAAGTCCTAATGCCGAATCTTTCAAACGTCAGGTTTTTGGTGCAAATACACATTTGTTAGCAAATACATTTTGCTTCAAATAATGATCTGCGGTTGCTATATCTTGAGTAGTAAAAATCACAGGATAATTATCTAAGAAGTTATAAATCTATTCTACTGTAACTAATTAGTCCTAAACCTTTTAACTTGCCAATGTAGTCCTTCTAATGTAATATGGCCAGAAATCAGTGACACGGACGTTGGTTGTGCCACATATGATAACCGGTATTGACACAACCTATTTTTGTAACTTTTTGAATAAAAATTGAAATTTTTATATTTTTTCCTTTCTTTTTTTTCCCTATTTCTCTCTGTTGATCGCTAGGGAATAAAGTAAGAAGAAAGAAAGAAATGAAAAGGAAAAAAAAAACTCGAGAAGAATTATAAAAATTGCAAACAATCATCCACATTAGGAATGGGAAGTTCTAGATGTCGCATAGGTTCCACTCGGAACCTGTAACCTACCCGTTGGAACAAGTTTATCATTTTCTGGAACTTGAAACCTACTGTATATATATTGAAACCTAGAACCTATCTTATCACAAATTCCGGGGTCTACCAAAGTTTCACCTGTATTATTAATTGAACGATTGAAGTGAATCATTATTTTTAATGACTATCACTTAATACTATAATCCATTAAGTACAACTTATATTTTGACACACGAAAATTATGAAATATTAATCAACTAATGGTCTTAGTCATAAAATGAAAACTCAAATTAATGGTTTCAAATTATACACTTATTATTAGACGCCATGGAATACCATAGGATTACGCAAAGACATAAATTAAGAAA
Source organism: Syzygium aqueum (assembly GCA_031216185.1). Lineage (NCBI taxonomy): Eukaryota > Viridiplantae > Streptophyta > Magnoliopsida > Myrtales > Myrtaceae > Syzygium > Syzygium aqueum. The sequence goes on along the minus strand of CM062235.1, from coordinate 2,906,450 downwards.
AATATAAAAACTTGTTATAGGTTCTAGGTTTCACCTACTAAGAACCTAAAATCTAGTTGTCAACTTATATGGAGTGAATTTGTCGTATTGTCAATTCTCAGCTGGAATAGCCAATCAATCTCTCTCTCTCTCTCTCTCTTCCCGAAGCGAAAAGAACTGCAACACGTTAACTGCGAAAGCAGGCCATCCTTGAGGAACTTCACCACCTCATTTATATGCATGCAAATTAAAAGTTACTAATTTCATTTCCTTAAGGCCCAAGCACGGCGCGATTTGATAGCCAGCCTTATTTGAACAACACCAAACATCATAAGAGGCAAAAAGAACAACGAAAAAGAAAAGAACTGAAAAGGAAGCACTCAATCGCTCGAAAACAATATTTTTCCTCAATGAAGCGGATTGTACGCAGTCGCAGCAGCCATGGTAATAAGAATCCTCTCCTCTTTGTTATTCTCGTAAAGAGGTGTTGATACCTAAACTTTACTGATCATCTAGTGTAATTTGTATTGAAAATTAGGGATTAAATTTTAACCCCTAAACAAAAATATTTAAACTGCATAGCATATGGTTTAGGTTCATTAATTGCATTTTTACATCAAATTGGCGTTGGCGAATGAGCTTAAATTTCATTGAACAAAACTCGGTTCGCTCGGGAATGCAAGGGCCGGGAATTTCAAGACGAACGGGCTCGGTTGTTTTAATTTAGGCTTGATTTAGTCTGTTGAATTTAATTAATTAAAGCCTAAGTTAATTCAGCCCATTTAAATGTTAAATATGAGCCTAAGCTCATTAGGACATAGAGCTCACCTAATTGACCTAGGATTAGCATTATATAAACAAGTTTAGGTTAGAAATTTGGGGAGGGACAACACAATTCAGATTAGAATTTTAGAAAGTGAAAGAGAGAAAGAGAGAAGGAGGCTGCCGCACGGCACCATCGTCGCCCACCGTCGCAGCCGCGCCGTCGTGGCGCGCGTCCCTTGCCGGCGAAGCCATCCAGTCGCCGTGCTAGCTGCCTCAACGAGTCAACTAGTCCAAGTCTGTCATACGTGCTATTGTCCTTGAAGCCGTCGCTGCTGTTGCTGCTTCTTCGGGCTCCACCGAGACATTCAGGAACTGCAGATCGTGGCTTCTCCCTGGCGTCCTCGAAGCAGCCACAGTCTTGAAACCTCCCCATGCAACGTGCATGAAGTTTTTTTGTCCGACCAATCAGCAGCAGCACCAAGCAGCCGAAGATTCGTCCACTTTGACTAGTCTCTCCACTCAACCAAGACGTGAGCAACGTCAGCGAGTCTCCATGGCCGAATCGTCCAGTTGAAGCACCTGACCGTGACATCCTCGCCTTGAAGACTTTACCAAGTTGAAGCCTGGTTGACTCTGGCGTTCACCCATGCAGAAGACGCCAAAAGAGAGGACGTGCCCCCGACCAAGAAGCCTAAGACGACCGGCCATCGCCGAGTAGCCACTCGCGTACCACCGGAGTTTCCACCGTAGCCGAGCATCGCTGGAGCCACCCGTCACGCCGCCTTCCCTCACTTGAGTTCCTATCAGCTGTCCCATTGTTCTAGACGTGTCGGACCGCCGTTGCTCGGCCGTATCGAGACGCCGTCGCTACTGCCCTCGCCTTGAGTCCACCGGTGTCGCCGTCCCGTCACCGACGTTGCCGATCCCGATCCGCAAGCCCGAGCTCGATCCCGATCGGTTCAAATTTGGAGATTATCTACAAATTAGGTAACGACATTATCCAGTAAATTTTCAGAATATTTAGTTTCCTAATTTGCATGTTTGAATATTTCATGAATATCATGTGGATAATTAGATATCTTAGGATAATGTTCAGGATATCCGCAATATTTTCAAATATTCAAATTAGGAAAATTTTCTAATTTAGCAATGTATCTGGACGACTATTTGACCTTAACCCTAAGGTTCGATACGCGGCGATACGGGAAATTATCATCGTATCCATAATCACTTGGATACAATGATGAATTTCATTAGCTTTCCAAATTTGAACGACCGACTATCCGTTAATATCTATAACCATATAGATATGACCGATAGTTCGATTTCTGTGCCTAATCCGAGTTTGAAACAAATTTGGCGGATCGCGTGGTTGATTTGAATGTGGTTGTTATCCTTGTTTATTTAATTACTTTCATTTTTCAAATAAACAGAAAATTCAAAAAATATCAGTTAGATTTAAATTAGAGTTTTTTGCATGTCTAGGAATCCTAAATATATCTAAAAGATAGAGTAGTTATTTAATTTAAATTAGGACTTGAGATGATCTATTTCCTAGTTTAAATTAAGTAATATTCTAATCTTAATAGATTATTTAGGTTATTTTATTATTCCGAATTTTACACAAAAATCCCAAAAATAAGTCATTCTAGGGTAGATTAAGTCATCATAGGTTGCATGTTATTTTAGGTATTTTTATCATTCCGAATTTTAATAGAAAATACCAAAAAAGAGAAGTCATTAGGTTGCATGTTAATTTAGGCATATTTTTAATTCCGAATTTCATCAGAAAGTACCAAAAATAATCATTTATCCGTCATTAGAATTAGGTCACATCGTCGTATGACATATAGTTTGCATGTTAGGTTGCATTAATTCACACGTTAATTTTTGCACGTCATTGCATATAGACTAGCCTTCATTTAAATAAGTGAAAATAAAAAAAAAGAAATTGAGTGAATGCTTGTTAATTAGAAATCATATTAGGGTTGATTGATGTGATTTTCTAGCTAACAATGCAGATGCTTGCGTTGGTTCGAGGTAAGTTGTTATCCTAAACTTGCAATTTATTTAACGCTTTCTTGGGTGTTAAATTGGTGATTTGCGCACCCGCGTGAACACCTCACATGTTAATGACTAAGTTAAAATGGATCTAAACTGCCTGCCAAAACATTTTTGAAAAGAAAAGGTACCAAAAGGCCTTAAACTAGATCTAGCGTAATCAAGTCCCTGGGCTTAGAATTTCTGGTTCGTAAGAATAAAACATATCTCCCTATGTTTTATTTAGGTTTCTAATCGATCTACCGTAAATTGATTAGTGGCGACTCCAAACATGAAAACATTTGCATGCTAAAAACTTAAACCCTAAGTTGCGAATTGGTAGGGCTTGGGAGGGCCCGAGTTAAATTCAATCTTAATAATCCATTAGCCCGAAAAATGAAAAATTTTTTAGGTCGCGACAAGAGGATTTCGGATCCCATGGCTGTTGCTGTACTGCCCGCACTCAGTCGCTAGCACCTTTGCCGAGTTCAGGACGTCAATCAACACAGCGTTACAGTTGTTGTCCCCAAAGACCATGTCCGCGTTCTCTATCATATCCAAAATCTTCAGGTACCCATTGATGCAGAGCTTGAGATAATCCACCAGTTTTTGTTTGGTCACGGCGCGCATGGTTTGCTTGGCGAAAACCACCATGGTGTATGCGTTGCTCAGGCTCTCTGCGATGGCTATATGAGCCAGGCCGTGCATGTCGGCCTCCGGGGTGAATATGTGTTCGGAGAAGCATTTGTTGCAGAACCCGTAGTCCTCCATCTTGCGGCAAATGGTGTCGATCAGCTCCTCCGTCTTGGGTCCGAATGCTGACACGCATGCGATCGAGACGATGACAAACAGAAGAAAAATGTGTTGTTTGTGACGAATTCGAGCCATCTTTAGGGTTCTCATTTCTCTCCTTCTTTTGTTGGCTACGTAGGTTGCAGGATTCATGCATGAGGGGGAGAACTGGGCACTTATGGTGGATTGTGTACTTGATAATTAGGAAGGCAATACAATGTAGCTCTGGATTTGGCTAAGGTATGATATCTTAAGGTCATAATTAAACACAAATCAAATATGGAAAAGAATTAACATCTTTTTCTTCTTATTGTTAGGATCTTCTTCCTTTGTTACAAACTTGTGCATTTATGGTGAACTACGGGATTAATACCACCAAAAATTTCAAATTGATACATCTGTGGCAAATTTATCCAAAACTAATTTTTTGGCCACAAAAAACCTTAAACTGATACTCCTGTGATAAATTTACCCTTTATTAGCTTCCGTTAAATTTTACTATCAAATTGTCGAGTTATATAATTCTTAGTAGTTGTCAGGTGTACCGGTTTGGGTTTTACCATCTATTTATCACAGGTATACCGATTTATGATTTTTCATGGTATTAATCCAGTTTAACGGAAACTAATAGAGGGTTAATTTATCACAAATGCATCAGTTTGAGGTTTTTGGTGATTAAAAAATTAGTGTGGAATAAAGTTGTCACAGGTGCACCGGTTTGAGATTTTTTGTGATCAAAATATTTGTTTGGGATAAATTTGTCATAGGTGTATCAGTTTAGGGTTTTTCGTGATATTAACCCTAAAATATAACACTACTTGGATTTTTTTCCCTAAATAAGTCGATATGACAATACAAGATAACTGCAAAGTGCCCTCCTTATAGATATTTCAAACGGGTGGGTCGGGTTGAGTCATAAATGGTTCATAGATCGAACTACCAAATCAGAAAAATTGGGTGCTGTCATAGAGCTTTGTATCAGCTAAGTTCACGAGTTGGAGATAAGCGGACTCGAACATCGAACCCATATAAAGTTTTCCCATGAGCAAATTATATCCACTGGACAAATATAGGTTCGATTAAGATTTGTTTCTTCGGAGTACCAAAAGCAAGGATGATATCATTAACCCAATCAATCCATTAAGCCGTTTATGACTCATTTATTCTCGGTGCAAATTTCTCGACTTATATTCGATTTGACTCATATTTCTAAAACACTTTCATATTTAATCCAATCTAAAAAAAATTATTGCTTATGATTTTTTTAAAATTATATTACTAAAAGACTTCCATGCAATACGATTATAGTAGGCAATTTTTATAATTTTTTATTTTCTTTTTATTTTCTTTCTTTCTTCTACGTCGGGTGAGGGCCACGATGGCCAGCAATCCTCACGGGATTTTGTAGAAAAAAAGAAAATTTTAAAATTTTAAAAATCAGAAAATTTAAAACATTAAAAAATAAAAAAATTTAAAAATCAACTATTTATATTCACTTAAGCTTTTTAGGTAATCCATTTATGACCCATTTAAAATCTATTTATGCCCCGCTTAAGCTTTTTTTAAAATTTAAGGCAATAAATTTATGACCCACGTCATTAAATATGAGTTAACACATATATTTTAGACCCGTTTTGTCACCTCTACTTCCTATCAATCATGGGAGATCGATGTGATTTCTCTTTTCATGATTTATCCCAAAATAACTACTAAGGAAAAGAGTTCAAAAATCTTACTAGCAACCTAGTTGCATCAAGGTGCTGTGATAACACATCTACACGATATGTCGAATCACAGCTTTGCATTTTACAAACATGATTTTGGACCAGCCCAAAAAATCAATGTGGGTGGAGTGAAAAAAGTTTAATTATAGAGCTCGATTAGAACGAAACTCGAGTCAAATGCACCCAACCCAAAATATATCTTGTTAATTGGAGTTAGGCTAAATATTTCCCGCAAGTGAAAAAAATACTTTCAAAAGTGAGAAAGAGGAAATCATTTTCCTCTCTTTTTCTTTCAACCAGATCAAGCATGTTCTCTTCCGTGCACTCCTTTTAATTATTTTTTTTATTTTTCCTTCTTTTTCGGCTAGTTGTTGGCCACGTCGAAAGCCAACGACCGGCCACAGGTGAACTCAAGCGTTGCCACAGGCCGGCAAGCTCGAAGCTCGTCGATTTGGCGAGGCTCGAGCTCGCCTATGGCCGGTCATTGGCCATCGCAGTGTCCGACGATTAGCCGAAAAAGAAGGAAAACGAAAAATAAAATTAAAAATTCGAATTAAAAAGAAAAAAATGAAAAAATTATTAAAGTAGTACACAGAGGAAAATCATATCAAATTTTTCAAAACAAACGATGAAAAACAATTTCAATTTCATTTTGAGGTTTTTCGGATACTGAAAAATATTATTATTTTTCTCAACATTGATTTTTTGAATACCATATTCTTTCACGAAACAAAAAGAGGTTTAGTAAGTTGAAGTCCATGACACGTGGTCCGATTTGTAACATGCAACGAAACAAAGAAGAAATGACGTGGAGACATTTCACTGGTCAAGTTGACGTGACATTTCCACGTAATCAAGAGTTATCGACCCCGATATTTCCTGGTTTTACTTAGCAAGAAAGCGACGCGAAGGAGGCAAGTTGTTTCATTCGATCGTTCCTGTCGGCATAAACAATAAAGTCATCGCCGGTTTTTGTCGAGTTCTCGTTACCACGAAATTTCCGGGTTTCTGCAGTTGCCTATTTCCCTTTATGCCCCCTGATTATCTGGAGCTTTCCATTCGGTCATTCTTGACGTTTCTCGATGTTTGGTTTCTCGATTTAATCGTGACGAAATCATCATCTATTTATTTGTTTGTTATTGACACCGTACATCATGAAAGTTTTTTCCATAACATGTTTGTAGTCTAACAAAGATGAATTTATTTGGCTAAGTGAGGTAGGTACACAAATTACTTTTTTTTTCATTTTATGATAAGTCTCTTCAAGAAGCGAATAGTCGGGTTTTTCTTGTCTCTTTCTCAATCTCTTTATTGTACCGAGTCTTATTAAATTTTCACTATATCAATTGTTTATTTTCTACACTAACTATTCTATCATATAAAACAAAAGACCACCTCCTGCTTTTATATAATATTGATAGATATTTCGTTTATTTTACGAATGTTATATTCATAAAAAGTGCCTACATTTGTAATTTTATGTATTTAAGTTTGCAAAGACTAACAACATTTAACGTGAACCATATTTTGCAAAGATTATCCATTGAAAATGTTAATCTAAAAATCAATGTAAAGAACTGGGGCCCATTTAAACGTGAACTGTCCTAATGTACCGTGATGAACTTTTCTTACACTCTTTTTTACGTATTTAATTTTGCAGAGACTAACCACATTGCTTTTTTTTATGCGGTTGAAAATCACGGACCAAGCTTCTCTTTTATTTTAACATGGAAGTCAGGATAATAATCAGAGTGTATCCATAGAACATGATCTAGCCAGAACTTATCTAGTTTTGTTCCCTAACTAGGAATTGCTCTTTTCATGTGGTCTTACATTCGCATAATTATTTAGAAAATCCCACGTTTAAGAGTTGGACGCGCCGAGGATTGGACTTTAAACCTACGAAAGATGTTTGGAAAGGAGTCAAGTGCATGGGGCGATCGCTGTGCGATCTGGTCTATTAGTATCGGGGCCACGATGCTTGTTATTATTATCCAACTGCAGAGGCTCTCTTATCGTCCCGCAAACATCATTGTATGCACTTGAAAAAAGCTACTATCTCAGCAATTGTTTTTCACAGTAACTAACTGCACATAGTAAGAAAATGATGGGAAAATTGTTCAAAAAGGCATAAAAATGTTGCAATTTTGTCAATTTAGTTTTAAACTTTTTAAAATTGTTAATTAAATCTTTTCATGTTTTATCAATCAAGTTCATCAAGTTAATTTTAATTGAAAATCGCTAACGTAAATACCGGAAGTGCCACGTAAGGCAGTTGGCACTGACGTGGACTTATAATTTTTCTTCTTTTCCTCTTTTTTTTATCATGATTGGTGAGCTGACCACAGACAAGGGCCTTGCGGCCCTTGCCCAATAACTGGTGAGGATTGGCTGGCCCTTGCCTCTAACGACAAGGTTGGCCAGCGGCCCTCGATAGGGCTTGGAAGAAAGAAATTAAAAAAAAGAAAAAATAATAAAAATTTATTGAAAATTCAAAAGATACTATTAAATATTGTCCACGTTAGTGTTGGTCGACGGCTGTCGTCCGTGTCCATGATTTTTCGGCTAAAATTGACTAGACGGACTCAATTGGCAAAATATGAAAATGTTTATGACTAAATTGACAAATTGAAAGGTGTATAACAGAATTGACAAAAGTGCAATAGGTTATGACTTTTTGAATAATTTTCCCGAAAATTACTATCCCATTAGGTAACTAAATTCACTTTGGTTCATAGGTGATCTAGTCGGATCCGATCATGTTCGAAATTAGTCTTCAGTTGACTTTAAAGTCCTTGATCTGCTGGTTCTCGGTTTCCCAATTAAACCAGGACACTATCTATTCAATCAATTTCCGTTTTATCTGGACTATGTATTAATAGTTACATCTCAGTTCTACTCGAAGTAGGAAAACCTTACACACACACATATATACATAGACCCAATCCTCATGATTTTGCATTATAAACTTCAAACTCTTCAAATTGCTTCGCTTCTACCAACGGCCGAAAAGACCATCATCCTCAGACCACTAGTGCTTGCGATTTCTGCGTTACCCACTCTTCTGAAACATGACCACTTCGGCTTACACTTACTATGAATCCCGGATCACGGGCGTGCAGAGAATAAGTACGGCAAGCGACCTGGGTACTGGCGACAATCGTCAGATCATGTTCCACTTGAATTTCGTCCTTCAATACATCCACCGGCATGGCGGTCGGGCACTAGTCCCTCATGCGGCGCTGCCCGCATTGACAGCTCGGGTTTGGTCCGATCAGCTTCTCTGGAACAACGGCCAGGTTAGATTTTGGCAACGTTGCACATTTACACAAACTTCGATGGAAATACCCGATTCTTCATTGGGAGCTTATATTAGTGTGGAATGCGCATTACGACTTGCTTTTAGTTTCTTCTTTGTCCTTCCTTTGGTTATTGTAATTCAAGCTTGTTTGGTGCACAAAATAATCTCGAAAGTCTATCCTAAACTTTTTGGGCATCCGATTAATCCTCTAAAACACGTAAGCAGGCATGCATGCTTTCTACGAGGAAAGAATTTTTGCCTTCAAAATTTCTAGCGAATCGATTGATTATTAGAAGAATCTTAAATATCATATATGAATTGTAAACACGAAGCCGTATGATCCATCGTGCACTAACTCCATCCCTTGGTGGAGTATCAGCTGCCGATCATCCGAAACGTGTACAACCAGGCAGTTTGTAAGACCGCGACCCCCGCCAGCCACGGTGCCAACCTTGCCCATATGGAAGTAACCATCTTCGCCGTGACTCACGTGCTCTTTGAAGAAGAATTAATGCCGTCGCTCGAGGAAGAACCTTTGCTGGAGCCGGCGACGAAATCGTCCATCGAGGCTTTGGAGAGAATTAGGGTGAATGATGGCGATCCGACGTGCGTGTGCACCATCTGCATGGAGGAGCTCGCGGGCGGGACAGAAGCGACAAAGATGCCCCGCTGGCATGTTTATCACGTGGATTGCATCAAGCAGTGGCTGGAGACAAGCCATTCTTGCCCCTTGTGCCGGTAAGCCATGCCGACGCAGCAGTTGATGGTCCGACGATGACCTCGATCGATAAAATCGGATTTGATCTTGGATTATATTATTCCTTTCCTCTTCTTGAATTCGAAGATATGCACGAGTTGCAATTCAAACCGAATTTATTTCCTTTAATTATCGTCCGCTGCCTATGAGCATAGTCAGCGTTACTTTTACATGTTACATGCTAGATTTCTTTAACAAATAACACATAAATCGCCATGCTTAGGTTTAGAAACTCAAACTCTTCCTCGACTAAGTGTATAAGCAGCATTCAGGGACATGGTGATGAGGATCCTCATCTCCCTGTTCCTCTCACTCAAAGGGTTTGGAACTCCGCCCGCGAATGCCCCGCACTTGCTTCCATGCGCCTTTGGTGTGCCTCTCAAATGTGCGACAAGGGCCGAATAGTTGTGCTCGCTGAGTGCTTCGAGCCCGTCCTGGAAGGGTTCCAAGATTTCCAAGTACCCGTTGATGCAGTTCAGGATGTAGTGCAGAAGATCCTTGTTGGTGACTTGCCGCGAGAGCTGCTTCGCGAAGGTCAGAGTGTTGGTGTCGTTCTCCAGGCCTTGTTCTAGGGCTATCTGAGCGAGGCCTTGCATGTCCGTTTCTCCGCCCGAGATATGCTGGTTGAAGGTCTTGTTGCAGAACCCGTAGTCCTCGGTCTGGCGGCAGATCTGGTCGATCAACCGCTGCGTCTGCGGGCCAGCCAAGGCATTCGAGAAGAGGAGGAAGGTGAAGAAGAGAGCAGCTATCGAATTTTCCATATTTCTTTGATTTCTCTTCCGTTCTCTTCTCTTGGTTATACGTCTTACGAGTTTGCATGAATGGAGAAGCAAAATAGGGTTTATATGCGTAGATTGCCTTATGGGATTTTAGGGAAAAAATTTATTATCTCCCAAGATACTGTTTAGAAGAGAAGGATATGATTCCATGATAGGATTTCCTTCCCTTTCTGTCCCTTCAAATCTTCCATGCACAATTAATTCCTTAAGAAACTTATAAAATGGGCAAAAGGACATTATTGATTGTCGCGACCGACCTCCCCCAAAAGCCTGGTTTGGTGATGCAGAGAGAGAAACAGGGAGCCGAGAGGGAGGAGGAGACAAGGGAGCCGGGAAAATGGGAAGGACGGGACTGGCATTATAAAATGGGCAAAAGGACATTATTGGTTATCGCGACCGACCTCCCCCAAAAGCCTGGTTTGGTGATGCAGAGAGAGAAACAGGGAGCCGAGATGGAGGAGGAGATAAGGGAGCCGGGAAAATGGGAAGGACGGGACTGGCAATTAATGCCAGTCCCGTCGGCGTGCCTCTTCGGCCTTCCTCTGGCCAAATAGCGACGGCAAGGAGCGGCGCTGCCGTGCGTCACGCTGTCGTCACGAACAAGGCAGAATAGAGTGACTAGCGCGGGGGAAAAGGAAGGAGAAGGGCTGGGCTGGGCCAGGCCCAGCCGCGTGGGGGGGAGGAAGAAGGAAAAAAGAAAAATGGGCTAGGCCCGTGGGGGGGAAGAGGAAGAAAAGAAGAAAAAAAAAAGAAAATGGGCTGGGCCTGCGGGGGGAAAGAGGAAGAAAAGAAGGAAAATAAAGAAAATGGGTCGGGTCGGCCCGACTCCAACCCGGCCCAGCGCGATTGTTTTTTTAAACACTCTAATAGACCTTATTAATGCAAATATGCTTAATATCTATATATAATGCATTAGAATAAAAACATTTTTTTTCTTAGGAATTAAAGGAAATTAATTCATAAATTTTATGCAAATTAAAATAGGTATCAACAGCTGCCCCTCTTTAAAGGTGAGCTCACAGATGTTAAGCTTGCAGAGATTACGTTGAAAGACAAAATGACACCTAAATTTGACCCATGCATACTCAATGAATACTATTTTTTGCTAGACTTTGAGTCCCATTTTCATGATGCAATAAGATGATGCATGCTAAAGCAAATAAAAACATACCTGTGGTTGCTTATCCTGCCGAAGGTTAGAGTAATTCTAGATAGTTGATATCGTGCGTCGAGGCCTCGAACCTATCTTCGGTCATCTCGACTGAATTTCCTTCGTCTAGGACTCAAATCTATCTTCGATTGCTTTGACGAGGGAAATTATTTGTCTAAGACCCAAACTTTTCTTCGGTCACCTTGACTGGGGAAATCGCTTGACTAGAACTCGAACTTATCTTCGGTCGCCTTGACTGGATTTCGTTTGTCCAGGACCCGAACCTTTCTTCGGTCGCCTTGACTTGGGAAATCACTTGTCTAGGACCTGAACTTATCTTCGGTCGCCTTGATCGGATTTCATTTGTCTCGAACCCGAACCTACCTTCGGTTGCCTCGATTGGGGAAATCACTTGCACAGGACCCGAATTTATCTTCAGTCGCCAGCTGGATTTTATTTGTCTTGGGACCAAACCTCTCTTCGGTCACCTTGACTGGGGAAATCACTTGCACAGGACCCGAACTTATCTTTGGTTGCCAGCTGGATTTCATTTATCTTGGGACCAAACGTTTCTTCGGTCACCTTGACTGGATTTCGTTTCGCCTAAGTACCTGTATCTTATAAGAGGTACCCAAGCACATTCCTGCCTCTTAAGGGCATGTCTCTTGTCAGAACAAATTTTCTTGTACAGAGACATACGAATTCGTCGAAAAAATAGACAAAAGGCTATTCTAGAATATCGTATGAAATCTCTTGACTGCAAGTCAAGATGCATTTCTTTTTCAAAGGAACCTAGTTTACCTTCCGAGTAGTTTGAAAAGAAATGTGATAAAATACCCAGGGTTCCTTACCTGGAGGTTTAATGCCTCATCTGTTGAATAACCGACCTTTTTCTGGACATCTTTCTTGGGGTGATAAGGAGAGCTTCTACAACGCCTGAATTTTTGTGTCCTATCACTAGGGATTAAAAATCTAAATTGTCAAAGACGATTAGTATAGAACATGCACGCCCTCATTAGGGATAGACAAGCTAGGCTATTCCAGAATATGTATTTATGTAAGGTGATTTTGCCATGTTTGCGTCACCAAACATACACTGAGGCTAATTATCAATTGAGACAATTTTCGCTCGCAAGGTGAACTTCTTGAGATGCTGAACGAGGGACTTTCGATCAAAAAGGACTTTCCACTCACTCTTATTGAAAAGGGCTATTTGTGCCGTCCATTAATGCGGGAACATTTAAAACACTCAACCTGGCCGTTATCAAATCCGCAAGGGTTTGAGTTTTCTCGTAAGAGGTACGACGCTGCCAATCTGAGAGGTCTTCTTCAGGGTTATAATGCTGGCTTGGTCAATGGCTTAATAAAGGTAACTGTCCAAGTCAAGGCCATGAAGGAAAATATTCCGCAATTATCTCCAGATTTACAAGCCAAGAACCCTGCAAAAAGAGATAAAAATAATCTTGCTCGCATTCCCTCGAGTGTTGTTTATAAACATTTGAAATTCCACGTTAATTCAAGTGCTCTAGTCAGAAGAGACTTTATAAGGGATGTAACGTGGGCTTGGTTTACAAGTTGAGGAACGAAATGATCATTAGGCTAAAAAATGTGTATAAGGATGAGAATTGGTGACCATCTAGCATTGTCATCAGTCTTCTTCTCCGCCGTCAGGATCTTTCTGATAAACTTCCTGGGTAATCCCGTGTTTAGCTTCTTTGACAACTTTTTCTTGAGGAGCTTCTGCATCAGGCACTTTCCTGGATACTATTCTATCTCTGTTCCAATTACTTTCTCAAGGATAGGTTCGTCTTTGTCTATCATGTGACAGATCTTTGTCAAGACGATGTCCTTAAAGTGGGAATTTGTATCGAAGAAGAACTCAAGTTTAAACCCTTTTGGGGTTGTCTATCATAGACCTGCTTAATAACTTTGAGGTGTTTGAGAGCACCTTCATCATGCATAGAGATCTCCTTAGCTAAAACTTCATTATTTTTTACGGCAGTTACCCAGCAATTAGGGACTCCTTTCTCTTAATTTTTTCATTGTTTTTCTTCTTTTTCTTTTTCTTCTTTTTGCTTTTTTATTCATGGGCATTGGCCTTGCTTTTACCAGGCATACTGCTTTTTCATGCCCCTAGTTTTCATCATTTCTTGCTATTCTTCTGGTGTTGTCAGGACTAGCCTAAACAAAACTGAACAGAACAATGTTATTAGGCTCTTGGAGTCTTTATCTTGATTCGGTACTTTGGACCCTGACGATCAAATTATGGTAACTTTTGCCTTGCTCCGGTGTGGGGAATGATCACCAACTAGATTTGTACGAAATGAAGTCATCGGCTCAATTGGGCTAACAAGGGATATAAGTGTATGGGATAGAAGAAAAATTACTCTTCGTCATCCTAAGGCACTTAAATCATCGTGAGAGTTCATCTGCAATAAAAATACTCAAAAATTAATGCAAATGAGAGTAAGAAAATCTCTATTCCTCTTTTTCACTTTGTGCGAGCTGTTGCAGCTGATGATTATAGGAAATTTTAGATATTACAAACTCCTCCTTATAGGTGAAAACATCACTGTTATCAATAAGATATTGACATTATGCGTAGATTTTAGTTTGCTACTCCTCTCTTGACAAAGCCTTCTTAGTCTTGATTGTCCTGTCGTCGATGGTGTGTTTGTATTGGAGGACTCTGTCGGGAACCGTCGGATCCGTGAAGATGATGAGGTCGAAGCCACGGGGGAAGGTGATTGAAGGGAAGGGATGTTTTTCTTGTTTCCTCTGAGTCTGAATCCTTCCTGTAATGCCGATTCATCTCAAGCTACCCCAATATGGGGTGGTTTTTTACAGGGGTAACTTAGAAGGAACCTCCGAGTGCATGGGCTAAAAAATGGTCAAGCAAAGGATTAATGGTAATATATAGGAGAGAGAAACGAACTGCCTTTCGTCATTTTGGCTACCGTACTTTATGCGAGAAATCCCTTTACCTTATAGAAATGGAACCTTATCGCTCATTTTGCAAGAATTTGGTACGTAAGAATGTGTATGGACTAAGGATTGCCTCTCATCATCCTGACATATCTCGTTCAACACATCAGAGTAGTTCGACACCTTTCGTCGGATTGTTAAAATTTTCACAGGGGATTGGTGAATTAAACAGGTAAAATTACCATGCAAAATTTCTTTCGAAAGAGATGCAATGCACTTGAAGGAAGGATGGATATTTATTTGCTTTAACATGCCTCCTCTTTCTCTTGTTGTCTTGCATTATTATAAGGAGAGCCTTTAAGGAAAGGAATACTTACCTATGCCGCAGTGGCGAGGCAAACCTGCAAAGTAATAAGAAAGACCATGTTAATGAATGACTTTTTGAGGGATATGAATTGGAAACGATACAATATTACCCCTTGTGACTCTCTTGATTTGAAATTAAATTAACAGTTCCTTGAGTCTTCTCAAATGTCGATGATTTCTTTCTGACAAAACATGAGCTTATGTTAGAAATAAGATGATGGAGGGTAAAATGAAAACGATACAGGTTATCCTTCTTCCACTTTGTCTTCAAAACTGGCAGAGTCTTTTCTCCTCTTATGGTTGGGCACGAAGCTGGAATGAAACCCTCTATAATTAGGGGTACTCCTAGGTAGAAAGTCCTATTGTTGGCGCATGCTACGTCGATGCGGTCTCGGCTTGTTCTCTGATTCCTGAATGCACAAGGCATGTGCAATTGCTTGCATGGGAAGTTTCGCAACAAAGCTAATCTCTACTTTAAAAGTCTTCGACAAATGTGGGCCTGGCTACCATCAACACTTCCGTGGTGGCCAAAATCGACCTTGGTGCAATTTCGTCGTGTGCGAAATCCTTTTCTGGTTAGATTTGCAACCAGGAGTGTCTTTAGTGATAAATTTTCTATCAATTCCCTTGTTATCGTTCAAGGATACTACTTCTTCACAGTGTCGGAGTTGACCGGGTTGGAGAATTGGCGTCCATCCATCTTAGTCAGAATCAAAGGCACTCCCTGGAGGGGCTTTTAAAGTAGAGATTTGGAGCAAACTTACCTTCAAGTTCGGGGGGTAGTGGTAGTACTTTTCTCAAGACAAGATTGCCTGCTTCAAAATATCTTGGGCGCACCTTTCGGTTAAATGATCTGGCTACCCTCTGTTGGTAACATTGTCCATGACAAAGAGCCTTCAGTTGCTTTTCATCGATCATATTCAACTACTCCAGTCTTTGCTGCTTCCACTCTGCATCAAACAATTTCACCTGGGATAATACTCGCAACAAAGGAATTTCTACCTCAACAGGTAGGACGGCTTCCATGCCATACACCAAGAAAAAAGGAGTTGCCCCGGTGGATGTCCGGATTGACATTCGGTATGCCATTAATGCAAAAGGCAATCTTGCGTGCCAGTTTCGGTAGTTTTCGGCCGTTTTGGCTAAGATCTTTTTGATGTTTTTGTTGGTAGCCTCAACAGCTCCGTTCATGTGGGGACGATAAGGGGACGAATTCAGATGACGGATCTTGAATTCATTGAGTATATCGTCAACAATTTTGTTATTCAGATTTGTCACGTTATCTATAACGATGGCTTCAGGGACGCCATAACGGCCGATTATATCTCGCTTGATGAACTTCATCACATTTCGAGTAGTGACATTAGTATATGACGCAGCCTCGATCCACTTGGAAAAATAATCAATTGCGACCAAGATGAAGCGATGTCCATTTGATGCTTTTGGATTAATTGGGCCGATCACATCAACGCCCCACATTGAGAATGGCCATGACTTAAACAACTGGTGTAATTCAGTTGGCGGGGCATTTATCTTGTTTCCATGGATCTGACAACGGTAACAATTTCGAACGTGTCAGATGCAATCACTTTCTAAGGAAAACCAGTAATAACCCAATCTGGTTATTTTCCTGGACAACATATGTCTATTCATGTGTGGACTGCATACTCCTTCATGTAATTCCTGCATGATTCGTGTCGCTTCAATCGCATCCACACATCTTAACAAAACAGAGTCATAGGACCTCTTGTACAAATTCTCACCATCAACGAAAAATTTCGTTGCCATCTTCATTATGTATCTTCTGTCTGCAGAGTTAATCCCTTCAGGGAACTGCTGTTCCTTGATGTAGTTCATGATATCATAATACCATGGTTTACCATCAGGTTCACCAGTCACGGTCATGCAATGAGCTGGTCTAGTCAGGACTTCAATTCTTAGAGGTTCTATTTTAAAACCGTTGATAACCTGTAACATGGATGACAGTGTAGCTAGTGCATCGGCAAATTGGTTATGAGATCTAGATAGGTAGTCAAACGAGATCTCGTTGAATTCTGAAACCAATTCCTCTAGATAGTCATGATAGGGCACCAGTTTAGTATCCCTAGTCTTCCATTCACCCACAGTTTGGAGGATGATTAAGGCAGAATCGCCGAACACATTCAGTTTAGCTATTTTCATACCAATTGTTGCTTGTAGACCGAGAATACACGCTTCATACTCAGCTATATTGTTGGTGCAGGGAAACACCAATTTCACGGCTACAGGATAATGCTGCCCATCCGAGGATATCAAGACTGCCCCAGTGCCAGAACTAGATAGATTTACTGCTCCATCGAAAAACATAGTCCATGCGTGTTCCTCTGTTGATAAAATATGATCATCTAGGAGATCATCCTCATGTGTCTCTCTAGGGCATTCAGCCAACATATTAGCGATTACTCGGCCTTTCACTGATTTTTGCCATGATGTTTGGATGTCAAATTATGAAATTAGAACTTGCCATTTGGCTAATTTTCCCACTAAAACCGGTCGGTTAAGCAAATACCGAATATGGTCGCTTTCAGTTACGAGGAATGTTTGGTGGTGCAAGGTATATTGTCGGAGCCTATGCAATACCCATACCAATGCGACGTATGTTTTTTCTGATTCAAAATAATTCTATTCCGAAATGGTGAATTTCTTGCTCAAATAATAGATGGCTCGTTCTTTTCCATTGTCTAGGTGACTTTGGGCGGACAGGGCTCATAACGATTCACTGTGAATCGTTAAATAGAGAGTTAGAGGATATCCTGGGACTGGTAGAACTAGCACTGGGTGATTCATCAAATACTGCTTAAGCTTTTCAAATGCTTCCCCGACAATCCTCATCCCAATTAATTTGAGCGTCTTTATTGAGAAGTTTGAAGAAAGGTCGTGCTATCTCAAAAAGTTGAGAGATGAACCGAGCAATGTAATTCAACCTTCCCAAGAGGCTTTTGACCTCCCTCACCGTGGACGGGGGTTGCAGTTCGCATATTGCTTTGACTTTTGAGGGGTTGACCTGGATCCCCTTGCTACTCACGATGAATCCGAGCAACTTATCAAAGGTCGCCCCAAACACGCACTTTGCAGGGTTAAGGCGTAATTTAAACTCGCGTAACCGGATGAATAATTTCTTCAAAGCTTCAATATGGTCTTCTCCACATCTGGTCTTGGCGATAATGTCATCGACATAGACCTCAATTTCTTTGTGCATTAGGTCATGAAAAAGAGTGACCATAGCACGCTGGTATGTTGCCCCGACATTCTTCAAACCAAAAGGCATAACCCTGTAGTGAAAGGTTCCCCATGGAGTGATGAATGCCGTCTTCTCCTTGTCTTTATCATTCATCTTTATTGATTGTACCCTGAAAATCCATCTATGAAAGAAAATAATTTGAATCTAGTAGTGCTATCCACAAGGACATCGATGTGGGGAAGTGGAAAGTTATCTTTTGGACTGGCTTTGTTCAAATCGCGATAATCAACACAAACTCGAATCCGACCATCTTTCTTCTTCACTGGCACGATGTTCGATACCCAATCGGGGTATTGCGAAACCTCGATGAACCCTACTTTCAACAACTTCATTACTTCTTCTTCGATCTTTTTCAATAACTCGAGTTTGGTCTTTCGTAACCTTTGCTTTTTGGAAGGCATGTCGGGATTGGTAGGCAAACTGTGCTCGACAATCCGGGGGTCTAATTCTGACATATCAGAATAAGACCATGTGAAGACGTCATGATAATCCTTGAGGAGAGCGATCAAACGTATAGCTTTCTCTTCGGGAAGGTTGGCCCCAATCTTCATTTCTTTTGGATCTTGAGTATCACCCAAATTAATGGTAACAGTATCTTCGGTTGTAAGGGGCTTGATTTGCTCATATTGCTCCCAACTTCTGCGAATTTCAGCGAGGTCATCACTTGAATCGTCAGAATTGTTGCTGTTAGTATCTTCATCATCAGGCTCGACTGCACTAACTCCCTCGCAACTCGCAAGATTTTTCCTAGAACACAAGGTAAATTGATTAGAAAAATAAATGGGGATACGGATTTTTCATTGTCCTTTCTTTCCCAAAAATTTTGAAGACATAATAAAATATCTTTGATTTTCGAAAATTTTTGGAAACGAGAAAGCATGAGATAGCCCGGGTTTTATAATACTTTCCTTTCCGTGGCTGGATATCATCAACGGATCAGTTTTGGATACTACCTCATGCCCTCAAAACATTATTCATTTACAATACATAGATTTACAACTTCAAAAGAGGGAGAGTTAAAAAAAACGTTTCTTCCAACAGAAATGACGACAAAAAATCAAAATACAAGGATAATCCCTTTTCCAGGGATTTATGCAAAAGAGGGAGAAGAGGAATTCTACTCAAGCGGGCCTGCGCCCATTCCCTCCACCGGTCCTTCATCTATTGCGCCAACGAAGAAATCTTCGAAACTATCGTTCCAGGAATCTAGCTCCTTGGCTCTTCTCTTCATTGGTGTCAGCCTCTCCATGTCGTCCCATCCACTAGGAGTGCTATCCTGTTCGTCTTCATAAAAACTTAATGGCATCTGGTAGTCAACGTACTAATCGAACTTGCCACTAGGCTCGCCCAGAGTATCCATAATCGGCTTCCCCCTACATGCCTTATTAGAAAGCTCAGGAGCAGTGGCACGAATGCTAGGTACCACCAAGAGGTCATCTTCACCATGACTTAGCCATGGGGCATGAAAAGTGAATGCCCTGACGTCCAGTAGGTCTTGAATTCTATTCTTCAAAGCATTGCAATCATCCAACGAGTGCCCAACCTCCCTTGAATAATAGTCACAAGATTTGGAGGGATCATAATTAATGAAGTATTCAGGAGTGAGGTGTTTCGGTTTCCTTGCGATTAGCTCCTTTCGTAAAAGGATAAGGAATATCACATCCATGATTTTAGGGACCGGCGAGTATTGTCGTACATTACCCTGCCACTGCAAGAGTTGGATATCTCGTCACATCACGTCGGGAAAGACTCCTGTCGGCGGGTTTTCTTCTGAGCAATTTACTTAGGTCATCGGCTCCTAATCGGGCAACGGCTGCGACACGTTCGTGATTTGGCCAATGGTACCCAATAAGGATGTGAGCAAATCTCGTAGCTCACCTAACTGGTACTGCAATCGTGCAAATAAATCAGACGGGTTTACACTTGTTTTTGAAGTCAAGTCTTAGTGTATGGACCCTATAAAGATGTCGTCAAATAGGGTGACCACATTTTCCAGTGTTTCTTCTCCTCCACAATCTTCTTCAGTCGGTAGCTAGTCTAGGCTTCGATGCAGGTCAACAGCAACATTTATAGAAAGCGTCGAGGAATTCAGGCGACTTGAACATTCGGCCGGATGCTTGCACCCCTCATCAGATTCCCTTGAGAGGTTGAGATAAATTTTCTCGTCCTGCAGCAGTTTAGCAGGTGGCGGGAAAGTCTCCTAGATATGGGGAGGTAACAAACCAACTTGACCCTTTACGTACCCCTTGTTGATATGTAGGCCTCCTCCATGATACCTTAAATCAGCTGTACGATGATTCTGGGTGGCCCGAATAGGTTCTCGAATGCTCCGGCCGCCTCTGCCAAGTTCTTAACCTGGGGAGAAACCATTCCCAACCATAACCTTCCCTACCATGATTGAAGCCTTTGACATATCAGGGATAGGAGGAGAAGTTCCTCAACATCCGTGCACAGTTAACACGAGCTCGATGGATTGATAACTAGATTCTAGCTTGCCACTCGGTTCGACATACGGAATGGCCGTTTCTTGGTAAATTCGATGGTCCTCTTCTTCCAGGACCTTGATCAGCTTCCCTTGGGCTACAAATTTTACACTTTGGTGAAGGCTTGAAGGTACAGCTCCAGCAGAGTGAATCTAGGGATGGCTCAGCAGAAAGCTAAATGCAGTAGGGATGTCCATTACTTGGAACAGAATGCTGAATGTTGTTGGGCCGATCTGCACATCAATATCGATCGCCGACAGTGTCTTTCTTCATCCCGTCGAAAGCCCGAACGGATGTTTGGAAGTACGGAGCTTAGACGTATCTACCGTGAGATGGTGTAAGGTCGCCAGTAGGCAAATGTTCAACGCAGAACCATTGTCTATCAGAACTCGTGCCACGTGGAAGTCTCTGCATTTGACGGAAATGTAGAGACCTTTGGTATGTCCCCTATCTTCGTCAGGAAATTTATCTTTCGAGAATGTTATCTGATCCTTTAAAAGGATGGACCCCACAAACGCTTCTAGCTTATCATGCTCAATTGTTTCCGAGACATTTACTTTACTGAGTACTTTCATCAGCGATTTCTAATATTTTACGGACGTTTGAAGTAGCTCTAATAAGGAAATCTGGGCGGGAAATTTACGTAACCGGTTCACCACATTGTATTCACTGGCTTTGACGATGGCCAGGAATTTTTTGGCTTCTTCATCGGTGACAAGCTTCAGGGGCTGCGCGTTAGCTTCAACATATGTTCATCCGGACCTGGTAACTAGGTCAACGTCCAATTTGTAGGACTATGGGACAGCTTTGCCATTTTCGTACCTGTAAGGCTGAGGTATGTTGATCACTATGTGTTCTTCGGACAGGGGCACCTCAATTGTCAACTCCTTTTCCAAGTTTAAATGGTCAGATAAGGGTTCATTCACAAGTGCGGGGGTGGGTTCACTTGTTTCGGCGTTCAATGTTGAGAGTTCTTTGTCCCAGTCGATGATAATCTCGGAGATGGTGGCCACTACTCTGGTGCAGTCGGCGTACACAATCAAACTCGCTTTTGCAATAGACAATGGCAGTACCTCGCCAATAGGATAATACCCTGCTTTCACTAGGGCATTGTAAACGTCAACAGTGCATATCCTCTCGCTCTTAATTCGACCGGCGTTAATAGTAGATATAGCATTGACTCTATTTTCATGCTCAGGTAGAGGGTTGTTTTGGACATTTGGGCTAGATGTCCGAAACAAAAAGGCTTTAGTGTCGAGCAAGTTTTGGATTCGGTGTTTGATGGTAAAATAGTCGTCTGTCGAATGCCTTATTTCGCCCATGTGATAGTCACACTTCTTGGATGAATCGTAATTTGAAAAGCTTTATAGGTTGGGACGTTTAGGCTCCATAGAAAGTATGTTTTTCTTTCGGAGTATGGCCAGGACTTGAGAAGGGGATCCAGATAACGGAGTGAATTGCCTTTTCTTAAATCGTCTTGGAGGCTGATGACTTGAGGTCAGCTGCTATTCATTATTCACCTGGATTGTCCGGGAGGATGAACGGTCTGGGTGTATGCAATATTCCTATCTGTCAGGGATTTTTTCTTTTTTCTGGGGTTGAGTCTCTTGCTTGTGGAAGCGGGATCTGTGAACCATCCGTCATGCAATCCCATTTCAATTCGTTCGCCAATAGGAACAAGACGATTAAGGGATTCAGCAATGACACCAACCAAGCGGTGTCTATATTCATACGGAAGGGATTTAATGAACAACTTCACTTGTTCATGATCAGTAAGTTGTGGGGTAACCTGGGCGGCCAAATTCCTCCACCTAGTGGCATACTCTTTGAAGGACTCGCTCTTCTTCTTTTCAATGTGCTCCAAATCGTCACGAGTAAATGTGACATAAAGATTGAATTGATACTGCTTGAGAAACGCATCGGCAGCATCATCCCAAGATTTAAAAGTATCAATATCTTTTGACATATATCATGTCAAGGCTAGTCCTGTCAAACTTGCTTGAAAAGTTTGAATCATGAATGGCTCGTTATCAACATATTGGGTCATCTGCACATGATACATGTGCAGATGGTGTCTGGGACACGAGGTGCCATCATATTTCTCGAACTTCGGCATTTTGAACTTTTCTGGTACTTTGACCCGTTTGTATATAGACAGGTCAAGCGGGACAGCATTTTGCCGGCCTTGTAGTTGTTTCAGCATCTCCTCGACCTTTGCAAGGCGTTTGTCCTATTCTGTCATTAGTGCAGCTTCGAGTTCAGGCTTCATGATGGCAAGGGGAAGCGGATCGTCCTCTAGCAGGGGCATTTTACTGTCAATGGCGGAGGCTTTTTCTTTTTCAATAGACGGGGGTGGTAACACCACCTCAATTGCTACAGGCGTGGGTATGAGCTTGCTGTTGATGGATTTTATTTGCTTGGTGAGGTTTTCAAGTGCGTTGAAAATCAACTTCATTTCGTTTTCTATGTTATTGAGACGGATATTTTCTTCGGCCATTTTTGTAACTACATGTGAAAATGTTGAAATAAATTATTATAATGTCCAAGAAAGAATCATTTTATGACATAATCATAATATTATTATGTATTTACTTTATTTACAAAGAAAAAGAAAGCAAAAAGAGGTTTTATTAATATCAACATTACAGGTGGCGTCCCCGGGGTTCGAACCCCGGTCGCCTCGGACCGTACGACTTACATCCAAAATACCACTGGGCCGAAGGCTACAGTGGTGTCTTTTTCGGCCAAAAAAATTATATAGAGCATAAAAAACGGTCCGAACTACATTATCACTAATACATGTCATTTTTTTTTGGTAAAGCACTAATACATGTCATAAACATCATTAAAAAGGAAATACAGAACCCCTAAACATAAAAACTACAAAATACATAAAAAGAAACAGGGGTTTTCAAAAAAAGTGCCCTCCCCGGATGTTCATTCTACAAATGATGGGGAAGCTACAGTGTCCTGAAGCCGCTTATTTTCACGGACAAACTCCGTAATAAGCGTATCCCTCATCCCCAGAGTCCTTTCGAGATGGTTGATTTGTGCTTGGCAACTGGGCTTATTGGTTACGTTCGGGACCTTTGGCTGTAGTTCTGCCGGGATTTGATGATGCAGAATATAAAACAAGGAGGCATGGTGGATTTTTTCTTGCCCCTTCAAAAGTCTAGGCATAAGAATGCTCTCTGGTAGGCATTCAGTCCACGGCCCTTGGGTTGCACGAATTTCATTGGCGTAATTGTAATTCGAGCGAGTGAATCGAACTCGGAATAGGTCTGTCTTGAGTAGAGGGGGGATTTCCTCGAGGGCCCTGTACTGACGGGCTACCCGGTAGGGGTAGTATGAAGTGACGCTAGATAAACCGAGCAGCGGAACAAGGTTGTGGAACTGATGGGCATAACGAGCCTGACCCTCATGGAACCATTTAGTATGCCATAATAATGCCTTGAGATTGAGATCTTTCAAAAAGTTTATCCAAGTAGCATAATCCTTATCGGGAAAATGATTTTTCAAAACCTCAAATCTTTGGATCGGGTGCATAAAGTCGTCAATTTGGAAAAGCTGCATGAGGTGCCCGAACCCTCTCAAATGGGACAAAACCAGATTTGCAAAATTTCTGGGGCTGCCCGCATGATTTTATCATCATTTTGTTTAAAACGATTTAAAAACAAAAATGTTTTTACCAGAACCGAGTTAACAAAACTTAAATCGGTGCAAATTTGTTTGGCCACATACGCAATCGAGGGGTTTATTGAATTTCTATGATGGGGAAAAAGGACACACCCTATAAAAGTAAGGATAAAAATCTTAGCTTTTTGGCTCATGGGCTAACTCTCAAAGCATTCATTTAAGAAAAACCAGGAACATGCATAACAATGGGCTTTAACGACTCTCTTCACAGTATCATTCTTGGTTCGCAAAAACTGAGATAATTCGAGTAGAGAGGATACACCCAAAAGTAGTTTGACAAGCTGAGATCCCAAAGGTTTTCCAATGGCAATACTATACTCCTCCAGAGTGGGGGTCATCTCGAACTTATCAAATATAAAAGTGGATGTCTATGGGCACAAAAAATGTGCTAATGCTCTGAAAAAAGGTTTGGTCCCAAGACAAATGAAATCCAGCTGGCGACCGAAGATAAGTTCGGGTCCTGTGCAAGTGATTTTCTCAGTCAAGGTAACCGAAGAAAGGTTTGGTCCCAAGACAAATGAAATCTAGCTGGCGACCGAAGATAAGTTCGGGTCCTATGCAAGTGATTTCCCCAGTCGAGGCAACCGAAGGTAGGTTCGGGTCCGAGACAAATGAAATCCAGTCAAGATGACCAAAGATAAGTTCGGGTCCTAGGTAAGCAATTTCCCCGGTCAAGGCAACCGAAGAAAAGTTCAGGTCCTAGACAAACAATTTCCCTCGTCAAGACAATCGAAGATAAGTTCGAGTCCTAGACGAAGGAAATTCAGTCGAGATGACCGAAGATAGGTTCGAGTCCTCGACGCACGATATCAACTATATGGAATTACTCTACCCTTCGACAAGGTAAGTAACCATAAGTATATTTTTATTTATTTTAGCATGCATCATCTTACCGAATCAAAAATGAGACTCACAGTCCCGCAAAAATAGCATTCATTGAGCATGCATAGGCTTAAGTGTCATTTTATCTTTAAACGTAATCTCTGTGAGCTCAACCTCTGCGAGCTCACCTTCAAAGAAGGGCAGCTGTTGACACCTATTTTAATTTGTCCAAAATTAATTACACAAAATTTAGGAATTAATTTTCTTTAATTCCTAAGAAAAAAAATTTTTATTTAAATGCATTATATATAGAAATTAAGCATATTTGTATTAATAGGGTCTATTAGAGTGTCTAATTTAAAAAAAAAAATCGCACTAGGCAAAGTTGGAGCCGGGCCGACTCGGCCCGTTTTCCTTTTCCCTTTTTTTTTTCCTCCCTCCCCCTCCTCCCCCCACCCCCGCGGGCCCAAGGCCCTCTTCTTTTGTTTCTTTCTTTCTTTCCCCCCGCGCGGGCTGGGCTCGGCCCGGCCCAGCCCAGCCCCTCCTTCTCTTTCCTTCTCCCCCCACGCGCCGCCTATCACTTTCCTCTCCCCTGTTTGCCCCTCCCTCTGACGTCCGGCATGACGAACGCCGGAGCAGTAGCGTCATCGTCATCATCAGGTCAAAGGCGGCCCAGAAGAGCACGCCAACGAGACTAGCCTTAATGGCCAGTCCCGTTCGCCCCAAATTTTCGTGCCCCCCTCCCCCTTCTTCCTCTGCTCTCTCTCTGCACCGGCCTAATGGCTGCGAAAGTCGCGGCCAGAGTAGGCCGGTGCAGGCCGTCGTCACGCAGGTGCAACGGAGCAAGAGGGCTCGTCGTCGTCGTCATCTATAAAAGCCAGAGAGTGAGAGAGAGTCACGGTCAGCCATTTTCCAGAAAACAGAGAGAGAGAGAGAGAAACAGGGAGAAAGAAACAGAGAGAATAGAGAGAGAAAGAGTGAGCCGAGAGTCCGCCGGAGTCGGAGGAGGAGCCAACAACCTCGCCATCGCCCATGTAGCCGCCAGAAAGCCCCCCAGCCGTGCCGTCGACTGGTGAGCTCCCCTCTAGCCGAGAAACTCCCTGTCCTGCTTTGTTTTTTGACACGATTATGCCGGGACTCGCACCGACCGTGTCGCGTGATTCCCAGTCCATACCGTCGCCGGTCCCGATCCCTAGTCTCAGTCAGGAACGAGTCGTGGCCATCGGAGCCGACCCAGTCGCCAAAAGAGGTTAAAAGCCTCCGTTTTTCCCCATGTGCGCCAAACGTTCGACGAAATGCCTTAATGAGGCCGATTTTTGTTTCATCACCGACCGCTGGACGGCAGTCCGACGGCCGCTCAGGTGAGTGGCGTGGCCTAATGACCGCCCTAGGGGGCGATTTGGAGGCGGTGCCGGTCTGGGTCGGCCGATGGATGGCCAATTTTGGCTCTGCTGGCACTTCCCCCCCGCGGTTCTGTGAGTTCGGGTCAAGCCGACCTGGATCAGCCCACTTGACCTGGGTCAACGCCTGGGTCGGATCCGTTGACTCGGGTCAATTTCGACAAACCTGGATCAGCCGACCCGACCCGAGTCGGTTCCAACCGGCCCGAATCCACAACCCGACCTGGTTTCAAGATAATATAATTTTTTTTTATTTTTTTAACTTTTTTTTAAAAATAAATTTTCTTTTTTTATTTTTCATTTTATTATTATTTTTAAAAAAAAATTTAAACATTTTTAGAAAAATTCTTTAAAAAAATAAGTAATATATATGAGGGTTGTGATTTATTGTTGTTTTATTATGCATGTTATTTTTAATCGCATAAATCGCATGTTTATTTAGATAAGCCTACTGTTGTATTGTTATCATGCATGTTTTCCAATTAGAGTACAATCGTATCAGCTATTGTGTTTTGAATGTCATCTGACTTAGTTAAGGTTAGAACTTTAGGCTGAATGTCTGCTTTAATTGTTAATCGTTTCTGATTACGCACTCGTTTAATCACCTCACATGTTAGGAGAAAGGTCCTAAAATCAATCCAGATTGCCTGATAAATGTTTTCCGAAATAAACAGGGTAAAAAGGTACCAAAACGGCATTAGTTATTCAACTAGTGTAACCAAGTCCCCGAACGCAGTTAATCTCTGGTTCATAGGAATAGTGTGATTCTCCCATAACCCTATTTGGATTTCTAATCGACCTTCCCCAAATCGATTAGTGGCGACTCCTTGATGTGAATCACTTGCATGTTAAACACTTAAACCTAAGTCGCGATATGGTATGGGCATGGGAGAACCCGAGTTAAGTCCCAAATCTAGACTGAGCACGTACCAGGTGTGACCTCCCTTTTTTTTTGTTAGCCCAATAGGAAAAATTTAGGGGAGGTCGATCGCGACAGCCGGCGACAGGCGAAGCCGCCCCTTGTCGGCCATGGGCGAGGCCCCCTTGCCAAATTCGGTGAGGGGCAGCCTCGCCCAAGGCCGGCGACGGGCGGCCTCGCCAGATTAGGGCAAGGCGACCCTCGCCGGCAACGGACGAGGCCACCCTTCGCCGGCCATGGGCGAGGGCCCCCCTCGCTAGATCCGGCAAGGAGGGGCCTTACCCAAGGCCGGCAAGGGTCGGCCTCGCCAGATCTGGGCGAGGCGACCCTCACCGGCACAAGCGAGGCCGCCCCTTACCGGCCATGGGCAAGGCCGCCCTCGCCCAGCCCTTCCCGGGCTTCGCCAGTGGCCGGGCCGGCAACCGGATGGCGAGGGGAGAAAAAAAAAAGAAAGGAAAAAGGAAAGAAGAGGGAAAAAAAAAGGAAAAAAATTATTAAAATAAAAAAATGCTGACTGTACACGTCAACTCATCCTCCGCATGAGCCATGTCTGGGTCAGAAATTAATAAAAAAACGCCATGTCGGATTTCCGGCCAAATTGGTACTTAAGTTATCTATTTTCTCCGATTTTGGCACCAAAGTGACCCGACAAAAAGTTAAGACACCAATAGTGTCATTTTGCCTTATAAAATGCGTATATTCTCGCTATCTAGCAAGATAATTATAAAAGATTATAGGGTTGGTACCACGAAAAACCCTAAACCGGTATTCATGTGGCAAATTTATTATAAACTAATTTTTTTGACAATCAAAACCCCAAACTGGTACACTTGTTACAAATCTACCCTTCGTTAGTGTCCGTTAAATTTTACAGTCAAATTGTTGAGTTAGATGGCACGTGACGGTTGACGGGTATACCAATTTGGGGTCTTACCTACTATTTATCACAAGTATACCAATGTATGATTTTGCGTGGTATTAATCCAATTTAATGGAAACTAACGGAGGATAAATTTGTCACAATATACCAGTCTGGGGTTTTCTATAATCAAAAAATTAATTTGTGGTAAATTTGCCATAGGTATATTAGTTTAAAGTTGTTCGTGATATTATCTCAATATTATATGATGAGCTTTCATAAACTGGGACCAAGGACTAAAGGGCGACTCTACCATAATTTGTATACATAAGAAACTCACGCATAACACAGATCCTCTATATCTTTTAAGGTGTCTCAATGGATTTAAAAGCATGGGATGCAATTGACTCTTTTAAATTTAATCTGTAGGGGACACTTTGGTAATCGACTTGTAACCTCATTAGTTGATCAGTAAAAATATAGAAAATAAGTCATAAGTCGAAGTATTTTTACACGAGTGTAATACACCACGTGTATGGCGTGTTTTAGTGTAGGACGTATATTTTTTTGTAAGTTAATACGTACGTCCATTTATGTGAAAGTATGTATATTTTAGTAGTAGGGGTAAGATTTCAAATCTCAAAATATTTTTCTCTATCCTTACATATTTGTTTATAGGGATAAGTGCATTGAAGTCCTAAAATTTGTCACGAAAATACAATTGAATCCTAAAACTTTCAAAAAATATAATCAAGTCCTAAAATTTATCACCAAAGTGTAATTGAGTCTTAAAACTTTCAAAAAGTACAAACAAGTCCTAAAACTTATCAAATTAGTTCAATCAAGTCCTTTCATTAATTGCACTTTTTGAAAATTTTAGGATCTGATTGTATTTTCATGATAAGTCTTAGAACTTGATTGCACTTTTTGAAAATTTTAGAACTTGATTGCACTTTCGTGATAAGTTTTATGATTTGATCGCATTTTTTGAAAGTTTTAGGACTCAATTGTACATTCATGATAAGTTTTAGGACTTCTGGTGCACTTTTCCCTTATTTATATTGTTCACATTGTGCATTTTAATCAATAATTTCTTTTAATTAGTGAATAATTCAAGTATATTATAATAAAGTCCTAATGCTGAATCTTTCAAACATCAGTTTTTTGGTGCAAATACACATTTGTTAGCAAATACATTCTGCTTCAAATAATGATATGCCGTTACTATATCTTGAGTAGTAAAAATCACAGGATAATTATCTAAGAAGTTATAAATCTATTCTACTGTGATCAATTTAGTCCTAAATCTTTTGACTTGTCAATGTAGTCCTTCTAATGAAATATGGCTAGAAATCAGTGACACTGACGTTGGTTGTGCCACATATGACAACCGGTACTAACACAACCTATTTTTGTAACTTTTTGAATAAAAATTGAACTTTTTTATATTTTTTCCTTTCTTTTTTTCCCCTATTTCTTTCCGTTGATCGCTAGGTAATAAAGAAAGAAGAAAGAAAGAAATGAAAAGGAAAAAAAACTCAAGAAGAATTAAAAAATTGCAAAAAATCATCCACATTAGGAATGGGAAGTTCTAGATGTTGCATAGGTTCCACTCAGAACCTGGAACCTACCCGTTAGAACAAGTTTATCATTTTCTGGAACTTGAAACCTACCATATATATGTTGGAACCTAGAACCTATCCTATCACAAATTCCAAAGTCTACCAAAGTTTCACCTGTATTAATAATTGAACGATTGAAGTGAATCATCATTTTTAATAACTATCACTTACTATTATAATCCATTGAGCACAACTTATATTTTAACATACGAAAATTATGAATTATTAACCAAGTAATGGTCTCAGTCATAAAATGAAAACTCAAACTAGTGATTTCATATTATACACTTATTATTGGACGCCATGGAATATCACAGGATTACACAAAGACATAAATTAAGAAAAATATAAAAATTTGTTATAGGTTCTAGGTTTCACCTACTAAGAACCTAAAACCTAGCCGTCAACTTGTATGGAGTGAATTTGTCGTATTGTCAATTCTCAGCTGGAATAGCCAATCAATCTCTCTCTCTCTCTTCCCAGAAGCAAAAAGAACTGCAACACGTTAACTGTGAAAGCAGGCCTTCCTTGAGGAACTTCACCACCTCATTTGCATGCATGCAAATTAAAAGTTACTAATTTCATTTCCTTAAGGCCCAATCACGGCGCGATTTGATGGCCAGCCTTATTTGAACAACACCAAACATCATAAGAGGCCAAAAGAACAACGAAAAAGAAAAGAACTGAAAAAGAAGCACTCAATCGCTCGAAAACACTATTTTTCCTCAATGAAGCAGACTGTATGCAGCCACAGCAGCCATGGTAATAAGAATCCTCTCCTCTTTGTTAATCTCGTAAAGAGGATTTCGGATCCCATGGCTGTTGCTGCACTGCCCGCACTCAGTCGCTAGCACCTTCGCCAAGTTCAGGAAGTCGGTCAACATGGCGTTACAGTTGTTGTCCCCAAAGACCCTGTCCGCGTTCTCTATCATATCCAAAATCTTCAGGTACCCATTGATGCAGAGCTTGAGATAATCCACCGGTTCTTGGTTAGTCACGGCGCGCATGGTTTGCTTGGCGAAAACCACCGTGGTGGATGCGTTGCTCAGGCTCTGCGCGATGGCTATCTGAGCCAGGCCGTGCATGACGGCCTCCGGGGTGAATATGTATTCGGAGAAGCATTTGTTGCAGAACCCGTAGTCCTCCATCTTGCGGCAAATGGTGTCGATCAGCTCCTGCGTCTTGGGTCCGAACGCTGACACGCATGCGATCGAGACGATGACGAACAGAAGAAAAATGTGTTGTTTGTGAGGAATTCGAGCCATCTTTAGGGTTCTCATTTCTCTCCTTCTTTTGTTGGCTACGTAGGTTGCAGGATTCATGCATGAGGGGGAGAACTGGGCATTTATGGTGGAGTGTGTACTTGATAATTAGGAAGGCAATACAATGTAGCTCTGGATTTGGCTGAGGTATGATATCTTAAGGTCATAATTAAACACAAATCAAATATGGAAAAGAATTAACATATTTTTCTTCTTATTGTTAGGATCTTCTTCCTTTGTTACAAACTTGTGCATTTGTGGTAAACTACGGGGTTAATACCACCAAAAACTCCAAATTAATACATCTATGATAAATTTATCCAAAACTAATGTTTTGATCACGAAAAACCTTAATACTCCTGTGATAAATTTACCCTCCATTAATCTCCGTTAAATTTTACTATCAAATTGCCGAATTATATAATTCTTAGCAGTTATCAGGTGTACCGGTTTGGGGTTTTACCATCTATTTATCACAGATATACCGGTTTATGATTTTTCGTGATATTAATCCAATTTAACGGAAATTAATAGAGGGTTAATTTGTCACAAATGCATCAATTTGAGGTTTTTTGTGATTAAAAAATTGGTGTGGAATTAAGTTATCACAGGTGCACCAGTTTGAGATTTTTTATGGTCAAAATATTTATTTGGGATAAATTTATCATAGGTATATCAGTTTAGGGTTTTTCGTGATATTAACCCTAAAATATAACACTACTTGGATTTTTTTCCCTAAATAAGTCAATGTGACAATATAAGATAACTGCAAAGTGCCCTCCTTATAGATATTTCAAACGGGTGGGTCGGGTTAAGTCATAAATGGTTCATAGATCGAACTGCCAAATCAGAAAAATTGGGTGCTATGATAGAGCTTTGTATCAGCTAAGTTCACGAGTTGGAGATAAGCGAACTCGAACATCGAACCCATATGAAGTTTTACCATGAGCAGATTGTATCTATTGGGCAAATATAGGTTCGATTAAGATTTGTTTCTCCGGAGTACCAAAAGCAAGGATGACATCATTAACCCAATTGATCCATTAAGCCGTTTATAACTCATTTATTCTCGGTGCAAATTTCTCGACTTATATTCGATTTGACTCATATTACTAAAACACTTTCATATTTAACCCAATCTAAAAAAAATTACTGCTTATGATTTTTTTTAAAATTATATTGCTAAAAGACTTCCATGCAATACGATTATAGTAGACAAATTTTATAATTTTTTATTTTCTTTTTATTTTCTTTCTTTCTTCTACGTCGGATGAGGGCCACGATGGCCAGCAATCCTCACGGGATTTTGTAGAAAAAAATAAAATTTTAAAATTTTAAAAATCAGAAAATTGAAAACATTCAAAAATAAAAACATCAAAAATTTAAAAATCAACTATTTATAATTCACTTAAGCTTTTTAGGTAATCCATTTATGACCCATTTAAAATCTATTTATGACCCGCTTAAGCTTTTTTTAAAATTTAAGGCAACAAATTTATGACCCACGTCATTAAATATGAGTTAACATATAGATCTTGGACCCATTTTGTCACCTCTACTTCCTATCAATCATGCGAGATTGATGTGATTTCTCTTTCCATAACTTATCCCAAAATAACTACTAAGGAAAAGAGTTCAAAAATCTTACTAGCAACCTAGTTGCTTCAAATATATTAATGCGGGTGTTGTGATAACACATCTACACGATATGTCGAATCACAGCTTTGCATTTTACAAACATGATTTTGGACCAGCCCAAAAAATCAATGTGGGTGGACTCAAAAAAGTTTAATTATAGAGCTAAATCGGAAGGAAACACGAGTCAAATACACCCAACCCAAAATATATCTTGTTAATTGGAGTTAGGCTAAATATTTTCCGCAAGTGAAAAAAACACTTTCAAAAGTGAAAAAGAGGAAATCATTTTCCTCTCTTTTTCTTTCAACCAGATCAAGCACGTTCTCTTCCGTGCACTCCTTTTAATTATTTTTTTTATTTTTCCTTCTTTTTCGGTCAGTTGTTGGCCATGTCGAAAGCCAACGACCGGCCACAGGCGAACTCAAGCCTTGCCACAGGCCGGCAAGCTCGAAGCTCGTCGATTTGACGAGGCTCGAGCTCACCTATGGCCGGTCACTGGCCGACGCAGTGTCCGACGATTAGCCGAAAAAAGAAGGAAAATGAAAAAGAAAATTAAAAACTCGAATTAAAAAGAGAAAAGAAAAAAATGAAAAAATTATTAAAGTAGTACACGGAGGTAAATCATATCAAAATTTTCAAACCAAAAGATGAAAAACAATTTCAATTTCATTTTGAGGTTTTTCAAACACGGAAAAATAATAATATTATTTTTCTCAACATTGATTTTCTGAATACCATATTCTTTCACGAAACAAAAAGAGGTTTAGTAAGTTGAAGTCCATGACACGTGGTCCGATTTGTAACATGCAACGAAACAAAGAAGAAATGACGTGGCGACTTTTCACTGGTCAAGTTGACGTGACATTTTCACGTAATCAAGAGTTATCGACCCCGATATTTCCTGGTTTTACTTAGCAAAGAAAGCGACGCGAAGGAGGCAAGTTGTTTCATTCGATCGTTCCTGTCAGCATAACCAACAAAGTCATCGCCGGTTTTTGTCGAGTTCTCGTTACCACGAAATTTCCACGTTTCTGCAGCTGCCTATTTCCCTTTATGCCCCCTGATTATCTGGAGCTTTCCATTCGGTCATTCTTGACCCGTATTCGCAAATCGGGTTCAAGTAGTTGGGTCAACTACACCGGCTGGACGATTGCCATCCCCCCCCCCAAAAAAAAAATCAATGTACCTTAAATTGGAACATATTAACCCTAAAGTATCCCGATAATTTTACAAAATTGTTGAGTTTCTCGATTTAATCATGACGAAATCATCATCTATTTATTTGTTCGTTATTGACACCGTACACCATGAAAGTTTTTTCCATAACATGTTTGTAGTCTAACAAAGATGAATTTATTTGGCTAAGTGAGGTAGGTACACAAATTACTTTTTTTTTCATTTTACGATAATTCTCTTCAAGACGCGAATAGTCGGGTTTTTCTTTTCTCTTTCTCAATCTCTGTATTGTACCAAGTCTTATTAAATTATCAATTGTTTATTTTCTACACTAACTATTCTATCATATAAAACAAAAGGCCACCTCCTACTTTTATATAATATTGATAGATATTTCGTTTATTTTACGAATGTTATATTCATTAAAAGTGCCTACATTTGTAATTTTATGTATTTAAGTTTGCAAAGACTAATAACAGTTAACGTGAACCATATTTTGCAAAGATTATCCATTGAAAATGTTAATCTAAAAATCAATGTAAAGAACTCGGGCCCATTTAAACGTGAACTGTCCTAATGTACCGTGATGAACTTTTCTTACACTCTTTTTTACGTATTTAATTTTGCAAAGACTAACCACATAGCTTTTTTTTATGCGGTTGAAAATTACGGACTAAGCTTCTCTTTTATTTTAACATGGAAGTCAGGACAATAATCAGAGTGTATCCATAGACCATGATCTAGCCAGAGCTTATCTTGTTTTGTTCCCTAACTAGGAATTGCTCTTTTCATGTGGTCTTACATTCGCAGAATTATTTAGAAAATCCCGCGTTTAAGAGTTTGACGCGCCGAGGATTGGACTTTAAACCTACGAAAGATGTTTGGAAAGGAGTCAAGTGCATGGGGCGATCGCTGTGCGATCTGGTCTATTAGTATCGGGGCCACGATGCTTGTTATTATTATCCAATTGCAGAGGTTCTCTTATCGTCCCGTAAACATCATTGTACGCACAAGAAAAAAGCTACTATCTCAGCAATTGTTTTTCACAGAAACTAACTACACATAGTAAGAAAATTATGAGAAAATTGTTCAAAAAGGCATAAAAATGTTGCAATTTTGTCAATTTAGTTTTAAAGTTTTTAATTTTGTCAATTAAATCTTTTCACGTTTTGTCAATTGAGTTCATCCAACTAATTTTAACCGAAAATCACTAACGTAAATACCGGAAGTGCCACGTAAGGCGGTTGGCACTGACGTGGACTTATAATTTTTCTTCTTTTCCTCTTTTTTTTTCACGATTGGTGAGCTAACCACAGACGAGGGCCTTGCGGCCCTTGCCCAATAACCGGTGAGGATTGGCCGGCCCTTGCCTCTAATGACAAGGGTTGGCCAGCGGCCCTCGCTAGGGTTTGGAAGAAAGAAATTAAAAAAAAGAAAAAATAATAAAATTTTATTGAAAATTCAAAAGATACTATTAAAAATTGTCCACATCAGTGTTGGCCGACGGCTGTCGTCTGTGTCAATGACTTTTCGGCTAAAATTGACTAGACGGACTCAATTAGCAAACAGTGAAAATGTTTATGACTGAATTGATAAATTAAAAGGTGTATGACAGAATTGGCAAAAGTACAATAGGTTTATTACTTTTTGGATAATTTTTCCGAAAATTACTATCCCATTAAGGAAACTAAATTCACTTTGGTTCATAGGTGATCTAGTCGGATCCGATATGTTCGAAATTAGTCTTCAGTTGACTTTAAAGCCCTTGATCTGCTGGTTCTCGGTTTCCCAATTAAACCAGGACACTATCTATTCGATCAATCTCCGTTTTTATCTGGACTATGTATTAATAGTTACATCTCGTTCTACTCGAAGTAGGAAAACCTTACACACACATATATGCATAGACACAATCCTCATGATTTTGCATTGTAAACTTCAAACCCTTCAAATTGCTTCGCTTCAACCAAAGGCCGAAAAGACCATCATCCTCAGACCACTAGTGCTTGCGATTTCTGCGTTACCGACTCTTCTGAAACATGACCACTTCGGCTTACACTTACTATGAATCCCGGATCACGGGCGCGCAGAGAATGCGTACGGCAAGCGACATGGCTACTGGCGACAATCGTCAGATGATGTTCCACTTGAATTTCGTCCTTCAACACATCCACCGGCATGGCGGTCGGGCACTAGTCCCTCATGCGGCGCAGCCCGCACTGACCGCTCGGGTTTGGTCCGATGAGCTTCTCTGGAACAATGGCCAGGTTAGATTTTGGCAACGTTGCACATTTACACAAACTTCGATGGACATACCCGATTCTTCATTAGGAGCTTATATTAGTGTGGAATGCGCATTATAACTTGCTTTTAGTTTCTTCCATGTCCTTGCTTTGGTTATTGTAATTCAAGCATGTTTGGTGCACAAAATAATCTCGAAAGTCTATCCTAAATTTTTTGGGCATCCGATTAATCCTCTAAAATACGTAAGCAGGCATGCGTGCTTTCTACGAGGAAAGAATTTTTGCCTTCAAAATTTCTAGCGAATCGATTGATTATTAGAAGAATCTTAAATATCAGCTATGAATTGTTAACACGAAGCTGTATGATCCATCCTGCACTTACTCCATCCCTTGTGATGCAATACACAGTTTATATCCATTATACTGTCTGCAATTGGAGTTCTGGTGGAGCATCAGCCGCCAATCATCCGAAACGTGTACAACCAGGCGGTTTGTATGACCGCGAACCCCGCCAGCGACGGCGCCAACCTTGCCCATATGGAAGTAACCATCTACGCCGTGACTCACGTGCTCTTGGAAGAAGAATTAATGCCGTCGCTCGAGGAAGAACCTTTGCTGGAGCCGGCGACGAAATCGTCCATCGAGGCTTTGGAGAGAATTAGGGTGAATGACGGCGATCCGACGTGCGTGTGCACCATCTGCATGGCGGAGCTCGTGGGCGGGACGGAAGCGACGAAGATGCCTTGCTCGCATGTTTATCACGTGGATTGCATCAGGCAGTGGCTGGAGACGAGCCATTCTTGCCCCTTGTGCCGGTATGCCATGCCGACGCAGCAGTTGATGGTCCGACGATGACCTTGATCAAGAAAATCGGATTTGATCTTGGATTATATTTTTCCTTTCCTCTTCTTGAATTCGAAGATATGCACGAGTTGCAATTCAAACCGAATTTATTTCCTTTAATTATCGTCCGCTGCCTATGAGCACAGTCAGCGTTACTTTTACTTGGTACATCCTAGATTTCTTTAACAAATAACACATAAATCGCCATGCTTAGGTTTAGAAACTCAAACTCTTCCTCGACTAAGTGTATAAGCAGCATTCAGGGACATGGTGATGAGAATCCTCATCTCCCTGTTCCTCTCACTCAAAGGGTTTGGAACTCCGCCCGCGAATGCCCCGCACTTGCTTCCATGCGCCTGTGATGTGCCTCTCAAATTCGCGACGAGGGCCGAATAGTTGTGCTCGCTGAGTGCTTTGAGCCCGTCCTGGAAGGGTTCCAAGATTTCCAAGTACCCGCTGTTGCAGTTCTGGATGTAGTCCAGAAGATCCTTGTCGGTGACTTGCCGCGTGAGTTGCCTCGCGAAAATCAGAGTGTTGGTGTCGTTCTCCAGGCCTTGTTCTAGGGCTATCTGAGCGAGGCCTTGCATGTCCGTTTCTCCGCCCGAGATATGCTGGTTGAAGGTCTTATTGCAGAACCCGTAGTCCTCGGTCTGGCGGCAGATCTGGTCGATCAGCTGCTGCG
Source organism: Syzygium aqueum (assembly GCA_031216185.1). NCBI lineage: Eukaryota > Viridiplantae > Streptophyta > Magnoliopsida > Myrtales > Myrtaceae > Syzygium > Syzygium aqueum. The sequence continues at coordinate 2,868,947 of CM062235.1, read as the reverse complement.
TCTGCGGGCCGGCCAAGGCGTTCGAGAAGAGGAGGAAGGTGAAGAAGAGAGCGGCGATGGAATTTTCCATATTTCTTTGATTTCTCTTCCGTTCTCTTCTCTTGGTTATACGCCCTACGTGTTTGCATGAATGGAGAGAAGCAAAATAGGGTTTATATGCGTAGATTGCCTTATGGGATTTTAGGAAGAAATTTATTATGTCCCCAAGACACTGTTTAGAAGAGAAGGATATGATTCCAGAGTAGGATTTCCTTCCCTTCAAATCTTCCATGCACAATTATTTCCTTAAGAAACTTATAAAATGCAAATATTCTCGCTATCTAGCACGATAATTATCAAAGATACGAAAAACCCTAAATCGGTATGCATGTGATAAATTTATCATAAACTAATTTTTTTGACAACCAAAAATCCCAAACTGGTACACTTAGTACAAATCTACCCTTCGTTAGTTTCCGTTAAATTTTACCATCAAATTGTTGAGTTAGATGGCACGCGACAGTTGACTAGTGTACCGGTTTGGGGTCTTACCCTCTATTTGTCACAAGTATATCAATTTATGATTTTGCGTGGTATTAATCCAATTTAATGAAAACTAATGGAGGGTAAATTTGTGACAATGTACCAGTCTAGGGATTTCTATAGTAAAAAAATTAGTTTATGATAAATTTGCCATAGGTATATTGGTTTGAAGTTTTTCGTGTTATTATCTCAATATTATATGATTAGCGTTCCTAAACTGGGACCAAGGACTAAAGGGCGACTCTGCCATAATTATTATACATAAGAAACTCACGCATAACACAGATCCTCTATATCTTTTAAGGTGTCTCAATAGATTTAAAAGCATGGGATGCCATTGACTCTTTTAAATTTAATCTATCGGGGACATTTTGGTAATTGACGTGTAACCTCATTCGTTGATCAGTAAAAATATAGAAAATAAGTCATAAGTCGAAGTATTTTTACACGAGTATAATACACCACGTGTACGCCGTGTTTTAGTCTAGGACGTGTATTTTTTTGTAAGTTAATATGTACGTGCATTTATGTGAAAGTATGTGTATTTTAGTAGTAGGGGTAAGATTTCAAATCTCAAAATATTTTTCTCTATCCTTACATATTTATTTATATTGTTCGCATTGTGCATTTTAATCAATAATTTCTTTTAATTATTTAATAATTCAAGTATTTCATAATAAAGTCCTAATGCTTAATCTTTCAAACATCAGTTTTTTTTGTGCAAATACACATTTTTTAGCCAATACATTCTACTTTTAATAATGATCTGTTGTTTTTTTTTTTGGTTAAATAATGATCTGTTGTTGCTATATCTTGAGTAGTAAAAATCACGGGATAATTATCCAAGAAGTCATAAATTTATTGTACTACGACCAATTTAGTCTTTTGACTTGCCAATGTAGTCCTTCTAATGAAATATGGCTAGAAATCGATGATATGAACGTTGGTTGTGCCACATAGGACAACTGGTGCTAAGACAACCTATTTTTGTAATTTTTTGAATAAAAATTGAACTTTTTATATTTTTTTCCTTTCTTCTTTCTTTTTTCCCTATTTCCCTCTGCCGATCATCCACATTAGGGATAGGCAGTTCCATATTTCGCATAGATTCCACTCAGAACCTGGAACTTACCCGTTGGAACATGTTTCTCATTTTCTGGAACTTGAAACCTACCATTTATACGTTGGAACCTAGAACCTACCCTATCACAAGTTTCGGGGTCTACTTAAGTTTCACATTTATTATTAATTGAACGATTGAAATGAATTATCACTTTTAATGACCATCATTTACTACTACAGTCCACTTAGCAGAACTTATATTTAGATACACGAAAATTATGAAATATTAACAAAGTAATGGTCTCAGTCATAAAATAAAAAGTCAGACTAGTGGTTCTAGATTATACACTTATTATCGGATGCCATGGAATACCACAGGATCACGCGAAGACATAAATTAAGAAAAATACAAAAACTTGTTATAGGTTCTTGGTTCCACCTACCGAGAACGTAAAACCTAGCCATTAAAATGGGTTTTTCAATTTTTAGAACTTGGAACCTAGAACTTATCGTGCTTAACTTGGAACCTGGAACCATACATGTTTTCACTGGTCCGGTTCTCTGATTCTAGTTTTTATCCTAAAACCATGCTTACCCCTAGTCCACATCATAAATGGCCTAACATGGACTTTCGACCAAAATTGGTAAATTGTCAAAAAGTATATAACTAAATTTACTAAATTAAAAAGTTTATGACTAAATTAACCACTTTATAATAAGTTTATAACTTTTCGAATAATTTTCCCAAAAAATCACACTACGTGTACATATTCATTATCTAGCTTATATTTATAAAGGGTTAATATCGCGAAAAACCCCAAACTGGTACGCATGTTATAATTTTACCCTAAACTAATTTTTTGACCACCAAAAATCCCAAAATAATACACATGTGACAAATTTACTCTCAGTTTATTTCCGTTAAAATTTTATTATCAAGTTGTTTTGTTAAATGACACGCGGTAATTAACGGATATACTAATTTTATATTTTACCCTTCGTTTGTCACAGGAGTACCGGTTTATGATTTTTTTTTGTGGTATTACTTCAATTTAATGAAACTAACGGAGGGTAAATTTATCACAAATGTATAAGTTCGGGGCTTTTGGTGATAAAAAAATTAGGGATAAATTTATCATAGATGTATTGATTTGGATTTTTTGTGATCAAAAAATTAATTTAAGATAAAATTATTATAAGTATATTAATTTGATAATTTTTCGTGGTATTAATCATTGATTTTACACCAGGACAATAGAATTGAAGTTGTTCTTATCAAGTCAACTTGCATGGAGTGAATTTGTCGTATTGTCAATTCTCAGCTGGAATAGCCAATCAATCTCTCTCTCTCTCTCTCTTTTCCCGAAGCAAAAAGAACTGCAACACGTTAACTGCGAAAGCAGGCCTTCCTTGAGTTGAGGAACTTCACCACCTCATTTGCATGCATGCAAATTAAAAGTTACTAATTTCATTTCCTTAAGGCCCAATCACGGCGCGATTTGATAGCCAGCCTTGTTTGAACAACACCAAACATCATAAGAAGCAAAAAGAACAACGAAAAAGAAAAGAACTGAAAAGGAAGCACTCAATCGCTCGAAAACACTATTTTTCCTCAATGAAGCAGACTGTATGCAGTCGCAGCAGCCATGGTAATAAGAATCCTCTCCTCTTTGTTATTCTCGTAAAGAGGATTTCGGATCCCATGGCTGTTGCTGTACTGCCCGCACTCAGTCGCTAGCACCTTCGCCGAGTTCAGGAAGTCGGTCAACACGGCGTTGTAGTTGTTGTCCCCAAAGACCCTGTCCGCGTTCTCTATCATATCCAAAATCTTCAGGTACCCATTGATGCAGAGCTTGAGATAATCCACCAGTTCTTGGTTGGTCACGGCGCACATGGTTTGCTTGGCGAAAACCATCGTGGTGGATGCGTTGCTCAGGCTCTGCGCGATGGCTATCTGAGCCAGGCCGTGCTCGTCGGTCTCCGGGGTGAATATGTGTTCGGAGAAGCATTTGTTGCAGAACCCGTAGTCCTCCATCTTGCGGCAAATGGTGTCGATCAGCTCTTGCATCTTGGGTCCGAACGCTGAGACGCATGCAATCGAGACGATGGCGAACAGAAGAAAAATGCTTTGTTTGTGAGGAATTCGAGCCATCTTTAGGGTTCTCATTTTTCTTCTTTTGTTGGCTACGTGGGGTGCACGATTCATGCACGAGGGGGAGAACTGGGTATTTACGGAGGAGTGTATTCTTGATAATTAGGAAGGTAATACAATGTAGCTCCGGATTTGGCTAAGGTATGAAATCTTAAGGTCATAATTAAACGCGAATGAAATATGGAAAAGAATTAACTTCTTTTTCTTCTTATTGTTAGGATCTTCTTCCTTTGTTACAAACTTGCGCATGTATGGTAAAATATGACGTTAATACCACGAAAAACTCCAAACTGGTACATCTGTGACGAATTTATCCCAAACTAATTTTTTGACCACGAAAAATCTCAAATCGATACTCCTATGACAAATTTACCCCCTATTAATTTCCGTTAAATTTTGCCATCAAATTGCTGAGTTATATAACTCTTAGCAGTTGTCAGGTGTACCGGTTTAAGATTTTACCATATGTTTGTCACATGTGTACCGGTTTATGATTTTTCGTGATATTAATCTAGTTTAACGGAAATTAATAGAAGGTTAATTTGTCATAAATGCACCAGTTTAGATTTTTGGTGATTAAAAAATTAGTTTGGAATAAAGTTACCATAGGTGCACCAGTTTGAGATTTTTTATGGTAAAAAATATTTGTTTGGGATAAATTTGTCATAGGTGTATCAGTTTATGGTTTTTCGTGATATTAACCCTAACATATAACACTACTTGGATTTTTTTCCCTAAATAAGTCGTTATGGAAATACGAGATAATTTCAAAGTGCCCTCATTATAGATATTTCAAACGGGTGGATCGAGTTGAGTCATAAATGATCAACCCAATTGATCCATTAAGCCATTTATAGCCCATTTATTCGCAGTGCAAATTTCTTGATCCATACCCGATCCGACTCATATTGCTAAAATACTTTCATATTTAACCTAATATATATTTTTTTTATTTCTTATGATTTTAAAAAAAAGATTATATTGCTAAAAGACTTCCATGCAATATGAATATAGTAGATAATTTTTATAATTTTTTTATTTTCTTTTTATTTTCTTTCTTTCTTCTAGGTCGGGTGAGGGCCGCGATGACCAACAATCCTCGCGGGATTTTGTAGAAAAAAAGGAAAAAAATAAATTAAAAACTAAAAAAGTCAAAAAATTTAAAAGATTAAAAATCTGAAAATCAAAAAATTAAAAATCAACTATTTATGATTCAGTTAAGCTTTTTAGATAATGCATTTATGACCCATTTAAAATCCATTTATCACCCATTTACGACTCGCTTAATTTTTTTTTAAAATTTAAGGCAACACATTTAGAATCCACACCATTAAATATGAGTTAAGATATGGATTTTAGACGCGTTTTGTCATCTCTTCTTCCTATCAATCATGCAAGATCGATGTGATTTCTCTTTCCGTAACTTATCCCAAAATAACTACTAAGGAAAAGAGTTCAAAAATCTTACTAGCAACCTAGTTGCTTCAAATACATTAATGCGGGTGTTGTGATAACACATCTACATGATTTTGGACCAGCCCAAAAAATCAATGTGGGTGGACTCAAAAAAAAGTTTAATTATAGAGCTTGATTAGAAGGAAACTTGAGTCAAATGCACCCAACCCAAAATATATCTTGTTAACCGGAGTTAGGCTAAACATTTTCCGTAAGTGAAAAAAACACCTTCAAAAGTGAGAAAGAGGAAATCATTTTCCTCTCTCTTTCTTTCACCTAGATCAAGCACGTTCTCTTCCATGCACTCCTTTTAATTGTTTTTTTTTTAATTTTTCCTTCTTTTTCGGCCGATCGCCGGCCACGTTGAAAGCCAACGATCGGCCACAAGCGAACTCAAGCCTTGCCACAGGCCGGCAAGCTCGAAGCTCGTCGATTTGGCGAGGCTTGAGCTCACCGATGGCTGGACACTAGCCGTCGCGGTGTCTGGCGACTGGCCGAAGAAGAAGAAATACGAAAAAGAAAATTAAATATTCGAATTAAAAAGAGAGAAGAAAAAATGAAAAAAAATATTAAAGTAGTACACAGAGGAAAATCAAATCAGATTTTTCATACCAAACGACGGAAAAGAATCTCATTTTCATTTTCAGGTTTCCCAAACAATGAAAAATGTTGGCATTTTTTTCAATATTGATTTCCTGAATGTCACATGTTTTTTCACGAAGCAAAAGGAAGTTTGGTAAGTTGAAGTCCCGTAACGCATGGTCCGATTCGTGGCATGCAATGAAACAAAGGAGAAATGACGTGGCGACTTTTCACTGGTCAAGTCGACGTGACATTTCCACGTAACCAAGAGTTGTCGACCCCGATATTTCCTGGTTTTGCTTGGCAAGAAAGCGATGCGAAAGCGACGCGAAGGAGGCAAGTCGTTTCGTTCGATCGTTCCTGTCAACATAAACAATAAAAGTTCCATCGCCGCTTTTTGTCGAGTTCTCGTTGCCACGAAATTTCCAGGTTTCTGTAGCCGCCTATTTCCCTTTATGCCCCTGATTATCTGGAGCTTTTCCCATTCGGTCATTCTTGACCCGTATTCGCAAATCGGGTTCAAGTAGTTGGGTCAACTACTCCGAATGGACGATTGCCATCCCCACCCCCAAAAAAAAATTGGTGTACTTAAATTGGACCATATTAACCCTAAAGTATCTCGATAATTTTACGAAATTGTCGAGTTTCTCGATGTTTGGTATCTCGATTTAATCATTATAAAATCATCATCTATTTATTTGTACGTTATTGACGCCAGGAAAGTTTTCGCCATGAAATGTCTACGGTGTAAAAGCGATGAATTTATTTGGCTAAGTGAGGCGGATACACAAATCGTTTTGTTTTTTTCATTTTATGATAAGTCTCTTCAAGACTCAAATATTCGGGTTTTTCTTTACCCTTTCTCGATCTCTTTTCCTTGTCATCTTTCTTTTACTCTTTATTGTACCGAGTCTTATTAAATTTTCACTATATCAATTGTTTATTTTCTACACTATCTATATTATCATATAAAACAAAAGACCACCTCCTACTTTTATATAATATCGATAGATATTTCATTTATTTTACGAATATTGTATTCACAAAGAGTGCCTACATTTTTAATTTTATGTATTTAATTTTGTAAAGACTAATAACATTTAACGTGAACTGTCCTAATTTTGCAAAAATTATCCATTGAAAATGTTAATCTAAAAATCAAACTTGGGCCCATTTAACATGAACCGTCCTAATGTATCGTGATGATCTTTTCTTACACTCTTTTTTACGTATTTAATTTTGCAAAGACTAATCACATTGCTTTTTTTTTAATGCAGTTTGTTGACACCTATTTTTAGGCTACGCCATTCAAACCATGAGAATGGCGGGTCGCGATACCGTTGAAAATTTTGGACTAAGCTTCTCTTTTATTTAATCGAAACTCAGTGACCAACAAACAACGCAAAAAGCCAAATTCGAACTCCATCACCGCCTTTTGCACGGTCAATCGGATCCGGGTCAAGCTCGACCCGGCCCCGAAACCCCGAAGGGCATAAGCGTAATTCGGACCCGAAAAGTCCCGAACCCTCTGGCACCTACCCCAAAAGAAATTGAAATCCGCGTATAAAACCAAAACCGCGAGCCCCCAAATCGATCCACACCGATTTCCAACGAGTCTTGGTCGAACGATTTCTCGATCACGCCTGCAAAAGTTCGTCTCTCTCGCTCTCGATCGTCCCCGCAAGCCATCGAATTCGCCATGGACGCGTTCGGTTCCTTCTTCCAATCGAGCAGCCGCAAGGGGTGGAGCTACGATTCCCTCAACAACTTCCGCCAGATATCGCCCGCCGTCCAGTCACACCTCAAGCGGGTGGGGTTTTCCTTGCCGTAATCTCTGCTTCGTCCTGTGTCTAACGGTGTGCGAATTGCTTGTGTTGGTGTTCGTTTGCGGTGGTTTTGCTCCGAGGGATGGGGTCCCGTTGTTGCTGACCTCCTTCCGGAGGAAGCTAGGGTTTTGTCGGGTCGGTTTATGAGATTGCTGGAGATTTTGCTGCCGATCGGATTGTTAGTGATAGTTAATTGGCTGCAGAGACCCTTTAGCTTGATTGATTCTCTGAGTTGAATTGATCTTCTGGGTTTTTCTGGCGGTGGGCATTAGCCGAAATTAATGCGGTGAACAGTGGGATGAGTTTGCTTTTTCTAACATTTCTGAAAACTTAGGAGGCAAATTTGTGGACTTCTTTGTCCCAGGGAGACGTGTCCGTCGACTAGTTATGTTTTAGATGATCAGTTGTTGGACCCGGCCCGCTTTTGGAACGTATTTGATCCATTTGCTTTGAGGGATTGTGTACCCTTTGGCCTATTGAATTCTCGAGCGAAAACCATCTATGGCGGCGTTCTTCTTTCAGTTGATTTTATTTAGTAACATGATGACGACGTACGTCTCATATGCGTTGCAAATTGTCAGGTTTATCTGTCCTTATGTTGTGCCTTGATCGCTTCGGCTGCTGGTGCTTACCTGCATCTGTTGTTGAACATTGGCGGGCTTCTCACGACATTTGCTTGCATCGGAAGCATCGTATGGCTACTTTCTACTCCTCCATATGAAGAGGTACGCTCAAAAGTGATATGTTAGGTGATAGGTGGTATCTAATTACTTCTTTTGACCTCTTGTTGCTATGGGAATGGCAATTTGTGAGAATTTGAGAATTGAATCGTTTTTGTATCTTCTGGCGGGCAGCAAAAGAGGTTTGGTCTGCTCATGTCGGCATCTCTCTTTGAAGGAGCATGTGTTGGTCCTCTCATCGAAACGGCCATCAGAATTGACCCGAGGTATATATCTCATCTCTTTTCTTCCTTGCAACTGTCGACTCTTCTTAGTGCTGATGCATCGAATTTTATGTGCTCCCATGGCACCGCTTGTATAAACTACTTTTGCATGTGCCCTGACTAGTATTCTGTGTCTTGGTGCAGCATTCTGATAAGTGCATTTGTGGGATCTGCGGTGGCCTTTGCTTGTTTCTCAGGCGCAGCCATGTTGGCTAGGAGGAGGGAGTACCTATATCTTGGTGGCTTGCTTTCTTCTGGACTTTCCATGCTCATGTGGTTGCAATTTGCCTCTGCTATCTTTGGTGGATCTGCAGCCATCTTTAAGTTTGAGGTGAGCAACGGCATGGTCCTGTTCTCCATTTTTCTGAATCGTGCATAGATGGCTAATTGATCTCTTCAATATTGCAGATATACTTTGGGCTTTTAGTGTTCATTGGCTATGTGGTAGTGGACACTCAAGAGATAATCGAGCTAGCACACCATGGTGATATGGACTATGTGAGGCACGCGTTAAACCTCTTCACTGATTTTGTGGCTGTTTTTGTCCGAATCCTTATCGTCATGGTAAGTAATGAAAATGAAGGCTTGTTTAGTTTTCCTCAATCAATCAGGTGACGAGATGTGCTATTCTCCTGAGTCCTTTCAAGTTAAACTCTTGGTCATGATAATTTGGTTTTGTGCAGTTAAAGAACTCTGCTGAGAAGAATGAGAATGAGAAGAAGAAGAAGAAGAGAAACTGAGGCGGCCGTGGGCTGATTGTGGCGAATATCCATCTCGTACTCCGTACTTTCTTCTATGAAAATTTGGACTGAACGATGTTTGATAGTTTCTGCGTGGGTGTCGTGTTTTCCCATCTTTTTGTATATAGAATCACAATCTGACCTTGTTCTTCGGTGCGTGGCCCGCAAGTCTTTTTTAATCTGTTTTGGCATGTCGTCGCACATTTTCTACTGCTTACTGATAAGTCTAAGGTGAATGAATAAATATGCAAGTTGAACTGTCAATGAATGAGGTGTGCGAGATTCCTGCATTGAGATTCTGCCTGCCCAAGTGAGAAACAGGGCTCTAGTCTCGACTATGATCCTATACTTTGCTCGGCCTATCCGTTGCATATGAGATGGTACCGTTTGGCTCTTACCCTTTATTTGTAGGATTACTTCTAATCTTCTACTCAACCTAGATGTCTGTTTAGGGTTTTGTCAAAGTAAATTTTATAATACTGTTGTTTCTAGATGACTTTCGACTATTAATCTGTTTTATTTCTCAAGTGCAATCTATCTACATCATAATTCCTAAGTCGCCAATTATTCAGTTGGCCAGAGAAGTGTGTGACCGGTTCTATTCCATTGTATGCGCTAAGATGGGCTGAGCTTACATCTTGTCTCTCACATTACGTCGATAAACGCCGCAGGCAGACAAGAAAACGAGAAATCTTGTTCACTAGATTTAAGCAAACTGTACCAACATATAAATCCCCATCTCAAGAAGTTAGATGGGGAGATTCAAGTGAAATTCAATGTTGGTTCAACCTTGTATTCGTCGAGGGCATGCGAAATCGGCACAACGGGCAGGTATGGCTCCGGCCTAGCCACTCTCTGATGCATCCCTCGTGATAAATGTGTGAGCAAGGCATCCTTTTGGCTTCCGTCCCTTGCAGAATCTCCTCCATGCAGATGGCACATTGGCTCGTCGATGCTTCGGAGTCCATTGTGACCCTCTCTAATGCTTCTATCAACGATTCCGTCGTCGCTAGGTTGACCCGTTCGATTTCGATGTCTGGAAGTGGGGTCGTTCTCGTCTCAATGGTGTCCATACGGATCGACACGTCCATGTGTAGGAGGTTATGCCCGGCATTGGTAGGATCGTTGTACATGAAATAAGCCTTCTCGCGTATCCCGTCGATGATAGGCTCTTGGCAGTCAATCGGCACTCCAATGCTCAACAAAGCAAGCGATATTACCTGTGCGTGCATGGTACGAGAAATTCATGTCGATTCAAGGGTTGTGCTACAGACTGTTCAACCTAATGCGAAGACACGAAGGTCGTTTGTGTCCGGATTATCTCGGTGATTGCACAAACAGCTTCCTATCTCGGGATTTTTTTAACGATCGAAACACGGGTTACTAAAGAACATGGAATCTCAAACCCGTGACATGTTCAGTCCGGTCAAGTGTTCCTAGATCGAATTTAACATACTCTTATTACCTCGAAATCCACATCTAGAAGCTGGGAGCCGAGGAGTCCGTTGACGGTTGTCTGGAAGGAATGACGATCATACTCGTTAGAAGCGACATCGCCCGCATCTTCGATGGCGTAGACGGGGCTTCGAGTAACTAGTTGAAGCTTGAAGTGCAGCGAGAACCAGACGCCATGGCCAGGACCATCGGAGCTACTACCACCACCTTGTGCGGTTCTCCGTTGGCTCACTGTGTAGTCGATGAGCACGTCCCCGTCCATCTCCGCGGATTTTTGCAGACACGAGAGAACCTCTTTTCTTCTTTTCTGATTTGGAGAGGATGATGATCTCAAAGGGAAGCAGCAGCAGTGGCGGCGGAGGTTTTAGCATGCAGAGAACGATTAACTTAATGAATTTTTGCAAATATACGCTTCTTTATATCTGTCTATATAATATGTAGGTATATATGGCATGGGAGATTGTCGTGTTTTCGTAGGAATGCTTGAACGATAAGTCTCAACTGTAATCATCGGATCGGTTGTAAAATTAATTAGAGATTATCTGTTCGAGAATCATGAGGCTTATCAGCACAAAAGAGGAGACACAGCACCAAAGCTTAGAGTTTATCTGTTGAACAGAACATATCTTAGATAAAACCCCAAAAGAGTATACTCCCCTCGACGGGAATAATTATCCGAAAGGTCCTGGCCTTGCTATTCGGCTTACGGCTAATTCAATCTTAAATCTTTTGATTATGTGAATTTATTCCTAAACCTTTAGAAAAATTACCAATTTAGTTCTAGAGGGAAAAGTGTTACAAAAAGTCCTAACCTTTTGCATTGGTGCCAATTTAGTCATAAACCTTTTTTTGGTGTCAATTCAGTCATAAACATTTTGTATTTGTATCAATTCAGTCTTAAATCTTTTGCATTTGTGTCAATTGAATCCTAAACTTTTTTTATGCCAATTCAGTCCTAAACATTTTGCATTTGTGCCAATTCAGTCCTAAACCTTTTGTATTGATGCCAATTTAGTCCTTCCGATTAATTTAGCTCAAAAAGGTTTAGGACTGAATTGGTATAAAAAAAGGTTTAGGACTAAATTGGTACTAATGCAAAAGGTTTATAACTTTTTTTGATACTTTTGCCTAGTTCTAGATCTTTTGATGATATGCCAACTTAGTTCTTTCGGATAATTATGGTAGAAAATCATTGGAGTGGACCTCGGCCAGCCGCTAGCCATCGACCAAAATTGGCCAAAATGACTGAATTGGCAAATTATCAAAAAGGTTTGGGACTAAATTGGCAATTCTTCAAAATGTTTCGGACTAAATTAACACGGTTTTAATGTTTAGGACTAAATTGACAAATTATTAAAATATAAGTAACTAAATTGACACAATTGAACAATTTATAATTGGATTAGCGACCCTCGTACAATAAATTTAAAACTTTTTAGACAATTTCCTTCGTTCAGCTGGACTAGAATCGGGGGATTTACCCATCCGACTGGGTTTCGTCATGAACGATAAGAGAATCCGAACGTTGCCTGGATTGGAATTTGAAGTGACTGGATAAATTGTTAAGAAAATAGAATAAAAAATAAGCCAAAAGTGCAAAGAGAGATCCTAATGATATGGTCAGTGCTTTGCTCATGATTCAATATTTAAACATCTATAAATTGGATCCCGGATCCGAAAGTCAGTACTTGGGTTCTCTCAATAATAATATATATATATGTAAGAATTTGTACATAATATGGAATTTTCACAATATTTCTGATTACTTTTAATTTTTAGAAAAATTATTTTGTTTGTACCGAGTTTTTTTTTTTTTTGGAGTTGAATTGTATAATATGTCGATGTCTTCGGTAAACTAAAGTATAATCAATCCCACATACATAAAGAAAAGGTTCGATAGTGGTACTTTGGAAATAAAAATTGAAAAGCAGGAATACCTCTTTTCTCGGCCTAACCTGGCCGGTCAGTAGCCAGCCAGACCATTTTTTGTTTCAAACCATAGGTTAAATGATTTGTGGGAAATTCCATATATTAGGATGGAATACGAGTCTCCCTGCTAAATTAGCAATCGCGACATGAATTACGTTTTTTTTTTAACCCGTTGTACTCTCAATTTGTATCATTTTCACGTGAATATGTTTGCTCTAAGTATAGAAAAATGAGAAGCTTAGTATGGTCGAGCAATGAGGTTTTTTTTTTTTTGGTCGAAAGTCGAGCAATGAGATTGAGAAGACATTTTTTTGGTGATTGATTTTCATATTTCACGAACTTACCGCGAGGATATGTTCATAAAAGTATGAACTTGACTTCTACACTCTTCTTTATTTCATTCAAAAACGACAATTTCAAAGTTCAACTTTGCCGGCAATCCTCTCGGTTGAACATTATTTCGACATCCCAATGCCAAGAACTTTCATGAGCTAACGCCGTACCAATTTTCGGTCATGCCCAATTGATGTTTATGTTATTTTAATAAGCAATTTAATCTAGAGAAATAGAACAATCTGGATGCGTTTATTTCGTGAAAAATACAAGATTTGAAAAACGTTTTCCTAAAAATGATAGCTCCTATCATTTACAAAAATAAACGAACTAAAAATATTTTCATCATCGGCAAGAATTTAAAGATATAAATTATTATCGATAATGAAAATATTTTTTTATTGACTAATTATCTCAAATGATCTTAATCATTATTTTGAGGGAAAAATAATTTCCATATCATTCGGTTTCCGCGAAATAAACGCGCCATGGTTTCCTTAAACCGATTGCGTGCATCGCTCCCAAAAATCAAAGAATGAAAAATACTTTCGTCGTCGACAGAAGTGTTTAAACATAAATTAGTATCGAAAGTGAATTGGCTAATTATTTTACGTGATACAAGCGATCATGTTCAGAAAAAATATTTTTTGAATTATTTATTTTTCACTAATAATATGTATTTCTTTGTTTTTTTTTTTGTGACGTGGTCTTCAATGGGGTGTGAACTTTTCCTTGCCATAGCTTTACTTTAGTAGATCTCCACGTTATGTGATTCGCGCTGTACACGACGACACTGGAGAATGACGCATCGAGAGAGAGAGAGAGAGGAGGAGGCATGTCCACTGGCCACGCCCCACGACCCAGTTTGGTCAAACTTGCCAACCTTTGGTGCACGGCATCGAACCCCAAGAAAAAGCCAATTACATCCTCACCTTCCAAAATGCTTAACTTTATCGATTTCCATTGAGATGTGAATTGGGGGGCAGAACGGTCCCCGAACTTTGGGTCCATGTGCAATGTGATTCCCGAACTTTCAATTTGTTAGAATTTTGTTTAGATATGAGTTGGGGGGAGCAACGGGTTCTTGCTTACTTTGGACATAACCATCTTTTCGTCTTGGGAAAACGATGCAAATAGTCCTTGAAATTTTGGCTCGATGTACGATGTGGTCCCTGGACTTTTAATATGTTCAATGTGGATCCTGAATTTTAGTTTAATGTGCAATGTCGTCCCAGAATTTCTAATTTATTTAATGTGATCTATGGATTTTTGGTACATGTTCAACCTGGTCCACGGATTAGATAATCTTGTAATCGGATCGATAGTAGGGATATGATAATCCAAATATTAGATTAAACATTTATCAAAAGTTTCAGGGATACACAAATTAAAAGTTCTGATATCTCACTGCACATCCGATCAAACTAAAGTTCAAGGACCATATTATACATCGGGCCAACATTTAAGGACATTTTGTGCAATTATCCCTTTCAATCGAAAAGCGGGGAAAGGGGCTAGCGTAGCTGCTCTTTTATAGATGTCATCATTATGGTTTCATGACCGTTGTGAAAATTCCGACTTTTTAATATTGTGAAAATATCGATGCCCCCACGAAAACAAAAAGGAAAAAAAAAAGATATGGTGAAAATATCGTTGAATGAGGCATATCCCAGCCTTATCGAGGTGCTGGAAACTCATATAATTTCATATTATCAAAACGAGATACCGAATTATGAGCTCAAGTAAAAGTCCCTTTACAAGAAGATGAGGGTTGGACCAAAATTTATTTTTCTCACGAGGTGGGAAGCCGCCGACGTGCCACGTGGCGTGCATTGGTCAAATCCACGAGATACCACCACTATGCATAACGGGTCTTGCTTGTCCTGTCTCCCTCTTCTTGCCCTTATAATAATATTCTTGCGGTATGCCATTGTTGAGAAAGTCGTATGGGAGGAGGTCCAAACACCACCGAGATAGTTTGGTGGAGCGATCAAGGGATTGCCCGGTTTTCGTGAGATCACTGGTTCGATTCATGTTATGATATGTCTTATTTCGATAGATTTCACGACTTGCCAGCATCTTACTTACGGCGACGGACTTAACAATTTTCAATCTTGTGGGTTGCAGGTGATTCGGATTAACTATGACTCAAACCGAACATTCAGTGATGAGCCGTGAGACTTTATGGTAACGTCTAAAGAGGTTGCTAGGATTGGTTGCTCGTCTCCGCCTTGTACCAATAAAGAAATATATCGAAAGTTTATACATTTTAATATATTCATATAATACATTATCGCATAATAAAGGTCACTAGAAAAATCCATGAAAACGAAATCAACACAATTTGAACGTGACATTCTTCTTTCTTCTAAATTTTACCATCAAATTGCTAAGTTTGATGACACGTGGCAATTGACGGGTATACAAGTTTCGAGTTTTACCCTCCGTTTGTCACGAGCGTACCGGTCTGTAATTTTTCGTGGTATCAATCTCATTTAACGGAAATTAACTGAAGGAAAATTCGTCACAAATGTACCGGTATGGAATTTTTGGTGATCAAAAAATTAATTTTACGTAAAATTTATCACCGGTGTATAAGTTCGCGATTTTTGTTGATAATATCCCGGGACAAAATAAGAGTTGCTCTTTCCGCAAACATTTTCTTTTAGATTAACCAATTTTTTCTGCAAAACGCGTTCAGAACAATCCATAGCAAGAAGAAGAAAAGTAAATAATAAATAATAGCCCAAATCTACATTCTTTTCTTTCGAATATTTTTTTCTTTACCGAATTACCCTTTGACCAGTTAGCATGCTTAGGCGCTAAGGTTCACGGATTTGATGAGAGAGCACGACCAATGAAAAAAGAAGACACTAGAAAAAAGGCAAAAATTAAACCATGCCCAATTGTTATGTTTTTTATTACCTTAGTCAAATTTGATCGAGCGATCTGATTCGATATATGTCGAGATTGCGCGGTGTCATACGAATTAGAAAGTCGCTCACTTTTCCTTAAAAGAGAGATTTAGAGACCCGAAAGAGCCAACGAAACGCATGCCCTTTTCTTTGTTTTTTTTTACTTTTCCCGTTAGCTCCGCCACTGAATTTCACCGCATCCACCGTCTGTGATTACCGCAAGTCACGTCCCTACGACAGGCGTGAAAAATGTAACGAAAGGGTGGTAATGTTCGCAATCCGATTGAAGTCGGTACCCCGATAAAAGCCATAATCGGATTACCCCCCGTGCACGACTCGATCGCACTTATCTAGTATCGGTCCGTCGGGTCTGCATTCGAATGGATTCGGTGGGCAAGTTAATTAAATCCTATCCACTCAAACTTTTTGGGGTTTTCTTTCCCCTATCTTAACTCAAATTAGAAATGGGATAAAGACAAAAATAATCCTTGAACTTTGGTTCAATGTGCAATTTGGTTCATGAACTTTTAATCTGTTCAATATAGTCCCTCAACTTTGACTCTATATTTAATATAGTCCCTAAACTTTTAATTTGTTCAATGTCATCCCTAAACTTTTGGTACATGTTCAATATAGTCCCTGAACTATATGAAAATGTACAATATAATTCATAAACTATAATGAGCAGGTACCAAAAGTTTAGAAATTATATTGAACAAACTGAAATTTTAGGGACCGTATTGAATATTAGGTCAAAGTTTAAATACTACATTGAACAAATTAAAAGTTTAGGGATCAAATTGCACATTGAGTCAAAGTTCAGGAACTGTTCGTGTCATTTTCCCATTAGAAATCAAGAAAATGAAAAGGGCAAAAGAAGCTCGAGAAAAAAAACATGGTTAATACCTCGAAAAACTCCAAATTGAATTTACTCCAAAATAATTTTTTTAACCACCAAAAATCCCAAATCAATACACGCACGACAATTTTACCCTCCGTTAGTTTCCGTTAAATTTTACCGTCAAATTTCTAAGTTGAACGACGCGCGGTGTACTAGTTTGAAATTTATCCTCTGTTTGTCACATGTGTACTGGCTTTGTGGTTTTTCGTGATATCAATCCAATTCGACGGAGAGTAAATTTATCACAAATATATCGATTTAAGGTTTTTATTAGTAAAAAAAATTAGTTTGGGATAAATTCATCGTATATCTACCGATTTGAGATTTTTAATGGTTAAAAAATTAATATAGGGCAAATTGGTGGTGGTATTAACGTTATATACATTATATATGTTTAAAAGAATTGGGAAAGGAAGGAGAGGGTGATCGCCATTGGCCGTGTACACATAGAGAAACGCCCACTCCCTCTCTCTTTCTTCTTCCTATTTCACCCCTCCTTTTCCACACCCATTAATTAGATTCCTTCACCATTGAAATTATATACGGGGGGAGGGGGGGATTCCCAGCTCTCAATGCGCATATCTCAATCTCCTTCACTCGTCCTTGACTTTCCTCCTCATTATTTTTCTTCCTCTCCTGGGTGCTTTTCTTTGGGTTTTGATTATAATTTCTGCACACCCCCCACACCCAATACATAAGGAACTTTCAGGACCCCCCCGTCTCTCTCTCTCTCTCTCGGCTTCTCTGCTCCTCTGCAAATTCTTTCTCTTCTGCTTGGATGTTCTTGCTTTGACCAACCCCCCCTGAATTGCTCGAGCTGTATATGCGTTACAAGGGGCTGAGAAGGGTTAATCAGTTTGTGTTTTTTTTTTGGTGGGTCGTTTCCGATTTTTCTGTCAATAAATTGGTCTCGCTACTGTTTTTTTTTTTTTTTTTTTTGAGTTTTCTTTGAATTTTTCGATTTTCTTTGAGATTAAGACAGAGAGAGAGAGAGAGAGATGGTTAAGCAGGGGCCTTGCTATCACTGTGGAGTTACAAGTGAGTTCTTGTTTCTCCAATTTTTGTGTCTTAATTATGTCTTTGGGGGAAAACAAAAAGTGGGTTGCTCTTGTCTTGATTCTGCATATGCAAAAAGTATGTTTGTATGGATACATCAGCTAAATAGTGAAGGGAAAAAAAAGAGCATACCCTTGTTCAGACATTATCAGATTGATATTTGGTGTTGCTTGTGCGGTTCTGTTTGGATATGATTTGGGCAAATGAGGAAAAGAAACAGATGTTGTTGTTAAAATTTGATGATTACATTAATTTGAGTTTGACTATGCCATTTCCTTAATCTAAATCCGTGTATCTGTTGAAACTTCCATGATTTTATTCGGGTCTCTTGAATGGTATGAGCAGTTGCAGATTGTATGATCAATTAGTGATGCAATACCCACCCCAAAGTTGTTGAGGATCTGCAGAAGTCTCAGTACACTTATTAATTAACTGGAATAAAGTTGAATCCTAATGAGTTTACCTTCAAACAGAATTTTCTGCTAAAATCACGTTGGACTTTCTATTGATGTTTGATCTGGGCCTTCCGGATTAACTCATTCTCCCCATGACTTAATCCAAGATGTCTTGCCCAAGGGCCATTTGCTCCGTCCTGTTCAACTTGTGCGAGAGGCCACTAACCTCACTCTTAGCCCCATCAAGATATAATTATAGTGTCCTGTTTTAATTGGTTGGAATTTGTGACAAGCAAATGAGGTGATCTCCATATTATAGGAAGTTATCTGACAATGTAATACTGATTCCTTGTTAATCTCTACTCGGGATACCATCACAATGTATCCGTCCTGTATCATACTATTAAGTGCCTCTCAAACAGCCTATTCCTGGAGTTTGTTCAAATCTTCTCTCTTGATACCTCGGTGGGTTCAGTTGTCATAGCCCCCTTTGAGCAACAAGCTTGTAGGGTCAATGCAGATTCACCCTTTCAGAATACTGGGAACATATTTGTTTCATTCAGCTAATTTATGGTTTTCTTGAGCTATGACATTTTGCCCGGAAAAGTCCATGAAGTTCAAGTTGGAGGCATCTTGAGTCGCTCTTTTGTTGTATCCACTATTAATCTCTATAATGTTCTATGAGGGCCATTTCTGCACGCTCTTCTGCTTGCCTGTGTGTTTAATCACACTATAAGAGCATTTATCACGTTTTAGGGTACTGCAAGCCACATTGAATTACAACTCTTGCTTTGCCTAGTAAATGTTAAATGTTATTGTGCTTTTTAAGTAATCTGGAGTGGACGTCAGAATTATGATTGTAGAATAGACACTTTGCTAATACTATTGCCCTTTCGACTTTCCACTTGAACACTTTGCTAATGATTACTGACATGAAAAGTCTCATTTTGTTCGATTTGAATTGTTGGGCACTTCTCATCATTTTGTATACACAGAAGCATTTCCAGTCCTCGAACAACAATTCTCCAAGTACACTAGCACTGTGCATTCGCTTGTTCTTTGTGGGGACATATACTGTTTTGGAGTTCTCATGATATCTATATGTCGCAATAGGCACACCTCTTTGGAGAAATGGACCTCCGGAGAAGCCAGTACTGTGTAATGCTTGTGGTTCTCGATGGAGGACAAAAGGGACACTGTCCAATTATACCCCTCTCCATTCTCGAGCTGATTCTGAAAACTATGAAGACCACAGAGTTGCCAGAACAAAGAGCGTGTCTGTGAACAAAAAGAAGGAAGTGAAGGTGCTTAAGCGAAAGTATGATAGCGAAAATATGACTGTAGGAGGAAATTCACATGAATATAGACAGACTTTCCATAAGTTTTCAGATGATGATACTAGTAACTGGTCTAGTTCTGGATCGGCTCTTTCAAACTCTGAAAGCTGTGCACAGTTTGGCAGTGCAGATGCCAGTGATTTGACAGGTTGAACTTTCAAATGAAAGCTAGTCTTCTCCTTCTCTTGTGCTCAATTTGTTGCAATTCAAATTCAATTGGACCAAGGTCCTTTTTATTCTTGGTGAAGGGATTGACAGATAGAATAGATGTCTTTATTCTGTGTAATGCAAATAATGGGCAGTATTGAGAATGAATATTGACACCTCTCTTCAGTTAGCTGAGTGATACTAATCATATGTGCCACTCAATTTAATAGGTCCAGCTCAATCAGTTGTGTGGGATTCGCTGGTGCCTTCCAAGAAGAGGACGTGTGTGAATCGTCCAAAGCCATCCGCAGTCGAGAAGCTCACCAGAGATCTATACACTATATTACATGAACAACAGTCTTCGTGTTTATCTGGATCTTCTGAAGAGGATTTGCTTTTAGAGAGTGAAACTCCAATGGTTTCTGTTGAGATTGGACATGGATCGGTCCTCATCAGACATCCAAGTTCAATAGCTCGAGAAGAAGAATCTGAAGCTAGCTCTCTTTCTGTTGATAACAAGCAGTTGAAAGTAAATGATGTACATTCTCATCCTCTGACCATTCCTGTACATAACAACAAGTGTGTAAATCTTCCAAGTTCAAAAGCACAGACTTTAGAGAGTCCTTTTGGGCAAGGGAAGGAACAAGGGCAGCTCAAGAGGTAACTTAATTCATTTTCAATCATAAAAGTGGAGGATCAAATGATGATTTTGTTGGCGTCCTTTGTTAAACTCACTTTTAGAAATTTTAAAGCCTTCGGGCACAAGGAGCAGTTGATCTCTCTAGGAATAAATAAAAGAGTGTAAGAGTCATTAAATTTTGTGTACTGCTTCTTTCATACAAGTAATGTAATAATGCATGCTCCATACCGGAAAATTGTCTCTTAGGTGAAAGATGGTCTAGAAGGGGGACAAAATAAGTGAAGATCCATTCTTAACATTTTGTTTATTGTTGCATTGCAGGGACAAGTCCCAGCATGAAAAGCTGCGCATGTTAGGAACTCGAAGTTCTCCACTACTTTCTATCGAGCTTAGAGTAAGTGATATGATACTGCTTTCTCATAGAAGCACCATGGAAATTTTTGCACAGTTTTGTAGCTCTTTCTTGTATCCATCAGACTATTATATCCAACCCATTACGTAAGTTACTACTCGTCTTTGGATCATAGATGCAGTACCTCGCGTATGTTCCACGGGTTTGTAATGAGATCCTCATTGTGAAGAACTACCACGGGATATTACTGAATAGATAGCAGATGGCCTAAACTTTAGGTTGCTACATATCCATTTTGGCTTGGTGGTGAACAGATGAACCTAATCTTGATCCTTTGTGCGGATTGGTTGATTCTATTTGAAGAAATTCACATTCATTATATGCTCATCCTGTCTTCTTATGATTGGTGTAGGATGTGTTAAACTTTGATCAGTTTGTCAGACATTTGACTTATGAAGAGCAACAACAGCTATTGAGATATCTGCCTCAGGTTGATAGAGCAAACTTTCCAGATAGGTTAGCATTCTTCTCACTCAGTTTCCTGTAAATTTTTTGTTGTGCTAAGGTATCACAAAGATATCTGGCCAAAAACATAAGAAAAAGAAACACAAACAATGGAATGTGTCGAATTGTGATTGCTAAAGGCCAGTCAAGGACACAACAATTTTTGTGACAATTGATCACTTCTGGATTTCATTCTTTCATGCAGGTGCTCTTATTAACATGAATTTGCTTGCACGTGCAGCCTCAGGAGCATGTTTGATGGTGCTGCATTCCTTGAGAACTTATCTTCTTTTCAGCATCTGCTGGCTGAAGGGTTATTTGATAACTCATTGTCTGTGGCAAAAGATGAAGACTACAGGACTCTGAGGAGGCTCGTGCTGTCCAACTCGATGAAGTACAAATGGGTTGAACATTACCACCAAGTCAACGTATGATGAAACTTACATTTTGTCGCTCATAAATGTGGAAATTGTGCATAATAATAGCATGCTAACTATGATCCTGCTGCAGAAACTCAAGAATGGTTCTGGAAACCCTGGCTCTCAAGGAGGTCGTGAGACTGTATCTACTAATTTAATCAAAGGAAAAGGAATACATGACATTCAGAAACAGAAGTATACAGGTTTTCCTCATCTTCTGGCACTTGTGTGCTTCATTAGATAGAGGGTTTTTCCTCGTTCTTCCAAATTCTGTCACAGAACTGGAAAGCTTTAGTTTTCCGAAGTATTGTTGTGCTGCAAGAAGAGAGACTCAACTGAAGCTAATGGAAAAATTACTGTCAAATGGCAGTAGAATGATAAGCTAACAGAAGCTCAAGGACATAAAGTTTACCCAGAAGTAGCTTTGGCAGTAGAATGTGAAGCATGCCCCATTAATTAATCCTTGTGTATCAATTTCTGTAAGTATTTACCCAATCGTAGACATGTATCAACCATGAGAACTTGTG
Source organism: Syzygium aqueum (assembly GCA_031216185.1). NCBI lineage: Eukaryota > Viridiplantae > Streptophyta > Magnoliopsida > Myrtales > Myrtaceae > Syzygium > Syzygium aqueum. The sequence continues at coordinate 2,846,755 of CM062235.1, read as the reverse complement.
ATCTTATAGGTGACTATCCTGTTGTACCTCAGAGAAAACTGATCAGCACTGCTTCTTGAATTACTAAATTGATATATGATGTTTGGCATTCTCACAAGATTTTCTGTATTTCAGAAGTAAATGCAAAAATGAAGAGCCCCAGAAGATTAATTGTGGGAGGAAGCTCCAAAAACAAGGAAACCGTAGAGAGTGATGGATCTTGCTTCAGTCCAAGAAGCCTATTCGCAGTGCCTCCTGATGGTGGTGCTCTTTTGCTAGATTCTTTACATGTTGCTGATGATAACTCTGAGCAGGATCTGCTGCTCGATGTGCCATCGAACAGCTCATTCCCGCAAGCAGAGCTCCTCCATCCAGCCATGAGCTTTGTCTCCCAGCAGGCGAGCACTAGCAGTAGCTCACTGTACCCACAGCTTGTTTATCCCTGATGATGTGGCGTCACTGAAGCATTAGGGCCTTACAAAGATACCCTTTTGGCTAGAGTGGCTTCTTTGGTCATGCTTGTTGAACAAAAGGATAAATCTTTCATGAGGTTTTAAGGTTGTTTTTCGTCACCATCTCCTTTTAACTCGGTATATTGAGGGGATGAACAGAGGTGCACTTTTGTATAGGAAAGATGATAGGTGGCAGCGTATACCTCAGGATGCAAATGGTGATGACTGATAATTCCTGGATATCTTTTATCTACCTCAGTTACTTTGTTGGACAATCTTTCAGTTATTAGCCTTAACCATCATGCTAATTCAAGAAAACCAAGCAGCAGAATGATCATGGGCTTTAGTCGCGGGTTTCTTTTCAGAAGTTGGGAGTTTACAGGTTCTTGGATAGCTGACTGCAAAATCAACACCAGGGTCCTTCATCTCCCTTTTTTTTTAGAGTTATCTCATCACTGTTCTTTTAGCAAGCGAGAAATTTGCCACGAGGACGCTTCTGTGGTGTTATAGCAACATATCTATGGAAACTAAGCGAGGTTTTCAGTTTTATAAAGTATGTTTCCATGATTAATAAAAAGTACAAGCCAATGTCTCAACCGTTATGATGGAACAAATACCAGCTACAGAGGTTGTCATGATCTTGAACACCTTCTGATTGCAGGTTCATGGGTGATGAAATTGTCAATGCTCTTAAGTCTTAAGGGTCAAGTTCTCTATGATAGGCATGTCAAGGTTGGGCACATGAAATGTCAGCAATGTATCTAGTACACTAATTCCGTTGCTTAAAGCACCTTAGAGGCAACGAGTATCGAAGTCAAGCTCAAAGCACAATAATCTCGATAGTCTGAACTTTCTGTATTGACAAAGCCGCTATACATTCTGCATTCTTTTGCGAAAACACGAAAACCCATACATACAGAAGCTGTCTATACATAATCTGGCAGTCCTCTTGTAGAGAAGTTGTTCCTGTGAGCAGCATCTATTCTACCGGATTTACTCGCATCAAATTCCCAGGTCTAGCAATCTGTATCTTCATCTTTCCAAGTTCAGGAGGTTCAATTTAGTTCCCAAAAGAGTAGCTTCGACCTCAAATCAATTATTTGCCGAAAGAAAGTCATTGGATCAAATCTACTGCATCGGACCACAGCCAATGTCCTCTAAACAGTCGAATCACCATGGAACAGCAGTGCAAAAATCCCAAAACTACCATCCAACTATTCATCCTCGATCTTTTTCTACTGTTCTATTCTCCCCTTCTCGTGACCACCGTGGTATGGGAAAAGTAACGCCACTACTCTTCACAATATCCACAATATTTATATTTTCGAGGCTAGGATCTCCATGAGTTCCCGCAATCATATTCAAAAGATCCAAAAAATTCACATCCTTCTCTGTTGAAGGGAAACAAGCACGTAGCTGTGGTTGCGATTCAGCATCCTTTTCTTTCGATTGTCCCTGAATCGACGATGGCAATTTCCTCACTCCTCGAGCATCCTGAGAAGAACCAGCAGCATTATTATCTACACCGACACCCTGAAAACTTTCGACATCCGCACTTGTGTTTCTAGATATCTGCCCTTCACAGTTGTTGCAAACTTCAGTTCCATGCATTTCCCCATTCCTCATTCTGTTTCTTTCATTTTCTGCAATTTTCTTGCCCTTGTCACGCAAATGAGAAGTCTTACCTGTATATCTAAAACTTTCAATGTCCTCTATGCTCTTTCCACCCGATTCTTTGCAAGCAACTCTTTGTCCACTAACAGTTGCAGGAAATTCTCTACCGATCACTGTGCCCTCGGGACCTCTAGCAACTTCGTTAACTGCAGAATTATCCTTGACCGTGTCGTCTCCGGAGAGTAAACCGCCGTCTCTTTCTATGCTCTTCTGACCCGTTTCTTCGCAAGCAATTCTTTGTCCATTAACAGTTGCAGGAACATCTCTACCAATCACTGAGCCCTCAGTACCTCTACTGACTTTATTAACTGCTAAATTATCCTTGACCATGTCCAGTCCAGACAATAAACTTTCTATGCTCTTCTGACCCAATTGCTCGCAAGCAACTCTTTGTCCATTATCAGTTGGGGGAACTTCGCTCCCAAGCACTGTGCCCTCAGTAACTCTATCGACATCATTTATTGCGGAATTATCCTTCGGTGTGTGTTCTCTGGACAAGAAACCGCCGTGTCTTTCTACGATCTTCTGTCCCGATTCTTCACAAGCAATTTTTCGTCCATTATCCGTTGGAGGAACTTCTTTATCGATCACAGTGCCCTCAGTACCTCTTTCAACTTCATTAACTGCTGAATCATCCTTTACCATGTGCTCTCTGGACAACAACCCGCCATCTCTTTCTTCAACCTCCAAATCCATGATCCTTGCGTCATTAAGACACTTGACACCCAAATTCAACTTCCTTTTCCGCGAACTCCCTTCGCAAACTTCAGCATCTCTCTGTAAATTAAACCCGTAGTTCTTCAAATTTTCCACAGATTTCACCAAGCTCTCCCTGATTTTCTCCGTCACTACTCCTAAAGGAGCATCCGGAGCCTCCAAACGCAGCTTTATCTCCAAAATTCTCAAACTTTCGGCAGGATTAGCGATTGAGCGATCCCTCGAAGCTGATGATACCCCCAAAATCTCTTTAGTTTTAACTTTCACCACTTCAGGACTCCGTGAATATCTCATTCTCTTCGCCGGAGACTCCCACAAACTCTCACCGAAAGCAGGTGTTCCCGTCTTTTCTGCTTCTCCGTTCAAAACGCCAAGGTGAGACTCAGTATCAACTCTCTGCGTCATTTCCAGCTCCACCGAGAAACCCACATCCGTGTCCCTCCCCAGATCGACGGCCCTCCCGCCGTCCGGGCACCCCCAATCGACAGCCGCCGCGTCGCCTTCGCTCGCGGAATGCTCGGGCGGCGTGTGGTAGACGTCCTCCTGAGGGTTACTCCCGTCGTTTCGCGCGCTCTCCGACAGCGAGACCATGAAAACCCCCGTGGGATCGACCGCGGGATCACCGGCCTCCCCGGACCCCACCCCCCCATCGCCGCCGCCGCCGCCGGCGACGACCTCCGCCGGTCGTTCCGGCTCGCCGGCGAAGCGGCAGCTCCGCAGGAGCCGTTCTTGCGGGGGCGGGACGAGGCAGTGCTCGACGATCGACGCGAATGGATCGATTTGCATGGCTAGAGGGACCGATTCGATTCGATTACGCTACGAATTGAGGAATAGCAGAGGATTCGAGCGAGGATGCATGGAGGATTTGGATTTCTAGGGTTTCTGCGTCGAAGGAAGTTGCACCGAACCGTGCAGACGAAGTTCCCGCTCTTTCCTTTTTCCTGTTTTTAGGTCAGATATTAAAATAATGGTTTTTGGCGTTTTTCTTTTTAGGACAAAATGCAAAAATGGAAATAAAAATATTACAGTTGAAAGACATCACCTACATAGAAAATTAAAGAAAGTTTGCATTAACTTATCTTTTTGAAACATGCCAAATATCGGAGTATTGAGAAAAAAATTGCCTTTTGTTGATTGTAATAAACAGGGCCCAGAAATTATATTTTCAAAAGAATTTACCCCGGAGTTTTTTATTTATCTAAATTATCGGTGCTAGAATAGTTTGGACTGTTTTCCTTGAATTGGATGAGAGTTTAGTCAATAATGACATTTTGCTAATGCTCGATTACGAGTAAATCGCTTTCTAAGGTGCTTGGGCTACAATTTTCAAATGTAATAATGCTCTCGATTTCGTATTCTATATTCACGCATGTTAAACATGGTAGCTTTTCTTTTTTGCCGAATTAATTTATGCACGTAGCGATAGCTTTTCTTCTCTTATAGAAAATGTTTGAACTTTTAATTACTTATGAAATGATACTAATTTGGAAGGAAATACTCCGGATAATTCAAATTGAAGCAATTGGATATACGACTTGGGCCTATATGACATGCGCTTCATATTTGCTTGGAGTTCGCTCCGAGAAATATAGCCATCCTTGACCCTTCACATCAATCCCACGAGCCTCTTATCCATTCTCATTCAATCACGGCGATGAGTAAATCAAAATAGAAAAACACACATTGGTTTTAGGGATAATTAAGCTCGAACTGATGACTTTTAGCACCATGCCAAATGTGTCCGAAGAAGAAGAGCATAGCGAATCTTGGAGAAAGATAATAAAAAAATTCTTAATTCATATAGGAATAGGAAATGATGATATATTTCTAAATTTAGAAAGGAGAAAATATTCTGGATCTATTCTACTAATAAATAATAAAATTCCCTTAATTACAATTTTAGGTTTCTTCATAATTTAAAGGTGGGGGTTCTATCTTCTCATCTACCAATTACTTGCATTAATTACAAAGTACACTCTAGAACGATATACAATTCCCATATTGCCTTGGCGTTTTGGATCATCTTCCATTGATCGTGCATTGACGGTGACGACTTCGTGACGATGACATGTGGAAAAATTAGATCAATTGAAAACTAGCAATTTTTTTGAAGTTCAAATACAAAATGAATTGAGATGCGGATACTCAACACATGATGCACTACTGATAAGTAATACCTTAGGCTTCCTCCACCTAACTTCCAACCGATTTCATGTTGCCGCGAAGCTTCAAACTGCAAAAACTCTCTCTCTGTCTCATGCACTAACTTTCGAAGCCTTCACTCTCCGGCTCCGATCAGCGGACGCCATCAGCAAGACATCCCTTGCTTTCGACTCGATGGTTCCTCTCAACAAGACGGCAATCGCTTCCTTTCCGGCCACTGTCCGATATGCATTTTCGTTCTCCTCCTCGTTCAATCTTCTTTCCTCTGCTCCGATGACTTCTTTGTTCGGTTCGATGTGTTGGTACTTTCCATGGAATTTCATTGCGAATTCTCTGTGGGTTTATTATCCGTTAGCGCTCAAGAAATCAGAAAGAAGGAGCGGTTCTATGCAAATGGCTTTGTTCCGGGTGTGATTTGCTGGTTTTTGCTGTGAATGAAGATGCGATCGCTGTTCATTTGGGGGTTCATGACATATTTTTCAGCAATCTGCATCTTTTTATGCGCCGTATGTGTGCAAAAGGAGTTTGGTTTCATACCGTGAGTTTTGCTCCACTCAAGGAAGTTCTGTCTTCAGACTTTATTTTGGTTTTCTGTTCTGTCGTCGTCTGTTTTCGTTCTTTTTGCCAGTCACATGGTTGTTCAGTCGCTTTTCCTCTTAATATTCTCTTTCTTTCTTCTTTGTTGCCTAGTTTTGAACGTCACACTGAATTTTAGGTTGAATGCGAAAGCTGGAACTGGTTAACCAAGAACTGTTGCATCAGTTGATGGGGATATTCCAGAAAGGAAAACAGGATCATTAGGAGTGGGAAATGGCGATGGGGATGTCAGTATAACTGAGTTTGAGCGGCGGAAAGTTTCCGCCGTTTGTGATTGTCCACCAGTATGTGGGCCTTTTGCTCCACAATTTTTTTTGGAACCAGCAGTTGATGCAAGTAATATCAACGGCATTCAGAACAAGGAGGATGCAGCCAAGACTGTTTACATGTTCATGGGAAGTTCTGAAGTTGGAACTGAGCCTGAACCTCTCAAGGCATCTAATGTCTCACCTTCCACAGCAATTGTTCCACTAATAAATGCTTTAGAATCCCAGTCGGGAAAAGGGGGAGATGGGCTAATGCAGTTGACAGTTTACACTTGGGTGAGTGAGGACGAAGCAGCAATGACATCTCTGCGGGCTTCGGATAGTGATGGGAAGAGTTGAACCTGCAGAAACTTTAAAGTTTGACTCCTCGCGTGCTGCTATTGATGCTAGAAGTAGAAGAACCCAAGTGAAGGAGATATCGCGCACTTTCCATAGTTGGTAGGGGAAGCTCTTGCATGAAAGAGAAGCTAAAGTCCATAGAACAGAAAGGCCTTGATCTTCAAGCACCAAAATCCTTATGAGGCATATTTATCGACACTGCGAACATATACTGGGTCCTGTACTGGGAGTTGAAGTGGAGGGTGAGTTCAATTTACAGAGTGGAGCTGGCAACTATTGGCCTTCATCGCCAAATGCAGGTCAGGACTGATTACGTTGATGAAGGGGGGAAAGATCATCCTTTCGACGAGTATTGTGTCATGTGGAGCACACAGCGACGATCTAGATGACTTGGATTTTCTGATCTACACTGGCCAAGGAGTCAATTGGATGCACAAGGAGGCAGAAGATCAGAAGCTCAAGCAAGGTAACCTTGCCTTGCTCTGAAGAACAGCATATCTGCATGGAAATCTGTGAGGGTGTTCTGGGGGATGAGAGAAAAGAACAGCATATGACTGCCAATGCAAGAACATGGATGGGGTTTACCTATAATACAAGGAAGCAGATGAAAGGCCTGGCCACAGAATTATGCATGCGATATATGAATGGGGAATGCGAATTTGACGTACATGGAGAATTCTACGGGCGTGCGACGCGATTCTTCACCTGCAGCTGCTCTCCCAACGTTCATGACGAATCCCTCCTTCACTATCCCGGGGCCAAGAGAGTGCCTCAGTTAGTGTTCTTTGCCGCTGAAAACATTCCACCTTTGCAGGAGTTTGACAATCTCGTGCCATAGCATCAACACGACCCGATCAGGTTCGTGATTCTGATGGAAACACTGAGAATGAAAGTTGCCATTTTGGTTCTCCACAGTGTCGCATGTAAAATGCGGGAAAACCGATGGAAAAAACTTGGGATAAGTGTATCGAAAATCCTAAAATTTATCACGAAAGTATAGTTGAGTCCTGAAACTTTCAAAAAGTGCAATCAAATCCTAAAATTTATCAAATCGATGCAATTAAGTCATTTCATGAACTTCGTCCAACTTAACAAATGAAAAATACTAATGAGTTTTAGGACTTAATTGTATCAACTTGACAAATTTTAGGACTTGATTGCACTTTTTGGAAGTTTCGGGAATTAATTGCACTTTTATGACAAGTTTAGGATTTGATTGCACTTTTTGAAAGTTTTCGGACTCAATCACATATTCATTATAAGTTATAGGACTTTCAATGGACTTATTCACAAAAAAACTTTTATGTCTTGGAGAACGAACTTCTTGTTGGCCTAGGGAGGTTCCAGTCCAAGCTCTGGAAGCCTTCCAGTGCGTGCACACGCGATCCACATTTCGTCCGCGACCCTCTCAAATTGCTTTAGAAGTAGCATGATTCTCTCGCTCTTTTACCATTCTTGTGCTGTGAATTTTTCACTTGAATTTTTATTTAATCTTTTCCACTTTCTCAAGAAAATGAAAACCCACCACAGCCAAGGATTGAACAAGCACACCCAAAAATAAGAAAAGAGAAAAAAAAAAGAGAGAAAAAAATTTCTTTTTGCATTTTGACCTCTTAAGAAACAAAAGCGGAGATTTTGATCTCTAAACTTCTTCTTTCCCATGATTGACCCTCATTTGCTTATAACCAAGACAACGAATCTTGCTCACGACTGAACTGAATCATAACATCATAAATCACACGATAGTTAAAAATCATAAGTATTCTTGAAAGAAAAATCTTTTGGAAGTATACTTACATGGAATGCTTATGGCTCGATTTCAACGCGTATAAGAACAATTGACCAAATCATATAATATATAAAAAAAAATCGCAAGAGGAACAAACATCGAATTTTAGGATCATGAATTTAATCATGAGAAAATACAAATAGACACATGTATGTGTCACGGACCGTGATTTTCTCATACCCTCATGCGTTTGTGAGTGAAGCTTGGTGTCGTCCGGGTGAAAAGTGTGTGTACGGAAGGGATGACACAGTTGGTTTGTGGGAGTGGCGTTAGGGTGGTTCGTAATAGGATTTCTAAGTTAGAACGAATATACGAGTTCTGAAGGTGGGGTTGACTTTCCGTGTACAAACTGGTTGGGAGTTGATGCCGTTTTAGAAATTAGATGAACCGAGCTAAGCTAGGCATGATACGATCCGATACGAAGATATAATTTGTCGTACTGTTTTTGAAAACAACTATAGAAGGAAGGTTGGGCTGGGGCTTTTGCGTCCCGTGTTGTATGAAAAGAATATGGTTGGGTACTTAAGGAACGGGAAGAAAAAGTAAGCTTGTAAGAGATGTGTGAATTTATGTTTCTGCTTTAAAAATTTTCCCTTTAAAAAGGCTTGAAAAGGAAGGCACATCTCATTGTTCGATATATATCGTTAAATAAATTAAATTAGTAGCACTATTTTGATTCCATTTCTTAAGCTTAGAAAAAGGAAAAAGGCAAAAACAAAAAAAAAACGAAATAAAAAATATTTCACGGCAAAAGAAATCATCGTGCAATCTGCATCACTTTACTCATTTTTTTTTTTATAAATGTTTTGGACACAGCACACACCATCGTCTGTTCTGTTATCACTTTTTCACTGCAAGAAAGCCGACCGCTCCGTTTTCGCTCTTCGTCGCCGTCACAGCCCGGCGAGACTGTCCGACTCCGCCACCGTCGGATGCTCCCCGTCGGGACGCCGCCTGCGTTTTCCGGTCTCATCGTTACTCCGTCGCGGCTTCTCGGTTTGATATTCCTCGCGCCGATGGTCCTCTTCTTCCTCCGATGTACGTGTATCGCATCTTCGGCTTCCTTCAGTTCCCTCCTTTGATGCGTCGTTTGTTCGCGAGAGTAGTCTTGATTAGAGTTTTCTCTTCTCGTTTTTGATCGTGGGCGGGGGGGCGCAGAGGGGGCGAACCGATGTTGCTCGGTTCGGATTTCTGCTGTTTCGAGCGCGTCGGGACCGAATTGGAAGCGGATTGGTAGTTGCCGGAGCATCGGCGGGTCTGGCGTGAACGATGCGGGAAAATTGGGATTAGGAATTGGCTCGGCCGGCTCGGTGAGTTTGTGGTGAGTGAGGAAAATGAGGTTGGTCCGTGTTGATGCTCTGTGGGTGGCCATGCGATTATCGTTCGTTTAGAATATGGCTTCTGCGTGTGATTGTCTATTCATGGCAGTTTGCTTGGTTCGAGGTTCTGAGCAGTGTCTATTATGCACAAGCATGTGCACTCGAGTGCATCGGGTTTATGAGGTGCTCCCGGAGCATGACCTTCCCATACGCCCATGTCCATCGACCTGTGTGTTGTCATTCTTGGGTGAAATTAAAAAATTTCATAACTTTCCGCTTTGGTGGATATGGAGCATGTGTTTTAGGAGTACCTGGAAATTTTTCGTAAGTTCGGCAATGTTTTTTATGAACTGGATGGTCATCTGCCCTTTGTGTAGTGCTCGTGAGACCCATAGAGGTTTTGTTGTATTGTGCATAGTGAGTTTTCTAAACATTTTGATGATCGTGGTTGATGATTTCGGATCATCTTTTGGTCTTCCTGTGTAATGTGATTTGTCTAACGGGGATAATATAGATCCGTTCTAGCTTTGTGCCATACTGTCTTGGGCAAATAGATGGTTCACTGGTACTTTTGTTGGTGGTTGTCTAATCTTTTACGCAATTTTGAGTGTTTCACTGCTTTGTTATTCAGAATTCAATGGCTGTCCTAAATAATATGCTGCATCACGAGCCATCAAGAGCTGTAACTTCTGTTCATGACAGTAGTTCTGTGTGGAGATCTGGACTACCAGCTATGGCCAATGGCGATTGCTATTCTCATAATGGCGCACCTAAGTACAAGCGAAGGGCGGTTTCTGCTATTCGTGATTTTCCTCCAGGATGTGGACGATTTGCTCAAAGAATCACTGTGGAACCAGCAAAGAATTCTGTTTACATTGCCAGCTCTCAGAATAAGGGGACTGCAGCTGAGGCTGTTGATGCATCATGGGGAGGTCTTGTTGATTCTAGAGTCGGAGATTCTACAGCTGTCCTCACACAAACTAATGTTGTAGAATGTAATTTGAAAAAGTTGGGGCAGGTGGCTGATGTGGTTGAGGGTCTAAACTCAGTGAATGAGAAGCAATCGACAGGAATGTCTCTGGGGCCTTCAGAGCGAACGGGAATTGTAGAACCTAGAAAAGCTTCAGAATCTGAATTGTTTGAGAGAGATGGTGGGGTTGCTGCTGCTTCACAAAATAAAGATACAACTGAATCAAGTTATGCTAATGTCTGTCCTGGGCATACTTCGTTAACTACTGGTTCCACTTGCAAGGGTTTTGAGAAACCTAAAGCTAGAAGCTATCCTCCAAGGGGAAGGGTTTCGGCAATTAGAGACTTCCCACCTCAGTGTGGAAGGAATGCTCCTCTTCGTGATAACGACGCGTGCTTGAATGTGGCCGCTCCTTTGAAGGAAATAAAGGTCAGTGAGGAAAGTCATTTGAAGGATGAGAAAATTCTAAGGCAGACGGAAGTGACCGGCACAAATTTAATTAAAGAAAGTTCACGAGGTGAGGACTCTGAGGAGTGCAAAACTTTAAATGGGGTAACTGAAGCAACTAAATCTGAAGTTCAGGCTGAACATGAAGAGAATGGTGTTGGAGGCAAGAGAGAGCGAGATAAGTTGGGAACAATTTCGGAGATGAACGTACAACCAGAAGATGCCAATGATGGCTGGGGTGGATCCCCACGTGGAAGTGATCAAGATCTTTATGTCTGTCCGTCTGGGGCATTTATTGATGAAAGGATCCGGGGCATCGGGATCTTTGGGAGAAACAACAAGGGGGAAAGTCTCAAACGAAAGCATGCAGATGTATCAGGAAATCAGACATCGGAAGACAATGCTGGTTCTTCAGCAGTGTCATCTAAAAGGGTTTTTGTGCAAGGTCTGATGGCTGCACCATTTTGTCCTTGGCAGCAGAGCAAAGAGGGAAGCAAAATGTCTTTTCCTAATAATATGACTGCAGGGATAGGGAAGAAAAAAGATCCAGTAGGCCCTGAGAAATCAAAATTAACACCTAAGAAAAAAGATCCTGTGGGACGTGAAAAATCAAAATCAACTCCAAAGGTAAAGCTTATAGAAGCACAAACCTCTGTGCGAAAGACTGCGCAGAAGAGCCAACCTTTTAAAGAAGAGTCTGCTCATGAAAGCACTAGCAAACTGGTGGCTTGGGAAGATCAGGATGTTGTGGACACTGACGAGCACCACAAAGATCTTCAGGTGTCTTTGCATCCGAGAACATTTACTGTGAACCCACCTCCTCTTGGTCATGGTCCTTCAGGAAGCAAACACAATGACGATGTTACTCGAAAGAAAGTCAGGGAGACACTGCGCCTGTTCCAAGCTGTCTGCAGGAAGCTCTTGCAGGAAGAAGAAGCCAAGACCAAAGGTGAAAACAAACATAAAAGGGTTGATTATCAGGCAGCAAAAATCTTGAAGGATAAGAAAAGATTCGTTAACACCGGAAAACAAATCATAGGTCCTGTACCTGGTGTTGAAGTCGGGGATGAGTTTCAGTATAGAGTGGAGCTGAACATCATTGGCCTTCATCGCCAGATTCAGAGCGGTATCGATTATGTCAACCAAGGTGGAAAGGTCCTGGCGACGAGTATTGTGTCATCAGGTGCATATTGTGATGATCTGGATAACTCAGATTTTGTGATATACACTGGCTCGGGAGGAAATGTGATTGGCAAGGACAAGGAGCCCGAAGATCAGAAACTGGAAAAAGGTAACCTTGCTCTGAGTAACAGCATAACTGAAAGGAATCCTGTGAGGGTGATCCGAGGATTGAAAGAAACAAGGTCGTCTGATTCTGCTGACGCAAAATATAGAACGGTTATTACCTATACGTATGATGGGCTGTATTTGGTGGAAGAATGTTGGCAGCAAACGGGCCCACATGGCAAGCTGGTCTTTAAGTTCCGTCTGAACCGGATTCCTGGTCAGCCCGAGCTCGCTTGGAAAGTGGTAAAGAAGTCAAAAAAGTTTGAAGCACGGGAGGGTCTCTGTGTGCGTGATATTTCACAAGGGAAAGAGTCTGCTCCAATATGTGTTGTCAACACCGTCGATAACGAAAAGCCCCTGCCATTTACTTACATTACTCGCATGATATATCCTGACTGGCTCCGGCCTATGCCCTCTAAAGGTTGTGATTGTCCTAGGGGATGCTCAGATATGGAAAAGTGCATTTGTACTGTCAAGAATGGAGGAGAAATTCCGTACAATTATAATGGAGCTATTGTTGAAGCAAAGCCCCTGGTTTATGAGTGTGGACCTCGGTGCAAGTGCCCTTCCTCTTGCCACAATAGGGTCACCCAGCGGGGTCTCAAGTTTCAGCTAGAAATTTTCAAGACTGAATTAAGGGGTTGGGGTGTGAGATCCCTTAATTCTATTCCCTCTGGAAGTTTTATATGTGAGTATATAGGAGAGCTCCTTGAAGACAAGGAAGCAGAAGAACGGACCGGAAATGATGAGTACTTATTCGACATTGGCACTAACTACAACGACAGTAATCTCTGGGACGGGCTCTCAGCCCTCATGCCTGATGTGCACATGGATTCTTGCGAAGTTGTGGAGGACGTTGGTTTTACCATAGATGCAGCCAAGTTTGGGAACGTCGGGAGGTTCATTAACCACAGCTGTTCTCCCAATCTGTATGCCCAAAATGTCCTCTATGATCATGAGGACAAGCGAGTTCCTCACATAATGTTCTTTGCTGCCGAAAATATTCCTCCTTTGCAGGAGTTGACGTACCATTACAATTATATGATAGGTCAGGTTCGTGACTCTAGTGGCAATATTAAGAAAAAAGATTGCTACTGTGGTTCTATGGAGTGCACGGGAAGGATGTATTAAGAGAAATGACTGAAGTATGTTTTTGGGTTTTTGAGAAGGAACCTGTGCTGTCGGCCAAAAAGAAGAGAAGGAAATTGTGCTTTCTCAGGTAAGTTCCCTACCGAGCTCAGGCTCACGCAGGCTCTTATAACATGTTTCTACTGATATGTATGCACCTGACATGACATTAGAAATTGCACAAGCTTCTTGCTTCACTGCTGTTATCTGTTTGTTAATCAAGCACAGAGGATAGTTGGTATCACCGCAATTGAACATGACAAGAAAATGTGCACAATCAGAGCCGTTAGTTGATTTAGCTTTTCTGTAGATTCCGTCCTACAAGAGTTGTATTTGGGGAGAAATTATATGACAGGAACTGAATTCTGAATTTTTCAGCATACTCTGTTTTCAGTCGTAGTCGCTACACAGTTTTCTTAGTATACCTATCAAATTTTTAAAAAAGTCTCTGAATAAAATAACACAACTGCATTAATCAAGCTAGTTTTCAATTGCAACGTTCAAATTTGGAGGCCTATAAAAGGGACTAAATTCGAACAGATGAGGCACAGTCGACAGGGCAAAAACAAGAGAAATGAAGCAATATTTTTGAAGTCTTTGAGTCTGTTTTTTGTTATAAGCTTGTAACACCCATTTGAGTATGTTTTTCTAAGAGCTAGCAAGAGAAACTAGAGAGAAGATATTTGTTTAGGTAAAGAAATAAAGTGCATGCCAAACTCTTTGAAAACACTAAGAGATGTGATTTATAGTGTGGGCGTGTGTTTTATTATGTTGTGCATATAGGGTGTGAGAATAGCTATCGGAGGGTTTCAATAGTGACTAGATCTATAGGGGATTGTTGTAGGAGCCTGGCTTTACGCGGCAGGAGGTGTTACGAGCATACAACAGAAGCTCAATATTTTCATGTGGGGATCTCATCAAGAGAGAGCCTATGTTTGAGTCTGTCAATATATTCAGTTGGACAACCTTCCCATAAAAGTATAAGCCAATGTGTTATGGATCAACTATGATGTATTAAGGGTACGTTTGGTTCGGCTTTTGGGGAAATTCTTTGGGAAAATGTAAAAGACTTTAGGTTAAAGAGGTTTTTTTAAATGCAAGTAGTTTTGGTATACTATAATTTAAAAGTACGCTGGGAAACAATTTTGGTTTAAATAGTGTTTAGAAAAATCACACATTATAAAGGATTTTCTCTATTTTTTAATAAAAAAACTCAAAATTGGTGAAGGGGTCCGCGGCCAGTGCGAGCCAAGTCTGTTACCGGCGGCCCTCACTTGAGGTCACCGGGTTGCCTTAGGTTGGGTGCCCTTAGGCAAGATTGTTGGCGCTATATTTGGCTTGTTGTCAACTAGATCCGGTCTTTTTGGCGCCAAATTTGGCCTTGCTGGCGACATCACTTGAGTTGAGAATATTTCCGAAATTATGATAGATTAGCGATAGGAAAATTGTAAGGAAAAAACCACCCGCTTGGGTGGCGCTGCTGGAGAGGGCACTCTTCCTCTCGCAAAAGGTTGAGCGTTCGAATCCCGGGCGCCGCAGAGTGACTTAACCGGTGCACGTGTGTGGTGGCTAGCACGTGTCGCCCCCAGGGTTTACCTCCCGGCTGTCGGCCGTGCGGGGGTTCCCTGGGTTATAATAAAAAATTGTAAGGAAAAAAATATATTAGCATTTCGCAAATGTTCAAAATCCAAAGTATCTCTAGACCTGTCTGTCTTTGGAAATACAATTGCATCTCCTTAAAGCCCCTTGGAAAAGTGGTTTCCAAACGCACCTTAACTACTCTATATCATAACAACTATTTGATGTGGAGATTTTTTAACATAACTCACATGTGCATTATTAGCTTGATATGTTCACTCAAGGGGGAGCATAAGTTTGAGTCCATCAACATATCCAGTTTGGCTCATCTTAACTATTGATTTGAGCTAATGAGGATATATTAACTACTCTACACCACATCAATTATCTGATGTGAGACTTTTTTAACACAACTCACATGTGTTTCTTAACAATCTTCAACCTGAATCTCCAATCATCACCAATCAGTGCAAATACACATTTCGCCCATGGTCTCCTAGACCAAATCGTGATGGCAAATCGCATCCTAGCAACCGCAAAGATCCATGGGATTCCTTGATGAGTCCAAGCCTACTAATCAACCATCGGTTCTATATCATTTGTTGGAGAAAATATTTGGTTGTTATGAAGCATCACGTCGTGGCATGCGTTATTTACACATTCTATAATAAAATGATGTGTACGCTAAGTTGGAATAAAAAAAATAAAAAAACCAATTTGTCTCTCGCAAGGTGGCTCGGCCTTGATGCTGAGGAGCAGCTGGCGACTCCGCTGGTGGCAACAATGAGGGGAGCTCTGCAACTCCAACAAAGCAAAGAAGCTTCCGTTGTCGTCATCGTTCGTCCATGGACAAGATTTAGAGTTCGCCGTCAGAACTCGCAACCATGGACAATTTGCGATCGCTAGACCTGTGGATGAGGTGGTTCACGAGCCATGGACAAGCAAAGCTTGCAGTCATAAATGATGGAGGACCCCTTTCGGTGTCGCTTGTGGTTGGCTTGAGCCACCCGTCCGACTCCGACTCTTATCTTTTTTCTATTTTTCTCCAACCTCCAAGTCTGGCATTGCGTCTCTTATTCATGGCCATCGTCACCTTTGCTGGCGTTGCTCTCCAAATCTCCAGATTTGGCGATCCATGACCAACGTGTTTAGCACGATGCCGCTTGTCCATGGCCGTCGTGGGTGTCGAGCAATGTTGGAAGGGGTAGCTCGATGTGGAAGTTCGGCTAGATCCAGAGCCATGGCCGCGAGCGATGATGGCTTCTTCAGCACTGGTGCTGGCTTTGGCGGCCATGGACAGCCAGATTGAAGAGATGGCCAACAAGCCTCTTGAACGCGGCGCATACAGCCATGGAGGACGGCTAGATCGGAAAGAATAGTGGGTAGAGGAGAAAGAAGAAAAAAGTTAAAAAGATATTTTTTATCCCAAATCAGTGAAGACCCGTCAGTCTATTATATGACATAAGTAAAAAACGCACACCACGTTAGCAATTGATGTGGTGATTTGCAACCAGTGAATATTTTCTCCATTTATTAGGAGTACTTAGTAGATATCTATTACTTTCACTGAGGGACATCACGAAGAGAGTGGAAGTTCAAGTCGATCAACATATTTAGTTGGACTCATCTTCACTCAAAATCTCAAGATAATGAGTTATGAGTTAATAGGAGTTTTCTATGTATATTAACTATTCTATATCATAGCAATTATCCGATATGAGACTTTTCTACTACAACTCCAACAGAATAGGAGTTTCTACACTTGTAACGAGACAGTGTTTGTTTGCTTGGCTTAGCTAGTAGAGGTTAGCCTACTTGAGCTACTTTGATAGGAAAAACGGACAATAGGACGTAAGCACAAATTGTTGAACCTCTGTGCATCAAGGTTGCAAATTCTCTGCTTTTAAACTCTATTTCCATTATTTATGTTGCTTGTCCACATATTGCGGAGATACAAGATTTTTATTGGGGTTGGTTTTACAAAATCAGTTTGCATTTTCTTGAAAAACCATTTTGCATCCCTGTATGTTGCTTATTTGGGCCTAGCAACGAGAAATTAAGGGCGCACATGATATCCATTATGTTTTCTGTTTTCGGGAATACGAATCATTTTTTTTAATTTCCGAGATGAATTTTTAGCCTAGAAATAAGTTTGAAACAGTTTTGCTTCTCTTTTTCTAGAACTGAATCAAAAATAAAAACTCTCCGCTCCCACTCACTTTCCACCACCACCACCACCTTTTCTCTGTCCCCCACCACCACCAACACCGCCACCTCCACCACCCCCACCCCCACGCCCACCCCCACCCCCTCCTCCACCTCCTTTGTCCTCCTTGAGTGCCACTTCGCCGCCAAGAACTTCCAGCAAGTTGACGAGGAGACTTGCCGCCTTCTCATAGCCCTGGCCGGCAATGCTGCCATCCAGCGCGGCTATGTCTTCTTCTCCGAGGTCCAATTTATCGCTGCAGCCGACCTCAAGGAGATTAACGACCTATGGTGTTGCCACAGCAACGACCACTTTGGATACATCATCCAGAAAAGGCTGTGGGACAAGGCTAGTAGGGATTTCACAAGGTTTTTCATTAACGTTGGGTGGATAAAGAAGCTGGACACGGAGGTTGACGTGACATCCTAAGTTTTGCTTATCCGATAATAATAATTAGGCTATAAAGCTCAATATTATTGAGTACGGAGTTAAAATGGAATCGTTTATGCTCGGGGTATGAGCAACGCGAAATGAGCTTGTGAAGTAACATTGGAACAAAAACGGTTGGAGGCGGGTGACACTAGTTACTAAATGATGATACTAGGTCACATATTGAGATCCGACAATCTTTCAATCCTCCGTCTGATGATCATAAGAATTAAACTTGTCATTCGGTATTGTCGCCGATGATTTCATGGCTTTAGTAAATTGAGAGATACACTGTACATGTTAATTCTACCTATGCAACGTTAATGAAATGTTCACTTATGTGATTGTGGAACCAGACAAACCGAAAATTTTAGAGCCATGTTTGGTATTTCGATTTTTTCTAATTTCAAATATGTGAATGCAATTTTGCATGGAAATAGACATATGTCCACTAAACTTGACACCTTGACTCTCACGTGCAAGAAGCAATTGTCTAGATAGGCAAGACAAGTGTTGAAGGCTTTGACCCCAAATGACAAGTGTCATTGAGGTTATCACAATTGGCAATTAACATGCAATATTGAGCCCAAAGCCTTTTAAGAAGACTTGAGCACTAATTTTCTCTCCCTCTGCCTTTGGGCCGAACCCCATATCTCACTTTGCAATCCATTTTTCTCTCAATCCTCTTCACCCAAAAGCTCTCAAGAATCAAGCACTCAAGTAGATTGAGGTGCGGTTATTCCAATCAAGCCAACAAGTAAGTGAAATTGCTAAGTTCAATGCTATAATGATCTTCTTGATTCTTGGTGAGTGAGTGTAATCTAGGCATGGTTGCCTTCTAGTTTCTCGGTTTGTTGAATTAATGTTAAAAGTTTTCCTTGCATGTGTAATTAAGTCAATTTTGTTGTTTCTCAGCTCATTGGAGCTAGACATAGGCGAGGGATGGTTTTATGGCTCTTGGGTTGTCCTAGAAATTGTGGAAACTGTGTTGTGTTGGTGAACTCTTAGTGCTCGGCTTGTTAATTGAATCTAGAAATGTTGTTGCCGTAAGACAGTGCTAGATTTCTAGCCCCCGGGTCCACAATTGCATGCTGGATTGGAGTGAACCGTGTGGTGTCCATTTAGTATGATGTGAAAGGTGTGCTGAAATTGGTAATTGCAAGTTGAAATATGTGATATCGTGTGGTGACACTAATTTCCTGACTTCCGGTTTGGTGATTACATGCTGAATTGGGGTTGTTCGTGTGATGTAATGCAAGATAAAATGCATGAATTGTGTGAAAAGAAATGATGTTAAGAGATAACCATCGAACAATGAACCAATAATGCCCCGGGGGAGTTGGGATGCCCAAGGACAGTGAACCTTGGATGCCTCAGACAGCAAACCAAGATGCCTTGGAGTGAGATGCCCATGGATAGCGACCATGGATGCTCGGACAGTGAACCAAAAGTAACCTGTGTGGACCGGATGGCGAATCGGCGTAAATCCGCAAGTCGGGCGAGGAAAAGATCACATGAAAGTATGAGAAACAAGGCGTGAGTTTGTGTGCGCTTGTGTGCTTTTGTGTTCGTGGTGCATTCTTTGGTTCTAGCATTGATGGTCTTGTATTGTCCAATTCAGTTCACATGTGTTGAGTCAATGATTGCGAGTCCTTAGTTGTTCTTGTAGTTGTCTCAATAGTGTTAGTATTGAGTACAATATTTGCATTATCTTAGATGAACCTCATGATCGTGTGGTGGGCGGATCTTGTAGTGTAGAACTTAGTTATTTCGCTTGCTGGGCTTCTGCTCATTCTTTTATTTTTAGATAATTAGCATGGACATTCCACTGATTGCACTTTAAGGAGTGCCCATTTATTTCGAGGTCTCTCTCGAGGACCTAATCATCCTTGAGTCTACTATGACATTCATGTGGTACAAAGCTACGATTTGGGTAGATGTAGGGCTTCCGGAGTGAAATCCCATTCGGTTTGTGGAATGGTACATTAACAGTAACAGCTCGGATCCCTTCGGCTTGAGGATGACAGCGACGAGGAGTAGATAGGCAGGTTGATTGTGGATTGCCATTCTATTTGCATAATTCCTATTCTTTTAGTGAGACAAGGCAGCTAGGTAGAGGAGTATAGGCACTTTTTGACCCCTCCCAGGCACTTGTTAATACTCTTTTGGTATATGAAAGTGTTGGGAAAACTCAATCCCCGATCGATACATTCGAAACGTATTCGAAACGAATTCGATTAATGCGGAAAACGTGTCCGAGGGCCATCAACTTGTATCACCGATCGTACCGGCATATCGCACGACGAACATACCCGGTATTGTCACAGGTTAAGTGCCACTTTGCGCTTAAGAGTTCTTCGATTGTCTTTCGTATTCGTTTGCGTTCCGAAGGAAAAACAGAGAAGACGTTCTCTTCGAAGGAGTGTGTTTGCATATGGAAAATCACGTTTGTTTTTCCAAAGGGTGCCTACTATTATAGTGATTGGCAAACAACTACCTCGTGGGCCCTTGTGGCTCACGGGCTGGGTTTGGCCCATCTTGGGCGGTCCTCCCATTATGTCTTTCATCTCCCACTTGCTCATGATAGGTTAAACATAACTCTCTTTCTTGCAAAGTTCATATTGACAAATAATCCATGCGATCAGCATATTACGAGAGCTCGTTGTTATACATCTGTTAGGAATATATAACAGCTCAAATTGGGTATTATCAATAGTAGAATTAATATGCAGTTCCCTAGATCAATCAGTTACATTTTTATCTCTCTTGATCTCTTTTAGTATCTCGTATATTTTATTCACAACTATGATTTACTCAAAATCATAATTGGTCGACCTGTGAATACAAATATACAATGTGACATCATAAATTAAATTGATCTTCCTCTTTCCTTAAACCTCTCCATTTCAGTCCAACTCGCTTTTCTAGAAATGCCTCGTTAGATCGAATTATTATGATCATCGGTAACATCCTAAGATAGCAAACACTGAATAGAAATTTTGAGAATAAGTAAGAGTCATGAGGGCACTTTAATTGAGAAAAACTATTTTCCTCAAGAGTCTCACACGACTTAAAAATTGAGATCATAATTTTTGCCAACTCTTGTCGGTCATCTCATACATACGTAATATGAAATACGTATTACGGTATTATCTCCTTTTTTCATAGAGCGTATGTCTTTGCTCTCAATACCGTACAGATGATAGTTTAGACATACTCAATGTCTAACTTGAGTTCACAAATCTACTCTATTCATAAGCGTCTATCAGAACTTCCATCTGGCATTTAAAGACAGGTAAAGTGAAATATGTGGGTCATTTCACTTTTGGACATAATAATCTTTGTGTCATCATCTTAACATTCTGTTAAGGCGACGTCCATGCTTCAAGCTTAAGCTCTCAATTATCACCTAGATAACAAGCTTAAAACTGTCTCATCTCTATTCATCACACAATGAGTAGAGTCGATTACCCGTGTGAGTGGGCTAATCTCTTATCTATCCGACATACCTTTTCAATATAATGCACTTAGCATCGACATTCACAAACGCCATACAAACTTATAGGCATTGATAATGACAAACCTCATTAATAGTGAACATTCAGGGAAAATTACAATATTCAGTACATCATACTCTACATAATCCTAGAGATCTCACATGACCATGGAAAATTTCTCTAGGAATCGGCTTCGTCATAGGATCAGCCATCATCCTTCGTGTAGATATGTACTTCACGTTCGCTACCTTTCGTGCAACCATGTCATTGACATAGTTATATTTGATATCTATATGTTTGGTTTTTCCATGGTACTTGAGATCCTTAGTGTACGCTATTGCTGCTTAGCTATCACAATAGACCAATACTGGGTTTGCAGCATTTATAGGAACACCTAAGTGATCCAAAAATCTTCCAAGCCAAACAACTTCTTGTGATGCTGCTGATAAAGCCACGAACTCGACTTCCATTGTAGATAAGGCTACATACTGTTGCTTTTTACTGTTCCAAGATATGGCGCCATTATTCAGTAAGAACACGTATCCAGAAGTAGATTTTCTTTCTTTTAAATCTCCTCCACAGTCAGCATCAGTATAGCTTTCAAGGTGTAGATCACTTCCTTGATAAGTCAGCACATAATCGGCACTTCCCTTTAGATATCTCAGGATTCTTTTGACAGCGATCTAATGTGTTTGATCTGGATTGGATTGGTATCTACTTACCATTCCAACTGCATAACAAATATCAGGTCATGTACGCATCATAGCGTACATCAAGCTTTCAACAGCACTAGCATATGGAACTTGTTCCATTTGCTCCTTTTCTTGTGAAATCTTAGGACTCATTCTATTGCTTAATGCGTTGCCCTTTGCAATAGGAGTATCTATTGATTTACAGTCTTGTATACGAAATCGCTCAAGGATTTTATTCACATGTCTTTTGTGAAAGAGATAGGGATTTCTTTGAGCGATCTCTTGAAATCTTTACTCCAAGAATATATGCAGCTTCACTCATATCTTTCATCTCAAAATTATAAGATAACCAATTCTTGACTGTATTAACAAACTCTATACTGCTTCCGGCAATTAATATATCAACATATAATGATAAGATCACAAATTGATCTTTGGATCTTTTGACATATACACAATTGTCTTCACTTATCATTACAAAATCATATGCCATTATGGCATTATGAAAATGTACATACTATTGTCTTGAAGACTGCTTAAGGTCATATATCGATTTCAATAGTCGGCACACTTTATGCTCCTGGCCTTTTGTAATGAAACCTACAGGTTGTTCCATATAAATTTCTTCCTCTAATTCTCCATTGAGGAATGCAGTGTTTACATCTATTTGATGTAATTCAAGATCCATACTATCTAATATTATCAGAATAAGGCGAATAGAGGTAAATCTAACCACAATAGAAAAAGTTTCTTCAAAGTCAATTCCTTCCTGTTGATTATATCCTTTCGCTACAAGACGAGCCTTATACCTCTCTATTGAGCCATCATCCTTACGCTTTATTTTGAAAACCCACTTGTTTCCAAAGGCTTTGCGTCCTTTTGGAAGGCCAACCAATTCCCAAACTTGGTTTGATCTTAATAACTCCATTTTCTCTTCCATTGCATGTATCCATTCTTTCTTATCAGGGCACTTTAGAGCATCTTTCACATTCTTCAGCTCATTTTCATCTTGTGGGGCAATCATGAAAGCGTCTCTTTCAATGTCAAAACGTCGACGGAGAATCCTATTACGACTTGACTGTCGTATAGAATGTTGTACTCCTGATGATTCACCACGTTCCATTGTGCTCCCACTCAAATTAGATAATGGTGGTATCGTCTCTTTAAGTGGTTGCAATTGAGATTGGATTGCATTCAACTCTCCATTTGTCACAATACTCCCACTAACTTCACTATTACGATCCACAGATTCGTATAGTGAGTAATCTCCACTTACTTCGCCCTTTTTAAGAAATTCATTCTCTAAGAATGTGACATCCCGTGATTCAAATTCAGTTATACTTTCGCTTTTTTGTCCACCTATGAATACATAACCTTTTGAGTGCTCTGAGTGTCTTATAAAAATACTCTTTTTACCTCTTGGGCCTAATTTTCCATACTTGTGAGAAAACTCACGAGTATAGGCAGCACAACCGTAAGGTTTTAGAAAGCTTAAATCAGGCTTTCTGGCTGTCCATAACTCATGGAGTAAAAGTAACTGATTTAGAAGGTACACGGTTAAGTATATAGGCAGCAGTTAACAAAGCATCACCCCAAAAAGTGATGGGCAAGTTAGCTTGTGCCATCATGGACCTAACTATTTCCATTAAGGTTTTGTTTCTTCTTTTCGCAACACCATTTTGTTGAGGAATATGTGGAATAGTCAATTGTCTTTCTATTCCTTTTTCATCACATAAATTTCTGAACTGATCAGACAGATATTCTCGACCTCAATCGGATCTTAATGCTTTTATTTTCTTGTCTAATTGATTTTCCACTAAGCTCATAAATCTTTTAAAGCAATTAAAGTCTCGAACTTATGAGAAATCAAATTGACATGTCCGAATCGAGTATGATCATCAATGAATGTGATGAAATAAACAAACTTATGCCTTGCTTTTTCATTCATTGGACCACAGATGTCAGTATGGATTAATTGCAAAGGAAATTAAGCTCTTGTTACCTTTTCAAATGGTTTCCACGTTGTTTTTTCCTTCTAGGCAATGCTCACATATGGGCAAATCAACCTTTTTAATATTGCCCAATAAGCCATTTTTAGCCAATCGATTCATTCTTTGTTGGCCAATATGACCAAGTCTAGTATGACACACGTTCACATCATTTTCATAAGAATTAGATGATGTAAATAAGGAATAACTAATATTGACTTCACAATAGTTAATATCTAATACAATGAAACCATCTAAAAAATATCTCGAACCATAATAACTTGTACCTAAAGACAAGTCTACACCATTGTTATGTAAGTTTACATTAAAACCAAGTCTAACTAAAATCAACACCGAAATTAAGTTCTGACGAATCTCTGGAGCAAATAGCACATCATGTAGGAACAATGTGCGTCCACCGCGTTTAAGTAGTTGACAGGTGCCAATGTCTCTGACTTCTACTCTTGAATTGTTCCCCACGTATATCCACTTCATTACTTATGGAACTCGTCGGAACTTCACGAAAGTTTCTCTGTCCTTTGCTACATGGTCTGTGGCTCCCGAGTCTACAGTCCACAAGGGATTAGATTCAGTTAGAAACATTGAACTAGACACATAAGTAGCATTTTCAAGAATGCTAAGGGTTTCTACTTTCTTTGGCTCGCCACAGTCGCGAGCAAAGTGACCCTTCTTGCCACAGTTGTAACATTTCACTTTTGAAATGTTCTTCTTGAAAGGTCGCTTTCCTTTCTCCTATTGGTTGTGCCTCGACTTCTTCCCTGAAGGACTTGCTCTCTTGCCTTTCCACTTCTTTGACCCGGTAGGGTGCTTCCTCTTGGAGCCTGAAACTTCATGCGAGCTAGAACCAGTAAAGTAAATATCAGTTTTTGGCTTAGTCGCTATGAGGCGATTCTCTTCCAGCTCAAGATGCCGCATAACATCCTCGAAGGTCTTGATACCCTCATTGTGGGTCAAATGGATCTTCATGTGCTCCCAGCTTTGAGGCAAGGAGCGGATTACTACCTACACCTGCTGTTCATCAGTGAGTATGTGGCCGACATCCTTCAGCTTACTAATCATATTCGACATCTGCCTCAAATGTTGTTTCATTGTCTTTCTATGAGACATCTTATATGAGTCGAAACGGATAGTGAGTTGTCTCAGTTTGGTCACAGAAGTTGGACCAAATCTTGATGCCAGTGCAGCCCACATGTCTTTGGCGTTCTGGAAACGTCCAAACTCTCGCATGATGTCATTGTCCATGCTGCTTAGCAACGTAATGCGAGCAAGAGAGTTCTTTCTTTTCCAAATAACGAAGGCATCTGTCCCTTTTGTGTTGGGCAGTTGTCCCATCCTCAGATTCTTCCATAATCTAGTTAAGAACTTTGAGTGCCTCTTACTCTTCTTGCACATATTGAATCTTGAGACTCCAAATCTCATAATTATAGCCATTCAATTTTTCTCCCTTATTAAGTTCAGCCACTATGTTCTTAGTTGTTGAAGTCATCGTATCTGAACATTTCAGACACATACGCACGAATTATTAAAGCCTATCTAAATGCTTCATCAGCATCATGATTACATAAACTAATCATATTAATGAATAGTTTCACAAAAGGTCTTGGAGTCGAAAGTTCACTATGTTCTCAACCATCGTCTAAAAAACCTAATTTGAAATTATCATTAACATAGTCATTTATGTAAAGAAATTGATTCTTCAAAAGCTATACAAACTTTTAAGAACTTCCCACATATAACATAACATATAATATGGCAATATAAAACGAGAATTTACAAAAAGAACTCATAGCCATATATATATTTCATAACACATTCACAAATATTTAAGAACATGTAATATCAATTTGAAACATGTACAAAATTGATTCAAAATCCTAAAGAACAATATCAAGTGTACCAATCCAATATGTAGACAGGAAATGACTCATAAAATTTTTTAGAAAATTCTATTTTCTTTGGAACAAAAATGGAGGCTCTCGGAAAACCCTTAGATTCGGGTCATGGTTTGCCCCGAGACCCATTCAAAGCAAGGATTGATGTTCTCCTTGCCCCGACCCTTATGTATTCTTGCAGAAAATTCTCCACAAGCATCTTATAGCTTGGACTCTTTAAGGTTTCTTTAACCTTATCAAGCATTCTTCCCAACTCCTCAGGAATAGTGCATTTTAGGGTTCCGACCATTACATATTCCGGCATTACAAAACCGTTTCAAATGATATCTTGTATCATTTTGTTGACCTTGATGATGTATGTCATCATATCATCTCGAGCATCTCATCGATAAAGAGCAAGTTTGATTCTTAATTTCTCAAACCTCTCCTTTTGAGCTGCCGTTCTTGAGATTATCAGAGTGTCTTCAATGTACCATTGTTCCTGCAACGAATGCAGAACAAAGGGATTATTTATAATCCATGATACATTAAGATAATGAATGCTTATTCATATACATATGGCTTAGCACTTGTATTTCAAAAAATTATAGAGAAATACTAGAGAAAATGCCAAAAAATATACCCCTAAATACGTGTACATAGGGTTTATCATGCATTTTCACATTCATAAGTGCAGTAAACATGTCATATGAATATATCATAATGTAGAGCATTCCGATATGAGCATGTCGATACCAAGAATGCCCAAATCGGAGTTCAAATGAGCTCGAACAGGTTGAAAGAACACAATGGGTCATTATGCCCGGTCTGAACCGGTTCGGTTCGACTGGTTTGACCGGTTCGACCGATCCTTCCGTTGACCGGTGAACGGTCAACCGGGTTGGGTAGGGTCAACGGTCAACGGGTAGGGTCAACGGTCAACTGGGTCGGGTCAACGGGTTGGGTCAACCATCAACCGGGTTGGGTCTCGGGTTAGCGCTCCCGATGACGTCACGTTGGCGTCATCGTCGGTGGTTAGGCGGCGACCGACACGCCGTTTCGCACGGCCGCGGGTGGGCCTCACAAGCCGTTGAGCCCGCAGCCCTTGCCGGGCGCGTGCGGCCTCCTCCGGCGACGCGCCGCCCCTCATTTTGCTCGTCTCGACGAGCACTTTTTGTATATGCAATAAAATTTAAGTTTTGATGAAAAACAAAAATCGAAACATGCATAAACAGTTCGGCGATACGAAGAAAACGAACAAAAACGAGGCCGAAACGAAACAAAAAAGAAAACAAGCAGTATACACTTCAATGTTAGAGACGGTACACATGCATGATCGGGAAATAAGTAAACGGGCTCTGATATCAATGTTGGGAAAACTCAATTCCCGATTGATACATTCGAAAAGTATTCGAAACGAATTCGATCAATGCGGAAAACGTACCCGAGGACCATCAACTCGTATCACCGATCGTACATGCATATCGCACAACGAACATACCCGGTATTGTTACAGATTAAGTGCCACTTTGCGCTTGAGAGTTCTTCGATCGTCTTTCATACTCGTTTGCGTTCCGAAGGAAAAACAGAGAAGACGTTCTCTTCGAAAGAGTGTGTTTGCATATGAAAAATCACGTTTGTTTTTTCAAGGGATGCCTACTATTACAGTGATTGGCAAACAACTACCTCGTGGGCCCTTGTGACTCACGGGCCGGGTTTGGCCCATCTTGGGCGGTCCATCTATTATGTCTTTCAGAAAGAAATATGTAAATAGTAAGAATGTAATGAATCTTTTTATAAATATGAAATGAAAGTGATATGTTATGATACTCATGCCTTGTCTAGGCAAGTTGGGTATGTATGGTTATGAATTGGCTTCCGTTTGCATGATTAAAAGGAAAGATTAAAAGAGCATGTATTAGTAATTAACGTTATGAGGCGTCAAAGCTGAGCAGTACAATTACAAGTCATTCCCAACTGAGTTCATGTGGGAGCTAAAGGAGGACACTCCCGAGAGTCATTTGCCACTCACCAATGCCCTAATAGAGGCTTGGTTGCTCAGCAACATCCTCGCTCACCCTAGTTGCTCAACAACATCCTCGCTCACCCTATTTTTGTTGACAAGGAAGATGAAGAAGTAGTAGAAGAAGAGATACAAGAACAAGCTGATTTAGCAATCAAGAACGACGAGTTATTAAAAGGGTTGAAGGACAAGAATGCCTCCTCAAAACCACAAACCAAAAGGGTGTTCAAACCAAACCACAATAGAATTGTTCAACTATAGGATTGTCATTGAGATGAACGTTCCTAGGAAAGGTATTGCCAATAAAATGGCAAGGGATTATAATATGCCGGATATTCCACGAAATTTTATGACCTTATCAAATGCATTTCTCTACTCAGAAACTCGTTCAGGGAATAGAAAAATCTATTTTTGATCAGAAATTACTCTCAGAATTATAATAATTATTATTTGCACCCTTAAAGAGTTACTATTTGTAAAAGGAGGTCACTAACTACCATTTACAAAGACTTATTAGGAAATTACAATCGTCAAGAATAGTTATTGAATCACTTATGAAATTTGAGATATTTTACCATATTATATATAAAATTTATCTTACCTAGTAGGGGTAAGCGGTTCTAGATTCCGTACAGATTCCATCAAGAACTTAAAATCTATTGGTAGGGGTGTGCAAAGGAACGAAGAACCGCCTGAACCACCCAGAAATGGACCAAATCTGCCCAGAACCGGCGGTTCCCGTGGGGGCCGGTTCGGTTCTCTATTCTAATTTACTAGATCTGGTGAGTATCGGTCTGGTTTTTGGTTCTAGGTGTGGAATAGCCCACCCGGACCGAATCGATAATATATATAATTTTTAAGAAAATTTTCAACAAAAAAAAGAAAACATTTTTAGAAAGATAAAAACCATAAAATCCCTAATTTAAAGCTCAACTCTCATTAATTCACGACCGCACCTCTAGCCGTTCATCGCCTCCCTCTCTCTCTCATTTGCGTGAAACTTGATGGGACTGATTCTATGGAGCCATCAAGGAACTAGATCAGTGGTCCGGTCCGATTCCCCGGTGGCTTTATGGAACCAACAGGTGGTTTCCGGTTCTAATTTGTCGGAATTAATCCTTAGTGGACACTTCATGATTCCATGTTGGAAATCGCTCACTCGGACCATGCTCACCCCTACACATTGGAACATGTTTATTACTTTTTGAAACCTAAAATCTACCTTGCATATCATAGAACTTGGAATCGACCCTAGGAACCTACCCTATTACAGGTTTTAGGATCGGTTTCAAGATCTACTTAAGTTTCACTTATATTATTAATTAAACAATTGCATTGAATCATCACTTTTTATGACCATCACTTTCTATTACAATCTATTGACATATTTAGATATAAAAATAAGAAACGTTAACAAAGTAAAAGTCTTAAGTCATAAAATGGAAGTTCAGACTAGTGATTTTAGATTATACATTTATCATCCAACGCCATGGAATACTGCAAGATCGCGAGAAGACATAGACAAAAAAAACACAATTTTATTTCGGGTTCCACCTACCTAGAACCTAAAACCTACTCATCAAAACAGTTCCTCAATTTTTGGAATTTAGAACCTATCCTGCATATCTTTGAACTTGGAATCGGATATGTTCCCACTTCTCCTGTTCTCTAAGTTCTACCCTAAAACCATACTCAATTCTACTATTAGGGGTGAACATGATTTAGGTAGGCGATTCCCACCATGGACTGGGAATGGCCCACAAAGGAACGGTTCCGAAAAATTGAAATTGAGAACCGCTCGTTGATTTCATGGATCCATTCGGGAACCAGACTGGTGGGTCCATAGAACTGGTTCTGCCAAACTTCACGCAAATGGAGGTGACCAAGAGTGAGAGAGAGAGGCGGCCGAAGGTGCAACCGTGAGTTAATAGGAGTTGAGAGTCGACGTTGTGAGTTGATGAATGTTAAGTTTGAGAGTTGAGACCATAAGTGAGATATAGAGAGACGACTCAAACAAAATGAGAGTGAGGTAAGATAAACACTTAGTTGATGGACATTGAGCTTCAGATTAGAGATTTTAGGGTTTTCATGTTTCTTAAGTTGTTTTCTCTTTTTTTTGGTTGGAAATTTTCTTAAAATTATATATATTACTGGTTTGGATCAGGTGGGCGGGTGTGCAGTTCTACATTTGAAACCGGGAATCGGACTTGTACTCATCGATTTCAGTAATTGGAGGTTCTAATAAATTGAAATTGGGAACTGAACCGGTCCTCACGTGAACTATCGATTCCAAGCCGATTTGGTCCAGTTCTAGGGTGATGCGCAATTTCTTTCCTACTACCTAGTAGTGACATAACCTAAGAGGAAGTAATTTATGTCGAAAGTACCTCTTTTGGCTGCATGGGTCAGTCATTTTCATTGTCAATAGCAAGCTGAGCGATTGCTAATTTTTATCACTATAGTTTTCCCTATGTTAGTAAATCGAATTGAAAAATCTAATCGCAGTATCATTCCGTGTCGTATCATAACTCAAAAAAGAAAGTTCGTAAATTACCTTTTGGATTTATAAAATGCCTCTTGATTTTATAAACTACCTTTTTTTCTTCTTCTAAATTTTTGTTTAATGCAAAATTCATCCTAAATGTCGTAAAGTACGTTTCGCGCTCGTAGATGCGCCTGTCTCTCTCTCGCTTTCTCTCTCATGCACGCTCTCGATCTCTCTTTCGCCATACGATGGTTCGATTCTCGTCGCGTTCGGGTCGAAATCGAACGCGTCCTTCATCCTTCATCTCATCATCGAGATCGTCGATTTCTCGAGCCGATCGCGAGTCGCAGCCCCTCGTCGTTGATGCGCATTTCGGTTCGCGGATTCTGAATGCAAACTCTGCAACCGCGATCCCCCTCGCGATGAGACCTAGGGTTTCCCGTGCGGGCATTGATTGGCGCATTGCCGAGTGTCGGAGATGTCTGCCCGCTCGACGTTTGGGTTAGTTCTTGTCGCTGTTCGTTCGTCATTTCTGGTTTTTTGTTTTGTTTTGTTTTGGTTTTGTGTGTTATGGATAGGTTTCAGGTAGTTCTGAGCGACGGATTTAGTAACTCGAGTATGGAGATCTTACGTTCTTCTTCGAT
Source organism: Syzygium aqueum (assembly GCA_031216185.1). Taxonomy (NCBI): domain Eukaryota; kingdom Viridiplantae; phylum Streptophyta; class Magnoliopsida; order Myrtales; family Myrtaceae; genus Syzygium; species Syzygium aqueum. The sequence goes on along the minus strand of CM062235.1, from coordinate 2,816,194 downwards.
GATATGCTCGACGAAGATGGAATGGTGGCTATGTGGTCTTTACCTTTGTGGTTGCTTGTCCTTGTGCGTGTTGTTCTGTCATGAAGTCAGTTAGTCCCATTACGAGGCGACCGTGAGGGACCGAGGCATTTGAGTGGCTTTGCGCGTGTGAATTTGTTCTCGGTAATCAGGGGACCGAGACTGAAATACATCGAACAGCCTCCAATTCGATGGGCCAAATCTCTTTTATTTGTGATTGGGTCTTATTAGAACACATTGAGGAAGTGCGCACCGCTTGCCCTCTGATGATATGTAGTCTTTCCACTTTGCTTTATTAGATTTTTTAATTTTGGTATTCTTGAACTTTGGCAGACCTACAGCAGATGCTGCAAGAAGCGCAGGCACAGTCGGCCTCGTCCGAGAGAAACTTGCGAAATCCTTTGGTACAACCAACAGTCTAGTTTGACACCAGAGCCGGCCTCCAGTCCTCCAGGTTGCTATGACTTCTCATTTTGATTTTGCTAATTGTTTGATTAGCTTTGATAAGGGGGCTCCTTATAGTAGCTCTTTTGCTGTTCCGCTTAGTGTTAACGAATATGCAATTGATGGTTCTTCTCTCTTATTGCTTTCAGTTCCAATAAACAATTGAGTTGACTTGATCGTTTTCTGTAGTCTTGTGTAGCTTATGGTAACATATCATGTGAAATCTTTGTTCAGGGTTCACTAGCATCAGATTGAATTGAAGTCCCAGTGGGGCTTTTATCACCTTCTTTCCATTTTTACTTTTTCGGCTAAGCGTGATTGTCGTATTGGTTGTCTTGAATCAAGTTGAACCCAATAGGATCTATCAAAATGGTCCAGATAGAATACTGGTCATAAGTTAGTATAACAATTGATAATTTTGATGCGTGAGATGCAGCTTCTGATGAATTATATCTTCTAGCAGTTTCTATCATCTGATTTTGCTTGCGCTGCTTGGTCTTTCCCTTGCATGAATCAAGCAGTGTCACCAATTCAATCGGTAACTGCATGGTTTTTAGGAGCTATTTGGATTAACTTGGGTTCCCACCAAAACAAAATAGTCTTTAAATGAAGAAAATCTAAATGATTTTAAATGAGTTTGGATGTCAGCCTTTTTGAAGATTTGAGGTTTCTAGTATTAACTAAAAGGGTTAATACCACGAAAAACCCCATACTGGTACACTTGTGACAAATTTACCCCAAACTATTTTTTTGACCACAAAAAACCCTAAACTGATACACATGTGACAATTTTACCCCGAACTATTTTTTTGACCATCAAAAACCCCACACTGGTATACCTGTGACAATTTTACCCTCGAACTAATTTTTTGGCCATCAAAAACCCCAAACTGGTACACTTGTGACAAATTTACCCTCCATTAGTTTCCGTTAAATTTTACTGTCAAATTGCAAAGTTTAATGACACGTGGTAATTGACATTTGTACCGATTTTGGGTTTTACCCCTCTGTTTGTCTCAAGTTTACTAATTTGTGATTTTTTGTGATATAAATATAATTTAACGGACACTAATAGAGGGTAAATTTGTCATAAATGTACCAGTTTGGGATTTTTAGTGGTTAAAAAATTAGTTCCGGGGGTAAAATTGTCACGGGCATACCAGTATAGGATTTTTGGTGGTCAAAGAAATAGTTCGGGGTAAAATTGTCACAAGTATACCAGTTTGGGGTTTTTGGTGGTCAAAAAAATAGTTCGGGGTAAATTTGTCACAGATGTACCAATTTGGGGTTTTTTGTGGTCAAAAAAATAGTTTGGGGTAAAATTGTCACAAGTGTACCAGTTTAGGATTTTTCGTGGTATTAACCCTAATTAAAATTTAGCACAAACAGAAAAAGTTCAAGTGAAAAGCTGAAAACAAGTCGTGGAAACACACTTTACAATTCTGGCAACAAAAAGCACACACGCATGCACACACACACTTAATAATTACTCTTCCAGGGGAACCTGCTACTTGCAGGGTTCAACACCACTTTTGGTTATAATTTTCCTCCTTCGAGTTGGACCACTGCTGTGACCACATGTTCCTTCTTTCTTCAGCTAGTTCTTTGTTCTTATATGATTGTAGAGCACTCTGATATATTCAGAAAGATGCTCATTGCTGGAGGAAGAAAAGAGATGGAAAGACAGTCGAAGAAGCACATGAAGAATTAAAGATAAGATTTTGTGCAAACACTATCTTTAATGGGACAGTCATTGGCATTGCGATAACCCATTGGGTCAATGCTGTATGCAGCTGATTGATTAGTATTGGAATTTTGTCTTGTCAGTCCACCACATTATGGTCCCACAGTTTACATCCCTATATACTATCACAACTAAATAAAGTATTAAAATAGAAAATTGTTGTTGCAAGCGCATGTAGTTAGCTTTGCCCAAGGGATTTGTAAGCTCTTGTTCTAGGCATCACAACACTATCAATTTGAGTGATTTTGAGTAGTCTTATGGGATAATGTCAGGGTCCTATTCTTAAATAATACTTTAGCCTTCGAATCTTGGATTGTTTAACAGTGGCCATCTTACTAGTGGAGGTATTAGCTAAGTCATATACAATTTGGCTGTTACCATAAATGACTCGCACTTGCATATCAGTTCTCATGACAGGATTCATTTTAGTAACTGATGAATAGTGTTTCAAATGTCACAAGTGTTCTGATGATTTTTTTTTTCTTATGCTGATTTAAGTTGACTCATGAATTTTAATCTCTTTTCTAATTATCAGTACTCTTCTTGTATGCCATTATTATATGTATTGCAATTTTAGGTATAATATATGGTCTGCAGTTTAAGGATTGACAGAGGCGTGATTGCAGAATAATTTTGATGTTTATGATCTGTCTGGATTGAATTGCCACGCACTGCGAGAATCCTTTCCTTAGGCCAGTTTGCTGGCATAATAGTTAGATCGCTCTCGATTATGCTGATTTTTAACTTGTTAGCTTATCTCTAGCTTATGTAGTAACTTTACATGTCAACCTTTTTGTTTAGCTTAATTTGTCCTACTCTATCAGTCTTTGAGCTTTCCCACAATTTACACTATGAGATTTTAAATGATCTTGCAGGCAGGTAGTGTGGATGTTTTGCACTGCTTTATGCTGATTGGCAGGACAATGAGAACTCTCAACGCAGAAGCCACTGGATGCTTGATAGGTTAGGTGCTGTTCTTCCTCTGGATGAATATGTTCTATGTATGGGAACTTGCGGGAGTTTTAGAAATACTCATAGTTTGCAGTCATTATTTTTCACTGGGAAAGATCATTCGATAGCCTAGCAAAGTGTTCCATGCAGATTTTTATATATGATGCGTCAAAGTTTTTTTTTCTTCAAACTTACAATAATCACCTTGCATTCGAACATATTTACACTCCATTCATGTTGGAAGATTATCTTGTCTAGCCGTCGGTCTTGCTGGCCCACTGTTTCACAACTTTCGATGACTAGAAGCTATCGTGTTGCGCCAGTGCTTTGGTTAAATTTATTTTTGTCCTTCTCATGAAAGTCATCTTAAGGCTGCACTCAGTAGCTATTTGTGATATGTCGTGAAAGTTCAGTAGCTATTTGTGTAAATTTATATTTTTCCTTCTCATGAAAGTTCATTGATTAGATTTCCACGAAAATTGTGATATGTGTATGTGGTATTGTGTTGCCATCGATATAAATAATGTGTGCATTCATCATCTTGGTACAAAGCTTTTGTTAAATTAGTTCTTCTCATCAGAATTTTTTTATGCTTAACTATGGAGCTAGTAGTGGCTTGTCATTGCACAAACGTGCAGCTGACAGGATTAGCATGAAAAATTCAATGCATATATACTTATTCCATTTAAAAGTCTGTTAGATTAAGCTTCCTTCTTGGCATCCTTCCTTTTATATTATTGAAGTTTAAAGAAAGGCTAATTCAAAACATAAAACACTGTAGTTCTAGAAGTGATTTTACGTAGATTTTATTGTTATGATTATGATTAGCTTGTATGATCATCTTCTCAGTCAACTTAACCTCACCCGGCCCCAGTTGGTGAAAAGTAGAAAAGATCTGGAATTCTTCACATCTGACGAGAAGTTTGTTAATTTTCAAGATATTAGCACCACATTATGTAAATATGAGTTATCATTGAGTCTACACTACATTTTGCTGCTTGCTCTTTTCCTTATCTTCAGGCAGCATGAGCACATTGATCTTGTTCACCGTAGAGAAGTGAAGGAGGTAGTGTATATAACCTGGCTTTACAGTTAACTGCATATGTCCTTTTTTTGGGTTTTCTTTGTTTTTTCATATGGAGGTGGTCTTTCTCCAATGGGTAGCAAGATACTTTTTTCCGAAAACAATTGGGGTTGCATGTTTGGTGAAATTGAGGTTTCTGCTGAAACTTTAACTAACACATCAATGCGACGTGCAGCTCCTACTTGCGCTCCTGCAAGTGTGCCATTTTTTGTTTCTTGCAGCAATAGATTAGCATGCAGTGAGGTGAGAGAATGAGTGTCATAAACAGTCATCTGTGGCTTCTAATATTGGACCACAATACGAAGCACTTCTTTAATCACACCTGCCATATTTGGTATATATAGATCCAGTTGCGCTCCTGCTAGATTCCTTTATTGGTTGATGTGATAAGTGCGAGTTGAAGAATGTCACAAATTCAAATGAATACAACTGTTGCCTTTGATATTGGAAGAGTTAAAGAGGCTTCTAAATCCACAATGTTTGATTACCCATATGCTTGAGGTGCAGCACTTCAATACTTGCTAAAGACAAGCTCCCATGGTGGCTGGTTTGCAAACTTCATGAAGCATGCAGAAGGCCAAATATTTTGGATACACGAGGTCAAGGAGTTATACGTTTGGCCGCCGCCTTCAGTTGTGAATGTGCAAGGGGCCCTAAAATAGCTGCAGGTGTTGATCCCAACTTTTGTGATGCAAGTGGAAGAACAGCTTTGCATTGGGCATCAAATTATGGAAGATAGACCAGCACATGTTAAACCTGATTATATTTTTTTCCCTGAAGCTAGCCACATCATGGGACTTGTTCTGGTCATCACTCACTGAATGGTGACAGTTATCGGTGTATGGCGAATCATGCGATCTCTTTTTATGCAATATTTACTCCAGAACCAGATGCACTTTACAGTCTCTGCTTTTCACAACTCATGCTCCTGTTCAACAACACTGGTGATACTCTGTTTGTTCTTCAGCTTGAATATACATGGCTGACTATGAGGAACATGCTTTGTCGTAAATGCCTCAAGCATACAGAATTCACTGGAAAGACAAGCTTTTTAGTAATCTTGATGATTCAAATTACAAATAGGATAATTGCTGGATGAATTGATGGTGATGCCTTCAGTTGTCTCTCTCCAGATTGAAATCTATTTCTCTAATAATTTGTCCTTCAACAGGGAGGAGACTGTGATTGCACTTGTTGGGCTTGGAGCAGCTTCACGAGCTGTTGATGATGCAAGGCCCCAGCATGTCCTGGTGGTCAAACAGCACTCATTCGGCTTCAAGTAGAGGGCATTAGGGAATTGTTGCGTATGTGGCTGGAGCACCAGTTGTCTTTCTTAACTGACTGTCGATAAGAAAGTGATGGATAGGGTGTTGACCACCGTTTGTTGCGGAGAAGGCAGCGAGAGTTAACCCTGATTGTTTCCACTGCAGCGAAGGACGAGGAACTTTGCATGAAAGGTTCTCTTGCTGCAGTTGGAAGCGGCTCTGATTCAAGCTGCCTTTTGAGCTCGTTCATTTCGGTGGGGACAATTAACAAAGGGAAACAACAATGCATCTCAAGTTTTGGCAAATTTAGTAAACTTTGGCTCTTTTGACAAGGTCCAGAGCTTGAGTCACTATGTAGATAATTTGCATTCTGCAGCGGACAAATTTCAGAAAATGTAATGTGAGTGGGACGGAAGAAAGGAACTTTTGAAGATATGCAACCAAATTGTGAAAGTTCAGGTGATTCTGTACCTTCAACTGCAACACAATTTCCAGTTGCTACCTTATCTGATTTATGCTTTTCCATAATCTGATGTATCAACTATTAAGTTTTCTTCATGAAAATGCCCCCATAATTCATTGTGAATGTTTTCTTCTAGTTTTTCCATAAACCAAAGAGCAGGGATTGGCATCAAGTGGATGACCGATTTACTGCTCATGTAGAAAAAATAGTTCACAGAGAAGGAAAAGACTTTTTCTTTTACAACTGCTGCAGCACTGAATTGATTTGTATGCATAGAGTTAGGTTATGTAGAACCATAACATGACTCAGCTGCCTGTGGTTTTCTCATGTCTTGTTGACTACACGGAAACACTTCTGTTATCCAGAATTACTTGCATGAATGATACTTCCTCAAGTAAAGTGAAGCTTATTGATTACCATCAATTACCTGTTATTGATTAATTTTTTTTTATTGTCTATAGGCTCATATCGGGCCATTAAAATTGTTGGGTTTATTGTTTATTATAGTGTTAACAAGTTGGGGGCATTTTTTGTAATTGTGCTAGGCTTAAGGTTAAGCCTATATATACCTTTTTGTATCTTCTTTTAACACTAACAAAAATAGAAGAGAGAGAAAAGCCAACTTTTTCCACATGGTATCAGAGCATTGGCTCTCTTTTCTCTCTTCTTCTCCTCCAGCTCGTGCCCTACCCGTGCGAGCTCTCCTTCTCGCCTCCAGCTGGTGCGACTAAGCTGCTCCAACTGGTGCGACCTGCTCCAGCTCACTTGGCGGGAGAAGTGAGCCCAGTTGAACTTTCGGGTTGCGCTCATTTCTCGCCTCCAGCTTGTGCGACTGAGCCGCCTCCCTCTCCTGTTCGCATCGTGGTCCTCAACTTCGTGTGGAACCTGGTCTTCGCGGTGGTTGTGCTCCCGTCCACTCCTTTGAGGCTGTGGCTCTGTGGATGATTAGTCAAAGATCACGTGGGTTCTGGCGTATCTTCATGTGCGCTGAGTACCAGCGGAGGGACGGGGACGATGAGCTCGTGGGTGTGAGCAGACTGTCGTGGCTGCCGAGTTACAGCAGGTGAGGCCTCGATTCGTGTCTGCTGAGACGTTACATTGGTGTATTGCCCGTGTTGTTGCTGTTCCGAGCTGAAAATTGAAGCTTTATGGGTTGTAAGGACTCGTTTAATTGTTATTGTGGTGTCATTTTGAATCGATCAGTGAGTTTTTTTTTTATGAGGTGATCAATCTATGTTGGTGATAGTAGTAGTTGGCCAAGGGACGGGGACGATTGAGCTCGTGGGTGTGAGCAGACTGTCGCGGCTGTCGAGTTACAGCAGGTGAGGCCTCGATTCGTGTCTGCTGAGACGTTACATTGGTGTATTGCCCGTGTTGTTGCTGTTCCGAGCTGAAAATTGAAGCTTTATGGGTTGTAAGGACTCGTTTAATTGTTATTGTGGTGTCATTTTGAATCGATCAATGAGTTTTTTTTTTATGAGGTGATCAATCTATGTTGGTGATAGTAGTAGTTGGCCAAGGGACGTGTGATCACTAGACATTGGTTCTTTATTTGGAAGTGTTGTTGAAGACAGATTTTTGTTGGGGGTTTTCGATTAGTCAAATTTGTGGATATGTCTACGGATCCAGCAAACTCTCCGTCTAATGTTTCAGGGGTGATCCCTCCTAATGCTACTTCTAGTTCAGGGTCTTTTGGTACCTATCAGAGTGGTATTCATGGTATGACAGGCTTACATACTACCTTGGTTAAGTTGGATGGTACCAATTATCCTACTTGGTCAATGGCTCTTTCTACTTTTATTTATACTAATCGTCAGTCTAGATGGCTTGAAGAGGAACCACCTGCAGATCCAGCTAGTCAAGAAGAATGGAAGGTCACTGATGCTGCATTGCGTACTCTTTTATGGGGGAGTATGGCTGAATCTGTCCGCCATCTTTTCATGGATTGTACGACAGCCCGTGAGGTATGGACAAAATGTGCTCTACTCTATTCTGGACAGAATAATATGAGTCGAGTTTGTGATATGTGGGAAGCTTTATTTGAAGCTAAAATTGGTGATGCCGGGTTGGGAGAGTATTATGCTCGTTTTTCATCTTTGTATCAACGTCTCAAATCCTACCTTCCGCCGGCTACCACGGTTACTCAAATGCAACAACGAGAAGCAAATATGGTGGTAGTCCTCTTCCTCCGAGGTCTTGGTCCAGGTCACAATGCTCTTCGGCAACATATTACTTCTTTGGACTCTCTACCTTCCATAGAAGAAGTGTACTCTCGAGCTGCTCGTTATACTTCAAGTCCCCAAACTTTAGTTATATCACACAGTAGTGCTATGGTGGCTCGTGGTCGTGGTCGTGGTCGTGGTGTTCAGGGCCGAGGTGCCCCTCGTGGTGGTGGTAGTAGCGGTTCTAAAGGAGCTAGTGGGGGTCGTTTTTGTACTCATTGTCAGCATACAGGACGTACTGCTAATTATTGCTATGACCTTCATCCTGAGCTACGGGGTCTACATGTTTCAGCTCCATCTAGACCATTGTTTGGACAGAATATGGTACATTTGACTCGTGTAGAATATGATGAGCTGATTAGGGCACGACAGCTTGATGTTACTTCAGGTCCAGTTGCTACCTTGGCACATCGCAATGATCCTACTTGTCTCTTGTCCGCTATAGTGACCCCTCGTCCTTGGGTTATTGATTCGGGTGCCACTCATCATATGACTGGTGATCAGCATCTTCTTACCTCAACCTCGTCAGCTTCGTCCACGTCAGTCACTTTGGCAATGGCTCTCAGTCCAAAGTGACAGGTTCAGGTTGTGTATCATTGAATTCGTCTTTGTCCTTACCATTTGTTTACCATATTCCAAACTTTCCCCTTAATCTACTATCTGTCAGTTCTCTTACCCGTGAACTTGATTGTGATATTGTCTTTTCTTCTTCTTCGTGTGTTTTTCAGGATCGGAAGACTGGACGCCAAATAGGTGGTGGACGTGAGGCTGGTGGATTGTATTTTTTGGATCTTGGGATTTTTGCTGCTACCACTACTATTCAAAAGAAGGCTGTAGATGACTCCTATCGATTACATTGTCGCCTTAGTCACCCTTCAGCAGACGTACTCCGATTGTTTCCTTTTATATCTAGTTCTAGTCTTCAGTTTGATTGTGAAACATGTCAGATGGGGAAACATCATCGTTTGTCTTTTCCCCCTTGTGTTTTGAGTCGTGCGTCTCAGCCATTTGAGCTAGTCCACTCTTATGTTTGGGGTCCTAGTCGGGAGTCTTCTTTTGATTTCCGCTATTTTGTAACCTTTATTGATGATTGTACTCGTACAACTTGGTTATATTTAATCAAAGATCATACCGAAGTGTTTTCTTCTTTTCGCTATTTTTATAATGAAATTCGTACTCAATATGGCTATCCTGTTAAGTGCTTGCGCACTGACAATGTTCGTGAATATTTTTTTTCTTCTACCTTTATTCCATTTCCCATGTTGCATGGTATTTTACATCAGAGTTCTTGTGCTCACACTCCGCAACAAAATGGGGTTGCTGAACAAAAGAATCGTCATTTGTTAGATGTTGCTCGTTGTCTACTTCTCCATACCCATATGCCTAAGTCATTTTGGAGCTATGCTTTTCTTATAGCATGTCATCTTATTAATCGTCTTCCGTTCTCTGTGTTGAAGGGAGCTATTCCTTATGCTCTTCTTCATCCCGATCGTCCTTTATGGTCTGTTCGTCCTCGTATTTTTGGCTGTGTCTGTTTCATTCATTCTTTGTCTCCAGGATCGGATAATTATCATCTTGTGCTGAAAAGTGTATATTTGTCAGTTACTCCTGTACTCAAAAGGGATATGTCTGTTATAGTCCTACTCGCCGTCGGGAGTATGTTTCTGCTGATGTAACTTTCTTTAAGGATCAAGCATATTTTGGCAATGTTTCTCCTCAGGCACCATTAACGATGGATCTTCTGCCACCTTCCGGACCTTATCAATCGTTGCCGTGTACTCCGACTACTTCTCAGCCGAAACCACCACTTGTTCCTTCTACTAATGCTCTGCTAGGATCAACTCCACTTCAAGTCTACAGACGTGGTCCTCGCCCTATTTGGGGTCGTGCCTCTCCACCAGCAAACGTCCCACCACCACCTCTGGCATCAGCTTCCAATCCTCTTCCATCAACCCCTATCGATTCTCCTATTGCTCACCGTACTCGGTCTTGGTATCCCCTTTCTCATTATGTATCTTATCATAATTTAACCCCTCAGATGTCTCTCTTTGTGTCATCTCTTGCGTCTGTATCTGTGCCCAGTAGTGTGTAGGAGGCTTTGGCCCATCCAGGTTGGGCTAGTGCTATGGAGGAGGAGTTGGCTGCATTGCATCATAATAAGACCTGGGAGTTGGTCTCTTTGCCTCTTGACAAACAATTGGTAGGTTGTCGTTGGGTCTTTGTCATCAAACACCGTTCCAATGGTTCAATTGAGCGTTTGAAGGCACGTCTTGTTGCGAAGGGTTATACTAAAAAATTTATGGTATTGACTATGATGAGACCTTTTCTCCAGTGGCCAAAATTTCTTCTATTCGTATAATTATTTCTTTGGTTGCCCGGTTTAAGTGGACTCTTTATCAGCTTGATGTAAAAAATGCCTTCCTTCATGGTGATCTTCACGAGGAAGTTTATATGGAGCAACCACCCGGGTTCGTTGCTCAGGGGGAGAAGGTGTGCCGGCTGCGAAAAGCCCTTTATAGACTTAAGCAATCTCCTCGTGCTTGGTTTGGTCGCTTTAGTGATGCGGTTATTACTTGTGGCATGCATTGGTGCAGTGTGGATCAGTCCGTGTTTAGTATGTCATCTTCAAAGGGGTGTGTTATTTTTCTTGTTTACGTTGATGATATTATTGTTACTGGGAATGACGTGGAAGGTATACGGTGCCTCAAGCAGTTTCTGCAGAAAGAGTTTAATACTAAAGACTTGGGTCATCTTCGATATTTCCTTGGCATAGAGGTTGCATATACTAATGACAGTATCGCTCTCTCTCAGCGAAAGTATACTCTTGACATTCTTAAGGAGGCGGGCTTGCATGACGCTAGACCTAGTGACACACCTATGAATCCCGGGGTGAGACTTGATAATGAACATGGAGAGCTTCTTCATGTTCCCGAGAAGTATCGTCGGTTAGTAGGAAAGTTAAATTATCTCACTATTACTCGTCCAAATATTTCCTTTGTTGTTAGTGTGATGAGTCAATTCACGAGCTCTCCCCGTACCACTCACTGGCAAGCCATTCTACACATTGTTCGCTATTTGAAGGGGGCTCTGGGTCAAGGACTTGTGTTCCATAATCGGGGTCATCTTCATATAGCTGGTTATTTTGACTCTAAATCTTTGGAGGTGATAGCATTCTCTGATGCAAACTGGGCCGGTTGCCCTGTGGATCGTTGGTCTACTTCTGGATACTGTGTCTTTGTTGGTGGCAATCTTGTGTCATGGAAAAGTAAGAAACAATCTGTTGTTTCTCGATCTAGTGCAGAGGCCAAGTATCGTGCTATGGCTAATGTTACAAGTGAACTCCAATGGGTTCGTATGTTGTTGACTGAGATTGGACTACCTATGATTGGATCATCTACTCTTCATTGTGATAATCAATCTGCTGTTCACATTGCTAGCAATCCAGTGTTTCATGAACGAACAAAGCATATAGAGATTGATTGTCACTTTGTTCGGGAAAAGGTGAATTGTGGTGATATACGATTGGTGCATACACGGTCTGAGGAACAGCGAGTAGACATTTTCACCAAACCTCTTCGACGTCGACGAGTTTCATACATTTGCGACTAGTTAGGCCTTTTTGATATGTACTCCCCAACTTGAGGGGGAGCGTTGGGTTTATTATTTATTATAGTGTTAACAAGTTGGGGGTATTTTTTGTAATTGTGCTAGGCTTAAGGTTAAGCCTATATATACCTTTTTGTATCTTCTTTTAACACTAACAAAATATAGAAGAGAGAGAAAAGCCAACTTTTTCCACAAAAATGGTCGTCCAGTCAGTTAGTATAATGGAAAAGGCAATACTGTGCTGGAGGTGCAAAAGAACCGGTTTATGGGCATTCAGAGTGCAGAAAAGAGGTAATGATAATGACACAGAAGTCGAGAAAAATTACGAGTATGAATATTTGTGGATTGGCCATATTCATAAGTTTGACGGAGTTGAACGAGCTCTAGAGTATGGTTCATGGTCCAAAGGCCCGGGATCATTATATAAGACTGGTCCTGAAGTTAGATAATTTTAAGGTGATGTAGACCCTTTGATGTTCTTTCTACCCCTCCACATGAGGGAAGCTCTCATATGCTTCACTTAAACAAAAATGTTGTGGAGAGTGCAAGCAAAAGCTAAGAGCTATCTCATGCTAGGATTAAATTATCATACATTACATTTCCCAGTAGATTTTTTTAGCTTTTCTTTTACTTTTTCCCACGCAGATGGTTAACAGGGGAGCTGTGAATCACAGGACCCCAAGCAGTGCAGAACAGTGGGAGCCTGGAGAGGGAGAGGAGTCTAAGCGTGCAAGCATTTGGTGAATTAGCCGGTGTTGGTGTCAGATAGGTGAAGCTGTCTGTTGTGTATTCATCCTAGCCGGTCTTGTGTCTAGCAGTCATACTTATATCTAACCTGCATTCCATGCCCGTTCATTTTCGTTGGAAGGTATAGAAGGCGGTGATAATTGGTGGGTTGGGGAAGCTACTTTTATACGTGTTGGATTCTTCCTCGTAAAGGATTATAGTTTATTCTTGTTAGAGATTGGGTGATTGGTTGGGAGCCGCTTCTGATTGATGATTAAGAGAGCTGCCTGTGTAACACCAGAAACTGCGAATGGTGGCTGGCTCATCAAGCCACTTACCAAGTTACTTTTCATCTCTCTTCACCAGCTGAATATGGCAATGGCCTATTTCTTACCAGAGAAAAATGGTTACAGTTGCAGGCAATGACATGACTAAATTCTGCAGATTTTGATTGAGCTTGCGACTAGATTTTCAGATTAGAAGTATGAACTGGTTAACTTTTTATTGGATTTCTTAATATTCAACTCTTGGGCCATACTCGTAATTTGATCTTATCGACTGATATATGTCTAGGCCAAGTTTGAATTGATTCACTTTTTCATTGGATTTCTCGATATCCCAGAAGTTGACTTGAGTAAGGCTCAAGGGGGCCCTGGCCATGCTCAAACAAGGGCCTATGGCGGGGCTCAATCTATTGGGCCTTGAGGACCCGCATTAGTGGCTCACAGTTGGGTCACATACCATTAGCGACAAATTGGGTCCTAACTGAGATCCTATCGGGCCCAGATTAGGTCCAATATTGGGTCTGAAATGGTTAGGGCTTTATAAGGTTAAGTGAACATTGAGCCTAAATTGGGCTCCAAAAGATCAGTAGTCCGGCCCAAATTAGGTCCTATGTACTGGGCCTTATGAGCCCATAACAATGGCCATTTTTTAATGGGGCAGGCCCTTTAAAGATTGGGCCTAAAAGGGCCCATAATAGGCCAATTACTTTATGGCTGGGCCCATTGTAAATTTAATGGGCCGAACCCAATGGGCCTTGAAGCATGACAATGGTTTTCTGAGGCCCAATGGGCCTTGGTGCAGGCTCTTCATCTAAACATTGTGGCTTAAAATGGGCCATGTGTTGGGCTTCAGGCCAAGTCAGGCCCATCGCACATTGGGACTCAAAGGCCCACAATCTGGCCCAATTACTTTAACTGGCCAGTCCAATAGGATTCAGGTAGGCCCATTGTATGACTATTGGGCCAGGCTCCCACAGGTTTCGAGCAGGTAGATTATTCTCATCAATAGGCCTACGACAGGCCCACTGGGCCAACAAGTCGGGCCTGCATAAGCAAGCCCAGTGGGCAATATTGAAGGCCTATTATCTGGCCGGGTGGGCCCATTTTATGAGTACTGGGCCCGTGACAAAATGGGCTTTGACCCTTCAGATCATTATTGGGCCTTCAATGGGCCGACTGGGCCCAGTCTAGCCCATTATTGGGCCCACTAGAGGGGCTCTTGAAGGCCCAAGTACTGGACCCAATTAAGGACCATTTACATGGCGCCGTAAGGGCCCAGAATCATGTCCGTTTTCATGCATCCACCCCATTTAGGCCGAACGCTTAATCTCATGGATTGGTAATCCTTCAAGTGGGCCCTTTCGTCGACAATCAGGCTTGTGGTTGGGCCATAAAGGCCCGATATTGGGCCGTAAAGATCCCGTTGCGTTATTCAGTTTTGGGATATGTTTACCTAATCCATTTCATCATTTTCAGACTTTCTTCCCAGAAGCAAGAGAGGAATTGTTACGGGGCCCACAGGCACGTTAAAGACCAAGAAATACGCTCGACGATCCTCATTAAAATATTTCTCTACCCAGTCATGGCCTTGTCATTCTCAGTATGCTACAGCAGCACCTTACATGCTCCAGGCAACCCTCTTCTTACCCGACAGCATTCTAACAAGACATGCAGCAGTTATACTAACACAAACCCTAAAAAGCAGTTAAACGTCCATAATCTTATCAATTGTCATCTTCGCAAGTTGGCTCCTCAGAGTCCTGTTGTGTACACAATAGGAATGACAAAAAGAAGAGAATAGCGATCAGTGGAGAGTCCTATTTTCACGTGCTTACCATCCTGTGCATGTTGCGCAAAAGCTTTCTGAGCACTTTTGAAAGACACTACGGTAATTCTCTTTTCCTGCTCGTTCCAAGGAAAATGTGGATTGGCTCCATTGGGCGATATGTGGAAGTAAACTGATGAGAGGTTGGCCACGGACTAGCCGTTCTGTTAAAGAGGTTTTACCATTCTCATCAGTAATGTCCCGCCCAGCTTGTCATTCAAATACTGTTGCTGTGGCTATCCTTGTTCTGGTCTTTAAGTGCTCCAATATTTAGCCAGACACCAAACATCAGTGATGACCCAAAATGCGAGAAAGAAACTGGAACTTCTAAGAAAACTGACGTCGATTAACTATTACATCCATGTTGCCGCAAAAACAAGTTTCAGAACAGAACCAACATTTGACAAAATAAATCAAATATATAAGCAAAAACTTCACCATGGTTCTACGGGAATCCTTCTACTGAAACTTGTATATTCAAATCATCTCCAACTAAAAGTGGGTAGCATAAGTGACTTGACTCTTGAATCACCAAATACAACTGGCAAACAATTATCATTGTCTTGAAAGGTCATGCACAACTATGCATATGGAATTACCCAACTTAGAGGACAAACTCATCAAATCTATAAAAGCTCTTAACTTTCTTGATCTTACTGCTGGTTAGTTCTTTTTATTGGTAACAAAAGTTCTGTTGAGTCACTAATCTATAAAAGCCATTTACTTTCCTGGCATGTTTTCCTCACATTGGACAACTAGGAATCATAAGTTCAGTACATTCTTATGAACCCTAAAAAGTTGATGAAGAAGAAGACAATGACAAACCAATCATTAACATTCCATATTGGCATTATAAAGCTTTGAATTACGTTCTCCTGTGTTTCTGGGAAGATGAAAGAGGCAGAAATTTGTATAGGAACTCTTCATATCAAAAGCAATTCTGTAGCTCTATCCCGAACTTGTAAATGAATGGCCGATACAGATACCAAGAATCTGGTACATAGGACAGGCCATAAACATTCTGCTCTTTGAGTCTTGTAATCTTCATGTTACTTCCAAGCTGTTGAAGTCAGAAGAGTCTTAGACTGTATAAGTATCAAAGTTTCTTGCCTGCAATCTGATGTATGTGGAGTCAAGATGTCGCAATATGGCTGTTAAAAGAAATTAATTAAGCCTGTTTCATCCAGAAGAGTTAAATGAATAAGTCTATATACTATGGCAACTTTCCAGTGTCCAATCCTGCTTTTATTCTGCATCCAGTACCTTCGGTAGGATGACACAAACCATGGACACTTGCTTCTTGGTAAAGCAAGCCGACATATACATAAAAATTAGTACAAAAATTGAGTTTGTGCATGGATGACTGAAAATTGGACTAGGAACTTACAAGCATTTCGTGATCAAGATTTTCACTAAAATTGGCATAAAGAGCATTTAAAATGCTGCCCACAATGGCTGATGTAGATGGAGGATTCAAAGCACAAAATGGCCGCGATAGCATCAAGATAGGTAACTTCATTTCTGAACATTAGTCTTGCGTGTCCTACAATCAGCATCGAAACAATTTTCAGTGGCACAAAATAGTATATACTCTAAGAACATGGCCAAACATTGATGGTATTTGTTGAGAGGAAAAACTGAACTGAATTCTTGGTTAGGTCTATGCGACCCCAAGCTATCTATTTATAATAAAGCCAAAAATGCCAAAATTACAATATTACCCTTACTGCTACAATATATAAAATAATAAAGGAAATACACAAATATGCCCCTATTAGCCAAGTACTCTCAACACTCTCCCTCAAATTAGAGCATAGATATCACACATGCCCAACTTGACTAAAACAAGATGAAACGATTTACTCCCCAATCCTTTAGTCAACACATCAGCAAGTTGATCACCGGACTGAACAAAGGGCATATAAACTAAACCACTCTCCAACTTCTCTTTGATAAAGTGCCTATCAATCTCCACATGTTTTGTACGGTCATGCTGTACAAGATTGTGAGCACTACTAATGGCGGCTTTATTATCACAATATAGTATCATAGGAATAGGAACAGATACACCAAGATCTTCAAGTAATTCTTTTAAGCCATAACAACTCACAAACTCCATGTGGCATTGCACGAAATTCTGCTTCAGCACTAGATCGAGCAATCACATTCTGCTTTTTGCTATGCCAAGTCACAAGATTCCCTCCTAAGAAAATACAATACCTAGAAATAGACTTTCGGTAAGGAGATCCAGCCCAATCAGCATCCGTATGGACTTGAACTTCAAGCCATCACGAGGAGGTAAAAGAATCCCTTTTCCGAGAGCCGAGAGCAGACTTCAAATATCGAAGGATTCGAAAAACAGCATCCATATGAGTAAAGTATGGATCATGCATAAACTGACTCACTAGGCTCACAGCAAAAGAAATATCAGGTTTGGTGTGTGATAAATAAATCAACTTGCCCACTAACCGTTGATAACAACCCTTATCTACGGGATCACCATCCTTTTCTCGAAGACAAGTATAGACCTCAATAGGTGTATCAAAGGGACGGCATCCTAATAACCCAACTTCTGTTAAAAGATCAAGGACATACTTCCTTTGAGATAGAAAGATACCTTTTGAAGATCTGGCAACTTCAATCCCAAGAAAGTATCGGAACTTTCCAAGATCCTTTATTTCGAATTCTTGTCCAAGAAAATTCTTCAACCGGCTTATCTCATCAGTATCATTCCCTATAACAATAATGTCGTCTACATAGATAATAAGAATAGTGACTTTAGCACCTGATCTCTTTACAAAAAAAAAATGATCAGCATTACTTTGTTTATACCCAACAAAGATCATAACTTTCTGAAACCTACCAAACCAAGCTCGAGGTGATTGCTTTAAACCATAAAGTGCACGTTTCAGCTTACACACTTTACTTTGAGTTTTGTCACAAGAAAAACCTGGAGGAATCTCCATATATACCTCATCTTCTAACTCTCCATGAAGAAAGGCATTCTTCACATCTAACTGCTGAAAATCTCATTCCTAGTTTACAGCACACGAAAGTAACACTCGAACAGTATTCAACTTGGCAACAGGAGCAAAGGTGTCTTGATAGTCAATCCCATAAGTCTGAGTAAATCCCTTCGCCACTAACCGTGCTTTATATCTGTCCACAGTACCATCCATCTTTTGTTTGACTACAAACACCCACTTACATCCTACCGGTTATTTCCCAGGAGGAAGAACAACAAGATCCCACGTATCATTTTTCTTCAAAGCATGTATTTCCTCCACCATTGTTGTCTTCCACTTCTCATCTACAAAAGCTTCTTGCCAATTCCGTGGAATAGAAATAGAAGATAGAGAAGATACAAAAGTACGATAAGAGCTGGACAAAGAGTCATATGAAACAACATTAGATAAAGGGTGTTGACTACAAGTTCTAATACCCTTTCGGAGCGCGATAGAAAAATCAGAAGGAGAAACCTCATCAGAAGGAGTAGTAAAATCCGGATCCAGAGATGATGATTGAATAGGCAATGTATCAATGGTCTTAACCTGCATGTTAGTAGTGGAATTCCTACGACGATATGTCTTCAATGTTTCCCCACTATCAATCCGCCTTTGAAAGATACCAGTACTTTGCTTAACAGGTGTGGTCTCCCCCTGATCCTCTGATATCTCCCCCTAAAGTATTGCATTATTCTCTACTTGCGTTGCATCGTTCTCCTCTGGAGAAGGAGAAAGAAAACGATCAGAGACTATTGGAGGAGGAGGAGGAGGAGGAGGAGGAGAAGGAACTGCGGTGGGAGAGAGTGAAGGCGTGAAGAGAGGAAAAAGAAAAGTTGCGCAGAGGAGAGATTAGGATTAGGGTTTCAGTTAAGATCTGGCTCCAATACCATGTTGAGAGGAAAAACTGAACTGAATGCTTAGTTAGGTTTATGTGACCCAAAGCTATCTATTTATAATAAAGCCAAAAAGGCCAAAATTACAATATTACCCTTACTGCTGCAATATATAAAATAATAAAGGAAATACACAAATATGCCCCTATTAGCCAAGCACTCTCGATAGTATTATACCTTCAGCTAGGCAAATCAAACTTTCCATCATGCGCATAGTTGTCCTTGCTGTGTTGTTATGAAATGCGCAAGAAATCAACAAACAAAAGAAAAGGTAGACCTCCACAAGTACAAGAGATAAAAGAAAAAAATTAAGAGAGGAAGTTTATCTAACTGCATTCTGAGTAGCAGATGTTCACTGAGGTTGACAATAGCTTGATGAACTTTTTCAGCCTCCTTAGTAAGGACCATTCTGAGACATCCTTTACAAAGAGAATGTACATACATGAAATGCACAGATCCAATGCGTCAATGTTTTTCCAAAGAAAAGTTGTGCCGATGAGAACAAATTACATGTAAAAACTACATAATTTAATAGAATTATTGGAGAATCGAAAGATCAGTAGTCAGGTTGTAGCTGATTTCACAATGCACATTTAGATGGCTGATGTATAAAACATAATCTTTTCGAATTTTAGAAGCCTCTCCAGGACCTTAGAGGTAAGTTATATCTATGACAATACGAATAATGGTTTACCGATAATCTAAATAGACCCAGACGCCAGAACTCAGTCAACTCACCTAGAGCAACTTGAAAGACTGGCTACTTGCCCAGGTAACTTCTGGTGCCCCAATCCTTGAATAATAGTGACCAGAATGTCTAAGTTAAGAAATGGAACAAGGCATTTCGAAATTTAGAAGCCTCTACAAGACCTCAGATGTGAGTTATATCTATGACAATACGAATCATGGTTTACAGATAATCAAAATAGACTCAGAAGCCAGAGCTCAGTCAGCTCACCCAGACCAACTTGAAAGACGTGTACTAGCCCCAGTATCAAAAAGATGCCTACGAAGCTCATATAGGAATGAGTCCAATTTCAAGCTTTGTCATCAATATTAGCCTTTCTACAGCTTAAATAGGCAAACATCATGCTTCAACCTATAGTTCCTGAAAGGATGTTGCTGATGTTCTTCTACTTTGAACTAACCTTGAACCATTTACTGAGAAAATTGAATGGACTATGCTAAGACCCAATTGGAATGGTAAGAGAAGAATGCTAAAGAAACCCATTTGAAAGCAGATATTGCTCTCCGCCACTGTCCTGAGTTAGCTCAAATATTTCTCAGTTACCTAGCAATTGCACTAGGCTACTTAAACTACTTGAACAAGAATGTTGGCCAGGTTCTGAAGTTGTATTGAAACAAATCTCCATATTGTTAGCCAAAATTTTGAGATTATGTGAAGATCTATGACCAATCCAAAAGAATTTACCTCCTCAACATTTCAAATGGCCAAATATTTGCTAGATCTTCATCACAACCGACTTTAGTTGACTCTCCCTATTTATTAATTACAGAAAAAATTTCTGTCAGGTCAATTACGCTGAAAAAAGAATGAATTAGTTAATTCGATGACTCACCTCACTAAGAATGTGACAAGAAACAATTGAATCCCATTCAGGATATTTTGCATCAAGAAGCACTAGAACTATGTCAAATCTGTGATAAGGGACCGGAGAGTGTCGTATTGACAGATAGAGCTAAAATAGTCAAGAAAGATTACAAAAGCACTAGCAAATCCAGCAAGGAAACATTGGAATTACTGTCTCAGTTGGCACACCTTAAAAAGTGCCGTTTGTTGTTAAGGTAAAATCTAATTATTTCTCTGATGTAGAGAGATTGTGTGAGTAGCTTGTGTTATCTTATGTAAAACAGAAGTTCAAATTTTCATCTTATGACCGCAACTTGCAGTCTAACACCATGGTGCAGAACAACGAAAACAGAGATAGGGAAACACAATTCAAGTAAGGCTTCAGATTTGTTTCACCAAACACGATTGTTTTGGTGCTGAGAGCAGTTACAAGACCAGGCTGAAAAAGAATGAAAGATCATTTTATTAGTAATTTCTTGCAGCACAACATGATTTGGAATTTGCAGAAAATAATAGGATTGCCCCGCTTTTACATTGAAATGAAAACCAGATGATACAAACATACTAACATCTGTAAGTTAACTAGCTGAGAGAAGATTATAAATGGCTCTTTCAGGATTCCAATGTTAGGAATCCACAGACAAGCCTTTTACACTTCTAATTTCAATGTGATGGGAAATTCCTTTTTCTTTTACAATCAACATAACTCAAAAATATTCCCACAGTGCTCCATTGTAAAGGGTCATTGACATCTGATAAATTAGCAGGAACAAGTTCTGATTATTTGTTTGTTCTTTGTCGTATGGCTAGTCCTACATTCAATTCCAAGTATACCTTTTGAAATATAATAAGAATGTGAAAACAAGGAGAAGATTCACCTTAGCGACCCTATTATCTGCTAGTCCTGGCCTCCTGTATGGTAGCCCTGTCATGCTCCCTCATGCTGACCGCGAA
The DNA here is from genome assembly GCA_031216185.1 of Syzygium aqueum. Lineage (NCBI taxonomy): Eukaryota > Viridiplantae > Streptophyta > Magnoliopsida > Myrtales > Myrtaceae > Syzygium > Syzygium aqueum. Next base: position 2,795,119 of record CM062235.1, on the reverse strand, counting down.
AACGGTTGGTCAGTTTGACATTACACATCAGCAAGGAAACCTCCTCACCTGCAAAAGCCTTATAAATGCAGCTAAAAGTTGATCAATTCATAAATAGCATACCCAAAGGTACCATAAAATTTTGAGGCTTATTATGTCACAGCATAACAACCTGCTTCCTAAGAGCGATGGACTACACTATGCCTTGCAAGTTTCAAAGGAAAGTTCATATGACAGTGACATGAAGACCTTCAATAAAATATGATGACAAATTTAGTAGATCGCCTTCAAGTAAAAAAATTGAAGAGCTTTGAACTAGTTATTATTGCGGTGATGACAGTGACTTGAAAGAACTGCAATCAAAGCTCCATTGAGTCTATCCATAGGAAAAGGAACCGGTCTAATATGTAATGATATCGATAGTTTGACCAAAAAAAATTAATATGTAATGATAGTGCATGCACCAAACATTAAGTGAAAGAGGTGACAATGTGAATGTAAATGATATATAACACCTCTTTAATGTCCAGCCTTGTGTTTTTCATGTGCAATGGAACCAACAACACTTAATGGACATTTTAAGAGATATGCCCATTGAATGTCCAAGTTTGAAATAATAGACGCTTGGGAAGCTTATATATGATAAAAATTGCACGCTCACAACTTGGAGAAAGATACACGTCTCACTTTTAATGCCCAAGGTAGAGTCTAAAAGCCAAAGTAAAATTACCCAAAATCCTTCTGTCATACGTGTCCCTGACAACATTCCAAATGGGAGCAAATTCACACATGTTACCTGCATTTGTATCACGATAAAAATCACGATTTCAACATTAACTACTGAGCCAGGAGGAAGCTCTAACAAAGACCGACACAAGCTAGAGGTTTTTATGTCAAGCAGAACGAGAGGAACTTCTGGTAAAGCAGTTAAACCAAATCACAAGGTGGTTGTTGCAGGGAACGGAGTTTAAATTGAATCTATCGGCGCATATCATGAACAAAAAAGTACAAGCTACGTTCACCTAAAAGCAAGTAAGACAAAGCCACGAATACCGTTAAGGACAAAGGTCCAGACAGAATCAGGCGGACAACATCTGAAGGAATAGTAAACCATTGTCATTTGGGAATGACTCTCTACGCTAGCCATACTTCACTTCACAGCAGCATCTCCCATACGCTTAAGTATTAGGACTCAAGTCCCGTCTCGCAATAACCTTTAACTTTCAGATCAAGACGGTCAAGATGCCCTTCGCAGTAGATTTCGCTACACAGATTAATTACTGCATATGCATAGACCCCACTTAACCAAACTGGACTGGACCGGACAGCCATCCCACAAAAAAAAGAAGGAATACTTGGACGAATGCTTAGACAAACCACAAAGGAACTACCCCACCCACGACAACTTCCTCGCAAACATCGGGAAATATCCATATCGCGTTTCAATCTCTTCGATTCGATACCATGCCCGTCAGGACAACGAAAGCAATCCATCCACCCGCGAATTAGGGAATAGGAAAAAGGGTAATGCTACGTACTCGAGCCCGAACCGCTGCGCCTTCGAGATGCTTCAAGCGATGAGCTGGCTGAGAGGAGACGAGGATCGCAATCCGCCAGCTCTGCCAATCCGAGAGAGAGAGAGAGGATGAGAAAAGGGGGGGAGAGATTCGAAAACTCTTCAGCATCGATCATCGAAGAACAAGAGCGAGGGAGATTACTCGATGGAGAGAGATAGATGGAATGAAGCTGATCCGAGTAGATGCGTATGGGAAGATGCCGCCGTTGACTTCGCGAGAGGGGGCTAGGGTTCTCCTGCAATTGCGTCGACTCCATTGATGACTCTAGAGAAAAATACGACCAGAGAGAGAGAGAGTGTGCGAGCGAAGAGGATGAAGCGAAGCTCCGGAGCTTCTACGCGGGAAAATCGTGCAAATTAGGGGGTTTGACCCGACCCGACCCGACCTAACAACTCGAGTATTTATTTTGAAAAATTACATGATAAATTATTTGATCTTCCCATTAAATACGACCCACAAACATATATATATATATATATATATATATCTGTGTATATATATATGTATGCCGCAACATTTAGTATGTTGATTTTGTAAATCAATTTCACGATATTTTGTATTGCTCAACTATTGAAAGTAATGCTTTTTTGCATTATCAGACTACTATTTACCTGAATACATTGTAATGTCAATTGCAATTACAATCAGTAATTTACTGTTATCAGCAATAATTTATTTAAAGATTTTGTGATACGAGAATGACACTCGGTAATTAACTTCATATTGCCAGAACTATCCTCAAAGATGATAATTTTGCCATAAGTTCTTCTAAACATCACTAGTGATCCGGCTTGTGGCCGAATTAATTTTTCTCAAAGTAGTAATTCACCTCTAATGAAATAATTTTCCTGTAAAGTAGTACGTTTTGTTTCATGGGGTAATTAATTACCTTGACGGTTCAAAATCTACCGGGATACCTATTTTTTAAGGAACAATTATTTGGCCATAGATTTTGCAACCCTAAAAAGCTACGACCTAGTAACTAATCCCAAATTGTCGTAATTATTATCAACAATTGCAATGGTAATTTGCCACATAAGTTCTTGAAGATGACAATTGGTAACATATCTTTTGAGGCAAATGATTTTTCCAAAAGTAGCAATCTACCAAATTTGAAGTAATTTGCTTTGAAAGTGGCATGTTTTGCTTATTTGGTTGGTAAGTTTTTTTTGTGGACCGTAATTTCCTTGAAGGGAAAATGACATAAGTAGTCCTCGAACCTTTCATATGCTACATTGAACAAATTAAAAATTTATTGACCATATTTTATATTAGACCAAAGTTCATGAATTATTTGTATCATTATCCTTTTGAATTCATTGTAATTTGACTATACCTATAGTTGGTAATTAGGTAAGGACAATTATATTCTGGTGGGAATGCTATCATTCAGTAGTGGAGTTCTTCTGAACAGCATCAGTGCTGGATGTACCTTTAGTCGGCGAAGTGTACCTTTATCCTCCTAATGGGACACCAATCTCATTTATTATATAGCTAATCATGCTAACAAAAACAGAAGACAACAATCCCACAACCCACTGATGAAATGGTACAGAGACCTCCTTTATTTAGTCAAGGCAGGCAGGAAGCCTTATCTAGCTTAGCTAAGCCTGATTATTTCAGCAACAGTAATGCCTCCAATAGCGTCGGCCATATCTGAGCTATTCCTACCTAGCAATAATGAAAAAGGCAAGCAGCACTTCCCAATCAACCAACAGAATAGAAAGGGACTGGTTTTAGCTTTTTCTAGTCTAGCTGGATTTGGGAGTCATAAGCAGCACCAGCTTTCCAGTCACCGGGGAGGGGATACTTTGGTTGCACCCAAGTCGCTCCGTGGCTCCCGCTCACTTGGAACCGCAGGTTAACCCAACCACTCGGCGGAGTTTGCGTGTCGAACACTGCTCCGTACACTCTGCGCATTGGCTTCCACTCTTGACAGTCCTCCTGCATCGAAGTCTCGAGAAGCAAAGTCATTATCGACTCATGGTCTCTAGTTCGTGTTTATGTGGACTTCTGGCTCAATTCGATTCTACTTGAAACAAAATTGAAGCGAACTCATGGGAAAATGGATGGCTGAATACCTGCCAATACTCCATAGCTGTGATGTCATTTGTGCCGCCGACGTATAAAATGATGATTGCTAAATAATATGGGTTTCTGCTGCGTTCATGGACCTTGAACATGAGGTTGTAGCCGGAGTATCGGCACGGAACCCTTCTGAATTCGACGTCAACCACTCCGTAGGCAAACAGCTGCTTGGTTTGGTAATCGTCCGGTTGAGCCATCTTCGCATAAGCTCTAGGGCTCAGGATGAAGTCCGTCCTGTCTCCTTCTCCATAGTCCGTCACCACCACGTTTGCTCCGTCGCCTGTGCACTGCGGTTTCGTGCACCTCACCTATACTTCAAAAAAAATTGACTGAATAAAAAAGTCAAAAAGAGTCCTCATCTATTAATGTCTAGTCTATATGAAGTTAAACCTGATAGCAAGCGCCACAGCCAGATCCATTTCTGTAAAGCCTCGAAACTCCAGTCACATAGCCATCGTTCACGGTCCTTCCATACTCACCGAACCCACAAGCTCCAGCTGCCATAAACATTGCACTCATTAGATCTTCTCTAGCAAAAATTGTTCTGTTTCGAGTGTTTGGATTGTGCATGATGACATGGAGCGATTCAAAGAGTGCATGTGAACAACCAAGCCACCAAGTACCGAGTGAGATATGCTACTACACAGATCTTCTCGTGTCATTTTACGCTCTATTGAGTATCAAGGGAAAGAGCGCATACACTCGAAAAGTTATTCATGATGTAACAGAGCATGCCACATGACCATAAACATTGTTTAAAAAGTTACTTAGAAGAAACGAAATGTTAATTTGTATACTTTTCATGACATGATACTATTATAGCTAGTAGTGCTCTAGTAGCTCCACATTAACGTGCGAACATAATGTACATGCGGCGCTCATGTGGTGTGCAGTGGCTGACGCAAGCTTTGTTTCTAACACAAGAGACGGAGCGTGCACATACTTGAAGTCCCATAGCAGTCAGGACTGCCGTAGAAAGTAGCTCTTGAGGGTGTAAATGAATCTTGACAGTGACAAAGTGCTGGCAAGAGCACCAGGACACAAAGAAGACAACGATAGTTCATTGCAGATGCTAATACAAGTATACTCAAGCCTAGAGGACTAGACTAGATAGAGAGAGAAATGCACGAGAAGGTTTTGGGATGAGCAACGTTCAAAGCCAAGATCCCATATTTATAGCTGAGATCTTGAGGGTCAAGTTCTTGAGGAACTACCCGCTATTTTTCCCCCCACTTGTGAGCAGAGTATAGAACCCAATGAAGACTTGAGGTCGTAGAATTAGAATACTATGGATGAGGACATGTGGACCTTCCGTGGACCCTTTCACTAAGATATCTCATCATTACTTAACTATAATTGCAAGGCTTATTATATTAATAACTTTTTTGCTTCTCTTTTCGCATTTGATCGTCTCACTGCACCTGCAATCAGTTCTGGCGTGCTAGGACTCACATGCCATTGCACACTCACATTTGCAGAAAATTGAGCTTCTAGTTAAATGAAGGAATCCTGAACTTATGCGAAGAACAAGCATTTCACTGTCTCTGCATCTCAGGAAAGATTTTAATCTCTTTTCATTAGCTCGAAATACTTCTCTTCGTCATGCAATGATTTGCTTCTCGTGTGAGTATGAAGCTATTATCAGAACCGGGCATTCTCTCATAATTCTTTGATCTCATACGATTACATATTGAGCAGTAAGTTCACAGTCGTCTTTGTGGTAACAATGTTTATCGGGGCGGAATTGCTATTGGAAGTATCCAAGAAATTCAGCCGAGTATATCACAAACAGTGACAATGTTGAGACTTGAGCACCGTGCGACTACAAAACTTTTTCCAGATATCTCAATTGAATCATGACCCAATAGCTAGAAGCACTCACAACAGTAAAAACCCACTTGGTTAGCTTTACACCATTTACGAGTACCCTTCTGCTACTTGAACCTGAATTGATTTGCTGAAGTCAAAGCAAAGCTATGAACTATCAACAACTGGATATAGCCACCAAGTCACCGTTTGGTTGTAGCGCACTTAAAAAGTCTAGAAAACTAGGAAACTTCAGTCCTTTGCTCGTGTCAAAATCAGAAAAAAACAAACAACAAATTAGGCTAAAAAGCACTCGAGTCTCGATTGATTGTTACTACGGATCAATAAAACAAAATGGTTTTGAACACTTTAATGAGCGTTGCCTGTTTTGAGCAGCATTTCAGACGCTGTAGTGAAGCAATAAGCACGAAAAAGGTAGAAAAATTAGAGGAGCATGATGTGGAGACACGATTGAGGTATAGAATGGGGTAGGTGACGCTGGATCTTTGCCGCCCATGTGGCTACTCTTTGCCATAAATATTCTCGCGACGAAATATTATTCATTGAAAGTCATTCTTCGATTTTTAGTTTGAGAAGACTGGTTCTGTGACCAATTCCGGACAAGAGATATCCATATGTGAACAAAAAGTTTGATTGTCTTGATCAATAACACAAGTTTCGTACAGTAACGAAATTTGACATATATATATATATATATATATATATATATATATAAACGATTCAGACAAATCCATCCGGTTGCTGACTAGCGGCATCCGAATTTCATCGATGCAACATTACAAAGCTATTGGCTTAGAAAGTAAACAACTACATCTATTGAAACTAAAGGTGCGGTAGTGGAAAATAAAGATAGTTGAAAGACAATATTTTGATGTGTATTCACGGGATGCTTTTTTCTGGGTGTCGGGTACTATTTATAATGTGAGCCTGATAATTGCATTCTGAGACCATGTCCAATAACCGTCGTTGATCTCATCTTCGTCGTTCATCTAATGACATATATCCATCAACTACCACCGATGTTATCTTTTCGTTGTGACACCTGTCTTTCCCGAGGCAATAACTGTTATAGAGCTGTTTCCATCTTGACACCTGTCCTTTCTGAGACAATAACCATCGTCAAGCTCTTTCCGTCTTGACACTTGTCCTTCCCGAGGAAATAACCGTGGTCGAGCTCTTTCCGTCTTGACACTTGTCCTTCCCGAGGAAATAACCGTGGTCGAGCTCTTTCCGTTTTGACATCTGTTCTTCCCGAGGTAATAATCGTCGTCGAGTTCTTTCCATCTTGACACATGTCTTTTCCAAGGTAATAACCGTTATCGAGCTCTTTACATCTTGACACATATCTTTTCCGAGGTAATAACTGTCAACGAGCTCTTTACATCTTGACACATGTCTTCCCCGAGAAAATAACCGTTCTCGAGCTCTTTACATCTTGACACCTGTCCTTCTCAAGGCAATAACTGTCGTTGAGTTCTTTACATCTTGATACATGTTCTTCCTTCTTTTCTCGTCAACAGCTTCGGTGACTTGTGTTCCATATAGTAATTTTCGTTGACAACTTCTGGTATGGGATCTCAAGTGATGCTTGCTTCCTCTACGATTCTAGCTTTCCAATTTCAAATTCTTAAATTTTCCCTCGGGATATTCCAATGTTTGCCAGCTGTTTGCTTACATGGACAATCCTCTATGGACTACGTCATCCCTTGACGTCCTTTACAAGTTTATTTCCATTTATTTTGTTGTCGACAACCTAATTAATTATAGGTGTTAACATATGCCCCCTTTATTTAATTCTTTTAAAGAAATATACCATGCACAAGCATTCTTGATCTCAACGCTTCGTAATTTACGTTCGCTTGATCTCTCTGCAATGTTTCACTTTACTCTGACACGTCATCCCGATCATTTATGGCTTGCCAAATCTTCATGATGGTAGATCATCTAAATTGTCGCATCTCGGCGATAAAAATCAAAACTTTAGCTCATCACCTTCTCCTTCGATTCTAGGTTTTCTTTGTCTTCCCTCAAACTCTTTTCACTCTGTTTGTATTCATGGATACCCAATATTCTCCCGAATCGTACATTGAAATGTTTGATCGCCTGCAAGAAGAAGAAGATTCCCCAAACTATCATCTTTGCCCATTACATTTGGTCGACAAATCCTCGATCAACTTATTCTTGGTCCTTGTTTTCGCAGTCATTAGCGAATCCCGACTTCACTCCGCCCATGTTTTCCAAGGAGAGCAAGAGAACTACTTCCTATTTAGAAGTCCTCGGTCGCGGACATTTGGTTTTTAGAGACCCCGCAATTTCGAGGGTTTCCTTCCCCCGAGACGGGTATTCATCGCTGGAATGCGAGATTGAAGGATGATTTACCTACCCGTCTTGCTTGGATGAGAGCTGGCATTGACATGTATTTGTAGGTAAGCATGTTGTCATATGACTTAAACTTAGAGCTTTTGGATGCTGCTATCAATTTTTGGTCCATTTGACCAAATGGTTCTTTTTTTCCTTGGGGCCCAATGTCTGTTGCTCTTTTAGACATATATGCCATGACTAACCTTCACCCAATTGGGACCCCTGTAGAAGATATGCCCTCACCATTAGTACCTCTCATTCCTCAAGAAACCCTTGCTTACAGTAGATTTCCGGAAACATATTTCCACGATAATGGTCCAATAATCCCTGATGAATGCACTCTCTTTCTCCTTTTCTAGTTGTCAAAATATGTCTTTTTTGCTCCTTCACTGAAAGTCTCCAAAGATTTCTTATTACTTGCAGCCGATCTCGCCGTGGGTAAGACACTCGCTTTGGGTCCACTGATTTTGGCGACTCTATATAAGGGAATAACTCATGCATCTCTGTCAATGATGTCTCGGGAAGAAGGCACCCTATTCGGACCATTTTGGATGCTTCAATGCTGGCTAGTTCATTACTTTCCATCCCTCTCCAGTCATAACTTTCGTACCTTCCGTCATCATTTCTATCCAAGCTTTCGACCACCTACACCCCTTCCTTTTCGGTGTCGCTTGCTGAGTTATTCTTCATTGAGTATCTCTGAGAATCTCTCTCCTTCTGCTTTTTATTATCAGAAATTCTTGACGGTTTATTCAAATGAAATCGAATTTTTTGCTTATGACGCAAATGAATTCAATTACCTGTTTTATTCAACAGCTTGCTCTGATTTCGCTAATTTCTAGTTGTGTATTCTTACTCCTACGGACCTTCTTCTAAGGCTATCTCAAAAGGGAAAGTTCTGTTATGGCTTTAAAATTTATTCTTCCTAATACTGTGCTAGACAATTTGGTTTTGGTTCAGGCTGTTCCTACTCCTATGCCAATTCCATATTCTCTTGAATTTCCCGATATAACCAAACGGAGATATTTTTATAAACTCATGCCCCCTTTTACATGCTGCTCCAAAATTACCAAACTTATGCATGCCAAATTTACCCCAAATGTTGATGAATTTGAGACCAAACCCGGATGCACACCCGAATGGACATCCTGGTGGCTTTCTTTTGCCTTGGAAAGTCCTTATGAGGATGCTACACAAGCCATGTTGAACCTGATAAGGGGGGCGCATTTAAGCCAAGTAACAGAAGCAAGAGGGGCAGGAAGGCTATTTCAATGGAATCAGTCAATCTAATAGGCATTCCATTGTAAAGGGTCATTGGCATCTGATAAATTAGCAAGATCAAGTTCTGATTATTTGTTTGTTCTTTGTCGTATGGCTAGTCCTATGTTCAATTCCAAGTATACCTTTTGAAATATAATAATAATGTGAAAACAAGGAGAAGATTCCCCTTAGCGACCCTATTATCTGCTAGTCCTGGCTAGCCCTGTCATGCTCCCTCACGCTTTTCGCGAAAAAGTTAAGTCAGTTTGACATTACACATCAGCAACAAAACCTCCTCACCTGCAAAAGCCTTATAAATGCAGCTAAAAGTTGATCAATTCATAAGTAGCATATCCAGAGGTACCATAAAATTTCGAGGCTTATTATGTCATAGCATGACAACCTGCTTCCTAAGAGCGACGGACTGCATTATGCCATGCAAGCTCCAAGGGAAAGTTCATATGACAATGACATGAAGACCTTCAATAAAATATGATGACAAATTTGGTAAATCGCCTCCAAGTAAAAAAATTGAAGAGCTTTGAACTAGTTATTGTTGCGGTGATGACAGTTACTTGAAAGAACTGCAATCAAAGCTCCATTAAGTCTATCCACAGGAAAAGTAACCAGTCTAATTTGTAATGATATTGATAGTTCGAGCAAACAAAATTAATATGTAATGAAAGTGCATGCAAGAAACATAAAGTGAAAGAGGTGACAATGTAAATGTAAATGATATATAACACCTCTTTAATGTCCAGCCTTGTGTTTTTCATGCGCAATGGAACCAACAACTCTTAATGGATATTTTAAGAGATATGCCCATTGAAAGTCTAAATTCGAAATTAATAATAGACGCCTGGGAAGCTTATATATGACAAAAATTGCACGTTCACAACTTGGAGAAAGATTCACGTCTCACTTTCAATGCCCACGGTAGAGTCTAAAAGCCAAAGTACAATTACCCAAAATCCTTCTGCCATTCGTGTCACTAACAACATTCCAAATGGGATCAAATTCACACATGTTAACTGTATTTTGTATCACGAGAAAAATAGCGATTTCAACGTTAACTACCGAGCCAGGAGGAAGCTCTAACAAAGGACCGACACAAGCTAGAGGTTTTTATGTCAAGCAGAACGAGAGGAACTTCTGGTAAAGCAGTTAAACCAATTCACAAGGTGGTTGTTGCAGGGAACGGAGTTTAAATTGAATCTATCGGCACATATCATGAAGGAAAAAGTACAAGCTACGTTCGCCTAAAAGCAAGTAAGACAAAGCCACGAATACCGTTAAGGACAAAGGTCCAGACAGAATCAGGCGGACAACATCTGAAGGAATAGTAAACGATTGTCTTTTGGGAATGACTCTCTACTCTAGCCATACTTCACTTCACAGCAGCATCTCCCATACTCTTTAAGTATTAGGACTCAAGTCCCGTCTCGCAATAACCTTTAACTTTCAGATCAAGACGGTCAAGATGCTCTTCGCGGTAGAATTGGCTACACAGATTAATTACTGCATATGCATAAACCCCACTAAACCAAACTGGACTGGACAGGACAGCTATCCCACAAATAAAAAGATGGAACACTTGGACGAATGCTTAGACAAAACACAAAGGAACTACCCCACCCACGACAACTTCCTTGCAAACATCCGGATATTTCCATATCGCGTTTCAATCGCTTCTATTCGATACCACACCAGTCAGGGCGACGGAAGCAATCCATCCACCCACGAATTAGGGAATAAGAAAAAGGGTAATGCTACGTACTCGAGCCCGAACAGCTGCGCCTTCGAGATGCTTCAAGCGATGAGCTGGCTGAGAGGAGACGAGGATCGCAATCCGCGAGCTCTGCATATCCGAGAGAGAGAGAGAGAGAGAGAGAGAGAGAGAGAGAGAGAGAGAGAGAGAGAGAGAGGAAGAGAAAAGGGAGGGAGAGGTTCGAAAATTCTTCAGCATCGATCATCGAAGAACAAGAGCGAGGGAGATTACTCGATGGAGAGAGAGAGAGATGGAATGAAGCTGATCCGAGTAGGAGCGTATGGGAAGATGCCGCCGTTGACTTCGCGAGAGGGGGCTAGGGTTCTCCTGCAATTGCGTCGACTCCATTGATGACTCTAGAGAAAAATACGACCAGAGAGAGAGAGAGAGAGAGTGCGAACGAAGAGGATGAAGCGAAGCTCCGGAGCTTCTACGCGGGAAAATCGTGCAAATTAGGGGGTTTGACCCGACCCGACCCGACCCGACCTAACAACTTGAGTATTTATTTTGAAAAATTACATGATAAATTATTTGATCTTCCCATTAAATACGACCCACAAACATATATATATATATATCTGTGTATATATATATGTATGCCGCAACATTTAGTATGTTCATTTTGTAAATCAATTTCACGATATTTTGTATTGCTCAACTATTGAAAGTAATGTTTTTTTGCATTATCAGACTACTATTTACCTGAATACATTGTAATGTCAATTGCAATTACAATCAGTAATTTACTGTTATCAGCAATAATTTATTTAAAGAATTTGTGATACGAGAATGACACTCGGTAATTAACTTCATATTGCCAGAACTATCCTCAAAGATGATAATTTTGCCATAAGTTCTTCTAAACATCACTAGTGATCACGGTCATGGCAGAATTAATTTTTCTCAAAGTAGTAATTCACCTCTAATGAAATAATTTTCCTGTAAAGTAGTACGTTTTGTTTCATGGGGTAATTAATTACCTTGACGGTTCAAAATCTACCGGGATACCTATTTTTTAAGGAACAATTATTTGGCCATAGATTTTGCAACCCTAAAAAGCTACGACCTAGTAACTAATCCCAAATTGTCGTAATTATTATCAACAATTGCAATGGTAATTTGCCACATAAGTTCTTGAAGATGACAATTGGTAACATATCTTTTGAGGCAAATGATTTTTCCAAAAGTAGCAATCTACCAAATTTGAAGTAATTTGCTTTGAAAGTGGCATGTTTTGCTTATTTGGTTGGTAAGTTTTTTTTGTGGACCGTAATTTCCTTGAAGGGAAAATGACATAAGTAGTCCTCGAACCTTTCATATGCTACATTTGAACAAATTAAAAATTTATTGACCATATTTTATATTAGACCAAAGTTCATGAATTATTTGTATCATTATCCCTTTGAATTTATTGTAATTTGACTATACCTATAGTTGGTAATTAGGTAATGACAATTATATTCGGTTGGGAATGCTGTCATTTAGTAGTGGAGTTCTTCTGAACAACCTCAGTGCTGGATGTACCTTTAGTCGGCGAAGAGTACCTTTATCCTCCTAATGGGACACCAATCTCATTTATTATATCGCTAATCATGCTAACAAAAAGAGAAGACAGCAATCCCACAACCCCCTGATGAAATGGTACAGAGACCTCCTTTATTTAGTCAAGGCAGGCAGAAAGCCTTAGCTAGCTTAGCTAAGCCTGTTTATTTCAGCAACAGTAATGCCCCCAATAGCATCGGCCATATCTGAGCTATTCCTATCTAGCAATAATGAAAAAGGCAAGCAGCACTTCCCAATCAACCAGCAGAATAGAAAGGGACTGGTTTTAGCTTTTTCTAGTCTAGCTGGATTTGGGAGTCATAAGCAGCACCAGCTTTCCAGTCACCGGGGAGGGGATTCTTTGGTTGCACCCAAGTCGCTCCGTGGCTCCCGCTCACTTGGAACCGCAGGTTAACCCAACCACTCGGCGGAGTTTGCGTGTCGAACACTGCTCCGTACACTCTGCGCATCGGCTTCCACTCTTGGCAGTCCTCCTGCATCGAAGTCTCGAGAAGCAAAGTCATTATCGACTCATGGTCTCTAGTACGTGTTTATGTGGACTTCTGGCTCAATTCGATTCTACTTGAAACAAAATTGAAGCGAACTCATGGGAAAATGGATGGCTGAATACCTGCCAATACTCCATAGCTGTGATGTCATGTGTGCCGCCGACGTATAAAATGATGATTGCTAAATAATATGGGTTTCTGCTGCGTTCATGGACCTTGAACATGAGGTTGTAGCCGGAGTATCGGCACGGAACCCTTCTGAATTCGACGTCAACCACTCCGTAGGCAAACAGCTGCTTGGTTTGGTAATCGTCCGGTTGAGCCATCTTCGCATAAGCTCTAGGGCTCAGGATGAAGTCCGTCCTGTCTCCTTCTCCATAGTCCGTCACCACCACGTTTGCTCCGTCGCCTGTGCACTGCGGTTTCGTGCACCTCACCTATACTTCAAAAAAAATTGACTGATTAAAAAAGTCAAAAAGAGTCGGCATCTATTAATGTCTAGTCTATATGAAGTTAAACCTGATAGCAAGCACCACAGCCAGATCCATTTCTGTAAAGCCTCGAAACTCCAGTCACATAGCCATCGTTCACGGTCCTTCCATACTCGCCGAACCCACAAGCTCCAGCTGCCATAAACATTGCACTCATTAGATCTTCTCTAGCAAAAATTGTTCTGTTTCGAGTGTTTGGTTTGTGCATGATGAAATGGAGCGATTCAAAGAGTGCATGTGAACAACCAAGCCTTCAAGTACCGAGTGAGATATGCTACTACACAGATCTTCTCGTGTCATTTTACGCTCTATTGAGTATCAAGGGAAAGAGCGCATACCCTCGAAAAGTTATTCATGATGTAACAGAGCATGCCACATGACCATAAACATTGTTTAAAAAGTTACTTAGAAGAAAAGAAATGTTAATTTGTGTACTTTTCATGACGTGATACTATTATAGCTAGTAGTGCTCTAGTAGCTCCACACTGACATGTGAACATAATTTACGTGCAGCGCTCATGTGGTGTGCAGTGGTTGACGCAAGCTTTGTTTCTATCACAAGAGACGGAGCGTGCACATACTTGAAGTCCCATAGCAGTCAGGACTGCCGTAGAAAGTAGCCCTTGAGGGTGTAAATGAATCTTGACAGTGACAAAGTGCTGGCAAGAGCACCAGGACACAAAGAAGACAACTATAGTTCATTGCAGATACTAATACAAGACAAGTAAACTCAAACCTAGAGGACTAGACTAGATAGAGAGAGAAATGCACAAGAAGGTTTTGGGATGGGCAACGTTCAAAGCCAAGATCCCATATTTATAGCTGAGATCTTGAGGGTCAAGTTCTTGAGGAACTACCCGCTATTTTTCCCTCCACTTGTGCGCAGAGTATAGAACCCAATGAAGACTTGAGGTCGTAGAATTAGAATACTATGGATGAGGACGTGTGGACCTTCCGTGGACCCTTTCACTAAGATATCTCATCATTACTTAACTATAATTGCAAGGCTTATTATATTAATAACTTTTTTGCTTCTCTTTTCGCATTCCACCGTCTCACTGCACCTGCAATTAGTTCTGGCGTGCTATGACTCACGTCATTGCACTTTCACATTTGCAGAAACTTGAGCTTCTAGTTAAATGAAGAAATCCTGAAGTTATGCGAAGTACAAGCATTTCGCTGTCTCTTCATCTCAGGAAAGATTTTAATCTCTTTTCATTAGCTCGAAATACTTCTCTTCGTCATGCAATGATTTGCTTCCCGTGTGAGTATGAATCTATTATCAGAACAGGGCATTCTTTCATAATTATTTGATCTCATACGATTACATATTGAGCAGTAAGGTCACAGTCGTCTTTGTGGTAACAATGTTTACCGGGGCAGAATTGCTATTGGAAGTATCCAAGAAATTCAGCCGAGTATATCACAAACAGTGACAATGTCGAGACTTGAGCACCGTGCGACTACAAAACTTTTTTCCAGATATCTCAATTGAATCATGACCCAATAGCTAGAAGCACTCACAACAGTAAAAACCCACTTGGTTAGCTTTATACCATTTACGAGTACCCTTCTGCTACTTAAACCTGAATTGATTTGCTGAAGTCAAAGCAAAGCTATGAACTATCAACAACTGGATATAGCCACCAAGTCACCGTTTGGTTGTAGCGCACTTAAAAAGTCTAGAAAACTAGGAAACTCCAGGCCTTTGCTCATGTCAAAATCAGAAAAAAAACAAACAACAAATTAGGCTAAAAAGCACTCGAATGATTGTTACTACGGATCAATAAAACAAAATGGTTTTGCACACTTTGATGAGCTTTGCCTGTTTTGAGCAGCATTTCAGACGCTGTAGTGACGCAATAAGCACGAAAAAAGTAGAAAATTTAGAGGAGCATGATATGGAGACACGATTGAGGTATAGAATGGGGTAGGTGACTCCGGATCTTTGCCGCCCATGTGGCAGCCTCTTTGTCAAAAATGTTCTCGCGATGAAATATAATTTATTGAAAGTCATTTTTCGATTTTTAATTAGAGGAGACTAATTCTGGACAGGAGATATCTATATGTGAAAAAAAAGTTTGATTGTCTTGATCAATAATACAAGTTTCGTGCAGTAACGAAATTCGACTTATATTTATAAATGATTCAGACAAATCCGTTTAGTTGCAGACTAGTGGCATCCGAATTTCGTCGATGCAACATTACAAAGCTATTGGCTTAGAAAGTAGACAACTGCAGCTATTGAAACTAAAGGTGCGGTATTGGAAAATAAAGATAATTGAAAGACAATATTTTGATGTGTCTTTACGGGATTCTTTTTTCTGGCTGTCGGGTACTATTTATAATGTGAGCCTTATAACCGCATTCTGACACCATGTCCAATAACTGCCGTTGATCTCATCTTTGCCGTTCATCTAATGATATCTATCCATCAACTGCCACCGATATTATCTTTTCGTTGTGACACCTGTCTTTCTCGAGACAATAACTATTATCGAGCTCTTTTCTCCTTGACACATGTCCTTTCCGAGAGAATAGCCATCGTCAAGCTCTTTCCGTCTTGACACATGTCCTTTCCGAGACAATAACCATCGTTAAGCTCTGTCCGTCTTGACACCTGTCCTTTCCGAGGAAATAACTGTGGTCGAGCTTTTTCTATCTTGACTCTGTCCTTCCCAAGGTAATAACCGTCGTCGAGTTCTTTCCATTTTGACACCTGTCCTCCTCGAGGCAATAACTGTCATTGAGCTCTTTACATCTTGACACACGTTTTTTCCGAGGTAATAACTGTCATCAAGCTTTTTACATCTTGACACCTATCTTCTCCGAGGTAATAACCGTTCTCTAGCTCTTCACATCTTGACACCTATCCTTCTCGAGGCAATAACCGTCGTCGAGCTCTTTACATCTTGACACTTGTTCTTCCTTCTTTTCTCGTCGATAGCTTCAGTGACTTGTGTTCCATATGATAATTTTTGTCGAGCTCTTTACATCTTGACACCTGTTCTTCCTTCTTTTCTCGTCGATAGCTTCGGTGACTTGTGTTCCATATGATAATTTTCGTCGACAACTTTTGGTATGGGATCTCAAGTGACGCTTGCTTCCTCTATGATTTCAGCTTTCCAATTTCAAATTCGTTAATTTCCCCTTGGGATATTCCAGTGCTTGCCAGCTGTTTGTTTACATTGGCAATCCTCTATGGACTACATCATCCCTTGACGTCCTTTACAAGTTTATTTCCATTTATTTTTGTTATCGACAACCTAATTAATTATAGGTGTTAACATAAGCCTCATTTATTTAATTCTTTTAAAGAAATATACCATGCTCAGGCACTCTTGATCTCGACGCTTCGTAATATTCGTTCGCTTGTTCTCTCTGCAATGTTTCACTTTACTCTGACACGTCATCCCGATCATTTGTGGCTAGGCAAATCTTCATGATGGTAGATCATCTAAACCGTTGTATCTCGGCGATTAAAATCAAAACTTTAGTTCTTTATATTTTCCTTCGATCATTCGAACCGTCTTATCTTGGCGATAAAAATCAAAACTTTAGCTCTTCACCTTCTCCTTTGATTCTAGGTTTTCTTTGTCTTCCCTCAAACTCTTTTTACTCGGTTCATATTCATGGATACCCAATACTCTCCCGAATCATACATTGAAATGTTTGATCACCTGCAAGAAGATGAAGATTCCCCAAACTATCATCTTTGCCCATTACATTTGGCCGATGAATCCTCGATCAACTTATTCTTGGTCCTTGTTTTCGCAATCATCAGCGAATCCCGAGTTTGCTCCACCCATGTTTTCCAAGGAGAACAAGAGAACTACTTCCTATTTAGAAGTCCTCGGTCGCGGACATTTTGGTTTTAGAGACCCCGCAATTTCGAGGGTTACCTTCCCCCAAGACCAGAATTCATCGCTGATATGCGAGATTGAAGGATGATTTACCTACCCGTCTTGCTTGGATGAGAGTTGGCATTGACATGACTTTGGAGGTCAGCATGTTGTCATATGACTTAAACTTAGAGCTTTTGGTACTGCTATCAATTTTTGGTCCCCTTTGACCAAATGCTTCTTTTTTCCTTTGGCCTCAATGTCTGTTACTCTTTTAGACATATATGCCATGACTAATCTGCACCCAATTGGGACCCAGATATGGCCTCACCATCAGTATCTCTTATTCCTGAAGAAACCCTTGCTTACAACAAATTTCTCGAAACATATTTCCACAATACTGGTTCAGTAATCCCGGATGAATGCACTCTCTTTTTCTAGTTGTCAAAATATGTCTTGTTTGCTCCTCCACTGAAGTCTCCAAAGATTCTTATTACTTGCAGCCAATCTAGCCGTGGGTAAGACACTCGCCTTTTGTCCACTGATTTTAGCAGCTCTATATAGGGGAATAACTCATGCATCTCTATCAATGATGTCTTGGGAAGAAGGCACCCTATTCGGACCATTTTGGATGCTTTAATGCTGGCTAGTTCATTACTTTCCATCCGTCTCCAGTCATAACTTTCATACCTTCCGTCATCATTTCTATCCAAGCTTTCGACCACCTACACCCCTTCCTTTTGGGTATCGCTTGCTGAGTTATTCTTCATTGAGTATCTTTGAGAATCTCTCTCTTTTTGCTTTTTATCATCAGAAATTCCTGACGGTTTATTTAAATGAAATCGAATTTTTTGCTTATGACGCAAATGAATTCAATTACCTGTTTGATTCAACAGCTCGCTTTGATTTCGTTAATTTCTAGTTGTGTATTCTTACTCCTATGGACCTTCTTCTAAGGCTATCTCAAAAGGGAAAGTTCTATTATGGCTTTGAAATTTATTCTCCCTAATACTGTGCTAGAAAATTTGGTTTGGTTCAGGCTGTTCCTATGCCAATTCCATATTTTCTTGAATTTCCCGACATAAACAAACAGAGATATTGTTATAAACCCATGCCCCCTTTTACAAGTTGCTCTGAAATGACCAAACTTATGCATGCCATATTTACCCCTGATGTTGATGAATTTGAGACCAAACCCAGATGCACACCCGAATAGACATCCCGGTGGCTTTCTTTTGCCTTTGAAAGTCCTTATGAGGATGCTACTCAAGCCATGCTGAACCGGATAAGGGGAGGCGCAGTTAAGCCAAGTAACAGAAGCAAGAGGGGCAGGAAGGCTATTTCAATGGAATCAGTCAATCTAATAGGCGTTCCATTGTAAAGACTCCGGATCTTTACTGCCCATGTGGCAGCCTCTTTGTCAAAAATGTTCTCGCGATGAAATATAATTTATTGAAAGTCATTTTTCGATTTTTAATTAGAGGAGACTGATTCTGTGACTAATTCCGGATAGGAGATATCTATACGTGAAAAAAAAGTTTGATTGTCTTGATCAATAATACAAGTTTCGTACAGTAACGAAATTCGACTTATATTTATAAATGATTCGGACAAATTCGTTTAGTTGCAGACTGGCGGCATCTGAATTTCGTCGATGCAACATTACAAAGCTATTGGCTTAGAAAGTAAATAACTGCAGCTATTGAAACTAAAGGTGCGGTATTGGAAAATAAAGATAATTGAAAGACAATATTTTGATGTCTATTCGTAGGTGGCTTTTTTTCTGGCTGTCGGGTACTATTTCTAATGTGAGCCTGATAACCGCCTTCTGAGACCACGTCCAATAATCACTGTTGATATCATCTTCGCCGTTCATCTAATGACATATGTCCATCAACTGCCACCGATCTTATCTTTTTACTGTGACACCTGTCCTTCCGAGGCAATAACCATTGTTGAGCTTTTTCCATCTTGACACATGTCCTTTTCGAGACAATAATCATTGTCGAGCTCTTTTCATCTTGACACCTGTCCTTCCAGAGGTAATAACCATCGTCGAGTTCTTTCCATCTTAACACCTATCCTCCACGAGGTAATAGCCGTCATTGAACTCTTTACATCTTGACACATGTCCTTCCCGAGGTAATAACCATCTTTGAGCTCTTTACACCTTGACAATTGTCCTTTTCGAGGAAATAACCGTCGTCGAGCTCTTTACATCTTGACACCTGTTCTTCCTTCTTTTCTCGTCGACAACGTCGATGACTTGGGTTCCATATGGTAACTTTCGTCAACAACTTTTGGTCTGGGATCTCAAGTGACGCTGCTTCCTCTATGATTCCAGGTTTCCAATTTCAAATTTTTTAAATTTCCTAACAAGATATTCCAGTGCTTGCCAGCTGTTTGCTTACATGGGCAATCCTCTATGGACTACGTCATCTCTTGACGTCCTTTACAAGTTCATTTCCATTTATTTTTATTGCCAACAACCTAATTAATTATAGGTGTCAACACAACCACACTGCAATTAGGTATACAATGCTCTCGGCTAAATCTACTTGTGAGAGAGAATACCACCAATAGGGGGGCACTGATCATTTCTTCCCATAATAAATTCAAGCATGATATAGCACTGAAAACGAACTTTCGAAGGCAAGGCATAGAAAAAGTGACATTAATGGAACGTGAGATATGCCGTACTATGGACGTGTCCTGCTCCAAGTTCATGTGCTCGGGAATATGTAAGATTAGATGGTTCTCCCTCCTTCCACATTGTTCTTGAGAGAGAGTTGGAACTTCTATTCCACCTCACTTTTCATTTTCGTCAGATTTGCTGTGTTTATTATTTGGAGGCATAAAATTGATTCACAAAACCAATTTGGAGCATGCTGAGATTTGAGTAATTGATAGCTTAGGATAGGCCAAAACCATGTGAAAAGTCATGCTAAATGTAGGCTAACTTTTTACATTGGAACTGAGTCAACACGCGACCGTGAATGGATCGACTAATTGGAAATGTGGTTATAGACACGGAAGGGAAGCATCAACTGACAAAAAACCACATTATTATTCAAATAGTACATTAACAAGCTCTTCCTACTTATTGTTTCAACTGTTATAAATCAAAATGTAAAAGACAACGATGCTGCCTATTTCACTACACGAGATAGACCTTACAGATGTGACACTAAATGTATAATGGCATTCCAGCAACAAATCCAATACCGTGAGCTTTAGGAGTCTCATTCCCACTTCTTAGCTGACAACTAGGCTTTCTGATGTTGACCGGAACTGCTCATTGGAACCGTAATTGACAGTGTAACCTGCATGTTTTCAACCGATCATGTGTATAAGCTCAACAAAAGTTCAGCGGATTTTGTAGGTGACTTCTGAGCTAAAAATCCAATTCTTTTCAGTTGTTTCATTTCGATTTATATTTACTTGCGAATGCAAATATCTACCGAAAAACATTGGATGCGTTATGCCAATCATAATATCCCAAAAGAAACCACTCTTAGATGGGTCCTCAGCACTTCAAAATGTAGCAGGGGACACTGATAATGCGCCATCAGCCTAGATGCAAAATCTACTAACCAGCAAGACCTTTCCCCAGCCTCTCTAATTTCAGGAAGAACAATCATGACAGCAAAATCAGATGAGAGAAGCAATGTCACTGTCGGACCAAGAGGTTGTGCCACCACTCTTTCCAGATGTCAAGTAGCTAGAGTTTTGCAAAAACAAAAGAGTGAAAATGGGGCAACACTAAGGTGGTTGTCCATGAAAAGATTAGCATATCCTTCTCCCTTGCTAGAACCTCCTTGACACTGAACTAAGAGGAACAACCCATTGACAAAATTTGGATAACAGAAAAAGAAGACTTGAAAATGTTCAATAGAAGCATATGATCCCAAAGTTGAAGCTTTGTTCACTCCCAATTCTCGCCAGCTGCTGTCTTAATTTTGTATTGCACATTTTCTTTCCATTCTTATTATAACAAGCATACTCTCTAACAGCGAATTAGTTGTGCACCCTGCTGAATAAACAAAGTGGGTATACATAAAAGTTTTGATGGAAAAATTTACATGATGGAGAATATTTTACTCTTTCTTTACCTGAATCCGTTGTATAAATAGCAATTTCATTCTCCAGCATCATTATCATATAAGCTGTGCCTTTTTCAGGTCAGATACAACTCCATGATCTTCACTGCTCCTCTCATTGTATAGCACCTGTGAGGTAATCATACTAAGCACACCATGAAAGAAAGCAAAATCAAGTAGACGACATAGTGGCATACCTTATCTATGATACCATACTCAACCGCTTCACTAGGACTAAAATATTTAGGTCGTCGGATGTCAGCTTCGATTTGCTCTGGTGTTTTCCCAATATGCTTCGCATAGAGTTTAACCTTCACAAATTGTTAATAGGAAGTAGTTACCACTACAGTGTCTTGAAGATGCATCACAAGACTCAAAAACTAAATTCTTCTGTTTGCTTGATTCACTTTGTTCATTCCTTTATATGTACATAGTTGCCAATTTCTACAAAATAGCGGTACTACCCTGCAGATAGTAATTAAAACAGGCTCTCCAATCTGTATTGGAAATTAAAAGTCATTGAGAACATCATTCCAATAAAATGACCCAACAAGAACAACACTAAACACACACTTGTAGAACCCTGTGAAGAACCGACACTCTACTAATACCACATTTCAGTTAACATGATGAAGCAAAGAGGCAAACCTAAAGAGCCAGGACGACAAAGAAACGAGTAACAATATTCTCTTGATCTGTAAAGTTTGCAATTTGTTAAACAAACACTGGAAGATTTTCTCTGGAGCTTTGCAGATCATTTTCTATTTAGTAACTTTGGAACTAACTTGAACTTTGGACTTAATGTGGCACGAAGTAGGTGGTCTACGATATTCTATAAGAAGAAGAACTTCAGACAGAAGTAACAGGACCTCTACTTATCCACTAGATAAAGCAAAAGTTCATCACTTTCTGGTAATAAATAGGCTGCTATTATTTAAGATGAGTAAACTATATGCTTTAGTTGTGGGCTCACATAGAGGGCAGAGCTCATCAGCAAGCAGTAATCAACTACCATTGAGCAGCAAGCCAGTTCAATCAATTTAAGCACTCCTTTAATTTCTTTATAGTAGTAGTCTTGACTTTGCAGGACACCAACCAAGGTTGAGGGGGTAAACCCAGTCCAAAGGACTCTTGCTTTGATTAACTTAAAACTGATGGACATGAAAGCTTCAAAGAGCAAATGGCCCTGATTTGCTTTGCTTATGTGAGCTCGTCTTACTCCAACTTTTTATTCAAGTGCCTTGGTTAGATCATGTCATCCACCAGAATAGTAATCTCAAGCCTATAGAAGACAAATTTCTCACAAATGTCTCAAACCAACACAGTGATTTATCTTACCAACTCTGCCTTGACATTCTTCACTTCTTTCCTGGCAAGATCGATATCTGTTGCCTGACCTTGAAATCTTGCAATTGGCTAGCAATTCACAGACAGAAGACACGCAAGAATTATTAGAATTCAGGCAAGCTGCCTAAGCTAATCCCTGACAGGGTGTAGACTTTGAAAAGGCTACGAATTAAAAGGTATAAATAACTTAGGAACTTCAAAGGTGCAGGAAAAACCTGCTTCATCATGATTGTCGAAGATGGCAAAGCAGAACGGTTCCCCTGTGCACCAGCTGCTAAAAGTAAGGCAGCTTCTCCCCATGCATTACCAACACACAGAGTAAAAATTGGTGGCTTGACATACCTGCGATGGATAACCACTATCTCATGAAAGAATAACACAGTGATGACATTTGGAGAGCAGATTGTGGAACATAGAGAGCTGCGAGCTTAAGCTAATAAGATATGTGCATATATAGGGAGCAATTCCCATCAAATGCCCACATCCATAAGATTATAGATATTTATTTTGCATCAAACAGTTAAGATGATGAATATAATTTATACCTACAAAAGCGTTTTTTAATCTAATAGGCTTCACATAAATGAAAAGTTCAAAGCAGCACCACTAAATTTTTTTATAGATGCCAGTGGTTGAATAAATTTACATCAAGAAAACTAGCAAAAGCCTAATAACTTATCCTTGTTAACAATATCAGAAACTTAGAAATTCAAGAAATGAAGCCAAAATTGAAAAAAATGTTTACCTCATGACATCATAAATAGCAAAAGCCTCGGTCTCATAACCCAGCTTCTCACCACCCTGGAAAAGGCAATAAGTTTCATTAGATGCAGAATTATTATAAAGAAAGGAAAAGAAGTATAGATATATATATATATATATTTGCATTCTAAATGAAAAGGGATGGTACAAGAGTCAAGGACCTTCTAATAACCAGGGTATATAGAAAGAAATCCACAAAAAAAGTGATTCCTTGAGAAGGGAGAAATCTAGTAGTTGCAAAAGTCATGCATAGCTGCTTTTTGAGATACTAGTACATTAATCAAGGTAAGTATAAGCATGGCAGCCATATTTCCTTCTTGTCCACATGAAGAGCTACCGCTTCATATAAAATATTGAAGTTAACTCATTTAGAAACTCCAGGAGAGGATTTCAGGATTAAAATATTATGTACATCAAGCATCTAATTGTTTGAGAGAAGGCACAACCCATACAAACTTAACAAGATAAAGTATATTTGACCTTTGTTGTGCCAGTGGAGTTTATGTACAGGTAGATAGGCTTTTCGGCATCTTCATATTGAAGATAAAGAAATTCTGCAAGTATCAACTCTGTCACAGAGGGAACAAGAGACATGCCCAAATAAACTATCCGGTTCTTGTACAGGTAAGATGCCAAGTCTGGAGGAGGTTGCTCCCACGCACTTCCCCTGGAGAAAGGAATAACCTGAACACAAATGAGGAATAAACAACTAAAAAGTCCTTCATGGAGTAAGAGATAGTAATGAAAGGACAAGCATTGAACGTTAAACACAAACAACCCATCAGCAAGCCCATATCACACTAATTGGGATATATACAGTTAAACACTGAAATTTTAAATTACATCAAACATGTGGAAAATGGTCAGCCTCTTTAAATGAAATCTGTAATCCAATAGAACATCCCTTCGAAAGACAAAAAACAAAATATCTTGCACCAGGAGGAACATTCTTACATAACCTTGTGTACACTGATAACTCAGGGGTTTCTTAACCTCAAAGGCAATGAATAACACAAGCAACTTACATTGAGATGGTACAATCTTATTGCCCACCCAAAGATTAGATAGAGAAAATTTCACTATCACAAGTCAGTGACTCTGAAGAGAAGAACTAAAACGTCTATGTAGTAATAACTTGGAGTTCTTGAATCTAACCCTAGCCCACATTCAGAGCCCAAGATGCGGCGATAATCAATTTCCTATGACAGAAGTTATTATGCAATTTTTAATCTGCACGACCTATATTAAACCATATGATCACTAAAGGAACTATTTTTATAATCCGCAGAAGCCATTCTGACCAAAATTAACTAGAAAAATATCATCTTTCACTTTACTAAATAACTTCCTAGAGCACATTAAAAGATGGTCTCATCAGCAAAACTCACATTTCACAACTACGCACATAAACCAAGCTTTTGTCTCCTAAACTTTCACAATCGAGCCGGAGCAGAAACGTCAAATAAGCATCTAAACGAATCTCGCGGCACTATCTGAAAAGCAATCATCCAATCGAAGACGCAAATGCGTGTTGGAGGAGTACCATGGTGACGACGCCTCGTTTGCCTTTGGACCTGGAAACGGAAGCCGGAGAGAGGGACTTGGGCCGGACTTTGACGCCGGAGAACTCGCCGGAGACGCTGCCGCCGGCAGCGGCGGCGGAGGAGGGGACGAAGCCGGTGGAGAGAGAAACTCTGGCGGGAGAAATCGACGCCTTACAGGTTCTTAACGAAGTGGAGGAAGCCGTCGGCGCTGCCATTCGCCGGTGGAGAGCGAAGCTCGAAGATGCGGTGGCTACTTCCATTGCAGAGCGCTTTCCTTCCGAAGTGACGACGCCCGAGAGAGAGAGAGAGAGAGAGAGAGAGAAGATATGGGTGATTCGGAGCCCCGAAGTTCGCTATTCGGGTCATGATTCGACCCGAAGAAGATGGGTTTTGGGCCGGGTAAGGCCTTTTAGTAGGTGATTAGCGAGGGAGAATGAGGCCCACCAATTTTCTTCGTGGGATTCTTAGAAATCAATTAATTATCTTTGCTTCTCATTTGGGGGTTAAATTGATTTTTGAAGAGGCTTTTTAAAATTTCTGGAAAAGAACCTGTTAATGCAATTCTTCATTTTTTCCCACTGATTGAACTACGTTAAGGCAAAGTAACCTGATTGTTAGATAAAAGGGTTAATATCATGAAAAGCTACAAATTAGTACACATGTGATAAATTTACCCCAAATTAATCTTCTGTTCATCAAAAATCTCAAACTGGTATAAATGTAACAGTTTACTCTCTATTAGTTTCCGCTAAATTTTATCGTCAAATTGCTAAGTTAGATGACACATGACAATTAACGGGTGTACCAGTTTGGGATTTTACCCTTCGCTTGTTATAAGTGTATCGATTTGTGATTTTTTCGTTATATTAATCAAATTTAACGGAAATTAATAGATAATAAACTTGTCGCAAGTGTACCAGTTTGAAATTTTTTGTGGTTGAAAAATTAGTTTTGGGTAAATTTATCACCGGTATATCAGTTTGAGGTTTTTCGTGATATTAACACTAAATAAAATGCATAATTGATAGATTACTCTACCACAACAAAAAGACACTGAAAAGCAACACATCAATTACTTATCTTTTGCTTTAGTAATTAGCCCTTTATTTCATCACCTGAAAAGAGCACGCGAAATCGATAAACACGAAAGAGCCGTGACCTATTCAAACGACTCGGTCCAATAATAACATTCGATGTGCAACAAATGCCAAGTATGAACAAGCAATGTAGTTGGCCAAAACTTAAAAAAACAAAAGTGACATGTACATTTCACCAAAACTGAGTAGAGACCACAATATCAGCTTGCTTGAGGTCATGAGTAAATGATTATGTACACTCCTACACGTGAGCACACTCCATTCCAAGCTAGCTTACAAAAACCACAGTGGAAGAGCATCGTTCAACGAGAGGCTGAGGATTGGCTCGAGGCTCACAAACTCATCGCACACTTTCCATACCAGTGTGCTCTCTCAGTGTTCCCCCTTCTCATGCCCTGCCTCTCTCGTCATTCGCGAGAACCATAAGGAAAACAGCAGCCGCCAGAAGAAGAGCAACAACCAGATGTCCATTTCCATGGCCTTGTTCTCTCCCCCCACGCCCAACCTCAGGACCGTCTCCCCTCGCTCCCTCTCCAAACCCCGCCTCACCCACAAGCCCTCCCTGTCCCTGGGGCCCAAAAGAGCCACCTTTATCACCATTCATGCTTCCTCCGATAATGGGTCTGGGGCTGTCCCGTCGTCGGCTGTGGCTGTGGAGGAGGTGGCCGTGGAGCAGGTGAAGGAGCCGGAGAGAGAGAAGGAAGGTGCTGGGTCTAATGGGTCTGTGTCCTCTGCTTCTGGCGAGGAAGCCGTGGTGGTCACCAAATTCAAGGACTCGAGATGGGTTAGTGGGACTTGGGACTTGAAGCAGTTTCAGAAAGATGGTGCGACTGATTGGGATGCTGTCATTGATGCTGGTGAGTTGATCGATCCTTTTTTTTTTTTGGCTGTATCTGCTTTGATTTATCTGGTTTGAGCGTGTCTGCTCTTCAGTTTTCCATATGATTATGCTGAGTCTCTCGAGTTGGTGTCTGGAGTATTTTGAGCGAGTGGACCCACTAGTTCAATTAGCTCAAAAGGTTTGTGTTACTTGGAGGGAGTGAAAATGTGGTTAAGTTGAGTTAGTGATTGAGCAAGTGGGTTGGTTTTTAAGGTTAATGCTTAGTCTCAAGAAGTAAGTGATAACTCAGATATGAATGGTGCCTCTCTATGAAGTTTGTCTAGAGGAATTATAAATCAAATTATATGCCGCCCCCGAAATTTGTCGTTGTTGATTCTGATTCTTCTTCTTTTCTGTTTTGTTTACAGCACTGGAATGTTGCTTTATTATTCTATTTCATGAGCTTGAGATTTTAGGGGAAAAAATGGCTTTGCCATTCTAAGTTGCAGCTGTAGGAAATGGTGGTCTTGAAATTCAGTGATGCTAGACTTTGTTCTTCAAATTTATGACTGTCAATTAACGGCGGTTACCTCTTTCTGTGTAATAAGTTTTTTATGCTATCTTGAAGTTCATGAAATAGCAAAGCAGGCTAAAGTTGAAGGCTTCGTATTTGCTATTCCAGGACATTTTGAATCATGAGAGCTTTAACTCTTCCCTGATTAGTGGCAGATAATGTGAACTTTGCACATTCTAATGGGTGCTTTTTTATCATACTCTTGTTAACGTGGCCCATGGGAACGTTGCTACATCATATTTCTTGCTAGAGCCCCTATTTTAATAGAGTAGCAGCGTGGACAATGCTCAGCATCTTTATCTTCCTTTGAGACTGTAGAAACTTTCTTATTTGCCGATGATGCACTTAGATATGGGTTGAGGAACTAGTCAATTACTCATGTCAAAGAGAGAACAAACTTGTTCCAACTGCAGTTCATTATGAAAAACTAGCCAGCATGTTTTGTTCAGTATTATGAACAAAGATTACTGGCAAGGACGCACACTTGTGGTATCCACGAGGATTACCTTCCAAAAAATACCTTAAACCACAAAACTTTGTTCCTCAGCAAACTTTGTTTTTTGTGGTGACTGGTCATGGAGGCAAGCTAGAGCTTCCTGTCTATTAAACAAGCTTTGTTCCGTTTGATTCCCCAGTACAGTAGACTTGTTATTTTGACCTAGCACTTCAGTACTCCATGGAGATGAAGCTGTTTCACGCATCGTACTTGTCATTTCTATTCGCTAGGACTCCGTGATGTTCGGTGGCCATCTGACCAAGCTTTGTAGAATATATCACTTGATCAAGTTGTTCATAGTTATTTTCTGAACGGTTGTTGTGTATACTTTCAGAGGTTAGGAGGAGAAAATGGCTTGAAGACAACCCCGAATCATCCAATAATGACGACCCTGTAGTTTTTGACACCTCTATCATTCCATGGTGGGCTTGGATGAAGAGGTTCCATCTCCCTGAGGCTGAACTACTCAATGGCATGTTCCTGATCTCTTAAGAAATGCACTATATGGATTCCGTCTGCTTATGCTAAACAAGCTCATTCATCCATTGCTAATCCTTTGTGCAGGCCGGGCAGCAATGATAGGATTCTTTATGGCTTATTTGGTGGATAGCTTGACCGGAGTCGGTCTTGTTGACCAAATGGGAAACTTCTTTTGTAAGACTCTCTTGTTCATAGCTGTAGTAGGAGTTCTGGTAATAAGAAAGAATGAGGACATCGAGACCGTAAAGAAGCTTATTGAGGAATCGACCTTCTATGACAAGCAATGGCAAGCGTCATGGCAGGATGATAACTCTGGCAGTTCAAAGAATGGCTAGTGAAAAATCCATGGTTGTTACCAAAAGAGAGCGTTTCAAGATCACTCAGCATTTTTGCAGTAGAATGTTTTTACCTTCTGTTGCGTGTTTGAATATGTTGCAGTATAACATTGTGAACTTAAAAGTTCAGGGGATGAAGGTGTGACAAGCTTTAGTTGCAATTTCTAGTTCTTCTTTACAGCTGTTTTTAAATCACAAACGCCATGACCAAATAGCACATCCTTTTCCTCGTGGTAAAAACTGTCTGGTATAGATTGCTCAGTCTTGCATCTATTGATCATCGACTTCATTTACAATTCGATAAGTTTGGTCCGCTGCAGAAGGCATCAAGCATCTAAGGCAGGTAGCACTACTATGAATCCGAGCAGAAGAATGATGACCCGTGAAATGAAGCGAGGATTATTTGAGAGAACAAACGACCATTTATAAGCCTATTAAAGACATACGAGCCCGTCATTGTCTTATGACCACAAAGGTAGCCTACACAACGCAATTTCCGTGATTGTGTCTTATGACCACAAAGGTACCCTACACAACACAATTTCCGGGGAACATAACAATATGGGTACTATGGTTGGTCACGAGAATTACTTGGGTTACGATGAGCAGTTCCGTAGTGCAAAATGAGGGAAATAAGAGAACCAAAAGGGACAAGGTAGAATGCTGAAACACTCAGGAGACTGATACTTACAAAAGAACTTATGCATAGACTTGAATAGGAATGTTAAACATAAGATACCTGACAAGGAACTATCTGAAGCAAAGACACAAGCCGTACCAAAAACAATCCATGTGAAATTCTCCCTCCCTCCCTCCCTGTATGAGCATGCAAAAGTATGTTTGAAGGGGAAGGAAATACAAAATTTGTCCTTTTAGAAATCTCCATCACTCTCTTAAACGCAGAAGAAACAACCAGGCTTGAATCAATTGTTACTACAAAAAGAATGTTGGCCCTTTGGCCTTTTCTTCCATCCTTTACATCGCCAATATTCCTGGAATGGTGTACATGACTCAACTCTCCTCTTTTAACCCAAAGTACGCGGGATATCAAATCGAATTACAACAAAATCTCGACAACGAATTTGGGTTGTCTAATTTGCAAAACTCCACGCATTACATTGAACCAGAACTGGCACTAGTCCAGAACCTTCGTGCACTGTGGGAGATATCACACACACACACACACACACACACACACACACACACACACACACACACACACACACATTCGTTGGAGCTATTTAGATCTCTGCTGTCTAGTGTACTCCCAAAGGGCGATGGCACCACTGACGTGAACATTAAGCGATCTAACGACTCCCAACTGGGGAATTTCAATGCAAGCGTCCAGAATATGAATAATATCCACTGGTATGCCCTCTTTTTCACGTCCAAGGACAAGGACCTGGAAATAATCAAATAAGCATTCCGAAACTGAAAATCTCTTTACAGAACTTTAACTGGCTTAACAGTGCAAAAGGTTAAAAAAAAAAGAAAAAAAATCTTCATTTCACTGAGAAAAAAGACTTCATCTATCTTCTACAAGTGACAATATCAAATCTTTGTTCCCTTCATTTCTTAGTTTTTTTCCCTTCCTGAGAAGTTTCTTCAGTATGCGATGTGACAGGATTTAAAGAGAGATATAGTTTTGTGACTTCTAATAAAAAAGATTCAATGGTTTTCTCCTTCCTTTGTATAGCTTCTTGGTTTCTTAGAAAATTTTAAGTGAATCCCTCAGTTTCAACTTACCGTGTTTGTGGGGAAAGCATACTGATTGAGAGGAACACTATTTGCCGTTTGTTCTAGTCCCAAGATGGAGAAGCCTTCTCTCTTTTTCTTGTCCAAGAAACCTGTCAAACTTCTTACAGGGACTTCTATGATAGGTACCCACTTCTCTGCAGTGACACTGAAAAGAAAAGACAATGATCACAAAGTGAAAAGGATTTACAGAAAACATTTTTACAGATACTCCAAAAGCGTGTACATCAAGCTTGTATATAACTGTGTCAAGCACCAAAATCGAAATCACAGTTTAGACCATGGCCACATAAGTCTCTTGGACTTTTATCTCAGGACTACCTTCCATGGATGGAAAAAGGACAGGTTCATTTAACTCTTCATGGCACAGTGACATTCCAATTTTGATATGACTATTGAGGCTTCCTATGCATGATGACCCCTTTCTCTTATGCTCTATGGGCACATAAAGGCAAAGGTAGCACTGCACTAGGACTAGTGATGTACACAAGACTTAAGTCGGAACTAGATAAGTTGGGGAGCACTTAGTATATATAGCATTATTTATAAGCATCTTTCGGGAAAAATACAAACCCATTTCTGATTCAGTGCAGAGCATTTTTTCTTCTGCCAAAAGTTCTATCAAAATTTTTTTTTGGTCAGAAAAGTTCTATCAATTTGAGTAGCATAACACGTACTAAAAGATGAGGGGTGGAGGACAATAAGAAGCTTAACACTGATCAAAAGCCATGTTGCAAATTACGCTTATTAAAGGACCAGTTAAACATCTACAGCTTGGAGATCCTAGAGGTCTGACAATGTACAAGCACATTGAGCTAATACTCAGTGTAAAGCTCAACAATGAAAAGAAAATGGGACAGATTTAATTATATTTAGTGAACATAAATGCTCTCTTATTAATGGGTCATGTATAAACTAGGAATGCTGGTTTTCCATAATGCATTGTGAGTGTTTATCTAGGTTTTTGTCCAAATTGGACCCAGTGCTCTTTAAAATGTGTCACCGGTAATGCTTCGGTTAAATTGGGCTGTCAGAGTGCTGAGTTGGCAGCAAGAAAGTTAAGGTGGCAATCTGAGGACACATGTAACATTATTATTGGTATCGGTACCTTTGTTGCTGATGTGGTCATGAAAACAAGAAGAAAATTAAAAAAGTTTGTGTTACAAAAATAAAAGAGGAGTAAAAAAAAGTAGACAGTTGCTGGACCCCGCCGCCATGATGGACCACAAGGGTTGTGCCCACTCAGACGACCAACACCATCGTGGTCACGTGTCGTGGTGGTGGTCGCGTCTATTGTGGTGGTCGATTGAGACTGCTGTGACAGAGAAAGAGCTAATCGATCTCATTGCAAAGGCGGCCACCAGCAATGGTGGTGTCAAATCTGAGGCTGGAGGAAGACGTAGAAAACAAAAGGCAGAGCTCAAAATACGGCACCACCACTGTGATGGTGCTCAGGCAACTCCATCACGGTGCTGGCAGGTGACGGCAATGGCAGAGGTGCTGTTGGCGTCAGCAAGGACACGGCGCTTGTTCCTTAATATTTTTTTGGGCAAGGTTAGAGAGAGTGAGAGAGGGAGAATTTTGCAAAATGCATAAATATTAGAAAACCATAAAAACCAGGTCAGCTTTTTTTTCCCTATAAAAAGTTTATGTTAGTTGACAGCATTAGTGCATATCAGCAAAATCTGCCGCCAGAAAGGTGCAAGGATGAACAGTAGCAAATTCTAGTGTTGAAAAATTATCTCACATCGATTGACAACGGGTCCTAAACGCTCTTTATATTCATGTTGTTTCCCTCTACCTAATAGTTTAAGCTTTTGGGTTGGACTTTCTAACATGGTATCAGAGCCAATGCTATCCCTTTCGCGAATGTCCGTGGTAAAAATTCCATGTGAATGTGCAATGTCAAAATTTCACATGCTGCTCGTAATCCGGCTTGCACGTGAGTGGGGGTGTTGAAGAATTATCTCACATCGATTGACAACGGGTCCTAAACGCTCTTTATATTCATGTTGTTTCCCTCCACCTAATAGCTTAAGCTTTTGGATTGGACTTTCTAACATCTAGAAAGTACAGAGACCATTCTAAAACCAAAAAAGTAGAGGGATGGTTTTGAACTTTGGGCAAAAGTGGAGAACGGCTAGTGCCATTTCACTTTTATCTAATAGTCAAAAGGCGTTAGGAAACAATTAAACGTGACATAAAATTCTACCACGCGGAATTGTGATATGGATAGTAGCAAACTACAGTCAAAACCTGATGAGTTGGAACTGCTTATCACGTATGATATTAGCATCTGCAATGGCCAATCCAGAAGCCTTAAACACCTGAACAAAAAAAATTTATCAAATAAGGAGAAATTAACTCCTGCAAAATGACCACAACATATGAAATGCTCTGTATTCAATATAATGAAGATATTATATCACTGGCATGTATAACTAACCTCACATGTCCGTGCCAACCCAGCAAGATTTGGTATGCGATCAAGCAAAGATGCTACAAGGATGATATTTTGTCTGCTAGCTCTGATTTTGTCCATGGTCTCAATGCGTGTGCGGAACATATGATTGACAAGGTGATCCTCTTGCTCCATTTCTGCTGGATACGGAACAAGTTACTGAAGTTCCAATAATCGATAGACGAAATGGAACCATACAATCCACAGCAAAAGTTGACATGTTTTGTCAGCAAGGCAACAAACAGACTCACATAATAATGATGCTGGTTAGAAGAAAAAAGTAACATCATAAGTGTCACTTTCAAGTGGAAGTAACTGAAGGTGCCACAATTTTCCAATTGGTACTTTTCATTGCATTCTTTTTGGGATGGTCCATTGAGAAGAGGGATTATAGAAGGAAACTCAGGTTCAAAGCAACAAGGACACAAAAAAGACACAGTATAGGACAATAACAAAAGATATGAAGTTCGTTGCTCTTTTAGAAGACTTGATGCATATTAAGCATAACGATGTTGTTAGAAATTTCGAGCCAAAAGTTTAACCTATATGATGGAGGGCAGTGATATGAATATAAGACACAGAAAATTGCATCAGTGAGTAAAATGGGATACTTTAACACCCCTTCTCAAGTGCAAATGAACCAAGAAACTTTAGGACTCCATGTTCAATTGTAGGATAATTTGCCAAAGAGCAATATCTTTAATAGTACCAACATCTTGATACTATTGCATTATGACAAGAGTTTAAGTATCATCCCTTTACATCGAGACTTTACCTGAAAGAAGTTTGTTCATCTCATCAAGGCCCAAGAACGAGCTCACTAAAGGGTCTTCTTTCTCATGTTTGGCAAGCGTAAATTTTTTCTGGAAGTTCGTCAAAACATCTCCAGGTGGCTGGCCAAGAAAAAGTTCATTGTTGGTGCTAGATGAAACTTCCTGATGGTTGCTATCTTCATCAATACGTAAGCTCTCGTTTTGTATGGCAACCAAATCTTTTGCCATGGAACATCTCAGATCTCCCCGGACATCCTGCATATATATATGTATCATGACTATAGTTGCCGGACGGGACACAGGTAAAGCAGTATCCTGATTTTCCTTTTAGAAAAGCTAAAATAGGCACGTACATTTAAAAAGCCGAGCACTTGCTCCATGAGGGACGTAGGAACACATTCAAATTCGAGTTCCTGCAACAATCATAACTATATCAATAAACAAAGCAATAAACCTTAACTTTTCGTAAAATCACTTATGGCTTACAGTTAAACACGTGCTACAAAGTTTTACTCATTTATCATACATTTGAATCAATTAATTATGTCAGAAACCCTCTGAAAGCTTCTATTGATGAATTTCAAGAAAGAGAGACTTACCTCAACCCGATTGACGAAAATTCCAGAAGGAGTAGCTGAAACTTTGGGATCATAGGCATCAAGATATCCTTCCATTGATGATCGTAAACTGAAGAAGGAACAATACAATATTACATTTGAGAGCTTTTTGTAACATATATTACACATTTGAAAATCAATTTATCCTTCTCAACATATTATATGACTGAGTTCATCATGGCATGGAATCCATGTACTCATACTGATGGATTTTTGTGTCAACTTCAGAAACATCACAACAGGAAATTCATTGCTGAATTTTCAAAAGAAAAAATATACACTAACACAAAGCAATGTCATACCGTGCACAATCATGATTGTTAGTCAGGTACTCTTGCAAATCTTCTAAGCATTTTTTCTCCAGAGGAACGTACTCAGAGGCTCCATGACCGGCAGGAGGAAACAACTTTTGTAGAACTTTATACACCAACAACTGTGTGAGATTTCCAACAAGTCAATCATGCACTTTATGTAAATAGAAGTAAGTAAACATAAAAGAAAACTTTATCTGCTTCACCTGTGTAAATCCACGTAAACTGTGATGATGTGAGGTCAACAATGGAATTATAGGAGGAAGTAAATCTTCCAAATGCCTAAGTCGAACATCATTAGATGTGTGTAGAAGGATATTAGCTGCTATAAATACAAATGAAGAGAGTGCCTGCAATAGATGAGATGGCATTAATTGATTAACGTATGCTTGGATTCATATCCAAAGAGATGTGCAGCAAGGAATGGTACCCATAAACACATCCCATCTGATATGGAGAGCTGTGAAAAAGGTTCATAAATTTTTTTTTTGACAGAAAAAGGTTCATAAACTTAGTGCACTTGTTTCGCACAAAATCACCGCTTTCTAAAACATTTTCCTAAAAATATCACCTATATTGCTTACAGAAATGAATGAATGCAAAACATTTTCATTGATGATGAAAATGTTTAGGCATAGATTGTTGTTGATAATGAAAACATTTTCCATTGACTAATTTTTCTAAGCAAAAGAAACAATTTGTTTTAGGAAAATATTTTCCAAATCATTCATTTCCCGTGAAGCAGACGGACCCAAGCCTTTTACAGGAAAAAGAAAAGAATCATTTCATGCTGTTATGGCAATGAAAGTATTAAAGGCCTACTTTTGACTACTAAAAGAAATCAAACAAGTGCTATCTTTCACCATATGTATCCCCTGCCTCATGAAAAGCGTACACGGGATCATCCTAGTATTTCTCCCGTCTTCTTCTCTTTTTTTATCCTCGGGGAGATATCCGCAAAGATTTTTGTGTAATGGGACAATTGTCCTCAGAAGTCGAGGTTCTAGTTGATGATATGGTTCTATTTGATAGTTACAGACAAAAAGGAGGTTATGATATGCATATGAAAGATTTTTACATATTAAGATTTTTACTGATAAAGAAAATAACAGCTCCGATGCATCCTATGATATGCATATGAAAGAGGGACACATTGGTCAAATTCAAGTGATTCCACTAAAGGAAAGCCTGATCCAGATAGTGAATGGATGCTCTGCTTATGTCAGTAGTTTCCCTTGTGCTGACAAATAAGCCACTTGATTGTTGTATCAAAGTACTAAAGCCTTGTTGCTTGGACTAAATTTGATATTCCACTCCGAGATTGAATAATCTAATTCTATGGACAAAAGCTAATTTCCTCAAAAGAACTCTATCAGCGTTTGCTTTGCCCCTCTGTAGCTTTATCTTCTATCAAGTGCTCAATTTCTGCATTTTCTTAAAAGTAATCTGCAACCTTTGCTAGCTTTATGGATATCAACAAGCAATTTCCTCAACCTTATGTCAGTAATATTATCCAAATATCCATCTCAATAAAATTTTCACTGCAAGTGGCAGTGATTTCTTCTGATTATGACGTTGACATAAAAGGGATGTTATTAGATGAAAGGTGAACCACAGAACATGCATTGCTATTTGTTATTTTTATAAAAACAATATGAGGGGAGCAAAAGGAAATACCAAAATGTAGCATTACTAAGAAGGGTGGATCACTTTCAGACATATAGATAAGTAAATACAACACAAAGTACTAGAACACAAACTTAATAAAACCACAATAAGCTGAGAGAAGAAAGTTCTAAAGAAACTATTTCAGCTGACTTTATTTAATATGAAGCCACCAAAGGTTAAAGATAAGTGAGTTGCTTCTGTGACAATGAAACTAGTGTGTTCGTCAATTGGTGTCGTCATATTTTCCGTAGAAAACATCATATCACATCATTTACCTGAGGCCTGGCATTGTGGTCTCGTAAAATAGGAACCAATTGCTCCCTCACCTGTAATTAGGCACAAGTACCAATAATTAGGTACAAGTACCAATTTTAAGGATACCTCTGTGTTAATAGAACTGACTAGTGTGTGTAAAAACAAAGAGCATTGTAGCCACTGTAAGCTCCTAAACTAAAATGCAAGAGAAAAGTTGTGGCGACACAAAATGTTGCAAACTGGACTTTGGACTAGGATTCAATGATCAATTTACAGGAATACTCCCAGTCAACTTATCAATAGCCACATCAATCTTTAACTTCTGACATCAAAGCTCAAACCAGTCTCCAATGCGCCTCCAGAACACAAACTAATGGTTCATTTAATTGACTTCCCATGCCACTATCAATAGAGTTTTTTCTATCTTTGGCCTAAAAGCAAGCCCACAGAACGAAAAGAACCACTAGAGGATCAAATGCACATATGACTTTCCGAGATATTTATCTTCAACACATGCATATCTCTTATTTCTCAATGAAATGCAGTTGAACGTTCACAGAGCACATAATTTCTTTATCACTTATTTTATGCACAAGTTGGTATACACAAAGCCAGTAGCACAGTACCACGTCTTGGGAAATTTCTATATAAATGTGTAATCCTATGGCCATTGGTTTACTTTTTGATAATTAATGGAAAGACATGGAGCAAAAAAGAGTAAGAGGCCAACAAGCAACACCAAAATAGCATAAAAAGGTGGTCATGCTATTAGACAATATTTCTCTCAACAATAAGTCGAGGTCGTCTTCAAATTCAAACAACCCCCCCCCCTGGTGAAATTATATTATTAAAGACATCCAATTGAGAAGAAAAATTTTCAGTATCTGAGCTGAAGTATATAGCAAACAATATCCAATATCACTATCATGAAACAAAATGTTTTTCACTCAGAAAGACATATCACCTTACATGTGAAATTCATCGATAAATTTTATTTAAAACCAGTAAAAGGTCCTCACCAGGGATGGGAACTTTAGGTAAACATTAATGGCAAATGTTTCTAGGTACTGGCGAACTGCAGGTAGATTGTTACGCTGCAAGAAATAAGAATAGATCACTCTTGAACTCTGGAACATCGACAAGGATAAGTGTAAGAGACACAGTACAGATGCAGATGTAAATGGACTTGATATCAGACAGAGACAGGTTGAACAAGTCAGACACCAAAATTGTCCGATCATTAGTTGCTGTTTATTTATCCTCCCGGAAGTTAAGAAATCTGTTTCTAAAGGGTTATTGACTGCTGAAGAATAAGGAGACAAGCCACAGTATTTGGCTCCAGAATTAGGCAGGCAGGTGGACCTACTCATGTTCTTGCCAACAGATAATATGCAGAGAGTTCAGCAAAGAGGACTCATTAATATTTTGGTACTAATGTACTAAAACAGATTCTTTTTAATATTATCTTATGTGCGAAAGTAAAACAAAGCGGACTCTTAAAGGAAAGTATCCAACCATACACAAGAAAATGAAGCTGTTTCGCATGCTCAATTGGCACTCAAACAGAGAAGCACGTGCACTTTACTAAAGAAAAAACCACCTAACCCATACATTTAGTGGAAGAAGACTTGGGTGCCATAGTTCAGTAGTCGTCAAGTGATTCATTGACTAGTACCCAAGTACTGATATAACTAATACACTGAACTTGTGCGGATGAGTTGAGCAGGTGAATAAGCAAACAAAATGTATTGTTAAAGCACATGCTTGAATCAAACCAATGAAGAGATTGAGTATAGTGATTTGGGTTGCTTCTATTTGGCTTGCCACTACTTTCTGCCACCAACACATGGGTTGGGAATAATGATAAAAAGGGTTTTATGTCAACAAAATAGGCCAAATGCTATGAGACATGCGTATCAAACTTTCAAACATGACCACTACATGGTCATATACTTACATATAGGCATATGTGTAAACTTCCTGTAACTTGCCCCACTATATCTTGATTGACAAATCTAGTCAAGACACATATCATCTGCCAAGCACGTATTTTGCGCCTATGAATCTGCTAAAAAATAACCAGGGGTCAAAATAAGGGGAAAAACAAAATAAATATCCTCATTAATCAACATGATCCAAGGCAGAAAAAAGGATGAAATGTCGGCCCCATTGAATATTCAATTATCAACACATATTAGATCACACGGTATGCAAGTCTTTCATTCGCCACTAGATGCAAAAGGAAAAAAACTATTCAAAAGTAGTTCTTGACAGTAATGAAAAGGCAGTTGAGCAAGATTATAAAGGAAACCTTTTAAATATGTCTCTGACTTGCAACATAAGTATCACATCAATGAAAACAGCAATAGTAATCCAGTAGTAAAAGTCAAAATTTTAAAAGGCTATTAGCTTAAGAATCATAAATCTGCAGATTTCCACAGCTATTGTTTTTCCTGAAACAAGAGAAAGGGATAGCAAAGCACACCGCACTGTACTTCTTATACAGCTCCTTTGCAAGATCCTTCTCGTTAACCTACAACAGAAAGCAGCAAAATGAATGCAAGATTTTGGAAAGTAATATATAAGTAAAAGAATGTCTAAATTGCATGAGGAAAAAAGACTACTGTCGATAGTCAGGACCAAAAGACCACAATAATGCATAAGCTATACTTAGTTAATACTCCTTCCCAAAGCAGGTATTCTTGAACGGTATGAAGTTCAAAGTCTACAAATGCTTGTGGAGAACAAACCAAAGAGAATTTCCCACGATTACTATGATTCCATAGTTGCAGCTACCACATAAATCCTGAATGGGAAGAACAGTACACTGATCTGAGAATTAAATTGTTATGGGATTGGAAAGTGATCTCTGCGTTAATAAGCACCTAACCAAGGTACTAGCCAAATTCTGCGTTAATAACCAATGTACATGTTTTATTTTATATGTGTTTGTATTTCCATCTATCCACCCAACAAACTGTCTATCTCTATAGAGAGTGTGCACAGTAGTGATATCTATGTCTCAATCTATCTAAACCTAAATTTATCAATCTAGAGCTAATTTCTGCACCACCGAGCATAATAGTAGAGAACTGTATATATAGACCTGTGGGTATCTATATCTAGATGCACATGTACACACATCCACAAGTGTGTGCACTTATCACCCATGCAGACACGCACACCATGCACCAGGAGTATTCGATGTACATGCTACTCTGACAAGTTTAAAGAGAAAGGGAACACCGGCATTACTGTTTGATAGAGATAAGAAGTATCATATCTTGGTAAAGAAAAAAACTATTAAAAGAGCTTACATAAGCTAGACATTTTCTACCAACAGAACCAAAGTAAAATGACTAAAGATCCACGACCTGTAACCTACTGGCAGTAAATAACAGAATTGGAAAAGGACAATGGATTGCTTAAATGAAGTGTGAGATATTGCATTGCCAAGTTGAACAGTCATCGTGAAATTATGAATCCACCAGCCAATGGAAGTAATAACTGATGGGGATGAAATGGTTGAAAAAGCTACAGTTCAAACTTTATCGAGAACCAATCCAGGCACATGCTGTCCGATAAAATATAACACACGCAAAGCAACAATTTAGAAGGCTTAAAAAGTAACTAATACCACTGCATCAAGGAGCTCTAGCAGAAATAATTTGCCAGCATCAAGAGCAGCATGACTATCGGCATTCTCCTCAGTAGATCCAACCTTTTCGGCCAAGTCAGCGAGTTTGCAGAAGAGGACAGCAACAGAAACACGAGCATACAATTCTGTATTTATAAAAGCCTAAAAAGACAACCATATTTGCCAGATAAGTGTTCATACCTAGCATGGCAAGGAAAATGAATGACGCCTTCACCATCCATTCCATTATACTTTCTAGAGTTTGGATTGCCAATTTTATACAATTCGACCACTTAAAGCATAACCAGATTTTGAAGTCAAACATAATTTCTTTTGATAAATCATCATGTTAGCAGCCAGCTAGCCAATCAAATTCTAGTTTCTTTCAACAAAATTATCATGCTAGCAGCCAGCCAGCCAGCCACTGTAGCATATTAACAGCATCAGTAGGGGAAGGACTTTATTGTAAAAATCCTGCAAATTAAGGACTTGATTGCAAAAGGAGAGGTTGTAGGACCAAAAACACAAACACTATAAGTTAGAGGACCAAAAATCGGCTTGTCCCTTTGCTAGATTTTTGAATGAAATGGAAGAAACAGGGGTCTAACTCCTCTCTTCATCCGCACCAAAAAGTGTATAACTTACTTCAGTCAACTCAGCGTCAGGACTCTTTGCCAACAAGGACACTTCAAGCTTGGCATCATTATTGTCAGTCATTTCAGATTCAAAATCCTCGTCAAATGCGACTGGGGAAAAAGAAAACGAACCATATGTCAAAAAGGATATCTGGCCCCACATACAAACAAACAAAGGGTTACTTTTAGCAGATTTATAATTCATGATGCATCCCAAGAAAAAAAGGACTTAGACTTCATGACAGATTAACAAACCAGAACCGTGGAGCGATAGAAGCTTCAGTTCCTTCATGTAATACTTTAAGGTAGTAGGATTTGAAAGCCAAACTCCTGTTAAATGCAATGCTGCTAGACGAATTGTCCGCGGACTTTTCGTGCCTTCCTCAAGAACCATTTCCACAAACTGGTAAAATGAAAGGATAGTAGCAAACCATTAATCGGCAGAAAGAAAAGCACACCGTGTGGGAGAGAGAGAGACCGAGAGCAGACCCATTTGAGAGGCCCGCATCCACTCTCCGCCTCATGCATGCTCTCATCCTTGAACAAAGAAGGATGCAGAACAGATGATAAAAGTGCAGAAATAGCTGCAACCCTTCTCTTGTTGCAGCTGACATGCAACAACCATGAAGAACGAACCAACTGCCACATCATCTGCACAATAAGAGAGGGAAGTGAATGAAAGAATAAATCAGGAATATTCATTGATGCTTGATCCACCCCCCTCCCTCCTCCCTCCCCCCCTCTTTCTCTTCCTCTCTCCAACACACAGGCACGTGCGCAGAGAGAGAGAGAGAGAGAGAGAGAGAGAGAGAGAGAGAGAGAGAGAGAGAGAGAGAGAGACTGTGCACTCAGGCAAACCCAAAGTATGGTAGTAGGCTAAGAGCTCCCCAGTTTAATCTGCCCATCAGTATGAACAATAAACTGCTTGCGATAGATTTCAGTTTCATCTTTTCTTTTTTTTTTGATAACCAAAAGGGATGATCCGTTGGGAGGGGTAGCCAACAGTTTCGGGGGGTTAGTTTCATCTTTTCTTATTCCTTCTAGAACTCAAAGATCGTTACTATCTGTTGCGATTCGACCATTAACTGCAATTGCTTACACTCAGCAATCACCAAAACAAAAATAATATTAATACTAGAAAAATTGCTCATGAGAGTTTGGGTTTCTCCAGTTTTGATCTAACAGAAGGCATAACAGCAGGTAATGTGTTTTTCAGTTGAAAAAAAAAGGCCAAAAGTAGTTCTACTTCAACAACACAATCGGACTTCAGAAAAACTTTCGTGTAAATTAGAGAAAATAACTCTAAATGACCAAACATGATAACTCAAGCCAAAAATATAACAACTGTAGCCAGATAACAACGCCAAAACTCACTGCAAAAGTTAAGGAACTGGAACCTGGGTATCCACACCAACAGATGGGGAAAAAACTGAATCCAATCTACTGGAAGCACACAACCCCAAAACCAATCTGAGTGACCTTAGCATAGGTAGAACAGAATCTTCAGCAGCATTTTCAAGGCTGCAAGATCATTTAGAGGGTTCAAGAAATGAAAAGGAAAAATAAAGTTCAGAAAAGATTCATCATATAATTTCTGTCTTGGAGTTACAAACAATGGAAAAGATTTTGAGTTGCAATTGCCAGTATCCACAGGTCTGGGTTCATGTCAATCAATCAAAAGGTCTAACTGGTGAGGAGCTGTGGATCACGCTCCACTATAAAGAAATTCTCAACCAACAACTTGCTTTGGCATTAACATGTGCTGATATTATATGTTAACAGTCGGATAACAGAAAGAAAAACGTGAAATTTTAGGGAAAGAAAATGTAAATCATAAGACTTTCCTCCAAGCCTGCCTAGTCCAAGGCCAGGATGTCTGGGAAAACATAGGAGGATAAAGAGAGGAACCAATTAAACCATGAAAAATTTCATTTCCTTTTCCCTTTCTCAATTTACCATATCAGAATTAGCTTCGGATATGCCCAGTCTACTTCAATTTTCTTATGATGTGTGTGTTCACAGAATCAAAGCAACACATATACCTATGCTTAAAGCTCATTATAGCAATAGCCAAGAAACTCTGGATAGTTACCTTTCAACAAGGTCAACAAGAATCTGGCCAAGTGCATCATCTGAGAAGAAAAATTCACGTCCTCTCACTTGAACTCCATCCTTACAAGCATGATAAGGCATTGACAACGCAGATTCTAGGCATCGCCACTAAATCAGTTAGAAATCCATCAGTATTAAACTCTTTTTTTGGTAGACGTATTAAACTTTCACTTTGAAATTGTCAGCAATTACAGAACATCAAATGCTTGTTAACCCTTGGGATCATGTAAAATCCTAAAAATGTAGCAGTAGAACCAAAATTAAGGAAATGCATCAGCAAAGAGCTGTCTGACTACATAGACTAATAAGGCGAGAAACAAATATTAAAATGTTTCACTACTTATCACCATTTTCACTTGGATGTAATATTAAGTGCAAGTCTGCAAAAAAAAAGGCATGGTGTGGCCATTTTAAGCTACTCTTACGTGCAATCTACATCTTTTTGTCCATCTTTAGAAATAAACTCTAAATGCTAACAAGAAAATGACACTTCATTGATGATAAAACTTCACCTTCCAATTTATCAAAACTGCCCGTCGTGTTCGTGTCAGAAATCCCAGAGCAAGAACAGCATTTATCTTGTGTAGAAAAGTAATAACCAAGGAATCTAAAAGCTGTTCCTCTTCAGAAAGCAGTGCATGAGTCAAATCCTTTCTCCAGATTATATTCAGAATAAGGGGAGAGAAAGCCGACACCAATGTTCTGAGGGCAGAAGATAAGGCTTCACAAGCTGCAATATAGAGTTCTGCCCCAGTC
Source organism: Syzygium aqueum (assembly GCA_031216185.1). Lineage (NCBI taxonomy): Eukaryota > Viridiplantae > Streptophyta > Magnoliopsida > Myrtales > Myrtaceae > Syzygium > Syzygium aqueum. The sequence continues at coordinate 2,751,340 of CM062235.1, read as the reverse complement.
TATTCTGGGGCAATGGTATAAGTAAAGTTGAAGCGGGTACAGACAGATATAGAAGTAGATTATTGTGGATAGCACACTTAAAAAGCATAAGAAACCAAGTAATTTAATTAATACCTTTGAATTACAAGCTGAAGCTGATAAAGTTTTCCGCAAAAAATCCCACAGAAAGTCAAAACAAATATTCAGTGAGGCTTCGGTCCTCATCTGTGCACACCACAAAGAGATAGAAGCAACAGCCTTGACAGATGTTATCTGTGAAACAAGACAAGACACAAAACAGAAAATGTAAGAAAGGCACGTTCTTAAAACTCTCAAACTATTAGGACAGAGAGTGCTTTTTTAGTAAAACGGTACACCAGTTTTGAAGTTAAAACTATGGAAATGTTCTCATGTACCGTAACAGTCATAGTTAGATCTCATTGAAGAGTTAATTCTCTGCGTATATAAGTAATAGCGCATGGATTACTAGCATTAGTTTGGCTGTAGAACAAATGTTACTCAAGAGAGCAAAGGATTTTACAGCCTGCAGCACTAAAGTAGTGATGGAAGACGACAAGCGGCGCTGACTAGGACCTCCGAGCTTTCCCCGCACAGAACCAGGCAGGTCCATGTCCGCTACCTCACAGCTAGACCAGAATATTGAACAAGACATCTTAGCATATGCAACCAAATCCTCCTGCAAGACAAGAAGAAAATGTCTCAGTTATAGCAACATCATTTATAAATCTATCACAAAGGTGAAGAAACAAAAAAAAGTATTGTGCCATTGCCTCATAATACAAGACCAGAACAGGGGGGATACAAGTTACATCACGATTTTGAATCAGAACAGAAATTTCAAGAAATGACAATCTATTCACTCTATCAATAAGTAAGCCAAATCTGGCGTATCATAAGGAATTTACTTTTTCTATGGATTCTGACATATTGAATCAACAACAGTTCTTGAATGAGGTATTTAACTCTAGGAGTGAATCGAAAAAAAAAAATCTTTGCTGCTTCTACCTCCTCTTTTTTGTGAAGAGAATGAATCTTTTTATCGATGGATCAGACCAAAATGGGTCCGAATCTCCTATTTGAAAGATCCAAAACCATAAATAGTGGTATTTGCCAGTAACAACATAATGGACGCAGTTAATCAATATAGATGAATCCAAAATCTTATTCAAATCCACTATAGCACCTACGGGTACATAAGAAATGTATGGAATCAATTCTTTTTAATAAATAAATCCCATTGCAACTTCAAATATGGAATTTAGAGGGATCAAATAGAAACTGATACTTTGAATCATAGAACTATAATGAGTTATTTAATCAACTAACATTTATCAAATTTTAATCAGAAATAGTACCAGAATAGAAAGGAAAAGGCAGAGAAACTTTCTATTTTCCTCCAAAGTGTATCTATTATTCAATGCACCCACTGTATCAAGAGGGACAGGTGTAGATTTTTTTCCAAAGTTGCTGCAAAATTCATCAGTTTTTCCCAGCAACTCCTGAAGCTCCAGAACCAAGCTTAATAGAAGGATGAGATACTTCAGAGCTAGCCAGTTGGAATTATTGCTTTGGTTACATATGCCCATGCCATGAGTTTTGATGAACTGCAAAACCAAAAGAAAGCAAATATTAGGAGCTTGTTTTGCAAAATGATCAAAAACAGTAAACAGACTGGCATTAGAATAGTTTATAATATATATCGAAACTACAATATCATTACGTATAAATGTAAAGCCTCGTCTGAATATTGTCTGTGAGTATATCTACAAAATAATTTAAACAATCAGCTCACAAGCGCATCTCAGTGAAAACCCATCTATTCTGCAGAAGATAACATATGGCGGACACCATTCAATCAGGGACTGAGTCGATAAGAATGTGATAGTAGCTAGCAAAAGTGACATATTGCAATCGCATGGGTAATGATAAAAATTACCAAAAAAGAGCATTAGAATCCAATAGTAGCAGCAATATATGGCATACCATCAATACTGGCTGTAACTGATTTTCATCATTTGCAACAAGAAAAAGCACCATAGCCCACCGTCTTGCTTCATATTCCCAGGCAGCGAGTTCCTCATCATCACAAGTAAACATAGTACCAAGAGGATGACAAGAATTTATGAATCTTCTAGGGAAGTCTAGAAGACTATCTAAAATCTCCGTCCTAGGAGAACCCAATAGCCATTCTTTTATTTTCATGTGCAAGGGACCTGAGAGAGAGAGAGAGAGTGTGTGTGTTATGTACATCTATGTTGGGCATCAATGATTGAATATTACGAAAAACTACTTAGTACTTCCCGCATAATTTGAACATGTATCTACACAATATACGCATCTACATGTATGCATTATACGCAAACAACTCATATCTCTACTTCTGTTTCTTAGACAATTCACTAGCAGAAAATAAAATAACTGTTAATTCCACATGGATCGTCAACTAACTACTTATAATTTCTTTCTTTCTCAGAAGGCCATGTCTTATTGTCTCAATATGCTCTCTAAAGCTACTAAATTATCCACACTAAAAGTAATTATTATTGTTTCAATGTTCACTATCACAGAGCCATTTACTATATATTTATATCCCAGTTTTTGTTTGGAGAGCCATTTGCCACCGATTTATATCCAACTCATTGGATAAGGCAACTTGATGACAACAAAGTATCTAACACCGCTATATATATAAATACTATTTTCAGATCAAACCAAACATTGATGTGTTCCAGCCACTGGTCGAAACATTAGACTAAAGCAACGTGTAGTAAGGAAAGAATATAGCTTGTGCAATACAACTTACCTCCAATATCAATGAATTCCCGAGGCAACGTAGAAATAAAGTGCAGAAGAATCTCAAGAGGCACAGCACCAGAACACACCACTGAGGCAGCAGCTTCGAGTATCTTCCCACAAACTGAGTTAACAAAACTTACTTCATTAGAGTACTATAGTTGAAAAAACTATTCAACATACTATAATTACTTTGAACAAATACAGACCTTGAAGACGATAATTTGGATTAAAATGTTGTTTGCAGCTTTCAACAACATATTTCAGAACACCCAGAATGTCTGCTCCATCGGAATGAGGCAAATCCTCTTCAGAGTGTTCCACTTGATACTTGTCAAGGGAACCATTTTCAGGACACTCTGATTTGCACCTATCACCCACCACAATTCTACGAGCCACTGAAGCAATGCATTCAGAAAGGGCCATCAATCCAGCTCTACCAAAAGATTGTTGCTTAGCAAGAGAAGATACATTCCTCAGAAATTCCACCTGTGTCCTGCAACCACCTTATGGATGAGTTAAGCATTTGAACTACTTCTAGTTCCCGAAGCTAAACTCAAGTAACGGAAAAATACCAACTAAGTTCAAAAACATTCTTGAAAATAGAGGTAGAAGTCAAACCATACTTTTCTTTTCCTCTCTTGTAGAACTTTGAAAGCAAGAAATAGCAAAGTCATGATCATCGGGCAGTGCAGCTTCATATACTATTTTTTGTTTGGGTAAGTGAGTACATAAATGCATGAGCACATGAAAAACAATTATTTAGCAAAACTGCTAAATTTTCTAGAGCTATTTTTAGGGTTAACGCCATAATACAAAATGATCAATTCAAATGTCCTATCCCTACAAGGAAAACACTTTGAATTTACATCAAACTAACCCAAAATACTATGTATGCCAAAAAACTACAAAGAAAACCTTACATCATTCTGTCCAATTTCATTTGTTAGTATCCTGTGCGGTGTCCAGCCAAAAGTGTGCTGTTAGGAACAGTTACATATAACGAGGCAAACATGGTAAAAGCGATCTTAAAATATACCACATTGCTTGTTTATAGGTTTCTATAAGCCTTATATGCATGTCTTCTTCCACCTAATAGCTTAAGCTTTTGGATTAGAGCCACATTCCACCCGAGCTTTATTTCGGGAGTGAGATACCTATTCCACGTATCATATTCAGTTCAATTTGCACATGAAAGAGGGTCTTAACGTATCTCACATCGCTTGCTCACATAAGCCTGATACGTAGTTCCCTCTAGCTAATGGCTTAAGCTTTTGGGCTGGACTTTTTAACAAATTGTAAGGTTGGTTGCATGTTAACTAAATACTATTTATGATGATGAACTATTGAGGAAACCTTATAATTTATTATTCCAAATTTATTTACCTAGCATAGTGTCAGTGTCCTTCCATATGCTATGTAGCACGGACACGTTAAGGAGGCCAACGTGTCGGTGTTCGACACGGTCCGACATGTTCCAACATGCGGTCAACGCGCCGGACACGCCGCCGATACACGAGTCTAGAATCCTGACAAGCGATTCCGACACGCACGGGGTCAATTTTATAAATTTTCAAAAAATTAGGGGTCAAAATGTAAATTTATTAAAAAAAAAGAAAAAGAAAGAAAAGGGTGAAAGAAAACCATAGTCTTCTGTTCTCATAATCACAGTGCCTTTACTCGCGCTTTGTACTCCCTCCTCCTCTCGATTCGCGATTTCTCTTCTTTGCTCGAACCAACAACGTCCGCCGAGGAGAAGGCCTTGAAGAGGAACACCGATTGCGTCTATTTCCTCACCATTTCTCATATACTTTCTTCGCATCCTCCAAGCTCCAAACCCCCAAATCCCCACCCTCAAACCCTGAAACCATTACCACCCTCCTCCATTTCATGGACCAAGAACTCCTCCAGCAAACGGCTCCACCTCCTTTTCCTCCCAGCACGCACCATTTTTTTTATTATTTATTTTTCTAAGACACAAAGTAAATTCTAGGCTTTTTATTATTTATTTTATTTGTGGATTTAAATCAAATTTAAAAATAATAATTTATCATGTATATATAAATATATATATTTAATATACAATGTGTCGGAATTCTTTATTTTTTGAGAAATGACGTGTCGCGTTTCAGTGTCGGTGCTACATAGGCCATATGTATATCATCAGAAATTTATCACACGTAAAGCCAGAAAATGGTTAAAGTGGCAAGGTTTAAAAATCTCCCAAACAATTGTGGTTACTCATTTCTAGATAAAATAATTTCTAGCTGGCCAAAAAATAAATGAAACAAAATATCTTTATGAAAAAGCACCTTTCCAGTATAACATACCTTACATTCAGGTGACCGGTATATTGGTATAGAAACTTTGCAGCACCTTCGATTGCAACTGAAGAATAAGCTCCTTTTAAGCCTATAATTAGGGAGAAAGAAAAAGGTTTCACTTAGCTTTAACAGTGTATATTCAAGGTTGCTAGCAAAATGAGCAAATATGCACGCATAAGCACATGGGAACCAACTTGCACATGCAATAGCAGGCGTATGCCATTTACACTAACACTGGAGCACCAAAGCACATGCACACACCTGCAAACCCCCCCCCCCCTTCTTCTCTCTCTCTTTCCCTTCTCTTCCCGATAATAAGTGAGAGAAATGTGTTTTCCCAAAGGCAAAGCCCTCAAGTGCAGTAAAAAAAACACTAACCAAAATTCTTGTGGTGCACAGGGTCATTCAACCCTTGCATAAATGGACCAAGAACAAAAGACTCAGGTAGAGCTTTAGCACAGCTTCCGTAGTTCTCCCATTCAATGCCCAGAAATGACTCCATTATCAGGCATCTAACTGTCAAACCATCAAAGACACGCGGAAAAGAGATAAGCCACTGCACACTAATTATTAAGAAGCTGTACTCAAACTGGAAATAAAAATAATCCACTTCACTAAATAAATCATCACCATACATGATATTCTGAGAGATAATTAGCAAACAACTTCATCTATTACACTCACTAAACCTGCATATCACATAAAGCTACTACCTTGAGGATTATCATGAGAGAAACCCCTTTCCCACAAGACTGACAACCAGTTAGAAAATTCGCCGGAAACAACATTATAACCAGTAGCTTCATTGCCAGAGTTTCCAGAATTGTAATGTGAGCCACAAAAATGAAGCAACGAGGATACCTGCAAAAAAACCTATAAATCAGCACTGATTACCAAACAGCAAACTAGTCTGATACAAGACAAAAGTGATAGAAAACAGCTTTCTGGTACCAACAAAGTTATAAAATTAGCATAGGCAAAGTCAAGTTTATTGCAGACATGAAAGAGCAACTTCACTGGAAATTCAATCACCGGAGGAAGACAAATTTACTGGGATAGATATTTTAAGGAAACCAGGAGAGAAGGTAACAGCAAAAAGGACAATAAAAGTCAATGGCTTCGCTTGTTAGGTCAGTTATGTGCATAATTCTTGAGAATTACTAAAACAAAGTGGTGTCACCCAATAAATGGGGGATACACCAGAGACAGACAGAGTCTTGATAGAAGGTGTAGAGAGATAGAACCACCAATTGTAAAACTGTATCCAAGTAGAAAGCATTACGAACCAACTGACCTGGTGATTCCAAGCTGCTTCAACCAAGTGAGTGCCGTATTCTTCGAGCATCTCATAAAGTAGCAAGAATGCCTCCCACTTCCACCTACTGTCAGGTAGGGATTCAGACAAATTGCACTCTTTCCCTACGCCTAGTGACCTGGCTTCCTTAACAGCCCATTGCTCCCGCTTTGTCAGAGATCGTGTATCGGACTGCTTATCACATGATTTTTTATCTAAACCACCAAAGCAATTCCGGTCCTCCTTATTCGTGCCTAGAGCAATCTTCAATATATGTAATGACTGTTTCCTCAGAAAACCTTCCTTATCAACCTAACCAGAACAAAAGTAAATGAGAACGATAGGGAAAGGAATGATGCTACTGCACCATATACATGTTCAGAAATGGAACAAAAGTATAGCCACTACCAAGCCTCTTTTCATTTCATCCCAAAATTCTTTTTCACCCCTGATATCAAATTCTTTGTCTCCATGTTCGGTGTCACCATGACCACTTTTCTCTGTACATGCAGAAAAAGACACATAAAGAGAGAGAACACGGTAGGCATCTCTTCTCTCTAAATATCCAAGAAAAAACAGTGTTCTGCAACACTTCCAAATTTTTTCAGAGAAAAGCCTCCTGGATGACGAACAACCAAAATGTTAAAACTGGAAATGAAAAGCGAGTGCAGAAAAATCATATCGCAAAATCATGCAATAAGATAAAGCAGTAAGACATCAGCACCTGGAAAGTACACATATCTCCCCATGAACTGTGATCTTCAAGCAGCTGCAAGTCAAAAATGCTTTGAAAATTATGGGGAGCAAGAGTAGAATCGCACAAGACCGATGTTCTGAGCTTAGCAGAAGCAATTGCTCAGCCACATTGCAAAGATCGTAAAGCAAAGCACCGGTAAACTTCTCTTCATAACACTCGTTTTCCAACTTCATTTCTGACTTTACAGATGCTTGTGCATTCTGTAGAGCAGCATTCAATAGTTGAGCAAGAATGTGACACGATAAGGTTAGCGCAAGAGACCCAAAGCAGGAAAGCTTCTTTTCATCCTCGATTACTGAGTTTGTTACATTGTAATCATCATGGATTGAGCAGGTTCTCCATTCAACACCATGTGACCCGGGTTTCTGAGACATCCCTATGGAGAGGCCAATGGATCTTAGAAGAAAAGGCACCAACGTGACCTCAACAACTCTCCATGCATTCGTCTCAGTCACAACTTCAAAGAACGAATCCCCAATCTTTATGACAGTATGCAAAGCAAACAAAATAGCACCACTCAGTCAAATGAAGAGATACACTAGAGAAGAGAGTAAAATCAAGACTAGTATGTACTGTTCCTACCTGATTCTGAATTTCACAGTCGAAAGCGTGCACCGTCTTCATCAGAGGAATGAAAACTCTCCATACATAAGACCGCAGAACATCATGAGTAACCCCTGTAGAACAAATCAAGTCAGCAAGCCAATCTCACGCTTTCTTCCTATATATTACTTTTACCTGACTTTTATAAAGGAGGAAGAACAAGTGGCATTCTCAGCCATCCATCCTTTTCCTTCACTCAGTGAAAAGTTTAAATTAATTTACCCCCGTCCATTCTTTGCTCAAAATGTACTTTTTCATTGCTTGACATCCCTTCCATCTTAATCCAAAGTCCAAGGCCAATCCATGTCGTAACTTTGTTTTTAAAGGATACCAACCAAAAATATTAAGATTTTGGATTTCAAATTGTTGACATTGCATCAAAGGTAAAATTCAATTTGATATACTCAATTTATTTTTTATTCTATGTGCAGATTCTTGTTCATCTTACCCAGTTCTTCAACTCTACATGCCTTTCATCATCAAAACTGCATGCGAGAGAGAGGTAGAGTTATCCCCCATATCTTGCTTATGATACTATCCTGACCTTATATGCATAAACCTGCCTCAAATAATAGCTCAATTCTCGGTTGGAATTCTTTGACACATTTCTTCCCACATTATCCCTTCATCGACGTTGAATGGAGGAGTGCAAATACTTAGTCCATTATGCTGAGCGGCCCATCATTTTGACTCATTCCTTATCCTTTCCATCACAACCTAAATTCACCTCATTGACAGAGGATCTAAACATGCCTTCCAATGCCATGTTGAGCTAACTGGAGCTCCGATTAATAATATGGAATGGTATATCAGTATATGCCGGGTATACAATAGCAGAGAAGCTGAAGAAGCAAGGTGAACAGATTTTTTAATAATATATTTTACTTACACAGATTGTAACAGCACCTAGCCAACATTATAAGAGTGCTTATTCAGGTCACTTTGCAAATTCATCAGGATTTCAAGGATCCATTGTAATTACGGAGCATGAAATGCAGAAGATTGACATGAAAGCAAGTCTAGCCCCACTTCATTTCCAAGTGAACGAATACGAGTAAGGTTACGGGTAGCAGCCCCATCAACAAGATTTATGCAAAAACAGACGCTAATAGGTAGTGAATGACATTTGCCTTGCGCTGACGGCTGTCATGATAACTTCAAGAACGCTAAACAAAGTCAAAATGATTCACATGGTGTCAAAGGATTAAAAGAGCCAACAACAAGCGAGAACATCACGCAATGTTTCCTTCATCGGACAAATGTATAGAGCATCTGGAGCTGGAAGTCAGGACCGAACTCACCGCGCTTCTTAAGGAGATGACACAGTGCACACACCAGAGACGCAACATAATTGCGGCCCTCGGAGTCCATATTTTCACCGTCCTTGATAACATCCTAACAAAAGTAATCACAGACAACAAAATCAACCAGCTACTCCAATGGTTTCGGGCAAAGACACAAGCTAGACGGGGCAACTCCAAGCTCGCGCGAGACGGCTAACAACCACCTCAAAGCTCAAGCATTTAACCAAAAAAACGCACATGGAAGACAGCTAAAATCAGCAACCAAACAGTTGCAGCTACTCCGCCAGACGAAGCAGAAACTTCCAACCCCGCTAACAAAGACGCATTCAAACCACCGTCCCACAGAACCTCACGAACCCCACTAACACGTCTGTTTCCGTATAGAGAGATTCGGTGATACCTTGGCGAGATCATCAAAAGAATCGAGAAGCGAGTTGAGCAGCGACGAAGAAGGCGTCCCGGTCGACGCCAGGATGCAATCGAGCAGTGGCGGGACAGCCGCCGGAGGCACCCGTCTGAAGCTGTCGGACAGCGAGTCGACGACGGCGGCCGCAGCCGCCGCACAGCCGCCGCTCTCCGCCGCATCCATTTCCTCGCCTGAGCTCAGCGCGCGCGCGCGGTCAAGTCGGTGTACGGTGTTGCGGGAAAGAGGCTTACGCTTAAACCCTTCGTTGTTCGGCGAAAGAAATGCTTAGGCCCATCCACCAAAGAGACGCTGACGTGGCGGCGACGCGATTTAAAACTTTAAAAATAATTGAGAAAATATTATAAAGGCCGGTTTTGCCACGTAGGTAGTAGGACACCCTATCCAACGCTCGGCACGTGTGTTCAGGTAGGCTCCACTGTTTCTTTTCTTTTATTCTTTTTTGCCTTTCTTTCTCTTTGATCTGTGGCCGGTGCTCGGCCATCCGGCGACCGGCCCAGCCAACGGGCTCCACCCTCGCCGGTTTTGTGAGGGCGAGAACGAAATGTCAATGAGTGAAGCGACGATGTAGGATGAGCTGCCGGTGAAGAAGCGATCGAACAGTTAGGTGGGTATCGAAAGTGTCGGTGGAGTAGGCAGCGAAGTCATAATTAATGCGGAAGGAGACAATGCCTATGAGAAGGAGCTGTGAGAAGGAGAAGGAGGAGGATATGGATGGGTGAAGGTGGAGGTGGAGGCGAGAAGGAGAGAGATGAAGAGACAAAATCGGAAATATAGACCCCATTCGAACACGTAACAATCGATGAGTGAAGTGTTTTATCATCGACGTGACAAAACAGCCTCATCAAAGTAATCAATAATTTATCAAAAGTTTTATTAGAAAATTACATTGTAACAGCCATATCAGTACAAAACAGTTACAGCTATTAAATATTTTTATTCTTCCATCGTAATTCTTAAAACTTTAATCTCAATCTTCAAGAGGGTTAAATCGCAATTCAACGTAGACAACCAACATTGAACATTTATTCCATGCATGCATTATTCTACCTAACACAAACCACCTCATATTGAGACAGCCAGAGTAAACTCGAAGCTCCATCCATCAGCTTTTCCAACCCATTTCGATGTCGAGCAACTTGTGATCAACGCGCCGATTCACTTTGGACCTCGCCGAGTCCCCGACGACGCTGCTTCTGCAACCCTCGCTTCGGAGGTTTGAACGGGAAAGGCAGCGGTCGCGGGGATGTATCCTCGGTTTCCCGGAATCATCAGCGTGTCCTTTCTCATCGACGACGCTCTCGCCTCCTCCCGATCGAAGAGATGTCGCCCAGTCGAACTTCTTCCCTCTCCGAACAATCGTTCCGTGCTTATTATTATTAGCATGACAGTTTGAATTTGGCATTGCCGAGGCCATGCGAGGCCGAGGCTTATCTCTCTTGGCCTCTCTCTTGGTTTCTCTAATCTCGACCTTGGTCCCTCCTTCCATTTTGATGCTTATATTCACCTCCGAGACCAATTTCTCCTCGACTCGCTGTCGATCTTTCGCCGCACTCTGTGCGGATTGCGACGCTCTCGAAACTCTCTCCTTCTTGCGTTGGTAAAGCCGGTGGAGTTGCAGAGATAGGCGACATATCCCGTCCTTGATTTCCTCCTCCAAATCTCGCTCCACGTCGAGCTCAAGTTGACCGCGAATCCTGGATTCCTCATCCGATAATGATAATCCTGCTCCTGGAGATGCTTTCTTTGGGCCACGATCGAGATCAACCTGAAGAAAACAAAAATGCAGTTCAATGTGCAAACATCTACTTAGTAAAAAAATATACTCGGAGACCCCCCCCCCCCCCCCCCCCCCCCCGCATTCTTCCTGGACTTCCCTAACATTTGCGAAGAAATGTATATCGCTCCAAGTTTCTGTGCATCGTCTTGTTAAACTTTACAATATTACAAAGTTTTCATAAATAAATACGATGTTGTGTGTCGTGATCTTCCTAACAACAACCTACAGTCGTGTCCGGTGTTTGCACGGCATTTACAAACATTGAAATGGTGATACGAAACTGTGAAGGGAAAAGATGGGTCCATATTCACCGTCGAGCCACGCGACGCATCGAGTCGCAGAGACCGATTCACGAGCTCCATCGGGATGACGCCGGACAGAGAAGAAGAATCTGGAAATGTGCAGCAAACTCGACATGATAATCAACGAAGAGCTACTGCATATGATTAAAACAATCCAACCAAAATCGAAGAACTGCAGATACACTAAACCTGTAGAACACTCCTTCCAAGTTGAAGCCTTTTCTGCGATGTCTTGCACCGTCGTTTCTGCGTATTTTGGGACCAGAGCTCTTGCTTGCATGTATATATACAGTGACGAGAGTGAAGTAGACAGCTCGGGATGGGGCAGGCTAGTCCAGTTGTGACGAAGAGGACGTGAGATATAACATGATGTCGAGAGGGATGTAAGAGAACCGTTAAGAGGCGTTATTTCGGTTGGTTTGAGTCAGATTAGGGGACAAATGTGTCCAAGTGTTGATGTGAAATTAGAGGGTCATACTGCACCATAACTCTGCGTGTGCAACTACGAAGTGAGAACCGCCGGTGCTTTCCGTGGAAGGCCATCAAGAGCTTTGGGTTGGCCTTTAAGCACAATCAAGATAGGATGGGGACAACCCTCACGTGTTTGATGTGTTCCAGGTTCTTGCGATTGACAGTAACATGTCTGCAGGAATTTCCCCCAAATGGTGTCTGATTTACAAGACGATAGTATGTAGCATTCTTTCGGGAGCAGTATGGCGCGACGAGGCATGGGGTCATATCGGAATCGGAACCCGAAGGAAACTCGGGTCACCCGTGTCGGTTTTGGGTACGAATACCCTTTTCGCAGCGCATTCTAACTATGATGCAGCACTAATATGATGAGGATCCATGTTCTTGTGTAGGTTTGAAGTGAGGAAAGAAAATCGAGAGCATCGGATCTCGGTTTAGTTCTACTTTGCCCTCGTCGAGTCCCGTTCAATATCACATTCCAGAGCAATGCATGAAGTGAAGCGCATTACGAGTCGTGCAATGTCCTTATGCAGTGCCGTATGCGTTTAAAAATCTCACATGACAGTTCGTTCAGAATAAGTCGCTCGAGAAATGAGTAACCTAGAGACCATCGCGTCATTGGTCCAAGTTTTTATTTTCTATAGTTGATTGCATCTGCAAGACCTAGCCAACTCTGTTATTTACTTATCTATTTATTTATTTTTGGGGTGGACCGGCTAACTCTGTTGCGTACGTGTTTAATCATTTTACAATTGCGCCAAGACAAGGGTGGCGTAAATAGAATGTGTCCAATAGCGATTGCGAAAAGGGAAGTCTACCCATAACTTGAAATGGGCCGAAGATGTGGGCCGAGAAAAAAAAAAGACAACTTCTACTGGGCTGAGCCCAAGGCCCATGTTTCAGATTTTTCACCTCAGGAGAACGAAAATTGGAAAGAAAGTTGTTAAAAAATAATTATATAAAAAAAAAAAGATCCACTGGGGTAGCGAACAGTTTCGGGGGATTTGAACCCGACGTGAATCGAACACGCAACCTTCTGATCTGGAGTCAGACGCGCTACCATTGCGCCACGGATCCGTTTGATGTACCACGATGCCATCAAATATTATATAACAAAACTTTCTTGCACTTGGTCTTCGCATTCTGTGCATGATAATGAAATCTTTTGTGGACTTTCTTTATGGGATGATTGCTACTTTCGTATATGATTCATCGAGTTAAAGAAGAAAGGTGAAGAGATAGGCGGTTTGATTTAGACGAAACTACGTGGATTTTATTATTATATGCTTTTGAGTTGTGGCGTGGTCCATGCTGATTAGTCCAAAGCATGCCAAAGTATATTATGATGTTTAACCCTACCAAGATGATTGGCTTAGTGGTTAAGGCGCTGCTTGTCTCTTCATGCATTCCATTCACGTCGCGAGAGACCCTCTAAAAGGCTCGAGTCGCATTACCTAGATGCGGCATGTCTCTGGTGGAGAAATTTCGGACCTGGCCCAAAGAAATCTCTAGTCCTTGTCGCCCTTCCTCGTCATTCTATCAATAAAAGGAAATATCTAAGTGGTGTATAGTACGTCGCTCTAGTTGTTGCTGTTGCTGTTGCTGTTGCTGGTCTTTTTACTGATTCTTCTGTGCGCTAATTTGGATGTTCCGCGGAACACAAACCAGAAACCAATAGCTGTACAGACTACCGAAGTTGCACCAGAACTGCTCCCAAAGTTACTCATACCGTCGTTGATGAATAGCTTATTAGTTAGACTTACTTCATCGCTTACGTGATCAATCTGATTGTATAAGAACAAACCATTTCCATGTATTTCGACAATGCCATCCACTTGCGTAATCCAATGAATGCAACTGACCCTTTTCGAATCATACGTTGAACTCCACAAGAGATCAAACTGCGGTTCGATTCTTCCGCCCAGCAAGTTATTTCTGATATTTTGTTTCATTAGCCAAAGTGAAAGGACTATTCTACAAGCACTAAGCCAGTAACCTACATTTTTTCATTGATGAACACTAAGAACAGGCTTTTGAGATGACAAGACTGCACAAGAAGAGTTTCAGGCAAGAACGGCTGAGCACATAACTTCCAAATTACAGCTCAGATATGCTCTGCAGAAGCATTCTCATTGCAACTTTGGTTTCTACACAGCCAGCTAATGAGTACCCATGGAGATTTTTCTTTGGTTTTAACTATCTTTAGTCTGTTGAGATTAGAACAAACTGCAGGATCCTACGAATTGCGCTTGAGGCTTTAGGATTATGTTTGCCTGATATTTGAACCGTTTTAAGTAGAAATAAATAAACCATTTTCTTCATTCTCCATTCATCAAAATAATTATACAAGTTTAAGTTTCGTACAAGTTTGTCACCTAAATGATTATCAAAATTAAATGTCAGCTGAAACTTGTGGAAGTTGCCATTTCTCAATGGAAATCAGAAGTCTAAAACACTTTGAGATTGCCGTTGTGGTCTGTGCCGTCTCTTGCAGTCGCTGGACGCCAACAATGACCCTGTCAGTATAGGATGCTTGAGCTTAGCTAGGGACAATTATAGGAGGACAGGAATTGAGAATTATGAGGTTGAGAGCTTCTCCCGAAAGTGTGGGACTGTAACTTCCTGAGCATAGGCAAAGCCGGCGCCGCTCATTTTTGTTTCCATATTTCGAGCACGTTTTGCATTCAGAAACTTACATTGTGCAGCTATTGAATAAAGATGAGGAGAAGTTCAGTCTTTTAGGATTTACTTTGATTATATTATCGGGCCATTTTTCCAGCAATAAACCAACCATTAGAATCCTCAATACTCATCAGGAACATCGCTCAACGATGAGCCAATACAACTTATTAATTTGTAGTATTCTCAACATCCCAAAGAGACACTAAATCATGATGAGCATTGGATCTTAACAATGTGACTACGGACTGCTTTTTTGACCCTATAAAAGCAGCAAAAACTGAAAATCCACAAAACCCACGCGCGCACACAACACTTGAAATGGAGAAATTTTCTAGCCTAATAGCATGTGCCTTGATCTTGGCTATTGCGAAGAACCCAATCTTCACGAGTGCGGGAGATCCCGACATTCTGACGGATTTCCTGGTCCCACCGAGCCTCAATGCAAGCAATATCACTAGGCAATACTTCACATTCACCAATTTCAGGTATTTCGAAGCAAAAGCCAATCTGACAGGACGAACCATGGCCCTCATAGCCAAAGCGACACTGAAAGAATTCCCGGCCCTCGAGGGGCAGAGCGTCTCTGTGGCCAAAATCATCTACCCGCCTTCGGGGATCAACCCGCCACACACACACCCGCGGTCGGCCGAGCTCCTGATCGTCCTGGAAGGCATCCTGGAGGTCGGGTTCGTCGACACGGAAAACCAGCTCTTCCTGCAGACCCTCCAGGCTCACGACCTGTTCATCTTCCCAAAAGGGCTGGTCCACTTCCAGGTCAACACGAAGCCTGACTGCAAGGCCGTGGCGCTCGGGGTGTTCGGGAGCGCGAGCGCTGGGACGGTTTCGATCCCGGCTAGCGTGTTTGGGAGTGGGATCGACGTGGACATCCTTGCAAAGGCTTTCCACACAGATGATCAGATCATATCCGAACTAGTACAGGCCAACAAGTAACATACTGTAGATGAGGTTCATAATCTGCAGTCTGGTCCTTTATGAAGATCTCATTCCTACCTCAAACAGAGGTGTTCAACAAGTTAAATAATATGCCGATTGGATAAAAAGAAGATGTGTAATTGTGTTGGTCCAATGATTGTAATATTTGATAAGTAAATGTCTTGAATTCTCATGACACAATCAACTGTGAATGGACAAAATCTACAAAAAGTCCTCATCCTGCAGAGAAACCAACTGCACAAGTCATGATCTTAAACTACAAATTATCCAGCAACAGAAAAGTCCAAAGTAGCAGCACAGCAACATCACAACAGAATTCAAACTCTACAAATACAGCGACACCTATCGCTATCCATGTATTCGAAACAAGCCCCATTTCCATTTCCCGCAATTTAGTTTTAGCCTCTTCAGGAACCTGTCTCTTGCAATCCAGCACCGAAGATTCAAATGCCACTCGAGCCGAAACCTCAATGGCCGACAAATCTCTTCCAAATTCCTCGTCTTCGCACAATGGTAGATAATGGCATTCCATGCAAGTTTTAGAAAGGTTATTTTCAGGCTCCCACTTGTGGAGTCCAGGAAAGAACAGACATTGCATTGTAACTTTAAGATCCTCATGCACGTAAGCATCTTTCTATCTGCAAAAGCAAGGCAAGAAAGGATAGACAGTATCGGGCAATGAAGTTGTCAGTTCTCCGACTTCAAATTCACCACTAAATCACTCAACATGATTATACAGAAGCATGAATGATGAATCCAGCAAGCAGCAAAAATATTGTGCTCAAGGTTTTAGATAAATCGACATCGCCGTTTGAACTGAGAAACTCTTTTTAGTGCCACATCCCTGCACTTAGGATTTGCCTAATATTTGAACCATTCTAAGTCGAAATAATAAACCACTTTCTTCATTCTCCATTCATCAAAATAGCAATAAAAGTTTAAGCTTTGTACAAGTCTGTCACCTAAATGATTATCAAAATACATGTGAGCTGAAAATGGTGGAAGTTCCCACGTCTCAATGGAAATCAGAAGTATAAACACTTTTTGAGATTGCTGTTCTGGGCTATCAACGATGGCACTGTCAATATCGGATGCATCACCCTTGAGCTTAGCTAGGGACAACTATAAGAGGAAAGGAGTGGAAAATTATGAGGATGAGAGCTTCTCGTCCAAAAGTATAGGACAGCAACTTCCTGAGCATAGGCAAAACTGATTCCGCACGATTTTTGTTTCCATATTTCAAGCACATTTCGCATTCAGAAGCTTACATTGTGCAGCTATTGAATAAAGATGAAAAGTTCAGTCTTCTAGGATTTACTTGGATCAAATTAGTCGGCCATTTTCAGTAATAAACCAACCATCAGAATCCAATCAGTTTTCATCAGGAACATTGCTCAACAATGAGCCAATGTAACTTATTAATTTGCAGTATTCTCCGCAACATCCGAAAGAGAAACTAAATCACGATGAGCATTGGATCTTAACAATGCAACTACGGACTGCTTTTTGACCCGATAAAAGCAGCAAGAACTGAGTAATCCACAAAATACTCACACACACACACACACACACACAACCAACACTTATAATGGAGAAATTGTCTAGCCTGATAGCATGTGCCTTGATCTTGGCTACTGTGAAGAACCCAATCTTCGCAATGCGGGAGATCCTGACATCTAAAGGATTTCCTGGTCCCTCCAAGCCTCAATGCGAGCACAATCACTAGGCAATACTTCACATTCACCAATTTCAGGATTTCAAAGCAAACGCTAATCTGAAGGGACAAACCATGGCCCTCATAGCCAAAGCAACACAGAAAGAATTCCCGGCCCTTGAAGGGCAGAGCATCTCCGTGGCCAAAATCATCTACCCGCCTTCAGGGATCAAACCCCCGCGCACACACCCGCGGTTGGCCGAGCTCCTGATCTTCCTGGAAGGCATCCTGGAGGTCGGGTTCGTCAACACGGAAAACCAGCTCTTCCTAGAGACCCTTCAGGCCCACGACCTATTCATCTTCCCAAAAGGGCTGGTCCACTTCCAGGTCAATGCGAAGCCTGACTGCAAGGCCGTGGCGCTCAGAGTGTTCGGGAGGGCGAGCGCTGGGACGGTTTCGATCCCGGCTAGCGTGTTTGGGAGTGGGATCGACGTGGACATCCTCGCAAAGGCTTTCCACACGGATGATCAGATCATATCCAAGCTATCAGAGGCCAACAAGTAATATACTGTAGATGAGGTTCATAATCTGCAGTCTGTTCCTTTATGAAGATCTCATTCCTAACTAAAACAGAGGTATTCAATAAGTTAAATAACATGCCGATTAAATTAAAAAAGAAGATATGTAATCGTGTTGATTTAGTGATTTTTTTTACATTTGATATGTAAATGTCTTGTATTCGAATGACTCAATCAACTGTGAATTAACAAAATCCACGACAAGTCACCCAGATGTACCTTAAAAATGTTCCAAGTGCCGTTTATAATGTCCCAAATGCCCAACAGAATGTCCCAAGAATCCCAGTACTACCTACCATAAATCATGATCTTAAACGGCCAATGATCCAGCAACAACGAACTCCAAAGTAGCAGCACGGTAACATCACAAGTAAATTCAAACTCTCCAAATACAGCAACATTGATGACTATCGGCATATCCGAAACAATCGGCATTTCCATTTCCCGCAATTTACTTTTAGCCTCTTCAGGAACCCGTCTCTTGCAATCCAGCACCAAAGATCCAAATGCCACTCGAGCCAAAAACTCGATGGCCGACAATTCTCTTCCAAATTCCTCTGTCTTCATTCAATGGTAGTGGCATTCGGCATATTTGAAACAAGACGCATTTCCATTTCCCGCAATTTACTATTAGCCTCTTCAGGAACCTGTCTCTTGCAATCCAGCACCGAAGATCCAAATGCCACTTGAGCCGAAAACTCAATGTCCGACAAATCTCTCCTGAATTCCTCGTCTTAGCACAATGGTAGATAATGGCACTCCATGCAAATTTTAGAAAGGTTATTTTCAAGCTCCTACCTGTGTAGTCCAAGAAAGAACAGACATAGCGTTGGAACTTTAAGGTCCTCATGCATGTAACCATCATTCAATCTGCAAAAGCAAAGCAAGAAAGGATAGACGTATCGGGCAACGAAGTCGTTGGTCCTCCAACTTTAAATTGACTACTAAATCACTCATCATGATCATACAGAAGCATGGATGATGAATCCAACAAGCAGCAAAAATATAATGTAAAGCAATGGGAGAAAGCGTTATTATAATTTGGAAAAAGAAAAAAAAATGATCCGTTGTTGGGGGTGGTAGCCAACATTTTCGGGGGATTTGAACCCGACGTGAATCGAACACGCAACCTTCTGATCTGGAGTCAGACGCGCTACCATTGCGCCACGGATCCACCGGATGAATTTTAATGCCATCCAATTATATATAAACCTACTTCCCTACACTTGCTCCTGTCCCTTTCTACATCGAAACAATGGAATCTGTTCGAACTCTCTTTAAGGGCTGATTGCCATTTGAGTATGTGATTCGTCAAATTAAAAAAAAGAATTTGCGATGTGGCGTGACCCATGCTAATTGGTCTAAAGCATGATGCCAAAGTATGTTGTGACATTTAACGCTACCAAGTTGATTAGCTTAGCGATAAAGACAGTTCTTTATCTTTCGCGAGTTGGATTCACATTTTGAGAGAGCTTCTATTACTGCTTTATTTAACATCGTCATATCTCACGTGAAGAGATTTCATGGTTGTTGGCATCATACCGGGAGACGGGCTCGTCAACTTCGGACTTTGCAGAGGGGGTCGCTACTCCCAGTCGTCTTTCCTCACCATTTTACCAATAAAAAAACATGTGCCCTCTAATTGACGTTGTTGCTGGCCTTTTTGCCGTTTCTTTTGTGCGCTTATTCGGATGTGCTTGTGTTATGTAACGTCCCTATGAATACAAATCAGAAAACTAATAGCTGTACTGTACATATGTAGCAGCTTCATGCGGGACCGACCAAATCTAGAAATGAGAATTTTTCAAAAAAACAGCCGAAACTTTAAGCCATTGGCTCTGGCACTAGAACTGCTCCCAAAGCTACTCATCCCATCGTGAATAGCTTAATTAGTTAGACTTGCTTCATCGCTTACGTGATCGATCCAACCGTATAAGACCAAACCAATTCTGCGCATTTCGACAACGCCGTCCACTTTGGTAATTAAGTGAATGCAGCCAACCCTTTTCGCATCGTAGCTTAAACCCCATATAAAGATCAACCGTGGTTCTATTCTTTTGCCCAGCAAATTGTTCCTGACATTTGGTTCGTTAGCCAAGTGATAGGACTATTCTACAAGCAGTAACCTCCATTTTCAGTGATGAAACACTGAGAATAGGCTTTTAAGATGATAAGATTGTAAAGGAAGAGTTTCAGGCAAAAGTGACTGAGCACATAACTTCCAAGTTCCAGCTAATACATGCTCTGCAGAAGCATTCGCATTGCAACTTTGGATTCTACACAGCCAGCAAATGAGAACCCATGCAGATTATTCTTCGGTTTTAACTATCTTTTGTCTGTTGAGATCAGAACAAACTGTACGATCCTACCTATCGCGCTTAAGGTCTTAGATAAATCGACATCGCCATTTGAACTGAGAAACTCTTTTTGGTGCCACATCCCTGCACTTAGGATTTGCCTAATCTTTGAACCATTCTAAGTGAAATAATAAACCATTTACTTCATTCTCCATTCATCGAAATAGTTATACAAGTTTAAGCTTAGTACAGGTTTGTCACCTAAATGATTATCGATCGGGTTGAATGAATCAAAGAATGTAGGGTTCCTTATAACATGTGAGCTTAAAATTGTGAAAGTTACCATGTCTCAATGGAAAATCAGAAGTCAAACACATGTTTAGATTGTTGTTCTGGTCTATGCCGTCTCTTGCAGTCGCGAATGTCAACAATGGCACTGTCAATATCGGATACATCACACCCTTGAACTTAGCTAGGGACAACTATAAGAGGACAGGAATTGAGAATTATGAGGATGAGAGCTTCTCGTCCAAAAGTATAGGACAGTAATTGAGAATTGGGAAGGCATCCTGGGGGTCAGGTTCGTCGACGCGGAAAACCAGCACTTCCTGCAGACCCTCCAGGCCCACGACCTGTTCATCTTCCCAAAAGGGCTGGTCCACTTCCATGTCAACACAAAGCCTGACTGCAAGGCTGTGGCGCTCGGGGTGTTCGGGAGAGCGAGCGCTGGGACAGTTTCGATCCCGGCTAGCGTGCTTGGGAGTGGGATCGATGTGGACATCCTCACAAAAGCCTTTCCACACGGATGATCAGATCATATCCGAGCTAGTAGAGGCCAACAAGTAACATACTGTAGATGAGGTTCATAATCTGCAGTCTGGTCCTTTATGAAGATCTCATTGCTACCTCAAACAGAGGTGTTCAATAAGTAAAATAACATACCGACTAGTATAAAAAGATGTAATCGTGTTGATCTAACCATTTTTATATTTGATAAGTAAATGTCTCGTATTCTCATGACACAATCAACTCTGAATGGACAAAGCCCACGACAAGTCCTCATCCTGCAGAGAAACCAACTGTATAAAGCCCCCAAATGTTCCTTAAAAATGTCTCAAGTGGCGTATATAACGTCCCAAATGCCCAACAAAAAGTCCCAAGAATCCCAGTACTACCTACCACAAGTCATGATCTTAAACTACCAATTATCCAGCAACAGCAAAGCCCAAAGTAGCAGCACAGCAACATCAAAACAGAGTGCAAACTCTCCAAATGCAGCGACACCTATCGCTATTGGCAAATTCGAAACAAGCCGCATTTCCATTTCCGGCAATTTACTTTTGGCCTCTTTGGGAGCCTGTCTCTTGCAATCCAGCACCGGAGTCCAAATGCCACTCAAGCCGAAAACCCGATGGCCGACAAATCTCTTCCGAATTCCTCGCCTCCACGCAATGGTAGACAGCTGCATTCCATGCAAGTTTTAGAAAGGTTATTTTCAAGCTCCTAACCGTGCAGCCCTAGAAAGAACAGACATGGCATTGGAAATTTAAGGCCCTGTTGCATGTAAGCACGCATGATGACATTATTTCAATCTGCCAAAGCAAAGCAAGAGAGATAGACGCATCAGGCAACAAAGTTGTTCGTCCTGCAACTTCAAATTGACCACTAAATCACTCATGTCATGATTATACCGAAGCATGAATCCAAGGAACAGCATAAAGCAGTATCATCACAATTTGAAAAAAATTAGAAAAGACAGAGAGCAAAAGAATTGATCCGTTGTTGGGGGTGTGATAGCCAACATTTTCAGGGGATTTGAACCCGACGTGAATCGAACACGCAACCTTCTGATCTGGAGTCAGACGCGCTACCATTGCGCCACGGATCCACTGAGTGTTCTTCCTCTGCTTTGTTTATATTAAGATTATAAACAGTGAAATTGGGCCGATACCAATCTTTAGGTCGAAAGTTCTTTTTATAATGGACTAATACTGAAGGCTTATGGAACGAGCACGGCCTGGCCCATACTGTGAATGGCCCCTTTGCCTACCACGCTGGACGAGAGCATGCACGTCCGGTGAGGTTTCTAAACTCATGACGAGACTTCTTTTTTACTTCATCAGGGAGTTCGAAGTGTGAGAAATCTTCACGTTCATGACAGTAAACTCCGTATAAAAACAATGTTGAGCATGTCCAGAAGACTCTATAGGGTCTCTTCTTTGTATTTCAAATCTTTTGATACTTTTATATGAATTTCTTTTCCAATTGCGGTGCTTGATAACACATGAAAAATCGTCAATCCTCATCGGACTAAAGGTGGGTTTCTCGTCACAAATTGCCCCTTCCTCTTCCTTTCACTTGGACAGCTCGGTTGTCCGCACGGTGGAAACGGGTATCTTTTGGCACAAGTTTAAATACTGTATTAAGTGACACGAGGCCAACTTGGTTCCATGGTGTAGTGGTTAGCACTCTGGACTTTGAATCCAGCGACCTGGGTTCGACTCCCGGTGGGACCTGCAGGTTTTATTGCACGTATCATTCACCTTGTTTTGCCCTTTTTCAACTCATTGCAATTAATGAATAGAGAGATCTTTAACTAATGATAAATCGATGGTGATCTCGATCCGCATTTATAAGATGTTCATTGGAAGTGGACACAATACCTTCCTGTGGCTAAGATCTTTTCATGACTTTTGATATATCTGTTAATGTTAGAGTAGCTACTGTCATATCAGACCAAGGATAGCACAGTCAGATTTAAGAATCTGGTTCAAATTCAAACCGCTTTACATGAGACTGTTTATCTTAATTCAGAGCAAGTTAGGAATGCTTCTTCTTCAAGGACTTCCGCTGTTACTTTGCCTTAGAGTAAGATGAGGTCCTATCCTCCTAAGGTCCGTTGGCACAAGTTGATTATGGTTCACCCTAACATTTCAAAACTTACATAGTTTTATTTGTGGGCTTGCCATCTTGAACAGGTTTGCTTACGAGGGATGGGATTAACAAGTGGAATCCTTCTTTAAAAGTATGTTGGTTCCTTTCCTGAGTATAGGAATCAAATATCTGCCGAATTTTTCTGAGCTATGCAATGGCCTTAGCTCATCTTGGAAGGGGAAAGCTACCAAGAGTGCCAATTTTGACCTAACATGGTTTGCAACCATGCATTACATTTGGTCTCCAAGAGACAGTAAACTTCACGAGGCTGATTTCATTATTTCTAGCACTATTTTCACCCGGAGAAAATCAATGTTCAAAATCCGTTTTCAATTTAACAAATTTCAGAGGAAAGCATTATTCTCACAAACGTTCATATTACAATGATATACAATGGCACCCCTGAAAATGTTGCCTGAATGGAATGCCAGAAGAAAAATTAAAGAAACAATGGAGAATACAATTCACCAATCGTTAATTCTACAACAACAGAACCCAAATCTAATGGTACAAAGACAATTAAATAACGGAGTGTGCATTGTTACCGCCGCTTGAGTAGAGAGCTCAATGCCATTAAAGATTCACAATAAGGTTGGATACTTGGCATCTAGGAATTCTCTAAGAGTCCGAGCAACTTTCTGCCCTCCCATCAGTTCAGCTAAGCGATCCACGGGAAGAAGGGCGAGTTCCGCCAAGCTTTTACATCCATCCATTATGGCTCTATAATTTGAATCTGTCACACCCGGTAGACGTCTCAAGAATTCCACAGCAGATGTATTGTAGTTTTCAGCTCTGCATACAAGAATGTAAAGCAGAGTAGTTTCACCAGCTGATTCAGCTTTCTTTTGAGAAGAGTGGACAGAGAAACACAAATCTCGTGGTCGGAAACCTAATGACTTCTTGGAGCTTAGCAATTAGAAATGCATACCTCACATCATTTTCCACAATACCCTCTTCTGAGGGGACGCCAACTCTAATTGCCTTCGTCTCATCAGGTTCATCTTGATTTGCTTTCAAAGAGAAGAAAATTTCAGCAGTAGCATGAAGACTGCGTGACCAGATTATTCGCAAGCGCGGGAAATGCAAAGAGAGCAAGGATAACTTGGATATGATGCTGTTGGGAGTTACGTCATCACCAATGTCACTTGCAGACTGCAAAACAATCAGGATGAGTCAGACCAGCCAAATATCAAGTACCACACTTCCTATAGTTTTAGTAAAGTTACCTGAAAAGAGAAGCTCTTGTCTTGTGAAAATTCAATGAGAAGAACAGGTATTCTATAATAGCGCGCCATTGTTTCCACCTGGTGGAAGAGGCGACCAGAAGTGAAGCTCGAAAAGAGATCTTGGATACTCTTTCTTTCTACACAAATCAAAGGTGAGAGTATATAATCTCCAACCTCCAAAGTAACAGGTATTATATGCATGCCTTTCTGGTGAAGGACATTTGGCAGGCTGCTCATGAACTCCCTCATATCCACGATAACCTGAAATATTACCAGTTCAATTTCATTCAACTTCCAGGGAGTAACTGCCAGAGATGCTAGAAGAGGAAGAATGGAACCTGCATCTCTCTCTCAGCTTCTTTTCTCCCGCCAGCCTTTCTCGTTATAGAATTTTGGGAAGATGAAGCTTGTTGCTCCATGGAAGCATTCAGTCCAAGGGAGTGACCATCCTGAGGGAACCCACGATTAAAACAAAAGCCATAATGTCCTTACATTAAGAAAACATGGATACTTCAGGTTCAAAACAGAAGGGAATTAGTGACAGTAAAATAATTTTTGGGAGATCTCCAAATATGCAAATCAACTACTAAACCTGCAAATTCATTAATATTGAGGATTA
The DNA here is from genome assembly GCA_031216185.1 of Syzygium aqueum. Classification (NCBI taxonomy): domain Eukaryota; kingdom Viridiplantae; phylum Streptophyta; class Magnoliopsida; order Myrtales; family Myrtaceae; genus Syzygium; species Syzygium aqueum. Next base: position 2,726,344 of record CM062235.1, on the reverse strand, counting down.
GAGAGAAATCATTTCATATGGATCAAGGATGAGTGAGAAATGAAAATTATGGAACCTGATCAACTGGTATCATCATCATTGATTTCTGCCTGATCAAAGATTCAAATGCTCCATTTTCTCTACGGATACTAGCCTCAAATTTCTGAACTTCAGCAGACTCCTCATAGAAAAGAAAGTATATTTTTAACCTTTTGGAGGGATTCTCAGCTTTGTAGACTTCAATCTCCCTGACAAAAGTCATGTCTGGGTGGTACACAATTATCACAGACGGCTTCAAGATATCCAATATCGGCTGATCACTTTCTAAAGCATGAAAATGCAGAGGAGGCAGTGGCTTCACACTTCTGGATTCTGACCAGTCAGACTCCTTCTGGAGAACTGCTCTGTCTACAGAATGACCAGAGATGTTACCTTCACAATAACCACCAGATACCAATCCATCTGTTAAATGTTCATCTTCAGGAGCAGGTACTGCTTGATTACCATCTGTCACAACTTTCTTCCTACCACTGCTGCTTCTATGCTGAGACCTCTTCGCATTTACTCTTCCTTTCTTATTTTTATCTTTTGTTCCATTGCTACGTCCTTCATCACCAACACGAGGCTGGCTACAGTCCCCGGGCTTTTCCAGCTTAGCTCTATTTCTCATTTCTGATACTGCAGCCAAAAGTGCATCGTGTTCCTGCTTACTAGTACTGCTAACTTCTGCAGTTGGTGTAGTTGTTACATGAAGAGTTCCATCAAGAATGCCAAAACCTTTAGGAACTTTAGGTTTCTTCTTGCAACGTGTTTGTGCATCACGCAGTTCAACTTTGCTGAGCAAGTACTTCTCCCACACTTCTCGCATCACCTTTATATGTAATAAAAAATACCAATTACGAACCTACAAGTGATGAATGCTTATTCACAACGAATATGAGGTTAAAACAGTTCGAAAGGTGTTCCCTCCAATCACATGAATGCAGCAATCTCTCTCCAAGCATCTCTACAATTAAATATCTTCCTTAACCTTCTGAAATTTCATCTACCATTTGCATGAAGAAGTATATACATCTACTACCATGAATTTGGTCAAGTAAAAGTTTTTTCTTTTTTATCACAATTGCACAAACATGTGTCAATAAAATGTGCGCTTGTGTGCCAGTATGATGCTTCTCAACTATGGTAGAAGAATATCCATTTTCACTTTCTTCAAGGTCAATCACAACTATTCAGTGGGTTCCAGAGGATAAAGCAGTCACACAGATACCACCAACCAGAAGTGCTACTTAGAAGCATCTGGAGAAATGTGAACATAGGTGCTATACAACTAATAATTATGGGATGCAACTAGCCAGACAAAAACCTTCAGAAAGATTGGGGAGATAGCTCAGAGGTGGGCACCAAAAGGGGGATCTTATGTCTTATGCCAAAAAAAAAAATATCACTAAACCTTCTGTGGGTTGTTCGTGATGATATCTTCCAGCTGCATACATGAAAGTTCATCTTTGCAGGTGATCAACACAATGCCACTATCACTTTCCTCATCCTCGACAAGACATTCCTCGCCAGTCAAAGTTGCCTTCTGTCTTTCCTGTTCTATCTCCTCAAGAACCTCCTGCCACAAAAACCACACCTCAGTTTCAACTCCATATTTGCGTAAATTCATCTAGTTGTTTTCTTATTAAAATAAATCAAAAACTGAAAGAGAAGAAAAAGAAGATCAAGCCATGAAAGCAATATATCAACCACATAAAATATTGGCATACCAGTATTTAAAATATGTACATATGTGTGTGAGTGCGTGTAAGTGTGCACGTATTATAAGAACTACACACAAAGAGGAACTTCCTCACTCACACGTAAAACCTTCCATTTCGGTGCCTCCTCCAACACTTCCTCCAAAACTATAACACCTGTTGATGAAGAACCACCAGAGTCTACACATATGAAGGGGACAGAGGAATTTCAGATATAGCGCCCAATCATCCAAACTTGCTAATGCTTTCAAAAGCTTGCTACTATTTCCTGGATAGAGTCTTTATGTATTAATCAGTATTCCTAACCCGATTCATCTAAAGAGATGGTCAATGAAACAAACAGACAAAAAGAAATCTCTGTAAGAACAATATATCTTCTTCTTAAGCAGGATCAGAAGGCAGTAATAGAGTTGGCCTGAGTAAAGCTATACCTGTTTCTTCACGAATGTCTCCCCCTCTAAGTTTCCTTTTTTTGCTGGTTGTGCTCTTACCAGGCCCATCAAGTTTAATTCCATCTGACCTCACAAATCTATAGACACGCTTCTTTGCAAGCTCAAATATCTTATAGCTGGACTCTGCAAATATCCAAACAGACCGAAAACTCTCTGACACCCGCAGTGTATCCAAATACTTCAAATAACTGACTGCATCATACCTATGCAGATTAATTACTAGACTAATCAATAACCAATCCTTGGAACAATAAGGCTGTATATTTAAATTTTACTCTTTTATTTAAGACAATTCTCAATGAGGACGAATGAAAGATCACAATTACAGTAATCCATCAATTCACTTAACATTGAGTTCATGTGTATCAACACTGATCAGGAAAATTTTCCCAATGGCAAGTAATTGAAAACAATTCTGCACACGAGTTATAACTAAAAGCAGAAAAAAATCAATTATGCACATTTCTTCCTATCCTGAATATCAACTAATTATGAGCAAGAAAAATCCAAATTAAGCTGCAGAATTTCAATACCTAACAAGATAATCCAGCAACTTCCTTAAAGTCTTCAAATCCGAAACTAGCTGCTTCGTCTTCTTTCCCAACGTATGCCAAATAGGATCCAATTGCCTCCGCACAATCTCATCAAAAGACTTGAACAACCCATTCTCCACAGTCAAATCCTCCACATCCACCTTATTCGTCTTCCTCATCTCCTTCAAACACGCATCCATTACCTCAATAATTGCTTTCTGAATCCCCACCATGTTCTTAGACATTGGAACCCTTATATCCATGACCACAGGTGGATCCTTCTCCAACTCTTGTGATACATACACCTAAAGACACACATATACACCTTCAAATAAGCCAAGAAAATCAAAGAAATAGAAAAGGCAATGTCAAAAATTCACTTACTCTAGAATATCCATGGAGCCTACTTGAAATTCAAAGTAAATCGTGTATGTTTTCCTATCAAGTCAAACTGAAGATGAAAATGTTTTAACCATCTCTATATTGTTTTTTGGTCGAAACCCATCTCTAGATTCAGCTGGACGATTTCATAAGATTATTAATTGAGCTAGTTGAAATGAAATTGTGCCTATTCAAAAGTAATCTCCAGCATTTCTTTTCTCGAAGCAAGTAAAAACTCGTCTCATCGTGCGCCATATCGAAGTGACTATGCTGATTTCTCTTCCACTCGAGGGTACCTGAAACCTCGGCCAGAGGTGCAACTTCCTAATGAACAGGCACTTCATGATCCGCTCTGCCTTGGCAAACCCCGCGACCATCGCGTGTGGTTTATCCGAGAACGCCCTCACGTACGCCTTCTTATTCAACGACTTCAGAATCCTCACAATGAACGCCTCGGTGGAGGTCTCCGCGATGGCATGCGCATTCGGGATCACGATCCCGGCCACGGTCGAGGCCGGGACCCGGCTCGTCAGCAGGTCGACGATCAGGATCCTGGGGGTGATGAAGAAGGCGCCGCCGGAGGCGTAGAGGGAGCGGCGGTGGGGGGCGGGGAGGTCGGCGGTGATCTCGGCCGGGATCTGGAGGGGGGCGGCGGAGCGGGAGCGGAGGTGGTGGAGGAGGCGCTGCTTGAAGGGAGGGGCAGGGGAGAGGAGCAGGAGGGAGCCCTGGGGAGGGGAGCGGAGGAGGAGGAGGGAGGCGATGAGGGAGGAGAGGGAGAGGCCGGAGGAGAGGATCACGAGCCCGCCGTTGGCGTCGTCGAGGAGGTCGGTGAGGACGTGCTCGTGGAACTGGACCATGTTGTCATGCGGTGGCGGGCGGCGGTGGCGGTGCTAGGGTTTCTTTGGGGGGGGGGGGGGAGAATGGCGGGAAGATGGAGACGGACGGTGTTTGGTGGGTGACGGAGGAGGGATGGGTTTTCATCAGGAACGAGTCAGCAGTTGCAAAGTCAAAGCAGCGGAGGCCCTCAGTGGGTCCCACGTATGGTTTGAATTTGATAGGAAAAATGGCACAACTAGTCTCTGAACTTTGATCCAATGTGTAATTTGATCGCTAAACTTTTAATTTGTTCAATGTAGTCCCTGAACTTTAGCCGAATATTCAATTTAGTCCCTAACCTTTTAATTTGTTAAATAAGGTTCATGAATTTTTAGTACATGTTCAATTTAATCTCTATATTATATCAAAATATTCAATATAGTCCTTCCATTAATTCAAGTTCAGGGACTACATTGAACATTTTCATATAGTTTAGGGACTAAATTGAACATGTACCAAAAGTCCAGGGATCACATTGAGCAAATTAAAAGTTCAAAAACTAAATTGAACATCAGGCTAAATTTCAAAGACCACATTGAACAAATTAAAAATTCAAGGATCAAATTGCACATTAGGTTAAGTTTAAGAACTGTTTGTGTAATTATCCCAATTTGATATAATATCACAAATGGTCTTGAACTTCAGTTTAATTAGACTTGTCAAATGAGTGAGTCGGATCATATTTTTGTCAAATCATAAATGGTTTAACCCAAATTAATCCATTAACCCGTTTATGATCCATTTATGCGCAATGCAATTTTCTTGACCCATATTATTAAAACACTTACATATTTAATTAAATCTAGGAAAATTCATATCCAAACTAAGATAAAAATGCGAAGTGAGTGAGCATGAAATTGAGTGAGGGCGAAAGAGATGAATTGAGTTTAAATCAATTATAAACTCATTTATAATTCATTTATGATCCATTTAACATTCATATTAGACTTATACTCATTTATGACCCATTTACTAAATACAACTAACCAATTTATGACTTATTTGCTAATATTTGGGTTAAAAAATGGGTTTATGACCCATTTTGATAAGTTTAGGTTCAATGTGCAATATAATTTATGAACTCAATCCCCAAATATAAAATGTGATCTCAAAAATTTTAATTTATTCAATGTGATTTCTAAATGTTTGGTACCTATTTAATTTGGTCCCTGAACTATATAAAATGTTCAATACTATCGCTCTATTAATTCAAATTTAGGGACAATATTTAATATTTCTATATAATTCACAGACTAAATCGAATATGTATCAATAGTCCATGAACCATATTGAATAATTTAAAAGTTCAAGGATGACATTGCACATTGAGTTAAAAATTTACGGAATTCAGAAATAACATTACACATAGGGTCAAAGTTCATGAATCATTCGTATCATTTTCCCTTAGAATTTCCGTTCTCCAGTCAATCTCGTCAATGGATTGTTCGCATTGTGGGCCGTCGGATCAAATACGACAGGAAAAGCAAACCCCGACTGGTTTTGCCGACGTAAATTTCTACTTTGTGGTGATTGTAATTCATTTTTAGCAAGAGATCTACCAATTTACGGTGACTTCCTAGCCAAACGTGATTGATGATCAATACTTAGAATAAGCCAATTTTGTGACAACAAGCAAGATTGGTAAGTAACAGCACAAAAGATCAGAAAGGACTCAGGGCGTGTAGCAAAGCTTCACCGTAGAATACGCGGATTAGACACTAGCAAAACTGCCGTGGAGTTTCATGCTTCATTACGGGGGAGAGGGAACTCCGATGAGGACACCGGACAATAGTTTCCTTTCCGGCACCTAGTTTTCGAGCCACGGATTTTCTTTGCTTTTCGAGTCCGTGGCAATGTAGAATCACTTGCAATTAGCTCGTCAGAGAGAGAGAGAGAGAGAGAGAGAGAGAGAGAGAGAGAGAGAGAGAGAGAGAGAGAGCATAAGGCTTTGTTATTTTTCCAACCAGGACATCCAAAGTTGAGCACAATCCCACACTGTAAGAAGGAACTTGTTGACGCCTGAAGATGGCAACTGCCGGAAATAAACCATCGTTTCTGCCGCGTGTGACTTCATTTCTATTCAACTATCGCCCCTGACGTCGCCGTTGCTCATCTTGATCCTTCGCAAGGCCAGAGGGACCGGTTTCTCCAGCACGGAGACGTTGATGTTGTTCCAAACCTCCGATTCAGTTGGGAGCTGAGCGATTCTCTCTGCGATGCTCATGTCTTCGGGGAGGACCGAGCCGAAAGCGGTGTACTCCCTTTGCCACTCTTCATGCTTCGCCAAGCTTATAAAGAACTCAGGCCCCGACCCGACCCATGCGACAGTCCCCCTCTTTATGGTCGGACAAGCTTCCTTCGGGGCCTTCCTAAATGGAGTTCCTTGAGCTTCTAGGGTTCCTTGAATCAGTGCGAATGGAGGGCCAAATGGGGCCTGCAGAGAAACGCTTCATATCAGAAAATCGTGTCCCCCGAGGCAAAGTGTCCAGATGGGTGTTAAAAGCTGCTAAGAAGAAGCTGTTTCTTCTAAGGTAACCTTTCCATCCACGGAATTCATTTATCGATAAACAACCAATGCCCCAAAGGTCGAAACTACAAAATTCAGAAAACTGGAGAAGAATGATGGACAGTAGACACTGAACTAACATTGCGAGTTTTGATCACGAAACTAGTTATTGCCGACGTGGCCAATCTAAATTTAACAGTTCATTATCAAACTCGCAGTATAACACAGATGGCAGAGGCAACGATAACAATTCAGAACCTGCAACCCCCTTTGTGAATATCGAGAAGCGACAATGGGAATCTTGATTCGGGATGATAGACAAGGAATCTCAACTCTAAGGACTGCAAAATACATATAACAGACATGCATAGACCGAATATAATTCACAGGAGTATCCTGCTTCACCCTACTGCATTGAAGTTTACAAGAACTGAAGAGGGAGAAAGAAAACGAGCCTTACATTTGGGACGTGATTGCCTTGTGAATCCCACAACTGCCCTCTACTCTCCGCGCGATGAAATTGGCAACCGGCACAGTGCCGCAATGCCAACAACTCATGGATATAAGAAACTGAGTGCGGGGCACAATCAGGATAAAGCTGCAGGAATTCTAAAACTGTTAGAAGCTCTATGTTATCCATAAAGCTTCACTCCAGAGGAACAATCCTCATCATCTATGCAGCGTTAAGAAGAAATAGTAAGTAGAGGAGTGGCCAAAAGAATATTAAGGTGTACCTTAATATGCATGGTACCGTATTCTGTTTCCAAGCCAATTATTCCCTGAGAAAGGAGAAAGGAAATAAAGAAATCGAAGCAGAGAAAAGTCTCGATCTGAATAATCTCAAGACATTAACATCTAAGACGACGAAGGACACTCTAAGGTTGACAAAATTTTAAGTGCATTGACCAATATTATAGAAGCCAAATTCTAGGGTCTTCGTAAGGGCCAAAGTCTTCATCTTAAAGCGCATATGCTGCAGGGCAATTGTCACACAAATATGCTTTTTCTGAAAATGGATGGTACAATTACAGACACAGTGCCACAGCGAAAGGCCCCAACTTGCTAATCTAAGCCATGTTCAGGTCAACCTGAATCTTTTGCAGATAAATGGCAAAATGTATTTCAAGACTCAAGAGCATCCTGTAGATGGGCATTCACCTCTCCTTTCCCGTATACAAGGCCAGAGGTCCAGATAACTGTTTGACCCGCCTCCTGATGATCAGGAGCCAAGGAGTCCTTCTGTTTCTTCAACCAGCACTGGAGAACAAAAAATGCATGTTCAAGTAAAGCCGGACATATAATTTGCACTGGAAAGGAGGAAAGAAAAATGCCTACAGAAGAACTAAAGTAATCGATTAAAACCTCAAAACATATGCATGAATTGGGATTGGCATCTAATCATAGAGCTCGACAATAACAGCAAAGTGAGACAGCCAGACATTAAATTCTGCCATTTAACTGGGTATAAAACACGTGAACAAATTGCAGGAACTGCTTCAGACTTAGAAGTGCATCATCTGGAGAAAAATTTGAGATCTAATAGAAGGCTCAGCAAAACCAACAAATCAAGATAAGCATTTGACAATCATGACACATCTCTTGCATCATGTACAGCACATGAGCTCTGCTTAACAGAATCAACCATCATCTGATTCATCCATCGAACACCGTATTCCAGACTTTTCAAGCATGTGACAGGTTACTTTTCCACTTTTTCAGCATCAGTATAATTAACAGGCCAGACTGCCAACATTACGTAGCACACCAAACAACGCATTGATGGATGAGGTTTTACTAGTTGTCAGCACAAATGAATGCTCCTCTGCCTTTCAGCCACTATCAGACTTAAATCAACCATTCCTGGTCTTTTCAGAAATCTGGTGTTTTTATCATACATGTCAGATTGTAATGCGCATAACATGGCATCAATCAGATTATCACGCCATTTTGCATCACCTAGCACAGGCACCCGGTTAATTCGACTACTCTGCCTCTCAATTACAAACCCACACCATAATGCATTTCAAAAATAGAGCATAGCTTCTGAATGAGCACCAAAAATCCAACAAATTACCAACACAAGCTAGAACACAAGATTCAAGAGAACAAACAAAAACGAAACCAGCTAACCTCACCGAATTTCGACCCGCACGCCTCCCTATTGCCGCAATACACCCACGAATCGCACAAGCACGGCCCGTCATTCCCGCCGCACATCGCCTTGCAAGCCCTGCAGCACTCCACCGAAGAATTGAACTTGAAATCGGAACCCCACTTCACCGCCGGGCCCCAGAGCTCCAAATTATCAATCCCTCTGCAACACTCCCCACTCCCAACCCCGAATTCGCCCTCCGCATTATCGCCCGGACCGGTCCCTTCGACCAGCCTCAGGGGATCGGAGCTCCAATTGCCCCAACCAGGCGCGAACGCCACGGTCGCCAGAGTGTAGACCAGGGTGCAGGAGATCACTCCGATCAAGAGCAGGATCAGAGTGGCGCATCGGCCGGGCTCTGCGTCGTTTTGCTTTCGACCCATTTGAAGTTAGGAACTGCAAAGCAAATCCCTGATCCCAAGATTCAGACTTGGGTGGGCGTTGACCGGAAGGGAGAGGGGATCTTGAGGAAACGGAGGTGGAGGGGTGGTTTCCTTATCGGGTTAATGGCGAAATTGAGGAGGGTTTGTCATTGATGGGGTTTAAACAAAGATAGAATAGAAGCTGGCAAAGTCAACGGCCGACGTAGACAAGGAAGGAACAAAGAGTGTATAATTCTACGAGAAGCTGACGAAGTTAGGCTTTGGTAGGGTCCAGATTCGCATGTCCCGTCAGCCAAAGCTGTGGATGCTTTAAAGAGACTGAGATTCAGGGACGGGAAGAAGCTTCCCCATCTAGCGACGGGTTCCAGCGTCTTTGCTTGTTGTCAGCATTGCTTTAAAGGCTTTCTTGCTCAGGAAACGAGGAAGAATGCTCTGTCACGGGACAGGAGACGAGGATTTGTGAGCTTTATGAGAACGAGATCCAACTGTGTTTCGTATGGTACGTGGAAAGATAGATCATGGTCGACAGGTAACAACATAAACGAACCAGCTTTATTTATATGATTTGTACACAAACTATGGTTGTTCCACACATATTTCATTTTGTCGCTGCTATGCTGTCATATCATCTCTCTCTATGCTCCACTGTATCCTTTATGCCAAATCCAGCTGATGCAGAGTGGAGGGTATTGGTTGATCTCTCATGGGAATAGTGATGCCTGCAAGGTAGCAATCAGATAATGCACTGGGAAATTACGAGTGAGATACAATCAACAAGGAAAGAGGACACTGATTTTGGACAGTTGAAATTGGATTGTTTGTGAAGTGACTCCATGTATTGTAACATGTTCATGAAATTAGCTGGTCCATCAAATTTGTCTTACAGTTCCTATTGGGGCCTACCTATGCACCATCCTTAATTCCCCCGACCTAATTCCGTCGGAAATCCTAACAAAAGTTGGGGCAATTTGGGATTGACTGTCATAATGAGAATTTTGGGGACTTGAGTTGACAAAGAACAATTTAGACGTTAATTTTTTTTAGAAATGACCGAACAACATGAGAACCACTATTCTAGATATATTAGTTAACCGTGAAAAAGTGAAAGAAATTGCTGTTAGATTAGAGGATGAAGATAGAAGTCGTTACTTCCACACTTGAATTGGGGAGGATCTTCCTCCTGCAGCCCTTGACGAGCTTCTTGGCCCGATCGACGTTGATCATCACAGCCACCTCCGGCGTGACCAACGGGCACACGCACTCGGTGTGGGTGACCCAGATGCGGGCATAGCACGCGGCTGAGGGCGGCTGGCCCATTGCAACGGCCATGCACGCGCTAATCCCTACTCGTGTCTCATCTTGGCATTGGCTTGGACTCACCTCCTGACCCCAAGCCACATTGATTGAACCCAACCAAAGCAAGAAAAATACCAAGGCCCATGAGACATCGCCAGTACCCTTCATGTTTTAACGCTTCGCTCTCTCTTTCTCTACCTTTTGTTTGAGGCCTTATTGTCCTTATGGAACAACTCAGAACGTTTGGCCCATGTATTTATAATGCTCAAAGAGAATGTGCTCGGGGAAAGAAGAAGTGAGGCTTCATTAGTGGAATGCCCCATTAAGCATTTTGCATCATGAATTGCAGAAGAAGATAATACTCTGCAGCACTCGTGTAAACAGTTCAAGACAATTGAAACTACCCCACAAAGAGGCTCAAGTGGAGTGACCAAACTCAATTCTCACAGGCTTGTGGAAGGAAGCCAGATTCTTCGTTGTTGGGAGTTGCATGTGTCAACCTTTGAAGCAATTTTTTGACCCAAAAAAAAACCTTTGAAGCAATTCCTATCCTATGTTGGTAACTCTATCCAATGTTGGAATGAATTGGAACTTCGCACGATGTGGGGTTTGAATTGCCTAGTTGAGTGTAGTGTTTATTGAGTCCATCTAATTACACAAAGAGGGGAAAAGAAATTTCCTCGTCATGATAGTAGTTCCGTACACAAGGTGTGATATGGTAACACCATGGTCTTTAACCAAAAGTTTTCATAGTACGCTAAAAATAGCCGCACAGCAAAGTAACTTAAGAAGGCAGGCACAGCAACAACTCCACATATATTATCGTGTTTTATCATAATCAGAGAATGAACATGCCATGAATGATCATCGCGAGCAACCACTCCGGAATTCAGAGGAGGTAGTGACTTCTTTACTTATTATTCAAGTTGATGTGCGAAATTACCAACTGCAGCTTGGACAACCGGACAAACTGATCAAGGTATTGATCATCAAATGAGTAGACATTTGCAGGAGGCTTGACGTACAGAATTTTGTTCAAGGTTCTCGGATCATCTACAGCTTTGATAGTGTAGGTGCTGATGTCCTCCTTACTAAACGCCACTGCATGGGAAGCATTTTCGAATCAGGCCTACAAACATGTCGAAGAGCCACTTATCTCTTTAGAGCTGCTTTTTCAGTCACGTTCAAGTTAATACTTCTGTTAGTAACTAGATTTATTAGGCAAATTAATAACGACCATATGCATTTGTCATACCCTCTTCCAAATAGAGGAAGATGACTGCTCGAGGTTATCATCAAAGTGTAGATAACCTTCCAAACTAGGAACATGCGGGGGAAGAATAGCAATGGTGCCAAAACTTGTGTACGGAGGCCACTTTAGTGCCAAAACTTTCATTTGGATCACTTAAGTGCCAAAAGTTTAAGCCGGCGATCACTTAAGTGCCAAATCGGAGAAAAAACGATCACTTAAGTACCAACGGCGAGAAATTCGGACCAAATTTAATACGTGGCTTTTATATTTAAAATTTAATGACACGTGGCATTTCCATGTGTATAATTCAATTTTTTAAATATTTTTTTCTTTTTTTTCTTTTCTTTTTTTTTTCTTTTTTCTTATTTCCGGTGGCCGGACGCCGGTGGCCGGACGCCGGCCACCGGAAATAAGAAGAAAGAAAAGGAAAAAAAAAGAAAAGAAATGCCACGTGTGCCTCCGGCGAGCCACATCAGCCTCCGGCGAGCCACATCAACTTGAAAAATTAATAAAAAAACGCCACGTCGGATTTCCGGCGAAGTGGCACTTAAGTGATCGTTTTTCACAACTTTTGGCACTTAAGTGATCCAAATGAAAATTTTGGCACCAAAGTGCCCTCCGTACACAAGTTTTGACACCATTGCTGTTCTTCCCTCAGGAACATGCTGAGCATGCTCCATTTGCCAAGGAAATGCATACACTGTGATATCATCAAATTAGTCACCTAAAGGACAAGCTAATGCAACATGAAAGCCCCAGCATCTCTAGACAAGCAGTTGCCTGGAATTGTAGTTCAAGCTTATTCTGGAATTGATCCTCCATATCCCACCGATGCAAATGAATTGAAGGTACATATAGAAAATTCTCAACCAAATTAAATCCGGTGCCTCCGATGGCCAGTATCCTACTCTTCCTGGCCATCGGCAAGGTTTTCCAGGCAACTTAGCTCTCTTCAGCGACTCCCAATTTTGGTAAAGGTTAGAGAGAAAGAGCAGGAGATTTCCAATTTCTGTTCGAGAAGTGCAACGTAAAATTGAAGGTCAGACTCCGAACGTTTAGGCTGAATGAGTGACATGGCAAATTAGATTTTGTTAGTTATGTGCAAGGAGAAGGAGAAGCAAAACAACAGTAACTGTCTAAGGAAAAAAGCGATCGATGTCAGGACATTATGGTCATTTCGAAACGGATCGTTGTTGTCGACAAATTTACGAGGATGTAAGAAGAATTTGTAACAGGAGGATGCTTGACCAAGATCGACTTTCACAGGCTTCTGTGTTGAAGCCAGATTCTTCATTTTCTGAAGTGGTCTCTGTCAAAGGTTTGAAGCAATTCAATCAGAAACTCAATGCACTTTGTTTCGGCTTAGTAATGTTTGGCATGCCGGATGAACTAGCACTCCGATGCAAGATATGATTCATGGCTGTTGGCGACATTCGTTTACCTCTCAACCAATGAGTGCTAAGCTGACTCCTCAGAGAGATTCGCGAGATGATCACGTCCGCCGTGAGTTTTATTATCGGAGAGAGATATAGGCTATTGCCCGATGCATGATTGAGATGGGGTCGAGAGCAATGCATTTCACAAGACGGGAAAAGAAGTCATACAGATTATGAGTTCTTGCCGGCACAATCAGCAAAGGGTTGGAGATTCACTCCATTTTTCAGTCTCAGTCTCTTCACTCTCGAAAACTGCATACCTTATGTCTTTTTCTCTTTTTTCCTTTGTTGTTTTTTACATACTTCTACTATTGATTCAATACGGTCGTCCATGCGGGGACTAAAAATCACAGCTGACGTCGATTTCGGATTCTAGATCAGCTTCTTCATCAGGGTCGGGTTCTGAAGCCGCACCCAGCCTGCCAGCTCTATGTCCTTGCCCCGGCGTCCGTGCCTCTTGTATGATCTGCATTGTTTCTTCCTCACTCTGAACGGGTTGGTCCTGTTCTGATTCGTAGTTCGATTTCTCACGTTCGATCGACTCCTTTGGCAAGTTCTTCAGGAACCAAGGATGCTGCTTTATCTCTGGGAGAGTGATCCTCTTCAATGAAGAAATAGAAGAGGAGTGTCAATATCAATTACTAATTATGAGAGCTATTCGTCAACTCTCATGAATATTTCCTTTTCATTCTCGAACTTAGCTCCCCTTCAGAGTGGAACACTAGAGAAACTAAACATTAGCTTTAGCAAAAAAGTTCCCTAGCAGACCATAACCAATGTACTTTTCTAGACAGGATGTCTAGTAAGGCTTGTATCTTGTCTACCAAAATGCGATGACAATGCATGTGGCATTATTTGATTGTTATGTTTCCGACAAGAAACCCACAATCAAGGAAGTTGGGTGTCATAAAATGCTCTGCTCGTCCCTCTTCTAGGCAAGTTCCGAGATACCACTCATGCTCTGGCACATATGAAGAAATGAACAACAGTCATAGGGTTACCTCGGCAGGATTGGCGACAAATATGCGAGAAAGCAGTTGCCTGCAATCCACAGAGACATGCACGTAGTCTGGTATGGAGTATTGGACAGTCAATATTCTCTGTTAAGAATAGTGCAGAGTCAATACAGGTGAAAATCGATATGTTTTATTTCTCCAATGGGACAAGGAAATGCATTCTACTTCACTTAAGGCACAGAGTGAACTCACATCAATGGTCTTCCGGAAATTCCTAGGATCGTCAGGATCCTCGAATGGGTATGCTCCAACCAGCATCACATATAGAGTCACCCCGCAAGACCAAACATCTGCAATCTATTGAAAAGGCAGCCCTAGCGGCTAGTGTTATCGCACAAAGAGGACTCCATTATTTTACGGACTCAGCAGGACCCATTTTCAGGAATGGTTATACATGTCTCTCATGTTCAGCTACGGTCAAGTAAGCAAGACTATCCTTTAGTATGATTGCAATAAACTACGTAGAAAGATCATGAAGCCACAGAAGTGCGTAGCAATTGAAACAACATGAACATTCCTGATGAAACAACTAACGAATATGAGATTATTAGACTTAATCAATGGCAGTTATGGATAGGAATTTGATGATATCGGGATTAATTCCTGGACAAGACTGAGCTTAACTATTGACAATTAGTTACACATAAACTTGTGACCATTCTGCTCTGAGCCGGACCTGATTGGTTCAATGCCTATCGAACAAGGAGTTCACATTTCTGGCAACATAAGAGCTTTACTTAGCAGTCAATTACAAGCTACCTAACTGACACTCCTTTATAACCCATGTAAAATCAAAACTTTAGTTTTTGTAGCTTTATTTAATTTTACATATCCCTGGGAAATCTGACAAGATGAATAATGCCTTAGTCATGTTATGTGCATAGCAGGATTATAAGAGAAGCACTTCCCCCCAAAACAATTGGAAACTGGGAAAATAGTATTGTACAAACCTTGCCATCATATTTCTTTCTTGACAGAACTTCCGGTGCAATGTACGCTGGCGTTCCAACCGTTGATTTGGGTTGTGAATGCAATAGACCAGACTGTGGTTTACATACACAAGCAATCACAGGCGAATATGAGGAGAAGAATCAAAGATTAGCAAGAAGTTGGCAAAAAGACGACCGGACCTTTGAGTAACCAAAGTCGCATATCTTGAGACGAGGCATTGGACTTCCGTCGAGTAGTGTGTTTTCCAGTTTAAGGTCCCGGTGACAAATTTCCTGCAATGAACAATAGAAGCTACTTAAGAAAATCCATTGTGACTTTGGAAGAGAGAAGCATCTATGCTTTGATTAGTCAATTAAACCCAAAAATGAGGGAAAAAGAAGAGAGCGATGATGCAGAATCAAACCATGGTATGACAATAGCTGACTCCAGATATGAGTTGCTGAAAGAAAAATCTTGCCTGTCACATGAAAGGATCGATATGCAAACATAAGTGATGGAACCATCTTTTGCACCAAATTGGTTCGGATGAAGCCCGTTTTATGCTCAAAAGGACCAGGCAAAACAAACCTCATCTTCGCTAAAACGACCTGCAGCACATATCCTCTCGAAAAGCTCTCCACCAGCCGCATATTCCATGACAATGGCCAAATGAGTAGGGGTCAACAGGACCTGTATTGAGCAACCAAAGTACTTGCCCATTTTAGCCTCTTTTTACAAGCAGAAGTTCATTAGATTTGGCTCATAAAGTTAGTTCAACCAAGCCTATTTCGCTGGGAACGTATGCATAAAGCACTTGGCTGCTCGGGAAGAGCTCAAATTATTGCCTCGCCTTGTCCAAGACCCAAATTATTGCATGAATATACTTAAACACAGCAATGTGACCAGGATGGAAACTTAAACCACAACCTCCTTAAATCTGACAATGTTTGGATGCCTCAAGGATCTGTGGTTGATGATTTCCCTCTGGACTTTCTCATCAATCTGACAACAGAAATTAGTCAGGGCATGTATCTGGTAAAATGATACTGAGGAACTCATAAGCTAGTACCTCGGATGAAATTGATGAGAAGGATATAGTAGTAACTAAAACCGAGGTCTTAAGGATCAATCACACCCTAATCAAATAAAAAATCCAACTTGCGATTCTCCTCGTTAAGTCTAAGATGCGATCATCACAATTGCCTTGAAAGCTAAAGAAATACTTAGTAATCTATTCACCAGTGCTAATAGAAAGATAAGAGTACCGCTGATTAAAGTTGCCAAGCCTACTCAGAGAAGCAAAAAAACAAGGTTCTATTCAAAACGCTGAAGAAAGATGGGAAACATTTTGAATCGCTGCGCACATCTATCAGCAAATAATTCATGGTTCCTCACAGCCTAAAGAGAAAGCATACCCTTAGCTGAGCGCACAATGAACCTCTAACGGTACCTTAGATTCAATGTCAATACAGCCATTATCGGTGGGTCATCAATAGACAGAGATCTCCTCGAACCAGTGACGCGGAATTAACACACGATAAAATAGAGTGAGAAACAGTTGTCTACAAGAAGGAAGGGAAAAAATTAAACCTTGTTTCCCCTCTCTATGTACTTGACAGCAAGAAGCTCCTTTGTCTTCCTATCTTCCACCAACCTCGCCACTCCGAAATTCCCAGAGCCGAGCTCCTTCATTGACTCATAACGCTCTTCCATTCTCCGCACTCTCGCTCGCCAATCAAACACACCACCTCAGCTGAAACTTCACCGATCATCAATCACAAACAACAATCACGTCTAGCATCCCAACAAGAAAAGCAAAACACTAAAACAACAGAACCCAAGAAAGATGCGATCATATGAGAAACAAACAGCAAAAGTTACGAAGATTTCTCAAAGAGACGAGCTCAACGAAGAAGAGAGATTCTTACAACTCGAACCCAAGAAAACGAGAAAGAACTGGTCTTCGGGAGGTCTTGAGGACTTGAACCGTGGAGAAACGCAAATTCCAAGAACCTTTCACTGGTTGGCACAACTGGTGGCTCAAGACATTTTCTAAAAGAAGAAAAAGGGTCTTGAAAAAAAACTAAACGAAGAAGAGAAAAGACAGAAAAACGAAGCTGAGGAGGCCGTCTACGTATGAAGATGATCTTCAATATCCAAGAGACTTCAAGGACACGTATGACATTATAATACTCGACTGACACTGACAACAGACCAACAGTTTCTGTCCACTTCAGCGACACGACACGCCGTACGTATCGCATAGGTTCGCCTGGGGAGTGTTTCTTGAATAAACAAAGACATCATGTAGACTCATTTACGAAAAAATCTGAGAGTTCAAGTCTACCTTAATGATTTCCTATATGAGTATTGCGTAAGGAGAGCAACAACAACAAATCGGGCCGTACGAATCACTGTCAAGGGCTCCACATGCTCCAAGTCAAGCATACAGTTAATTAATTTATATTTTATGGGGAAAAATAGAATAGACGAATCATTGGGTGCTGTGCGATTTTAATACTCTGCCGACGCCAGTTCCATGAACTATTTGAGGCACGCTGATGACGCCCTTCCCCCTGTGCGGCCGCGAAGGAGACTAAGACAATGCCAACATTTCAAATGATCAATCCAGCAAAATATCTCATTTGATCTAATTTAAGACTCCATTAGTTTCGTAAAAAATATTATGTTTTTCAAAAATAATATAATTTTTTAGTGTTCGATTGAAATATGAAAAAGTTTCGAAAAATATTTTTCATAATTCGGTATGGAAAAGGTTTTCTTCCTGTACTACTTTTAATAAATTTTATTTGTATTTTTTAAAATATTTTTAATCCTTTTTCTTTTTATTTTCATTCTTCTTCTTTTTCTTCCTCAATTGGTCGCCGACCACAACGGCGGCCAGTCAACTCGAGCCTCGCCATAGGCCGACGAGGCACCGGTGAGGTTAAGCATTGCTAGCCTGTGGCGAGGCTCTGGCCTGGCCAAGCTCGCCCAAGGTCGAGCGGGCAAGCTCAGGCCTCGCCAAATCCGGTGAGCTGGGCAAGGCAAGGTCGCTAGACGTCGGCAAGGCTCTCGTGACCTCGGGTGAGGCTCGAGCGTAACCCAGCTCGTCGGATTTGGCAAGGCTCAAGCTTGTCGACCTCGGGCGAGCTCGGCCTCCCCAAAATCTGGCGAGCTCAAGCCTCGCCAACCTATGGCGAGGCTCGTGCTCTCCTGTGACCAGTCGCCGGCCGCTACCGTGGCCGGCAACCAGCCGGATAAGAAGATAGAAAAGAGAAGAAAAAATAAGAAAATTAAAATATTAGAAATGAATGGTTAAAAAAGGGGGCGCAAAAATGCTTTCCTCTTTTAAAAAAGAGAAACATGTTCTTAAAAATGAAGGTGTTTTGTCTATTTTCTGGAAAATGTTCTTCATGGAAAGTTGTTTTTCGTGAAACGAACATTGAAAAATCCAAAAAACGTTTTTTCATAAGTTATTTTCCGTGAAACGAACATAACCTAAAGTTCTTTTCCAAGCCCTCTTGCACTAGCGCACCGTTTGGGAAAGAAGACCGCGATGTCGGCACGTCGATGGAACCGTAACAAATGGACGAGCTTGCCCGTTCCCGAGGTCTTTAGAGATCTTTCGTGGGTATTGCTCGAACCGAACGTTTCGTAAGGAAACACATTGGATAGTCATGACTAGGGGCGATCATTTTCCGAACCTTTCATGAGCACGACACAACACCTAATCAAACCGCCAACAGCATATAAAAGATCTACGTGTTAAAACGACGACAGTTTATGAAAATCACAGAATCGGACAAATCCACTACACAGATCGCATAAGTTATGTAGTCTCGAATGGAGATCAGTCTCTCTTCTTAGCACGAATATGCGGCAATACTGCAGAAAATGTTTCCGGATTGCCTCTTGACAATTGATATTCGTATACATAGTATGAGAAAGCTATATGGATTGGGAAAGGGATTTTAGGGGAAATGATCGCTTGATACCTCTAGCTCTTTTTTGAACAAAAATTTGAAAACCGCATGCTTATCTTACGTCTAAAACTAGGAAATCGCACAGTTATCAGGCATCGGGAGCGCCCCAATTTAATGACTGTACCGGGGACGTAGAACGTATAATATACAAAAATGGAGAAAGACAACATGTCTCTCCAAGGGCAGCATATTCATAGTATGTCCTCAAATTTGGAGGTTGTACATGCCATGGGGAGCGACATTTCACACTAGGATCCTGAGAAGCAAAATCCTATATTGTTCGTGTTTAAGCCGATGCGAGAAATTACCATGCACAGTCAGCTTTGACAATCAGACGATCTGATCAAGATATTGATCCACGGTGGTGTATTTGACATCGGGGTAGAGCTCTGAAGCTTCCACTCCGAATGATGGCTCAATCTCGACGGCGGTTTTGGTCTCCTTTCACGAAAACGGAATGGGATATGGCCAACATCAAATTGAGTGGAAATGCCGCCTCTGCAACATGAGTGGACAAGTAGACCGGTCAACGTCAGAAGCTTTAAATCTCGGAGAGAAATCTAATAGCAACGCATCCCTGACCTTGAATGTTCTTCAGAACTTGCTCGTCTGGAACATAAACCCTCTCCAGGGTCTTGCCGATCTTTCTCTCCCACAAAGACACGAGATCATTAATCGTGTAGGTGTTGCGGGAGGTTTGATGTACAGAGTTTTGTTCAAAGTCCTGGGATCATCCACAGCTTTGATGGTATAGGTGCCGATGTCATCCTCTTGTTAAACACCGCTGCATATTGACCAATTCTTTTTTAAAATTTGGCTTAACAAATATATCACGGAGCCATTGATCTTCCTAGAGTGACTTTCGGCTCGCATTTGAACAAGAATTCTCCCGGTAAGTAGATTCATCAGACAACTGGCAGACAAATGCATCCATATGTTCCTTTCTCAACCAAATACATTAAGATAACCTTGGTAATGTGGTGACCAGGCGTTATTGTGCCGAGATAACCCACATCTCTTTTATA
Source organism: Syzygium aqueum (assembly GCA_031216185.1). Taxonomy (NCBI): domain Eukaryota; kingdom Viridiplantae; phylum Streptophyta; class Magnoliopsida; order Myrtales; family Myrtaceae; genus Syzygium; species Syzygium aqueum. The sequence continues at coordinate 2,706,381 of CM062235.1, read as the reverse complement.
TCATCTATTAGTCTCCAAAAATGAAGACTACTGGATGTCGAAAACCCAACATCTCCAGAATTGCTTCTTATCTTTTGTATTTCCATCCCCCAAGATGACAACTTCATCTCTAGGGGGAGCTGTAGCCCCGGGCTGTGCCAATGTTGGAAGGAACCAACCTGCAAAAGAGTTAGAAGACACATAGGTTAAGGGATTCCCTCGGCCTCAACAAGGCGGCGGATCTTGGCCTTGATAGCAAACATAGCTTTTGCTGGCTCCACAGCATGGACACGATACGCGTCATTTCCAAACCCTGAAGGCAAGAATCTCTAAAAAAAAAGCATATTCCCCTAACCCAACAAACTTATACGAGTTCAGGCAGAAGAAAGAAACAAACTTATATGAGACTGAATTTCGTGTTTTTTCAATATGTTACTATAACAGAGTAAAAGAACGATTATAAGTCATCAATATATACTGCAATTAAGCAAATTCGACCCCCAAGTGCCATTAGCAAAATAGAAGAAATAGGAGAGCAGCCAGAGAACTTCATGTATAAAGTATGCAAACATGCTGCTTGCTTGGACACTTTCTTAAGTAGTAAAATATCAGGTAAGTCCCTTGCCTTTTGTGAACATGCAGAGTTCCACTCATTATTGACTGTCAACCACCCAAAGAACAACAACAACAACTAAGTACTATCCCAGTAAGTGGGGTTGGGTAAGATAATACATATTTGCAACAATGATAATGCTGCTGGAAAAAGATCATCTCAAGGATAAACTAGTTCGTGTTTCCCACAAATTCATGATCGAAGAGCTGGGCTAGACGTTTATAATCCATATCGAGTGCTCGACACTTTTTAATTTTTTTTGGCTGACCTAGAGGAAACCCATCCACACAGGTTCTGGATAATAAAGAAAAATCCTTGGTGGATTTTGATTCCTATTCCAGCTAAGCGCAGGTGGCATATGGTGGTTGTTGTGTATGGGGGATTCTTCAATTTGTCAAGGAAAGAACAAAAGGAGTTTAGTCAGACATGGAAGCTCACTTGCTCGTTGCTGCAAGTGCACTTGGTCACAAGAGAAAACCTTAGAAACGGAAAGTCAATTGTGGACTTGTCGCCGATTGGGCAAGAGCAAGAAGACAAATCAAATTCTACTTTGCGCTGGACAAGTTTGCAGGACGCTTTCCTTGATCCTTTCTCCTTCTTGTACATTTGTCCCCCTTATATTTCCAAAGTTTCTATTTTTCGTTTGGTTTCAAGGCTCTTTATAGGAGAAGAAAAAAGAATTAAGCTAACACCAACCAATATCATCAGCCAAATGCTAAACGAACAATACTAACGAGGACGGAATCATTAGGAACAGCACCACCTTGACACTCCCGGCTGCTTTAATGGCGGCAACAATCTTGTCTTGGTCCTCTAGTTGTTCTGTCCCGACAGCAGAGATCACCACATTGACCTGCTCGATCGCATTCAGTAGACTCTCTTGATCGTACATGTCTCCCTGAGAGTCCAGTGACACAAGAGCATCGATAAGCAATCAAATATCCAAATATCAACTCCGATTCTACAGCTGAAGAAGACATTTCTCAGAATGACGAACGAGATCAGCGGCAGGTGACCGGACGTGGGAAGCGAACGCAATCGCATGGGAAGAACTACTCACCTCGACTAGATTGACGCCTAAGCTCTTGAAACCTTCGACGATTTCCACCTAGGCGGGGCTGGAGAGAGTGGATTCCCTCACGAGAGCAAAGGTAGGGTGACCGGACTTAGTGCTTGCTTCCGTGACAAACTTTCCGATGTATCCGGTGCCTCTGATCACCAGGACTCTGCTCTTCTCGGCCATCTCGGAGGCTTTTCACGGCTGAGGCCTGGTGTTTCCCGGCGAGCTTGCTCGGTCTCGCGCAGAAACTGCTTGGCGGGCTTCGAGACGAATCGTCGTTTTATCTTTGATTTCCAGGAGGGGCATAATTGTCTTTTCAGCGAATTGATTTTTCTTCATATCATCCTGCACTTTGGAAAATGAGTACCTGCAAAGTGGAACAAGAAAAAACCAGTGGAAGAATCAAATTCAAGGTAGACTTTTCTATCGATTTTGTCTATTTTGACCGATGATGTGAATTGTTTTTTAAAATAATAAGAAAATCTTGATTTAAGTTTGGATGGTGCTAAGGATTTAAGTTATCGTAAATTTTGAAGTGCTCGAGATTTTATTAAATCTTTCATTAGGATTTTATTTCTCGATCTATATTGAACCGTTTATAATTTACAATGATTTTCCATGTAATTGAGAAGGAAGAAGTTGAAACCGCTTTTACCATCATATGAAAAAAAAAGAAAGTAAAAATGGTAGGAAAAAGCAATGAGCCACTCTACATGCATATGCTTGCATGATATCATGGAGTTTCATAGTAGCTATAAGATTGTTTTGACTTTTGAGGTGCACTAAATTCTTTATCCGAGAGAGGGTTGATCATGCGATTATTACATTTACAATTCATAAGTTCTTGAAAAAAGAAAAGAAGAAAAAAAATTAACCTTGTTAGATTGATTCAATGATGAAAGAGTGAGTTAGGCATGTAGGCTTTGTCAGTTTTGTAGAAAATGAATAATTTGAAAAATATTTTTCTAAAAACGATCGCTTATATCGAATTAACTAGCAATAGAAATTTCACCGTGCATTAAAACATTAGCAATTTAAGTTTACCCTTAATTAACGAGCAACAGAAATTTCATCTTCGCCGACTTTAAAAAAATAATCCGCCAAGTTAAACCTCAAGTTTCAATTATGAAGAGATTTTCGAGGACATATAAAGTATTTGATTTCGGAAAAGACCTTGCACGCGTTAGAGCATATATGAATTAGGACCTTGCGAGTTAACCTTATGGATTTCCACGTCACCATGTGTCATCCATGTCGGCAATTTAATAGTAACATTTGACGGAAGTTAAAGGATAGTAAATTTGTCACAAGTGTACTAGTTTGGGATTTTTCATGGTAGAAAAATTAGATTGGAATAAATTTATCACAGGTATATCAGTTTGTGATTTTTCATGATCAAAAAATTAATTTGAAGTAAATTTATCACAGGCATACCGGTTTTAAGTTTTTCGTAGTATTAACCCAATTTTCAAATGCTCATCAACTCTGGTCTGGTTTTATTAGCTGCGCTATGAACATAAAAAAAAAGGGAAAATTATACTTTCCACCCCTGTACTTTTACCGCTTCTCTAATCAAGTCCCCGTATTCTCAATTTTTCTAATTAAGTCTTCAATGGATTGCGGAGTCAATTACGTGTAACCCAAATATGGGACACGGCAGCCCGTAAACCCAAAACAACTCCAAAAACAGAGAGAACTTCTCCAAGCACAGCACAGACGAGCACATATTCAGTATTCACAGTATGTCCTCATATTTGGAGGTTGTACATGCCATGCGATGATCAGCGGGAGCGACCTTTCAAACTAGGATCTTGACAAGCAGGATCCTATACTGTTCACGATTCACGCCGATGTGAAAAATTACCGAGCGCGGTCGTATTCGACGATCAGACTGTAACCGATCCATGGTGGTGTATTTGACGACGGAGTAGAGCTCCGAAGCTTCCACTCCGAACAGAGGCTCAATCTCGAAGTTTGGCTTGGTCTCCTTTCACGAAAGCAGAATGGAACATAGCCAATGCGACATCGAGTGGAGCCGCTGCCCCTACAATATGACCGGACAAGTAGACCGATCGGAGGTTGAAGATTGAATAAATTTCGCGTGCTTGAATCTAATAGAAATGCATCCCTAACCTTGAATTGTTCCGTTGGTATTTGTTTGTAAAACAAACAAAAAAAGGCTATTTCCTTGTCCCACGTAAGAAAGAAAAGAAAGTTTTGGTCAATTTATAAGTTAAGGTATTATCCTTTATTATAAATGGAGAAAATGGGTGAATGTGCTAGGCCCCGAAATATCCGCGTGCGGGTGGGCGATTTTAACGCACATATTACACGCATGCGCGCCGTAGACCAAAATAAGCCTTCATCAACAATTTATTTTTATTTTATTTATTTATTAGTTATTAAATTTCGAATTTATTATTATAAAATAATTGTTTTTTTCCTATTGAAGCAGTATGACCGTTCGCAATAGAGTGATGGTTATTTTCAATAATTTAATTTTGAATTTTTATTTATTGCCTAACGGTAATTAAGCTCTTTTACAACCTTTCAGACAAAACTATCTATTTTAGGACACGAAAAGATATGTCCAAAATTGACAGCTTTCGTGCTTGAAAAGTTGTGTTCGAATTGCAACTTTCCGGATATGAACGATTGTGTTCGAATGGCGGTTTTCGCACACAAAGGGTTATGTCCAAATTGCAACTTTTCGGACATGAATAGGTGTGTTCGTATTGGTAGTTAGACACCAAGAGGCGTGTTCTATTTGCTTATATATATTGGACAATTCTGTTCAATTGACAGAAGAATAGAATTCCCTTCATTTTCGTCTTCTTTAAGAGAAAAGCCATTTTCTCAATTGTTTCGTAGAGAATTTTAGGAGATTTACTGGAATTACTATCCAGTATTCTTACTGTAACTTTATTATATCCTGAAGGAAATTTGCCAGTAACCTATAGCAACTTTGTGGGGTAAATTGATCCTGAAAGAGAGTGATTATACGTCTCAAAGTCCGACTATATTCCGATTCTATTTCCTATGAACATATTTTCCCAACATGTCCTTCAGAACCTGCTCCTCTGGAACCCACGCCCTCTCCAGGGTCTTGCCCATCGTCCACCCCCACATCTCCAGACAAAGTGGGTTGCCTGGAGTTCTGAAGCTTCAAGAGCTGCCCCTCGCTCCGATCACTACCGTAATTAAGCAGTGAAAGTTGTAGAGAAAAATCTCAATGAATCGCTCCTTCCCTTTTGCATTACCATCCCCCAAGATGACAACTTCATCTCTAGGAGGAGCTGTAGCCCCGGGCTGTGCCAATGTTGGAAGGAAGGAACCAACCTGCAAAAAGAGTTGGAAGACGCATAGGTATAAGGGATTCCCTCGGCCTCGACAAGGCGGCGCATCCCGGCCTTGTCGGCGAAGCATAGCTTTTGCTGGCCCCGCGGCACGGGGCACAGTCCCCATCACATCCAAGCTCCGAAGGCAAGAATCTCTTAAAGGAGAAGAATAATCAAATCAGAAGAAACATCTTTATTAGAAAGCAACATCTCTAAAGACCAAAGCCCATTCCCCTTGTCCAACAAACCTCCATAAGTTCTGGCAAGAGAAAGAAAACAATCTGACATGAGACCGAATTTCATGTCTTTTTTTTTAAATACGTTACTATGCAGAGTAAAAAAGAAAATGATCACAAGTGAATCAATAAATTCAGCAATTAAAAGTCAAATTCGACCCCCAAGTGCCATTAGCAAAATAGAAGAAATAGGACAGCAGCCAGATAACTCTGTCAAGTACAAAATCTGCAAACAAAGAAAATCAAACGGTTTAAAATTTGAATGTTAGAGGAATAAAGAGTTAACTTTTTTTTTACCTTACCAAAAAAAAGAGTTAACTTTTTAATTTTCCATGAATTTTGCGGGGCTTGTATTTTGACTTTTATATAATATGATACACTTGAAACTTTCCCAAGTACTCAAATATTTGTCACGTAGAACCATACACGCGAGTTTTTCATTATGTTTTCGAACTTAATGTAATTTTTTTTATTTTTAAATGTTTTAGAGAAAGTCATAACTGGAAGTGATAAATAGGCAAAAACTGGCCCCAAGCTGGATTTTTCTAAGTAAAATGTTGTTAACCATCGTAGACAAGCTAGCTACCAATTTATGATAGGTAAAAAGTTGCTCTTTTTTAATTGAAACTTATGAATCGCTCTAAAAAAAATTCACTAGGCTCGGTCTATACTCGCTTTCCCAAAGTTAAAAAGTGTACAAACCGGGATGAAAATTAATTAGGTTAAGGAGTTGCCAAGCAAATCAACACGAAGAAATTACTTGACACTTTTGACCCAAAAAAAAAATTGCCAATATGCCCAAAGTTATGAACCACTTTGAGGGACTCGAGTTCTCCATCCCAATTTGGCTGGCTTCGGGGTAATGCCTCTGGGGCACAACACCTAATACACAGGCTCCGTTTATTTCGCGAAATACGGATAATTTAAAGAATATTTTCCTAAAAATAATAGATTGTATCACTTAAAATAATTAGTCAAAGGAAAATATTTTTATTATCGCTAATAATTTATATCTAAATAACTTCGTGGACGATGAAAATATTTTTCCTTCATTCAATTTGTAAGAAATATAAGCTATTATTATTAGAAAAATAATTTCCTAATTATTCATCTTTCGCGAAATAAATAGAGTCGCGGTTTCATTATTTCCGGACTCCTCGAGTACAACAAACGTTGAAATAACTTCCTCACCATCTCAGGACGATGAGCTTTAACTTATTCATCTTGCGCAAGCAACAGCAGGTCAAGCTAAAGAAGACGCATTCCACCTGAAAGTTCTAGGTCACGATCAGTTTGTAAAGAAGACGCATTCCACCTGAAAGTTCTAGGTCACGATCAGTTTGGTAATGCATTGCACTTCGGAAGTTTGTACCAGCTCCGCCACGCCGAGATGCGCCACTAGAAGCCAAACATGGCTGAGAAGCTCTCCTCCTCTGCTCAGGCTCTCGGAGTGTTCGTAGCCTTTGCTTTGGCAGGCCGCGTATATCAGAAACTTCGCCCAGACGTTGCCGATCAAGCCCCATTTAGTGCTGAAGTCATTCGGCCCGATGGAATTCAACTGGGACGCGAGATAGCACGCGTCGAACAGCACCGACCTGCTTTTGCCGCCGCGTATTTTCTTAGCGGGCAGCTTAGTTCCCACTCGGAGCAGAAGATGGCAGAGTTTGCATAGATCGGAGGACTCTGTCGACTTGTGCTCCTTTTCGCAGCTATGAACACCAGTGTCGACGCGTTTCTCCTTCTTGAATAATTTCTGTGCCCGCTTCATGGTGCTGGTTTCTTTCTTTGACGACACCGCTAGCTTGTCCTCAAAGAACTTCTCAGCGTCGACCAAAGTATCTTCATATCGGAGCGCCCCTATCCCCGTTGGCAACATGGAAGGATGGAGTACTAAAAGATAGAGCATGTATCGAGAGATCAACTTGCTCATCTTGAAGTTCGTGACGTCTTCCGCTTTTCGGCCCTGCCAATTGCCATGGTCCTTGTAGTGGCAGAGCTCAGTGGCTATGTGCCAGATGAGGGTGCTCTGGTCGAACTCCATATCTTTCACACTCCAGTTCAGGTGATCGTGGTTTGACCGCTTCAGTACTACGCTAGCCTCCAGCTCAAGACTCGTCAACCCGCTCTTGAATCTGTCGTTCTGTTCCAGATAATTGACTGTATCCCTCGTGTGACTTAAGATCCATTCTTTCATGTTGCTCTTGAAATCTTTGTAGCCGATGTAGAAGTTCTTCACCAACTTATCGTGTAACCTGGCGAACCTCCGATGCTTGCTGAAGATCCTGTTTCTTTTCCTGATAGATAATCCCAAGAGGCTGAACTGGGCCACCGAATTCGACCATCTTGGGTTCAGGCAGATCTGGAGAAAAGCCACGGCAGATGAAATTGTGGATCCCCCGGGTCTCTGAAGCCGCCAGTGCCCAACCCAATCGGATGAAATTGCAAGAAGAACCGAGTAAATCTCTAAAAGTATAGACACACTTATCAGCAAGAAGGGGATACAGATGTCAACTTTGGGGTAATCCTTCCTATCCTGTAAGGAGAAGAATACCAACACGGCAGATGGCACCGACAGATTAATGACCCAACGAATGATGCCCCAAGCACGATTCAGCAACAGTGCCTTGGTGTAGAGCAGATCGTACATGAAACCGAGCTCGATCTCCACAATCCCAAAAGCCGTCACCGAGTTCATGGCATCAGGGTTCATGAACATGCGCTTACTGGCCTCCAGGTCGCCAGAGTTGAGGATAAGGCCCACAAAGAGAAGCTTGAAGACCTTGAACAACTCATAGGCTTTGACCAGAGTCGTGGCTTGCTCGTCATCGCTGGCTTGACTGCATTGCACTGAGAAATCCTCCGGAGCCGGAACCTCCGTGACCTCGTCAATGCCAACTCGGTAACCCTCCTCTTTCTTCAGAATGTACTGCTCCATTATCCTGGGGTATATGGGACCAAAATCGGGAAGCGAAAGCATCGAATCTCGAAGTCGACCTTCGCTTGCCAAGTACAAACACAATGTCCTCTCCGCATATTTGATGAACCCCACCAGGATCATGCCAGCTGCTAATATCGACAGTGTAGACCCCGACAAGGCCATGAAGTAGATGTAACAAGCTAGTCCTACATGGACGCAAAGCCGTGCCAAATGCCTCAACCATAGCTCATTGTCCTCTAGGGCATACGCACTGATTGTATCGGGCCCACCCAAGTGGAGGAGAAGGAACGGCGCCCAGAAAGCAGTGATCTGGCTCGGCGGATCGATCGTCCCCTTCATTTCCTTGATGTTGGCCAGGCGGTTGGAGAGGACACCAAGCGTGAGGGTCGCGATGGAGTCAGCCGATAGGTACGTCGTCCAGACCACAACTCGGATCCAGTACCTGTAGATGGATTTCCTCCGGAAGCCCTGAGTCACAAGGGTCAATTGGAGGAACAAGCTGAGGAGGATGAGCAACCGCATCTCCCACTCCTTCCACAGTTCTCGAGTGTTTTGGGAAAGCAGCGAAAATCCCATGGTTGAACTCGATGTCGGCACCGAAAGGCGCAACGATCGGGCAATGTCTCATAATTGGAGAGGACAGAGCAAGGCAAAGCAGCAATAGCCTTGAATTTGCCTCAGCAACATCCTCAGAAAGGTCATTATTTATAACCAATGACTTGATATAGGAATCAAATACAAAAAGTACTTATTTAACCAAAGCAGTATGCTTTTCGAAACACCCGCGATAAAATACTCATGACTCCGCTTTTGGTTGCATAATTGCCAAGCAAATCTCTGCATTTGCCTATGGGGGAAGTAAAGCTACAAAATCAAGTTCACGCATCCGTACCAGCATGAGTATAATCTGCTTTAATTGAGAAGATCTAAATATAGGCCTAGAGTTGAAGTTTGGTTTCTCAATCACTTCTCAAGATTTCGAATATTGTGAACTTCACTTTAATCACTGTGATCTTAACACTTTGTCTGGCACGCCCTACTAGCCCAACGTGATCCATGTGGAATATCGAAATCACCTACTTGGCCATAACAAGAAGTAAAGACGCAAAAAGGCCAAAAAGAGAATGATAAAAGCTTAAACAGCCCAACGTGATCCATGCGGAATATCTAAATGACCTGTTTGGCTATAACAAGAAGTAAAGACAAGCAAAAAGGCCAAAAAGAGAGTGAAAAATGCTCACTCCAAGTTAAAGCGATTCCGATGCATTGAGTTGATTGCTTCGATTCCCAGGTAGCATATTATTGTCCTTGGAAAATAAGAAATTCAACCCCAAGTGCTTTTGGATTAAAGAAGAAAAGAAAAGTGAAGATTTAAAATGTTAGGGCAACAGCCAGATGACTCTGTCAAGTACATAATACGCAAGCATGTTGCTTGCTTCGACACTTTCACAAATAATAAGATATCAGGTAAGTCCATTGCCTTTTGTGAGCATGCATGCTGAGTTCCCCTCGTTATTGACCGTCAACTTCCCAAAGCAACGACAGCTACTAAGTACTGTCCCGGCAAGTGGGTTGGGTTGCAACAATGATAATACCACTGGAAAAAGACCATTTCAAAGATCGACTAGTTCATGTTTCCCACGAATTCATGATCGAAGAGCTGGGCTAGACATCCTTAATCCATATTGAGCGCTCGAAACTTCTTACATTTTCAGCTGACCTAGAGGACTCCCGACCATACAGGTTCTGGATAAATAAAGCCTCTGGAGTATGTCGGCAGCCCAATATCAATACAAGGATCAAGACGGGAGCGCGCGAGTTTGAGGTCAAAGAACCTTTGTGTGTGTGTGTGTGTGTGTGTGTGTGTGTAGATGGTACATCGTGCATCCATGATGACAGAATTCCCTACCCAGTTGAATACGTCAAAAAGCAATAGTGGGGATTCAGAGCAGCCCGCTTAGAAGCCCACACTGTCCTATACTTGGATTTGAAATAGTTATCCTCGAATCTCACTGATGAGTTCTACACAAAGTCGCGACCACAAGAAGTTGAAAGTCCACAGATAAACAAGTGAATCCATCCCATTTCATCAAAGCGAATCTCACAAGGAGAACGCGATGCACTTGTACCAGAAGAAAAAGAAATAAGCTAACACCAACCTATATCATCAGCCAAATGCAAACATGGAAAAACATTATTCGAAACAGCATCACCTCGACATTCCCGGCTGCTTCAATGGCGGCAACAATCTTGCCTTGGTCCTCTAGTTGTTCTGTCCCAACAGCAGAGATTACCACATCATCAACCTGCTTAATCGCATTCGAATGACTGAGACCATCGACAAGCGATCAATAAAGTCAGCAATCATCGGAAAATCCTGTTTTTAGCAGTGGGAAGACCGAGGAAACGAGAAATGTATAATAATCCGATGCAGATGAGCCTTTCAATACCTTTATCAGACGAGAAAACAGTACAATATTACGGGGCATAAAAGCAACAGGCCGCTATCCACAGAATTCTCGTCCACACATTGCCTTCCGAATCTCAACATGGCATCTGAACAACACAGGTCGGTCGTATTCGCTTCTACATATGGAATTCATCCACACAGTACGTAAGATATGGAGGTTTTCATAAGATTTGTCTCGAAATGCGCTCGTTCGTATCGGCAGGCGAAGCTGAGGGAGATTGAGATGAAAATCAACTCCGATTCATCGTGCCGCTGCAGATATTTCTCAGAACGGCGAACGAGATTGACGGCACGTGACGCTTCGATTCCCTCGAACCAGGACCTGGCGTGGGAGACGAACATGATTGCGCGGTAATCACGTGAAAAGAATTTGACGCCTAATGCTCTTGAGACGTTCGGCGATGTCGGCCATGACAGGATCGGAGAGAGTGGGACTCCCTCACGAGAGCGAAGGTAGGGTGACCGGAGTTAGCGCTCGCCTCGACTATGAACTTTCCGAGGTATCCAGCGCCTCCGATCACGGGGACTTTGCTCTTCTCGGCCATCGGAGGTTTCTTCCCGGCGAACTTGCTCGGTCTCTCGTGCCTGTAACTGCTGGCGGGGGGTGGGTGGTGGGGGAGGAGGGTTCGAGATGAGTCGTCATTTTTATATTTGATTTCGGAAGGGCATAACTGTCTTTTATGGGAATTGGTTTTACCGTGACATCACCCGTTAGCGGGAAAAGAAGTACATGGAAAGTGGAAATATGAACCACCGGGATTTGCGCCGATAACCACCCTTTCTACTTGGGAAGAGGGAGGTGAGGACCTCCATATCTCCTCAGAAGGGCTAGAGGTAAGGACGTGTAATTTTAGACGTGGATTTCGACTATCACGCCCTATAATAGGCAGAGCAAAAGTCTGAGAATGAATTGAGAATTAAAGTATGATTGATCCAAAAAAAATTGAAACATGAAAATAGAAGAAAATCAAATATAAAGTACTTCGATAAAAAATAATTTTCTCTAGTTTGAGAGATGATTTATATTCTTGTGAAATAAGAAAATTTAACTCACCGAAAATAAGAAAATCTATATTTAAGTTTGGACAATGCTAAAGATTTAAGTAATCGTAATTTTGAAAGGTTAGAGATTCTATTTAATTTTAATATTATGATTTTACTTCTCTATTGATACTAGATTATCATAAATCATAATGATTTTTCATGTAAATATTAATAAGGAAGAAGTTGAAACCATTTTAATCATCACAAGAAAAGATAAGTGAAAATGGTACGAAAGGGCAATGAGCTATTCGACGTGCGCGCACCTGCATGGATATCATGACGTTTCATGGTCATTAAATGATTGTTTTGAGGGGTGCTCAATCACTTCTAAAGGAGGGCTGATCACGAGATTACTATTTTTAATTTGGCCAACGCAAGATCTCTATGTTTTCAAATTCAAAAGTTCTTGAAGATAAGGAGACCTACCTTGTTAGATTGATTCCATGATTTTTCTTTTTTGGTAGGAAAATTGATTCCATGATTAAAGAGTGAGTTGGATGCAAACACATTAAGCACATAACAAGATAGTCTCTTTACCATTAAATGGAAAAGATTTTATACTTAGCTCATCCATTTGAAATTGCATTTTCACTTAATTTGTGAAGTTAACATGGCATTACGTCTAGTCGTTTAGGAAAAGGACACAACGTTGGGCTTCTCGAGTTTCAATTGTGAGGAGATCTTCGAGGACATATTAAGTGTATGATTTCAGAAAAATCTTGCACAAGTTAAAGCATCCATGAATGAGGACCTTGCAAAGTGACAAGTAGCGGGTGTATTTTCAAAAGGAGCATCAACTCTGGTCTGGTTTTATATACTCCGCTTCAAGAATGAAAAAGGAAAAACTATACTTTTCACCCCTATACTTTTACCACTTTTCTAATCAAGTCCCCCTACTTTTAATTTGTCTAATCAAGTCTTCTACGAGACTATGATTTGAGAAACCCTATGTCTTTTTTTTTATTTATGTATGAGCTAGCCCCTAACCCCAAAACAACTCCCAAACAGAAGTAACTTATCCAAGCACAGCACAGATGAGCACATACTAAGTATTCATAGTATGCCCTTATATCTGGAGGTTGTACAGTGCCATGAGATGATCAATGGGAGCGACGTTTCCCAGTAGGATCCTAAGAAGCGGATTACTATACTATGTATGATTGCAAGATGATGTGAGAAATCAAATCACGAAGCACAGTAAGTTTCTGGCAATCAGACAAACTGATCAAGGTACTCAGCCACGGTGGTGTATTTGACATCGGGGTAGAGCTCCGAAGCTTCCACTCCGAACGACGGCTCAATCTCGAAGTTTGTTTGGTCTCCTTTCACGAAAATAGAATGGAGTATGGCCAATTCCAGATCCTTTGGAGATTCCGCACCTGCAGCATGAGCAGACAAGTAGACCGATCGATGTCAAAAGGTTTAAATCTCGAGAGAATAGAGAAAATCTAATAGTAACGCAACCGTAACCTTGAATTTTCTTCAGAACTTGCTCCTCAGGAATATAAACCCTCTCCAGGGTCTTGCCGATCTTTCTCTCCCACAAAGACACGAGATCATTCATCGAGGAGGTGTTGGCAGGAGGTCTGATGAACAGAATTTTGTTCAAGGTCCTTGGATCATCCACGGCTTTGATGGTATAGGTGCCGATGTCATCCTCCCTGTTAAACACCACTGTATATTGACGGGGAGAATTTTAGAATTTGGCTTATAAACATATCACAGAACCTTTGATCTTCCTACAGTTACCTTCAGCTCACATTTAAAGAACTCTCTCAATAAATAGATTCATCAGAGACAAATGCATCCATACATTCTTTTCTCAACCAGATACATAAAGATAACCTTCTTAATATGCTGACTAGGTGGTATAGTGCCAAGATAACCAACATCACTTTCATATCATTTATTAGTCTCCGGAAGTGAAAACTAAAGGATGTAAAAGGCCCAACATCTCCAGATAGGGGAGTTGCCTGGAATTGTGAAGCTTCAAGAACTGCCCTCACTCTGATCACTGCTGTAATTAAATAGTAAAAATTGTACAGAAAGATCCCAATGAATCAGAATGCGTATTTCAATGAACTGCTTCTTACCTTTTGCATTACCATCCCCTAAGATGACAACTTTATCTCTAGAGGGAGCTGTAGCCCCGGGCTGTGCCAATGTAGAATGGTGCCAACCGGCAAGAAAGTTACAAGACACAAAGGTATACGGGATTCCCTCTTCCTCAACAAGGCGGCGAATGTCGGTATAGAAAGCAGCATAAAAAGTTCTTGCTGGCTCCACAGCATGGGCGCGATCCACATCACTTCCAAACACTGAAGGCAAGAATCTCTAAAAAGAAGAATAATCAAATCAGAATAATCATTTCTATTGGAAAGCAACAAAATTTTAGAGCACATTCCCCTTATCCATCAAACTTATACGAGTTCAGGCAGAACAAAACAAAACAAGCTTATACGAGACTAAATTTCCTTGTTTTTCATTATGTTACTATAACAGCGTAAAAAATGATCATGAGTGAACTAATAAATTCAGCAATTAGGTAAATTCTACCCCAAGAACTATTAGCAAAACAGAAGAAATGGAAAGTGCAGATTTAAATGTTAGGCAGCAGCCAGATAACTATGTCAACTATAAAAAGTGCAAACATGCTGCTTGCTTGGACACTTTCACAAGCAGGTTAGTCCTTTGCCTTTTGGGAGCATGCTGAGTTCCACTCATTGTTGACCGCCAACCACTGAAAGCAACAACAATTACTACTAAGCACTATCCCAGTGAGTGGGGCTGGGTAACATATATGCAACAATAATACTCGTGAAAAAGACCATTTCAACGTTGAACTAGTTCATGTTTCCCACGAGTTCATGATCGAAGAGCTGGGAAACATGTCCATAGTCCATATTGAGTGCTCGAAACTTCTTATGTTTTTTGGTTGACCTAGAGGAAACCCAAACGCACAGGTTCTGGATAAATAAAGCCTCCCGGAGCATGTGGGCAGCGCAATATCCACACTGTGCTGTACTTGGAAGTGAAATTTATCGAATTTCAATGATGACTTCTACACAAAGTCATGACCATTTAAGATGAAAAAAGAAGTGAAGTCTACAGATACATAAGTCAACGCATCCGATTTCCTCAAAACGAAGCTCACAAGAAGAACGCAATGCACTTACACCAGAAGAAAAGAATTAAGCTAACGCAACTGTATCATCAGTCAAATGCTAAACGAACAATGATTACAAGGACAAAATTCATAGAAACAGCGCCACCTTTATATTCCCGACTGTTGTGATGGCAGCAACGGTCATGTATAGGACCTCTAGTGGTGTCTCGACAGTAGAGATTACCACATCAACCTGCCTAACCGCATTCAATAGAGTCTCTGGATGGTTTATACTTATGTCTCCCTGAGAATCAAATGACCGAGAGCATCAAAAAACAATCAACGAAGTCAGCAATCATCAACAAATCCTGTCTCAGCAGTGGGAAGACTAAGGAAAGGAGCAATTCATAATCCGATGAAGATAAGATGACAAATCAAATAACTAGCTACTATCCACAAAATTCTCGTCCCTACATAGCCTACCGATCTTCAAAAGGTTGTAACGAGGTATCTAAAACACGGCATCCGTACGAAAGGTCAGTGCAGCTACGTAGCTATCGCGGTCTCGTGAACAGCTAAAGCGTACGGAAGTTTCAGCAAGATTTGTCTGAAAACGTGATCGTGCGAATCAACATGCGAAGCTGAGATGATCCGTCAGGCAGCGTGAAATTTCACCGACATACGAAGACGAGAACATCAGAAAAGAGAAAGAGCAGCACCGAATCGCGTCGCGACTCCATCGACTCGATCGAGCGACTCCGATCCTACCGCTAAAGGCATCTCTCCTCAGGACGGCGAACAAAGATCAACGGCAGGCGGCGCTTTCCTCGAAGCGGAACCGGATACCGGAAACGAACGCGATCGCGCGGGAATAAGCTACTCACTTGAACTACATGGACGCCTAAGCTGGTGAAGCCTTGGACGAGGCTCGACGGAGCGGACTTCCCCACGAGGGCGAAGGTAGGGTGGCCGGACTTCGCGCTCGCCTCCACGATGAACTTTCCGATGAGCGCCGTGACGCCGATCACCAGGACCTTGCTCTTCTCGGCCATCGCGGCGGAGTCGCCGTGCTTTTCCCGCCGAGCTTGCGCGGTCTCTGTAGCGACCCTGCTGTAACTTCTCGTTTGGGAGAGAGAGAGAGAGAGGGAGAAGAGCGCGCTAAAATGCAGGAGCGCTCCTACAGGGAGCCACTATTTATATTGATCCCAGAAGGGCATAATCGTCTTTTCATCGAACCGTCTTTCTTTCCGGCGACTTGATTTTTCTTGGTCTCGTCCTTCGCTGGGAAATAAGCACTTGGAATTAATTTTTCCGTTACGTTTATTCTAAATTATATTTTTTTATTTCAAAAAATCTCAAGCTGGTATACTCATATCATAATTTACCCAAAATTAACTGTCATTGTCACAAAAAAAATTCTAAAACTAGTATATCTATGATAAATTCATCAAAAATATTAAGATAAAATTTGGATAAATGTGATACGAATATAACTGTTTGAATCCCGGGTGGGTGGCGCTGCTGGAAAGGGCACTCTTCCTCTCGCAAAAGGTTGAGTGTTCGAATCCCGGGTGCCGCAGGGTGACTTAACCGGTGCACGTGTGTGGTGGCTAGCACGTGTCGCCCCTAGGGTTTACCTCCCGGCTGTCGGCCGTGCGGGGGTTCCCTGGGTTATCAAAAAAAAAAAAATATAACTGTTTGAAATTTTATGTGGTGTTAGGTGTGGAAAAAACGGAAGAAAATCAAATATAAAGTACTTTTATGGGCGATGTTGTCTAATTTGAGAGATGATTCGTAGTTTTTGTGAAATGAGAAAAACTTAACTTACCAAATTTAAGTTTGGATGGTCTTAGAAATTTAAGTAATTCTAATTTTGAATGTTAGAAATACTGTTTAATTTAAATTATAGTCTGTTTTCTCAATTGATATTATCCTATTAAAATTTACCATGAATTTTCATGTAATTTATGACAAAAAAGTTGAAACCACTTTAAAGATTTACTTTTATCATATGAAAGAATAAGAAGAAATGGTATGAGCGGACGAGGAGCTACTCCCACATGCATATGCATACGTGATATCATGGAGTTTCATAGTCGCTATATGATTGTTTCGAGGTGCAAATTACTTTTTAAATTTTTTGGCCAACAAAAGATTATTTTATAAATAATTCATAACTTCTTGCAGAAAGAAGAGTAACCTTGTTAGATTGATTCATTAACTAAATAGTGAGGTGATGCAAGTAAATTAGGCATATATTATAATGATAATCTCTTTATCATTAAATGTGAAAGATTTAATGTTAAGACCATTTATTCGAAATTGAAATTGCAATTTACCGATTGTGTTTGTTTAGCAGCGAAAGGTTTTTTGGAATTCGCCTTTCATGTTTTCATTTGTTTGGATATCGAAAATGGATGAACTAAAGAAATATCGTTTACGATGAAGGAAAACATCCACGCTACAAAAGGTGGAAACTTTTCTCTACCCTCCGGAGAGGAGACCATTTCCAAGTTAATAACCAAACAAGAGTTGAAAATGATATCAGGATATAAAGCATTTTTCTTAGGCTTGCAGTTTTTTTTTTTTTGAGGAAAACTTCGTGATAAAGGAAAATCGTTTTCGAAAAAATCACTTTTCAGGAAAATGTTTTCTTCCTTTCAGATTATGAAATTCAATTTCCTAACATTATACATGCATATTTTCTTTGACGGGAAATGATTTTCCATTAACCGATCATTTCCAATCAACAAGCCTCGCGAAAGTCAAAAAAGCTAATTTACGGGAGAATCTTTCACTCAAAGAAACACGTCGGTAATTCGTGAAGTCCACACGGCATCGCACAATAGCGCCTTATCGGTTTCTCGACAAGAAAAGGACACGAGAGTCCATAGGAATTTGGTTCGAGAGCTGTCCTAGCTTCATCGAGCATTTGCCTTTTGTTTTCCTCGTGTTTGTTCCACGCCTATAAGAGTCCTTGAACATTAACAATGACCTAACTTTCATGAGATATCAATCACTCGGATTAGACTTGTTATTCTTTAAGTTTATCCTTAATCAAACTCACATCAGAGATTTCATCCTTGCTCACTTAAGAAATAGATCTGCTAAGTAAATCCAAAGTTTCAATCACGAGGAGATTTTCGAGGACATATGAAGTATTTGATTTCGCGATAACCGTGGACAACGGACAATTTAAACATGGCACGCTACTTACTCTAACGCAAAATGATCTTTTAGTCTAAGACTAGGAAACCGAGTGTTGAATTTATCAAAAATCATTAGTGGCTCCAATTCAAAACCCACACGGACGATGTCAAACGTATTATTAAAAGAATTTTGCTAACATAACATTTTTTTGGCTACCGTAAGAATAATATTATACCGTGGAACCACCCGTCTGGGTGGCGCTGCTGGAAAGGGCACTCTTCCTCTCGCAAAAGGTTGAGTGTTCGAATCCCGGGTGCCGCAGGGTGACTTAACCTGTGCACGTGTGTGATGACTAGCACGTGTCGTCTCCAGGATTTACCTCCCGGCTGTCGACCGTGCAGGGGTTTCCAGGGTTATCAAAAAAAAAATATTATACCGTGAACCCCAAAATTTTTGAACGAGTTGATCAGAAAAAGAAATTCTTGAAAGAGTGTATGTTGCAATAACTTTTAATTCATTTTGTCTGAAACAGGTTATTAATTTCACAATTAATTAATAATAGCCTTTCTCTTGTTGAAATAAAACAAAATAGATTTGGGTTATTGAATTGTCAACACCTCTTTGAACAGAAAACCTATGCCTAGCTAAGGGGACAAGCATTAAATTCCTTCAGAAGACAAATTGAAGAAGGGCTGCAATATTTTCCTCGTGCAGCAGCTTTTTGTAACCACGACGGTTGCGAAGTCAAGGAGTAAGCCACAAGGGCAAAAGCAGTGTGACCTTCGGATCAGAGAGAAAAGAGAGGTTGCGCGCGTGTGAGGGAGGGAAAAATAAAGGATTAATATCACGAAAAATTTTAAATTTATATAAATGTGATAATTTTATTTTGAATTATTTTTTTGATCATAGAAAATTCTAAATTGATACATCTGTGATAAATTTACTTCGAATTATTTTTTTGGTCATAAAAAATCCTAAACTGGTACACTTATGACAATTTTATCCCGAACTATTTTTTTGACCATAAAAAACCCCGCACTGGTACACTTGTGATAATTTTATCCCTGGACTAATTTTTTGAGCACTAAAAATCCTAAACTGGTACATTTGTGATAAATTTACCCTCTGTTAGTGTTCGTTAAATTATATTAATATCACAAAAAATCACAAATTGGTAAACTTGTGACAAATAAAGGAGTAAAATCCAAAATCGGTACACATGTCAATTACCACGTGTCATTAAACTTAGCAATTTGACAGTACAATTTAACAAAAACTAACATATGGTAAATTTATCACAGATGTACCAGTTTAGGATTTTTGGTGGCAAAAAAATTAATTCAGGGGTAAAATTGTCACATGTATACCAGCGTGGGGGTTTTTTATGGTTAAAAAAATAGTTCGGGATAAAATTATCACATGTGTACCAGTTTAGGGTTTTTTGTGATCGAAAAGATAGTTTGAAATAAATTTATTATAGGTGTACCAGTTTGGAGTTTTTCGCGGTATTAATCCAAATAAAAGAAGTCGGAGAGTGTGCTTCTGTATAAGCAAGTATTGCTTTTAAGTGTTTTGGGTTTGGTGTCAGAAAGTATATTATAATAGTTGAGCGAAACAATATATGCTCGTGATGCAATTTGATATAATAAGTGTGTCTTGAGTTGTATATTATAAATTGTCGTTTTACCACCACCACAACGTTTTCGAAACCCAACAATTGATATTAGAGCTAGCAATGGCATCAACTGATTTTGTTCAATTGTAGCTTCCAAAGTTAAACGAAAAAAATTTCAACAACTGACTTGTCCATATGAAGATTCTTTCAAAATCACAATATTTGTGAAATCTAACGGAGAATGGCTACATCGAAGTGGCCATGCTGAAGCATTCAATGCATCAGTAAAGGAGGATAAAGATTCATTAGTGGAGTCCCGAAAGAAGGATAAGAAAACATTGTATGCAATCTTTCAAGTCGTGGAGGAAATAATATTTGAAAAGATATCGAGTGCAAAGACCACAAAAGTGGGGTACAAAGGCGATGGTCGTGCCAAACAGGCGTGGCTTCAAACACTTGGAGGTGATTTCAAGTCTTTACGCATGAATGACTCTAAATTAATCTCTACATATTTAATCATGTGCAGATCATTGTTAATCAATTGAGGGTTAATGGTGAATAACTCCGAGAAGTACATATTGTAGAAGAAATCTTGAGGTCTTTGACTAAAAGATTTGACTATGTTGTCACAGAAAACGAGCAAGGGCAAGATGCGTTAGCTTTGGTGTTGGAGTGGTTGACGAGTTCATTGTGCTCGCATGAGTAAAGAATGAAACAAAAATCCACCTATTCAAATCCTGAGCAAGCATTGCAAAGTCGGCTTGGTAACCAAGCTCTGGAGTCTTTCAAGGTGGAAGATGTGACATCTCAGAATGTTACGTGCGACACGTGTCTTTTTTTTTTGTTATAATTCGTAATAATTAATAGCATGCGGAAGACAATAAAATATTTACAACATCCCACACAAGAAAGCCCCTAATATTAATTAATATACATATGCATTTTATATTAATACCACCAGTTACGATCTTGACATAGCATTCAAACAAAACACAATTACGTAACAATGTTTTGGGAAGGGTCGGGTCACCTAAAATCATCATGCCACTCCTGCTCCAAAAATTTGCCTATACAAAAGTCAAGTTATTTACTATGGATTGAAAACCTCACCCGTTGATATGTTGTCATCACTATTGAAGCCCCTAGGCGGTCGAACTAACTCACAGCTGATGTTGAAATACCAAGCTACTAATCGATGGGCAGCCCACTCTAGTAACCGCATGATGACTTGTATGATAGAACTACCCAGTATATACTATTACCAATTTAGAGACAAGCATATCTTGGTATTCACACTCAAAATACACATGAACTCCAAATCGTACTATTGGAAGGTGATTAATCCTGTAGATCTGAAATAAAAGAGTGAGCCGAATCCTAATAAATGAAATCTCTAAGTTTAAGGTAGAAGATCATTTTACCACTCAACCTGATATCAATAAACGAATGTGAGTTTAAGATAAGTGGATGCAAAAGCATATGCTCTAGCTTCCCTATGATAATATGTCAATGGAAACCATTAAAAACATTATATAAGATAGTTTACTCAAATACAAGAGGATGGCATAACATATTGTCATGCACAATTATCACCAATTAGTTCATGATATAATAATTATATGCATTTATATTGATTACTTGATATTTATAAGGAGTTGTGAAAAGATATTTGCAGAATTTAAGGAGGCTATGACTAGCCAATACAAGAAAACAAATTTGGGGTTGATGTCCTCTTGGCCTTGAAGTGAAGCAACAAATGATGGCATATTTCTTTCACATTAAAATATGCTGATGATATTTGAAGCAATAAGAGATGGAATGGCTTTGACCAATCTGGACTCCCATAGCAGAGCGATTGGAACTGAAGAGAGAAGGAACCGATGAACCGATTATGATTTTTTTCATGGATTAGGTGCAATTTCTTGGTTATTGAAAAAATAGCAAGTTGCTACACTCTTGATAGTTGAAGCTGAATACATGACGTTAGCAGCATGTGTAGGATACTTTGTGAATGCATGAACAAAAAGGTCCTACCATGTGACAATAAGTTGGCTATTGCATTAGCCAATAATCCTATTTTTCATTGTAGGTGCAAGCATATTGACATAAGTATCATAATGTTCGTGAGCAAGTCAAAAATGATGAGATGGAGCTTAATTTCTGTAAATTAAAATATCAAATTGTAAATATTTTGACGAAATTATTGAAAGTGAATTCTTTTGAAAATTTAAAGATGATGCTTGGTGTTGATCATTTTCAAAATAAATTTTAATGGAGGCGGATGAAGTACAATAAAATTTAGGGTTAATACCACGAAAAACCCTAAACTAGTACACTTGTAACAATTTTACCCTGAACTGTTTTTTTAACTAGAAAAAACCCCAAATTGATACACCTGTGACAAATTTACCCTGAACTATTTTTTTGATCACCAAAAACCTCAAACTGGTATACTTATGACAATTTTATCCTGAACTATTTCTTTGACAACAAAAAACTCTATACTGGTACATCTGTGATAATTTTACCACCAAACTCATTTTTTGATCACTAAAAACCCCAAACTGGTATATTTGTGACAAATTTACCCTCTGTCAATGTCCGTTAAATTATATCAATATCACAAAAAATCACAAATTGGTAAACTTGTGATAAACTGAGGGCTGAAACCCAAAATCGGTACACATGTCAATTACCACGTGTCATTAAACTTCACAATTTGACAGTAAAATTTAACGGAAACTAACGGAAAGTAAATTTATTACAAGTGTATCAGTTTGGGATTTTTTGTGGCCAAAAAATTAGTTCGAGGGTAAAATTATCACAGGTATATCAGTATGAGATTTTTTATGGTAAAAAAATAATTCAGGATAAAATTATCACAGATGTATCAATATAAAATTTTTTGTGATAAAAAAATAATTTAAAATAAATTTATCATAAATATAATAATTTGAGATTTCTCTTGATATTAACTTTAAAATTTATTTGGGCTATTGGATTGTCAACAGACTCGACACCTCTTGAAAACAATACTAAACCTATGGAGCTAGGGGGACGAGCATTAAATTCCTTCAGAAGACAAATCGAAGGAGTCTTGTTCCAAATCTCAAGTGAATCTTGGTTCTTGACTTCAATTTATTCGGCCGTAATATTTTCCGCGTGCAGCAGCTTTTGTAATCATGCCTGCCCACCATTGCTCTATGAATAGAGTTCTATGCTAAGTTTAAGAGCAACCAGCCTGAGCATCAGACTAGGGAGAAAAGAGAGGTTGCTCGCACGAGAGGGTGAGAAAAGTAAAGGAATACGTGCAATAAAAATCTTAAAATTTATAATAAAAATGTAATTAAATCATAAAATTTATAAAAAGTACAATCGAACCATAAAACTTAGTAAATTAATTCAATAAAATCATAAAATTAACACCGTTTAATTAACTAACGGAAACTGCAGACGTGGCGCTAACGTGTTGTATTTTATTACTTTTCTTAAGATATGTGACGTCCAACAAGCGTCGCGTCAGAAAAATTTAAAGAAATATAAAATAAATTAAAAAAAGCTAAAAGTTTAAGAGAGAGAGAGAGAGTCACAATTAGCAGCTGTGGCTGTGGCCAAACCCTTGGCCACCGCCACAGCTGCCAAGAAGGGCTGGCGACCCTCCCTCAAATCTAGGGCAAGGGTCGAGCCCTCCCCTAGATCGAGGCCTTACTCGGGGTCGGCAAGGATCGCTAGGCTTCGAGAAGGCCCAAGCGACCTCCGCCGGCCTTTCCTGGTGGCTGTGATGGTGGCCACCAGTGAGGGCTTGGCCACCACCACGGCCGCTTGAGACTTTTTTTCTTTTTTCTTTTTTTAATTTTTTACAGCTTTTTTCTAATTTATATTATATTTTTTAAAAAATTTTCTGACGTGGCGCTTACTAGACGTTACATCATCATCACGTGTCTCAAGAAAATAGTAAAATATGACACGTCAACATTTTCTGTTAGTAAATTAGACAATATTAACTTTATGACTCAATTGAATTAATTTGATAAGTTTTAGGACTCGATTACATATTTTATAAATTTTAAAACTCAATTAGACTTTTATGATAAATTTTAGGACTTCTACTGCACATATCTCAAAAATAAAAGAAGATGAGAGCGGGCTTTTTTATATGCAAGTTTTTCTGAGTGTTCTGCGCGTTGTGTGAGAAAGTATATTGTAATAATCGTGTGAGACTATATTTTATTTGAGTGTTATGCTTGTACGGAAATTTGGTATAATAAGTGTGTCATGAGTTGCTTATTACAATTTCTCGTTTTCCCACCACCGCAACGTTTCCACAACCCAACACGCATAATATACGGAAATAGAGACACCCCATCTTTCTTTTAGCTTTGCCCATAAAGGAAAATCAACTCCAAAACAGAAGTAACTTCTCCAAGCGCAGAATAGATGCACACATATTCAATATTCATAGCATGTCCTCGTATTTGGAGGTTGTACATGCCGTTAGATGATCAGCGGGAGCGACATTTCAGACTAGGATCCTGACAAGCAGAATCCTATATTGTCCATGATTCAAGCTGATGGGAGAAATTACCAAGCACAGTTGGTTTCAATTATCAGACAATCTTACCAAGGTACTGATCCACGGTTGTGTATTTGACATCGGGGTAGAGCTCTGAAGCTTCCACTCCGAACCACGGCTCAATCTCAAAGTTGGTTTGGTCTCCTTTCACAAAATTAGAATGGCATATGGCCAATATCACATTGAGTGGAAATACCGCGTCTGCAATATGACGGGACAATTAGAACGATCGATGTCAGAAGCTTTAAATCTTGGAGAGAAGAGAAAATTTCACATGCTTAAATCTAATAGAAATGCATCCCTAACCTTGAATGTTCTTCAGTACCTGCTCCTCTGGAACATACACCCTCTCCAGGGTCTTGCCGATCTTTCTCTCCCACAAAGACACGAGATCATCCATCGAGTAGGTGTTGGCAGGAGGTCTGATGTACAGAGTTTTGTTCAAGGTCCTTAGATCATCCATAGATTTGATGGTATAGGTGCCAATGTCATCCTCCTGGTTAAACACCGCTGTATATTGACGGGGAGAGTTTTAGAATTTGACTAATAAATGAATCACAGAGCCACCACTCTCCCTAGAGTTACTTTTGGCTCGCATTGAAGAAGAATCCTCTCGGTAAACAGATTCATCAGACAACTGGAAGACAAATGCATCTGTATGTTCTTTTCTCAACCAAATACATAAAGATAACCTTCGTGATCTGCCGACTAGGTGGTATCGTGCCAAGTTCAACCACATCACATTCATATCTATTAGTCTCTGAAAGTGAAAGACTAACTAATGGATGTAAAAGGCCTAACATCTCCAGACAGGGAAGTTGCCTGGATTCCTCAAGCTTCAAGAACAGCCTCACTCTGATCACTACCGTAATTAAATCATGAAAAATGCACAGAAAAATATTAACTAATTAAGATACGCATTTCAACAGATTGCTTCTAACCTTTTGCAGTTCCATCCCCTAAGATAACAACTTTATCTCTAGGGGGGGCTGTAGCCCCGGGCTGTGACAATGTCAGAAGGTAGTAACCTGCAAAAGAGTTAGAAGACACATATGTATAAGGGATTCCCTCGGCCTCAACAAGGCGGCGGATCTTGGCCTTGATAGCAAATCCAGTTTTTGCTGGCTCCACAGCATGGACACGATCCACATCATTTCCAAATTCTGAAGGCAAGAATCTCTAAAAAGAAAATTAATTGAATCAAAAGAAACATTTTCATTAGAAAGCAAGAACAAACTAGAGTATAATCCCGTCATCCAACAAACTTACATGAGTTCTGGCAAACAAAGAAACCAAACTTATGTGAGACTGAATTTCACTTTTTTTCTTCAATATGTGACTAACAGAGCAAAAAAAGAAACCAAACTTACGTGAGACTGAATTTCACGTTTTTTTTTCAATATGTCACTATAACAGAGTAAAATGATTATAAGTGAATCAATAGAAGCAATTAAGTGCTATTACAAAATTAGAAGAAAAAAAAAGTGAAGATTTAATTGTTAGGGCAATAGCCAGATAATTCTGTCTAGTATAAAATATGCAAAGATGCAGCTTGCTTAGACACTTTCACAAGAAATAAAATATCAGGTAAGTCCATTGCCTTAGGCGAGCATGCTGAGCTCCACTCATTATCGACCGTCAACCCCCCAAAGCAACAACTACTAAACTATCCACTAACTGGGTTTTGGTAACTTATTTGCCATAATAATAATACTACCGAAAAGACCATTTGAAGGATTAAGTAGTTCGTGTTTCCCATTCATGATCAAAGAGCTGGGTAGATGACCATAATCCGTATTGAGTGCTAGAAACTTTTACTTTTCTCTCTGACCTAGAGGGAACCCAACCACACAGGTTCTGGATAAATAAAGGCCCCTCGAGTATGTGGGTAACCCAATATCAGGTGCGAGTTTGGTGTCAAAGAACCTTTTTGGTTGTGTAAAGAGGTAGATCTCCAAGTGAATACATACAGATATGTATGAAATCGTGTAGATAAGGTACATCGTGCATCCATGATGACAGAATTTCCTACCCAATTGAATACGTCAAAAAGCAATAGTGTGCATTTAGAGTAGCCCACTTAAAACCCCACATTGTCCAATACTTGGATTTGAAATAGTTATCCTCGAATTTCACTGGTGACTTCTACACAAAGTCATGACAGTTTAAAAAAGTACAAAGTGAAGTCTACAGAAAAATAAGTGAATCCATCCCATTTCATCAAAGGAAAACTCAGAAGGAGAAGGCAATGCACTTATACCAGAAGAAAAGAATTAAGCCAACACCAACCTATATCATCAGTCAAATGCTAAACGAACAATAGTAACTTGGACGGAATTATTATAAAAAGCACGACCTTGATATTCCCAGCTGCTTTGATGGCAGCAACAATCTTGTGTTGGTCCTCTAGTTGTGCAGGATGCCCCACGACAGAGATTACCACATCAACCTGCTTAATCGCATTCAACAGACCCTCTGGGTCGTACATGTCTCCCTGAGGATCAAATAATCAAGAGAGCATGGACAAAACAATCAATAAAGTCAAGTCAGCAATCATCAACAAATCCCATTTTGTCCATATAACGCTCGTCCACTCATTGCCTACCATGACATCTGAATAACGGGTCAGCCAAATTTACTTCCATATAAAGATTCATCTACAAAGTACGTAAGATATGGAAGTTTTCATAAGATTTGTCCGAAAATTTGCTCGTTCGCATCAGCACGCGAAGCTGAGATAATTCATCAGCTAGTGTGAAAACGAGAGGGAGAATGTTTCTAATTCCACCGGAGGAGAGAAAGCGCAACGCCCAATCGTAACGCGACTCCATCGACTCGATCTTGCGAAAGATCGACACAAGCGTCAGCTCCGATTCTACGGCTGAAGACATTGCTCGGAACGACGAACAAGATCAACGGCAGGCGACGCTTCGATTCCTCATTGAAGCAGCACCAAATGTGGGGAAACGAACACGATCGCACGGGAATAGCTGCTCACCTGGACTAAATTCACGCCCAAGCTCCTGAAACGTTCGACGATTTCGGCCTTGGCGGGGTTGGAGAGAGTGGACTCCCTCACGAGAGCGAAGGTAGGGTGACCGGACTTAGCGCTCGCCTCCACGATGAACTTTCCGATGTATCCAGTGCCTCCGATCACCAGCACTTTGCTCTCCTCGGCCATCGGAGAGTTTTCCCGGCCGAGGCGTTGTTTTTCCGCCGGCGAACTCGATCGGTGTCGGAAGTGACCGTGCTGTGAAGCGGGATTCTGGTCTTCCTGACGGAGCGTCATTTGGCTTTTGATTGCAGAAGGGCATAATTGTCTTTTGAGTGAAATGATTTTTCTTGTCGGTATCATCCTTCACCGGAAAAAAGGCACATGAACAAAAGATAACGACTTTGTGCATATAAATACTATTTAGTACATTCTGGATATCCAAATCTCACGGGTTACTTGAGTCCATACAAAGAAGTCAGATATCATTTGCCTGACTTTCAACGAGATTCGGCACCTACAGGCTGTAAAGAAGTGTTCAACCATGCCCAGTCCTCATTACAATTAGAAATTGAGCGTGCCTTTGATGTATTAAAGAAGAAGTGAAAGATTCTAAAGAGTATGCCAAGTTATCCATACAAAAAGCAAGTGAAAATTATGATAGAGGCAATGACTTTGCACAATTGTATTCGAAAAAATGCCGTGAATGATGCATATTATGCAGAAGTAGATTTGGATCCCAATTTATATATCGATGATGTAAATGAGGAAAGTAATGCTTCAAATGATGACTCTGCTTCTGTGTTGCAGAATTTATTAGTGGTGCGTTTCTGAACCGATTGGACAAATAGAAGTCCAAACAGAAAGCGAAACGGTGATGCGATTAGATGGTTTTTTTCTATTATTTTAATATTTTTATGAGTTAATTTTAATGGTCGTTTTTGTAATTTTGCTTTTTGATGCTTATTAACTTTCCTATTATGATTAGAATTCTTATTATGATTAGGTTTCCAATTCATATTAAGTAACTTTCTTATTATGATTAGGTTTCCAATTCAAATTAGGTAATTTTCCTATTATGATTAGGTTTCCTATTGTAATTTGATTTAACCCCTATAAAAGGGTGTTTAAGGTTTTGTTTTGACATACAGAAAATTATTATTATCAATATTGAATTTCGAGATTTTTCTCTCTAAGTAAAGTTTTGCTTGAATTATTCGTTGAACGCTGCGTCAAGTGGTATCAACGCCTATGGCGACTGGCGGTGGTCTTCGTGACGATGCTCAGGAGACTGGAGCCCTAACCCTTGGGGACGACATGCTGCAACGTTTGGAGCAGCATTTAATGGAACGCTTGGATCAACGATTCGACCAAAGTCTTCGTCGTTTCAAAGAACGATTTGACGAGTTAACAGAACGATTTGAAGGTTTTGGCGTTAATGTGAACCGGAATCGACGGAACGACAGAAGGTCGGGTGCAGGTGTTGCTCACGGTAATCCTGTTGATATGCCTGTTCCTGTCCGCAGGTTGCATATTTTGATGCGGAACATGCTGATTATGGTGGCAAACGTCGTCATGGAGGATTTCAAAGAGGGTATGATCGGAGAGATGAAAGACAACGTTACGACGATCGTGAAGGTAACGACTTTAAATTGAAAGTCGATATTCCTTATTTTAATGAAAGTCTGTGCATAGAAGAATTTCTGGATTGGATTGTTGATGTAAATAGATTTTTCGATTATACGGAGACCCCTAATGAGAAAAGGGTGCAATTAATAGCCTGTAGATTAAAGGGGGGGTGCATCTGCATGGTAGGAGAGATTGCAGAATAAGAGGGAGCGAGAAGAGAAAGATATTGTTCTAACTTGGACTAGAATGAGAAGGCTGTTGAAGTAAGAATTCCTTCCACCCGATTATGAACAGGTTATGTTCCAGTAGTACCAACATTGCTAGCAGGACAATCGGACAGTGCATGAGTATACGGCCGGATTTATGAGATTGGCGGAGCGGAATAATTTATCAGAGACGGAGAGACAGTAGGTGGCCAGATATCTCGATGGTTTGAAACCCTTCATTCAAGATAAAATTGGAGTACAGTTTCTGCAAAATTTAACTGAAGCCAAAAATATGGCAATAAAGGTAGAATTGATGCATCAAGACAGGGGAAGAAAAGGCTAAGAAAATTGTCGAGGTAGCAGTTCGAGTAGTTCGGTAGAGAAGAGCAATTTCAATAATCACTTTAATGCAGGACGAAATCAAGAAGATAAGGCGGTAGAAAAGTGCCCTATGAACTAGTCGAGGGATAAGGGAACGCAAGCACAGAAAACTATGAACCCTAACCCTTATGTTAAACCAGTCGCGATAAAGTGTTATAAGTGTAATCAGCCTGGGCACCAATCTAATGAATACCTTCAGAGAAAGATCGTAAACGTAGCAACGAGAGAAGAGGAGGATGATGGATATTGCTGTGCGTCGGATGGTAAGGACGATGATTTTGAAGATGAAGAAGAGAAGCAAGTAAATTGTGTAGTGCGCATGATGATGTTGGCCCCAAAATAGGAAGATGATTCACAGCGCCATCAATTATTCCGAACCAGATACACTATTCTGGGAAAGATTTTTGTTGTGCTTATTGATAATAGAAGCATGGAAAATATCATTGGAAAGGAGGCAGTGAAGAAGTTGGGAATACCCGTGAAGAAGCATCCTAATCCCTATATATTAGGATGGATTAAATCTAGAGCGGAAAGCATTCAGGTGACTGAATGATGCAAAATTCCATTCTCTATTAGAAAATATCATGATGAATTGTATTGTGATGTAGTAGACATGGATATATGTCATGTGTTATTTGGGAGACCATGGCAATTTAATGTAGATGCTTAGCATTAGGGAAAGAGCAATCAGTATAACCTCCTGAAGGATGGAGTGAGTATACATTGCTACCACTAAAGAACAAATGAAAACAATCTGCTGAAAATAATTTGCTTACCCTAACGAGGAAATTTGAAGCTGAGGTTAAGGAAACCCGACAGATACACGTGCTAGTGGTGAAACAAGCAATTGAGACTGAGATTGAATTACAAGTGGAGGAGCAGCCTAAAGCAGTCAAGTCTTTATTGAAGGAATTTAGTGAACTGATGCCTGAAGAGATTCCATATGGGTTGCCGCCTATGCGCGATATTTAACACCACATAGACTTAATTTCTGGTGCTAGTCTGCCTAATTTACCGTACTATAGGATGAGTCCTAAAGAGAGAAAGATTCTAAAAGAGAAGGTGAAGGAGTTGTTGCGAAAGGGGCACCTTCATAATAGCATGAGTCTATGTGCTGTTCCGGCCTTATTGACTCCTAAGAAAGATGGGAGTTGACGGATGTAACAGCCCGAATTTTGATGTAATTCTGGGATCAATGAAGTTAACATTATTCCATATTTCATTTTAGTAAATCTCGCCCAGAGCTGATCACTCTTGGGATACTAACCAATAGGGTATGGCTAATTAGGAAGTGGTACGTGGATCAGGGACCCGATCGCGAATCGAATACCGATCTTGAGAAGTAATGAGAAACTACTATGAACCGATATGAACCGATCCTAGGAAAGGCAACGGACTGGGTATGACCAAGGCCAACGATGTGCAATCGGATCGCAGGTGATTCTGCAAGACCGAAAGTACACGTGGTTAGCCAGTCCTAAGCTTGAACTGCATGATCGTGATTCTTGGGGTTAATGATTGATTCTCATTCTCTCAAAGTACGGAACCGTTGTGATTCGGATAACCCTAGATCGATACGTGTACATTCTAAACAGCCACCCGTTAGTGAGAGATCCTAAATTTTGAAACCGAGCGAATTCTGGAACACCTGATTTGACCCGAAATTGGATATCAATTTTCAACGGCTTAAGAGACTAACTTTGGAAATCTGACGTCGTATTTCGTTGGCCACACACATTTGGAGTGTGTAGGGTTGAAAACTGAAGTTTCGGTTCGGGAATGAAAAATGACAGTTTTGCCCTCGGAAGGCAGATTTGGATTCGGGGGCCGTAAGAAGTTATTTCTCGAGACGGACATCATTTTGGAGTGGCCATGCATGCCAGGAGTCGTTTTGGACCAAAACAGGAATTTCGACAAAAATTAGAAAATAATATTATTTTATTCCCGGAACTTCGCAGTCGATTTCCGGGGGCTTAGAAAATGCATTTCGAGATTCCGACGCCATATTAGGTTGGCCACGCATATATAAAATTTTGCCCCGGGGCCGGAAAAAGGACAGTTTCGCCCCTAGCTCGGTTCAGGTCCGAATTTCGAGGTGAACATTTGGGATATTTTCAGAGGCCTATCAGCTCAATTATTGCCCATTTGACTGAATTGCCCCTAAATTATTAAGGTTGAACGGTTTTGGATCATCGGATCGAAGGGTAAAACGGGCAAAAGCGCGGATGGGCGACACTTGTCGCGATTAGCCCCCTTCTTTGACTACTTGGACCGGCCCGCTTCTCTCTCCTCCTCATTTCTGATCTACACCGACTCTCTCTCTTCTCTCTCTCTCCTGAATCTCACTCTCTTTCTTTGTTCCTCTCTCGGCTAAGCTTAGCCGGAGCTCCACCGGCCACCATGCGTCGGCACCGGCGACGCTGCTGCTCCCCCGCGCCACCACCAGACCCCAGCTGCAGTCCCGGGCCAGCCCAGCCTCCTTTTCCCCTCTCTCTCTACCCGTTTTCCCCTCTTTCTCTCTCTCTAGTTTTCTGTTTTGGCCCGCCGGAGCTTCGCCGGAGCTCGAACGGCCAAACCGTCGCCACAGGGCTGTTCCATGTCGCCGTACGACCTCAACCAGCCACGTCCGTACAGTGTCCGTACGTACTGTTCACCGTCAGTACGGTTACTGTTCACCGTCCGTACGGTCACTGTTCACGCCGTACGGTCTCGCCGGGAACCGGTCGCCGGAAACACTGTTCACCAGTGTCTGGCCGCCGTTCCTACGTCGTCGTGGGCCTAGAAAATTGTGAGTATAATTCCTAAACCCTGATTAGGACTGGCGGTACATTTTTCTAGACCGGCTTAGGTAGATTCGGTGTAGTCGGGACTGGGTTAGGCTATTCTGGTACTGGCTTTGAGTGAGAATGTGGATTATTATAAATTCAGAAATTCTAAGTAGATTAATAGGATTATATAGGATGTTCATTGAGTCCGAATTGAGGAGTTGACAATTACTCATAGGACTGGAGGTAGTACCGGGGATTAATTAGACTGTGAAAATGGCTAATTGCATGGTTGAGATTGCCCAAAATGATTGACTTGGTGTTGATTGACATTGTTTGGGGCCAATCTCAATGTTGCCGTGTCAAATGTGTCACGTGCGAATTAATGGAATTTATTGTCAATTATAAAATATGATTTTGCGCCAATCGAGCACGTGTTGTGATATGGAGTGTTTGAATTTAATTGGCGCTCATGGTACATTGCATTGCATAACATGGACACGCATTGTGTATGCCGAGAGTGGGGCATGTGATGAACTTGTGCGAGAATGCGTGTCTGCCATGAGCGGTGTGATCACCTAAAATACCTCGAAGCGTCATACGCTGGGTTCAGATAATAATGAGTTGTGTGATCACCTAAGGACATTCGGGTCGTGACCTTCGGGTCGATACCGTCCTCATGCACTTTGAAGCAGGACGATGCCCGGTACGTCCGGAAGGCGACCATCCTCATGCACTTTGAAGCAGGCTCTGGTTCGCAAGGAGAACAGTGTTGCGCCTCATGCACTTTGAAGCAGGCTAGACGCACCGGGCCGTGAAAAAAAGTGATGACTCGAGTCGTAATAAGAATAATAATTTGGGCAAGTGTGCCAGTGTGGGCCAATGGGCCGAAGGAATGTGCATGACATGTCGATGACATTTGCATACATAAACACGCATTGATTGGCATGCGAGTATGTGAGACTCGGTACGTGGGCATGTGATTGGCGTACGTGTGGTAATATGTGCCACGTATTTGTCGTGACTATATTTTATTAAATTGCCTAACCTGCAGGGTCTATATAATTGCCGGCTTGGGCCCGAGGGCCTAAGCCATTGTTTGTGTTATGTTATTTGTTGGTTGGGAGATTGTACGTTAGCCTAGCCTAGGTTTAGGGGTTGTATTCACTGAGAAGTGTTCTCATTGGTTTTTAAACCAAACATTTCAGATCCCCAGCTTTGAGGATGGCAGGTGTGCCGATTCGTTTTTGGGAGAAGCCCCGGCTAGAAATGGTGTTTGACCGCCATGCCTCGTACCCTCTTTTGATGGGTGGTTGTTAACCCATTTTGGCTATTATAAATGTATCTGGGGTAGACAAGAAATGTATATGTTTTTAATCGTGCTAGGTTTTGATGTTGTGCTATCCTTGGTTGTCGTGTATATTAGTACGGGTGTATATATATATATTTATATACGTTGCTTCCGCATGTGTATTATTCTCTGTGTGTTGGGTCGGCGACGCATCCTGGGAGCGTTGCACCATAATCGACCAGAGAGGGATGGTACGCTTCGTTGGGGTTTAGGGCGTGACATCCCTCGTTCAATTGGTATCAGAGCAAGGTCAGCTCGGTCCAATTTGATCGAAACCTGGAGTGATAAGGAGCGATGAGACCATGGGTAGACCTTAGGGTGACCACGTGTGCTAAGTACATCTCCTGACCGTTTGTGTTTTGAGTGATTGGTTGTGACCCGTGTTAATGCAGGTGCGGCAGGACCCAAGATATGTATATCAATCTCCTTGGGTGAAGTTTGTGCTATTTGTTTTGAAATGCATGCTGAGTGCTAGCTTGTTGTGCTAGATACCTGCCTAGGACTTAGACCGGGTTAGATTGGTTGAGTTTTAAGTCTTTAATTCCTCGGTGGAATTATAGCAGGTAGGAGAGTGGTAAGAAGTTGAGATCATGAGCAGCGAAGGAAGAGGTGTTGGAAGAGTCCCAAGAAGGGGTGCTGGAAGAGGACCAAGAGATAGAGGTCGTGCCCGGGCTAGAGTTGTAGAAGATGTCGGTATGGGTGCTAGAGTGGGAGAAAACCCTGGAGTTGGGGTTGGAGCTGCTGTAGACCCCAGAGCTAATGTTATGTATGCGGAAGATCCGCATATGGAAGGAGTCCTCAGAGTGTTAGAGAGGATTGGAAATGTCTTGGATAGACAAGCTCAAGAGCAAGATAATGCGACCGTCCAGGCTGCTGCGGCGGTACCGATAGCTAGTGATGGAGGGAATTAAGCCCAACAGGGGCAAGTTCAACCAGCCGGGGTGAGACAGATGCCCCAGTTAGTGGAACAATTTATAAAGTTGAAGCCACCTCAGTTTCATAGTCGCGGTGACCCCGAGACAGCACCAAGATGGGTAGAGTCGTTGGAGAAAACTTTTAAAGTTTTGGGGTGCACCGATGAAGAAAAAGTGATGCTAGCAGCTTATCAGCTTTAGGACGCTGCAAATGATTGGTGGAACGCTACTAAAAGGAGCGTATTTCCTGAAGGAACAGCTCCAACTTGGGCGGTATTTGTTGAGAATTTCTATGAGAAGTATTTCTCTGAGAATGCCCAAGAAAAGAAATTGATGGAGTTTATGCGATTACGCCAGGGTCAGATGACTGTCGATCAATATGAAGTGGAATTTGCAAGACTGGCGAAGTTCGCACCGACAATGGTAGAGAATCCGCGAGACAGAGTTCGAAGATTCCGGGATGGACTGAAGCCGGATCTTCGGAGTCTGATTTTGTCGCATGATATCAAGGATTATGGGGAGATGTTTAGACGGGCTCAGATTATGGAGCGGGATCAACAGGAAAGAGCTGCTACTTCGGGATCGCGGTTTGTTCCGAATAGAGACAATCGTCGTCTTGGGAAGAGGCCAATGGTTGACAATAGACAATTTGTCCCACCGGCCAAGCGGAACATTGGGAAACCGAATCCCCAACCGGGTAGGTTTGGAGCATGCTTCAGGTGTGGGAGCATGGGG
The DNA here is from genome assembly GCA_031216185.1 of Syzygium aqueum. Taxonomy (NCBI): domain Eukaryota; kingdom Viridiplantae; phylum Streptophyta; class Magnoliopsida; order Myrtales; family Myrtaceae; genus Syzygium; species Syzygium aqueum. The sequence continues at coordinate 2,671,286 of CM062235.1, read as the reverse complement.
CACCAGATCAAGAATTGTCCCCAAATGCGTCCCTCAGGACCACCTATGACGCCCCAACAACAGCCCCAAGTAGGGAACCAAGCCAGGAATCCCCCACCGGCTAATCAGGGAAGACCACCAGCTCAAGGAAGGGTCTATGCCATGGCGCGCAAAGAAGCTGAGAATGCGCCAGGTGTGGTCACGGGTACAATTTCCTTATGTGATCATGCCGTATATGCATTGTTTGATCCAGGGGCGACCCATTCTTTCATTTCTGAGCAGTTTGTTAAGTTGGTTGATATTAAACCAGTGTTGCTTGAGACTATGCTGTGTGTGTCAATACTTATGAATGATAGGGTGCTAGTTTCTTTTGGATGCCCCAAGTGTAAGATAATCATTGGGGGTAAGGAAGAAAGTATCGACTTGGCAGTATTGGCCATGTTCGATTTCGATGTGATCATTGGTATGGACTGGTTAGTCCAGCAGAAGGCTGTATTGGATTGCAGCAATAGGACGATCCAATTTAGTCCTGATGGACGTCCTAGTTTTGTATTCTAGGGAAACCGAGGAGGAACCTCGATCCCTTGGATTTCCTCGCTTGAGGCGACTAAGTTGCTAGATGATGAATGTGAAGGATATCTGGTGAATGTGGTGGATCCGACAGTGGTGGAACCTAAGTTAGAAAATATACCCGTGGTATGCAATTTTCCCGAGGTGTTTCCTCAGGAATTGCCGGGTTTACCGCCTGAGCGAGATGTGGAATTTGTGATTGAATTAGCCCCTGGGACTGAACCGATTTCGAAGGCACCATATCGGATGTCCCTTTCGGAGTTGAAGGAGCTAAAGGTGCAAATTCAGGAATTGCTGGATAAAGGTTTCATTCGCCCTAGTGCATCCCCATGGAGAGCGCCAGTCCTGTTTGTTAAGAAGAAAGATGGAACTCTGAGGTTGTGTATAGATTACCGGCAGTTGAATCAAGTGACAGTGAAGAATAAGTATCCGCTGCCGAGGATTGATGATTTATTCGACCAGTTACAAGGAGCCTCAGTGTTTTCCAAAATAGACTTGAGGACTGGGTACCATCAGCTAAAGATTCGAAGTGAGGACATTCTCAAGACTGCTTTCAGGACTAGATATGGGCATTATGAATTTACGGTTATGCCCTTTGGATTAACGAATGCCCTAGCTGCTTTTATGGATCTGATGAATCGGGTGTTCAAAGAATTCCTGGATCAATTCGTTATAGTTTTCATCGATTATATACTGGTGTACTCTAAGAGCCTCGAGGAGCATGAGATACACTTGGCTGAAGTGCTACGGACCTTAAGAGAAAACGCGCTGTATGTGAAGCTGAGCAAGTGTGAGTTTTGGCTCAGTCGAGTAGGATTTCTTGGACATATCATTTCGGGAGACGGAATCTCTATAGATCCAGCAAAGATTGAAGCAGTGACTAAGTGGCCTAGACCGACTTTAGTAACTGAGATCAGGAGCTTCTTAGGTTTGGCTGGCTATTACAGACGATTTGTAGAAGGATTTTCATCAATAGCTATGCCTTTGACAAGACTGCTTAAAAAGGAGATTAAGTTTGAGTGGGATGAAAAGTGTGAAAGAAGCTTCCAAGAGTTGAAACATAGGTTGACAACTGCTCCAGTGTTGACCATTCCGTCCGGACCTGGAGGATTCGAGATTTACAGTGATGCATCTTTGAGAGGGCTCGAATGTGTTTTAATGCAGTATGGAAAAGTGGTAGCTTATGCGTCGCGCCAGTTAAGGCCCCATGAGATGAATTATCCGACGCATGATTTGGAATTGGCTGCTATCGTGTTTGCTCTCAAAATCTGGAGACATTATTTGTGTGGAGAAAAGTTCCAGATTTATACTGATCATCAAAGCCTCAAGTACCTGTTTTCGCAAAAAGAGTTAAATATGAGGCAGCGCCGATGGATAGAACTTCTAAAGGACTATGATTGCGACATATTGTATCATCCTGGTAAGGCGAATCGAGTTGCTGATGCCTTAAGTCGCAAATCTAGTATGGCGCATCTGATGGTCAAGGAGTGGACGTTATTGGAAAGGCTCAGAGATTCAGAGTTCAAATTTGAAGTGAGCCAAATGTCCAACTTGCTAGCTGTATTAAGAATCGAACCGGAGATTCAAGTTAGAATTAAGGAACTGCAATCTACATACCAAGAGATCCAAAAGATTATCGGGTTGGATGCTGCTAAGAGAAAGTCGGACTTTCAAGTGAGCGAGGATGAAATTTTGAAATTCCGGGGAAGGATTTGCGTGCCGAATGATGTAGAGCTTAAGGAAGAAATATTATCGGAAGCTCATAGGAGCAATTACAGTATCCACCCAGGGAGTACGAAGATGTACCAGAATCTTCGACAACATTTTTGGTGGAATGGAATGAAGGCGGATGTGGCCAAGTGTTTGACGTGCCAAAAAGTGAAGGCACAACATTGCAAGCCATGTGGCTTATTGAGACCGTTGGAGATCCCTGAATGGAAATGGGAGCACATCACGATGGATTTCGTGACGGGTTTGCCGCGAAGCCAAAGAGGACATGACTCGATATGGGTCATAGTGGATCGTTTAACGAAGTCAGCGCACTTCCTGGCTGTGCGAAAGGACTTTGAGTTGGAAAAGTACGCCGAATTGTATGTGCGACAAATAGTACGTCTTCATGGAGTGCCAGTGACGATCACATCGGATCGTGATCCAAGGTTTACCACCAATTTCTAGAAAAGTTTGCAAGAGGCCATGGGAACTAAGTTACAATTCAGTACGGCCTATCATCCGCAGACTGATGGCCAATCGGAAAGAACAATTCAAACTTTGGAAGATATGCTGAGAGCCTGTGTAGTGGACTTTCAAGGCAAATGGGAAGAGCAATTGCATTTAGTGGAATTTGCCTATAATAACAGCTACCAACAGAGTATTCAAATGACACCATTTGAAGCCTTATATGGCCGAGCTTGTAGAACGCCATTATGCTGGGACGAAGTTGGTGAGCGTAGTATCACAGGCCCAGAGTTAGTACAGCAGACGGTCGAAGCTGTTGGAATTATTCGGGATAGACTAAAGACAACACAAAGTCGCCAGAAAAACTATGCCGATCGAAGACGACGACCCTTGGAGTTTCAAGTTGGAGACCATGTGTTCCTCAAGGTGTCGCCTATGAAGGGATTGTCTCGATTCGGCAAGAAAGGAAAACTTAGCCCAAGGTACGTCGGACCATTTGAAATATTGGAAAAGATTGGCGATATGGCTTATCGACTTGCCTTACCACCAAATCTATCCCAAGTGCATAATGTTTTCCACGTGTCGATGTTAAGAAAGTATGAACCAGATCCTACTCACGTTCTAAAGTATGAAGAGATAGACGTGGACGACAAAGTGTCGTACGTGGAAAGACCAGTCAGGATCGAAGACCAGAAAGATCGGGTATTGAGAAACAAGACAATCCCAATGGTTAAAGTTGTCTGGGAGCACCATGGAACGGAAGGCGCCACTTGGGAAAGTGAAGAAGCCATGCGACGTCAGCATCCCCACTTGTTTCAAGAATAAGTGTAGATTGTAAATTTCGAGGACGAAATTTTTGTAAGGGGGGAAGGATTGTAACAGCTCGAATTTTGATGTAATTCTGGGATCAATGAAGTTAACATTATTCCATATTTCATTTTAGTAAATCTCGCCCAGAGCTGATCACTCTTGGGATACTAACCAATAGGGTATGGCTAATTAGGAAGTGGTACGTGGATCAGGGACCCGATCGCGAATCGAATACCGATTTTGAGAAGTAATGAGAAACTACTATGAACCGATATGAACCGATCCTAGGAAAGGCAATGGATTGGGTCTGACTAAGGCCAACGATGTGCAATCGGATCGCAGGTGATTCTGCAAGACCGAAAGTACACGTGGTTAGCCAGTCCTAAGCTTGAACTGCATGATCGTGATTCTTGGGGTTAATGATTGATTCTCATTCTCTCAAAGTACGGAACCGTCGTGATTCGGATAACCCTAGGTCGATACGCGTACATTCTAAACAGCCACCCGTTAATGAGAAATCCTAAATTTTGAAACCGAGCGAATTCTGGAACACCTGATTTGACCCGGAATTGGATATCAATTTTCAACGGCTTAAGAGACTAATTTTGGAAATCTGACGTAGTATTTCGCTGGCCACACACATTTGGAGTGTGTAGGGTTGAAAACTGAAGTTTTGATCCGGGAATGAAAAATGACAGTTTTGCCCTCGGAAGGCAGATTTGGATTCGGGGGCCGTAAGAGGTTATTTCTCGAGACGGACATCATTTTGGAGTGGCCATGCATGCCAGGAGTTGTTTTGGACCAAAACAGGAATTTCGACAAAAATTGGAAAATAATATTATTTTATTCCCGGAACTTCATAGTCGATTTCCGGGGGCTTAGAAAATGAATTTCGAGATTCCGACGCCATATTAGATTAGCCACACATATATGGAATGCGTGGGTGCGAAAATTGAAATTTCGCCCCGGGGCCGGAAAAAGGACAGTTTCGCCCCTAGCTCGGTTCAGGTCCGAATTTCGAGGTGAACATTTGGGATATTTTCAGAGGCCTATCAGCTCAATTATTGGCCATTTGACTGAATTGCCCCTAAATTATTAAGGTTGAACGGTTTTGGATCGTCGGATCGAAGGGTAAAACGGGAAAAAGCGCGGATGGGCGACACTTGTCGCGATTAGCCCCCTTCTTTGACTACTTGGACCGGCCCCCTTCTCTCTCCTCCTCATTTCTGATCTGCACCGACTCTCTCTCTTCTCTCTCTCTCCCGAATCTCACTCTCTCTCTTTGTTCCTCTCTCGGCCAAGCTTAGCCGGAGCTCCACCGGCCATCGTGCGCCGGCACCGGCGACGCTGCTGCTCCCCCGCGCCACCACCAAACCCCAGCTGCAGTCCCGGGCCAGCCCAGCCTCCTTTTCCCCTCTCTCTCTACTCGTTTCCCCCTCTTTCTCTCTCTCTAGTTTTCTGTTTTGGCCCGCCGGAACTTCGCCGGAGCTCGAATGGCCAAACCGTCGCCACAGGGCTGTTCCACATCGCCGTACGACCTCAACCAGTCACGTTCGTACAGTGTCCGTATGGTTTACTGTTCACCGTCCGTACGGTCACTGTTCACGCCGTACGGTCTCGCCGGGAACCGGTCGCCAGAAACACTATTCACCAGTGTCTGGGCGCCGTTCCTACGTCGTCGTGGGCCTAGAAAATTGTGAGTATAATTCTTAAACCCTGATTAGGACTGGCGGTACATTTTTCTAGATCGGCTTAGGTAGATTCGGTGTAGTCGGGACTGGGTTAGGCTATTTCGGTATTGGCTTTGAGTGAGAATGTGGATTATTATAAATTCAGAAATTCTAAGTAGATTAATAGGATTATATAGGATGTTCATTGAGTCCGAATTGAGGAGTTGGCAATTACTCATAGGACTGGAGGTAGTACCGAGAATTAATTAGACCGCGAAAATGGCTAATTGCATGGTTGAGATTGCCCAAAATGATTGACTTGGTGTTGATTGACATTGTTTGGGTTCAATCTCAATGTTGCCGTGTCAAATGTGTCACGTGCGAATTAATGAAATTTATTGTCGATTATAAAATATAATTTTGGGCCAATCGAGCACGTGTTGTGATATGGAGTGTTTGAATTTAATTGGCGCTCATGGTACATTGCATTGCATAACATGGACACGCATTGTGTATGCCGAGAGTGGGGCATGTGATGAACTTGTGCGAGAATGCGTGTCTGCCATGAGCGGTGTGATCACCTAAAATACCTCGAAGCGTCATACGCTGGGTTCAGATAATAATGAGTTGTGTGATCACCTAAGGACCTTCGGGTCGATACCGTCCTCATGCACTTTGAAACAGGCTCTGGTTCGCAAGGAGAACAGTGTTGCGCCTCATGCACTTTGAAGCAGGCTAGAGACACTGGGCCAGATCGGCTGCTGCGCCTCATGCACTTTGAAGCAGGCTAGACGCACCGGGCCGTGAAAAAAAAGTGATGACTCGAGTCGTAATACGAATAATAATTTGGGCAAGTGTGCCAGTGTGGGCCAATGGGCCGAAGGAATGTGCATGACATGTCGATGACATTTGCATACATAAACACGCATTGATTGGCATGCGAGTATGTGAGACTCGGTACGTGGGCATGTGATTGGCGTACGTGTGGTAATATGTGCCACGTATTTGCCGTGACTATATTTTATTAAATTGCCTAACCTGCAGGGTCTATATAATTGCCGGCTTGGGCCCGAGGGCCTAAGTCATTGTTTGTGTTATGTTATTTGTTGGTCGGGAGATTGTACGTTAGCCTAGCCTAGGTTTAGGGGTTGTATTCACTTAGAAGTGTTCTCATTGGTTTTTAAACCAAACATTTCAGATCCCCAGCTTTGAGGATGGCAGGTGTGCCGATTCGTTTTTGGGAGAAGCCCCGGCTAGAAATGGTGTTTGACCGCCGTGCCTCGTACCCTCTTTTGATGGGTGGTTGTTAACCCATTTTGGCTATTATAAATGTATCTGGGGTAGACAAGAAATGTATATGTTTTTAATCGTGATAGGTTTTGATGTTGTGCTATCCTTGGTTGTCATGTATATTAGTACGGGTGTATATATATTTATATACGTTGCTTCCGCATGTGTATTATTCTCTGTGTGTTGGGTCGGCGACGCATCCTGGGAGCGTTGCACCATAATCGACCAGAGAGGGATGGTACGCTTCGTTGGGGTTCGGGGCGTGACAGCGGATGTGTGTAAATAGTAGGGCCATTAATAAGATAACTGTGGGTTACAAGTTTCCAATTCCGAGATTGGATGACATGTTAGATAGGTTGTACAGTGCTAAGTGATTTTTGAAGCTGGATTTGAAGAATGGATACCATCAGATTCGGATTCGGCACGGAGATGAATGGAAGACAGCTTTCGAAACAAAGGAGGGGTTGTACCAATGGTTAGTGATGCATTTCAGACTTTCCACTACTCCAAGCACTTTCATGAGGCTTATGAATCAGGTTCTGAAATCTTTTATTGACAAATTTATTGTAGTTTATTTTGATGATATCCTGATTTATAATAAGACCGAGGAGGATCATCTATTGCACTTAAGGGAGGTAGTGACAATTTTGCAGATTAATAAGTTGTATATTAATCTTAAGAAGTGTAGTTTTTTAACTAATAAACTATTATTCCTGGGGTTTATTATTACCACTGAAGGAATAGAGGCAGATGAGACGAAAGTAAGAGCAATCAGAGAGTGGCCGACACCTAAAACAATTTCTGACGTTAGGATTTTTCATGGATTGGCTACTTTTTATCGGCGATTTATTAAGAATTTCAGTACTATCGTAGCCTCGATTACTGAATGTATGAAGAAAGGCAAATTTCTATGGGGAGAGGAAGTAGAGAATAGTTTTGTTATTTTGAAGGAAAAGTTATGTACTGTACATGTTCTTGCCTTATCTGATTAGTACGGGTTTATCAAAATCAGATAAGGCAAGAACATGTGATGTTAGTGGAGTTGAAAGGCACTTTTTGCAGTGGACTGTGATGTTAGTGGAGTTGGTATAGGAGCTGTTTTATCTCAAAAGCGCAGACCAATTTACTATTTCAGTGAGAAGCTTAGTGAGGCGAGACAGAAGTGGAGCACTTATGACAAAGAATTTTATTCTGTCGTAAGGGCTTTGAAGACCTGGGAGCATTGTCTGATTGGGAAAGAATTCGTCCTTTATTTTGATTATGAAGCTTTGAAGTATTTAAATAGTCAGAAGAGGATTAGCAAACATATGCATGCGCGATGGTGTCAATTTTTGCAAAAATTTCCTTTTAGATTACATCATAAGTCAGGTGTCCATAATGTTATAGCAGATGCATTGAGTAGGAGAGCTGGCTTATTGATTACATTAAGACAAAACATCTTGAGGTTCGAGCAGCTGAAAGATTGCTATGCAGATGATGATGACTTTGGACAAATTTGGAAGTCAGGTGCTTCTGGTCAACCTGTGCAAGAATTTTATGTGCAGGATGGCTATTTGATGCGTAGCAACCAACTTTACCTTCCTCGAACATCGTCACGAGAGAAGGTAATTCGTGATTTACATGATAAAGGATTAGCTGCACACTTGGGTTGTGATAAAACTATTGTTGCAGTTCAGGAGCAATTTTACTGGCCCCAGTTGCATAGAGATGCCGGCAGGTCCCATTTTTCTGTTGTTTATACAAAGGCGCCTCAGCATACTCTGGATTTGGTACAGTTGCCTAAGCGGGTAGATAAAAGTGTAACAGAGGATCATATGGCTAAACAAGTTGTGGAAGTGCATCATGAAGTCAAACAGAAGCTAGAGGAAGCTAATCAGAAGTATAAAATTAGAGTAGATAAGCACAGGCGAAAGTAGATGTTTGCGGTAGGTGATCAAGTCATGGTTTTTCTTCGTAAAGAGCGATTACCAGTTGGATCTGATGGTAAATTACAGCCAAAGAAGTATGGACCTTACGCTGTCAGCAAGAAGATCAATGATAATGTTTATGTTATAGACCTTCCACATAACATGGGCATATCTAACACTTTTAATGTTGTTGATTTGTCACCGTTTCATGAGTTCACAGAGCCGTTATATCCAAATCCTAATTTTAACTCGAGGACGAATTCTTTTCAAGTGGAGGAGAATGATGCGGAATTTATTAGTGGTGCATTTCTGGACCGATTGGACAAACAGAAGTCCAAACGGAAAGCGAAATGATGATGCGATTAGATGATTTTTTTTCTATTATTTTAATTTTTTATGAGTTAATTTTAAGGGTCATTTTTGTAATTTTGCTATTTGATGCTTAGTGACTTTCCTATTATGATTAGGTTTCCAATTCAGATTAGGTAACTTTCTTATTATGATTAAGTTTCTAATTCAGATTAGGTAACTTTCCTATTATGATTAGGTTTTCTGTTGTAATTAGGTTTAACCCCTATAAAATGGTGTTTAAGGGTTTGTTTTGACATACAGAAAATTATTATCATCAATATTTTAAGGGTCATTTTTGTAATTTTGCTATTTGATGCTTAGTGACTTTCCTATTATGATTAGGTTTCCAATTCAGATTAGGTAACTTTCTTATTATGATTAAGTTTCTAATTCAGATTAGGTAACTTTCCTATTATGATTAGGTTTCCTATTGTAATTAGGTTTAACCCCTATAAAATGGTGTTTAAGGGTTTGTTTTGACATACAGAAAATTATTATCATCAATATTGAATTTCGAGATTTTTCTATAAGCAAGGTTTTGCTTGAATTATTCGCTGAACGCTGCGTCATTCTAACATGACACGTTTACGTGACCAAATAGCTATAAGTTTAGGAAATATTTAAGGATGTTTGTAATTTTTAAGGATAATGAATTTCTTTCGTTTGGGCATATGTTTCCACGATTATTGTAATAAAAGTATTCTTTTTTAATTGAGAAAGAGACCACTTTGATGTGAATTTTCCATTTGAATTTTTTTAGCAAAAATAAGAAATTTTATTTTTTTTAATAAAATTGTTTACATGATATCTGTTAACATTGTTGTCAATATTTAAATTAAAAAAGTTGCAGACATTTTTTTCGGTTTTAAACCAATTAAAAATCAAAAACTTTAAATTAATCACTCAAATGGACTTTCCAAATGTGTTTTCACCAAAGAACTTTTATGTCAAAGTTGCTTTGAAAAGCATAGTATAACAAACAGTCTTTGCATTTTCCCAAAACCCTTTAAACTAAATTGCTTTGTATTTTCCCAAAATCCTTTCAAAATGCTGAACTAAATGCACCCTTTGTTTAGTTAGTAGTTTGGGAGATGATTTAAATTATTTGTGAAATAAGAAAATTTTACCTTACCAAAAAATAGGAAATTTTAATTTTGATGCTGCTATAAAATTGAAGTGATCATAAATGTGAAATCAATTAATATTGTGATTTTATTTCTCGGTTAATATCAAACTATTATAATTCACCATGATTTTTCGTGTAATTCATGAGGAAGTAGTTGAAACCACTCTTTTAAGTTGACTTTATCATATGAAAAAAAAATAAGAAAAATGGTATGAAGTGGGCAATGAGCTACTCTACATTCACATGCTAGCATGATATCATAGAGCTTCATAGCCGCTATAGGATTGTTTTGAGGTGCAATAAATTCATTTTCAAGGAGGGTTGATTACAAAGTTATCCTTCTTTAATTTATTGGGCCACATGAGATTACTTTATATGTAATTCATAACTTATAAAAAAAAGAAAAAAGAGAGCAACATTGTCATTATTGAAACATGGAATGATTATCAAAAAGTCCTAAATACGAAAACCAGTTCAATTCTAAACTTTTCGATTTGATCAATTTAGTTATAAAATTTTAATGATTTGTCTATGTGGTTTTTCCAATCAAATTTGAGTGGAAATCGTTGATTATATCGCTGAATGTCGGCCTTCCCACGTGATTTGTCGATACTGTAGTAGACAATTTTTGAAATTTTAAAGAGATGGCGAGCGACGGCCGGGCAATTGCACAACGCCCTCACCAAGGGTTAACTTCACAAGCCTGTGGCGAGGCTCGAGCCTCAAACTCATCATTAGCGGCTCCAATTCATTAACCACTCCGAGGACGTGCAACGTATAATATACAAAATTAGAGAACTCATGTCTTTCTTTTAGCTTGGCCCATAAACCCATATCAACTTCAAAACAGAAATAACTTCTCCAAGCACTGCATAGATGCGCACATATCGAACGATCATATTATGTCCTTATCTAGTAAAGAAAAAATTATTATGTCCTTATATTTGGACGTTGTACATGCCATGAGATGATAAGCGAGAGCGACATTTCGAGCCCGGTCCTAACAAAGCAGAGCCGTAGATTATTCATGATTCAAACTGATGTGAAAAATCTACCAAGCACGTTCAATTTCGACTATCAGACGAACTGATCAAGGTACTGATCCACGGTCGTGTATTTGACGTCGGGGTAGAGCTCCGATGCTTCCACTCCAAAGGATGGCTCAATCTCGAAGTTGGTGTGATCTCCTTTCACGAAAACAGAATGTGATATGGACAATATCACATTTAGTGGAACCACCGCCTCTGCAATATGACCGGACAAGCAGACCAATCGAAGCTTTAAATCTCAGAAAAAATAGAGACGATTTCGCGTGCTTAAATCTAATAGAAGTGCATTCCTAACCTTGAATGTTCTTCAGAAGCTGCTCCTCCGGAACATACACCCTCTCCAGGGTCTCGCCGATCTTTCTCTCCCACAAAGACACGAGCTCATTAAAAGAGTAGGTGTTGGCAGGAGGCCTGATGTACAGAATTTTGTTCAAGGTCCTTGGATCATCCACAGCTTTGATGGTATAGGTGCCGATGTCATCCTCCTTGTTGAACACCGCTGTGTATTGACAGGGAGAGTATTAGAATTTGGCTAATAAATAAACCACGGAGCCATTGATCTTCCTAGAGTTACTTTCGCCTCACATTGAAGAAGAAGCCTCTCGTAAACAGATTCATCAGACAACTAGCAGACAAATGAATCCACATGTTCATTTCTCAACCAAATACATAAAGATAACCTTCGTGATCTGCCAACTAGGTGGTATTGTGCCAAGTTAAACCACATCACATTCATATCATCAATTAGTCTCTGAAAGTGAAAGACTAATGGATGTAAAAGGCCCAACATCTCCGAACAGGGAAGGGGAAGTTGCCTGGAATTCTCAACCTTCAAGAACTGCCCCTCACTCTGATCACTACTGTAATTAAGTTGTGAAAAATGTACAGAAAAATCTTAACGAATCAAAATGCGTGTTTCAAGAAATTGCTCCTTACCTTTTGCATTTCCATCCCCTAAGATAACAACTTTGTCTCTAGGGGGAGCTGTAGCCCCGGGCTGTGACAACGTCGGAAGGAAGTAACCTGCAAAAAAGTTAGAAGACACATAGGTATAAGGGATCCCCTCGGCCTCAACAAGGCGGCGGATCTTGGCCTTGATAGCAAATGCAGTTTTTGCTGGCTCCACAGCATGGACACGATCCACATCATTTCCAAACTCTGAAGGAAAGAATCTCTGAGAAGAAAATTAATTGAATCAGAAGAAACATTTTTAATAGAAAGCAACAAAAAACTAGACTATATTTCCCTTATCCAACAAATTTGCATGAGTTCTGGCAAATTAACAAAACAAACTTATATGAGACCGAATTTCACGTTTTTTTTTTTCAATATGTCACTATGACAGAGTAAAAATGATTATAAGTGAATCGATACAAGCAATGAAGCAAATTCGACCCCAAGTGCTATTAGAAAAACAGAAGAAAACAAAAGTGAAGATTTAATTGTTAAAGCAAATAGCCAGAAAACTCTGTCGAGTATATAATATGCAAACATGCTGCTTGCTTGGTTACTTTCACGAGTAATAAAATATCAGCTAAGTCCAATGCCTTTTGTCGGCATGCTGAGCTCCACCCATTGTGGACCGTCAACGCCCCCAAAGCAACAACAATAAACTATCCACTGACTGGGTTTCAATAACTTAATTGCAACAATAATAATGCCACCAAAAAAAGACCATTGGAAGGATTAAGTAGTTCATGTTTCGCATCCATGATCGAAGAGCTGGGCAGATGACCATAATCCATATTGAGTGCTAGAAACTTTTATTTTTTTCGCTCACCTAGAAGAAACCTGACACAGGTTCTGAACAAATAAAGCCCCCCTGAAGTATGTCGGAAGCCCAATATCCATACAAGGATCGAGACTAAGGACAGCACGAGTTTGGGGTCAAAAAGCTTTTTTGTTTGTGTAAAGATGTAGATCACTGAGTAAATACAAACGAATATGTATGAATTCATGTAGATGGTACACCATGCATCCATGATGACAGAATTTCCTACCCAATTGAATACGTCAAAAAGCAATAGTGTGGATTTAGAGTAGTCCACTTAGAAGCCCACACTGTCCTATACTTAGATTTGAAATAGTTATCCTCGAATTTCACTGATGACGTCTACACAGTCATGACCATGTCTACAAATAAAAAAAGTCAACCCATCCCGTTTCATCAAAGCAAAGCTCACAAGGAGAAAGGCGATGCACTTATACCAGAAGAACAGAATTAAGCTAACCCCAACCTATCTGATCAGTCAAATGCTAAACGAACAATAGTAACTTGGACGAAATTATTATAAACAGCACTACCTTGATATTCCCGGCTGCTTTGATGGCAGCAACAATCTTGTCTTGGTCCACTAGTTGTGCATGCCCCACAGCAGAGATTACCACATCAACCTGCTTAATCGCATTCAACAGACTCTCTCGGTCGTATATGTCTCCCTGAGAATCAAATAATCAGGAGCATGGACAAACAATCAATTAAAGTCAGTCCGCAATCATCAAAAAAAAAAATCCTATTTTGAACAGTTGGAAGACTAACAAAAGGAGAAATACATAATCTGATGCAGATATAACATCAATACCTTCATCAGATGAGACAAAGTAATATGAACAAGGTATCTTACCATGACATCAGAATAACAACAGGTCAGCCAAATTTAAATCTATACAAAAATTCATCGTCCACACGGTACGTAAGATATGGAAGTTTTCGTAAGATTTGTCTAAAAATGTGCTCGTTCGCATCAGCATGCGAAGCTGAGATAATCCGTCTGCCGGCGTGAAAAATGGGAGGGAGATCGTTTCCAATTTCAGCACCAACACAAGGACAAAGATCGAGATAGAAATCAACTCCGATTCCTCCGCCAGAGACATTTCTCGGAACGACGAACAAGATCAACGGCAGGCGACGCTTCGATTCCTCATCGAAGCAGCACCAAATGCGGGGAAACGAACACGATCACACGGGAACAGCTACTCACATGAACAAAATTGACGCCTAAGCTCTTGAAACCTTCGACGATTTTGGCCTTGGCGGGGTTGGAGAGAGTGGATTCCCTCACGAGAGCGAAGGTAGGGTGACCGGACTTAGCACTCGCTTCCACGATGAACTTTCCGATGTATCCAGTGCCTCCGATCACCAGGACTTTGCTCTTCTCGGCCATGTCGGAGGGTTTTCACGGCGGAGGCGCAGTTTTTCCCGGCGAACTCGATCGGTTTCCAAAGCAACTCTGCCGTAAGTGCGGAGAGAGCGCTAGAAAAGATGGATTCTCGTCCTCACGGCAAAGCATCAAATTTATTTGGGATACTTGTACTGAAAATTTTAAAACGTGCAACCAAAATTCACTATCCGCAAATGGTCGGGGGCTTAGAGGTAGGAATTTGGTTCGAGAAACTGTCCATGTTCATCGTGTATCTGCCTTCTCTTCTTCTTGTTGGCTCCACGCATACAAGAGTCCAATATTTGGAGAGGTATTCATGAACCGCTTAAATTTCTCTTATCAAGTGGTTCTATTCACACAAAATGCCTAATCGACGGGATTCTCCTATTTTAGTAAGAGAAAATTATAGGATATTCTACTCATTTGGTGTTCTTTCTTTGTTCAATTGTTACTTTGTATATTCTCTGTAATTCTGGAAATAATTATGTATCTCTATTAATAAAAAGGCAATCCCTCTCTCAAAAGAACACATAACAAAAGAGAGGATTCCCAAGGACGTAGGCTTACTTAGCCGAACCTCGTTAAATTGTGTTTGCGTTCTTTGTCTCTAATTTATCAGGTGTCAACAACGAACGGTATACCCAAATCGGAACACGAACCGACCCGACCCGATGTTTCGGGTATTTTCGGGCCGGATCTACTTTATGTTCGGGTATTAGCTAAGCTCGTGCGTATGAACACAAACCGAACCGAAACACATAAATTGTTATTTTCATTTTTGTTTTTAGAACCAAAACCCGAAGTTAAAATCATTTCTTCTCAATGGCTTATGTTAGTCAAAACTTTTCATAATAATCTCTCTTCTCTTAATTGACTCAATTATAAATTCCAGCCGGGCTCCAACAACGTGGAAAAAATAGCGGATTGGAGCACAAACTACTCCAATATTAACAACAATCTCATGCCGTGAATCTCGAACAAATAAGCTTCTTCTGCTACGAAGGTTTTAAGCAGGCAATTATCCTATCCGTATGCTTAATGGGATGCAATATACATCCTGTTAACGACATAAACATTCTCCATTAACCATCGATGATGAATGTACATCCAATATGTGTGCTACATATTCATAAATTATGATAATAGCAAATTTGCGCAATCATCAGTTGTCAAAATATCTAAACTAATTTTCTTAGGAATAAGTGCATTCAAAATCCTAAAACTTATCACGAAAGTGCAATTGAGTCCTAAAACTTATCACGAAAATGCACCTGAACACTAAAACTTTAAAAAAGTGCAAACAAGTTCTAAAACTTATCACGAAAGTACAAACAACTCCTAAAACTTGTCAAATTAATTCAATCAAATCCTTCTATTAATTGTGTTTTTTTGAAAGTTTTAGGACTTGTTTGCATTTTTGTGACAAATTTTAGGACTTATTTGCACTTTCGTGATAAGTTTTAGGACTTATTTGCACATTTAAAAGTTTTAGGACTCAAGTGCACTTTCGTGACAAGTTTTAGGACTTGTTTGCACTTTTTGAAAGTTTTAGGACTCAATTACACTTTCGTGATAAGTTTTAAGACTTCTAGTGCATATATCCCAATTTTCTTATATACTAATCCCCTTGAATGTGAAAATTCAAGCTTGGATGGCATCTTTAACATTTTTAAACCACCAGAGATCTTTTTGAGACAAGTAAAGTGATGCAGTCAAAATGTAGAATCTACAAGTATAGCACATTAACCTAAAACGGGTCTGTTTGGTTTAACTATGAAAATGCTACTTGGGGGAATGCAAATACCTTTAGGTGAAAGCCAATTGGGGAAAAGCAAATGGTGTTTGGTAAAAATATTTTGTAAAGCTAATTTGGCCAAAATATAGTGTTTGGTGAATTTTTTTTGTAAATGGACTTGGAGAGAATTATCTTATTTATTAAAAAAAAAACAAAACCTACCCATCACCGGAGCAGGGGGCCGGCCGCCAGCCGTCGTTGCCCGAGGTCAGGCGACCCTTGGCGAGCTAGATCCGACGCCGCCAGTGGTCGCCTGAGGCCAGGCGACCCTTGGCGGGGGTCGCACGACCCAGGCCCCGAGGTCGCGCGACCCAAGCGACGGCCGTCTGGGTCCCGTGGCCCTCGGCGATGGCCGCCTGGGTTGTGCGTCCCCGCCGAGGGTCGCCTGGCCTCGGGCAATCGCCGGCGACGGCGGATCTGGCTCGCCGGCGGTCGCCCGTGGGGGTCGCACGACCCAGGCGACGGCCGCCAGGGTCGCGCGATGACCTCGACCCAGGCGGCCGTCGTCTGGGTCGTGTGACCCATGCGGCGGCCGCTTGAGGTCGCGCAACCCTGGCGGCCGTCGCCTGGGTCGTGCGACCCCCGCCGAGGGTCACCTGGCCTCGGGCGACCGCTGGCGGCGGCGGATCTGGCTCGCCAGGGGTTGCCCGACCCCAAGCGACCTCGCTGGCCCTTCTCCCTCACCGGCAGCCGTCGCCAGCCCTTCTAGTGAAGAAGAAGACAGCTTAAAAAAAAGAAGCAAATGAACAGTAGCATTCGTGGAATGTTGAAAGCCCAAGGCTGGTCCGAACCTGACCAGCCTTGAGCTTTCAGCATTTGGCCAATGCTAGGCCAAATGCTGAACCAAACACTTCAGCATTTTGGGAAGGGGCTTTCGAGGCCCAAAGTCCCTTCCCAAAGCTGAACCAAACGGTCCCAACGTCTGATTGCAACACCAACCCTTCCATATGGAACACATATAGAAATCCAACCCGTTGGCACCATATCTGTAATTGTATTCTTCTGCGTTAGCTGCCGTTAAAGTGTGGATCTTTTTTGTTAGACACATCAAGGCGGCAACTTTAGTAATTGCTTATAGTTAGGATTCTTTTATAGTCTTTAGAGGAAAATGGAAATCCTTCGAGTCCATTGTCAACTATTAGCTTGAACCCAAAAAAAAAAAACACAAACACACACAAAACCCCGAAAACCCAACCCGGACCGACTCAATCCATTGACACCCCTACCAACTAACATGTATGTCGAATGATGCCAGAATGTGACGTGGTTCATATTGCCTATGTGAAAACGGACGGTGGTAGCCAAAATTTTTTTCCAAAGCTTCGTCCTCCATAAATTTTATAATCAAGTAATTTTTTTGTTATGTCCATAATGGGTGTTTATATAGCCGATATTTGATCAATGTCGCAATTCAGCGTCCTTCAACGATCACATTGATAAGATTTGACGCCGGAAAAACTTGATTAGATGTTTTATACAAATCAAAGGACTTTAGAATAATTTAAAGTGTGAGGACTTTGTTGGAAGAGTAGTGATGTACATGAAGCAAAAGTATGGACCTTTCATAAACATATGAAAATATTGCATGGTTAGTATTGAACAGGCAGCTTGTGCAATTTCGATTGTACTTTTTCCACTTATCATTTATGTAACGATAACCATATAAATTGGCTTTTTAAAATGGTTTTCGAGCAAAAAAAAAGCGGTATTTGATATAATAAGAAAAAAGGAAAAATTTATATGAAAAAATCACATATTATGTCCACTCTGAAACATTAAAAAACCCTAAATTTAAACATATGTGACACATTTACCCTCCTCTGTCAAGGTTCCATTAGATGATTTTTTAACCAAAACAAGATCGCTTTTTATTTCACCTAAGCCACGCGAGCACCATGTCGACACTATTTGTTTCTTAAACGTGTCATGCGGGTACAAGTTTTGAATTTTTATATCACGGAAAAAAGTTTAGGGGTAAATGTGTCACGGTAATTGTAATATGGGATTTTGGTGACTTTAGCTAAAAAAAATCTTTAAATTGCTGGGCTAATTAGAGATAGCAAGGAATATAGTCTATGAAACTATCTAGGTTCATGTTCGAAAGGTGTAGGTAGTCGTGTTTGCCTTTTCCCCTTGTTCCATCTAGGGAAGTCTCCGAAGTATCAATGAAGTGGGAACCTTTCTCAGGCTATGTTTGATAGTCAGGATAAAATTTAGGATTGGATAAAATTTATCCTATCCAGTGTTTGGTACCTATCCAAGATAGAATGCAATAGAATATAAGAGGGATATAGCAAGGATAAAATTATCTCACGGGGAAGGTGGGATAAAGGTAGATACGATTTTTAATATCCATTATATAAGAATTATTTTTTTCAAATAACAAACTTGTTAAATTAATAAAATTAAAATAATATTTGAATGCTAATATTAAAAAATTGAAAATAACAACAATTCCGTTTTTATTTATTCCTTTTTTATTTATATATTCATTTTTTTCTATTTATGATATATATTCCATATATATTTATTATTTATATTTATTATATATTTTAGGTATATTGATATAGTTTACTATTTAACAAAATTTTATTAGAGAATGATGGAAGAGGAAAAAATAAATAAAAAATAAAAATATTAAAAAAAGGGAAAAAAATAAGCAAATAAAAATGAAGTAAGCAAGAGTGTCATGAGAGATTTTTACCATCTCCGTTTATACAATTTTTATATTCATTTACACTTATATATCGTTCATAACAAATAATGGACATGACAAGATGTGAAAATATTAGGCTTTATTACTATGATTCACTAAACAGTAAAGAAGATATAGCAAATCCCATAGACTTCATATCAAGGTATTGGAAGAAGTGTACATGACAAGTGAGAAAATAAGCAGAAGAAAATCAAATATGTGTAAAAATTAGCCGAAATAAGAAAATATAAATTCGAGTTTGGATGGTGCTAGAGATTTAAATAATCATATGATTTCGAAGTGCGAGAGACTCGAATTAGCTTCATATTATGATTTTATTTCTCGATTGCACCAATTTTTCACGTGACTGATAAGGAAAAAGTTAAAATCGCTTTTTAAGTTTACCTTATCGTATTGAAAAGAACTTGTGAAAATGGTACGGAAGGACAACGAGCACATGCATGCGTAGATCACGAGACTACTGTTTTTCCATGTTTGGCCTGCACAAACTTTACCATATATTTAGTTCACAGCTTCTCAAAAAAAGAAGTAGAAAGGAGAGCAAACTTGTTAGATTCGTTCGGGTATTGAAGAGCAAGCACGACCTTAGCAAATTAGGCACGCGATGGGATAATCTCTTTATCATTAAATGTGAAGGATTTTAAGTCTGGACGGTCCATTTGAATTGAAAATTGCGTTTTTACTTAGCTTATAAAGTTAGCGAGGTATTTCACAGAACCGTCGTCGAGAAAAAGGACCCAAGAATCCGCGACCGGCGGTCGGTAAGAGAGTGCGCGAAATAATTGATTTGTTCAGCCCACTGTCCACAAATGGTCGGGCTTAGAGATAGGAATTTGGTTCGAGAAATTGTCCAGGTTCATCGTGCATCTGCCTTCTCTTCATTTTGTTGGCTCCACGCCTATAAGAGCAACTTGAAACATTAACAAGTTTCAATTATGGGGAGATTTTCGACCACCCATTAAGCACTCAAAGTTAAATTCATACATGTACCTTCGCTACTTTTTTAATTGAGTCTTTATAATTTTAACTTTTCCGATCAAGTGGTTCTAACGTGCCCCCGATCGATCTCTCCGGCATCAAATCCGGCCAAGTCCACCTAACATGGCTATCGAATGATGCCAAAATGTGATGTTGATCATATTGCCGTGTGAAAACCCATGGTAGTTGAGTTTTCCAAAGCTTCGTTCTCCATAATTTTTCTAATCGAGTATTTTTTCATTATATACATAGTGGGTGTTCATGTAGGCAATATTCCATCCACGGCACATTGTGGCAGTCCTTCGCCAGTCGCGTTGATGCTTCTATCTCATCTGAAGTACTGAACCAATGAAAGAACAGGCAACTTGAGCAATTTCAATTGAACTTTTCCACTGTTCATATATGTAACGACAACCATGTAAATTGGCTTTTTGCAGCGGTATCTGATTTGATAAAAGGAATCTTTGAATTGTTGAACTTATTAAAAGTAACAATGAATATGGTTCGTGAAATTGTCCAGGTTCGTTGTGCTCGACATGGGTAGGTAGTCATGTTTGCCTTGCTCTTCTTTTCCATCTACCTGAAGTCGTTGGAGCATTGATGATGTTGGGACTTCCTAAGGTATTGAACAACAGGTGTAAAAACTGTTAATTTTTATAAAAAAAAGAATACTGGTAGAAGTGGAAATAACACTTGGAAAAAAATTAAAAAAAATTACACATTTTAATAAAATGATTAATATCACGAAAAACCCAAAATTAGTACACTCTTAACAAATTTATCCCAAACTAGTTTTTTTACTACAAAAAACCCCAAACCGGTACATTCATAACAGATTTACCCTCAATTAACAAATTTTCATATAGTTTATGAACCAAACTGAATATGTACTAAAAGTCTATGGACCACGTTAACAAATTATAAGTTCAGGGACCACATTGCACGTTAGGCTAAAGTTCATGAACCACGCTGAATAAATTAAAAATTTAGAGATCATATTGAATATTAGGTCAAAGTTCACGAATCATTTGTGTTATCTTTTCATTTAAAAAGAAGCGGAAGAGCACGCGGGGGACTAGGAGACAACTACAAGCATGCATTGAACTAGGCCAACCAAACGAAAATGAATAATCCGATGGGGTTATGTGGCTAAAACCGAGTCAAGTTACTCGGGAACAGCTCGAGCACGGCTCGCTTAATTCCAAGTCGAGCCCGAGTTCAAATTCCTCGATTATCTTATCGAGTCGAGGTTGAGCTTGTCGATATATGAAGATATAATAATCGAGCTTATAATACTTGAGCTCGAGTTTTGTTTGTGAGTTTGATCGTGATCGAGAGTTTTTGTTCGTAAGTTCGATCGCGATCAAATTGCGCTCGAGCCTAACCAAGTAAAAACTTTGAGCAGGAAAATTAGTACTTGGAAGAGCTCAAGCACTGAGAATGCCAGTCGAGCTCGAATTTGGCAGTGGATTGACTCGACTCGGCTCAATTACACTCCTATCCCAATACTCATCGCCATGAAAAATGTTTAAAATTTTACTTTTGTACGCAATCTTCCTATTAGTTAAAAAGAAATTATTCATACTGGCTTTCGTTAGCAAATTTCTCCACCAAACTGTTGCAGATTTTCTCTAAATCGATTCGATAATTTTAAAAAATTTTCCCCAGCACTCGCGTATTTGTTTCAAACAAATTCTTTGCTTCTTTTACACATTTGTGTCTCTAAATATGAATATAAACAAAATATGTCATTTTACCTTAAGAAGCACAACGTGTTAGGTTTATCTTTTAGAATTATAAGTACAAACCGATTATTGACTATGGTACGAGCGGACACATGCAAATGAGCATAAACAGAGCTATCGACTGAAGAGCAATCCCTTTGAAAAAAAAAGGATTTAAGTAACTTCCACATTGAGTTTGAGGTGTTGATGCTTCTTCAAGCCATTGGAGTCAGTGAGGGCTATGAAGGGGAAAATGTAGATACACAAGGACCATATTGCCGACACTTTTATGTGGAGCACTTCGTAAATGAAATGGAGTCTGACCCTCAACACATGCACCACTGAAGTTTGAGGAAGTGTTTGCAGCTCACTTCGCGCTCTTGACATATGGACACCAAGTATGCAAAGAAGACCTTAAAGATTTGAAAGTTGTAAGCATGCTTCGTCATAATGCTCTTGGTAAGCTTTGCTTCTCCTTCTTTAGAAAGTCATCCCCCGGAACATTGAGTTCTTCGACCAACTCATCATATGAGATCTCCGGAGAGTCATTATTCTACCGTAAGAGCATGGATTCCCCGAGCTTCGAGAGATGAAGTGTCATTGTCCTCTCCGCATTTTTATGACCATTGCAAGAAACACTAGCGTTGTTGGGATCATTAGCAAATTGTGGTTGAAAATATTTGCACAAAGACATAGGTTGTGGTGCCGACTTAGAAGATGAGACTGAGTTCGTGCCGTTGCCAAAGCGAATTGTCTTCTAGAGAGAAGGCAATGATGAAGTCCAAATTGCTAAAGTTATAGCAAAAAATTGGAAGCCCAAAATGGCCAAAGTGTTCCGTCTTACTTTAGCTACGTGAGTGGACAAATTGCCTTGGTTGTGAAAGATGAGCCCAATTGCAAATCAACCACCCTGTCGGCCATTTAATAGGGCAACCAAAAGAGGAAAATGATGCGGTTCGCTGTTTTCTTTTTAAAGGTCGCAGATAGAATGTGAAATACCAAACGCAAAAGGCTTAATATGAAGAAGCTTCAAATGTCTGAATTGTTCCACATATCTCAAATTTAGCTAAACGCCATGTTTTTGTTGGATTTGAATTTTATCACTCTTCTCGAGTATAATTTTGGGTACATTTGGAGGAATAGTGAGAAACGTGTATATAATATATATATGTTGAGATGGTTCCTTGCTTGTTTGTCAGAAAAGCGAAGAAGGTAAAAGAATCGTGAACCAACCATTCCACGAATAAACATAATGAATGTATCTCATGCATTAAACGACAGAAGAAAAGCATCTCGTCATAGATGAAACCAATTGCTTTGTGTCCGGTTAATGTTTCATCGTCGAATCGGATTCATCTCAATTCTTCTTGCGCGTCTATTGTTAACCACCCAATTTTCAAGCTACTAAATTTCAGTATCCAAGACCTAGTTTAGCAAAATGTCTGGACATACCGCATCATCTAGGTCTAACGAGACACTTGGAAGATACCATCTAACCACTCATATTGAGCGTGCTAGTACAAGATAAGCAGGCTTATCCTCCCGTGTCGGGGAAAATAAATTCCTCTCAAACCAAACTTAGGATCGTCATAGCCTGTCAAGTCTTCTCTCTCTTCTGTCGGAACCTCGTGGCTTGCACAATGTTTGCTGTTAGAATCCGACAACCATGATCGCGTCGCCGACTATAGAAAAACAAGTGGACCGCAAAGAATTCGAGCATGAAACTCCATGCTGCTTCCCTTCTTTTTCTTCTTCAAAAAACGCAGAATGAACAGCGGCCCACCAAGGAAATATGCTGCAGGATAAGAACTATCGTTTACGTAGCAGCTGCGGGACAACTTGCTTCCCTAACTTCCCAACTCGTCGGATCTCGCACAGTCCGCAGGTCAGAGGCTAACGCGCGACTGTTAGATAAGAAGATGACCAGAAGAATCCGTTGAATCGGCACTGTGCGCGAAATCGTCAGACGGGGATCCGCCGGGTTTTCCGATCAAATCCAAGTGCAAGCCGGGCGTTCACCGGGAATAGGAGCCTCCATTCCGTGGGAAAATTATCCAAAGAGTTCCAAACCTATTGCATTTTTGTCAATTCAATTCCAAACCATTCGATTTTGCCAATTGAATCCTAAACCTTTTAACATTTTGCCAATTGAGTTTATCCGGCCAATTTTAATTGGAAATCGCTGATGTGTATGTCGTTAGCGCCTTGTAGGACGGTCGGCGCTGATGATGATAATTTTTCTAAAAAAATGAATTTTTTAATTTTTTAATTATTTTATTTTTTTTCTTTATTTCTATCAAGTCCGACAAGGGCCGCCCGGCGACCCTTGCCGTTCACTGGGCAAGGGCTGGCAAGCGGCCCTTGCCGGGCTTGGAAGAAGAGAAAGAAAAAGAAAAGAAAAATAATTAAAATTTTTTAAAAATATTATTAAAAATTATCCATATTAGCGCCGGCAGGTGTCAATATCAGTTATTTTTTGTTAAAATAGGCCGAATGGACTCAATGAGCATCACGTAAAAGATTTAGGATTTGATTGACAAAATCGAAAAGTTTGGAATTGAATTGACTAAGTTTAAGATTTTTTGGATAATTTTCTCCCATTCTACTCATTCATAAGCTTCGTGTGTTCCTAATTCAACTCTAACCCAAATGCCCTTACCACGACGGTGGTTCCCTCTACGAAATAACTCCAAAGCGATGGAAACATTCTTTGTTATCCGGTGGCCAAGAGCAAAAGCAACTTGATTCTCGGACACTAACTCGAGTAAGCGGGGTTGAGACGGTTAGCCCCGCCAAAAGTTTCGAGATCCATTTAGAAGCAGCGTTACACGACCTAATAGCCCCGCCAACCCTCGGCTTTATAAGCATTCTATCGCTTTAGAATCGGCGAAATGGCTGTCCGATTGAGTTCCTTAAGTATATGACAATGGATGAAAATACTCGGCGCCACTCGAGCGATGGATACTACAAACAGCGATAAAATGAGTTAGGCACACCGTTTAGGCCGGACACCGTCGAGCGATGGATCTCGAACAAGGTAGCTCCAATTTTTCCTCGAGAGAAGGCACGCGTGGTTGGTACTGGTCAAATATAGATATGTATATCGACGGCGAAGGATATTCTAAAGTATCCATATGTATGGTCCACTATGAAATTATTTGTTGGTAGCACAGTATACCCTACTTTTCAATGCCGTAGTTGATGACTTCAGATCCTCCAAAGTCAAAATTCTATCGTGTGCTTTAACCTGTCCAAATGGGTTATAAATCCATTTCTTAACTCATATATAATAAGCTGAGTTATTATACAGGTTAATTTTATCCGGTAAATGAATTTAAATATAATGTGTGTGTTAAGTGCATTATAAATAGATCATAAATGGGTTTACAACTTACTTAAATCTAACATATCTTTAAGACTATCTCTTTATTCTCTTTCACCCTCGCTCGCTCCACATCCTTACTTCAATTTGGGTATGAGTTTTTATATATCCAATCAATTATAAAATTATTTTAGCAATATTGATCGGGTCGAGCACATGTCGTTAAATTTGTATTGCATGGAAATGAATTGATACGGGCGGACCATATTCAACCCTCCCTGAATACGATCCGATCCACCCATTTGATGGGACCACCTGTGCCCGCCATCTGGCTCTTCCTGCAATTATTTCTCATGAAGAACAAATATCGCAGCGGGCCCCGCCGATCCCTCTGGGAGCTGAAAACCGAGATTAAGATACGATTGTTGCCGCTATTTTGCGTGAATTATCGTCGAGAGCGAGAGAACCCCCGATTGACGGGATCGACCAAACGCCTGACGCCGCCCAATCTGGTCTCGGGTCTAAAGCTCCGACGTGGCATCGTTCGTCGCCCGCCACGTAAGATGGTCGTTTTAGATAAATCCCACCGCCGAAAGAGGAACGTAGGATGGCGCCGAGCGGCGAACGAGAAAGCGCCAAAGCAACGTCCCCGTTGAAAAAAGGTGATTCGATCCGTAATAACTTCCTTAAACCCGACGCGACTAAGGTTAAGGAAAAAAATTAAGAATAAATTAATATCCTCCTAAATTTTGAATCGATTTGGCATTCACGTGTGTGCTTTTGGCAGATTGGAGACAAAACGGGTGGGTCGGTAAAATTCGCAAGATTGCTTGTCGTCCTTGTCATTTGCTCGTGCATTTTCGACGAAAGTGTCTGATGCATTTGCATGCGTGGGCATATGGCTACAGGTTAACATCTAATCGTTGCGTGTGGGATTTGTAATTTTAGACTAGATTAAATGGACGGTCATTTAAAAAAGTAACGGTTTAACACTCGGATTTTTGCCCCCTTTTATTAATCAAATATATATATTTATATCTGATTCTCTGAAGTTTTGATATGATATTGGAGGATTTCCTTTTTTTTTTTCTGAGATTTGAAGCAACCAATGGACAATTTGGGAGCATTTTAGGGAACAAACTAGACGAGCTGAACTCAAATAATTATCCTTTTTCGACAAAAAAAAACTTAAATTATCCTTTATAAAAGTATGGGAAGTGTTCTTACCAAAGCAAATTCGAAACTGTCAGTGAACTACCATTCTTCTAGAAAAGAAAAAAGAACCGTTACCTTAATTATGTCATTTCATTCTCATACAATAGAAATAACGGGCGATGCTTACCTAATCAAGGTCTAATGTTATTTTTTGGAACAAATGCATTAAAAATTCTAAAACTTGTCATGAAAGTGTAATTGAGTCCTAAAACTTTCAAAAAGTGTAATTAAGTCCTAAAACTTATCACGAAAGTGTAATTGAGTCCGAAAACTTTTCGAAAGGTGTGATCAAGTTCTGATGATGTAGAACAATTAGCCTGTGATTATTTTGAAGAATGTAATCATCGAAAATCTCGGCAGTTATTCTGATTTTGAGGAAAACGACCATTCGGGCAGTTTTCTATATTATCAGTAAGGCAATTTCTTATATTACCATTCAGGCAGTTTCCTATATTACCAGTCAAACAGTTTCTTATATTACTATTCAAGCAGTTGTCTACATTAGGAAATTCGATGTTATCTTTAATATTATGTTTCTATTAATAAGAGTCCTATCTTTATATACGATGTCCGTCTTGTAATAAAAAATCATACTATCATTGAATACAAATTTGAGTCAAGTCCTGAAACTTTCGAAAAATGTAATCAAATTCTAGAACTTGTTAAATTGGTCAAATCAAATCCTAAAAGTTGTGACTTTAGTGTAAAGGTTTCGTGATATTCTGATTTGGCACAAAAGTAAATTCAATTTATGCCGTCCGAAAAATTGCGGGTCATCCATAGATGAGAACATAGAACTCTTAATTCCAAATCGTTCGACATCTGCCGTCCCTTTTCTAGTTGCTTCGTCCATCCTTCTCCCAACATTTTCTTCTGACTTCCCCGTTCACGGAAAACAGTCTCAAATTGATTTCCACTTGGTCAAAGTTCCTCGTACGGATTCCCGTCCGTCCGATCGAAACATCCTCAGCCCTCCGATTCGGCCCCCCAACCCCTCTCTCTCTATCTCACTTCACCGGTAGAATACGCGCCTCTGGTTCGCTTTTCCCCTGCTCCTTCAAAAAGGAAAATTTTGCCACCATTAAGACAACAAGGCAGCTTATCGTAGATAGATCTCTCTCGCTCTCTCGCTCAAGACACTCTCTCTTTCTTGCTCCGAGGAAAAGGGCACTGTCCGAACAAAGGGTTTGATTTGGCGAGCAGGGTAAGTAATCTTGGGTCTGTCTTTGTTTGATTCTTGCTCTTTCCATCGATTTTTCCTGGGATATTACTCTTGTGGGTTGATTAGTGGGATCTGCTTGTCTCGATTGTGTTTGGCCCTTGATGTCATGTGCTTTAGTTTATGGCTTAAGTGGGGTTGGTCTCGATGTCTTTGGAGTGTTTGGTGTGCCGGTTCTAGCTGTATGTCTGGTTGATAAGAGATTGGACTCTTCTTGATTGTTGGTGGATTTCTTTTCTTGGTCTTATCATCTCGTTCCAGATGAAGAGTGTTAAAGTTAACTGGATACATAGAATGGTGTTGGTTTTGTGATTAGCTGTATTTGTCAAGTAGCTTGATTGAGTGGTGGAACAATCAAGGCTTTGGCTTTGTTTGGTCAGCGTTTTTTGCTTGTCCCACTTGTTGTGTGCCTGCTGATCTTACGGTTCGCGTTGGGAGGCCAGAAGAGAATGCCTTGGTGTTTTTAGATCACACTAAGAATTTATCTTCTGGTCAGGTTTGGTTTGGTTATTGCGTTTTCTTTTTCTTGTGTGGTTGCAAATCAGGTGGCATCGATTTAGTCTCTAACTGATTCACATGTTTGGTTTTGAATTTGATTTGTGATTTTCCAGTTTAAAGTAAGATGGTTTCGGCGATAATTTGTGTTGAGGCCTAGACGCCCAGTACAGTTGCGGCTGTTTCTCTGCTACTTTTTCAGTAAATGGGCTGCTTCCATTCTACACAAAGAAGACAATTTCCTGGTTACGAGGACCCTGTGACTCTTGCCTCGCAGACTGCTTGTGAGTATCTCTCAGAATTCGCCAGTGCCAAACAATTTCTGTCGCATTCTGGTGCTTTCTTAGTTCTGCTTTAGTTGCACAATAGTTACAATTCAGATTGAATGGGCAATTTTAACTCTTGGAACCAACCTCTATTCCAAAGCAATCAGCTTTTCTCTTGCACTAAGTTGAGGAAGTTCACTAGTGTGCCTGCATTTGATCGAAGGAGGGAATGTAACTTTCTGCTTAGGTTGAGATACAATAGGAATATTGTGGCTATGATCTGTTCACAAATTTCTTGGTGAGAAATCTGAACACGTGCTTCATCATCCTTAAATGATCACAAAGGCTATGGGTGAGACTCATGCTTGTCTGCTCACTGGTTTTTTCCTTTAAACACACTGACTCCTATCAATTTGTGTTTCTCAGTCAGCGTCAGTGAAGTTGAAGCACTATTTGAGCTATACAAGAGCATCAGCGGCTCTCTAGTTGATGATGGGTTGATAAATAAGGTAAGGCACACCTCTGATTCGGAAGCAACGCTTGATTTTCTTTTTGTGTCATTGCACTGCACGCTTTCATTTCGTTTTCTCACCTTAGATGTCTTCTTCCTAAAAAAATCTAGAATATATAGAAGAAGGTTTTACCAAGGGTAAGGAAATGTGCACTCTTCAGCCAGACCCAGCAAATTTTTCTTGCTTTGTTGATCCAGTGGGCCTCTCTTGGAATGCCATTTTGCCTACTTTTAGAGTCCCTTCTTTGAGTAGAAGACTCAATAATGTGTAAACTATGCAGTTTTGGTACCATGTCTTAGGGTCTTGTAACTAATAACTCTGTGAGCTAAAAGCGCTTTCCCTTCCCCCTTTCCCTTTCCATTGGCCAATCTTGTGGAAAATTAGATGACACTCATTTCTATATCAGTTAATAATTGCATGGTCATTACCAGTGAATAGCTAATCTCAGAAATTCATAGTACTCTGTAAGCAGACTGGTAAGTTCATGATTAGTTCGGTAGCACAGATTTGGTATTTCTGCATGTTCTACTAAAATTTTCAGTTAAAGTAAAACGGAGATACAATGGTAGGGAGGACGTAATGCCCTCTACCCTCCTGCATGTCCCCTTCTCTTTGTTCTTTTTATCCAATGACACGTGGATCCACAGCATTGTTGGAAGCAACTGATATTGTACTGTTGATTGGGGGTGAGGGAGGGGGTGGGGGATGATGATTGGAAAAGTCTCCATTTTGAGATAGTATGTTTAATATATTCATTTTTCCTTTGTTTCTACTGTGCATTTGGTTTGTTCTTGTTTGCAAATTCTGGTTCATCTGTGAAAATGAATTTGCTTACCGTGTTTTCCAGGAAGAGTTTCAGTTGGCTTTATTCAAAAACAGGAAGAAAGAGAATCTCTTTGCTAATCGGGTAATTGACTTGTTTTGCTTGTTTCTACTCTTATGATGGCCATCCATCTACATGCCATGTCTGTTCATGAGTTATCCGTGTGTTTCCACTTTGCTGTTATAAAATTGTCCACATATTATTGTTGATTTGGATAAATTTCAAAATCCTGGTTATAAAATTTTCAACTTTACAAGAAAATATTAATCTACCTCTAAATTGGATTTACCATTAGGTAACTCAATTCTCCAATTCAGTAACTCCGTGCCCATTAAGCATAATACCTTTTTGTTGAGTAATTAGCGATTTGGACTCCTAATTTGTGTTCCCTTGTGTGCAGATCTTTGATCTTTTTGATGTTAAGCATAAGGGATCCATTGACTTTGGTGACTTTGTTAGATCTCTTAATGTCTTCCATCCTAATGTTCCTCAAGAAGATAAGATCGATTGTAAGTTCACAAAGTGCAGATTTTGTGCTGGCTGCCATAGAATTCGGTTTCAAGCGCCACCCTTCACCTGTTCCTCACTTTTTTTCTATGCACATTATCCTTCAATTTTGACACGTTTATTGCTGAATTGCAGTCTGCTTCAAGCTATATGATTTGCATGGTACTGGATTTATTGAACGTCAAGAGGTAAATGAGATGCAAAATTCATCAAACGATAGTTACGGTTGCTCTATGTTGGCAATACCCCAACTGCTTTCTCTCCAATAAATACCTATGTTAGAGTACAGAATTGAAAAATGAAAATTGCACTTGAATCATCTCAATTCAATGGGAACCATCCTGATTGACTGTACTTGGTGTTTACGTTCTTTGTGTCAATTATACGTAAGGTCATAATACCCTATTCATAGTTGACTTTGTGCCTCCAATTTATAGGGTTTTGTAAACCAAGTGATTCAATTTTGAATTTAAATGCTTTACTCAAGGTGCAAGGATTAGGTAATTTGTACAAAAGAATGTCTCGTTGATTGATATATGGATTACCAATTTTAATACAGGATTCTCATTTGGTGCTTGATTTGGCAGGTCAAGCAAATGTTGATTGCTCTTCTATGTGAATCAGACATGAAATTGGCTGATGACACGATTGAGATAATACTCGATAAGGTAAGTCGCCTTTACTTGGGTAGGAGTAGCATCAGATAGGAGGAGATCTTACTATGTTGGAAGGATTGAAAAGAACCAATTATATCCCTGAATTTGATGCTTTTGTAGTTTATGGCCACTTATTAGGTTGTGACATTAAGTTTGTCCTTGTACTACTGAAGTCATCTTATTTGAGTAGTTATACGTCTTGAAGTAATAAAAGATGAAGCTTAGTGATGGGCAACTGTGTCGCCTATTTAAGCGGGGCATCAGACATCCTTCCAGGAAGGCGTGCATGTCCTTCCTGTTGTGCGGGAACTCTACGTGTCCCAATCCATGTCTCTGTGGAGATCTGATTCTTTTAATGTTTGCAGACCTTCTTGGAAGCTGATGTGAATGAGGACGGGAAAATCGACAAGTCCGAATGGCAGAACTTTGTTTCCAAGAACCCATCGTTGTTAAAAATCATGACCCTCCCATATTTGCGGTGATTCCCTTTTCCCATCCTCTCGTCCATTCATACGTGGTCATCTTTGATATATTTATCATGCTCTCCTCTTGAACTTCAGGGACATAACAACTACTTTTCCTAGTTTCGTGTTCAACTCTGAAGTCGACGAGATTGCGACATAGATTTAGTACTAGAGATGCCTTCATTTATGAAATATGGAGACAAACAGTGTTTCGGGGTCAACACCTTTCTTTTTCCTTGTCCCTGTATTGATTTGCTGATGGCGAGAGGATTATATCTCGGAGCTGTTCAGCAATTGTAAAGCATCATTGATCGGTTTGGCAATTTTTAGTCATTGTTCTTATGTCTAATGCTGTCAACAAGTGCACGCGGCATGGCACGGCACTGGTGTCACATCAAGAGCATTTCGATTGTGCTATGATGACATGCCTTGTGGGGGCATCGAGATGAGAGTTGTGCTTGTTTGATTGAAATGGATTTGTGCCTGGTTCCGGTTTTGGTTCGCTGGACAACAACGTTAACTTGCTCTGTCCCCGTATCGAGAGAGAATCGCGATGCAGTAACAGACTAACAGTGATGAGAAGTCGGGCCTATTCAAATGACAAACGAGTCTTTGAAAACCCGTACACTTCACGTGAGATGATAATCAAATAGAGAAAAAGGCATTAGAGATTTCTGAACTTTTCAAATTGTTGAATTATGTTTTTGAACTGTTTTATTTTGGTTTTTTCTTTTGTCTAAGTTGGTCCTTCTGTCAAAATTATGGATGGAAATGTTGACGTGATTGTCGAATCGTCGTTAAAAGAATTTCAAGATAAGATTTATTTAGGAGCAAAATAAACTTTAAAGAAATAACAAGAAAAGGGAATATGAAGTAAAAAGTATAGACTGAGAGAGAGGCTGCCTTGTTGGCGCGCGAACTTGGCGGCTAGGGGTGTAAATGATTCTGTTCGGTTCGGTTTTTAGAGAAAACCGAACCGAACCAAATCATTAAGGATGTCCCTTTGAACCGAACCAAATTTGAACTGAAACGAAAACTCGATTTGGTTCGGTTTGGTTTGGATTGGTTTTCGGTTTCAAGTTTATTAAATAAAGAGAGAGAGGAGAGAGAAGGGGAGAGAGAGGGAAAAATAGCCCTAAATCGAAGTGTTTATTTTAGTTCGATTCGATCCGAATTGAACCGAAATAAACCGAAACGAAAAGAAAAATTAGTTTATTTTGATGATTTGAATTGAAATCGAAACCGAAACTGAACTGAAATGCATGAAATTTTCGGTTCGGTTCGTATCTCGGTTCGGTTTTTCGGTTCAATTCTGACACCCCTGTTGACGGCGGCTAATCGAGGATTGTGCAATCCTAGCGATCATTGGCAGCTAGGGTTACACGACCCTATGTGTTGCCTGGTGGCCCCAAGCCAAATATGAAGTTGGCGGAGGTCATGTGACCATGGCTAGGCATCGCCCTATCCCGCTAATAGCTGAGAAGGGCTCGGCGGCCCTCGCTGGCGCGTGGGTGGCGCCTTCGCTGCCCCCGCCCCGAGCAGCTCCTTCTTCTCTCTTTCTCTCTCTCTCTTTATCTGATCAGCAAAAAATAAATTACATGTAAGCATTAGTTTGTCTTACTCAGTTAACTTTGTTAGTTCGCGTCAGCATTTTCGTTTCTAGGAATTATGATACATCAAGCAGCGTCTCGGATCCGATCCTCATCAAAGCAGGAGAATCGTGGCCTGGCTTGGCCATAGCTGGGAAGGTAAGATTTTGAGTGGCTCTCATTTTCATGCGTTCCCAAGTATTTTAGTAAGATGGAGTGAATTTGGATATTGATGGAATGACTCATTTGAAAAAGTAGAAATAAAAAGTTCAAAGATTCAATCACATAAAATAAAAAAAAATAGCTGAGATGCATGATTGAACAATTTGAAAAGACTGAAAGTCTTTTGTATCTTAATCGCCAATGAAATATTATAGGATTAAGGGAAAATTTCAAATAGGGGTCCGAAGTGGAGTCATTTTTTCAAATAAGGGCATGAAGTGATCAAATCGTTTCAAATAAAGGCTTGAAGTGGCCAAATCGTTTCAAATAAGAACATTTGGCTAGCCAGTGACTATTTCATCACTGGAAAATGAGTATTTTAGTAAAAAAAATTATAAGTATATATAATAATATATATTTTTTACTTTCCTTCTTCCCTCGCCAATAGTCACTGCGCTTGACTGGTGACCTCCGTCGGCATCGGGCGAGGGCTCTCCAAGCCGCGTCGAGCCCTCGCTTGACGCTGAGGAGGGCGACCTCGGCGAGGGCGGCCTCCGCTTGAGGCTGGCAACCTTCGCTGTCCCTGGTTATGGCCGGCAGAGGGAAGAGAGGAAAAGGAACATGAAAAAAATAGAAAAAAGGAAAAGAAAAGGAAAAAGTCAAAAAAGTAGAAAGACGAAAATATCCTTTGACAGGTGAAATCATATTCTTATTTGAGACCGATATAGCCACTTCATACCCTTATTTAAAATAAGATTCATTTCAAATCTTTATTTAAGAAAATGATGGCACTTCATACACTTATTTGAGAAAATGACTCTACTTTGGGCTCCCGTTTTGGAATTTTCCTTAGGATTAATCGTTCCCTCTGTCCAAAAAAAAAAAACAAGAAGCAAAAGAATTCAAAACGACGTCGCTCGCGTATCACGTGACATCAACGTGACCTCACTAAGCTCCCGAAGGTTTGAAAGACACCGACTTCCGAGGCACCGAAGAACATTTTCTGCGCACCAGTCCGCTCAGACGCCGGCGACGAGAGAGAGGGAGAGAGAGAGAGGACGATGGCGGAGACGAGCACGAGCAGAAGCGGCGGGGAGATCGATGGCGGAGCGAAGGAGAGGATCGCGGAGAGGTTGTCGTCCCTCGAGAACCTCTACTTCCCTCGCGCCGTCCAGCCTCGCGCCTCCGACTCCTCCCAGCGCAAGTCCATCTTCCTCGACCTCCTCTCCCGCGACGTCGCCGTCTTCTTAGGTCTCTCTCTCTCTCTCTCTCTCTCGGTCTCGCTCTGGCTCTGTCTCTGTGTGCGCAAGCGATCGCGCCAATCTGTTCTTTTTAAGGTCGGACTGTATGTTCTTGTTCCGGCGGAATCAGTTCGATTAGGAAGGTGAAGGAGAGATGATGTGTTTGGATATGTATGCGATTGTGAGCGGAGAATTGAGAGTGTCCCTGCTGCTAGCGACTGATTGTGACGAATTAGTTCCGGGGATGTTAAGCCGGCGGTTGTGTGTGCTGAAGTCTGTGTGAAAATGGAAGGACAAAATCTGGGGGCGGCTTTGGTTGGATGCTTTTAAATTTATGACACCATCTCCAGAAGAACAAGCTGGATGTTATAATTGAGCGCTCGCGATGTAGTTTCGGCGGAATTGCGAAATATTATGGCCCCTCGATTCTGTTGATGCTTAAATTTGTTGTCTTGGGACGAGTGGTGATCTCATCATCATCCTTCTGTGGGGTTAGTCCTGTTTCTTCGGGTTGTGGGACTTGATACAGTGGCCTTACCTCGTCTTTCATTGTGTTCGTGCTCTTTTCTGTCCATCGATGTGCCCATCCTCCATGGTCATTGTACTGATTAATTGTTGAATCTACCATCCTCAATCAGAATTTCCATCCTTTCTTTGCGAGTTGATTGCTTTTATTTTTGGTTTTCTTGAAACAATGAACTGTTGGATTCGATATAATTCTCTATAAGCTTGTTTCTGATGACACTGATTTCTCTGTTTTTTGAGATCCTCCATACGATGAGTGTCAGACACAATGTAATGTTTTTACTTCTTTTGTATGACTCTTTGTTTGTTCTAGCATGAAAGGTCCAAACCTAGGCAGTCAAAGTCCTACATTATAGGCCTTTCTAGAGCTAGATGGTATATGAGAGATTTAGTTCTCTAAATAACCGTTGTTCCTTCTTTTTTTGATATACAGAACGTTATGGAACTCAATTGACGAGCGATGAGCTTCGAGAATTTGATGCACTCAAGGATGACTACGAAATAAACTGGCATCTAAATCACCTGAGGACCATCATGAGTCCAACTTCGGATGAGTTACGGTCGAGATCAATCACTGTTAAAAATCGCAGGAGAGCTTACCTTAATAAGCTAATATCTGACGGGCAGTACTTTTCAGAGGATGCTATGAGGGAGAGAGAGCCATATTTGCACCATGAGTATGTGGGGAAGTTCCAGGATCCTAGTGGGAGGAGTATGGCCAGGCCAGGGGAGAGGTGGTCTGAGACATTGATGAGGAGGACAGAAGAAGCCTTTTTGGTTGCAGAGATACGGAGGGAGCAGCAAAGGTTAGGTGTTGCTGAGAGGGACTGGGTTGGTAATGATAGAAAACATGTGGAAGAGGAAGAAGAGGAGGAAGAGGAGGAAGAAGAGGAGGAGCTGGAGGAGGAGCTGGTGGAGGAGGATTTGGAGCCAACAAAAGGAGAACACAACATGAAAGCCAATGGATCTGCCGCCCCTTCAAATCATGCGGAGGTAATTTGTGAAAATTGTAATCCTCTTAGGCCCTTAAAACTCCTCCTAAGGACTTAATAGATTCCTTATTGTTTGTCCTTTTTCAAGACAATACTAACCCTCAGTGTAAGACCTGAAGCAGTATTTTCGTCAATTTTAATTAATTTGAAGAACTGAAACTGGTGGCATGGACGGATTAGATATTTTCATGAAGATAGATAATTTCATAAAACAAATTAGAAACTGTCGTGAAGACCCTCCTGTTGCATGCACTACAAAGGTCGTTTATGATGTTTTTGAGTTTATTTTGTCCCCGTAAATAGTAACCACTTGCATTGTTGGATGGTGCTATGCAGACTGCCGCTGCAGGGCAGATGGAGGGCGAAACTTTGTCTGCTATGGAAATTCAAGACCAGATGGATCAGTTCACTTACATTATGCAGCAGAAGTTTTTGTCAGGGGAAGATCATCAGCACTTGGATTACTCCAAAATAGACGAGGATGTGAGCCTGGATGATCATTGGCTTAGGGAGGCCGATGACGATGCCGAGGAGAAGTATTTTGCTGAAGATTGAGAATGTCATGTTCAGTGATTCATCATTGCCATCTTAAACTATGCATCTGCTCTTTCTGTTGGCCGGGTGTAGCAAGTACCCATCCTTTTAGTTTCGTTCTCTCCATTTTGTGTAGATGATGTTATTGGCATTTTGATGATGAATCTGGCATTTTGAGTATGCTGGAAGGGACTCCCTCTCACGCTCTCCTCTCATCTGACCAGAGTTGGATGGGAATATTGGTAATGATTCGTGCATTGCCAAATAGATTATCTGTTTATTTTTTATCGCAAGGATCTCTATTGTTCCTTACCTTAGGGTGTTGCCTACAATGGATGGTCGCACTGAAATAACTTTAATATTAAAGCCTTTTTCTTGGTAAAAATCGTGTAGTGAATTAGGAGGAGGAATTTTTAGGTATTGATGATATAGAGACGATGTTAGAGATATCTGGAAAATAAATTTAATTGCATATCACCACACTGTTCGACCTAGATTTATCAGCAAAAGTTGCGATCTCAAATGCTTAGTACCCTCTTTTGAATGGGGTTCGGAATTCTAATAATTAATGTGCAACACCTATAAAAAGACATTGCTTGTGCTCACGTTGAAGAGAAAGTATTGACAGAAAGACTCACGAGGGTTTAATCCATCATTAATGTTTAGACACGAGATGCCACGTTAGGCAGTGATTAGGCCAGGTAGTGGTACTTTGTCGGACCGTTTTGTCAAGAGTACAAGAGTCAATGAAAGTGTCACTCATGAGTTCCGCTAAATGATGCTTGCAATACACACGACCTTAGACAAAGTGGGCGACTTCATTTGCACGCGTAAAAAGTTGCCATATTAGTTCCTAAATAAATTCCGATACACGGACATAGCATCTGCCTAAGGCCAATTCATGAAATATTAGCAAGACAGGTGGAAGATATTATATACTGGGAGCAAATTGGAATCTGCATGGCCTGCATCACGGAATACAGTCTATCAACAGGACCCAACATAAATGAAGAAATCAAAAGTTTCCAATAGAATTTTTAAATTGACAAGAAGTTCGATCTGTCTAAATAAGAGACTCCAAAAATGCCGACATTACGCCGATTAGACAAAAGACAGGAGATAGAACAGTTGCTCTATCTAGTTATGATCCTGGCACATGCTCTTCAATTAAAAAAGGGGAACGAAAGAGAAACAACAACCGAAGTAGAGGATGCTTTCAAAGAAAATACCGTTTGTTATCTAAGCTATAAGCTGCTAACAAGAATGGTTGAAGTGGTGAATAGCCCATTCAACTTTCAGTTTGCTCCCTCAGCCTCCGGATTGTACTCCTTACCGTCACGGCACTAGCAGTGCTGTAGCATAGAAAAGAAAGCATGAGAAAAGAGTTATTCGGTCATCCGTCCTAACATGGAGCACGCGCAGCACAAAAGAAAAGGTATCAAAAGAAGATATCTTACTTCAAGGTGTAAGCTCCGCCTGCCTTGATTTTACCACAGTCCTTGCATCCCCAGATTCCTACAGCCTTCCTCTTGACAGCATACTGCGAAGGCCCAAGTTAGGAGCATAAAGAAGAAGCGATAATACGAAAGAGCAGCAAAAGATTTACCTTCCCGCAAAACTCGCAGAAATATTTGCTATGTTGGCTGACCTCCATCTTCTTAATCTGCTTACGCAGACTCGCCCCATAACGGGTGCCTGCAATCCGGAGCAATTCGATCCATTCAGCAACGTTCCCGTAAAGCATATGACTACGGCATTGGACTTTCAAATTAATTTCCACTACACCCAAGTCCCATCCCTAATCTTGAGGCCGCAAATCTAATCATCCTCACAAATATGCCACATAAAGATTGCCAGATTGCCTAGTACACGACATGGTTAAATCAGAAAGAAAGCAGTGCTAATAGGCCTCTACACCATGTCTTCCTTTCAGACAACAATGCCCATAATTCACGAGGCACGGTCGATGCCATATATTCATTGGACAATAAGCTGTTTGCACCTAGGAATTGCCTGATAAGATGGTCACGATCCTTACCATACTTGCCGACAATGCCTGCCTTCTTCGTTCTTTTGGTCTGCGAACAAAAGCAAACGGTGCGAAATGCATTTGAGTTTCTCCAAAACCAAAAGAGACCCGTCGCGCACGCACATGCACGCAACCCAGTGTGGTTGATGTTCGAGCTTATACACCCATGTCATTCCTCTAAAATCGCACCACACGCTTACAGAAAATCATCATTGCACTAAAAGGAGACGCGCTAGAACACGAACATGAAGCTACGCTGCGTCTCTATCGAACCACAGAGAGAGAGAGAGAGAGAAAGAGAGAGGGGAAGAACCATGGTTGGCGTGCGAAAGAGAGCAGCAAACGAGCGGGAGCGGTGGCGGCGGCGGCAATCGGAGCAGAGCAGAGCAGACTGTTAGGGTTTGGCCAAAACCGCTCTGTTCCGCTTATATACGTAGATGCAGTCGCGAACTTTTATTACCGACGACGTAAATTGGGATATTTCGAATTTGGCCCCCGAAGTTTTGGCCCCGTCTCAATCGACCCCCTGGCTAGTTTTTTCTGTGCACCAACTCTAGAAATTCTGTCTCAATCGAGTCTAAATTGATCGCTACTCGGGCGGGGAGATCGGGTCCAATCGAGGTCGCCACGTCCTTACTCTCATGTAGTTCAATGGCAGGACAGAATCTTTAACGATTTGATTAGAAATTCAAACACTCGAGAGCGAGTTGTTGAAGTTCGAAACGAAGAATTAGCAATCACAAACTTTATTACTCAATTTGTCCCGTCGGCAAATGTCCGTCATGGGTCGAGAGAGAGCGACAACTCTTCCAATTTCAAGAAGCACAATGAATGTGTGAAGACTCGCGGTAGGAGTAAACATTAGGATTTAAGATTCAGGGTTCACTTTCTGAATTGAATTATAGACCGAAATGATAGCAATTTAGCACGGTTTTTTGCACCTTGTCGACAACTTCCATTTGGTCGTAATTCCGGGCAAAAACTATAGGCATCGCAGACATTTAATAAGATGGACAGCAGAAATGAAATTTCTCAAAAGAAACCACATGGCATGCCAAGCCACATTGGTGGTGTCACCTAAACATCTGTATATCTACAAAAGAATAGTCAGGGACCTTACAACCATAATGTCTATGGAACCCCAACCCAATACAGAAGAGAACTCTAAGTTAAAAGTAAAAGACCATAGTCTGTAGCTTTTCTCCTTCACCTATAGTGGCAGGATCTGTACAAAGACATCCTAAACAGATGTCTGTGCATGGTCCACCAAAATGTCTTTGGAACCCCAACCCAAAACAGAAGAGAACTCTGTAAGCTATAAGTAAAAAAGACCACAGTTTGTAGCTTTTTTCCTTCCCCTTAAACTGGCAGAATCTGTACAAAGACATCCTAAACAGATGTCTGAGAATTGTCCACCAAATTAAATGTCTCGATCAAGTTAGACTCCTTGGGCTGGTGAATTATCCTTTCAAACATATCTCTGAGGTTAGGATGATGTATCAGCTCTTCCAGAATTTTATCATCCGGTCCCGTCGATGTGACTTTCTGCCTAGGATTGCCAGTCCTGTCCGATGAAGCGAACACTAACTCGGACAATCTGTTTTTCTCCACTTGTCGACAGTATTTCTCAGCCTCCATTGTCCCGGAAGTAATCAGATGATATATATAGACCTTGTTCTCCTGTCCAAGTCTGTAGGCGCGGCTTATGGCCTGCCTCTCAACTGACGGATTCCACACAACATCCAGTAACACGACCCTCGAAGCGCCCACCAGACTAATCCCTTCGGAACATGCTTTTGTAGAAGCAAGCAACACCCTCACTTCACTTGTTGGGTCGTTGAAGGCATTAATGGAGGATTGGCGCTGCTTGATGTCAGCCTGTCCATCCATGTACAACAGTTCCTCGCCATCTGTCCAACGAAAATTGGACTTGAGCAGATCCCTTATAAAGCTCAAGGGATCAATGAATTGGCTAAAAACCAGGACCTTTTCATGCATTGCCTCGCAAAGACGGATGAGTTCCATGAGAAATCTGGTTTTGACCCCAGCTTCTGGTTTCTTTCTAAGGCTTTCTAAGTTACTTCTGTCAACTGCTAGCCCTTCGCTCTCAGGTACAGAGCACCGAGAGAAGAGAGATGGATGAACGGATATTAAGGAGACGAGGTGACTCAACAAAAGCGGGCTCTTCAAGCTTTGCACGTTATCGAGGAGGCTCTTCTGTAATTTTCCTGGCCGTAGAACAATCACAGAGTCCTGCAAACCAGGAAGTCTTTCTTTAAGTATGGTACCTTTGTGTACATGCACGAATGGGTCGATCATAGTTTTGAGCTTTTCTAGTCCATCATTGTCATTTTTTACTATGGATTGGGCCATCACATCCCATTGCCCTCTCACCTTGCTTCTTTTGCGTCCACGCTTTCTAGGGAAATTAACATAGCGTCCCAATGAAATTCTTTCGGCAAATTTTGGCCTCACCAAGCAAAGTGTATTAAAGAGCTCGTCAAAATTATTCTGGAAAGGAGTTCCAGACAGAATGATGCGTCTTTGCGTTTCCACTTTACACAGAGCCTTCCAGATAAGGCTCCGGTCATTGCGAGGAGTATGTCCTTCATCAAGAACTAAAAGACCAGGAAGCGCTAGAAGTATTTTCCTCTGCTCATCTTCAGTTTTATGTCGAGGTGTACTGTCTCTCCTATTTTGCCCCGTAAGGGACTTGAAGAGTGTGTAACTTATTCCCAAAATGCTGCTTTCTTTCGTCCATGAATACAGCTT
This sequence comes from Syzygium aqueum, assembly GCA_031216185.1. Lineage (NCBI taxonomy): Eukaryota > Viridiplantae > Streptophyta > Magnoliopsida > Myrtales > Myrtaceae > Syzygium > Syzygium aqueum. The sequence goes on along the minus strand of CM062235.1, from coordinate 2,630,662 downwards.
CACCATACGAACATATTTTTGGCTCTGGTCCCCATGTTTAAATTGCCTTAGAAGACTCAAAGCTGACTTACTTTCCTTCCCAGATAGCTCGGGATTGTTGAGATTATGAAATGGTATATCCTTGTTCCACTTTTGAAACTCTTCTTCCCACGTGAGGAGCATGCTCCGAGGAGCAATGATCACAGGCCTGCAACTTGGAAACAGTTCCATATAAGTTTGAAGAAAAACAATAGTCAGCCGAGATTTTCCAGTTCCAGGAGCATGTGATATGATACATCCACCATCACAGCCAACAGTTGTTTGCCTTCTCAGCTCATCAAGCTGAATTCCTCCTGCTATATTCTTCCAAATGAACTCAAAGCCTTCACATTGGTGTGGATACAAGTCACTTCTAACACCAGGAATTAAGTCCCAAACCGTACCATGCACATTGGCCGACGGAAGGCCAGCTTGGAGATCGCAACCGGAGTCTTGAGAGCGAAGTTTTTCAAGCAAATAGTCCTCATGGTAATATCTACCCAAGACTCTTCGCCCCGACTTTTCCAACGGATCAGTACTCTGAAAAGTGTAGGCGCAAAGGTAGAAGTCAATAAGCCTGATAAAGTTTCAAAATTATAAAGCAGATGAAGAGAAAGTGAAATTAAATTAATTGTCTTTAATCATCAGTTAATTAATTAACGAGCGAACACAAGAAAATATGAAGAAAGAAAGTCGCAAAAGTATCTTTCCTTAAACTTTCAGCTAGATCATCTCAACTGGATTCATTTGGTCCAACCTTTGCTAAATTCTTTAAGAGTGAAATTTACGGACAGCGCAATCTAATGGAAATATAAAATTCTCTCCAAACCCACAGAACATGAGTCCAAACTTCAAATTTTTTGTCGATTTAAGTGGAACAGGATTGCAGATCAAAAGATAATGCTCTCTTGAGCCAACACGCAGGGTTGCCAAAACAGAGGAATCAAAACAACCAGGACTCAAAGCAGAAAAGGATTTCAGGGCTTACTAATGGTGGTACAACATATTTGATCTCCAGCTGCATGAAGAAGCAATGTTTGCATCTGATTCCAATTTCTTCATCGAGAATAAACTCATGATTCCCCTGACTACAAAGGCTCACTCCATCAAAGTGAGGCTGAGGGTCAACATCTTCGCTTTCAACCTGGGAGCAAAGATGAGCTACTTTAACATTTCAGTCAAACTTATGGCATCAAAAAAGCTCACGTGACAGTATATGTAAACTAAGCAATTAACATATTACAAATTAAATGCAGATTTCTAGATGCTGAGGTATATCAAACAACCAGGCCAGAATACAATCATTCTGATACCGCTGACTTATGTTGGACTTTTAGCACATGCACAAGAGAATTGCTTCTTGTAATCACATATGGAGAGAGCAATACAGATGTATTAAACACCAGTTTTGTGCAAACAGACACGACGTTTCACTAAATCATGCAAAAATTAAGGCAACCCAGAGCACAGAAAATTAGCAACTACTGATGCGATGAATAAAATATATTCCAACTTGAAATGATGTCTTTCACATATGTGTCAAAAGAACATTGGAGGTCCTGGCTATCACAGCTAGAAGGAAGTATGCACTGAAGGCTGCTTCGTCATCCAGGCATGCAAACACAAGCCTAAGTTTCATTGAGAATTGCATGTGTTTATTTAGGGCATAACAACCATTATAATAATTGCTAGGGATATAGCATATTTCAACTGAATGCTGAAATTTAACAACATCCCAGCTCAGAAGGAAAACTAACATCATCTCCATGTGAAATTAGACCAAAGTTTAAAGTAATAATGATAAACTAATTCATAACATGGCTCCATTATAATGTGAGAAGAAAATAACAACTGAACTAACGCTAAACCAAGCAAAATGGTCTTAAGATGACAACAACAATATAAGTTACACCATCCTTAATTTAAAAGGAAGAGAGATGTTTTGGTCTCCACCTACCAGATCAGCATTAAAAGAGTCGATCTCACAAGTCCGGAGACAAAAGTCGAGCTCATCCCACAGCTTGTCCAGTTCTTTCTCGTTTTCTGATTTCTCCAGCTGCTTTGGTTCCTCTTCTCCAAAAGTAAATTTCAACGGAAGAATCCATTCACTGCTTTGCCTATTGGTTTCTCCTTCACGAGTTGCGTCTCTAAAAGCATCTGCTTCCTGGGGGGTTATCTCCCCCTTATCCCAAATAGAATCCACCAGAATTTTGATGACATCATAATCTTGGGGAGAACGAACTCGCTTTCTCTTGGACAGGAATGGAAAATCTTCACCTTTCCCACATTCCTTTTGCGGACATTCGGCGCCATTATTGATGTTTGAAACAGCTTTTCTCTTAATGGATTTGGATGAAAAGTTTTCTGGGTTGCGCTTTTCATCATCGGAGACATCGTCGTCTTTATTGTCCATAGATTGATCTATACCCAACTTTGATCTATCGTTTCTATAGTTTGACACTGCAGCAAAATAAGTTTTATCACTTACACGGTGGCTATCCTGATTAATGAGAATTTCATCTTTGACACAGTACTTTTGAGATAAGCCAAGATCATCATCATCATCAAGACAGAATGGATGGCTGAAAGTGCCAACCTTTATCATATCTCTCCCTTGCCTACCAAAGCGTGATCGAGTTCGTAGAGCCACACAATTGCGCTCTTTACCAACATTAACAGCACTTTCTTTGTCATCATCTTCATCTCTATGAGAATCGGTCAGTATTTTCACACCCAATGCTTTCCTCTTCTTCAAATCGAGCACAGGTGTCCCTTCTCGAGATCTGTCAGAAGCACTTTCTCCTTCTGTAATCTCACATTGGCTTGCTTTCCCGTTCTTCAAATCGGGCACGGTTTTCCCTTCTCGAGGTCCATCAAAAGCACTTTCTTCTCCTGTAATCTCACATTTGCTTGCATCTTTCCCATCTTCTACTTCCTCCTCACTAGAAGAACTCGAGTTATCCGTGCTAACAGAACTCGCCGTCTCGCCCACGTAATCCTCATCCTCGTAATCTGTGTTGTCATCTTCACTGGACGACATCTCATCCTCACTAGAGGACGTCTCCATCTCATCCTCATTAGAGGATTTCTCCATCTCCTCAGACACCTCAATAATTTCGATATAGCTGTGTTCCTCATCAACCTTCAAGGCACCGGTTTCTACCATGTCTCCACCAGGGGAGGAGGTCAAACTTTCCTTCTTTCCACTGTCACATTTGGAGCCACTACTTTCGCCGATGCTTCCATCCTGCACAAAGACAGCGGCCCCACTATTCTTAAGAGCACCCTCTTGCTTCCTACACAATGTAGAATCAGAATTCAACACAGTGCGATCCTCAACTGGCTTTTCACTAGAAACACCCCCTCCGTCGCCATCAGCACGAGAAGAATCCTCGCGCTGCCTACCTAATTTTGCGCCGCAACAGCTCGACTGCGCGGAATCAAGGAACCCGCTCTCCGCAACCGCAGGCACCCCGTCACCACTGCCCAAATCATCAGAATCAACCGAGTCAATCGATATCACATCCTCCGCCTCCACCAAACCCTTACTCCAATTCCTCCCCTTCTCCGACGTCAAATCCGCCTCCCCTAAAAATTCCACATCCCCATCAACTCCTTCCGCGATGGTTCCCTCCCTCCGATGCCGATCACGACGTCCCGAACGGGTTTGAGCCCGCGTCCTCTTCGCGACCGGCACGTTATACCTCATCTACGAAGCGACACGACGAACCATCAGTCTCTCAGCACAAGAAAATCAAGAAGCGCGCAACCGCATTATCAGCTAGACCGACAATTCTCAAGAAAAAGGGAACCAAGGGAAAGAAAGAAAGCAGAGAGAGGAGAAATTCAATGCCTCGGTCTCGCGCGCGCGGGAAGAGTTCCTCCGGGAAAGAGCGCGGGGGGCGCGCCGGACGGAGAGCCGTCGCCGGGGAGCCGCCGGCGGCGAGTCCGCGAGGGGTAAAGAGAGGAGGAGGAGGAGGAAAAGAGCGCGAACGAACAGGGCATGCAAGAGAAGAGAGTTACAGTTCGGCAGAGGAAACGGCGTGGACGCTGTCGCGTCTTTGTGTCGTACCTTGACTGGTCAAGTTTTAAGAGGAAAAGTGTCCCTCCGACTTCCTTTCCGCGGCGAGGGAAATGGCGAGGCTGCCCCTGCCGCGGGGGAGGGGGCGCGGGGAACGACGTCGTGTCGGGAAGCGAGAGGGGAAGCGTCGTGGGTGAAGCTGAACGCGAGCGTCCGCATCGGTCGTGGAGGATAAGGAAGCTTAGGATTTTGCCGAGAAATTGCCGTCCTCGGACCAATTGCTATAAATAGGAATCCCGTGGTCCAGCCCCCGTGCTATAGGTAAGCAGTACCAACGAATGTTTCTGACCAGAAAAAGGTGAAAAAAACAGTCGAGGGTTTGACTTTCGACTTCACCAATGTTAATTTGTCCCCCGAAAAAAAAAAATTAAGTGTCACTCCTTACCTCTAACTGGCCAAAAAAAAAAATTTCATAACATCGATTATGATGTTTAGTTGACTGGAATTAACCGATCTTAATTAGCTCCTAGGCCAACATTATCTGAACTCATTGATCGATACCATTTGCCCATTTGACCGTACACCATTGCTCACAGTAGATTTCAAGGCTTTTTCGACTCTTTGGTGAAAGGAATGTCTCATTCGATGTTTCAAAATATATTGAGCAATCGGTATAGACGGGTCAATGGCATCTACACGACCATTGCATGGGGTCCACCAAGATTCGCATTTTGCTTATTGAGATTTGTGCTCACGTGTTTTCCTAATAATACTTTTTCACTGTCTACTTTGATCATTCACTTCATGCTCGTCGGATGATTAAGTTACTCCGTTTTAATATACTTTACGTCTCTTTACTCTTCTATACCGCTGCAAAATTGAAAAATCTTATAGCGTGGATAAGCATGCATAGGGCCTAATTCCCGAATTCAAGATTCTAAAAAGAATCCATCTAAATCAAATACTTTTAAAATGCTGGTCTATGAAATGAAAATTTCCTTTTCTTTCATTTTTGAACAGAGTTGAACAATGGAAGAATTTGCACAGAAGTGACCGAATACAGGGAAAACCTTTTGTTGCTGAGGGAAAGGAATCATGAAGATCTGCTAATGCCGGTCGATAGCTCATATATCTGTATACATGAAACAGCTGGACTTCACATCTTCATCTGATGAACAGGAGGAGGTGGAGGAAGAGGAGGAGGAGGAGGAGGACCCTCCATGTTTCATGCACAGCCAAGGTTGTTATGATGATTTTGAGTGTGTTTTGTACCCTGAAGTAGTAACCACTTAGACAGGTGGATGGTGCTACGCAGATTGCCCATTGCATGGTAGATGGAGGGAGAATGTCATGTGCAGTGATTCATCCATTGTTGCCATCATAAACTGTGCATCTGCTCTCTCTCTTTCTCTCTCAACGAACACGCATTTGGCCAGAGTTAGATGGGAGTCTCTTAGTTCTAATGATTCTCGTTCGCCGGATAGGTCATCCTAAACCATGCTTTTTTTCTTTTTTGGTCAAACATTACACTGCCTTGAACACGAAGGAATGTGTGCTTTTGTAGGTGTCAGAGTGACCATTTGCTTATTCTGGGCTCTTGGTTCCCATCTACACGTGCTCCAAAACAAGGTTATTCTTAGTATACAGATTGACCGGTGATGCGTGTTTATAATCCCGATAATCCCGATGCATTTGTTAAGCACCCAATTAAGAAATTTTTGTAGTTTTCATTGCATTAATTGTCATCACATGATGCGTGATTAATATCACGAAAATTGAATTATTTCTATGTAGGGTGTACTTAACAAGTATCTTTAGGATAATTCTTAGCAATTCGTTTTAATATGTATCGGATTCGTTTGCATTCCGTGTGGAGAGCTAAAAAATGGTCAAGCTCATGCATGCACGAGGAATGGCAGTCAACAAACATGTCAGGTCCTCGCTTTTATGTTCAAGACAGAGAGGCTTTGCGCTTCTTGGACATCGATTTTGTTTTCCTCTTTCCCCACCACTCAATGAAAAGAGAATTTGTTCCATTTATGGACATCGTGCATCAATTCTCCTTTCCTCTTTTCGCAATCAATGAAAGAGACGAATTGACAGTTTGAGGACTATGAAAATCATTTTACTACAAAAAATTAGAACTTTAGGTAATTGGTGGAAATTGTTGATAAAAGTACACAATACCAAGAAATTGTATATAGACATATGAAAAGAGAAAGACATTTCTAGATTCAAACTTTTCCTAAAAACGGTTTCTATAAGATACAAAAGATTCAAATTTTAATTTTGAAACACTTGAGAGACAGGATGGAACCATGAATTTATGCATTTGTTCACGGATACAGTATTTGTGGATTAATAATTGAAGACGTTTGAATAGTGTATGTTGAATATCTCCTGGGAGTAGGACATCCTCGTTACTTTAAGGTGAGACCGTGGGTTCATACGGATATGTACTTCGCCAGTTCGTCTCAAGCTCATTTAAGTGGTCGACGTGATTAGGGATAAGCATAATTCTAATGAAAAAAATTTAAAATATTAAAAATTAAGAAATCTGTTTCAATGGATAATATTAAATTATATTTTGAATTTGAATTCGCGTGCGATATCTCCATCAACACTCGCAACATTTGAGGGAGCACGTCTGCGAAGCATTAAATGAGAAACGACGCTTCATCTTCTTGACTTTTGCTCCATGCTTTCTTCTTTTCCCTTCTTTCGTCTTTGCTGATAAATGAAGAATGAGGAAGGAAAGGCCATGAGCAAGAACGTCTCCATCTTTCTTCCTCATTTAATGCATGCACATCCATATGCATGCATACCCATAGACATTGAAGGGTGCCCATGCTGCTTCAGATGCTTGTCTCGCGGGCGCCGAACGTCCTCTTATATTTTGTCGTCCACCGTGGGCGCCTGTGCTGCCATTTAATGATGGCCATGTAAGAATTTCTTAACGTGGATTTCATTAATTGAAATTAACTAAATTAGTTTGGTCTAATAAAAGTAAGATATATGGGTTCTTAATAAGTCTAATATGGGATTGACTAGTATAGGCCGAGTACGGTTCGGCCCGTAATGAGAGGGCCCGTGGTCAAAGACTCTATGAATAGCTCATGTCCCTCTCTTAACCTGATGATGCACAATTTGACTCACATAAGGATTTAGAGAGAATTTTCTTCTCATGAGTGGCAATCTCATTAGGCCAGTGTTCTAACGAAGGGGATAGGGGAAAAGCATTTGAGTTCGTGTTCGGAAACCGTCTCAAATTTCGCGTCAAGATCGATGGATTCCAAATCAGGTACGCGAATCGATAATCTCTCCATTAACGTGTTTTCGATTTCTGTTTATGGTGATCTTGGGCGTGCCATTTTCGTGGCCGACAGGCCACTCTTTGTCATTGACCACGAGCTCTCCTATATTAGGAGAGGAGCTCTCATCAAAAGCAAGATGAGAAGTCCAAAGACGACGAGAGCTCGAGAGAACAGAGGCGCGAGCTCGGAGGGACTTATGTGTAGAGACAATCCATTGAGTTGAGTTTATTGAATGCCGTGGGTATTTGATATACACTAAAGCTGGAAAACACTCGAGTGTGTAAGTAATTATAACTTTGTAATTCTCTTATTTATTAATGGATTATTTGCTAGTTTTTTCCATGGACGTAGGTTTCAACATTCAGATCGAATAACGTAAATTTCTCGTGTCCTTTTATTGTTCCTTATTTTATTTCTCTATCGAATTTATACGGCTCCCAACTTAATTGTAAAGTTACGATTTACTTCCGCCGCGTCGCCGATATTATATAACAGGTAGGTGGAACCTGAAACCTTAAACCTTAAACAATTTTTTTGGATTTTTTTTTGTCTATGTCTTCGCTCATCCTGTAATGTTTTATGACTTTAGATGATGAGTGTATAATTTGAAACCACTGGCCTAAGTTTTCATTTTATGACTTATTAATGTTTCATATTTTTCGTATGCCTAAATATAAATTATGGTTAGTAGATCATAATAAAAAATGACAATAATTAAAAATGATAATTCACTGAAATTTTTCATTAATAATATAGGTGAAATATCGATACACACTGGAACCGATCTTGAAATTTGTGAAAGGGTAAGTTCCAATTCTAAAAAATAAGTATCCTATTCCCATGGGTAGGTTCCAACCTGGAACAACTCACCCTTAGATTTGACACCTGTATTGATAGAATCACTGGTCCATTGCAATCAGCTCTGTTCCTCATGAGCTGATCATATTGTTAAGTCACGACCCGTCAAGTTGAAAAAATGAATGTGTATGGAAGACAAAGGCTGATCAAGGGGCGATACTGGTTTGTGTTGGATGTTCTCTGGAAATGCTTCCTCTGTAAAGTTACTGATGTAATGTTGATTAGGAAACGGAGTTGCTGTCATTCACTATGGAAATTCATGCTTCCTGAATGCTGCAGGTGTCTGGATTAATTGAATATGGTTAATGAACTATTTTAGTATGAAGGAGTTCGTGTGCTCTAGGATCAATACTTGCAGCTCGTGTTTGGAATTAAATTATCAGCGAAAGATTTCCCTACACTTGCTTAACGGCTGGTGCATCATTGGAAGTTGTGCAATTCCAACAGACTCAAATGCAGTTTTAGTCGCAGGCCTTACGAGTTCCTATAGGACATTCTTCATGACTTCGTTAAATTCTTATTCCTATTGCATCATAAATAAGATGCTGCCTTGTCTGGTCAGGCTTGTCGAGGGGTTTGACAAGCAAGTGAAGGTGTTGGATGACGCACATGATTCGGACACTAAAAGATGCCCGAACAAGAAAAGCAGTCATTGGTTGGCTTTCAGCTCTTAAATTCTGATGTCAAAATCGCTTCTTACTTCCGCTCTGTTTCAGTTAATGACAGTCACTTTGCTAATATTTTTCACCTTGTTTGCAGATAAATAGCTCGATTCTGACGTTGCTCCAAAGAAGCAATAGGTATTATCAACGGAAAGGTTTCTGTTCACAAAAATATTTCAAATCTATGTGAGTGTAGCTCTTTCATTGTGCATGTTGCTAGTTTAAAGTTTTTCCACTCATCGTGTATTTCCTCCTAATAATGCCAAGCTGTTGCTAATGGTAACTATGCAATAGGCATCTTATAGATTCCAGGCAGCATCGCATCAGTGCATCTTATTTTGTAGTACTTGCTTCACAAATCACAAGTGATGTGCTCTTCTATCCTTTTTCTTGAACTTGCTCACGCCATTCTTATTTTGATTCAGATACCCAAGCAATCTCAACAAATTGATAAACGATCAGCACAATGAAGGGTTTGGTGAAGCTAATGGGTTGCAAACTTGCTAGCTCCATTCAAGCAAGGGCGACCCCCTCACCATCTTAGTGTCGTTCTCATCTACTTTCTTGCTCTACTATACTGCAAAATCTTTATGCTTGCAAATAGAGTTTCGCCTTTGGCTACCTCATTTTAACATTCGCATCATGTTCCTTTTGACAAATATGGGTGCATTTATAAATAGCAAGGTTTAAAACCAATTGCACTTTCAATTTGGAGGGCAGTGCACCAGTTCAATGTGACGGATAGTGTTTAGTGCAGCTTTTTTGCTTAGGAAAGTCTGCTGTTATTTGTGCATTCACCTCTCATCTTGATGATCTATCCTCTAAAAGAGCATTGTGTGGTGGTTAATGAAATGCTTTCTTTGGCAAATATTAAATGCAAAGTGAACTTGTGCTCTTTCTGTATGCTGTTTTGGCTTTGTTTCATCTAGTTATTCAACCTGTAAAGTTTGTGATGGCATTTTGAGCGTGCAGGATCCTTCTTGGAGTCTCGGACAAAATTCTTGACCAGCTCATTCAATGTGTTTTGCCATGATAAGTAATCTTTCTTAGCACAACAGTCACCAGAATATATTATGCTAACTACTTGAATGCTAAGTTTCTCACTTTTGTAATCTGGGTGGTAGCAAGTGCTCAAGGTTTTTACACTGATGATCACAAGTCCCGAATCAGGATTTTAAGGGAAAAAAAGCAAAAAAAAAAAAAAAAAAGAGAGAAGGTCCTGGTCCCAGAGGAAGGCCGGGGTCCTGAAGCTTTAAATATATTGTCTTCCAGGGAAGCATCAAACATCCAACGCGCTGATTGTAACTAATCAATTATTTCCATGCTACACAATCTCAAACAGCCTAACCTTATCATACCACATTTTCGATTAGTGAAATTTCAGTTTCTTGTTCCTGTTTTCGTTCTTTATACCGCAGCGACTAATGTGCCAGAAATGCTGGTTTGCCCAAGTACGACCTGGATAGGTCGTCCTAGGAACAACAGATAATCAATTTTTTCCATAATACGCATGTCACATCCCTTTTAGTTAGGGAAGTTCCACTTCCATGTTCTCAATTATTGAGGTTGATGTCTTGTATTCTGTTATTCAAAAGATTATGAGGCGATTTCGAAAGGCTCCCTGACGACTGGACAGCACGGGGGTCCCGCTCCCCGGTGAGTGGGCGTGGGTCTGAGGGGATCGCCCTAGCGGGGGTCGCGAGGGCAGCGCTCCCGAGCTGCTAGAGGCGTTTTATGTTCAGTCATAGAAGGATTTATATGGGAAAGCTAAATATTTTAGGTTATGCGGACAATTTTGTAATTTATGCCATATAAGATTTCGCTATATATATTTAGGACGAAAAAGATCTCTATAATAGATGTAGGAGGTGAGAAAGAGTAAATGTACATTTTTCTACGTTATTAGTAAAACGGATCTCTTCTCCCTGTGGACCTAGGTAGATGGAACATTTCCCCTGCTGAACCACGTAAATTCTTGTGCTATACGAATTTCTATTACTTTTTCGCATCGTTGATACAATCGAATTCAAATATTGGACAATTGGTATCAGAGCTTGGTTTAGCGAGCTATCAAGATGGCAGGAAAGGGTTCGACTGTCAAGTACAACATCGAGAGGTTTAACAGAAAGAACAACTTCACTATCTGGCGACGAAGAATGATGGATCTTCTGATTCAGCAGGGCTTGTCAAAAGTGTTGCTAGGAAAAGAGAAGAAACCGGAAACGAGTGATGAAGATTGGGGGGAGATGGAGGAAAGGGCGGTAAGCGCCATTTGATTGAACCTATCTGATGAGGTTCTGCAGTATGTGGTGGATCTCAAGTTGGTGTCGCAGGTGTGGACGAAACTTGAGAGCATCTATATGACCAAGTCTCTAAAAAGCAAACTCTTTTTGAAAAAAACAGTTATACTCTCTACAGATGGAGGAAGGCTCAGATATGTTAGAACATATCAATACGTTCAATCAGATTCTGAGTAAACTTACAAGTCTGGAGGTTTCAATGGAAGACGAAGACAAAGCCCTATTACTGCTATCATCGCTACCATCATCTTATGATCATTTGGTAATGACACTCTTGTATGGACAAGACGCTTGAGATAGATGAGGTCACTGTTGCCCTATTATCTAATGATACGAGAAAGAGGGTTAACGGTGCTACGGCACAAGTTGAGGGTCTCGTCGGAAAAGTCAAGGAGCAGGAATGGGGAAGAACAATCCAGCGGGGATTCGAGAATAAGGGTCGATCGAAATCAAGAGGGGGTAAAACAAAATTATCTTGTTATTATTGCAAAAAGGAAGGCCATATGAAAAGAAACTGTTATAAGAGAAATGAAGACTTGAAGAAGTGCGAGAAAACTTCTAATCAAGTAAGTGTGGCTGATAGCTCAGACAGTGATGATGGAGATCTTCTCTCTATATCATCAGGTAAGAATCAGTTCGCTAATTCATGGATTTTAGACTCCGGATGCTCTTATCACATGTGCCCGAATAGGGATTGATTTGATTCATACCGGTCATACAGTGGCAAATCTATTCTAATGGGGAATGATGCGGTTTGCAAAACCATTGGAATATGGACTATTCAAATTAGAATGTTTGATAGTATAGTCAGAACTTTGGTGGATGTAAGGCACATTCCAGATCTAAAGAAAAATTTGATATCTTTGGGTGCGCTTGGTGTGAATGGTTGCAAGTACGCAGCAGTAGGTGGAGTTCTCAAAGTCATCAAGGGAGCTATGGTTGTCATGAAAGGAGAGTTGACTGGAAGTTTATACAGGCTCATAGGGAGTACAGTAATAGGTGGAGCAACTATGACTATAGCTGTAGAGTCCGATACAGATGACACTCATTTGTGGCATATGCGGTTAGGGCATATGGGTGAAAAGGGTATGATGGAGCTTCATAAAAGGAACCTGTTAAAATGTGTCAAAAGTTACAAATTGAACTTTTGCACATACTGCATTTTCGGGAAACAGAGCAGGGTTAGTTTCAGAACTGCAAAACATACGAGCAAGGATGTATGGGGTCCTGCACCGATCAAATCAAAAGGTGGAGCCGAATATTTTGTGACCTTTATTGATGATTACTCAAGGAAAGTCTGGGTCTACTTCATGAAACAGAAAAACGAAATCTTCTCCAAATTCAAAGAGTGGAAGGCTGAAGTAGAAAGGCAGACAGAAAATAAGCTAAAGTGCTTGAGAACAGACAATGGAGGGGAGTACAGGTACACACCATTCCTAGAACTATGTAGAGCTGAAGGGATCACACGTCACTTTACAACATTAGGTACACCACAGCAAAACGATGTAGCTGAGAGGATGAACATGACACTTTTGGAAAGGGCTCGGAGTATGAGGCTGAATGCAGGGCTGAGTAAAAGTTTCTGGGCAGAAGCAGTTAATGTGGCATGCTATCTCATTAATAGGTCTCTATCTACAGCCATTGAATGCAGAGTTCCTGAGGAGGTATGGACAGGTAATCCGATCGACTATTCTGATATGAGAGTATTTGGTTGTCCAGCCTATGTTCATGTACAAAGTGGACATCGTTCCAAGTTAGACTCAAAGTCTAAGCAGTGCATCTTTCTTGACTATGAGAAAGGTGTGAAAGGATTCAAGCTATGGGATCCAAATGCACGGAAGACCATGGTTAGCAGGGACGTTGTCTTTGATGAATCTGACATGGTGAAGGCAAGCAACAGTTCAGTTCACATACAAATGGCAGAAGTGAAGAAGGATCTACTGTGCAGGTGGAGTCAGGTGAACCAGAAATAGCGAAAGGAAGGGAATCATCCAGTAACTCACCAGAATCACAGGAGATAGTAGAAGATACCTACACCATCGTAAAAAGTAGAGGAAAACGTACTCACAAAGCACCTATAAGATACAGGTTTGAGAATATGGTTGCTTATGCCCTCACAGTAGGTATAGGCGATCCATCTTCTTATTAGGATGCGATATCTGATGCTGATAGTGATAAATGAATGTCAGCTATGATGGAAGAAATGGAATCCTTACAGAAAAACATGACTTGGAAGATTGTGGAGAAACCTAAAGGCCGAAAGATCATTGGGTGTAAATGGATCTTTCGCAAGAAAGAGGCAGTGTCTGAGAATGAGTAGGTAAGGTACAAGGCTAGACTTGTAGCTAAAGGATATGCACAGAAGGAAGGGGTGGATTATAATGAAATATTCTCTCCAGTAGTAAAGCATACTTCCGTTCGGGTTCTACTTGCTTTGGTAGCTATGTTTGATTTTGAGTTGGAGCAACTTGATGTGAAGATGGCGTTTCTTCATGGCGACTTGGAGGAACAAATTTTCATGGAGCAACCTGACAGGTCCAAAGTGCCAGAAAAGGAAGATCACGTTTGTCTGCTTAAGAAGTCACTTTGTGGCCTTAAGCAATCTCCGAGACAGTGGTACAAGCATTTTGACTCTTTTATGGTGAAAATTGGCTATTCGAGAAGTGAGTATGATTGCTGTGTTTATTTTAAAGTGCCAGATGAAAATTTGATTATTCTTTTGATGCTTTTATGTTGATGACATGCTCATTGCTACTAAGAATATGCATGGTATTATCTCTTTAAAGTCCTTGTTGAATAACGAGTTTGAGATTAAGGATCTTGGTGTTGCTAAGAGGATCCTTGGTATGGAAATTCATAGAGATAGAAGTGCAGGTAAACTCTGGGTATCTCAAAAGAGGTATGTTGAAAACGTGCTTGAGCGTTTCAACATGAATAAGGCTAAATCAGTGAGGACACCATTAGCTAGCCAATTTCATGTTATCTGAATAACAATGCCCCACAAAACACGAGGAGATTGAGGAGATGACTCGAGTTCCCTATGCTAGCGCAGTTGGGAGTCTCATGTATGCTATGGTGTGTAGCAGACCAGATTTATCTCATGCAGCCAGTGTTGTTAGCAGATACATGAGTAATCCAGAGAAGGAGCATTGGAATGCAGTCAAATGGATCTTTAGATATCTGAGCGGGACTGCAAACCTGGGTCTTATGTTCAGTCGCGACGGAGGTTCGAAGGAGCTAGTGGGATATGTTGATTCAGACTTTGCTAGTGACCTAGACAGGAGGAGGTCTACTATAGGATATGTTTTCATATTAGCTGGTGGACCTATCTCATGGAGGGCGATGCTCTGGTCCACAATTGCATTGTCTACTACAGAGGCGGAGTACATGGCAGTTATAAAAGTTGCTAAGGAAGGGCTCTGGTTGACTGGGTTGGTTCGTGAGTTGGGTTTAGAGCAAGGAGGTGCTGTGTTACATTGTAACAGTCAGAGTGCCGTACATCTCGCCAAGAACCAAGTGTTTTATGCAAGAACAAAGCATATAGATGTGAGGTTTCACAAAATTAGGGAGCTTGTGTCAGATGGCAGCATTTACTTAAGGAAGATTCACACAAATAACAATCCTGCAGATTGTTTTACCAAGCCAGTCATTATTGAGAAGTTTGGGTCTTGTTTGGGCTCAATTAATATAACTCGCTCTTGAAGGTGAGGGACGCAGTCAATGAGTGTGGGAGTGTACCTCTTATGGAGGTACGACGTTGAAGACATCTATATTTCATATTTTTTCACAGGTGGCTTTATAGAATCCAAGCCAAGATGGAGATTGTTGAGGTTGATGTTTTGTATTCTGTTATCCAAAAGATTATGAGACGGTTTCGAAATGCCCCTTGATGACTGGACAGCACGGGGGTCCCACTCTTCAGTGAGCGGGCGGGAGTCGCGGGGGCAGCGCCCCCGAGCTGTCAGAAGCGTTTTATGTTCTGTCATAGAATGATTTATATGGAAAAGCTAAATATTTTAAGTTATGTGGGCAATTTTATAATTTGTGCTATATAAGGTTTCGCTATATATATTTAGGGCGAAATGGGTCTCTATAATAGAGGCATGAGGTGAGAAAGAGTGGCCATACACTTTTTTACGTTATTAGTGAAACGGATCTCCTTTCTCCGTGGACGTAGGTAGACGGAACATCTCCCCCGCTGAACCACGTAAATTCTTGTGTTGTGCGAATTTTCATTACTTTTTCGCATCGTTGATAAGATCAAATTCAGATATTTGACACCAATTTCATTCAATCTACCGAAGCAACGAGGCTCCAGTAAATTTGGTTTGACCATCCTTAATTTACTAGTTTTGCACTTCTATGGCGCAATCCTTTGACCTTGGACATTTTCATGAGACTATTTGGCTCAAAACTCAAAAGCATCGTTACATCTGTGCTACCCTAAATTCCTAGTCCTTCAGTTTACTTGCTAATTTGAAAACTCATAATAAGTTCCAAAACTGCAATTCATTTTCCTTCGTCCTTGGTATTGAAAGGATTTAAAATTTTCATATAAGTCCATATGAGAACAATTATGTTAATTCTTGCAGCTATGACTAATCAACAGCTAATAGATTGTGGAAACGGACA
Organism: Syzygium aqueum; assembly: GCA_031216185.1. Lineage (NCBI taxonomy): Eukaryota > Viridiplantae > Streptophyta > Magnoliopsida > Myrtales > Myrtaceae > Syzygium > Syzygium aqueum. Next base: position 2,614,857 of record CM062235.1, on the reverse strand, counting down.
ATGGAATTGGACAAGACTGATCAAGCCATTGAGAGGTTAAAAAGGATTCTTTTGCTTCCAAATGACTATTATAAAGATTCTAAATATACGATGGCTCAATATCTGCGGGTTCTGTTGTTTGATGCATAGTTGATGTGAACAAGATACTAAATCCTATCCTCAAAGTTAAAACCTTCAGATAGACTTGATATTGAGTTAATGAATTTCTTTGAGCAGGGTGCTATGTGTGTAGACATGGGCTCCAGCAAATCTGGAAGCAGAGGTATATGCAGTGATTGGAGCATCTGCAATAGAGGCAAAATCTACTCGCTTGAAGCTTGACAATCACTTCTTCTCTCCTGACTCGAGTCTGAGCCGGATGCTTGCCCTCCACTATTGGCTTATAAAAACGAGTTGAGTTTTCATTTCCACATTCCAGACCGCGCAAGACACTATTGATGTCGGATGGCGGCAAGTCTCAAGGGTCAGGTTTGTTTCTGAAAGCAGATTCTATTTCTCACTAGGTCTTGCCGCTCTTATTCCCATGTGGGAGGCATGTGGATTTAGAAGAATCTAACGGAGTGAATTCTTCATTAAGATAGAAAATGAGTAGGATCGTCCATGAACTGAACTCCAGGGATGGATGGTAATGTAGGTCCCTGAATACTCGTTTGACCCCACAAAATTTCAGACACCTGAAGTTCGGCCACTTAGAATTTGACAAAGCCGAAAAGTACAACAGTTAACATATCCAAAGATCACATTTTAAACAAGTGCAGACCACTTGAAATTGGCTAAAGATCCTCTGTCCTCACATCATACATTCATTGGTATCTTAACAATTTCAACTGCTAATGTACTCAGTTATAAACAAAAAAACATAAATCTCTCATTCACATTGTAATGGTATGGTAACGACAATGGGAACACTGTACTGAGACATGGACTTTGGAATTAATCGGTTAAAAGCTAACTGAAAATGCTACCCATCATAGTATTTCTTCCAAGCTCAAAAGTAAGGTTGACGATTTGTGTTTTCATGTCATATTCGTGTCGATTGTTCACGTCTTTTCAGTTATTAATAACATTCAATGTGATTACGAATTTTTTTTCCATGAAAAATGGATTAAAACATGTTGATATGTTAATTTTGAGTTAAGTCGGGCTGTGTTCTATCATGTCAAGTTGGATCTTTCTCTCAGTAAACTCCTGTCGTGTTCAAGTTGTGTCTTGTTTTGTGTCGGAAATTGCCACCTCTTCTGAAAAAGCAAATTAAGTAAAAGGGTTTTTAAGAGAATCACCAGGTAACATTTCTTGTTCTAATTTGGGAAAACACTGGGTTGCAACTGGGTGGAATATCGAGGCATAGCTTGTCCCCGTGGTGACTGGAGTCATGGCCATCATTACTGCACAGGTAGGAACTGTCTCTCCCTTTCTCTTCAAATGTAGGCTTGAGTCCTTAATGCATATTGTGGAATTGACCTTGTTGAGGAGAGGAGATGTCAAAGTCGAATTTCTGTGCATGTTTCCCTTCCATGTAGTCTAGATCCACCATTACTGTAATGCGTATTATGGAATTGACCTTGTTGAGAAGAGGGGATGTCAAAGTTGAATTTCTGTGCATGTTTCCCTTCCAGGCAGTGTAGATCCACTATTACTGTGCTTAGTCAAGCTTAACTATGTTTAACGTTCGACTGCTGATTTTCAAGTCTGTCTCCCTGTATACCCTCTGACGATCAAATGCCACAAGTTATACCGAGGAACCTGATGGCGACAAGTCAAGGACCGGTGCAATCTTGGTGCTAAAGTTTACTTGGCAAGAACCAGATGTTTATTGACAAAAAACAGACAGTCCACTCGGAATTCGCCTTAAAGTCGTCCATCATGCGCTCTTTGCACCATTCGTAAAATTGATAGGGTTATTTACAGCCTTTGAATTCCACTTGATGCCTGTTTTGGGTTGAAGTCTAAGTTGGTACAGAGCTGGAATGGAAGCGGTTTGTCCTGATGTAACATTCACCGTGTCTTTTGGAAAAGCAACCCCTTTCATTTGAAGTCCTATAGGATCGGGAAACGAGAACTACAGTCTCAAGCTATGCGTAAGGTTCAATGTTGCTTTGCTCCGCCCCATCATTTTCTGCCAATTTGCTGCACTTCTTGTATTGCTCTCCAGCTGGTGCACCCAAACAATCTCCAGGGAAACTACTTTGCAATGCTCATTGGTGATTGGCTGCTTAATGGATACCAGTTGTCATTCGATTTGGCAATATCTTGGCTTCGTCTGCGAAGTCCATTAGTAGTACCCAATGACAGCTTAAAAGGGAAGGTGAATCTGCAGTAATTTTGTTAAAAGAGATGTGAATCGTTTGCCGGGGCATGTTCGAGGGATTTTCAAAGATTCGCGGGGAAAACAAGACCAGAATAGTATAGCAGAATCAAACGCAGCAAGTGCCATCACCCAGCATTGCGTTAGGGCGACCATGGCAGCTGGTCAACCCTTTCTGTTTCTCCTTTTCAATTCTTCCACGGTTAAACCGCCCCAGGTCAATTTAAGTTCACAAAACTTTGTTGGTCCTTTTGCTTTCTCTTCGGGTTTTTCTTCATTGGCATCATAGCATGAACAAATCCCAGTTCGTAGCCAAATAAACCGGATTGACTTTGATTTGCATCGGACGAGTGGCGTCGCTTTCCAAGTGTGGAAGAGAAAACTAAGAGGAGCCAAAGATGCCATGACCCGTTTCCGTGGCGATTAATCAAAGATTAGATTGGATGAAAGCGTTCCGACATGGCGTGGCTTCCAGGAAGGCGCAAGGCGATTCCCCAAGTCACCAAGCAAATGTACATCCTAAGAAATCGACGTGTCTATGTTATTTATTGTCGTGCGATGCAAAAGTGGGCATCCGTGGCTCGTTTCTTTTGACCTTCTCGTTTTGGGTAGGACCCCTTCGACCTTCTGAGGTTGTTTTTTCTCGATTCGTTGCCATATTAAAACCAGTTCCATCCTTATCAGAAAGGCAAAGAAAACCCTTGTTGACGTATTAGTTCTGCCCCCCCTTGGCCCGACGTCGGAGGGAAAAACAAGAGCTGGTGATCAAGAAAATAAATATCGAAGTGACGTTCTGAGGTTGCCCTTGGACCGAGCTATTGACTTTGAAAACCGATGACCTTTGAAGCTGTTTCGGCAGTTTCAACAATACTGCTCTTTGGACGTCATAGGCCGATCTCTTGGGAGAAACGGGCAGCTGAGCATGGGTCGGTAACTCGACCGTCGGCGCACCCGTTGGGAATTCTTTTACCGACGGCCATATCGCCGGCGACTCTCGTTATTTTTCTGGTTGTCCGTTCGCTGTGTGATTACACTCCTATTCCGTTTTTCGCGTCTGTATAGCTTGGGTTCACAAGCGGGAAGACATCAAGAAAGTGGGCTTGTTTAACATGTTACAAACTTTAAAAACAGATGGTTGTGTATTAGAATTTAAGGATGTGTTCATAATAAAGGACAATATTTTTCGTAGAAATCATTTTCAAGGAAATTGGCGAGGTTTCATTTGTTTAATTATTTAAAAAAAAATTGATTTCCTTCTTGCCAGAAATGAATGTCGTTTTCCTTTAATGTAAGCTTACGTTTTCCATAAATCGATTAGTTTTCCGTCATTAAAACGCCGGAAAGTCGGAAAACAATTTCCTGGAAATAGCTTCCCATCAAAAAAATGGACCCTGATAATATTTCAATGCGTTGGTTTGCAATTTCCTAATGTGGATTTTTAAGACTGCGAATGACAACCATTCTATTTCAGAAATCAATTTTTGGCCAAATTTCTATTTCTATTCTTGAACGAGTTTCTGAGTAAAAAAACACGTTTGATAATAACACAAAATTTCTATTCTCGAAACAAAAATTTGTTTGATAACGGCATAAATTTTCTCCCTTTCGGATGATTGGCAAGTGGATGGTGGGCGGATGGCGGCGGTAGAACAGCGGGCAACTAATGGCGGGTGGAGGTGGCGGCAGATAGCGATATGGTCAATGTCGAGAATGACAGCTGGAGGCAGCCGGCGTCAGGCAGCAACGGCAGGCAGGCGATGGCTGGAGGGGGGCAACAGCGAGAGGGTGGCGGACTGTGGCAACAAATAGAGGGCGGTAGGCGGTGGCAGACAGTGACGCGGCCAGTGTGGAGGACGGCGGTTGGAGATGGTTGACATTGGGCAGCAATAGGAGATAGGCAACGACCGGCGGCGAGAGGGGGCCTACAGCGGGAGGAGGGCGGAGGCGAGTGATTAGTAGCGGGAAGCGGTGATCGACAAACGGCGAGTAGCGGCCCACAGTAAGCGGCGGCAGGAGACGGTGGCCAACGGATGGTGGCGGGAGGCGGCAGCTAGCAAGTGGGCGGCGATGGGAGGTGGATGGGCGACCGATTAGTAGAGAGAGCGAGCGATGAGAAAAATTTCTCATTTTTGTTCCAAAAATAGAAAAGTAGAAAATTTTTACTATTTATTTCTATTCCAAATCTATTTCTAAAATCAAAATTTGTTTCAAAAAATAAAAAATAAAATTACCTTACCAAACGAATTTTTATTCTAAATTTGTTTCTGAAACAGAAAAATAGAAATATAAAAGTTATCTTTCGAAGCGTAAGTTGGTGGTCTGGTGAGAAGCTTTGGTCCACCAACGTCCACTTGACTTGAGCAAATTGACCCCAACATGAACAAACCATAACATGTGCATCTATAGCCTCAGTCCCACACGTTTTGACTTTCATTGGAAAAAAAAAATTATGGAGTCCTTATAGCAGTTGTCAATTAGCCGTGTTCCTAGGAAAGGACAAAGGTAATCCACGCGCAAATTTGACTCGCAAATTACCCGACTCCATAGAAGGTCGATACGTAATTCAAAGGGGCTCCTCCTCCTCCTTCTCCTCACGCCTCTACCCGGAAAGGGGCATTGTAATTAGACTCGTTACTTAACTGAGACATTAGGCATCATAAGCACATATGCGGCGGATTTGATGCGTACATGTCGTAGCTCTAATCGTGGTTAAATCTGCTTCTGTGAACCTAATTCTACTTAATGATATTTCAAAGCATTTCAGAACAGCCTCTTGACTTTTGGTCTTCCACGAATTAAAGAGAAAGAGGCTGAGAAAAGTTAAAAAGGGTCCACAGGATCAGGTAAAGAAGCTTGTCCGAAGGACTATATCAGATAGACCAATACTAGTAAAAGTCGTGGGTCTTCAGACTGCCAAAGAGCTCAATCGTTCAAGGAAGTGCATGCCTAACTTATGGACTTTTCGAAAAGTCATGTTGCTCTTTCCAAAACTTGTGCTGACTTTTCAAGACAATGGGTGCTCATAATCCTTCTCGTTCATTGCATCTTTAGGGCAAAACATCCATTCGACTAAACGTTTACCTACGTGTTGCGCGGAATTTTACATTTACAAAGAAAAACTAGATAAATAAGAAGCCATCGAACTAAAATGAGGAAGTTAAATCGAACTAAAATGACAAAGTTAAGATATTTATTTATAAGTGGTCTTTTCGGGAAATGTAAATTTATAAAAAGAAGAACCAATTTTTTTATTATATAAAACTCCTCAATAAAGGAAACATTTTACCATAAATATAATTAAAATGGAGCATGAAGTATTTAGCATAAATACAATATTATTTACCGTATCACTAGTTGTAAAATTTATTCGTAAAATTATATGATGAAAGTACAAAGCAACTAATTGATGTAATGAAAAATTCACAATTATAATATATCACAAATATTGTATTATATTGGAATGCATATAGATAATGGAAGTTTTTGTCTACCTACCGTGGAAAAGCATGAGATTGTGTTATTATAATCTTAAACAATTATATTTATTTAATATGAATGAGTCACAATTAAATAATTAAATAATAAACAGAGAGGGGAAGTAGGAGGGCAATAAATCAGTGCACATACGTAGTGCTCCTTTCAACGAAGAAAGCACCAAAAATTCGGCTTCCAAGAAGGAGAGTACAATTCTAGCGAACTACGATCTTAAGTTGCATTAGGGTTAAGCATGAGTCTACGGTAGAATTGGGAGTCACCCACAGGAATCAATCCGATTTTAAATTCCTGCAGTTATTAGTTTGGTTCCCGATTGAAAAAAAGTGAAATCAGTACCGTCCATTTTGGTTCTTGATTCCTAGGTAAAGAATTAAATAGGGGATCGAAGAACTAGACCAAGAACTGATGAGCCGGACCTAAGTTATCCTAAATTCTTTTTTTACTCTTGCTAACAATAAGACAAGCCGCGTCTCAAGTCTCATCCGCCTCTTTATCTTCTGGTTTTGCCATATATTAATAACAAACCAATACCCACTGACTCAACATTTTATATTGTTGTCCAGATTACATTGTTTTCTTTGTCTCTATATCTTGTTTCTCATGGTTTGGTTCACCTACCTCCTATTGTATTGGTAGTGAAGGTCCCCATCTTTAATTGAATGCTTTTGAAGTTGGCGTGTAGGGTACAAATTGTTCTAAAAAGTTAGGCCATGAGAGAATAATATAGGGACTATAACTAATGTATTTTTTAACAAGTAAAAATTTATGATGATGCTTCATCATCTACCTCGGGTGAAGGGGCGCTTGACCCAGCACTCGGTAGGATGTCCATCGAACCATGAATTATAGCTCTGGTCCAATCACTATGAGCATGCCGCTAGAGAGCTCCTTCCTCGTTGGTACTAGTTTTTATTTTGGACTTTTTATTGTTTATTTTATTTAACGCGTTCAGCATTTTTATGGATTGTTGCTAGTGATAAATTTGGATTTTTGCTGTTGCGTTCATTTTCATTGCTTAACTAAAAATGAAACAACAAAAAAAAAAGAAAAGAAATTGGCCAATTTCCCAAGTGGACCTCGGAATGAATTAACAATGTAGCTTTTTTTTTTTTCAATTTTAGAGTATGCATGGTAGGTTTCAGGTTCCAAAAGCTAAAGAATCGATTTTGACAAGGTAAATTCTAGATGAAAACTGAATCAATTAAGAAACCCTTCACCCTTAATTAACACGGCTAGTGACTACACTCACATAAGATTTTTTGTTTTATATATTATTTCCAGGCACACCCGACTCATCTGAAAAACAATACGTAAATTTTATACACGCATCAATTGGCGAGTTTGGTCAGTCTCTCGTTCGAAGATATGATTTATTTCTCATTATTAATCGATTCAGATATGTTTGGGGACGTACAATAGTTCAACCTCTCAAAAGTGGTGTCATGTGAACCGCAAAGAGTGCTCTCGACATGCATTGCACATGTAGAGTTTAATATTTACACACGATCCTAAGCGGCCTCTGCCTCATGTTTCATGCTGCGCATAGAATCTTGCTAATACAGTATGATTTCGTGTAACAAAATTCATGGACGCCAAATATCAAATTGCTCTCGATTCGCACGCCGGCGGGCCCTACTTGTTTTTTGTATGGACGGCGACTGCACTGGAGAAACAGCCAACCACATTCTCTTTGCAAATTCCCTGTTGCCTGCCATCGTTTCAAACGCAAAGGACGAAGTACCGCGTTCTCACCGGGTGTCCGCTGTCCGGACAAGACAAGACGATCACGACTCCTTTCCTGAGTCAAGATTCAAAGGTTCAGGACACATCGTCACCCGGTGAAAACCTTAATGCGCTTTAGATGGACGAACACAGAGACAGGAGGATGGGAGGAGTTACGGTGGTAAAGGGGTGTGCAGGTACAGGTATGAAAGGTCCTGCTGGTCTTCTTGGTCCTTTACATCGTTGAACAGTCGAGTCAATCTCTCTCTCTCTTTCTCATCCACGGATGGGCGTTGAATGGATTGATGAGTTTTTTGCAAGACAAATTCATTTTTTGTTTTTGTTTTTCTCATCTGGGTTCTCTTTTGCTGGTTCTTCCTCTCTCTCTCTCTCTCTCTGTCCTTTTCTTCCCTTTGGGGTTCATGTTCAAACTCCACACTTTCTCTTCGATGACACGGCTTTCACACCTCACCCCCTTTGAAATGTCAATATTCTTCTGTACAATTTCTTGAGCAGAATTCTCAACAGAGTCTTTTTTTTTTAGCTAAATCACCATTATAACTCGTTCTATTTCAGGCACTTCCACGGATTCATCAACCTGGGTTCTACTGTTTTTCTCTCGCGTATATACTCCTCTTTTTCGCTGCAAAGAATCTCTCCCGCGCAACCCATTTGCTTTCTCTCTGTCGTAGACAGATTGATCGTCCCAAAAAGGGTTGAACTTGGGTTCTGTCCTGGGATTTTCTTGAAGATTCGAATCGATAAAGAAAAAAAGATGAAGTGTTTTTCCTTCAAGAACAAATCCAAGTGCAAGGACAAAGCTACATCCGCCCCGGAGTTAGGAACCGAGCGAGAACCCGGCAATTCGGCGGCGAATCGGACGACAAAGTCATTGAGCTCATTGCCATCCCCTAGGAGAAGCATACTTGAATTGTACAAAGAGAAACAACACACTATGAGGGCTTTCACCTTCGAAGAGCTGAGGCAAGCCACAAATGGATTTAGCAGGATGTTGAAGATCGGTGAAGGGGGTTTCGGGAGTGTTTATAAGGGCACCGTTAGCCCTCCCGATGGCAAAGGTCGTCCTCTCGTGGTTGCCATCAAAAAGCTTAATCAGAATGGATTGCAGGTGATGATGGCTTTTGTAGTTCAATCATTTTTATCACTGTCGAGTGCTTGTAGATATTCTTACATCTTTGTAGCGCTGGCCTTCTTTCGGAAGTCGGGTCTTTCTGTGATGTTGCTTATCATTGCATTGGTTCTGTAATCTACAGTTTGATTTAATGAGTCATTCGGTCTCCTGAACAATGATATTGTTTGCAGTAGATGGGGAATGTGGATTGACAGATAAAATACAAAATTGTAGTAGATGGAGGATATTGAATAGGTGTTTCATTTGGTGAAGGTGCAGTTTGATAATTGTTTTGGCTAATGGCATTTGGATAATGCGTAATCTTATCTACTTGTCTTAGTTTTTGATGTAGAGTGCATGATCTGATATGGCTAACAGCAATTAATTCAGAGTAAATCAAGTCGATGTCCTATTTGGTGCCTATAGTGTGAAAATTTTCGAAATAATACTGCAAATGAACACAGCTGATGAAGTTGGTGCGAGTACCTATGCCTAGGAATAATTAGGAAGAATTCTGAAAAATGAGTGAGGATGTGAAAATCGGTAAAAAATTTTGCACTTGAGAGGATCATCAGCCTTTGCATCCGGTTGCCAGCATTGTTTCTGGCATTAAATTCTGGAGATAATGGTGGCTCCTACTTGGCAGGAATACCTCTTTCTAAGGCACTGTTTTTGGTTTCCTAAGGTTGAATTCGATGGCAAAATAGCATCAGCAAAATTTCATTTTCTCAATTTAGCTGTATCTACTATCTACCCTCCAGACTTGCGGATCGATTTCATATTCTAATGGGTGTTTTCTTTCAATGTGCAGGGTCGTAAAGAATGGCTTACGGAAGTTCAGTGTCTTAGTGTCGTGAATCACCCGAACCTCGTGAAGCTTATAGGATACTGCTCTGTGGAAAATGAAAGGGGCGTGCAGCTCCTGTTGGTCTACGAGTTCATGTCAAACCGGAGCTTGGACGACCACCTCTTCAACAGGGCTTTGCCCACTTTGCCCTGGAAAACTAGATTAGAGATCATTCTTGGTGCAGCCGAGGGACTGGCTTATCTGCATGAGGTCATGGAACCCAAGGTACAACTTATGGCCAACATAATCAAGTTAGTTGACTACATGATTGTATCTGGTTCAATTGCGCTGTCTTTTTGCTGTCTGAATATATGATGCTCTAACTCCATCCATGCATGTCTATATATATGATGGTATGATCTGACTAGTATTTTCGGTAGGATTTTAAGGCACGTGAGACTGGTAATTTACTAACGGGATTGGAATTTCCCTATCCATCTCTAACTCTTCCTCTGATCCAATGCACCTACTTAGTCAAAAGAATGCAGCACGGCTTCTGTAGGTTTTATTAAGCTGGAGTCAACCGTCATTCCTACGTATCGCTGAAGCAATTCCCTCGACTGATTGTGCAGGTGATTTACCGAGATTTTAAATCATCGAACGTCCTTTTGGACGAAAACTTCAACGCGAAGCTATCTGATTTCGGGATGGCAAGAGAAGGGCCGGCAGATGACCGCACTCATGTGACTACAGCGGTAAGAGTTATCGACTCAAACCTGTGTTTAAGACACATTTTCTGTTCTTTAGGCATCAATGCGAAGCATGATTAATAGTCAGTAAAAAACTGAGAATCACCATTATCGTAGACATGAAAGCATTTTCCTTTCTTGTGATTAACGATAATCAGGTGGTGGGAACATATGGTTATGCTGCACCGGAATACGTCGAGACAGGCCACCTCACAATCCAGAGCGACATATGGACGTTTGGGGTGGTGCTCTACGAGATCCTCACAGGGAGGCGGGCGGTGGAAAGGAGCCGACCGCCAAAGGAGCAGAAGCTCCTCGACTGGGTGAAAGATTTCCCTGCGGACAGCAAGAAGTTCATAATGATAATGGACCCACGGCTACGGAACCAGTACTCTTTCGCTGCAGCTAGGACAGTCATGAAATTGGCGGAGAGTTGCTTGAGCAAGAATGCCAAAGACAGACCCACAATGAGTGAGGTGGTCTTGACCTTAAAGCAGGCAATAGAGCAAACAGGAGAGACAGCAACTTCTGTCAGTGGGAATGCTGAATCATCTGGTACTAGAAAAGTCGGTCAAAGGAGGAAGTAACATGAATCACTCTAATCCTCAGAGGTCTGTTTGTTTCATGTCAAGATCGGTACGAGTAAATAAAGTATCTTTGGAATCGCGAAAGGCGAAAGCATGCGAGAAGAAGAGAGGGGCGACATGGAGATGTAAATGTAGGAGTTATTACAGAGTTTGCGGGGAGGAATTTGAGGGGATTAATTTATATTCTTTCCTTTTTTTTGCTGTGGTCATTGAGAATCTGGGGAATGTTGTCGTTGCTGTGTAAATCAAACCTTTTTCTGGTCCTTTGTTCGTTCTGTTATCTGTGGTTGTTGCTGTTGAGGTCGTTGTGTTTCTGACTTTTTTCCTCCTCCTTTGGCTTGTGACTCTGGGATGGAGTTGGAACACTTACACATGTGGGATCAGCAACTCCACATGAGAGGACCTATACCTTGTAATTAGTGCAATTAAGTCTAAAAAATCTTTTACGGAGCTACAACGAAGTGTTTCTAGTCACCATGCCTCCGATTTTTACCATGGCGCAATCTCTAGGTACGTCGCACTTGCAGATTCCCAACTGAAGAACCTTTTGTGAAATATTCTGGACTGAATTGCTTTAAATAAAAAGTTATGGTAACTGCGATAATTACTTTTACAGCGTCGGTAGGCCTACGGCAATCGTGGGATTGTTGGGCAATAACCGTAACGGTAGCTAAGCTTGAATTTCAAGGAGGGTCTTGTTAATGAGTGTCCGAAATAAGGAATTAAAAGATGGAAATAGCAATTCTCAATGCATAATAAATAACTTTGGATATTGAAAACATATTCTCGTTTTCACTTGTTTATAATAAAAACGCAACTTTCATAGCATAATTAATGCTTCTCGTTAGGAGTCTCAAGAGCACTTTCTAACATTTTACTTGAAAAAAATAAGGTAAGCCTTGGATTCACCTTCGGTGTAAAAATAAGATAAGCCTCAGATTCACTTTCTCAGTCGGGCTTCTTTTTCTCGTCAGCTTTCCCGGAAAATTCTGACGGAGCAATAACTTCCAAAACCTTCAAGTTTGCCCCTTTAAGCAAAGCCCTGGCAAAAGCCTGTCCGACTTCGCTCGCTTTCTGCTTCCCGGACCTCTCTCTCGCTCCCCGGCTCTTCGAAGTGCGCTCTGCAAATCTCTTCTCCCGATGGAGAAGACCTTCACGCTCCTCCACACCGTCGCCACCGCCGGGGTCTTCTCCGCCGTTTCCTTCTGGTAGTGTTCGCTCCCTGTTCTGTTTATCGCATTGAACGGAGCTCCTCCGATGGTGGTTCTGATCGGAGCGTCTTTTCCTGGTCTTTAGGTACGGGTTCATGTTCGGGAGGGAATCGGCTCGCAAGGAGCTCGGCGATCTGATCGATGGTCTTCGAAGGAACGGCGACGGGGGCGCGGATTCCACGTCTCCCGCGTGAGAGAGTATGTCTTCGTTTGATGCTCAGGTTCAGTTCGGAGGTTGGCGGTGTGCTTGGTTTTTTTCCGGTTCGGTCGTTGCTGTAGATTTTAGCATTTTGGGGGGGCGGAAAATGGGTTCGGATTTGGCGACTATGAGCGGAACGAGAAATGTTGTTTCCGGTTTTCGGTGAATTTAAGGTGGGATCGTGATGGAAAAGCTGCGGTAACAGAGCTTCGTGTCTGCTGTGCTCGAACACGTCTCATCTGAAAACACGATCCATTAGCTTAATTGGATTTCGTGCTTCTTTTCCTCCCATCTACTGTCAAAAGTCATGGAAATGTACACCAGCTTCTAACCGAGGCTGCACTGCTCCCTTTACATATCCTAATAGTGATGCCGTTCCCTGTTTATTATCAGATTGGAACATATTTTTTCATGTCTTTGTATGCTTCCTCCTTAAACTGTGTGATTTTGATCGTCCGGTGCTAAGAAACAGCATATTTTAAAGTACTCTAGATAGTTCATCTCTTGGCTAGAAGCTTTGCATCCTTGTAAATTCCAAGTTGAAGGAATTTTCCCCTATGCTGTGTCTTTTCAATCTCATGTCTTTATCAGCAATTAGTCAGTTAGTCTTACTACTGGTATGCGGAAGAGAGTTTTTACTGCCCAAAAGTTGGCCCACATTTTTCATTCTTCTTCCTATTTTGAAAAACAGATAAAACCTATTTATCAGAAATACAGTGACCACCTGTAAAACGAGCATCATTCATGTAATGCATTAACCTCGAAAAGGATTTGGACATTTGATAAGTGGGATTAGGCTGATTAGCATAGAGGAGAGTACTCTTGTAAAAATAGATGTGCTGGTCATCCATATTGTAGACATTGGCCGTCAAAGTGTGATATCAATAATAGGTCAGAAGCTTAAAGCCCTTGTGCAAATGTGTCTTTGTATTCATTAGATAAATGATTTTTTTACACACCTGCAATCTTGCTGATACTTTCATGGGCAAATCCGGTTAATGTTCAGTATGACCCTGAGAGGAAGGTCTTAGGGATGTTGCAACAGACCAGGAAAGTTAAGAGTTCTGGATATTTAGTTTAACATGTTGACATGGTCAGTGTCATCTTTTTGAAATGGATGAAAGAGAAGTAGCAGCCACCCCTACAACCCTTCAAAAAAGGTAACAAGAGAAGAAACGCTCACAAATTTTTTTACTGCTGAGTTGTTTGGGGGAAAGATGGACTGAAGAAGAAAAATATGGAACACAAATCGGTCTCGCATACAAAAGTTGCTATTGTAGTTCAGATCTGTCAGCCAAAGAGCAAACGAAATTTGAGACAAAAAGATGGACTATAGTAAACCCAGATATTGGGTCTACCCCTCTTCCTGTATATTGACATGATTTTGAAAAATTACACGATTGACCCATACATTTTTCGTACTACTCTTTCTAAACACTTGGCATACCACGCCAGAAAATCTGTTGTATATTCGCTATAATAGTATGGTCTTTGCCTCAGTATGCTGCATAATCATACATTAACATGCCCATATATTGTTTTCTACACAAGAGCAGCCTCCTTGATTTTGGTGACACTTTTCTCTTTGATAAAACCAACATAGAGGTCAGTCCTGCCCAAGTCGGACTCGGATAGTCTGTTCCGACCACCTTCGGACATGCTTTTCACAAACCCAACTAAGTTTCGCCAGTTATTCTCTTCAAACAACCTCTTATTCATTCTCAAATATGTGAAAGCACTCAATGAGTTGCCAGAATCTGACCTACTCGTTGAGAGAACTTGTGCATATGCACCTGCATCATATCTCTCCAGTGCATTCTCCCCAGCAAGGTCTGCTCCTGCAGTTTTAGCTGCCACCTTTACCTGTCGAACTAACCCTTCTGGAGAGCAATTCGCATTCTCAGGCTGTTCGCCATCTCTCATTTCCATGCACGTGAAGTTCAATACAACTCCATGTTTTCCCATCATTTGTGCAATTGGTAGATACCCGTCACGATTTCTGGTGTTATAGTATCCAGCTGTTAATTCAGCTGCATGGGATCTTGTTCTGTAATGCCAGTGAATGCCAGCCACTTTTCCTGAGAGTTTTGCTTGGGTTCCTTGGAATACTCCTTTGGCAGCTGCTAGGATTCTATCGCCATGCTCTAATAGCTTTTCAGAGTACCATTCTAGGAAGAACCGTCCGTACTCAGTGTTCCATGTCCCTTCCCGTCTGAAGAACCCAGTTTCTTCAGGAAACTGGTTGTATTGTCCAGAGTCATGGGGCCCAGTATTTCCCCAGTTCATGTGCCCTAGTGCCTCTGCTGATGCTTGCAGTGAAGATCTCATGTACTGCATCAAGACAAAGATGTTGACAGTGAGATTTACCAAAATTCAGTAATAGAAGTGACTGTTTATGCTTCTTGATTTATTCATTGACTAATTTCTCGGTATAGTACTTTATGGTTTATCTGTTAATATTTGATTCTGAGCAAGAAGTGGTCATTGTTATAATTTAATCGTTGGACATTTCCAGGAACAGTGGGGTCAGTGTACATTGAGAATCATTTTTCCAAACAATTACCTTATCATAGCACTGGAATTCTCCAATTCCCGGAAACCTCCAAGTTCCGTTACTTTCAGGATACGATGGATATCTCAATTCTCCGCAAGGACCCATTCCAACTTGAATTTCCTGCAGTAAAAACCCGGATGAATATATATGCTTTGAGAAATACAGTTATGCTCCTGGTAGGAAAATGTTAGCACTTATTATTATGAAGTAAGCTGATGATATTTTAGACATGTTTCCAGATGCCAGTGGTCCACCACTTGAAAATTAGCACACTAGTCTTGTAATATTTTGATGCTATCTCTTCATGACTTGATTTGTATGTTTTGTTCCTTTCGTAAATCTTCACTAATTATTCAGATGCACCGTTTTCTGCTTGATTGCTCGTGTAGGATCCATTCAACTGTGTCCAAGTGGCTTGCAGAACTTTGAACTCCTATATAGTTTGAAGTGATGGTTGCGCCTCTCTAGGTGAATTCTTAATGCTAATTCTAAGGCAAAAGCCTGGTTGATGATTAAGCCTCTAGCTTTAGGATGGGAATATTTTGCTGGGGTCAATACATATTCAGGGGAATGAATACGAAGATGTTGCTACAACGTTTTCATTTCCAGAAATGGTTCAACGATTTGTCTCCATAATAGATGTCCATGCTATAAGTTAATAGGGCTCCTGAAATATGTACTTCCCTTGCTGCTTATGAAGATTGGATTAAAATAGTGCTCTTAGCTACTAAATCAAGCATCCTTGGATGTGATTGATGCTTACCACAATAACACTGCCCAGGTGACCACTGAACCTGTCCCGGAAGCTCCGCATGTAATCTGCGTAGACTTGAATGGGTGTTCTTCCTCTCAGCACTGGCAATGAATCACAGCCTAGGGAGATGTATTCGGGATTCCTTCTGCCAGATCTGTCTGTGTAGACCAGGTCAGGATCCTTACTGATTTCTTCGAGCACCCACGGAGGTAGGGGAATGCTATAATCAATGAAGAAAAAAGTTTTTACAACCTTCGTCCATGGCAGAATCATCAAAGGGAAAAGTCATCCATAATTTAAGACGGTATTGATTTGAAGTTCTCGAATAAGGAATTAGAAATTGCACGAATTGGGTAATTACAGATTTTTCTGTTTGAGACACTAAGCTCAACTTAGCGAACCTACCTGACAACAAGAAGATTCTGGTGATTCTAATACTAATTCAGCCAAGGTGATGTATCTTCTTGATGGTTAAGTAAGAAGCGATTATGATTTTGATTCTCGACTTAAACTAGTAAATAGATGAACGAGGAAAGATGCATCGAATTTTAACCCAATACCTGCAAGAATCACCGACGTTGCCTCCGCACTGATGAAAGGACATGACAACTTGAAGCTTCAAGCCATGCCTTGCGACCATCTGCACGAGTTCCGCATAACCTTCCCAGTTATACTTCATCGGTCCATCTTTCTCCACCAATCCCCACCAAGCGTCCACCATTACCCCTTCAACTCCCGCGCTCTTTAGGGCCATCAAGCTCGCGTTCATAGCCCGCGGCTTGTTCAGATTCCCTCCGAGCATTACCGTGTCAAGGGGCAACATTACATACACCGGAACCTTCGTGCCATCTTGGCCATGAGAAACCGACAAAGCCTGATGCTTTGCCGATCTATCTTTCCTCCTTGACTCCGTAATGATGCCTCTTTCCACTGCTTCATGCATCGAACTTTTCGCTCGGAGACGCCGTGAGGGCTTTATCTGTGTGAAGCTAACCGTGCCCGAGATGTCATCGGGGGTTTTGAATGATTTGTTATCTTTTAGATTGATGAAAGACGTGGAAGAACGTAGCGTGAGAGCCATTTTTTATTCAAGATTTGTGGCAAGTGGGGGGAATATAGAAATGGATGAAGAATGTGTCTTTATTTATAAAGGGGACGCGTGTTCGGCATTTTGAAGGAGACAACGATGGTGGGCTCCGGCGCATAAAATTGAAAAGGCGCAAAAAATTCAAATCCTAGTCAGCTCCAACTTTTCGATCCGAGTCATTTGGTTTGATCCAATGTCGGTCGGTGTATTGTATCCTCTCAAAACTCATTCTGATGATAAGAGTGCGAAGACTTCTCGTAAGGTTCGGCTTTTAACCAGTCAACGATTGCGTCTAGTTACCTCTCATGAGTATCCTTCAGCCAAAAACATTATTTAAATGTCTAAAAACTCACACGAAGCGTTCTGACTCTTGGAACCTATTATTTTAAATTATATCTTAGAATAACCTCATCCTAAGTGTCTGTTGCGTTTGATTCAACTAATAAGGGAGTCGAAGGTGGGAACAACTTTTTCAGTACTTATGGAAGTAGTCATAAAAGCACATGATATCATCCTACTAGGCCTTGGAAGCAATATCTTTTCGTAAACCTTTCAGCCCCGAGGATTCATTCTGCGTGACTGTCGATACAAAAATTACTTTACAAAGTTTGGCGCCGCCCATGTTGTGAAGTGATGGGGGCGTCGCTGTGAGGCCATCACTGGCCAACGAGGAGGCCTTTTGCAAACAAACTACTTGTTATTTGAAATTTGAAGAATTCCTAACTTTGATAGACTTGCTTGGAATGATTGGTTACTCCATGGATTGCTTGCACGCATGCATAATCTCACATGTGATGATTGCTTCATGATGTCGTAATTTCACTTTGAGCTACGCCTTCTCTGTGCTATTTTATTCATCATTTTAAATACGGCCACTTTTGCGTAAAATCCACCTCCTGTTGCTTTTCTTGTTCATTGTTCATCGGATACATTCTTGCAATGAATTCTTATTCCTTTAAATTCGTTCCAACTCATTAGTAAATTCATCGTCTTTCTTGTCCTTTGGATTATGCGTGGGGTGCACTTTTCAGGTCCACACTGTGTGAAACCCTCCATAGAATGCTCAACTCTATCTCCTGTGCGTGATAATCAACGGGTGGCTTTGCTTCGTCAAGGTCCATGCAAACGTCACAGAAAGGAGCCTCCTTCTCTTGGGTGTTTCTCCTCCTTACTTCCCTTGGAATTCCATTCTTGCGGACAAAAAAATTGAGGATTTGTTATTGCCAAGAAAATATAGAGATTTATGAGATTTTCTTGGTTTTGGTTCGCTTAAGATAAGAATGCATGACTGGCCCTTTTCAGGACTGAAAGCTTGCGGTTGACAATGACGCTGCTCTCTTTCTATGCTCTTCAGTTCTTGGATTCTTGTCCCTGTTCGCTTTCGAGCTCTCAAAGCTCAATTTCTCAACTGATTCACTATCTAACCTTCTCTTGTGCACGTTTTAATGACCTTTTTTTTTTCTTTTGGGGTTTGTGAGTCGTTGGTCGGCCATGAAAGGATCAAAAGTCGCATCTATCATGCGAATCTAGGAATATCAGAAGGACTCGTTCAGCGGATGACACGCGGTGAATAGAATCAATGGTGATGTTCAGAAAGTATAGATCTGTAGAGCCCCCAGCCATTCCGTAGCCTTCATTGTAAAAGTTGCATCTTTTTCTCATACGCAAATCTACGGGAACGAAGTGGACTCGTTGTGATTACTGCCTCAACTTCTCTTCTTGATTACTACCATGATCAGCGAATAATCTCCTCCTATTCAACATACCCAACAACGACTTCCCCATGAAAAATTATCAATAGAAAAGTCGAATCTCTTGACTTAAAGAACTTCAACTCAAAAGATATGGAAACAGTCCTCATGTCTCTTCTCATGTCGACATAATATCTAGAGCTTTATAAGAGATTGAAACCTTAAGTATTATTCATCTAACGTAGTAATTACTTACCTCATATAAAAATTCGGGGATGCTACACTCATTTTAAGAATAATGTGATGAAATGGAGCTGATTCAAGGCTATGCCTTTTATTTTAGCTTTCAGTGTAGAATTTATCTTGTTTTCGCAATGTGATTGACTTGTTCTATTGGGTTATGATATGTTTTTTTCTTCCCAATCTATCTATAATTTCATATGTACACAGTGGCGGACACAGGATGTTTTGCTTGGGGGCTGAGTAATGCTTTGATTTTTCACCACAATACAATACAAGGATGCAACCAAAAGATTGATGGTATCAGACTTCTAACTAGAATTTACATGAGATTGTAGTAGACAATGAAAGGAACTGCTTTTGCCTAGGAACTGTTCACGTCCTGAGATATATTCGTGCCGACGATCAAGTGCATGGAGAAAGGGTGGGACCTGAACTGGAGGTGATATCTTGGAATTTCTGTGCAGGTTGATGTGGATGGAATGATCCTAATTCAAAGGAGGGTTTGGCTTTTGCCACCAAGTAAACCGTAGGCCTACCATTTTGCAATTTTCTTGTGGAGGACGTGAGGCCTTATCTCTTCACACTGAAACCTTAGGAACAAGCACTGTCAAATATTTCAAATTGAAAGAGAAGGATAGAGTGCCATTATGGATAGAAGGGGAGAGTCATGGCGCTAAATCTTTGTGTTCAAAATAAGGTTAATACCACGAGAAATCTCAAACTGGTACGCCTATGATAAATTTACTCCAAAATAATTTTTTGACTATCAAAAACTCCAAATTGATACTCTTATGACAAATTTATCTTCCGTTAATTTCTGTTAAATTTTACCGTCGATTTGCTAAGTTGGATAACATGTAGCAGTTGACGGATATACCGATTTGGGATTTAACCCTTTGTTTGTCACAGAGATACCAATTTAAGATTTTTTATGATATTAATCCAATTTAACGAAAACTAACGAAGGGTAAATTTATCATAGATGTATTAATTTAGAGTTTTTTGTAACTAGTTTTGGATAAATTTGTCACAGGTGTATCAATTTGAGATTTTTTATGTCAAATTTAAAGTAAATTTGTCACATGTGTATAAATTTATAGTTTTTCGTAATATTAACCCTTTAGAATAAGTTCTATGACTATCAAGAAGAAGAAGAAGAAGAATAAAAAGCAACTGTTTCAAAAAGAAAGAGTATAACAGGTAAGCTATCAGGAGCTTTCTTTAAGCATGAACGCTCTTGAGGGATATTGTGGCCCCCAAAATTTGCCTGCTGAGGAACGGCTTTGCTCTGACAAATATCCCATATGGTCTCCCTCTGGGCTACCGCGTACACATACGTCGAATTCTATTTGGGAACCAAAAGTTGGGTCGACTTAATCTCGAGCATCGACACATCTAGAGGAGTCTTTAATCAATTCGACGAAGCGTCCGGTACCGTTGATGAACACGTTGGCTGCTGCATGACGCAACGGCTCATGTCGGTCTGTCTCGCTTTTATTGGCGAATTAATATCATATTATTACTAAAAATTGGGCTTCGCTCCCAAAACAATATGGGTTCTTGATAGGAAAAAAATGGTTGTAACTCAATTGACCGGAGACTTAGTTCGAACCTTTGGCTATAATAAGGTCCACAGTTCTTTTCTTCAGTAAATAGCAAACGTTCATGACAGTTAACCTGCTTGCTTTCTCTTTGGATCCGCGAACTTTGCATGTCTCTGTCTCTGTAAAGTGAACTTTAAATTGAACTTTTGCATTCAATCCCACACCTTCCAATTTTTGTCGAGTAGTGTTGGAATTGGCGAATATTTCGGGGATTCTTATTTCTAACACTGGATATGTCCACGTGAGCTTAGAAAAATTAAAGTGTTATATGATAATATGTGATCCCTGCGTGCGGAATGCGGGGGTTCGGGGGCAGCGTCCCCGACACGGGTGCCCCGCTGTCTGATCAGCGGGCGAGGGTTCGGGGGCAACGCCTCCCGACGGGGGTTCCATTGCCCAGTTAGCGAACGGCTGCCCCACTCACTAGTAAGCGCACGGAGGCTCGAGGGCAGCGCCCCTGAAACCTCAACGGGTTTGGGCTTTTATTTAAGCTGGCCCGTATGGTGTGAGATTAAAAGATTTCATATAAGTTTAGGTTCTGGGTCCGTTTGAGGCACATATATATTTTGCTTGTTTTTCTGATCATTGTAACAAGTTGAGTGGCTGTAAATCGAAAATATAATGAAATCTCTTTGTAGGATATAGCCCTATTCGAGGGTGAATTTAGATAAATTCGTGCATCGTCTATTTTATCTATCTTCTACATGATCGTTCAGTTCTCAATACATCCCTTCGAGTAGCAAATCCTACGAATGGAGTCCCCACGACCTTTCAACTTCAATTACCTCCTTCATCCTCTTTTCCCCCCTATTTTTTGTGGTTCCTCATTGTCAAACGTATCCGCTTCCTTCTCCACACATGCGCGTGGGCCCTCCGTGCCTTAACGTGTCTTCTGGTGCGTCTTCCTTAGCGTGAAAGCAAAATTTCTGGTGCGTCTTCCTTAGCGTGAAAGCAAAATTTCAGATATATATATATATATATAGAGAGAGAGAGAGAGAGAGCACTTAGGCTACCAAGATTGATTGACAAACCCGGGTTACGGAATTCATTTTCTAGAGAACCATTAGAATGTAGGGTAAACAAGATTTTGGGTCTGTTTAGCTTGAGGTTTGGCTTCAGTAGGTGTTTCGGTGATGTTGAACTTGACACCGATCAATTGGAGAAGAAACTGTTAGGGGCACTCCATAGTTAAACAGCCAACAATATCGATTCTATCCCCAACAGACGCGTCAAATGTTCTTTCTTTCGTTCTTTTGGCCATGGCCGATCAAGTGTTACTTGGATGCGAATGAGTGTCTCAGCTACTTTTAACAGATAAACGTCTAGACCAAGCGTCTTTTTTTTTTTTGGTAACCCAGGGAACCCCCGCACGGCCGACAGCCGGGAGGTAAACCCTGGGGGCGACACGTGCTAGCCACCACACACGTGCCACCGGTTAAGTCACCCTGCGGCGCCCGGGATTCGAACACTCAACCTTTTGCAAGAGGAAGAGTGCCCGCGCCAGCAGCGCCACCCAGGCGGATGGTCTAGACCAAGCATCTTTAAACCCGGTAAAAAACGAAAAGAGAGAACATAATTCCATGTTGCCTCATTTCAATGAACCCTTCCTGCCAAACGACGTAAGATTCAAATATCGAGACTCACTCCTTGTTTGCAAAAATATCTCTCAAAGTATCGAGATATTTCTCGAAATCCATTGCTCTTTGCCATGGATATTTATGCTGGCCGTCTTCTTTTCTCCGGTTCAGGAACCCAGATCACGCGGTCCTTATCTATCCTTGTCCGTTGTATAGTTCCAATTTCAAAAGTATGCAACTGAAGATAAATGTTAGTTCTGCTGGCAACAAAGAACCATAGGCCTGGAGAAAAAGAGAAGGACCCATAGGGAAACTCTAAGAGAGAATTGTAAGACATTAAGCAACATGTCCAAATTGTATTTACTGCAGCATAAGAAAGATTCCAAGGGATTCTCCGGAGACTAGTATCCTGCCTTCCTGCCTGAGTTTAAGCCATCGGGAAATATGAACCGTGCCCCTCATTTACCCAATTCGACTTGCTAATATGAATTTCACATAGAAACGGAACAAGTTATTCATGGTGATAAGATCAACGTCCCTCCAAGTGAACTGCACTAATTATCCGAGCCATATCATTAGTCGTCCTCAACTAAATCTTCCTTAATATTTCAATACGCTGCTTGTCAACAAGTGCCCCGATCATTTGAAAGATCACACACCGAAAAGACAATCAACTTCTGTGGAGATAAACATGAGGTCTATAGATAAACACGAATTGATGGAACGACAACGTATAGCCTTATCTTCACAATGAAATGCTACTTGACTGTTGGCAGGATTCAGGAAAAGATCCATAAGCCATTAGAAAACACTCAAATCAATGAAGCATCATGAGAACTCTCATTGCGTGAAAGTCAAGGCATATTAAAACATCCTTAACAGGAGAAAATCCACGAAATGATGGCCATGCATTACTACAATGTCATTTTCTACAAAAACACCTAATGTCTCTAGACTAAAACGTTTGTAGAGCAGAATGACCTGATTTTCTCTTCACTACAGCGTCCAGCGAGAAAATTTCTGATGATTACAACATAGCTCTCGAGAGCAAAAGAACAGTACTCACGATGACCAAATTTCAGCACTCAGATACAGGAAACACCGATCCAATTCTATCCCCAAACCTATAGCATTTGATGTTAACAGAATATGGACCCAGCTGGACGTGGTTGTCCTCTCTACCCACAAAATAACATAGAGTATAGAGGGCAACTTCAAACTCCGGGCTCACACCAACTAATATGCTTGACACGGATTTGAGAATCCCATTCCATTCAAACTGAACAGTGAGCAACTGGGTTTTGGAGTCCAGCTGCAAGCACAATGACGAGAGAAATTAGTAGTTGAAAATGCACTTAAGTAAAAGATCACACATTAGCTAAACATTCCTGAATCAATTGTAAGAGCAATCTACCTCATTAATTCATTCAATATATAACATATTAACAGAAGGCAAAATACTCCGCTCCACTTGGAAATACGGTAATTGTTAATTCGCATTTAGATAAATCAGGGGATCAGAACATGGGGATTGACTACTGGATTAGGATAACACTGTCAAATATATCACTATGTAGTTTGTAAAAGGACTATGTAATCCCCCAAAATATCTCAAAAGAGATTCCTCATTTTTCAACATGTGAACATTGAAAACGTCAACATGCAGTACAAGTCCCTTCTAATAGCCCCATGGTTCAACAGCTCAACTCCAAGAAAGAATGCCTCCAACCTACATGAAACAAGAGGCACGGTGGCTACAGATTCATGTAGTCACTGGATTCCGGGGTCTATCGAACTATGATTGATCTAGAATATATATATAACATTATTACATCATGCAACGCATATATTGCAATAGAAAGGATCTCCACAGAATGCAGCATGTCACAGTGCTTAGTACTCTAGATGAATGTTATCCAACTTATGTGCACGTGTGCTGTCCCGGTGCTTCAATGTTAAAAGGAAACGCTTAGTACAGTTGTGAGGAGAATCTAACAGAAAAAACATGCAAAATAGAACAACCAGTTAAAGTGGAACATATAACCTAAAGCCTGGGTGATCACCAATTAATATCGGACCTACAGATATGATAGGATTGCTATTACTTACAATCTCCCCACGGCGTCGAGGAAAAATGTATCCTTGATAATCAACTCTTCCTTTCGCCTCTTCTAGGTAAAACTGGACAGGCAGGACAAAAAAAGAAAGAAATAAGACAAAACTGAACTGCAACTCAGACCAAAAAAAAAAAAAACTGCAACTTCGACTTTGTTCATATCATATACTATATTTTACTTCTGTCACGGTGGAAAGACACATGCTAGATGATTCTGAGTCTAAGACAGAAAGAGAAGTACTAAAGGGAATAAATGTACAAACAACTTTCCACTTTTTGCCCTTTTGGTTAAGATGCATCTTAAAATACATTTAAGTGACACATGTAGGTGCAAATTATTAGTAAGAGCGAAAGTCATCTTCTTAAAACAATGAACCTACACTGTTTTGTTAAGTGCATTATTAAGCAAAGAATAAACAAAGTGATGGCAGAGTCTGAAACTAATTCGACAGTTGAAAGATCTACCTCCAAGTCAAAACCATAATTACCTAGAAGCCAAAACTTCTGAGATTCTCGAGATTTTCAGTTTGGATTTCCTCGTAGACAAGTTAAAGTGATGTCTAAGGAGTTTCCGGACACTAGTTTGAGAATTGATAAAGATCCAAGTATTATAATCATTTACCTCATTCTTATTTTAGATATGAGCAAGAAAAGAAAATGCTGCTAGATAGGTTACCTGAAGCCAATTATGAAAGCCAGAAACTTCTTCTTCCTCACCACATTGCTTGATTTCCCCAACAAAAACATGTTCAAAAGCAGATGAGGAATTGGATGAACCACCTCGGCCATAGAGATCAAACCATAGCCGCATCATCACACTTTTGAACTCTTGACGGTCACCAGATACCATGCCCTTGGACGACAAATACTTGTGAAGATACTTGATTGGTGCTGTTCTGCTAATTTCTTCTATAAAAGCAACCTGCTCCTGCCTCTCTTCGGATGTCACAACTTCTTTGCAACCTCCATTTGGATTGTAATTATCGAGAAGAGAACAAAAGCGAGAGCAAGTAGGCCTTCTGAATACATCTTCACTCAGCCAGCTAAATAAGCTTCCCTGTGCCATGTCTTCCTTTTGATAGACCTTCTTTCCCTCACCACAATCTATCTGATAGTCCTTGTCTGGTATCAATCGGTTCAAGTCGAGTTCCCAGAGTTTGTTACAGGCTTGTGATAGATCAGAAAGTTCCTCCTCTGTGGGTTCTATGCCAGAACCGATTTCAACCTCATTGGAGTATTCCTGCTCACTAGGAGGCCGTTTGTATCCATGCCAGTGATCCATCTGAACCTGATAATTGGTAGACCGGAGTTCTTATTATGAAAGAAATAACACCATAGGCAGAGAACACAATTACTAGAGATGTTCTGTTTGGTAATGCTCGTGTTAAACATCAAATGGATGATGGTTAACATGATGACACAATGCCAAAATCTTGTTGTGGATTGTCTAGGTTAAATACCTAATGAAGGACCAGCAAAATGATGATAAACAAAATCCTTCAAAAGTGAAGCTTCATCTACAATTATTACTCGTTCTTATCGGTACGGTTATAGAGTCAGTATCTTTAGATGCCAAATATCAGTCCCCAAATCGCACACAATCCAGACCACGTCCATATTATCTTAGGTTATCAGAAAGCAGATGAGCATAGTCAGTTTTGCTTTTTATCTGCTCTTATCTTATTCCTTCCTATCATTTTCATCTGTATCACAAAATGTCAATTTGTCCGGCCATGATCTCTTAGCACATAGGGAACTAAACTAAGAAGCTCAAAAAGCCATCAACACTACTGCATATTCGATTGACGAAAGGAACTTTTAGAAAGCAATATACATTTCACTATCCTACAACTGTTTTCTGATACAACGGAAACCTTGTGAGGTTGCCTCTGATGCTTTCTGCCAACAGCTTCCCAGTCGTCGTTACTCTCCTGGTTGTCCTCCTGTTAAAATGTGATCACACAAGATTTCAATTGTTTCTTTCTCGTTATAGTGTTACTTGTATCTGGAACAGGGGAAAAAAAAACAGCACACCTTTCTGTTCCAAGGGTTTTGGTCATAGTTATGCCTTCTGCCATCTTCATGAGTTTCATACCCCTGATCTACAGCCTGCGGCAATTGGAGACAATTTGAAGACAAAATCTAGATGACAAGATGGAGGGACAAAACCAAAAGCATGAAGTGAAAACCACGACAACCAGCTCCAGAACACAATGCAAATAATTCCACCTTGCGCATCTATAACTACTCGAAGCAAATGAAGAAAACAAGGACCCGAAAAGAATCCAGCTACATATAAAAGCATCACGGACTTAATATTTATTATCTTCTCCGTAAATTCAAGGATATTGCAGAATCGACACCATTCGTGTAAAGCTCCACACATAAATCTGCAAAACCCCTGTATCATAGAAAAATCCCACCAACGCTAGTCGAACCACTCGAAGAAAAGCCTGGACTAACACACAGACCACTCTAACGCCGTGTAGACACCATGCAACAGCACCGATCAATACTAAAATTTTACCACTTGGGGTCGCCTCGAAGGCCCTGACACCGCAGTCCCCCACGCCCCGTGCTCATTCTCGCTCTTCGCCTGCAAAATCACAATCCTAATCAGGCCCTAACTTCAAATCCTGCACGTAATGTTCTCAAAAACAAAGAGAGAACCCCGAAAGGTTCCAATTTCAAACGTCGAAATCGAACCTCCTCATTCCACGAACTACGGCGATATCCCTGTCGATCCTCACTCCCCCGTCCCTCGTCGCCGTCCTGGTCTCCCGACACCACCTGCAAAAAACCATTTCCGTGTCACCATCGATCACCAACAGCCATCGCTTCCGTTACCGAAGCAAAAAAAAAAAAGAAGAAGAAGAAAAGAAAGAGAACAGAACGAGACGAAACGGGCTCGATCGACACCAACCTCGGCCCAAGTTGATCTGGAACGCTCATCGCGCGACCGCTGATCATCGGAGTCTTCTTGGTTGTTCCGGTCTTCACGAAGGCCACCGAGAGCCACGTCGATCAGGCCCTTGATCAAGCCCTCCATTTCTGCGGAGGAGCGGGAGATATCTTCTTACGCAGACAGAAGGAAAGAGAGTGTGCGTGCGTGATCTGGAGAAGTAAGAGTGGACTGAGGAAGACGGTTGAATGAAGTTAAAAAAAAAATACGGATGTGGCGAGGCGGGTAATGGCAGTCTCGTGAATTGGTGGTGGCCACCTTCTTTCTCTCTCTCTCTCTCTCTCTCTGGTTCTGCCGACAGTATGCAAATCCAGATACGCGACGACACGTGTGTTGGATCTTCTTCCCTTCCGATTAGATTAAAAGATTAGATTAGACTTTACATGTTGTTGGATCGTGACGATTTCTTTCCATTCGTTCGGATCTGGAATCGCGTGTACGTGTCTGCACGATGCGCTCTCGCTTCGTTCGTCGGCCATTCGGGGGGAACGAGACGACCCAAAGCAATGCACGGTATCCTTTCGGCCGACAAAAAGGAACGGCTCTTGCTCGGACGCGAGGCCCGACCCAACCTTGCGCTGAGAGCGAAGTACTGAGAAAAGGGAGCATATGTTTGTGCGTTCTTCAAAGTCGTCTCGTCAGGTCCAATAAAATTGGGCCTGAGTCATTATATATGACCAGGATTGGTATTTGGCAGGCCGTTACAGCGGAGACTAAGATCACGCGAAGCTTTGCTTCCTTCGTCCTTTTCCTTTTGCACTTTGCGACTGCATTTGTTTCGCGGGAAACATTTTTCTCATTTTTTAGCATTTGGATATATGACTAGATTATGGTCCTTGGACCGGAAACTCTGCGCTTGGGTGCAGGAACCCCAATGCTCGTTCCTGAGCCCTCGGCAGCGAGGCCGGGTCCTCGGTGCCCGACCTTTGTAGACTCGGGCCAGGGCGCCAGGGAGCCGGGCACAAACACCAAGTTCTCAGGCTCAATTTTAGTGGACCCAAGACTTGTGCCCATGATCGTGCCTGAGAGTCGGAGATTCAGGCTTGAGACCTTAGTGCTTGTGCCGAGTTCCTTAGTACATGTCTATTTAAGAAATCAAATAAGATGTTCCTTACCAAACGATGACAATATATTTTCTAGTTCATTTGCGGGTCTCAACCAAACACGGGGAAATGTTGTCATTTTTCTAGAAAATAACTTTTCGGAAAACATTTTCTGAAAATGTTACATGTTTGGCGAACAAATGGAGTCAATATAACTAGAACAAAATCCCAAGAAAAACTCATGAAGTAGCTCACACCGTCTGGATTTCAAGTTTTGAATCGCATTGCGCTGTTTTGACGATGATATGATGCATTATCCCCGTTGAATCGCAGTACTAAATATTTTGATTGTTTCGGCTTTTTTTTTTTCTGTGGTTCGCATTTGCTTTGGGGGAGAAAATAAGTCTAGGTTTAATCTTAAACATGAAAAGGAAACCCGCCTTTCCCATATCAGTGAAATTTTCCATCATGTTAGTGAGATCATGACGATATAGCGAGCCTAGGAACTAAATCGAAATACAATGAAATAGATGAAAGTCCCAAAACACGAGAATCGGTTATGTTTGTAACATATCTTAGATACCGACTTCAATGGAGACTATATTAGACAATTTAATGGTATTTGGGGATCTATCTCCCCCGGTCATAACTTGTCGTAATTCCTTATATTTGTTTATGACTCCCGGCAAAATGTCATAACACGCTTAAGTTTTTACAATTAATGAATGAGATTTACGTTATTTCATCCGACGGCCATCAAGGCTTGGGAATCCATTCTCCAACGATCCTTAAAAACACCCGGGTCATCTTTGGATTCTATTGCAGGTACTGTGACCGCCATTACTGCCTCGATCACCATCACCATCACCATCACCATCACCATCACCATCACCATCATCTTCTACTATCTCTTCCAAACATTACCCCAGTCTTATAGAGGAGGTGAAACTAAACCAGGCACGTGAACTTTGACTCTTCAGTACCCCCGCCGCACCGGAAAAGGTAACGAAGAATTTTCAAAGAAGCTTCCCTGGCGGTGTGATCAGTCACTTCTACATAATTCTCTTACGACCAGGTCAACATCGCCTCGAGTATCCTAGGCACTGATCTTTGACTTCCGTTCTTGGCTTTGCTATTAGAATTCTCTTGCTTTAAGTCTAAATTTCAAAGAAAGCTTAAAGGGGAAAGGAAGGAAGAGAGAGCAACATCATAGGAGGTGAAGAAAGCTATAACCAGGCTCACTCATTGTTCATACTTGAGGGCTTACACATGAAAATTCCAACAAAAACAAGAAAAAAAAAAGAGCGAAACTAGGAAGATCCTCAAAAATAGCAATCTCCCCCTTCAGCTACTGTACACTCTATTCACATTCCCGGCCTTCTTCATGTTCCAGAGAGGCCCGCCATGTAAACATCATCATTTTCGATATAATACACGCGATTTAAAGCTTAGTTAGAGGCTAAAGAGTAGTTGGGTATATGCATATATGCGTATGTATACGATTTTAACACTTTATCAAACGCTCCGATCAGACAGCAACGACGGTTCTACTGGGTAAGTGTTGGTCCTGAGCTTCGGGAGGAGACGTGGACTTGGCGCGTCCCTTCTTCCTCAGGGCTTTCATTGAGGAAGAGAGGTTCCAGTTCCTCTCATTGGCTTCCTCCATCTCTATCTGCTCATGCCTGCAGTCCTCGCTGCAGAATGCGAGTTCCCCTCTGCAATTCGCAACGAAACGTCAAGTCAGCACCGACCCTAGAAGAAAAAACCTTCCCCCGAAAAGACTGCTACTCCAAAGGTGCAGAAAAATTTTGAGGCGCCTTCTTTCTCGTATGGTCAAATATCCTAGGAGGGGGCCGAGCAAACGCGAGACTAAATTTGCTCTATATATCGACTTTAGTTCCTTCAAATCTTTGACAAACGAAATCGGACATTTCTAGCACTATAATGTGAAGAACATCATTTTCAGGCACCAAGAGCACACGGCATGCTGCTTCCGCAGATTCTAATCTCTCTCTCTCTCTCTCCGAACTTCAATACCCTAGAGGAACTCTTTCCCCCACCGAATAAGGCAATGAATTTTTAAGATCGCTATCTAAAAGATCAAACCCAAAATCCACATGAAATCATAGGAGAAGAAGATCAAGCACTCAAATTGCGAAGTCCCTCAAGAAATTCCACAACACTAAAAGTCTTCGCCCCTCGCAGAAGAGAGTCGAAAACACTAGAAGAGCAAAAAATAGCAACAACAAAAGAAAAAGAAAAAACAGCGAGACCCAACAACAACCGACCTGTACATGAAGATGTCCCTGTTGTTCCCCAACCGCTTCTTGCAGAGGAAGCAAGTCTCCAGGAAATGCGGCCGGTGGTCCTCCAACCTCGCGTCGTAGAACCTCGCGGATCTCGGCGAAGCGGCAGGCGACGATCTCTTAACCGCATTCCTCAGCACGAGCACGTTCTCCGCGAACCCGGCCTCCATGTCGGCCAGCGAATCGTCATCGTCGGCGATGAAACAACCGCTCCTCGTGGTCGCCGCGGCCTCCATAAAAACCCTTCTCGATCCCTACCCTTCTTTTCGCCCACCCTTCTCTCCTCGTCTCACGCTCGGTTCTCCCTTAATAGCCGCGCTTCGTTTTCTTTCGCAGAAGGTTCGAGGGAGCGGAGGAGACGAAGCTATAAAAAAGCGTTCTTGATTTATGGACCCGAAGAGAGAGAGAGAGAGGGAGAGGAAACCACGGCCCGGTTTCAAGAAACCGAGGAGGAGAATCCCATTGGCTGGGGAAAAGATACCCCCGCATCATCAAAAATTGACAATGGGAATCGGGGGTGGCCAAACTTACCGATTTGCCCCTCCCGTTTCGTGGAATTACGGAAACGGCCACTGTGTCTTGCCCCTGCTTCGCCCGGCGGGGATGGCGCGTTCGTAAATAAGGGCCGACGACAGGGTCGAGGATACGGCGATCCCATGCTACTAGATCTTCTCTCAATCTCTCGAAAAGAAAAAAAAAGAGGAGAGGAGGAGGGGGGGCCCACGCGCCACCTACCACCGCACATGATTTGTCCCGTATTAAGGTTTTCTCTTTTTTTCTTTCGTTTTTTCTTTTTACTTTTTTCCTGTTCTATTTTCTTGATTCCCCCACTGTTTTTTTTTAGCGTCAACTGTTTCACGACGACGAAGTCAGACGCTTTTAGCGGTCCCACGCGGGGCACTTTGCGCGTTCACGTCACGATCGCCACCCATCGTTCGTTTCTCTCTTCCGATCCAAGAAAATTGGACAAAACATCTCTCACGTAACCGGCACGGGAAACTGGAGAGACACATCAAAGAGAAGATGCATCCGAATTCCAGACGATGTCCCACAGGGAATTCAGTCGGCGACCTCAATTCCATTGCGGATCCTCGCGTTTGCCCCCTTGTAGAACGAACATGGCGTAGTAAAATCGGTCGCTGCCCTCTTCATTCACGCGCCCAGATAGTGTTTGCATATCTCCGATCCTGTTCTAGGTGAAATTAACTAGTACCTACACCATTTTTTCCTTCGAGGAATGAGATGGGTCGCGTTCGGATGGTTTCAGAGCAATTTAAGAGAGCACGCAATAATAATTGGCGCATCTTCCCCACCACTGACGGTTGAAAAAATAGGGCGTCACTTACCTATGTCGTCAGTGGATTTATTACACCAGTAAAGGGGGTCGGGTGGGGGCTGGTTGGTCATCAAATGCCGTGATGGAAAATCCTCACCCGTGAAGACGGACTCAACGGGACTTGTGAATCCGGAGCGTGCATTTCGACGCGCGAGGGACCGCGACTGGCGCTCTCTTTCTCTCTCTCTCTCGGGTCTCCCGTTGACGCTGCGACCCGACCCGGACCGGCCCGAGGCCCACCGTGTTTCGGGAGGCTCCGGGACCAACTCCTCCTTTTACATCTCCTCTCCCTTTTTCTTTTTTCCTCTAAAAAAAGGTGAAT
This sequence comes from Syzygium aqueum, assembly GCA_031216185.1. NCBI lineage: Eukaryota > Viridiplantae > Streptophyta > Magnoliopsida > Myrtales > Myrtaceae > Syzygium > Syzygium aqueum. Next base: position 2,583,075 of record CM062235.1, on the reverse strand, counting down.
GAGATGAAATGAAATAAAGGGGATTCGTTCGTCGTTTTCTTCGCTTTTTCTCCGCTTTTTTTTGTAGAATGAAAAGGGTCGACCAACTTGGGGATTGGGGCCCACCCTCCTCCCGCCGGCCAGGAAGAAACCGTCGAATTCGTGGACCCTGTCCCCCCCCCTCCCCCTTTGGTAAGGGCCGTCGTGGGCCTCGGACTCATGTGCATTCCCCTTTTTTTCTCCTTCGTTTTTCCTTTTTGGGTGAAAAAAACGAATCGATTCTTTCTATATTCGCTCGTTCTTAGCTCCTTCTCTCTAATATAGACCCATCAAATAGGTGGATCGGATCAAAAATGGTCCGTCGCAAATTGTCCAATTTCCATGGAATATCTAGTAATTCATAATCGATTGGACTCATATTGCTAAAACACTTATATGTTTAACCTAATTTAGAAAGACTCGGACCCAAACTGAGGCAAAAGCACAAAGAGAGCGAGCAAGATCGAGTGAGAGTGAAAGAGAATGAAAAGAGAGCCGTAGGAATGGAATGAATCCGAGTTAACTGTGAACCCATTTAATATCCATATTATTTTAGACTTTACTATTCTAGAATCATTTATGACGCATTTACCGAATATAACTAATTCATAAAACAAATCAACCCATCAAATATGGATTAAGAAATGCACTCATTTTGATAGATCTATCTCCAAAACAAGGGGGGAATAAATAGAAGAAAAAAAAAGGAAAGAGAGGAAAGAAATCTCCCTCTCCTCTTGTCTGAAGCAATCATTGTAGATTTCATCCCGCAATGTTTTTTGGTACGATGCTTTCGGCCCTTTACTTTTCCCTAGTTCTAATTCGCATCAAGCCAATACAAAAGAAGAAGAAGAAGAAGAAGAAGAAAAAACATTGTTATTACCACGTTGACTAACGATGGGCCCTTTGTGGATGGAATCACATGAATTTGAATAATCAAGAGCACAAGGTTTGGGCTTGGAACGAAAGACACAGATAGGATAGCATCATGGGCTCTTGAAGCCCAATCTCGTGAATGGGCGCCAACTCTTGACGAGCTTTTTCTTTTTCAGGCCTTTTACTTTGCTATGTGACACGACGTAGGATTACGTGTTCATTCGATGGTCGACGCCAATTATGGGACATCACTTGGATTCGGTGTAGCCCCATGGTGGCCCGACAATCTTCAATTAAAAGAGGTTGACAAGAAAACCCAAGTCTAGTTTCAAGTATAGAAATACTAGGAGGTTGCCAAAACTAGGAAGAGTTGGAAAACCTAGGAGGTCGCAACAGCCGCCACTTTAGTCCGTCATTGCGTATTAGTGTGCTTGCAGAGTCGGGTAAACTCTCGGGGCATCCGCCGAACAGGGCTCGGGAGAAAAAGACCCAACCCGAGACGTTTTCCGCCCAGGATCCGATCTCGGGTTCGGGTTACATTCTTGAAAGTCATAAAGAGTTGGAGAAATCCCGTGATGGAATTAGTGCCGCGGGACGACTTTTTTGTAGTCTAATGGGATATAATTGGTCTGATCCTATAATCGCTTGGAGCATTGTAAGGACGGCCAACGTCGTGGAGTGCCTCGTGACGTTCGACCCCCCAAAAAAGACTTTGACTAAAGGGATCGAGAGTGGGAAACCTTAATGAAAGAATTTATATACTGCTCTAATTCAATAAAATATAAGAAGAAAATAAAAAGAAGGAACAAAATGAAAATGCGAGTGAACTTCAGCAGCAGCAGCGGCCCTGTACACACACCCAAAAAGAAAATAATAATAATAATGATGATGAAAAGAAATAAACAGAATAAAACTGGGAGAGCGAGGATTCTCATTCTCGAACTAGTAATAAGATTTGTGAAAATTTTCCCATATTTTGCTTTTTCCGTTTTATTTCCTCTTTCGGGTTCTCTGGGGTCTCCTCCACCTGTTTTTACCGTGGACCGTCGTCGTGTCCATCGCTTTGGGCCCAGTTATGGGCCTAATGTTGGGCCTCGGCGTGGGCCCATTAGGAAAGGAAAACTTCCACGCTCGAGCCCCGCATGCAGAAGCACACGGGGCACGCCCCAACCACCCTGTCGCACTCGGCGCACACGCAGAAGTGCCGACACGGCAGCAGCACCACCGTGGCCACCCGCTCGCCGCACGCCCTGCAGCCCGGGCCCGACCCGGCGGCCCTGTCCGGGTCCGCGTACACCGACTCGGCGTCCTCCGCCTGCGCCTCCGGCCCGGCCTCGCCGGCGTTCTCCGACCTCCGGTCCCGCCCGCCGCCTATCATCGCCTGCGCCTGCTCCAGCTGCGCCTGCAGGGACGCCGCCGCGGCTTCCTGGGCCCTGGCTTTGGCCTCCCAGGCCCGGGCCTCCGCGCCGAGCTGGGCGGCGCGCGCGGTCAGCTCGGCGTTGCGGCGCGCGGCCTTCTCCGCCTCCGCGTCCTTCTCCCGCAGCTTCCGGGCGACGGATTCCTCCGCCGCGACGAGCAGCGCGCGGTATTGCCTCCGCCTCTTCTCGGCCAACATGCGCCGCAACTGCTCTCCCTGAAATCGAACCATCAACCCTCAGCGAGTGGGTCAAGGAAAACGTGCGCATGAATTTGAATGGAAGTAGAAAACGCATCGCTCGGTGCGCTCTCTGTTTTCGACCTGCGCTTGAAGGAATTGGTCTATCTCTCCTCTTTGTTGCTTGATTAGGGAAGCGAAATCATTGGAGAGAAGCGACGATGTCGGGCTCGGACTCGGGCTCGGGCTCGGGCTCGGAGTAGCTGACCGGTGAGAGAGACGCTGGATTTGCAGGTCGCTGGGAGATAATCGCAGGCCGATGGATACTGCATTCGCTGATTGCTGGTTATGAAGTTGAGCGAGGTCTACGAGCTGAGGCTGAGGTTGAGGCTGATGTTGAGGTTGAGGTTGCAGAGTGTATAGGTCCATGAACGACGATGTGTTGTCGGGGGAGATCGCAGCTTCTCTTCCTCTCTTGCGTGGGTTGGCGCTTCCTGTCACGAACAATGCAGGGCATCAGAAACCAGACTCAATGTGGGCATTGAATGAGGATTACGAGTGTTGGGTCTCGCTGTTCTCACCTCCATTGGTGAATAGAGCGCTGGATTGATCGAGATATCCTCCTGGGTGTGCCTGCACCGAGTAATCACGCCCTTCCTGCACGTTCCTGCAGAGAGCGAGCGAAATGTCACACACGAAGATAAAGAGAGAGAGTGGGAGAGAGAAAGAGAGGGAGGGAGGGAGGGAGGGAGATGGGTACCCACCTGTTAAGGAAGAGGATGTTGGAAAGATACTGAGCTTGAACGGCCATTGACGAGCGATGAAGGGTGGAGAGGCGAAAGACCGAGAGAAATGAAGCGGGGGAGAGGAAGAAGAAGAAGAGGATGAAGGGCGATGACGACACGGTCAGGACATGGGCGGAATCTTCGAGACTTTCGGTATTCGAGACGTGAGGGAATCAAGGAATTGATGAATGAATTTCCGCAGATAATCCACCACCCGCCACCGCCGCCACCGCCACCACCACCACCACCGTCGCGCTCCCAAGTTCCTTTCTTGTGCCCTCTTTTCTGACTTCGTTTTCACAGAGAGAGAGAGAAAGAGAAAGGGGAATCGAATCCCAGAGACGCACAGAGAGGGAGAGAGAGATGATGCTGGTGGGGGTGCTCTTTCTTTTGTGGGTTTGGCTCGTTTTGCCTTTGTTCTCTCTCTTTCTCCTCCTTCTCCTTCCTCTGCTTCTCCTGCTTTCGCGTGAGGGGGCGGCTTTTCCCTTTCGAGAGGAAGAGTCTGGTCTTTGTCTCGTGCTCCTTGCGTCGTTCGTTCCTGTTATCAGCAAAGACAGCGCCACGCACACCCCCACCCAACTTTATCAATTTCCCTCGCATTCATTGATTAGGGATTATTTTAATAATTAGCGCTTAAGCCATCATCATCATCATCATTATATTCTATTTTTGGTTGATTTTTCCCAATTTTCTTCCTATGATAGTAAATTGGGAGTGTGTGGAAAGTTTCGATTGGAAAGACGAAGAGGTGATGGCGTGGTTAAACGGGTTGCGCTGCAGTTGCGTGGTTGTTCCGATGGGCGTGTGTGTGCAATTACCTTATTTTACCATAATAAGAATAAGAAAACTCATTAGAAATAGTTAAATTGTTGGTATTTTGCTCGGGTGCTCAAAATGGTTTTGTAGACAAGATTGGGATTTGCTTTTCTATATATATAGTCGCGGATGCACGATTAATCTTTATTTATCGTGCTATATTATAAGTTAATATTAGTAGTTCTCTAATTTTACAGAGAATTGGAAAACTTGCCCCCCTCTTTTTGTGACCACTATACAAATTCTGAATCATTAGATAAAGATTTTGCTATTTTTTTCGATATATAGAGGATGGACAATGAAGAAATCTTACCTTACAAAAAAAAAAACCTTACAAAAAAAAGACAATGAAGAAATCTTACCGAGTGGGACTTTCTTGATAAGAAAGTGCGTAGTTAGCTTATTCGGTTTACCTTTTTGTCCTCTTTCTTCGGTCAATTTTACCACTTCTTTTCTTCTTTACTTTACAATTAGAAAAACAGGTTTGTGACGGCTGAATTGGAATTTGATTTGAGTATATAGGTCTTGAAAAATTCTCAAGAGATGCTCATTCTGGGGCTAGATTTTTTAGGATTTTACTTGGTCGTGAAGGTTGCTGCATGGCTGCCCAACCCGCAGGCCCTCCCCTTGTTTTCTCATGCCTTGTCTTAGAAAACAGAGAAGAAAACACCGCAAGACTCGCAACCTAACTTAGACATGGTTGTTGGTCGAGTCCCTTCATGTCCATCTCCCCCCCAAAAAAGTGGTTGTCCGATCGAGATTTCTCTTCTCTTTCGGACAGACAACGAATAACGTTGTGCCCTTCCGTCCCCAATCTCAATACAGCTACAGGTGTCTTGAAACCTCTTTGATCTCCAAAGCATTTCAACCGCTTTGACTAAGCAAAAGGATGTACTTATTGTCTAGTGCTCTTTGAATGAGTGCCAATCGAGTGGCTATCGGTTTTTTCTTTGCCAGGTAATGAGGCAACTTGGGGCTAAGGCTCTGCTTTAATGAGCTGGACCCCTCTCGAACCAAATGCGAGAAATTCCCAATCGAAATCGAAATTGTGTAAGTGGCGATAGGGAAGTGGAACATTGCATCCATGATCACGATAATTGGATATAAATTCGAATTATTTCACATGTTAATCGAGTCGAAACAGTAAGGGCATATCTTCCGATTATCATGTCATATCTATGAACAAGAGAAGATTTAAAGAGAAAGGGTGTTCCACTCAGGACGAAGCTGTATTCAAGAAGCTGAACATGGCTGGGATCGTGGGTTCATCTATGGTGTCTAGAGATGTGCGAGGTCCATTTCACAACATCATTTCGGCATTTCCTGGTGGGACTAATCAACCCCAGTTTCTAGGGACGGGAATTCATATAAAATAGGGGGATGGGATTGCGTGGATGCCGAAATCATTGAAAGAATAAGCCAAATTGACGGAAACTCCATCCGGGTATAAGGACAAAACCACGAGGGGTTATCCTGAAGAATATGTGAAAGAGGAACATACACAATGAAATACGTAGATGATTCCATCGTCCACGGGTGTCATTAGGCCGGTTGGTTGTGTGACCTTTCTAATCTTTAAAGTGCTCTGAATTTTTCAAGATTTCCTGCTCTCTTCACATGATGTATATTGGGAAGAAAATTAAAGCATTTTCAAAGTGCTGGGTCGGGTCAGATAGGTACAATCTGAAGAGTTACAACCACTAAGCAACCTGCCTAATCTCTTCTAGATAGAAAAAAGAGGATTGGGATGGGTTGTCGTGGTGCAAAGCAAGAAATTGAAAAGAAAAATTGGGTGAAGCTCCCAAGGGGGGAAAAAGGGTGCGAGTCGGTGGTGATGATCGATCTTCCCCAATAACCCAAGTCGATGGGGACGTGTTTTAATTAATGGAGTTGATAAAGAAAGTGAGGAAGAAGCCACCAAAAGCAAAGGGAGAGCCAGTTGCATGTTGATGGAATGGCATCAATCAAGAGCAGTTCGTTGTTTTTGGGTCGTGACCCACATGAGGTGGCTTCATCTTGACAACGTAAATCGCCGCACGGCAACTTCATCTATTGTCTCGTGAAAGAACTTCCCTCTTACTCCCAAAGTTTCCCTGTGGATGATGCGCTCTAGATGCAAGATTTGAAGGCCTTTTATTCTTATCGACGTATAAGAAATCGCCACGTCATTTCATGAAAATCATCAAACTACTCGCGTAGAGAAACTTTAGCAAAGATCTCGCCCTAGATCTACTAGCATTATTAATATTCGTGTAAAACCATTGAGTAGCCCAATTATTCTAAGGTTGAAGGTGCACATGTGGATTCCTATAAAAATTAAAGGCACCACATAAGTAGGAAAGAAAAGCATTAATCACTTGTTGTATTCTAGCATTTGATTGGGGCATACAAATAGACTAGACATCAAGGCGAAAGTTGAGTTTCGGGACAAAACTTTGTCCCGAGAGTTGATTCACCTATTTGTAGTGCATCTACCGCAAGAAAATCAGTGTGACAATCACGCTGGATTGCTTTCTCGAGTTTTACTCAGTTCTGTACCTGATTTCATTTCCCATCTATCACAGCTAACTAAAACCGATCTAGCTAACATTTAAGAATTTTCGCTTGTGGTAGCATAAAATACCTATCGTTGATAAAATAATGTCGCGCAAAATTTAAATTTTTCGATGACCTAACTTACGGAAGAAGCTTTCGTGACAGATTTGGCTCCTTTGTGTGCCTCCACTCGATGAGTTTGCATCATTTTGTAAGGCAAATTTGGACTTGGGTCCTTGGTGGCGTTTGCACAGAGGTGGCTAATGGGAATCATTCAGCTTGTCTGTCTCGTTTTGGTGTCCCCAACGCACGAGAAAAGATGCCGTATGCCTCAGCTTATCTGCCGCGATTGATATCTGACGCACATGTCATACACTGAGAAATTTTTTTTCTCTGAGCCATAATCATGAAAGAAACAAGAATCACACTCACCAGAGAAGAAGAAGAAAAAAAAGGGAAAAAAAAAAGAGAGAGAAAAAAAGTGAGCTGAACGTTTTCTTGATTATTTTATGGAACGCCATTGTAATTCGATCCCCCCATCATATTCAAATCAAAGCAAAGCAAAGGCCAAAGCCAAAGCAACAGAGACAGCACATTCGGTTTGACCTCGCACATTGAAGTTTAGATCAGAATAGTGTATTGGCGTGAAGCATCCTCTCTCGTCGCTTCTCCTTGCAAATTTAAATCTTTGCTTTGGTACAAACAAGGTACCTCCTCCACTCAAACCCTAGCAATTAAAGAAAGGGGAGAAGGGATCATCTTTCTTCCGAATATATATCTCCATCTCCATCACGTACCTGTATAAATTGACGTCGACATTTAGCTAAAAATCCCGTAAAAGCTTATACGACCTTTTCGAGAAGGTTATAAAAAGACAAAGTCCTTGGCTGGGGCCAATAGATGCAATAATCTCATACATTTTCCCGTGTTGGAAATACGACATTTTCCGCCCCAACGATCCGAATTCTTTATGAGGTTTATAATTTTCCAAAAGTGTCTCTTTCTTTCTAGTTTCTACGCTTTAAATTTCATAGATGTTGCTTCCCCCATCCTTTTGCATTCGCAAGGCAAAACTTACTTGTCCAGTGATGCAACTTAGGTTCTTTGATAGGATACTTTTCTTTTAGGGGAATTCCAAAGTAGTGTCATCGCGTAATAAAAAACGTCCACGATTGTCATCTAGTAACAAGAGCTGAGTCGGTCAATTAAGGGGGATGATATTTCCATAGTCAAAAACCTTCTTTTCCACAACTTTTTGCTAATCTATATTATTTTGATTGGAGTATTTTTTTTTGTCCTTAACTATTCATCCACAATCTATGTGAGGATTCTTGATAATTATATTAAAAAAAAAACAAAAACATCCTCTAACAAATTAAGCAAGCAATCGAACAAATTAAACTTACATTTTTCTTTCTTTCATGGTGAAAAACTTAACTCAACTTTCCCTTTTCATTCTAAGGATATGTTTTTTTTTTTGTAAAGATAAGGATATGTTTGTTCAGCAAAAAATGAATGATTTGGAAAACATTTTTCTATAAAATCATGACATACTTCGTTTTCTGGCCATAGAGGTATACCTTACTCACTTCGACAACATGAAAACTAGGAAATAACAGAAACAATAAAAAGGAATTTGGACTCCCTTGATTGTTGCCTAATTTGGTAGATGTTATTTTCGCCATGTCTTTCAAGAATCTTCATGAATATTGCGGATGAGTTTTGAGGGCAAATTAGTCTAATCGAAATATAGAAATTGAAAGAGGAAAAGTGGTGGAAGAAAATTTTGGTTGTGGCAACATATCACTATCCTAGATTAATCCTTCTTTTTTCTTTCTAGCTCGACGTTATTAAATCTTCCCAACTAATCTAGATCTTCATCAACTTCAAGAAGCTTGCAGGAATCAGATGTTCACTATCGGGTTGAAGAAAGAAATTGAATAAGGATGACTCATTTTTTTAATCCTTAGTAAGTCATCCATGCAATATTCCCTCGACCTATCGACGCCCTCAAATCCCACTCATGTCTTCTGCTTTCCACCCACTGCCCTATACACATGGCTTTCAACATCCCTTCTCGGGCCAAAGAAGTGACTAAAGAAAAAGATATAGAAGCCAAAACCCTAGTCACGACCCAGCAATGTAGTGCTGACTTTTAGACAAATTTTTGCCTTTTTATGTTCATTAGCTTCCACTAAAGTCATGCTCCAATGGGTTGGTTCTGCGTGCACGATATGCTCTATTGGAATTAACTCCATGTTGATTAAGAGGGGGGGAAAGAGAGGAATCGAATCAAATCGAGAGGAAGTCGTTTACCAAAGAAGAAAGCAAGAGGGGGCGTTTGTAATTAGGTGGGGGGAAGACCAACATGGGTGCGTGCCACAATTATTACAGCAATTGCTTAGTGCACAATAGACTATATTATCTCAGCCCATCATGCATGTAATGTAATCTGCAGCCAACTAATGTTAGAGTGGTTTGATAGAGAAAATATGAACAAAAAACTGAGGCGTGAGCATCAACCAACAGCTTTGTTATGGGTTTTGTTCTCTCATTTGGCATTTCTTGTGTGAACTTGAATAAGGAGAAGGTGAAGACTTGAATCATCAAGACCTTTTGGATCTTGTTGAGAGTTAGTTGGCCCTAGGACCAGCTTAGGTCCCCCATCATTATGCACTTTCTCGGTGGCTAAGTGTCGAACTCGAGTCAATCTATGATTTTTATTCGCGATATTTCATTAAGTCCTTGCTTAGTTAGGGTTTCGGTTGATGAGAATTGTACGACTTCCGTTTTTCATGTAGATCTGGCAATTGATTGAGGATCGCAATTGTATTGCATCTACATAGTTGACATATTTGCAATACAAAGACCTGTTTGTTTGGGCTTCTTTAGAATATCTTGTAGATACCGTGTAATCTCGTACAATTCTATGTAAATAGGCTTGATTAATCACATGTGACGATCTTTAGTTGGTGGTGTTGGTTATACCCCACGGCACTTATGCAACATTGCGGTGTTTGAGTAACATGACTTATTTCCCGACACGAACATAAATCTGTCTTTACGTGATTTATGATGGGGGTGCACGGTTTTTCTATGGGAAACTATTTCAATTCTCAAAATGTCAAAGGAGTTTCATTATGCCTTCTCAAAGATGTAATACTACATAACAATAAAAACGAAATAAAATAATCCCACGATACACATTTGAAGGTGCGCCGTTGAGCGTTGAATTGATGCAGGAACAACTCCAGAAAAAAAGCCAAGTTGATGTGCTGTCGTTCCTGACCAATCCACGTCGGAAGGGCAGGGACGAGGTTGAGGAGTAGATGTATCGCGTCAGAAGAAAGATGGGTCAAAGATTTACGAGAGACTTTGTGAAGGTGTGAGTACGATTCATTGGGGGGTGGGGGATGATGCACCATCGGTTCCTGAATCATGGCAATCGTGAGAAGTGGCAGAGAAAAAGAAAATTATTGACATGCCCAACATGAAAAAGAGAGAGAGAGAGAGTGGGTGATGGCGATTATTAGGGCAATCAAATCGAGTGGAGCTATTCCACGGTAGTTTAGACTCGACTCTATGATTACTCGAGATGAGCTCACCTACTTTCAAGTAAGGCCTGAGTTTGAACCATTCGATTATCTATGCTCAAGTTCGCCGATAGTAAGCTGGACAGACTCACGAGGCTAATCAGACTCGCATATTTGGAAGCACTATTCAATTTGAGCTTGAGCCTGAATTTCGATACCTCAATTGAGCTTGAGTCAAGTTTTGAGGACCAAGCACGAGAATCATTTTTGCTATGGCCATGGACTACACCGGTTTGGACTGATCCATCCAAATCGGATAATGTTTACCCCTAATCATCGGACAATCAAGGCTCATACCGATTGGCTCATTAAGTTTCATAATCTACTTCAATATAACGTGATAAACAAGAAAATTAAATCGGGCCGCGAGTTAAATTTAAACCATAAAAATTAGGTTAGAGCTAAATCTAATGAAGACAATGTAGATGGTGAGTACCTTGAACGTGAAGAGAATAGATGGTCCACGATGGAATTGAATGGGTTCGTATATATGTTCTCCAACTTCCAAGTTTTCCAGATATAATTGCACTATTTCTCCGGCGCAAGAAAGCACTGCCAATCTCAGAAATAATGAATCGGTGGCGCCTATGCTTCGAACAAAAGCAATAAATTCACAAAATCGGTGGTCCCGCTACACTATGAAAATATTACTGTAAAAATGGCCATCTGCTATGTAGGCTGGGCAATTCACCTCTCACATCAGCTTAGTTGGCAATTTACATCACTGATTTTCCTATGCATCTTTTTTTTTTTCCTTTCCTCCTTTCGCATCCTTCCAAATGATAACCTTGCACCTATTGTTTTCTCATTTTATTAGATTAATAAATGAGAGGAATACCTATATGGCTTGTATTTATGTATTTAAGATTGTTCGATTGTTTGAGCATGGACAATAAGGATGATCGACTTTACCAAAAAAAGACATTAAGGATGATCGGTATCCCTAGAATTTACCCTGTTGACCTTAGAACTGGCTTGGAAACGAATCGGCCGATTCCAGGGTAAACCCAGGATCCGGCTAAGGCTTCTTTTTTTCTTTAGTTCAATGGGATGCCTAAAAGGAGATCTTTTCAAAAATTATCTTTAGTTCTCATCTTTCTGTACAATATTTTGGGTACGAGTTAGGGTAACAAAGAGTTGCTTCAATAGGAATATGATTTGGCAAAATGCATGCATCTATAACGAATATAATTGTTTCCTCCGGAGGATAATATGTCAAACATATTCGATTTCAACATATGTTTTCCTGTTTTAAAAAATAGAGTAAAAGAACTTACCTAGAGTTAGGGGTAAATCGATTCAAAATCAATTTGGTTCGAGGAAACTAACCTTGTAGGCTCCAGATTCTAGGTTCTCGAGTAGAACCAGCTAGTTCTTAGTTTTCGGAGACGGGAACCGGACCGATCCCCTTGTGAATAGGCCTTGAACCTGCCGGGTTGCTCGCCCTAATGGACTAATGCCACGTGCCGAGTTGGATCTCTCTCCCGCAAGAGTCAAGTCTAAAATGTAAAATCGCCCATAAATTTGTCTTCACATGCTCCATTCGGATCAATTATCACAAGATGAATAAACAAGCAATTCCTGTTTTTATCAACTTGCGTTCTCGACCGTTGTTATTCCAGTGGGTGCCTTCCCTTTCTTGGTTTGTGGCGTGGGTCTGAGGAATCTTTCCTCCTTGTGGCTCGCGGCACAAGATTTCAAAAACCTACAAGTCGAAAGTGGGGTATCTCTATCATCAAAGTCACGGCCTATGACTTTTGGTTAAACAATTACTTGCAATGTTCCACGACATGAGAAAATGAAATCTACAAATGATTTTCGGACGTTTCTAAATATAAAAGTATTATTCACTGGATGGTAAAAAAGCAAATAGTCAATTGTTAAACAAATATCAGGTTCGAGAAAGGTTAAATCGTCGTTGAAACTCGGAGCCACTCCAAAACACAATTTGTTGGATCAGATGCATGTAAAGTAGTCTAGTCGGGAGATAATTTGCATGCTCCAGCCAGTAGCCTAGTAAACACGACCTAGATAGAGTATGTCAACTGTTGCATCATTATGTGCATCCCAGATGATCCAATGTTTGACATTAATCGAACGCAAGTTCTACATATGCAAATCGATTTTTGTAGGGGAAATTGCCTAATTAGTCATAAATCTATTATGCGGATCACAATTCAATTCTAAACTTTCAAATTTTACCAATTTAGTTTTAAATTTTTGTGTGAAATCTCAATATAGTTATTCCGATCAATTTTTTGACCGAAATCACTAATATAGACATTCGTATAATAGGTTTAAGAACGATTGAGTAATTTTCCTGGTTTTTGTGTTTGAGGGAAGAAGGGATGATGCATGTAAAGCATCTTGTCAGTCCATACGCACATACATATATATGCATAGATCTTCTTACATTTTTTTATTGAGGGTGTTTACTTCACTTTAGTCTTGCTTGAACAGTGAGGTTGAAAGACTCGAACAATCTGCCCTCCAAATCTGATTCTCTGCACGATTTTCTACCAAGAGGAGGGGGACCAGGGTTAGGAAGATAGTGTGCAAAGAATTGATGGCATGAAGAGAATCACGCCAAAGGTGGGCATGATCTTTTTTTCATGAGTTGTGGAATCTATTGGATTTGTTCTAAAGTAGGCGAACCCCGTGAATGATGTAATTGACTTCCTTGTTCCCACACAAATAGATCTTGGAAGCTTCCATTTTCCTGTCAATGGCGATGCTTCTGTTCATCTGTGAATTGGTATTGATATGATTATTCTGATAATCAAGCTCAAGAAACGTGTACGCATCAGAAGAAGCACAGAACAAGCCATAACGAAAGAACACCACAATCTCTCTCGGATGATTCCCGCAGCTCTCTTCTTTTATTTCCGGTGAGAATCCAATAAAGATCGAAACAAGAGGCTCGCAACAATCAAGATTTCAGCATCTTCACCTTTTCTTTAACAAAAAAAGGCTTGTTCCTTTGCGAAAAGCATGCCAAACGTTAAAAAAAAAGCGATACGAATCGAAATCAAACCATGTCCTAGTGACTTGTTCGATCATTTGGACGGAATAGGTGACCGCACCAATGTTTTCTTTTTCATTTGTCCTGCTCTCTTCACGGTATTCTCAGTATAACTTCTCTGTGTACATGGGTAGGTATATGTTTACGTGTGCGCACACGTATATTCTTACCGAAGTATATTTTGAAACGGGGTTCGGAGTATTACTTCGCCATACCTATGTCTGCGACGGATTCGTAAGAGCCTTGTTGTTTGGTTTATGTCCCTTCGGCGAAAGCCAAAAACCCTTTTGTTTTGCCACCTTATAAGGAGATTGGATTTAGCTTAAACAAGCGCACCACCCCAAGGCACCAACGCCCACCGCCCTCATGATTTCTAGCTGAGGATGCGCCTTTCCACTTTGTGCACCACAATAGAAGAGGAGAGGAGGACCATACTCGTAACTTCCGTACCTTGTAGCTAGTCACTTAATTCCTTTTTTAATCCCCCAAAAAAGACTAAAATTAACAAAGGTTTTTCCAAGAGTTGACCCGTGAAAAGGAAAACCGACCAAGAAAAACCCTACTAGGCGAGATGGACGGGACATGGACCCTCTCTCTCTCTCTCTCTCTCTCTCTCTCTCTCTCTCTCTCGAACGTATGGTCTTTAGAAATGTCTTGAAAGGAAAAGGCAGAAGAAACCAACTTGTTTTGTATTCACATGGAGGTGGCTACGTTAAACCAACTTAATTTTGGTTATTGCATAACTCCGACCGCCAAAATTGTTACTTGTGAAAATCCTCCGCGGCCTCTTTCCTTTTCTTTTCTTTTTTTTTTTGAATTTAATATAAATACCTAAGTGAAAACATTGAGTTTTCTAATCGCAAGAAGTAAATGGAAAGAAAGGAAGAGGTACCGAGTCCGCTCCCAATTTGGGCCCGAAGAAAACAACAGAAGCCTCCGTTGAAAACGCGTTATTTGGTTTCACCAATATCGAAAGTTCAAATGCATTGGGCTCGCATATATTTTGGTCACGTAAGAAAATTTTCCTTCTCATGCGCTTACATCACACTTTTTCCCATTAAGACCAACAAGAAAATGCGCTAAAATGAACCAATACGTGGTACCTTTTCGAGTTATTGATAAAGCTTTGATCGGGTTTGCTCTAGATGTGTTCGATATGCCCATATCCAAGTTGGTTACCGACATCCCTATTTCGAGTCAATGATGAAGCTTTAATAGAGACCACCCAGCTAGGGAATTTGGGGTGGATCATTCTGGACACGGCGGCGGCAATCCATCGGTGGTGACAGTGGGGGTAGTCACATACGGTAGGCTTTGATCTCAAGATGCTACTTAGGGTTTGGTGAGATCTGGATTGAGTATAGTACGAACTAGATTTAAGTGAACACGCGTCACGATATCCAGATGTAAACAACAAATGAATGCACAGTCGGGGACAACAGATCTACAATTCCTACTGAAAGAGGGCTTTTGGTGCACAAAGGACTGTCACAATTAACACATGCCAAGACTAACCATATAGCTCTTTTGTTATTCAAACTCTCTTTATAGAATCTCTCCTATCGACCTGCTTCTATGGAATTCGAAAGGAACTTCTACTGTAAGATAAAATCCTCATATTCTAAGTTGTCTTGAAGAGGAAAGCCCTTTTGCCATACACGTGTAGGAGCACAAACACAGAGAGCCTATTCGCTTTTTTAAAACCCAGGATCGAGGCAATTAGTTACGGTGGGAAAAAGTGTAAAAAAAATCATAAACCTTTTATATTTGTGCTAATTTAATTTTAAATATTTTTTTGGTGTCAATTCAATCCTAAATCTTTTGTATTTATGCTAATTTAGTTATAAACCTTTTTTTATGCCAATTCTATTTTAAACCTTTTGTTTTTGTGTCAATTTAGTTCTTTCAATCAATTTTGAGCGGATTTTGCTGACGTGGATGCCGGCTGGCTGACAGTTGGTCACCAGCGCCGACGTGAATAACTTTTAATAATATTTTGAATTTTTATTTATTTTTTTCTCTTTTTTTTCTCTCCCCTCCCTCCTTCCTCCAATCGGTTGCTAGATCAACGACTGGTCAAAGGCCAAAGGCCAACGAGGTCGACCTTGCCGGCCACTGGCGAGGCTCGAGCCCTCCCACCCAGCCCGAGGCCACCCTCGCAGCCATCTAACGAGAGCGAGCCTCGCTAGCCTCTGGCCTCTGGCCAGTCGGCATTCATGTTAGTAAAATTCAGCCAAAATTAGCTGGAATGATTAAATTGACATAAAGACAAAAAGTTTAGGACTGAATTGGCACCAATGCAAAATATTCAAAATCAAATTGACACCAAAAAAGATTTATGACTAAATTGACACAAATTCAAAAGGTTTATGACTGAATTGGCACCAAAAAAAGGTTTAAAACTAAATTGATACAAATGCAAAAGATTTAAGACTTTTTTTACACTTTTTCCAGTTGTGGTGTCAAAAGAACTTTCTAACTTCGGAATTTGAAGTCACGCATTCAAGCCTCATCAATTACATGCAAACCGTTCTTGATTAGAGCCACTTATATAGGGCAAAGGCCTAAATTGACCGGTATGTGGAGTTCATAGAATGTTCATCGGGCCTTTCGATAGTAGACCTCTATGTTTGTGTCCCAGTTATGAAAAAGAAAGCAAATAAAGCTAGTTTGACAAATCTATTGTGGTTGGCGTATACCTTGCCATCTTTTGGGGTTGGGGCTCGGAGAAAGAAGAGGCCGGCAATTCCTAATTGGATGATTGATACAAGAAGAGGCATGGAAAAGGGTTGAATTCACTATCTCAAACCCTTGTTTTCAACCTACTTTTCTTGTTTTATTTCAAAGTCCTTTCGTTTCTTTCCTTTGCCTCCACGTCGTTGCTTTGGTTGCCCTCCCGTGACTCTCCGTTTCCTTTGCCCATCATTTCATGCTTTCCTCACCTTTGCACTTAATAGCTTTGGCACACATTCCCATTTCAAATCAAAGCAGCTCCCATCATTTCCTCCACCTAACTTGAGGTTATAATATTCAGTCATTCTTGCAACGACGTCTGAGGATGTACGTGTCTAACACATGTAGATGTCAAGACCGTCGGCTGCAACTTGTCATAACTACACCATTCGATTACCCGTATGTTTTATCTTTCTAACCCAGTCAAAAGCTTCGTATATACGTCGGTAAAAAAGAAAAAAGAACTTCAAAATACGCGTCTCTTTAATTGAATTTACAGTGGTAAAGTAGAACAGATCCATCATTTGGCATGCATTTATCCATCATTAAGCTGGCTGAAGCATACCCTAGATCACACTTCGCTTGTATAAGCAAGGTTGGAAGAGAAACACGCAGGACATAGACTTTCTTCTCAAGGAATCCCCATTATCTTATATACACTGGAGTCCTAGTTATCAAACCTACGTCGTGACTATAATTGTAAAACAAATTGATGAAGCGGGTCAATCTCAAAAGACATGAATTATAAATCTAGATGATGTAAAATCGATTAAGAGTAAAATAATTAATCACAATGCTATCTAGTAAGACTTGCGTTACCATCAGGGAGCACAAAAATGGGAAGACCATTGACGTT
The DNA here is from genome assembly GCA_031216185.1 of Syzygium aqueum. NCBI lineage: Eukaryota > Viridiplantae > Streptophyta > Magnoliopsida > Myrtales > Myrtaceae > Syzygium > Syzygium aqueum. The sequence goes on along the minus strand of CM062235.1, from coordinate 2,566,247 downwards.
AAACATTATTGTTTTCCTTTCCTTTAGTGACACTACGTTTGTTTTTTTTAACCCTTTAATGTTTTGTGCAATTTCCTTCATGGCATCATATAGTAAAGAGATAATGATACAAATAATTTCTGAATTTTGACTCAATGTACAATTTAATCCATGAACTTTTAATTTGTTCAATGTAACTTTTGAACTTTAGCTTAATATTCAATGTGGTCCTTGAACATTTAATTTATTCAATGAGGTCTTTGGATTTTTGGTACATGTTAAATTTAATCCTTGAATCATATGAAAATATTCAACGTAATCCTCGAACTTGAATTAATAAAAAGGACTACATTAAATATTTTCATATAACTCAGGGACTAAATTTAACATGTATCAAAAGTTTGAAAAATGACATTAAACAAATTAAAAGTTCATGAACCATATTGCATATTGGATTAAAGTTCATGGACTACATTAGACAAATTAAAAGTTTAGAAATTGTATTACATATTAAGTCAAAGTTTAGGGTCTATTTGTGTTATTTTTATTATAGTAAAAGAACCGTAAATTCAGATCTAGGCTTCTCAAGTGTCATTATAGCATATTTTGTTTTCCCATTCCATCCTGGAGTTTCTTCTTTTCTAACCTTATTCCTATCGGATTCCTGAGATGACATGATTGATGGTGCACACAGACACTTACCATTGATATGGTGTCAGCGAAGAACGAGGAAAATTGATGAAAGAAAAAAAGAATAGAGAGAGAACGAGAGATGATGGACAAGGTGGTGGGGAACATCGCGGTCTCTCCAGCTCCGGCGAGGGCCATTGCTGAAGTGGAAATCCAAACACAGCTGGAGGGAGAGAGAGAGAGAGAGAGAGGGTTTTTCGTAGTAGGAAAAATGGGTCGGGCCCGCTTGCATTCCTAGGCCTAATCAATGGAACGTTGCTAGTGCGATGCATCGATGGTCGTCGACGTACCGCTGTAAACGGGACGGACCCATTTTTCCTAGAGATGGACACGGGATGCGCAGGGAGCAGCGATCGCGTCCCCTATCCCAATCCCGCAAGAGGAAAACTTTCCCGGGCACTGCCTTGTGCGGGGCGGGGCGGGGCGGGGCGATTTTGCCTTAGCGGGGCAATGGGCCGCCGGTCATCAATGATGGACTCCAGATTTTGTTGCCGATAGCTAGACTCCGACACCTGTCCTCAGTCAGTTGGTCGCCTGGCCATTGATCGCCAAGCTTCGCCGCTCCCGATGAAAAATATTCTTTCATTTAAGATCAAGGTCTTATGCAATCCAAACAATTGAAAATGATTCTCATTCCTTGAAATGAAAATCCATTTGAGAATATGTCCGAAAGGAGAATAAATAAAATGTGTTTCCGTTGTATCGACTCGCCTCTATGCCTTCATCACTCCATTTCTCTCAAGTGTCCCTTAGTCTAGCTCGGTTAGTTACTAGAGAAAAAGATGTGTCAATAAGTTCTCTTCGTCAATAGAATACTAATTCTAAACAAATAAGCTTTTTAGCTACACAGGTTGGGGACAGCTTTAGTCCTAAATTTTAGCATGTGTACAATTTTGGTCCTTTAATTTTTTATTTTGTTCAATCAAGTGCTCTAACTTTCTTATATTTGTACAATGCGGTCCTCTAACTTTTATTTTGTGCAATCAAGTCCTATAAGTTTATCAAGCAATCCAATCATTCGGTGCACCGTTCTCACTAGATCATCAAATTAATTAATGACGTGGCATTATCATTACGGTAGAAAATGTCGCGCGATGCTAATGCAGTGCCAAATGAGCGCCAAATTAGCGAAAAACGAATCGGGCAAGAAAGAGGAAAGAAACCATAATTCGATAATGTTAGTCGCAACGGGCAAAAGAAGCACTAGAATATGCACATATCAAGAACGTCAGTGGACTTGAGTGAACAAAGTACAATTTAGAAGACCAACTTGCACAAATTGAGAACGATAGATGGCTCGTTCACATAAGATAAAGGTTAGAATACCGAATCACACCTACACCGAAGTGTACCGTACTTCACCGTAGAATCAGCGACCTAAAACTCTTTCTTAGTATAAAGAGGAGACGATGGAACTTAAGTTATCCAAGCATTATCTCTCGAAGCTGGAGGGAACAAATCGCATCGATTTGATTTCGGACGGCCTCTCGTTGTCTCCTCCTCCTCCCCCTCCTCCTCCTTCTCGCCTTCTCCTATTCGCTTTGTTTCTCCCTGTGCTGTTTTTTTGCTGGATGGTCACTTCAAACGATAGCAACGGGTAGAGGTGGATGCAATAATTTATTCTATGATTCGTGTTTGAATTGGCGAGAGAAACTAATGCTTTCCACCGCCCCCTTCCCTTCTCTTTCCCACCAATTTTATCGGCCCGATCTAATCAGGTGGTGGTACGTAGCTTTTGAGCAGTTCTGAGTTGGCAAAATAACTGGATGTATACTACTGCAGATTACGTATAAGACATGAGGAAGGGTAGCTAGAACATGCCAATCCTACCGTGTGCGCATGTATTTGGACGCTGTACACGTGTGAAGACCTATATCTCTTGGATCCCATATTCAAACCGACCTTTATTCTAAAGAAAAATGATTATAATTTGCAGCTTTTTATTCACTTTTTGAGTAATTACGGCGTAATCTTTCTTGAAGATCTATATTGGGTCTTCACACGTAGCTTTTGCGCAGTTTTCTATTGGCAAAATAATTGGATTTATATTACTGGAGATTCCGTATAAGACATGAGGAAGGGTAACTAGAACATGCCAATCCAATTGCGTGTACATATATTTGGGCACGTACACATGTGAATAACTATATCTCTCGAATTTCATATTCAAATCAATCTTTGTTCTAAAGGAAAATAATTATAATTTGCAGCTTTCTTATTCAATTTTTGAGTAATTACGGTATAATCTTTCTCGAAAATCTGTGTCGGGTCTTCATGTCCCTGCCCTTCAATTGTAAAAGGAGGAGTTTTATGTCGGAGCAGGTCCTTCACGCACACGTTTTCACCACTTGAAAAATATGCGGTTGAAAAAATTATGTAATAAGTTATTCTGCCAATCTTAGATAGCTATTTCAGACAAAAAATCCAAGCCTATCCCCTATATATGGTGTGGCCATCGCAGAAGAAAATCGACATAAGAGGCCATGATATTAACGTGGGGAACTTGTCGAGCTATACTAGTTGCTACGGTTGTCGCCATCGTCCCACTTCCAATTCTTTCCTATAACCTATCTATGTTCATCACCAGTGTCGGTTTTTGCACCAAGTCATCTATCAAAGGCAATTCCATTATTATTTCCTCTATCGTTCCCAACTAAAAGTCTATGTTTTTTTTTAAATGGATTAAACTCACTTGGAGCGGTCGGTAGCCTGCCTAACTGGGAGCGTATGTTTGTGCATATGATTGCCATCTCCACGCCAGTGGCCAAAGGCTACCTGTGGCGAAATTGCAAAAAATAAAAGAAACAGAAGAAGAATCTGTTCACTTAAGTCGGCATATGAGATAGTATGGAGTCGAGAAAAGTACAAAAAGAGACATACACCTATTGCACTTCTGCCAATATAGTCCATCAAGAAAGATGAATGCCGGCTATTTTACGTGGCATGATCGACGCGGATGTTGAAATTTTTTACAAATTTTTAATATTTTCCTGAATTTTTTTAATTAATTTTCTGTTTTTTTCTCCTTTCTTTCTTTAATTGTTTTTTTTACAACCTGGGCCCGCGAGAGCATCATGGCCCTTGTCAAGCCAAACGAGGGCGTCGCGGCCCTCTCTTGGATATGGGCAAGGGCCCAACACCCTCCCCTATGGCCCTCGCCAGCCCATGGGAAAAAATTAAGGAAAGAAAAGAAGAAAAAGAAAAAAACAAATAATTTAAAAAATTTAAAAAATTGTCCACGTCAGCATCAGCTGTGCCACGTAAGACAGCCAACATTCATTTCGATGATTTTTTGCCAAAATTAGCCAAAATGACTGTATTGGCAAATTGTTAAAAGGTTTAGGATCCAATTGACACAATTGAAATATTTAGTACTAAATTAGCACAAGTGTAACGGATTTATAACTTTTTTTGATATTTTTCCTGTGTTGAGTCTTATGAGAAAAAGATATGGACTTATTAGCATTCACAATCATATATGACCATACTTGAAGATGATCGAGACTTTAGAGTTTAACAACGAGCTAGAGAGATGAGATCCAAAATCTAGGAACACAAAAGAATTGCACATGTGTCAAAACTACGCTCTCTATATCGGCACTCATTCATCATGGTCAGCTCGATTCAAAAGAACTAAAAATTTAAACAAGAGACATGATAAATAGACCTATGTGATTGGCAAGGGACATTGCTCTCACAAATGTATGAGATGGTGTGGAAGAGGAAAATTTATGACATGAATCGGCGCAATTTTTTAATTAGATGGTTCCATACTCAAATTTGACGTGACCCACCATTAGATTCTACATTCAATGGTGCCAATCTTTCAAAATGGGCTAAGTAGCCCATGATCCAATAAATTAGAAAAAATTACCAAAACAGTCATAAATTTATTATAATTATACCAATTTGATCCTAAACCTTTTTTTTTGCCAATTCAGTTCTAAACCTTTTGCATTTGTGCCTATTCGGTCCATCCGACCACTTTTGACGAGGCGGCGCTGACGTGGCAATTTTTAAAAAAGATTTCGAAATTTTTTTATTTTTTTCCTTTCTCTTTCCTTTCATTTTTTTTTCTTTCCTTCTTTTCCTGGATGGTGGCCGAACTGGCCAGGGGTTAGGGGTGGCGAGGTGAGGCTCGCCATTGTGGGTGAGGTTGGCCATGGCGAGGGCAACAACCTCACCAGATCTAAGCAAGGCTCGCCCTCACTAGTGGCTAGCGAGGTCATCTCATCAGCCCTAGCCCTTGGTTGGTTTGGTGACCGGCAACTGGCCATGGGAAGAGGGAAAGCAAAAAAAAAAGAGAGAGAAAGAGAAGAAAAAATAAATAAATAATTCAAAGAAAAAATTAAAAAAAATTGCCACGTCAGTGTCAGCCAGGCGATCAGCATCCACATCAGCGCCATGGGCGGCGACCGACTAGGCGAAAAGGGAAAGCAAAAAACAAAAGAAAGAGAAGAAAAAGTATTTAAAAATTACCACGTCAACGTCGGTCAAACGATCGGCATCCATGTCAACATCAATAGGCTAAAGTGGTCGGATGGATTGAATTATTACAATTACAAAAGATTTATAATTGAATTAATACAAAAATATTTATGACTGAATTTGCACAATTACAATAGGTTTAGAACTATTTTGTCAATAAATTATATCACATTAAGACCGACCTCACTAAGTCCAGTTGTCGATGGGCCATACATTATTTGACTTTTGCTATGATCCAACTATGAACCTTTTCATAGCCCCAAAAAAAAATTACGAGCCCTGTCATAGCCCAATAAGAAAAAATATGAACCGAGGTCGATTCATCTTCATCAGTACCATTCAATACCAAACTTTAGCAAGCATTGCTTCGTCTTTCTAGATGTTACAGCGCGAAAATGCTTCGATTGGTCGGCACCTCGGGATCGAAAAGGTCTCTACAAATATCTCAGTGCTGACGAACTTGTACAGCGTAAGACAGTACAATTCTTCAAAATGGAGGAGACAGTACAATACTTCGAAATGGAATCGTGGTGAAGTGAGTAATGTAAGAAGGGATGGTGAAAGTACACGTATTCCCTCTCTCGTCTCGGCTCAGATTGGCTCGATTTTCTTATTAAATTGAAAAGTCCGACCGCAAGGTGCATCTTTCCTTCTAATTGGGCTTTTCTTTATTTCCTTTTTATTCAATTGTAGACTTGACAGTTGATTCGATCTTGATCTTGGACTCTTATCCTTAAGTTGGACACGTTACAAGTCTTGGTAGATGGTAGAACCGAACCCCAGATCTACTGAACAGGGATCGACTGCTAATTATTCACGTAGCCATGCAACGGTGACGCACTGACACATGTCATGTGCACATGCCGAGGCGATGGTCAATTACCTTAACCTTTCGTTGTTTGCAAGCTGCTTTTGTTTATTGCTTGGTGGCGAACGAAATGTGAACGCGATCGTCGTTTGACCCTTTGGTTTGAAAACTGGGAAGCAAAGATATTGTAGACTAATGATGACAAACCAACATTTTCTTTCTCTTTGTCAATTAAGTAAGTGTGCAATGGAGATGATGTCTTTGATAGTCTTATGCCTCTGTAGTTTAGGAATCCGATGAGGAAAGTAGGTAAGTTCTAACAAAGACAAGGACAGAAACCCGTTAACATTTAGGTTTAGGTCGAATCATCCTTACTTTGTCATGATCCTTTTCTTGCTTTGTACCTTTGGGAAAGAGGATGGAGGATGGTGGTCCAGAAAGAACTAAGTTCCAAAAGACAGTGCATGTTAAGAATCACGAATGGGAGAAGAGGATGTGAACTAGCATCCGTTGTTTTGATTTGATCGATTCTCGTATGGCGTAAATGGAGAATCGATTCTTCTTATTTCGATTCTTTCAATTCTTTTGTCTTAGTTAGTGATACCGGTCTCCGTAGTTTTCTTTTTTGTGTTTAATGGAATGAACTGTCATCCAATCGAAAGTTAGACCGTATCCATCTAGATTTCCAGAGCATCGACTCATTATACAAGTATCATCAACATAATCGATGACCATTGTCAGCGGAAACAAGCCAACATTCTCTCAACAAGAGCAATAATTGAGAACTGAAACTCTGTATTCCTAGATCTTCAGCTGTTGGAGTGTCCCTATAATATATGACTATCTTCGACATCATCGATGACCATTACCAGCACAATTCACAGAGAATTGGATGGTCAATACAAGGAGCAAACATTCTACCAACAAGCACAAGAATTGAGAACTCCATAAATTCTTCAATCTTCAATTCTCGGATTAGCGATCATGCTTGCCGATACTAAGGATGCAAGAATAGTCACATCGAACGATAATAAATTGAGATTCGATAAAAATGCAAGAATAGTCGCATCGAACGATAATAAATTGAGATTCGATAAAAATGCAAGAATAGTCGCATCGAACGATAATAAATTGAGATTCGATAACACGTTATGAAAAAGAAAAAAGGTGCGAACCTACCATAAATCTCCTGCTAAACGTTGGTTTGTTCATCAACTCTCTTACCCCTATAAGGCCATAACTTCACCGTTAAGCCAGGGAACATGTATTTGTTGTCTCCCTCGGTTGGTAATAGCTGCTTCTCGTTCTCGAAGGCTCCAGTCAATGCAAAACAGTCTTTGATTTTTGCTCCTTTCAGTTCCGACAAACGATCGCATCACCAGGACAGTGCACGTTACCTAAAAAGCGCTACAGAATGCAGAGAGCCGTGCGCTCCTAGCAAGAGAAAAATCTTCGGTCGCTGCCCCCATCGATTGTCCTCGCGCTGGGTGGACCCGGCGGTGACGAAGGGGCGGTGACGACAAGAAGGCGACGTCAGTTCTAGACATCTATCTACGTGAGCCGCCCACGTGATGAACCACCAATGCAATCAGGCAACCACTCCATTGGGTCTCGTCGGCTAGTATCTCTGGGCATTCATCCAGCAATTGCATGAAAGTACCTCGATATCTAATCCACTGTCCTTTCTATTAGTATTTCCACCGATACGATAGATTCAGTCTATGAAAGCGCAATTTGGTCATAAACGAAATTATCGACAACTTGATGAATCGCTTGCTTCAATAAATCGACGAAAAGTGAAGTCATCAATCTCTGATGCAACCATCAATGCGGTGAAACAAAACAATAGTCAAAATAATAGAGTCAAAGAAACTATCAATATAGTGGAGACAATGTAACCGTTGGTAACAATTCGTAACATCTATTTGTAACTTCCATTCATAACTTCCGTTGATAACTGTTGATTGTAAACTCTAAATAGCCACATCATATTCTTTAGATGCTCTTGGCACAAATTAAACAAATTAACTATGTTTCAGTGTCTTTACTTTCTTGCACTATACTTTTATTTTTCAAACTCGCATCACCGATTAAATTTGGGTTTGTTTCTTACCTATAGTTTCCATATTCGTGTCATTCCGGCATATATCTTTATCCTATGTGTTACATAGTCAATTAAAATTCCACAGTATTATCTTTGCATGCTCAAGTTTTATTGTCGATTAAATTTCTAAAAGTTTGTTCACGCTCGATTTCATCATAGAATCTATATTTTTCAGGCCTTATTGTCAATTGCATTCCGGCACGATTTGCATTTGTACGGTTCTAACAATTCTATTTGAAGCGAACTTGTTAGTTTCCTTATTGCCTGTGATAATTCATGTGCAAAGTTGACGCATAACCTGTTTCCTTCAATTAAAAAATCGAAGAACAATTTTTTATGAAAGATATTGTGTCGCAAGAGAAATTTCGGCGAAACACATTCTCCTTAAGAGCGGTCTTGTTATATCTATCTAGAGCATGAGAAGGTGGAATCTGGGTTTGTTGACTCGATCGTTTTCATTTTGCTTCTTTAACAAGGAAAAGATATGACAAATGTTTCGAGAATCAAGAGTAAGTTATTGCACACGCAATGTCTCAAGGAGATTTCTGCTTAATTGCCTCCCCTTTTTCTAGGATGGGATTTTCTATGCTTTTTCAAAACTTTTCGTCGAAATGACTCTCTATCCCTATGCTTTCTCTCTCACAGGCCGTGGCCGACCCCGACGAGGGCCGCCATGGCCTCGATCTAGGGCCCAAACACGGCAGCACATCTTCAATGCGAAAAAGCGAGAGAAGTAAATAGGACAATAAGCACTGAGACAAACGTTGGCTTTGTGGGATTCGAGGGCGGCGGAGCAAGTGGTCGGAGACCTTAGTAGCAGCCGCGAGGGCGCGGCAGATGAAAAAGAAAAAAGGATTAGGATTCGTGTTTTATTGATCAGAGTTTAGAAATAGCTAGGTGAGCAGATATGAGGTAAATGCAATTTCGAAAAAGAAAAACGACAATCTTGATAAAACAAAGGGTTAATACCACTAAAAATCTAAACTAGTACGCATGTAACAAAATTAATTAAAATTAATTTTTTGATCACAAAAAATTTCAAATTGGTATACTTTTAACAAATTTACTCAAAGTTAATTTTTTTTTACTATAAAAAATCCCAAACCGATACACTTGTGACAAATTTATGCTCCGTTATACTGGATTAATATAATGAAAAATCACATTCTAGTAAATCTGTGATAAATAGATGGATAAAACCCTAAACTGGCACGTTCATCATCTGCCATATGTCATTTTACTCAGGTAAATTTATCATAAGCGTACGGGTTTAGGATTTTATGTGATATTAATTCTAAAATAAATGCACAATTTTTCCTAAGTCAAGGTAAAAATAGAGGTAATTTTTTGTCAGCAGATGAAAATTCAAACATGGTTTTGGTATTTTCCTTCCTTTTTCAAGATTCGTTGTCTACAGCACGCTTAGGTCCACGGCTAGTGTTTCATTTCAAACAAGGAAGTAAAGCTTCAGTAAATTTTGGTGAATCTGCACATGGTACGATCTTCTGGGAAACATCCTGGACCCCGAGAGCGTCGTCAATGATTGAAGTGTCGCGATTGCTCTCGTGCTTTTGCTCGGCAAAAGAGGGCGAACTGCAACGGGCAGGCGCCAAAATAATTAAAAAATTACAAAAGAAAAAAACAAACGAAACGGGGACGCGCACGTGCAGAATGTGCAGGCGTGCAAGACCCGCCAACTTGACCCGCCCGCGACGCTGGGGGTTGATTTGGATCCAACGGCTGTAAATGGATCGTGAAGCTGCTCGACCCGTTCCCGTTCCCGTTCCCCTATGCTTCGATAGGTCGGCATTGACTCCAGCGCGCTCGAACACGCCACCACCGTCCCATCCCTATCCACATCCGCCACGTGTCACGCGTCTCCCCCGGGCCCCACCCCACGGCCGGCGTTGCCGCCCGCCGTCCACTCCACTCACCCGTCCCGCGGCCCACGCTCAGCCCGTCATCTACTGCATTCTCACTTCATATATTTAATATATGTTATATATGATTTATTTATTTATTTATATTATAAGCATATGCATATAAAATATTTATGTTAGCTCCTGTGCGTGATTTGGTATTTATAGGCCAAAAATAAAGAGTGGTTATGAATGAAATAAGTGGGTACAAGAAAGTAAAAACAATTTAGAAAATCTAATACTTAAAAAAGAGAACGAAAATGAGCGATTTTTTTTTATTGTAAGGGTGGGCATATGAGGAAAAAAATATGGGCGATTTGAGAAATATAAAAGCAAGTCAAGTGAGAGTTTTTTTTTGTCCCTTTTTGTGTACTTGGATACATAGATTAATTTATTTATATCATGTAATAAGATAACGCTTGGGAGTTCGGGATGGAGCTTTTTCGCCCCACTTCAATCTCGAGCTTATGTTCGAGCTCTCGACTTTAAAAAAAATTCTCTTTATTTTGAGGGGGAGAGAAACGACCCATGTCGACGATTTCAATAAAGTAATCTACACCACTTAGAATATTAAGAGTTGAGTCGTATTTGCTCGTGACTTGAAAATTTAAAATTGACAAAACCATAATTGAGCTGTGCCGATGGATTTCTACTCTCTACTTATGATTATATATAATTTTGATTTTTCCAATCAAACGCGTGTCCTCATGGAATTAACAAACGCGTGTCGAGAGCAAGTCAGCTAATGGGCGTATGGTGGTCTTTCAACTTCGCAAAGAAGTAGAGGCATAAGCTAGTCTACGGTCGCACATACTAAAAATGTGAGATAATGAGGGGCCTTGACTAAGTTATATGCGATATCTCGTGGATGTGACATTCTCTATCGACATTATTTAAAGTAATAGGCTTGTCTTTATTATCGCGGTGTATTTAAAAGTGTAAACTCTCGTAATAAGATGTAGTCACTTTTAATCTGAACGTATGTACTTATTTTAAGTTTTGTAATATAATGGCCCTCTGTAACATGAAAAAGCAAAATTACTTTGTTAGCAAGGATTTTTTATTTTTTATTTAAAGATATAAAAAAATAGGTTTTACGTGTTTTACGTGACATGAATAGGACAAATGACCGAAATTCTTCTACTTTTTTTTATGTACTTATTATTTACCAGCGCCTTAAAGAATTCATTAATTCACAAGTGCCGCCTACACTAAAAGAATTCAGAAAAAAAAAAGAAAAAAGAAAAGAGAAAGGTGAGCCGAGGACTCACGAGCACTACCAGCACAGAAAACACACGCCCTGGAGACGCGTTGCCCCCACCTTATCCGGAGATCCAACGGCTCCACAGCTTTTGAACTCAGTCTTTTAAATCTGGGCCCTCCGTTACAAAAGCTTTAATTTCTCTGACATTCGCGAACCCACACGGTGCATGCGAGCCCCACTGAGGTCCATCGACGGATAGTTCGAGTCGCATGCACCCGTATCATCGAAGAAAAACTCGAATTTCTCTTGTTCCAATTTGCATCGAATGTGTGGGGGCTAGTGTCATGCATGTCTCCCAATCACACCATCGAGCGTGGAGCTCGGTGACAAGACCGTCACATTGTTTTCATGAAATTCCGAATTCACAATACACCGGGAGTGAATCTCCGAATATATCGTGCCTTATCTATTTGTTAGTTCATGTGAAAAGACTTCTTGACTCATAGATTCATGAATAGATCGAGTAAAACATTTGGTGACGAATACAAGACATTACAAGATTGCCCAGAAAGGTAATCGTGCTTATCACCCCTCCTATCCTTTCGTTCTTGTAAAACAAAACAGCTTCGTCTCAATTCCAATGAACAATGATGATTTTTATGGTAGATTTTCAGATTTTCTCATAATGCTCATCTTAATCAAGACAATGATCGATCTAGCGCTAAACGATATTATTTTAGAATAAATAAGCTTCCAAAATAAGTATATAAAAGCAAAACGGTAATTTGGATAACGAAAATCTTGTATTTCGAGAGCACCGAAGTGTTTCATGGAATTCGACAAGAAAGCATTAGCCGTAACCTATTTGCTTATGCTATGCAATGGAAGGAACAAATTGAGAATATGAAGTTTGTTGGGATGTTATCTATGTACATGTAATCGGTGCCGGTCATTTTTATTTCCAATTGAAAGTTAAAGCATACACGAGACGATAAATATTCGATCATAGGAGGATACCTAAATGATCAGGTGCTTTATTAAATGGAAAGATAACACAAATGATTTATGAATTTTAACCTAACGTGCAATGTCGTTCGTGGACTTTTAATTTATTCAATGCTGTCTTTGGAATTTTGTTACGTGTTTAATGTAGTCCCTGGATTATATGAAAATGTTTAATATTAGTCCTCTATTAATTCGAATTAAGGGATACCATTGAATATATTCATATAGTTTAGGAATTAGATTGAATATGTATCGAAAGTTTATAGATCATATAGAACAAATCAAAGATTTTAGGGATAATATTGCACGTTGGGATAAGATTTATGCGAGTCACATTGAATAAATTGTAAAGTTCAGGAACGATATTGTACTTTAACCCAAATTTAAGGAATCATCCCTGTTATTATCCCTTATTAAATTTACACGACCATTCCTAGAGCAAGAAGAAGAAGAAGGAGAAGATGTAAAGAAGAGGAGGTGGCTTCGCATCCTCGATTAATTTTAAAATAAAAATCACGTGCGAGACTAAAAGGAAAATGAAAATTACAAAAGAAAAAAACGAAGAAATGTATAATAATAGCGGCAGGGAACAACGAGGAGAGAGAGTGCCATCGCTCAGCCCTTTATTGTTCATCTCCTCCTCGCACCACCAACCACCGGTGCCCTTCCCTCTCCTCCTCGTTACTCTCTCTCTCTCTCTTGTCGCTCTCGCTCTCGCGGCGGTTGGATTCGGTTACGGCGGCCGGAGCCTCGCGCGCCTCCGAGCATGGCGGAATCGGTGGAGCTCCCGAGCCGGCTCGCGATCCTCCCGTTCCGGAACAAAGTCCTCCTGCCCGGCGCCATCATCCGCATTCGATGCACCTCCCCGAGCAGGTATCGCTCCCGCTCGCCGCCAATCTCTCTTCCTCCGCCCTGATGCCTTCTCGCTCGTCGTGCCGATCGCTTCGATTGCGACTGCGGTGGACGAACGGCGGCTATGATGTCTTTAACCTGGAATTTCGCGATTTCGGGATCGGTCGCAACAGTGGCCTCGAGTGACTTGGGATCATCGATCGCAGCTCGACGCGATAGCTTGTTGAGCTGAGAATTCTAGGCTCGGAGCATATTCCCGTGGCCTGACATTTGCTCTCGGGCGTGAAAAACGGAGTCGGCTCAAAGCGCCTTCTGTTTGCGTGATCAACATCAACTTGTTTTCCTCCCCTTCTTATCGGTTCTCCACGTTCGAGATTCTCACAGTCTCTCTATCCCTGAGTTTTTGTTTCAATTATTTTGAAATAATTTACTTACACCGTCGCTTCATATGCGAGTTTCTACCGTCATTTTTTTTGTGCTGGAAAGGATGGAGATTAAGAATGGCTTTTGCGTTATGTGTTTGGTATATTGAAATCGGAAACTATGATATTTTGTTGAGCTGATAATCAGGGACTTTACATATACTCTGGAAGCCCACCGTCTGAAGCGTGAAAACCAGAGTAAAACTGTCCATGTGGCTACACATAAATTTTATTGGATTACTACTAGTTTGTCGCAGAAATTGTGCATTATGGACTTAAAATGTTTTACGTGTTAGTTGTTTGGTAATCTTGAGTTCATACCCTGTAGAGCTGAGAGTTCGAGACAGTTATCTTTCTCTTTCTTGATTGAATGAAACCAACATCAAATGGCCCATGAAAGGCATATTCTTTTTGGGGTGAAAATCGAAGCGCAGGACAGTTCCTATTGTCTGAGCAATTGACATTTCTATGCCGTCAACTTTGGTGCTGATTGAATGTTCACAGTTAATCATGAAGTGATTTTATGGTTATGAAGCGAATGAACATTTGTTGATTTTGCAGTGTGAAGTTGGTGGAGCAGGAATTATGGCAGAAGGAGGAGAAGGGTTTGATTGGCATTCTGCCTGTGCGAGATGCTGAAGAGACGCCATCTGTTAGCCCTGCGATATCTCAGGGTGCTCATTTTGCTTCCATTTTGCTGCAATTAGTGTCCACCACTGCTGTTATTGATTTTATGGTTTTAGGAAAGTGAACCTTCATGTCCTTCAGGTGTGGGAGCTGATTCTACTGAATGTAGCTCTAAAACTCAAGCTGGTCCCACAGATTCTCCCAAGTTAAATGGGAAAAACCCACAAGAAGTTATTCATTGGCATGCCAGGTACACTTACCGTGCAGTTCCCATAATAACTCGTCAAAGTTTCAGTGCCCTTTTATGCTTTTTGGAATTTAAAGTATGAGTTGATTCTGCGTTTCCTTCCCTTGTATAAATTGTTCACTTGGTGAGATCTTTATGCTTATCTGTGATTCCAAAATAAGAGGAGTTGCTGCTCGGGCTCTACATTTGTCAAGAGGAGTGGAGAAACCAAGCGGCAGGGTCACATATATAGTTGTCCTTGAGGGTCTCTGCAGATTTAGTGTTCAAGAGCTGGGCACTAGAGGAACATATTACATTGCAAGGATAACACCTTTGGAGATGACAAAAGCTGGTGATTTTTCTTTCACACACTTCATTACAGGCGATTTATATGCAATGTTATGGGAAATAGAAGAGAGATCTCAGATTGTCACTTTCCTGAACTGAAATTAAACCAGACCATAATTGAGGGAATTGTCAAGTCAAATTGACTTGAGTTCTGCTAATGTGCTTGGTGTTCTCCTTCAATATGCTAAGTATTGTATATGTCTTCTATATATTAGAGATGGAACATGTGGAGCAAGATCCAGATTTTGTAACATTATCTCGCCGTTTCAAAGCCACCGCAATGGAGCTTATTTCTATACTAGAGCAGGTAAATATACGATAGAGTTCCTTTGGAACTTGAGAAGCAAATCATGAAATTGTGTTTTCTTTGTTTTTAATTTGCATTATTGAGTAACGTTTGTCCTCGTATAATTGTGTTTTTAATAGATCATGGATTTTATTACTTACATTCGATTAGCATGGTTGATCCACTCCCTTCTGAATTTTGTTAATATAGAAATGCAAAGGATATTGGTTTATAAAGTTATGTCGCATGTTGTAAGTGAACATTTTAACAAAGAGACCTGTGCATGCATTATAAGCCTTTTGAAGTACCACGGGGGTCCTTGATGCATGCATGGTTCATAGTAGTCGTGACTCAGATTGGCACTAAATTCACAGACTGAGTTCTTGCAAGTCAAAATAAAGTATAAATAAGTAAGCTGTGACTTGACAATAGGAAGATGAGAGATAAGGGGCAACTCGATATGCCCAGGGGCTTTCTTGCTTCCTCAAGTGCCATTTGATCCAACTAGAGAATCTGTTTACAACCACTTAAAGCCTAGTATATGAATGCTGATGTCCTGCATGCTTCTAGAGCTTGGTTTCAAATGCATTATGCTTTTGATCATTTGGCAAGTAGACATGATGTAGGCATTTGGTTGTAGCCTTGGTGCATGATAATCATGCTTCGATTCTCGTTTGTGCCTCCAGAAACAGAAAGCTGGTGGAAGAACAAAAGTTCTATTGGAGACAGTTCCGATACACAAATTGGCCGATATATTTGTTGCTAGCTTTGAAATAAGTTTCGAAGAACAGTTGTGCATGTTGGATTCAGTTGATCTGAAAGTACGCCTGTCAAAAGCTACAGAGTTAGTTGATAGGCACTTGCAGGTATTGTTTTGATTGTTTTTGTAGCTTGTGCATGCATTCTCTTGTCTCGATGGATGATGCATTGGTATGCTCATGCAACAGTCAATACGTGTGGCAGAGAAGATCACACAAAAGGTTGAGGGACAGTTATCAAAATCCCAGAAGGAATTTCTTTTACGTCAACAGGTAATTTCATCAATCCTTCAATCAGCTCCAATCTTTTCCTTTAACCTTGGCTCAACTATATTTCCATTTTTTGCTGTCAATCTTATCTTTTCCTTTAACCTTGGCTCAACTATATTTCCATTTTTTGCTGTCAATCTTATCCTTCGTTGGTCGGGCGTACATCAGAGATTATCCTGGCCAAACAAAACTGGAAATTCCAATAGTACAATTACAATTAGCAAAGGCAAAGTTGGAGATAAAATGAAACTAACAAATGAAAAGTGCTATAGCAACATATAGACAGCAAAATATGTTTATTGAATGCCATGTGTTTGAATTTTCATGTCATATGCTCAAGACGAAGCAATCAGTGTAAACTTGGATAATTGTGTTACTGAAATTTTAAAATGTTAGTATTGGTATTGACCTTCTTGGCCCAGTTAGAAACGTTGAGTCAAGTATTTTTTGAGAGAGAGAGAGAGAGAGAGAGAGAGAGAGAGAGAGAGAGAGAGAGAGAGAGAGAGAGAGAGAGAGAGAGAGAGAGAGAGAGAGAGAGAGTCATCTATGTGCAACTCAATTTAGATGAGTAAGCCATGGATAAGTAGTGTCTGTTGAATTAATTGTTGATAACAAGGAAACTGAAATGGAGGATTCTATAAAGTTATTAAAAAATATTTTTTGACTAACATACTTGATGTGGCGAGTCTTGTATTCAATGATCCTCTTTTGTTTCGTGGTATAGATGTCTGTACACTCTTATTCAAGGGATCCATAATATTCATATTACAGCAGTTTGATTCAGCAACTGTTCTCTCTATGTGATGTGTTTACAGATGAGGGCAATCAAAGAGGAACTTGGTGACAATGGTGATGATGAGGATGATTTAGCTGCTTTAGAAAGTAAAATGCAAAGTGCTGGGATGCCTTCCAATATTTGGAAGCATGCACAAAGAGAGTTGAGGTATGGGTCAATTATTGAGACTTTAAATGCTCTTATAACTTTTGAACGGATGTTGATGATGAAAATGTGTGCTTGCCATCATCTGGCTATAGCTAGTATTTTTCTTTGGACAGGCATAACATACAAGATGGAAGTTTTTCTCTGTGCTACTTGCTTCTCCTATCTATCATAAGGCTTATTTTGAACACTTCTCAGACTTAGTCAAGGCTTTCATGATAACTTTGAAGTTAATGTGCTTCCTTATTAGGGTCAGAGTTTAATCCCTTCTCTTTTCCTTGTGAACTTGTACCATATTAGGACTGAGAAGCCAATTGTCTGGCATCTTCAGGTTGCTGATTCAATCCTTTGAAATCCACAAACAGTTGGAAGCTGAAATGTTTTGGTTACTTTTGTTAAATTCCAGGAGACTTAAAAAAATGCAACCACAGCAACCTGGATACAACAGCTCTCGTGTTTACCTGGAGCTTCTTGCAGATCTTCCCTGGCAAAAGGCCACTGAAGAACATGAATTCGATTTGAAAGCTGCAAAAGAGCGTCTGGATACTGACCATTATGGCCTGGTCAAGGTCAAGCAGCGGATTATTGAATATCTGGCTGTTCGCAAGGTTGACTTATTACTTGACTGCACAAACTAGTTTTATCTGCTTGAAATTAGACTTTTCATTTATGATTCTCTTCAATGCAGCTGAAGCCAGATGCGAGAGGGCCAATATTGTGCTTTGTTGGTCCACCTGGTGTTGGAAAAACTTCTTTGGTTTCATCCATTGCTGCCGCTCTGGGAAGAAAATTTATTCGAATTTCTCTTGGTGGTGTAAAAGACGAGGCTGATATTAGAGGGCATCGGCGGACGTACATCGGTAGCATGCCTGGGCGTCTGATTGATGGATTGAAGGTAGAGACTTCCCTTTGTTGGTTTTGTGTAGAACAATGCAAAGATATGTTATATCATTGTGATGAGTTTGGTAGACTTGGTAAATTAAATTTAAGAGACGTCAAGTTTCATCATGGGGACTCAGGCCTTCCGTTGACATTGTATTAGATAGAATGGAGTTTTGTATTTTGATCAGCGCAAGAGATAATCGGTTCTTGCATCGCATGACTATGCAATTAAAAATGATAATTGTTTTTGTTCCTTATATGCGGCCAAGAGATAGCTGTCTTTACAGATTGAGTCTATATACCATTCCAATCTCCTGTTTCTTTCCTTCATACCCAAAAATTGGAAGTGACTTTTCTTGTCCATAGATGCGTAGATCCAGGATTGTGCTGTCAGCCCATTCTTTATTGATCTGCAGTTGTGCTTGTAATCATCCAACCATCTAGAGAAGGTCCTTGATAATCAGATATCTATTCACTGTGTCTACCATCTGCTCATACAAATTCCCTACTTTTCTCTCTCCCCTTTACAACGTATCCATAGGTAAGCTGCTTTTAATGCCTCTCAAGCGAGGGAAGGACTTTTGTTGAAACTTAACATATCTTGTTGGCTTTTAGGGAAGTTTTGATTTGCTCTATTTCAACAATGAGATGCATTTGGACCTTTTAACTTTTTGATTTTATCGGACTAGCATTAGTATTATACAGAATTGGTTCCAAACATGACTCTCTAGGTTAGAAGTTCATAGTTATTTGTTGAACTTTACTTAAATGCTGGAGTACACCTTAATTTTAGTAATGTGAGGAAGATATATTGCTTTACTTTCTTGTGGCAGTAGTGACTATTCTCTGCTAAATCATGTCATGGCAGTTATGCTGATTTGCTCCAAGTGTTTGGTGTCTTCATACTTTCTTGCTCTTAGTTTTCTGTTGCTGAATGTCATCTCTAGCTTGAAGTGTCTCTTTTGCATAAAAGAACTGGATCATAGTCATAATAGCGAGTTAATTTGCTTCTTTCCCAATCCCACTGTTTGATTGAGTATGAGTTGATCATCTAAACCATGGCTCATCAAAATGCCTTTGGACAGCTTGTTGGTTGGTTTTCTTGAAAGATTTCCTCTCATATTACCTTTGGCATTGGTTCTGATATCTTTGACTATTCTTACCTTGTGATCTGGATAATGAGCCTGGTTGGCAATGCTTGCACGTGCTCTGGCTTTGAAGCTATGAATAATTTTTTTCTTTGTTTGGCTTTTAGAGGGTAGCAGTTTGTAATCCAGTCATGTTGTTAGATGAGATTGACAAGACTGGGTCTGACGTTCGCGGTGATCCAGCTTCGGCTCTCTTGGAAGTTCTTGATCCTGAACAGAACAAAACTTTCAACGATCAGTATCCTCCATTGTTCGTCTTTTTTCAATGAGCATTATGTTGGATAAGTGTTCTCTAGTTGTGCATTATTGGTGCTGCACTTAAGTTATTTGATTCATCTTGGAGCTGTATTCTATAAGTGGCTTTATCCACAGGTTCTTCGCCGCTGTCATTACTGCTGCAGAGTACAATACATAGACTTAGTTTTGTTCTGCGCTTGCAGTAACTTTCAATCTCATTTGCCTAGTGGTAATTGCAATGTCAAAGTGGCATGATATGTTAGTTAGCTTCTTTAACTAAATCTATGCTCTTCCAATGGTCTTGGTGTTTCCATATCAATTTCCTTTTGCCTTCTTCTATGTTGGATAACTAGAGAACTTCAGAACATAATTCTGTGGACTTGATCCTGCACAAGGTTTTTAACTTCTGATATGAATCTTTCATCATATCAGATTATATTGAGCTGAAATTATTGATACTTTCAGGGTGTTTGAACCATGGCCTGCGTGTCATTCAGTTGCATGAACTTTTTATGCATTGTATCATTTTTTCCTTAGTTGATCCCAGCTATTTGAATGTGCCGTTTGACCTATCAAAGGTGATGTTCGTAGCAACCGCTAATAGACTGCAGCCGATACCTCCACCACTCCTTGATAGGATGGAAGTTATTGAGCTTCCAGGATATACTCCTGAAGAGAAGCTGAGAATAGCCATGCAACATTTGGTTCCTCGAGTTCTTGATCAGCATGGATTGAGCTCTGAATTCCTTCAAATTCCCGAGGTACTCAATCTGGCCTGCAGCCTACCATTGAAATGGAATCGAGATGCTTTTAGAGTTTGATGATCTATATATTTTTTTACGAGTTTCACAGGTTCTCTTGAAAGACAGATGCTTATCTTCATCTCTTGATTCCAATCCAATGCCTCACTTTATTTACTTTACTGTTTTCAGAAAAGAGGGGGTTATCGTGATATTTCTGCACTTCAACTATAGCAGTTTTCCTGCGTTAAGTTATTTAGGGTAGTTGTAAGAGAAGACCTTTGGCTAGGTTTAGACAAGGATGGGCATTTGATGATATCCCATGTTGCCTTGGAATACTGTAGAATGTTAATGGGGATTTGTTGTCTATATTTTTCAAATCGTATCTAGTGATGATGACTGGTGTGCCCTTTTCTGGGACAGTACACTGTGCAAATGGATCTTGGCTTTCCTTGATGGAGAACCTGCGTGTGAAGAATTCAGAAATTTTAGACCTACATAGGCAAGAAATTTGATATTCTGGATTCAAAGCTAAGCTCATTGAATAAGATTCATTTATGTAAAATTATCATATGAATTACTGGTGATTCTTGTGAACATTTAATTGGTTCTTTAAATACAGCAGTGACTGTTTGTTGAATAAGATCCTCAAATCACAGCACTTACTGTTGCTTCTCTTGATTATATAATTAGTTCTGGAAAATTGAAATGCAATTACATTTGGACTTATCACAGCAGTTAGTATCTAGGCTGTATTTTATACATCGGAAGAGAGATGAGTAAAAGGAGTAAAGACGTAGTGAAAAGTGCTTAATGATCTGCTGAAGAACATAAGCGGATTGAGAGGGAACTGTCCTAGTGGATCCCATTGAAGGGGTAAAGAAACTAAGGATAGAAAACCTGACAAAAGTGCATTTGTTTGTTTGTGTATTCTGTAGTGTGTTTGCCCTATTTACATGTTCGATTCTTTTCGATGTATTTGATGAATGTGTTCATATTGTTTTCCTTGTTATCTGGCAGGCTATTGTGACACTTATCATTCAGAGATACACTAGAGAGGCTGGCGTCAGGAGTCTTGAGAGAAACTTGGCTGCCCTGGCTCGGGCAGCAGCTTTGAAAGTTGCGGAGCAAGAACAAGTTGTTCCATTAAACCAGGACATGCACCGGCTGGCTTCACCATTGGTGGAAAATAGACTTGCTGGTGGAGGTGAAGTGGAAATGGAAGTCATACCAATGAGTGAAAACAACCATGAAATAGCTGGTGCATTTCACATTGCCTCACCTTTGGTAGTAGATGAGCCAATGCTGCAAAAAGTACTTGGGGTAATTTCCTGCCATATAATCTCCGAGTTCCTAATGTGCCTTGTGATATAAAAACTGTTAAAACTCCGCTTCACTGTTGCACTCTGCAAAATGTTGCTATTTCCAGAGCATTCAAAATGTTTATAAGTCAACTGGTAGTTTATAACTAATTTTGCACAGTGTGGTGGTTTTGTTCTTGTGAGATTGTCTGGATAAATGTTTTTATGGAAGGAAATTGCTTTATCTTTGCATATATGTTCTATCAAGAGCTTATCTACTGATGATTGCTCTAGTCTCAAGCATACAGCACACTCAAACTTCATGAACATGCGACGGTGTGTGTGTGTGTGTATGTATATATATATATGGAGAATCAAGGAAAACACATGCATTCGTGTCATGCTCATTAGGTTAGATGTTAGAAGGGTCCATTGGGCATGACTTCAAGTGGAAACTGTTGTGAACAAATGAGCAGATATAATTAGAAAGCACAGCCCGGTGCACAGTGCCTCCGCTATGCATGAGGTCTGGGGAAGGGTTGGGCCACTTTGGGTCTAATATATGTAGCCTTTCTTAGCAATTTTTGCAAGATGCTGCTTCCACAACTCGAACCAGTGACCTCCAGGTCACATGGTGATAACTTTACCGTTGCACCAGATATGGTAGCTTCTACAAAATATAATGTGCCATTAGCCTTTGCATTGATCGAAAAGCTAAAAATGTGTGATGATTCTTTCAATTCTGAAGCTTATGGTAATAGGTGGTTTTTATTGTTGATCTCTTTGTGCATAGTTTTGTTTTTCAGGAGCAAGTTCAGTTACCATAGATCTATTGATTGCTCTAAAGTCTGTACTTGTGCAAAATGCAGCCTCCACGGTTCGATGATATGGAAGCCGCAGAACGCGTTGCAACTCCTGGTGTGTCTGTTGGTCTTGTTTGGACCAATTTTGGTGGAGAAGTTCAATTTGTTGAAGCCACAGCAATGGTGGGAAAGGGTGAACTACATCTCACTGGGCAACTGGGTGATGTTATTAAGGAATCAGCACAGATAGCGCTTACTTGGGTAATTATTTATTCAGTAGATGCACAGCGGATGAAAATTTTCTGTTTCCTCTATAATTAGAAGTAAAAATTATCTTGTCATAAAGAACAAGGTATGTTTTGATAATTAGCCACAAAAGTTGGGATTTTTAGTGTTTGCTCCATTGGGGATTCCATGTGGTGGTTTATCATTGTCTATTCTGTTTGTTCTTTGTCAGATTTGTATATATTTTATATCATTGTAGTGTGTTAAGATTGTTATTCTTGCGTAAAGATATGTGATTTGCGATCTGTATCTTGTACAGGCCAATTTAATTAGTACTTAACTATCAAAACGTTCAACAGCTTGTTTGTATTACTTCCTGTCATGTTTTATGCCCATTCTGAGTATATATATTCTATTGAATTGAAACCGGCTAGAAATATTTGATAGCCAGACTTGTTTTATGTGTTCCGTTGAGAATTCACATGAACAGCAACTCTTTTCCATTGCTTTTGCAGGTAAGAGCCAGGGCAGCTGATCTCAAGTTAGCTATTACAGAAGAAATTAATTTACTTCAGGGGAGGGACATTCATATACACTTTCCTGCTGGGGCAGTTCCTAAAGATGGACCCTCGGCTGGTATTACCCTTGTAACAGCATTGGTTTCACTTTTCAGTCAGAAGAGTGTTAGAGCAGATACAGCAATGACTGGCGAGATGACTTTGAGAGGTCTCGTGTTACCAGTTGGTGGCATTAAGGATAAGGTTCGTCTTCCTCTCAGTATCATTTCAGTTAAGTGTTGTTGAAAAACAGAGCGTACAGCTATTGTGCATTAGGTCATGAATTTCTGTGTTATGCGGTATTTGTGTATCATAGGATGGTTCTTCTTAATAATGGCTTCTTACAGTTGTATGGGGGCACTCAAGCAAAAAATGAGGGATTTAATAAGAAGCATGTTGTTGACATATCTGTGGCAATGCTGGAGTAGCCTTTAATTCATTTTTACCAAGTAAATAGGTCATCTCTTTCTTATGCTGTCGAAAAAATATGTGCTAGAGGCAGTCAAATCTTAAACATGGTGCTGAATGTGTTATAGTTCATAAAAAGCGGCTGCTGTTCCCTGATTTGGGTTTCAATAGTCCAGTGCTTGCCCAAGTTATTCCAGAACTGTTTGGTGTAGTCTGTTGGACTGATATTGAGTAATCTCCCAGAAAATGATCGTTAATCCTTTTTAATTGTTTGGATTCTGGTTTGCTTGTACATATCAGAAGTGTTTGGTCACTTGTTTAATACATCGAACTTCATCGCTTCATATATACAGTGTGAAAGTTGTCATTTTAGTTTGGACGAGGATTTCTGTGTAAAGCGACAGTTTTCCGTTGTAACTAGCATAAGACCTGTGCGTTGAACGGTCATAAAGACTAAAAGATGCATGAAGGCAGTTTGTAACATATAGGTGGTAACAAAATTAGGGGGAAATTCTACTATTGGAGGGTTAGGATAAAGCTTTTAAAACAACATTACCATTATCTTGTTATTATTAAAACTATTGAGGCTTAAAATTGGACTGTGAATGAGATTTTGTTTATATATGTACTAGGAATTGCAGGTATATGGTTAGTCAGTGGGTAAATTGTCACTGTTAAGCATTAAATGGCGCAAGCACAGCACCCCATCGCCGCACGAAATCAATATAATAATCTGTTGATTGATGCATGTACATAATGATAGTGATAATGGACTAATTTGGAATTTTGGTCTGCATGCACATTCTGGGGGCTGCGAAACGTTGTTTTTGGTTACGTAAGATGTCAATTTGTCTAGTTTTAGGTTTTAATTTTTTACTTGGAGTAGAATGTACAGGGTAGAGCTACAATTCAATTGCTTTCACTGTGAGATTTTCTTATGAGCATTCTAGGACTAGTTGGTCTTTGCTTATCTAATGGAAAAGGCGACACAATGCGTAGGGGACTGAGTTCACGGAACTAGTGTTTACTAAGAAAGGCCCCTTCTCTATCTTGCAGATTTTGGCGGCACATCGCCATGGCGTCAAGAGAGTCATACTGCCGGAGAGGAATTTGAAGGACTTGGTCGAAGTACCATCAGCTGTGCTAGCCAATCTCGAGGTACCTTCATTTTTCCCAATAGTCTATTTTGGGATCCCAATGTACTTGCATCTTTTGGTGAATATATACAGAAGCTTTGAGAATTATACTCAAAACTGATTTAGGTGCGTATGTTTCTGACTATAGCAGTAGGGGTGCATCTGCAGAATGATTTTATCAGTGAGAAGTTATACCATACTGATTTAGGACCGCCTTGCTGAACTAATACTTTATAGCCAGATGCATGATTCGAGTATCCTGTTAAAAGTTGTTACTACCTACTCCCCAAACGCATGGCGTTACTCAAGATGTTTTACTCGTTCTTTGCACTAGACAAAAGAATAGATTGAAATAAACTGTTGTCAGATCGCTGATGCATTTATTTAACTTTTAGTCTGATTCGCAAGCATAAACTCAATTTAAACAGGTAATACTAGTCAAGAGAATGGAGGAAGTGTTGGAGCAGGCTTTCGATGGAGGGTGCCCTTGGAGACAGCACTCGAGGTTATAACAGGTTCTGGAGTCCTGAATCATCTGGCAACTTTCCCGGGCGATACTTCGATGTAGCTCTCTTTCGAGCTGCCCCCGTAACCCTTTGCCCACTTAGGAAAATCACTGGTACGAGAATCCTTGAGCTAAAGGTTTTGTATGTCCTGTCTTCTCGACGAGTGCAGATGTTTTGCGTATCACAGAAGTTTGTCGAATCTGGCCTCTTCTCAGATGGCGATTGAAAGTGTGGCATTTTCCAAAGTTGCTCCGTTTCTCTCACCTCTTCCGAGCCTTGTGAGTTCCTCTTGGGTCTGTAATAATAATTCTGGCTTCGAGCTGTATTTATTTAAGTCGTGGGACAGTGTTACCCTCTTCTGTTTTTTCCCTCCTATTTCTTGTATGTAAACCCACTTCTATCTTATAGTGCGTGGGATCTTTATATTCTGTAAATTTGTTTAGATTCGGTTTAAGAAAGATTTACCTTTATGGGTCCGTTTGTTTCATTGAAAATGAATGATTTGAAAAATATTTTCTAAAAAATTATCATTTGTACCACTTAATCTGGCCTCTGTTCTCCGTTCTCTGATGTTATGGAGACTAGGTTAAGGTTGGGCCTAGATGGGCTGGATATGGGTTTTATGCAATTATAGGCCCGAAGGTTGTATCAAAGTACCCCTTGCGTAGATCCACTTGTCCACCACAAACCAGTTCTTGGGCCAGAGGCCTAGCCCAACCTGTGTTGGGACTGGCTCAGTTACAAATTTGCCGCCGAACAGCCCTTTGGAAAACTTAAGCGTCAGTAGCCTGCACATTTACTCCGCTTGGCCCATATTCACAACTTGCAAAACTATATGTTATACCCGAGTAGCACATTAATTATCAGGGGGCCCGAATAGCCCGCCTTCTAGCCCATTTAACCCCCATTACAATCGTCGTTAACTATAATCAGCCCCAATAGCCCGTTCGGAAAATATAGGCCCGAATTGCCCGACAATCAGTCTGCCTCACCGAATTGCCCGAATAGCAATCTGTTCAGTCCCAAATAGCCCGAAACCAGCTAACCTAAACTATATCAGGCCCGAGTAGCCCGCAAATCAACCTAAACTATATCCAGCCCAGACAACCCGATTGGCAATCTGTTCAGGCCTGAGTTTCCTCTACAAGCAATGTCCCTAAACCACACGAGGCCCGAATAGCCCGAAACTAGCAAGCCTATGAGCTATATCAGGCTCGAATAGCCTGAAACTAGTCAGCCTAAACCATATCCAGCCCGAAAAGCCCGTTCAAAACCATAGGTCCAATGATCCCGCCATTTAGCCCGAATAGACAGTCTAAACAAGAAAAATTTCGGCCAGAACATGCCCGATCCAATCATTGGGCCTCAGTGCAGCATGCATAGATTCAGTTGAGCCTGAATAGCCGATTCGGTGGGACAGGTTAGCCCTACTAGATGAAAGCCAGCGAGAGTAGTCCTGCTAGGCTCTCTTCCACCCAGCCCTATTCGCCCACTATCTGGCCCGTTCAAGCATGTCCAACAGTTCTGTTTGGTGTTTCTTTTTCCCTTCCTTTTCACAGCTTTAAGAAAACTTGCGGGCCTAAGTTGGGCCGGGCCTAGCCCTACCCGGCCCATCCATCGTTCATGTCAAAACTTTCTTGACCATGGAGGGGCCCTGTCAGGCCCCGCGTGCCACCAGCCACCAGCCATGGTAGCAAACATTTATCAACCTACTTCCGACTAGAAAAATCCTACAAATAACTCCTACTCGAGTGTATTGAATATATATATACACACACATCTGAACACAATACTCCTAAAAGGACTAACAATGCATTTACGCATGAAACAGGAAACCGCCTCTACCAAGTGGCAAAGCAAGCTGTTGGCGCCAAGCTCGTAGCTCCTTTGTCACAAAGACTCGTGGGCCCAAAATGCATCGGGATCTGGACAGAACAGAGTGAAGTCCTGGACCTCAAGATTCGCTATGTGCCAGTTGATAAAGCGAGCTTGTACACACTTTAACAGGAGGAGGACCGTCGGCAAAAGCCACCACTCGTCGTCGTCCCTGTTGAAAAACATAGGTTCCATTTTCTATAAGGGCGTTCGGCTTATGAAAGGAAACCCCTAAAAAGTAGGGAGAACTCATAAGTCGATTGGTTGATGCAGTTCATGATTCGGCAGATAAGTAATAGGGCTATTTTAGTGGTCTAGCAGATTTATTCTCTCCCTATGTCAAGGCTATTTCTATTCATACTGCCTCACCTTTTACTGTTCCAAGCACGGGCTTTGTAAGTTGGCTGGAAAAAGGAAGAGCCATAGGCAATGACGCCACAAATGAAGGCCACGATCTGAGAGAAGCAGAAAAGAAAAGCAGCAAATTGCATCAGTAGTTCGCTTCATCACTGTACATAGAGCAATTTAACGAAATTTATCTGGTGTGGGAAAGGACATCATGGTGTCAAATAACATGAGCATGATATTATCTACAGTTTGGAAACTAGTTATCCACCTCAAGAAGTTGCGTAGCAGCATTTCATTAAAAATCATTCCATGTCCACTAAGAGTACTGTGGTGTTTCTAACCGTATGTATAACTCACTAACTAGTTGAACAAGCCATGCCATCCGGGCATGCAACAGCTAGAAGTTGAGTACCTGCTGATACCCAGTGACTTGATCAATCGTGCAGATTGCACATACATTTCACCATGAACTTCTCCCATGGATACGCACTTTATCAATGAATGCATAGCTGGGAAAGCATCACTTACTATATTGAAGAGTGATGTAGAGTTCCATAGAGCATAGACGCGAGTGAGTGACGCTCTTCTAGGTTCTTTGCTGAACAAGGCATTTAAGCCGGCTGGGAAAGGAGAGAGCAGAGACAAAGGGAGAATGAGTAGTACTGCTAGAAATGCCCCTACGGAGATCCAATAGAACTGAAGCAATGTAAGGAGAGTGACAGATAGATCTGCCAAAAGCATGATGGTGATCAAATACTGCAAAGTGCCCTGAAAAATAGAATAAGATTTAACATAAGAACAAATTGAACTAGAACGATCAGGTATCATAATGGCATAAATCATCCATATCAATGCACCTGTCGATCAACTGGTCTTGTGTTTCGCAGTAAGATACACATAGGAAAGGCATAGTCCCTCTTAAAATCCAAAGATTTCAGGGTTACGCAGTTGATAATACCACCATTGATTCCGCCAGTAATTCTTCTATTACGAATTAACGCTTGACCACCATAAGTCTGACTTGGTTGCAGTTGCTTCATGCTTTGTCCAGCAGATGCAGCATTCGTACTATATGCATATAGAGAACCATTTGGTTAGTTAGTGTTGAAACTGCCATACAAATTAATTCCTATGGAAACTAATGAAGTACTGTAGTCTAGAGCGTGCAGTTAATCCGGCTAAATGTGGCTACTGAAAGGAAAATAAGAACAACCCTTATAGGCATGACATTCATAATTATTTAATCCCGTAGCAGAATAGCTGACTGCATAAGCAACATAAACCCTAGTCAAAGGTTTGAGATAGCCAGTGGAATTAATTCCATTTGCAATCCTTTCACCACTGAGTTTAAAACAATGGTGATGTCTACGGTCATTTCAGCACAAGAACAATGAAGATCGACTGTTAAGATTTAGACATGCTAATAACCTCCGCAGATATAAAGCTGTTTAAGTTGCTATCCTTTTCCTTCATACATCCTAGTCCTTCCCCTATCTAGGGAGGCATACGAGCAAAATGAAAGTTGAAGCAAAACTTTGGGGCATGATCTCCTCTTGCAATTATGCTATGAATGGGAAAAAATCACATCAAGAGACTACAAGTTAACGGTGCGTAAATCCTTCTTCAGCTTTCTAAGGCAAGAGAAGGCCAAGACCCTACTTAAGTTATAGTAATGAGAACACAGTGAAGACTTGCTGCTCATGCTTTAATTGAGTGAAAGAAACATATGATTTTTTTTGCTAAAGAAAGAAATATATAATTATTTACATGAAAAAGAGATATCCCAACCAATGTTTACTATCTTCTTCCAGATGAAAATGTTCTCAAGTAAGAATGTTTCACATGAAATACTGCAGTTACCTTGAAGAGTCACTGTTCCTATCTAGAAAGTCACAGGAGTTCAAGCTATGAGAGGGATAATCATTGACTGCTACCAATATACCCAGCTGATAGTAACCAGAAGCTGTTGCTTGAAACCATCCAAGCTCAATTTTAATGGCATGAAACTCAAGCTGAGGGTTTGCATGACTGCCAATCCAATCAACAAGGGGACATAATGAAGTACGTAATGATCCATGCCTCACTGTCCTCAACTGAGCATTCAGACCAGCCACCAAGCGATTCCAAACAGATGCTGGGACATGCTATTTGTAAAGTAGCATAAGTTAGCAAATTGAAGGAATATTTAAAAAGTGAAAAGCGCTCTAAAAGAATAAAAAAGAGATCATGAACCTGGCCAAGAAGATTGGTCAAGAGAAGGTCACTGTGAAGACTGTAAGGTGACATATAGCTTCCATCCCCACCAAAAAGTATACACATTGGGAATCTCTTCTCTATGATTGACACGATATCCAAGCGCTTCTCATCACCACCAAGAAAAAAATCGATATATGCAACCATGAGGTCTGGTGTTGCCCCAACCTGCAACAATTCCCACTTAAACTGAGACGAAACATACACTACGTGGGACTGCATCCCAACAAATCATTTAATGGTCATAATAGACTATAATTGACAAGAGCACATAGCAGTACTATCTATGCAAGAATCACAAAACATGTTGCTGATCCGCATAGCAGATATTCAGGATATGCAAACTGCATAAATTACAAGCTGTGTATAGACACACATGCACACCTGCATGGGGATACTCAAAATTTTCATACAACCAGTTGAGAAAGAAGGGACTGAAAACTATCGGAGTATGTAGAATTTGTGATGAACTGCTTGAACACTTTGTAGAAAAAAAAGAAAATATTAAAAGCCACATGCTATTCTTCAAATGGAATGTGTGGATCTCATTCAACACCATACAGAAAAAGTCAAGCGGTAAGTAATGTGTATTGATGAGTGAGCATCTATGATGACCATAACTCGGTTAACACATTGAGTAATGACTTATAAGTTCAACTATCATGTAAAAATAATAAATATAGAGATAGACCTTCATCCCCTTATAGAGAGCTCGCGACCTACAAGAGCGAAGACATGAATGATCATATTCAGATTTGACATATTCTTGAAGGCGGTGGATTTTTTTCCTCCTCCGCCACTGTTTCCAGGACCATGCACAAGGATAGGCAAGAACTGCCAGTATGCTGTGCACTGAGCCTTCCCACCAATCATATGCAGCAACTGAATTAACCTCATCAATAAATCTGTTGAAAGCATCTTCATACCTACCAAACAATGATATCAGCAAACCCAAAATCATCACTCAGGAGCATGTGAGCCTCTGTAACAATTAAATGTCAGTGATGATATCCTTTCCACATTCAATGGCTAGATCGACCAAATTATCTTGGCAGAAGGAAACTATTAGCAATTAAGCTACTTCAATGCATTTACACGGTGAAAAATTCCAAGTGAAGAAATGAAGTTTACATTAGATATATATAATCTCATTGTTGCTGCCAATCTTTTTATATGAGCTCCGTTCTCAAATAAGTAGATCTGCTTACACAATGTCAATAACAGAGTCTGGGGGGGAATAGGGAAGGTGCCACGGTTCCCTGAAGGTATTGGGACCCATGAAGTACATTCTGTGTACATGGCTTTGCGTTTCTTCAGCTCTTGTTCCACGGACCTAAAATCAAAATTAGAGATGATTTACCGAATATGATATGTTTAAGTTTGAACTTGCCATAACTGCAAGAAGAGAAGGTCAAAGCAAGAAAAAATTTGAGAAAAAACATGCCTCTGACAGGGAAAGAAGATAGGGAGAATGATGACGACTCGGGTGCTCATTTGCATTTTCCTTATAACAACTACAGCCCGGTCCAACTACTTTAATCCTCAAAGCACTTAATAATAGGGCAAGAAGCACCAATAAGAATGATAACAGAAGTGCAAAAGGCCATGGCCCTCCAAATGTATAGAGCAGCTCCTCGAGAGGTGTATAACATTTTGGCATTCTATATTTGCCAGATACGCATTCATAGGGACAAAGTGGGTGAATAGCTCCTCCTGCAGCAAGCATGAACTCTCATGGTATGCAAGAACCAAAGAAAAGAAGGGCAAGGAACGAAAGCAGAGTTAAGCTAAAAAAGCTGAAAGATTTACCGCGTACATATATGAAATTTGCTCGGTAGGGAAGGCGGTCAAGTGAGCAAGGCATGCAAAGACTTGCATCAGAGCCTTCAACGTCTTTGTAGGTACCAATTGGGCATTCCTGTCAGGTAGCAGCATTATTACTTCAATTACTTGTGGGAACATCAAATTTCTATTATTAAAACTTATGCAAGTGATTCAATATAACTCACCACTTTGGAACAATCAAAATCTTATAATTCATTTAGCTCCCTAAGGACCATGGAAGATATATTTGTTATTGGAATTATAAAACGAAGACATATATTTTTATACGAGCTTGAGTGCATGAAATGTTAGCTATAGCATGTCATGCTTCCATGAGTTGAATAAGCCTAAGTAATATTTAAAGAGGATTGCCAAAAAATTGGCGAGAAATAGGAAAATCGTACAAGATATTTATCAAGCTCAGGTGTCCAAGGAAAAAAACAGGGCACCAGAGAAAAACGGATATCAATAGCAACAAGAGCAAGCTGGAAAACTTTATTACCTCACAGAATGTACCATAAAGGCCTGCAGGACATTTTTTCCCAGTAACTGTACCTTTCTCTCCATCAGAACCACCATTGGCACCAGCACCTCCACTGTTGAACACAAGGTTATAAGCATTTTCCACTATGAACACAGATTCAGACAAATTCTAAGCTTATACAAAGAGATTTGCAATATAACCATAGCATTTCCTTTACATCCTCACAACATGAAGGAAATCTCTCACATGATGGGTATGCTAAGGTTCGACTTTCTCCCAAAAGCCCTATACGGGTGAAATAGAGAACAGTCTAGATGTAGCTGCTTTACTAGGATATACATCACCTGCTGGACAGTAGAGTGGATAGGGGGAATCCAGTACCCCAACATCATGGCTCAATGGAAATGGAAACTATAATCTATAGGCTGATAATCCATGAAAACCTAAGGCTGGGCACAAGTTCTCTAAAGAGTACAAAAGGCACAAGCAAAGAGCCCACCACCCCCACCAATAGGAGAAAAATAAAGACATCACATACAAGTTCTATGTTGAACAAATCTCCAGGAAACCCATGAGCTTACAATAGCTAATGGGGATTCAGAACTCCACTATATCGTTCCAATAAAATACACCAGATCTCTGCAAGCAGGGCATCGCATCTACAAATTTTTCATTTCTTCGCCCAACCAATCTCTAAATGATGTGCATAATGCATGTTGTGAAATTTCATGGATAAACAAAAGTAGCAGAGGAAAGTAGAAGATTAGAATCACCCATAATTAATAACACCCTACAGAAAATAGAACCGACTTTAAGAGACATCAATTCCTGACGCATCATTCCCTGCAAAAAGTTTTCTCTTCTCTAACTGTGCTTTCACTTTATGGGAAATTACTGGCAAAAAAAAATATTTGGAAATAAAAACTGACAGCAAAAAACATCTAAGTCCGCACAGACACTAACCCACTTCAAATATCATTACCATTTGTAGTGGAAACGTAATTGTTCGTCGTACCTACTGTTAATGGAGCCTTTTATTGTTGCAACTGGAACATACTCCATACCAATACCAATCTTAGACCAGTGAAAATGGACTCTACCACCTCCCCCGCCGCCACCTCCAAATGTGCCACCTTTTCCGCCAAGAACAGACAAAGATGAATTCTCTCCAAGTACAACCTCTTGAAGGAAAAGAAGTATTGTCCCCCCAGAACCTCCACCAAGTCCACCAATCAGAGAACTACTACTGTTCCTTATAAATGTACCAAAAGTTCCAGAATTCTGACCATCAGCTCTCAAAGATCCACAAACTTCAAGTCTAAGAAGTGGCCATTGCTTTGATCCCATGACTATAGAAATAAGAAAACATCGGCACCAAAAAGAAAAATGTGAGTTCACACAAACTAGTGATAACACACTAACATTCTACTATTACAAACATGCAGGTCTAAAGTATGAATAACCTGTGACCTCCCACAAGTGTGGTTATTAACCAAAGATCACTTCTGGTACTCAATTTATCACTTCATTCAATTGGTGATGAAAATTTAATTCGTTTTGATTAGGTCAATCAGCTTCATATATATATTTTTTTTGACTGGGAATCAGCTTCATATTTCACTCGGTCAATTTTGTAAGATTTTCACGAGAAATGCTCAACTATCAAAAAACAATGGTTAAGCACTCTGTCTCACCTTAAAATTTTCTGCAGGCACATCGGTTAATCATATCAGCCTTATGCGGGCTTTCAAGTGAAATTAGGACTCCGTCAGTCAATGAATGAGTCCTTGATGGTTAACTAACATAGCCACAGTGTAGCAAGTTAACTGGCTAACATAAGCTGATGTTCAACCGATGTGTCACCCTAATATCCCCAGACCAACTGATGGGCCACTGTTTCCCGATTTTTTTATTGCTTTTAACATGCCATTTACTATCAGAGCAGTAGAAGTATCCAATTGAGATTTAAAAAAAAAAAACGAAGACAGTGACCTAATTTAAACAATATGAAATGTATTGACCAAAGATAAATTAAAGGGTGAGTTGATAAATCAAAAATGCAATTTACCCTGTTATTTATTACAGAGAAGGGACCACTAGCAGCAATGATTGCATGAACGAATGAAGAAAAATTACCAATTATTCCTCCTCCAATTGTCTGTCCATATGTCTGGTTAGGACCCTCCGTTCCACTTCCCAGTTCGCATGGAAGATCTGCATTACCATAATCTATACCACCACTGCACACCATCCCGTTAAAATATCCAGTGCCACCTTTTCCCCCATGCCCTGCACCACTACTGGCCCCACTAGAAAAGTTCCCCTTTCCAACACCGCCATTGCAACCTGGAGAACTCTTCCATAATATATTACTAAGGTGAACATGCAGTGTATTTTAGTTTTAGAAAAGAGATTCACTTCTTCGACCAGAATAGTAAAAGGAGAAATGAATTAGGGAAACAACAAAGCAAATGGG
This sequence comes from Syzygium aqueum, assembly GCA_031216185.1. NCBI lineage: Eukaryota > Viridiplantae > Streptophyta > Magnoliopsida > Myrtales > Myrtaceae > Syzygium > Syzygium aqueum. Next base: position 2,532,118 of record CM062235.1, on the reverse strand, counting down.
AGCTGCTAATGCCTGGTAGAGTATCCATTACCTAACTCTGATGCAGTAATCATGCCATCAGTATCAACAATGACTGTCCTTGCTCTGTGAAAGTGAACTATGCTTCCCTTGATGACACCATTCACGAGGACATCCTCAACGCGACAGATCTGCCAAGGTGAACAGGGTTTTAGCCTTTGGGCTACACTACCTCATCCGCGCAACAATAGTATATTGCAGACTGAAGTGCCGAAAGTTAATGCACACTGAATAAGTAGAGAAACTAAGCCAATGGGGAGATGAATGGAATTCGTACAAATAGCATGTTTCATAAAAGGATTTTCCAAATCAAGCTTTTTCTTTAATATGTTCACACACGCATGTATTTTGGTGTCAAAGACTTGGTTGAACATATACTTACTTGGAGAGAAAAGGATAGCGTGTAATTAACATGGCAATCATCAGGTGGAGTAATGAGATCTATTGGGCAGGTCTGACTCCCACAAAGAGAGTCTGTTACCCTATAAGGTAAAGAAGTAGTTAAAATAAAATTCATCGCAATGTAAGAAAAAGGCCATCAGAACTCTGGGAAAAAATCAACGTATTATACTCACACTCTCCGAGTCACATCATTATCCAAAGGAGCCTGAAGTACTGCTCCAGGCCCAACCTGTAAATATAGAACAATTATAGCAAAGAAAAGTTTGGAAGATATATAGACAGGTAGGCATCCCACTAACTATAAGAATCATATAGGAATGATGGTGACATGGTAAGGATGGCATATTGTATGTTCTGATGTAACAGCTGAAGCTTAAATTGTGTCATTTTTTAGAACCATGTTACATGACCAAAACAACTAAAGCACTATGATACTCCTTTCCTTAAAGATACAAGTTGCAGTTCTTCAATTTGGAATGCAAAAATTCTAATCAATATATCAAAATGCACAAATTCTCACACGTAAGACATGTGGGTATCACGAAGGGAAGAAAAATGAGCTGATGTTGTTCATGACAACAAAAACGTACTATATTATAAGTCAGCAATGACCTTTAACGCTAAAAAAACCTTAATGCACTTGCAAGAGCATAGAGTACTTTGGCATGAATGCATGGGATAGCCTTATTAGCATTGCCTAGCCTTATAACATAATTCTTATTATATGCATTAATTTTATCGATATAAATATTTTCTCTGCACTTATAGAAAATTGGGTAAGTATAGCAACTGGTTAACCATGCTGCTTACAATACTTTCCCCACCACCACCCTGGCTATGCGGGGGCACACTCCCAATGCACACGGGCAGATATGCTTGCACACTTTCAACTGTACATGTTATTTTGTTTATTCAGGTGAATTGACGCAATTTTGGAGAGACAATTGGATAAAAGCCCCAAACATTAATATCTAAGACTAAGTCAACAGTAAATGAAGGAGATTTTCGCACACAATATCAAACAAAAAGATTAAAGGAAAAGTACTGGCACAGAAATGGCATAAACTACATTACCAATGTCTTACAGTTATGTTATAAAAGAGAGACAGGGAAAGTCGCTGGCCTTTGATTGCATCACCATGACCTGTTAACTGCAGTAATCCCTGACCATACACAGCCAAGTTTGTGTTCGAACCAATAATGGAGTTATGCTGCAGGACAACCAATGCAATCATGCATCTGAAAAATAATATGCATTTTGGAGTATCATGCACAAAAATACCATAAGAAGTCATACACTTAAAACTGCCAGATTCCTGACTTCAAGGACGGAGGTGGTGACAACAGTATTCCCACCTCCATCAATTTGAATTTCTGAGTTCCACATAAGTAACATCTTGACAGCAACCCTAAGTGCACCATAAACCTTCATTGAAAGAAAGGGGTTCTATTATACAGAAAGGCAAATAGTAAGAAACTACAACAGTAAGATCAAAAGAGCAACCAAGGAACCGTATAATCAGAAAAATATGCCTTCAGGAAATCATAAGTTGCCTTAGTGGTTCTTATTCAGCAAGCAAGAATATTAGCCAGATATTCTCTCCCTTACTGCATGTGTGCCGCTCTAAGTCGTTTACAAACATCATTCAGAACATCCATGTCAATGTTTTCAATCTTTATTGGATCTCCTGTAAAGCTTCTATTTTATTTGTCATCAGCTGAAACACTAAATGCTTTCTAGTAGCATCGAGTGTAACATAATTTTCTGGTTTTTCTTGCCTCAACTTCTTAGCACAAATCTGTACTCCACTACTTCAGAACATATGAGGGAGCTTTAATAGGTCTTTCCAACTTTCAGTCAACATAGAGTCATTCAACGTTTTAAGGCATGTGTATCTCTTCAGAAAGTTGGTACATTAGAAGGATACTTGTTAACATTATGAATAATCACATAATAACTTGCCAATTATGAACTTTCCTGCAGAGGCTACGCATTGGAAGACATAAGCAGTGAGAACCTTGAAATGCTCTGCTAATGTTTAACTTCATCGGATTCTTCAATTTATTTTTGCTGCATTTCTGGGTCTTTTGGGAGTAGAGACATAATTTTAACGCATCTGCATCTACGAAAGCTCTGCATTTCTTATGTGTCTTAAATGAAAGCTATACATTATGGAGGTAATTGTCCACTACCCTATATAGACAAAGTAATTCACCCCATTCACAAAAAATTTTCTGTAGCCATGAATGAAAGGCCATAAAGAATACCTAAAGTAAGAACATGGAGATGTTCCTACATAAGAAGTTGGAAATTAATTCGGTATCCGTGAACACACATTAGGAGTGACGCTAGAGAAATAGTGACTATAATGCCCATTTGAGACTATGGTTTTCATATGCATGAAGACTTCCACGACATGATCTTGCAAAAAAACATTAGAATCTGTATGATGACCTCAGTATGAAATGCTTGCGCAACTGTCTTCTATTTTTGTTTTTGATGATTCCTCCTTTTGCTTGCAAGCATGATTGACAAAAGGCGAATTAGCATAAACTTGCAAATGATGTACCTTAATGACAGAATCGCTCATTAAAAGCTCTTCAGCTACAAGCTCAAATTCTGAGACTGGAAATTTGGCCAATCCAAAAGCAATGCTGCTTCCTCGGTACACACTGAATTGGCCTCTAACCTTAAGAGACAATAATTTAACAAGAACGTAAGAGACTTGTTTAAGATTTTGCATGTAAAGTAGATAGCAGATGTAGAAATGTAAAGGAGAAACATAATAAATTTATGCTAAACAAAGGATAAATGCTAGGAAACATTTTACAAAATAACAAATTTAAACATACTGGTCAAGCATACTGGTCAAGCAATTTCATCAATATGTTGAAGTGTCTTATTCAGTCATTACATCCACATACTATGGCCTATATCTTCCCTAGACTCCACCATGATCCAACGACAGCAGGAGAGAAATCCTCACCCCAGGGCCAAGTGTCAAGTGGTCGTAACAGAAGCAAAATGAATTCTTCAAAGAGCAATATCAATTAATATATTTCCAAACTTGTCACCCACTGCTATGACTATCATACATTATCCTAATAGCAAATAGACTTTTTTAGGTACTTTGAAGGTGCTTTACAAGCACTTTACCATTTAAATTACGCATCCAGAGGAAAAAAAAATATTAACTAAATAAAAGCAAAAATCCACAACTCGGACACTTTTAAGTTACCTGAACTCTAGTCCAAACAAGTGGAACCAGCACTTTTGCACTGTTCTCCACAATCACGTGAGACCATATGGGACTTGTAGAAAAATCAAGCAAAGGAGTCTCTGTTTCTGTGGCAATATAGTCATTGCCAACGCGTAAACTGAGAAAATATGCATCAAAGTATGTCCCAGCTCCTCCAGCATTCTGCGGACAGCCAATACTTGATCCACCTTCCACAAAAAAGGATTAAGAAATGTTTGACACATCCCAGAAATGCTCTTGAAGAAATTATTGAAAATAAATGAAGACCTCTATTTCTGGTCAATGTACATGCAAAGAAAGTATCCGAAACTAAAAAAATAAAAAAGGCACAACAGAAATGAAAGATGACCTAGTTAGGTTCGTTATAGAATCTCAAAACACCCCCTATATTTCCAAAAATCACCTCAAGTACATAGACAGGGTACAGTCATTTCATGCTAGTTAGCTCCTCCAACCTCCCCTACCTCTATCCAAACCCGTATCCTCTACTTTCTCTGTCTATGTCTATAGATATAACTACCAAGGATAACAAAATGTTATTTGTAGACACAGAACAAACCGAAGATAGATACACTGTCACACTTTATCTTAATCTGTTGCATGAATAGGCTCATTGAAAAGTTTCGATAGTAATTAATATTACTCGTTATTCAATGAACAATGATTAGCGGTCCTTCAAGAACTCAATGCTTACAACTCCTAACAAGATGATACATATCCTGATTGAGGTTCACATCTAAGTAATGCAAACAGCTCATCCAGAGGATTTCAAACCAGTGACAACTTTAGGTATAGCCCAGATGAAAAATGTGTATTACATTCTTCAGTACATTCATACAAAACTTGCAATGGTTGCAGCTATATGCTTCCTTTGGATTTCTATATGAGTTTAGACATTTCTGGAAGGAAGAAACATTAGCACATAATTAACCAATTCTGCTACTAAAAATACAGAATCCTGATGAGCACAGACCATGCACAGTAACTATCACATCTTCCTGTACGCTGTAGCAATCTAGTGATATTCTTCCTCCACCACCTCCGCCCCATCCTCTCCCTCCAGCTGCACTAATGGTACCATATCCCTTCCTGGATATTTGCAAGAGCACATAAAAGTAAGGGGAAAGCTGCCCAAAAAGCATGGATTCCATGAAGAACGAGCACCAGGCAAGAAAGAATCTGGAAAGAACTTCTTTTTCACCAAAAGTAAGGGCAAACAAATTAAGATTGTTGACAGAAAAAAAGAGGCAAGCTACACGATTGTATGTGTGCACATGTGCAGACTTGAACTAGCGGGCATTTTGCAGAAAATTTTTAAGACTAGCGTGCGCAGGATTGTGAACTTACAGCTTCACGGCATAAATATGAACACTTCCACCAGATCCTCCTCCCCCACTTAACCCTCCATCCCCACCTTCTGCCATCACGGATCCATTTAAATATAGTGTATCCTTCACCAAAAGCTTAACACGTCCACCCCCATTCCCTCCAAATTTTTTCTTGTCAGATATTCCACCGCCCTTGCTCCCATAACTCCAAGGCTCAGACAAAGTGGACCAAGCATAAACATCACCACCCCAATTACTTTTATTATTACTCGTTATACAGGAAGCACCTCGACCCCCATGTCCTCCACCGGCCCCATCATAATCGACTGGTGTACCACTAGTTTGAGGAGGTGGTGGTCCACCTAAAGAAGAAGTGTTCATCAAAGCCTTATCCTCCACAGTCATATTTGCTGCCGAGAAAACAACGGAACCTGCGATTATAGCTGCATGATGACCTACTTTAACATTGCCAGACACATTGAAAGTAATCGTGCAGCCTTCAACTGGACAAGCAATTGAGACACGAGGGAGTATCTCAATATTTCCTGTACCGTATATGTATATATCAGAACTCAGATACAAATTTGAGCTCAGCAAACATGTTGTATTAAATGATCCTACACCTTCCAGATCTTCACAGGATAGTGAATCATTCAAAGGAAAAAATGTCAATGGCCCTGAGTCGGTAAAGCTGGTGACCCAGGGACGGTAGCCTATAACTGACCCAGGGTGGTGCAAATAACCTGACCTATCATCTGCTCTTCCATAAAGCTTCAAACCTCGAGATGGCAGAAAAATATAGATATAACCCCAAAAAAACCACCAGATAATAAAGCAACGCATGAGTAGGATTGCACCGCAGGGGTCAAGGTTATGGAAGCCACTCTATCAGCAGAACATACTACTCATGAGTGCATACTGATCTGTAAATTTCATATCAAGGTTGAGAGGTAGCTTTTGTTACAAAGAGTCAACTGCTTGCACCATCCTTGTTGATATTAACCCCCAAAGTACTGGAGTGGGAGATCATCAGGTAATACAGTCAGTCCCTTAGCCGAGGACTTGTTAAGATGTCGCCCAAGTTCTTCCTACCACAACGTCATCTTTACTTCAAACTAATTGTCTTTCATGCAATCTCAGGTGCTACCCTTTCAGCCAGGTCCACGGTACCCCATGATTTGAACCTGCCATCAAAACACCACTTGGTGACCAATTATTACTAGTAAAAAGTAAGAGCTGACAATTATATGGTGTTAAGTAAAATTCCAAAGATATTGAGTGGCAACAAAGTAATGACTTATGAGGAATTTACAGACTGGCATACACCAACAGCAGTTCCACTCAAAGAGATCTATGAGAATGACAGGTGAATTTGCGGTTAAACGACAGATGAAAATCCTGTTTAATCATCCACTCAGATTATTCCATTCCCTGACTATGGTGAGAATAGCATATGCTTTGGCCTTATCGATTGTCAAATGAACAGCGACCAAAATAAGCATTATCAAAGTCCAGAAAAGTCACAGGAAAGTCAATTTCATTTTACTGAGTGACCTGTGTTAGAGCATCTATAGTAGATCTCTGACAAGCTTTTTGTCATAGAATATATAAGCTGTAAATGATGAATGCATTTATCACAGGAACTGATTCTCAAATATGGATACCAGAACTTAGCAAACTAATGACACTCTTAAGTAGCACGTTGCACTCCTTCAAGACTCTCTAAAAGTAGGCACGACAGACAGGTTTTCACGTACAGCTGTTAAACTCAACATTTTTTTACAGGAATCATAAAGCCAGACCAGAATTTTCTATTTTCAAAATCACACAGGTTCGAAACTTATCCCACTGCCCGAAGTCTGACTATAAACCTCAAATCAAATGCAGCCGGCAGCGAACACGCAACCAGATACCGTTGTTCTAAGAAACACTTGCTATGAACACTTCCTCTCGTCCACACGGCCAAGCCGACGCACCGACAGACCGGCGCACAGCAAAATACAAAGCCGAACGATTGCAGGGGGAGCCTTATCGGGACTCGTCATGCTCGGATCAACCGATTTCTAAGCACCGCCGGCCGGCACAACCTCAGCCGATTCCGACACGGAACACAGAAAACGCCAAAAACACAAAACAAACACGTCAGGCTTGGATCATCGATTTCGACCTTCTCAAGCGCGACCTCGCCTTCACCTTCCTCCGCTCAAGAACCAGGAAAGGACGGAGGCGGCGCCGCCTCGTCACCTCCGATCTCTCCCCCACCCTTCAAGCTTCGCTCAGTTCCGTCTCCTCAGCTGCATTCCGATCGGGAACCGAAGCTGCTATTCCCAACCATCGACAAGCACGTACACATACACAGAGAGAGGAGAGAGAAGAGAAGAGAGAGAGAGTACAGTTCGTAGTGATTCCAAGCGAAGCTTCGTGTTCCCTTTCTCTCTCTTCTCTTCTCTTCAGGAGCCTCTCCGTGTACTCTCTCTCTCTCTCTATCTCTCTCTTCGGAAATGCTTCTCTGCTTTTGCTCGCTCGCTCACATTCTTTTCGTTTTCCCTTTTCTTTTATTTGATGGCGATTGAAAGGCGTTCGTTCACCCCCGATCGGTTATGATGCGAGGAGAGGGCGTGGGTCTTCGGTCTGTCGCGAGTCCTGGGACGGGCCGACGTGGACGGGCCGGCGCGCGCGCCTTTTTGTTGCTTTGGAATGTTGCCTCCGCTCGCTTTCTGGGTCTCGCATTGATTATTGTTATTGAGATGGCGACAAAGTCCTTAATTGGCTGCCGCCAAAGAATAATAATAATTGCTCTTTATTTAAATAATTAATATTTCGAAAAATTTCAAATTTATTTATAATAAATTTATCTTAAATTATTTTTTTAATCACAAAAAATCTCAAACTGGTACACTTATAATGATTTTACCCCAAATTAATTTTTTGATCATCAAAAACCTTAAAACTGATACACCTGCGATAATTTTATCCCGAATTACTTTTTTGACCACCAAAAAACTCAAATTAATGTACTTGTGATAAATTTACCCTTCGTTAGTTTCCGTTAAATTTTACTGTCAAATTACTAAGTTTGATGATACGTGGTAGTTGACGAGAGTACCGATTTGCGATTTTACCCCTCTGTTTATCACAAGTTTACTAATTTGTGATTTTTCGTGATATTAATTCAATTTAACGGGCACTAACGGAGGGTAAATTTGTCACAAATGTACAAATTTGAGGATTTTAGTAGTCAAAAAATTAGTTTGGGGTAAAATTGTCACAGATGTACCAATTTGAGATTTTTGGTGGTCAAAAAACTAGTTTGGGGTAAAATTGGCATAAGTGTGTTAGTTTGAGATTTTTGATTATCAAAAAAATGGTTCGGGGTAAATTTATTACAAATATACCAGTTTTGAGTTTTTGATCGTTAAAAAATTAATTTGAAGTAAAATTGTCATAAATATATTAATTTAAAATTTTTCGTGATATTAACATTTATTTAAAATTGGCCTTTCTCAAGAAGTTCCTCCACGGACTTGAATTTATTACAAAGCCGAAAATTAATCTCACCTACTTTTCTTTTCCTGCTCTTTGAAGATTTTTTGTCCTTTGTGGTTGTTGTGGTGGCATTTCCTATTGGTCCTATTTTCGCGATGGCCGCGATTTTCCGGTCCTTTGGATAATTTCCGCTACGTGATTTGGATGACCAAATTGAAGGCTTCCCCTTACCCATAAAAAAGGAAAAAAAGAAAAGAAAAGAAAATTCACAGCACGAAAAACATTTCAAAATTCTAAAATAGATATCCTGAATTTCCGTGAGATGCTTGTTTATAGAACGATGACCGACTTGATTCACCACAATATCCATTCAAATTTTGAAGAGGGCTTGGATATTCTCTATTAGAAGTTTGCCTTGTCCATGTTATTGTATGAATATTACCTACGCGGTTATGTCTAGCATGCCATATATGTGGATTTTACTCCAGGAAAGATTTTATTAGCAATGTTTCGTTTCTGTTTATAGCATTCAATTCTTTACATAACTTTTCGGTAGAAATCTCATGAAAAACATAAGATCATTACAAAATACGAGAAATCAGGTTATCAGAGCATGTCTACCAAATTATCAGAGCATGTCTCCTCTTATTTGTCCTATTACAAGAAGTTTAAGAAGGTAAAACTTCGGAAGCACCTATCTAATCGTCGACGCATCTTTTTTTGGACAATCTTTTCTTTTTTCATTACGTGTATTACACTGCACCATGTAAAATATTACCACCATACCATTCTACCCATTACTTCTAAAAAAAGAAGCAAAGTCTAAAACTCAAAAGACCATAATCAATATACTCAAAATCAACACATTCTTGAAATAGACAGCTAAACTAAACTAGATAGCATCCCCGTTCTTCTACAGAAGTAGTAGGACTAGGCGTGCTCCGGAATGTACAATGAATCATTTGGTCATCGGCACAATCTAATGCTGGGCAGCGATACACGGATTGGATTCATCAATATAACACGAGAGAACGTATGACGTTTGAGCTCACCAGTTATTATATGTTCGACCCGATCCACGATGGATCGAATCATAAGCTTGATAAAAGGAAAAAAACAAGAAGACAGTTGACGAGGGAAGAGGCGTACGGGCCATATCGGGCACCGTCCAGAGCGCATCTTGATTCTTTTTTATGCTATATCCTGTGGGAAAGGTGGGGGCGAGCGTGGACTCTTGCATTCTCCCATGTAAACGAGGCCATTCACGGGGAACAAAAGGTCTAAAGAAGATGTTGGAGTCCATGATGGTCCATATGCTCTTCTCATGGGGAGAAAGCTACAAAGATGTCCAGAATTTCGGTTTTCTGTGGATTAGAAGAATCCGTTCGTATGATGGAAAGCCGTTTTCCGGATAATTGTTTTCGGATTTTTCCGGTGTTTAGATGACGGAAAACTAATCGATCTATGGAAAAAGGTTTTCTATGAACTTAAAATAACAATTTTTGATAGGGAGAAAACGATTTCTCCTTACGGCGAGAAGGAAAAGAGTTTTCATAAACCACAAAACAAACAAAAACTAATCGTTTTTCTTGAAAATGATTTCTATGGAAAACCTTTATCGTAAAATTTTAGTGAAACAAATGTACCCTCTAACGAGTGGAGGTGTGGGAGCTGGCCTGGGGATTGGAGTCGGCTAGGGGAATCAGGGAGGATTTCGATGTTGTGTCGATAAGCGAAGTGTTCTTTAACGCGGAGGAGGCAAGGGAGCTGGGGAAGACCCTTTGGGGGTTGTGCGGAGAGAGGACAGGGTGTGGGCAGCAAGGGAGGCTAGGGATCGGACCAGGTTTTGCCTGGAGGAGATGGGGAGGGAGGGGTTTGGAGCGGCTGAATTGGCGTTTCGACTTGGCGGTTCGGGGGATGGAAGTTTCGCAGTGTATGAGATCGTAAGGATGGCACAAAGTGAAGAAGCCGAGCGCACGTGTTCGGAGCCCTGTTAGGCTCCCTACGCACGCTGTTGAGTTCTTACCGCTCCTACTGTTACAACATTAACGTCACTTCTTCTGGAAGATGATGCGATTTGTGCTCTTCGACGCTCTCATTTTGGCTGACAAAGAAAAGGAGATACAAAACGCACACAAGGAAACCAACAGACCCAGGCTCATTGTCAATTGATCCTTCTTCTTGGCTGGACCATTTTGGACCATTATGAATTGATTCATTGCACTTTTTATATCGTTTCTACAACGGTCAAGTAAACGTGATATCTACGGCAAAGGGAATTGACAATATTTCCACTCGTCAACCATTGCCCATTTGTCTCTCCGCCAAAAACGCAAGAAACAACTCAAGCACCCATTCACAACTCCACAAATACAACGTTAAAAACGTAGTGCCAAATTCCAGTCAACCAATCGCCCGTTCCCACTCTAATAAAGCATAGCATACCAAGTGGGCATGTCCCAGGAACCCATGGCACTTAACAAATCACCAGCACAAATCATTAGACTATCCTTGGCACACTCAATATATCCACCTATCGTTGTCTTGAGTAATTGTCTAGAGAGTATAATTACATGTCAGGAGAAGCTAAAAGGGTCCGGCGACTTTCCTGGCAGTGCTGTACAACTTGCTGGCATCGCTTGCTTGTGTGTTACGTTGTCAACCCGCAAGACAAGTGGCTTCATTTTCCTTCAAAGCCTCGGAAACCTTTTTGACAAAACCATCCATGTAAAATTCTCTGTATCTCTCAAAAAAATGCACTTTCTTTGGAGATGAGAGGAAGGATAAGAGCGGTTTACTGGGGTTATCCTTTTTTTGTCAGCCGTGAATATGTGCTGCTGTGTCTGCGTCATGGCTAATAACCACTTGTGTCCTCAAATTACCTCCTTATTTCCACAATCCAAAATCCATCTAGCCTCATCATCAAGAGGATCCAATGGGCCTCAAAAAACACCTTTCTGCTTCCTCATTCTTCAAGCCAATACTTTTACGCAGACAGAACAGCACAGACCAAGCTGCTGAATGCAAAAAGAGTATAACCCATCACAGCTATAGCCACACTTCGACCCTTAACCGGTGTAGTGAATCTTCTGATTCTGTGAGCTCTGACCTTGCTGAGATTGCGGCTGTTGAGAAGATTGCAAGTTCAGAGGTTGCATGCCATATTGTGTAAAAGGCTGAGAATAAAGAGAATTCATCAAGCCCTGCAAAAGAGTCGTATACCAGGTGAATTCAAGGAGATGTAGTATATATGTTGAAGTAAGAAAAACTTGTGTTAAAAAAAATTCACTAAATAAAGGAATAAACAACCAAATTTCTTATCCTACCAAGAGTGTTGGTTATTGCACCTTTACTTTCCAATCAAAAGCTCCCCTAGACTTATAGCAAGACTTAAACCATAAATGAGCAAGAGAAATTTTGGTAAAATTTGAGTCGAAGTTATCCCAATAAATGGATGCAGGGACGGAAAACTAACAGTTGGGTGCTTGCAACAACATTATAATGAACTGACATCAGTATCTTATCAGATGGCACAAGAGAAGGGGTAAAAACCTGAGTCTGGAGTTGGCTGCTCATCCCAAAGTGGCTCTGTGATGGATCATCTTGCGAGGGTTCACTAAAACCCACTTGAGTAAATAGAGCTTGTGATCCATGATTCATATAATCCTGCAACAACAAAAAAGTAAAGAAGTCAAAAGAAGATCCACAGAATCAATGACCCTACACAACCATGTTGTAACGATAGGCATAGCATAAGAAAAATTAGTGGCACACCTGAGACATAAAATCATTTCCACTGCCAAAACGAGAATACATATTTTGAGTATTCTGATTTAGGAAATTCCCAGGGAAGCCACCTTGTCCACCTTGTGTCATATAATCAACTGCATATCCACTTTGAGAAGCCTTGCGAAATTCCAGAACAGTGTCAGTATTCCACGGTGATGAACAAATGGTATCACACATGATGAACACAGAGCAAGAAGGAGCAACCTTCAACCGTTTCCGATGAACAATCGGAAAACGTGGATATAGCAACAATTAATTCATCTAATGCACTACTGTAAAACGTTTCAACAACCAGACAAATCTTTATCTCAATTGGTTCTAAGGAAGTAGAGATCGTGGAGGAAAACTGAAACTTTCATGCTATATTTGAGACGAGGGGGGGTGAGAAAAATTTAGGGAGAACATACAGAATTTCAAATTTTCCCTCATCCTCAAAGGTTGAAGTTGAGAAAAATTTAGGGAGAATCCACTCAAACTTTCATTTCTCCCCATTTTCCTTCATTTCCCAAACACAGCATTAGTGCCATGTTGAGTCAATGCATGAACATTGTACCAATTCAAATAAGAATTGTAAGTTCCAGACGTACCTGTGTAGAAAAATCAGCCATATTGTAGGGAACATGTGATCCCTGGCTCTTGAAGTCATCACCCAAGAAATCCTGATTATCAGCCATACAAATATATGTAAGAAAATGAGAGTGTGAATTGATGAGGAAAGTTTCAGCCAGTAGAGCAAAGACATACTTGTGACATGCCCCCCATGGAGAAACCATCACGGAAAGGTTGGCCAGATCCCTGCGCCGGTAGCTGCGATGAAAGGACAAAGCAATTCTTACAACAAATATCTTCAATGAATGTACAAACAGTGGCAGAAGTAAAGATAAGTAGGAAAAAACAGTAGGGCTTTATTAGGGAGGATGAAGCAACTATATAGCTACATACGTTATTGACAAATCCAGGTTGAGACAATTGGGCACCCGCGGATGGCTGGCTATTTGCATTCTCCAGAGGTGAAAAGTTGAAATTAGAACCACCAATAGCTTGCTGTGTGCCTTGCTGGTGCGGTAAATGACTACCAATAGGAGCAGCACCACCACGTCCAGCCCCAAAACCACGACTTCCAGGAGGAGGGCCATGAGGAACACCTCCAACAGGTCCATGAACAGCTCCTCGAGTTGGTATAGCATATGGCTGAGAAGGGGGACCACCAGGAAACGGATGGATGGGGGCTCTAGGCATTGGAAATCCGGCTGGATGCACTCCTGCCTTGTGAGTGCCATTTGGTGGGCCAGGTGGCACATAAGAACCTGTTCAAAGGAACATATTGCTTTCACAATGAATAATATTATTTACAGAATCAACATTCACATTATAGGCATTAGCATCCTTCGTACTAGAGAACCACTTCCGGATGGATGAAAAAAATGTCTACCATGGACCTAAAGAGGAAATACCGTTGCTTATTTTCTACCTAAATTAGTAGCTACTAATGTGTATAGTATTGTTTTGGTTTTGGGAGGAATGGGGAAGGGGGGAGATGATCCAACTTTGTAATTGAATCATTAAATCATGACTCACCTCTAGCGCGGCTGCTTCTCCTATCAGCATTTGGACCGGAGGATGCAATGGAACCAAAACCATCATGTGGCAGAACCCCAGGCCCTCCACCAAAGAACAGTCTCCGATCATTGTAGATCTACTCCAAATTAGAGTACCAAAAATAAACATCAAATATTCATATGCATCAAAACAACAATGCCATCTTAAGCTACTTTGGAGTGTTCTCAAGTATTCAATAGCCTACCTTTTTTGGCTTTTGAAACTGAACCATGCTCTGTTTCAAGTTATTCAAAGGTCCTTCAACCAAGCATTCATGTTCCTGATGAGACATTTTCAGACAACAGAGAGAGAGAATTAGCAGACAACCATTACAAATTCAGCAGGTACTACCAACTCCATCTATCATAAAGATACAGCATGAGAATAAGAGCTTAACTATTATCATGTACTATCGAAACAGACTCCAGGTAATTCAGTAATTCATCTATCAATCAGCTTTAGAAGATGCCAATCTGCCGAGACATTCACAACAGTAGAAAGTTAAAGGTACCTTGTAGTGAGTCAATAAACTATTCCACAGAGGCTGTTTGCTTAGAACTTTAGGGTTTCCCAGGATAACAATTCCATATCGAGCACGTGTCAGAGCAACATTGAGCCTGCGAGGATCATTCAGAAACCCGATTCCCTGAACAAACAAAACTATGATTATACAGGAAGCGGTTGCAACTGAGTTGCACAAACTAGTGAAAAGGTAAAAAGCAGTCGATTAAAATTATACTAGACTTACTGCCCAGTAGATACAGTTCATGATAAGCGTACAAGTATTTGAACCCAAAGGGGAAAGAGGAGTGACAAACAATGTATCACATTGAGCGGTATTTGTGCAGCAGATTCAAAAGCAGTTGCTTTGAGTATGTAAGCCAGAATAATAATGTTACCAACCTGGTGTTCATTACTGCGCACACAAGACAAAATGATGTAATCCTTTTCCCTTCCTTGAAATGAATCTACACTAGCAACCTGTAAGGGGTATAAAGTTCATATATAGTCCCAATTTGAGATATAAGGCATTGAAAGTGATAACTTGAGACGACAATTTCACCTCGATTTCCTTGTAGAGTTGCTGTCTCAAAGCACCATTTCTTGACATATAGTTGACAATATAGGCCCTTTGTCCTTCATATGGTGTTATCACTCCAATCTGGAGAAAAGACCATTAAAATAACACAATGGGGCATGAATGCAAATTCAAAAAGGAGTATTTATACCTGACTGGGGACGACTCCACTTCTTAGGAAAGTTGTTACAATTTTCTCAACATTTGCAGCTTCAGTCCTATTAAGATAAGATGTTCCACTGGCACTTATCTCCTCTTGTCCCATCTAAAAAACAGCTTGAAAATTAAGTGTGGCCTCTGAGAAACTTAAGGCAAAAAAAAAAAAGAGAAAAAGAAAATGTAACAGCTGAATGCATAGGTGGAGCTAGAAGCCCTACCACTACTACAAAGAACTAACTAAAACCAATGGTTATGTACTCCCATTTTTTATGAAATTGATGGTTCATCCAACTCCTCCTGGCATTCTTTTAAAAAAAAAGAACCTTTAAGGTATATTTCGGCCCACATTAAACTGAAAGAAGCCACATCCATAGCCCATTGGCAAGCAGCCCAGCACTGAAATAACTCCTCCCTTGGTTCCATTTCCTCACAGTAATTATTTAATGTATCCTAAATTGTTAGGCAACCATATGACCAAAATTATTAAAATATAGTGAATTGCAAAAGTGCATTTTTGCACAATCATACCTGGACATAGAAAAACATGGGGCGGTTTGGCACGGGCCAAGGAAAATCAATGCCTGTAGACTGCCTTTCGTTGATTGTAACTCCATTTTGCAGTGTACCTTCATAGAAGCTATTTGACGGAAATTCGGACAGAGATGGATGCATACGATATTGAACCTGAGGTTAAAGACGAGAACAGGTTGTGTCAACCACAGAAAACCAGAGTGCATCCACAGGAATGAATCTTGATATCTATGGCAAAATTAAAACTCTCTACATTCAAACAGGGAATTTGTAGACATTTTCATATCAATTCACAGCATTCCAATAGAAAGCATTTTCAACATCTTTGAAACAGGGCATCAACATACTAAAAAAACTGTTCACAGCACTTCAAAGATCCGACCATATCAAGTAAAGGCAGGGCCGCATATCTGCAATCTTAACCCCAAATAGAGAGGGGAGCATTATGCCAAGCACTATATGCAAAAGGGCATCCAAACCATCTTCTGTCCTGAATGGACAACACCACAATAAGACTCGTGCTTACAGGTTGTCCACAGTCAAAGTGCAAC
This sequence comes from Syzygium aqueum, assembly GCA_031216185.1. Classification (NCBI taxonomy): domain Eukaryota; kingdom Viridiplantae; phylum Streptophyta; class Magnoliopsida; order Myrtales; family Myrtaceae; genus Syzygium; species Syzygium aqueum. The sequence goes on along the minus strand of CM062235.1, from coordinate 2,515,917 downwards.
CCCAACATCTGGTGGTAATTGATGAGAAAGCAATTAAAAGTGCCCAATTTATGCATACCATTTCCAAACTTCATTAAACCTACAAAGAAGGACCAGTCGAACTCCATCCTCTCGTTCTGATCAGTACATATACACATGATATGCAAGATCCAAGAATTGCTAGCAAGAGTTGCTAACTGTGCCATCTTCGCCTCAGTCCAAGTTTCAAACATCATATAGTAGGTACTTTTAAAATAGAACAGTCACCTGCAGCCTGATTGGTTTTACCCCAAGAAGAACAAGACGTTCAAATAACGATTGAGCCAGTCCAGCTCGAGCGGCTTTCTTGCACATAATGACAGGACCAAGCTGACAGTGATCACCAACTAGCACTACCTGAAGTAGAACTTTCAAAGTAAGGTAAAGCAAAAAATATACACATACACATAAAGCACAACTATCATCAACTTCCAGCACCTGCTTGGCACCGAGAACCAGGGGGATCAGACATTCAGGTTCTGTAGCCTGAGTTGACTCATCTATTAGAACCTAAAGTAACAATAACCAGTCAGTTTTAGTCTTCTTTCAAAGTTAAACGGGCACCAGAAAATTCATGCGAACTATCTTATACCTGACGAAAGCGAAAGTTTGATAATCGAGGATCTCCAGCACCAACACATGTGCAGCAAATGACATCAGCACTCTGAGAAATCTCTCGCTCGGTGGCACGTTTTAGAGCTTTGTACTTCTTTTCATCACTACTTGACAGTTCCCCTGGTTATATATCAAAAAACATGTCAAGAGAGCTACATACATGGAAAAAGAAAGAGAAAACAAAACAATTAAAACAACTAGACATGCCACTAAAGTTTCAGGGGGAAAGAAGGCTGTGCTAGTTCTAAAGATTAAACCATCTATATTATGCCTTTGCCATAGTCCCTCCAAATTTAAGTCCATCATCTTACTAATGAAAAGAAACCTCAAACATTTTACATAATATACACAATCTTCGGGGAAAAGGTCATTTGATTCTCATATTTTTTATCTAACTTGCATAAAAGGTCCAACAATTCTAAACCATCAGCTACAACTTAAGATTACTATACCTCTTCTTGCACTCAAGAAGAATTTTCAACCCTAATTTGAGGCAAAAAGAGGCTAAATTAAACAGAATTAGTCAACAACTTTCATATACCGAAAGCTACACATTACCCAAATGATAAAATAACCACACTGAAAATAAGAATGAAAGAACGCAACCCCAAAGAAAGTCAACAACAAAGGAAAACTAGAATTGCAGGACCAGAAAAATTGACCTTGCTCATCCTTCAACTGTTGTAATTTGTGCAGCTCGCTCTTTTCAGAAGTGTCAAGATGTCGAACCTGCAATACAGATGATGCATTGATCACTCCGCAAAAACACTGCCACATAAATACAAGATATTGTAAATCATCAATGATTGACAAGTTTGCAAACCTGATAATGAAGGGTCAAATGCTCAACAGGAGAACTGACAGCTTCCCTGGATTTTGCACAAAGCCTAACGACCTTCAAATGAAATAATAACCGGATTAAAAAAAAAAACAGGCAAAGGAAGAAAATGACGACACCATTATAGGACTATTCAAAAAACTAAGCCCCAGAACTTTATGTAGCATAAAAGTAAATCTTCTTCAGTAAAATCACCTCTAGTCAATTAGTAAGGATACAATGCAGGCTGAACCCATAAAAAGTGATCTTGGGTGCCGACCATTATTCAGTAATGATGCCAAAACAGAACTAGCAACGATAAAAAAATCTCTTACCTTCAATCCAGTTGCACTTATCTTCTCAGCAAGCTGGTCCACAGCAACGTTACTTGGAGCACAGACCAGAACCTTGTAATTTAGACGGAGACATGCATAGGTAAGAATGGGTGTGCTTCTATATTCATGAGACAATTTTACTCACACCAATGGCTGTGGTTCTATATATACGGTACACTCTTATTAGCACAAAAGTACAATCTCCAAGGATGTATAGACATACAAATAAAAATGTGCATAAGAGATCCCATGTGTCAATGTACTCGTGCGGGAGAGAGAGAGAGAGATATGGGTTCAAGAGAAAAGTCCCTAAGCTTACTTGCCCCTGTCCTTGTTTAGCCATGTGATAAACTATTGCCGCTGAAGTAACTGTTTTGCCCGTGCCAGGAGGACCCTGAATCAAACTTATGGGCTTCTGGAGAACACTCTTCACAGCAAAAACCTGATACGCAACAAACATTCAGTAAGCATGCAGTGAAAGCAAGAAACGGAGCAACACAGAAAAAGCAGAAACTTGAATTAAGCCCCGTGATTCACACATTATTCATGTTGAAAACAAATGGATGCACATCCACAAAGAAAAGGAGGGAGGAGGTTGCAAGGAGAAACCAGTAAGTAATTGAACAGCCACGTTGCAAAATGAAAGCATCATCCCATAGTTAATTAGGGTGACTGACTAACACAAGGAATCAATAGATTCAGGAGAATTTCCAATTCACCCTTGCTTCTTGCTGTGCTTTATGTAAACAGTGTCAGAATGATATTAGTAAACCTATTCTACCCAAAAAGGAAAGGTAAAAGCAGTTTACACCCAACAAAATCAACCATGCCAGAACTCCAAAATAACCAAACATTAACACAGGGTAAAACAGTGAAACACTATGCCGGAATGGATTATAAACCTCAGCCATACATGATAGACAGTGAGACAGCAGATGAAACTACCTGAGATGCATTGAGCTCAGGAAGTCCAGGTGCACCAAATCGACGAGGCAATGTATTCCGGACCATTTGAAGCTCAACCTCATGGCCCAACAAGTGGTGATAGATATACCTGTAAGAAGTCATAGCATTAAACAGACCCAAGTAGCATATATAAAGTGTGAATAAGGTCTAGAGGCCAGCAAAGGCACAAGAGCAGATATGACAAAATGCTCCATCATTATATAACAGGAGGCTAACAGGCATCAAACACCCCAACTCCATTCATGGCAAGGACATCCCCATAATGAGGACAGTAGAGCATAATCTTGAATACTCAACAACGTGTACCAACACATGTTCTGATATCCATAACCAACATTCACCGTCATATCCAGATGTCTAAAGGACTGAACAATGATACATATACATATATCTGCAGGTATTACGCACTCAAAATTAACAGGAATTATAAAAAGTTGCTATTAAAAATCAACCCTGAAGAAATAAAGAATGTTAGAACAAAAAAATATTAATAAAATGAGATTAACCCACCCACTAACACTTGTTTCGTCCACGGCAAATGTCTTCATTGCACCCTGCATTCTGTCAAAGCTAGTACTCTTCCAAACAAAGTCAACACTGAAACCGTGGTTGACATCAACTGGAACGCCCTAAACATTAAAGTAGCCTATAAGCAAAAATAACACACATAAGAAAGTAAAAGAAAGCTCTCTAAAAACAAACCTGACTGGCACGAAGCTCCAAAGCAACCTCTTCTTGAGCAGTTAGCTTAATCTGAAATTAAAAAGCATTTAAGTGAGCCCCCACAACACCCAAAAAAAGAAAGAAGAGTTAATATATCTTTTGGGTAGATACGAAATTTAAAAGACATACCACATGCCCCACAGATTGCCATGCTGGATGAGCAGCATCCCCTGAATAACGGAGCCTCAACTCATCACCTGGCACTAGTCTCAACTCATTGTCTTCCTATATTGATAACAGATGCATCTTAACTTTGCAGCAAAGCAAAGAAAAAGAACAGCGTATTTTGCAAGAATAAACGCATCTTGAATCACCTTTGGGAAAATAAAATATGCAATGCGCTTCTTGTTCAGACCAATATCCCATCGAATAGTGACATTGTCCTTGCTCTGAGATTCTTTCATCATCTACAACAAATTCAGCAATACAGATGCGGTATTAAGCTTTACCGAACAGGTAAGTAGAAATGTCTTCTTAACAGAATATACACAGTAGAGGTGAGTAGTTGTTTACAAGATAAAAGGCGTCACCAATAACTGTTAAAGTTTCTAGCACAGGAATACAGAGCACGGAAAAAAAATAAGGGGCACATACTTTATCATAATCAGCTTCAAGCTTGATGAGCGGAGCAAATACATTTTGATACTGCAGCAGACAGCACCATCCATAAGTTAGTCACAATTAGTAATCAAGAACACTCTCTGAACCACAGTCAATGTAGGAACCTGATATGCATCTTCATACTTCAGGGCTACAGGCTGAGGCTCATCATCCACACCAGGCTTCTCAAGATCCTCGAGGGAAGCATCAGGATTCGTCTTCCACAGTTCTTCTATCTTGTTTATTTGTTGTGCACTGATCTGGCGTGCCCTCAACTGCTCTTGTTCTGATGGGACCTGTGAGGAACGGAGTGTGAGCAGGCTCTCCAGATAATACATTTGATAGATATCATCTCTAGGAAAAAATGCGAAAAACTGACCTTAACAAGCCACTGCAAGAAGCATCTGTCATCAATCAAAGGACACCACTGACTCAGGTCCCAGTTCATGTCCTTCAAAGCATTGACGTTCAAGCAGGGCTCCCGACAAAGCAGAACAACAACACTTTCAGTTTTGGCAGAAATGAATCCAAGAAGGAAAACATTGCGGCATCCGCAATTATAACATTCAAGAATGGTTTCCCCCAAGGGACTGTCCTTATGAAGGCAAACTTCTTTGTGCTTTGCTCTAACCTGCGGAAGAAACAATGAAGCAATGCCAAATTATAAACAAAAACAGAAAGTGAAGCTGAATAGGCAATCTATCTGGATCCATCAAGTCAGTTAGCAGCATAATTACTGCATTTGGTAACAAAAACATAATCAGAAAAAACTTACATCATTCAGTTTATTGGCAACATTCAAACTTTACCAAGAGCCTATTTGGTTCGGCTTATTTGGTCTGGAAACAATAATGGAAGACAAAATTTTGGAAGTCTAGAGAACTAGAAGTAGCAAAGGAGAAAAAAACTCCGTAGGTTACCAACACCCAACAGGCAAAAAATTAGTGCTTGCAGATCATCTTGGGAAAAAGGGTAAAAAATGCGCATCATTCTACATGTAATTGATTGGACAACACAGCTTCACAAGCTTCGATCCTAGATGACCACTATAATTCCACTTTGAAGTACTGACTGACAGGATTAACATCCAAAAAACATATATGTACACAGCCAATGGCAATGAAGACTAAGTCCCTTATTTTATAACCCTGAGACTCGACGAAATTCCACACCTATATCTTCATCTCATAAGAAACTCAAACATTTTCTCCTTTCAAAAGAACAAGATGTCTCAATAAAATGCTTCAGTACAGGTACCACTGCCATCAGGCTCGTTTCCAAAAGACGCAAAGGCTTTCCCCTGTTGTTCCTTTCCAACTTCCCCGTGCATCTATTAACAAATTCCAAATGATGGACACAAAAACAAAAACTAGAAGCCTGCTTAAGCTACGGTCTTCAGCATTTCCTATCTTTGTCAAAAAAAAAAAACAAAACACATGCGTATGTAGCTGGTTTGAGCCTTAGCTCACCGGCCGCGCGAACACCTCAGTTATCAAAAAAAAAAACACATGCGTATGTCCTTTTGTGAAATTCACGCACAAGCATGTTAAAACCCAAATTTACTTCAACCACCCATTTGACCAGAGCTATCGACAACCAGCTAAACCCAACATCGCTGGAACTCTATTACTTATCCGGCCAAGATCATATTCCCGCACAAAGAAGGAGAACCGAATAGCAACCTACTGATTTCGTAAAATATCGAAAACTGCAGTAAAAAAACGAAGCACGCAAACTCACCAGGTGATTGACAATATGTGACCCGGATGTGTTCCCCCTCGAATTGCAGAACCATTTCCGGCACGACGGCACGTTACACCTAACCACGCACGATGGGTTCGAAACCCCGCAGTACCGACACGCGTGCTCCATGAAATCACCCTTCCCGTACTCATAACTATCATCATCCACCGTATCCTCAAAATTCAACCCGCTCATCCCCGCGGCTAGGGCATCCACCGTCTGATTCCCACCTCCCCCGCTGCTGCTCCCCGAGCCGCCCCCGCCGCGGCGGCTCTTCGTGGCGCCGCCGGGGGCGGCGGAGACCGGGGAATTGTCGGACTGCTGATCGGCGGAGGGGCCGGCGGGGTCCGCGAGGGAGTCCGACGGGGTCGGCCACGCGGACCGAATCGGGTCGCGGAACTCGGGGTAATCGAAATCGCCGTCGCCCTGGGTGTTGAATTCGTAGAAGGTGTAGGCGTCATTGCTGGTGTCCGGCTGCGAGGCGGTCTCGAAGAGGCTGTTCTGCTGCGCGTCCATCGGGCAGATTTCCGGGACCGAAAGCCCAAGCGACGCGAACGCCGCCCCGGTTCCGGCGACTGATTAGGGTTTTAGGGCCGATGCGCCGCCGCGGTTCCGAGGAGCAACGCCGCGTCGGGGGTTAGGGTTTGGTGAGAAGAAGTAAATGAATGAGAGAAAAAGAGAGAGAAGGCACTGGTAAAGAGAAGGGAAATTAGAAAAGAGAGAGATCGCGAGCGTGATTTAGGAGGTTAGCCCTGCTAACGTCGGGCAGAAGCTGTGAAAAAGCAACGAAAGAGATGAAAATGGCGAGATGCGCGCGTCGCCCTCACGCGCCCCCACGAATCTGTCACGCGACGACGGTGGGCCGTCCGCCCCCCGGTGGGAAAGTGTATTTGGTGGACGGTCCATCGTATGCTGTCCACGTCACGAACGCATCCGACCAATCACGTACTTTGGGTTGTAACAATACTCTCGCGTGAAATTTAGATAAATGACCTTCTCTTAATTCGGAATTAAGAAGAAATCATCAGGAATGCTGTTGATTCCTGTGAAGTAGCTGAACTCGAGCTCCATCCAACCTTCGTATTCACGTGGGTCACCGCCACACCCAACAGACGTTCGAGGAGAGGATGATTCGCGTGCCTCGTGGAAAAAGGCTGTTAGTCTCGTGCGATTTTGCATTAGAAGTTTGTTCGTCCCAATTGATTCTAACGAATATAACCTCGTTTTTTTTGGAGGATATATATGAGTGGAATGAATCGACATTGTTTTAGTTTGCTATAGATGGAGTTCGTCAAAATTGCTAGTGTTATGTTGTATTTCTTTATAGGATCGCACCGTTCTCGTTTAGTATGTGGTATACAATACGATAAAGAGGAAATTGGTCGAGTGAGGTTATGGATAGATCATTTATATTGTATGAGGGATAATGCCAAATTTGTATTGATGACGTGAAAGAAAAAATATTCAAGTCTTCGCATGCCACTCATTTGTGCTTACAATCACACTGTTTTCATTTCAACCTTCGTGTATGTACTGATGTAACAAAATACTTTGCTTAAAATTCGCAAAACTAAGTAAAAGAAGCTACAATATGAAATCAAACGGACATTTTTGCTTCTTGCTTACCCAAAATGTGTTTGATTTTGCTAGTTATGAAAGTTTGTAGATTAAAAAAAGTAATATTCTTCCGTAATGTTCCCATCTGATCACTCAAAAATCACCTCAGTTTCCACGCTACTTTTTAGACAAGGACATGTTTTTTACCCTCGAGCGGTAAAAGTAAAAAGGCCTTTCATTCAGCTAAAAAAAAACCATTTGTGCCTCTTTAATTGGACACCTAGGTACTGCATGATAACCATTCTGGTTCTATCCAGAATTGGTTTTTTGTTCCCGGAATCAGTTTTGGACCAGAAACCTGTTTGATAACACAATTTCATTTTTCTATTTCTGGAACAAGTTTTTGTTCCAGAACCGGTTCTGAACCAGAAATCAGAACAAAAAAAAAGTTGATTTTTCATTTCTTGAACAAAAATGAGAATCATTTTTCAGAGAACTCTTTCTTCAAAACACATGTTCATCTGAAAGTCACGATCTTTGAGGTGGGAAAAAAAAGCAAAAAATCAAAAATTTCAAAACTTCACATAATGGTTTAGAATCTGTGGCTACCCACTTTGAGCGAAATTTAATTTTTTTTAGGTGCCGAAAAATATAAAAAAAAATAAAAATTTCAAAATTTCACAAAATGGCTTAGAATACTTATGGCTACCAACTTTGAGTGAAATTTAATTTTTTTTAGATGCCAAAAAAATAAAAAAAAATTATAAAATTTAAAAATTTCACAGAATGTCTTAGAAAACCTGTAGCCATCCAATTTGAGCCAAATTTATTTTTTTTAGGTACAAAAAAATAAAAAAAATATAAAATTTCAAAACTTCACATGATGGCTTAGAATATTTGTGGCGACCCACTTTGAGCAAAATTTAATTTTTTTAGATGCCAAAAAAATAAAAATTTCAAAACTTCATAGAATAGCCTAAAATACCTGTGGCTACCCACTTTGGGCGAAATTTTCATTTTTTTAGGTGCCTAAAAAAATAAAAAAAAGTAAAAAAGCAAAAATTTCATAACTTCACAGAATGGCTTAAAATACCCATGGCCACCAACTTTGGATGAAATTTTATTTTTTTAGGTGCCCAAAAAAAGAAGAAAAAGCAAAAAATAAAAAATTTCAATACTTCACAGAATGGTTTAGAATACATGTGGCCATCTACTTTGAGTGAAATTTAATTTTTTTAGGTGCCCAAATGGCATTTTTGATTTTTTAATTTTTTAAATTTTTTCGGCACCTAAAGAAAATTAAATTTCACTCAAAGTGGGTGGCTAGAGGCATTCTAAGTCATCTGTGAAGTTTTAAAATTTTTTATTTTTATATATTTTTATTTTTTTCGGCACTTAAAAAAATTTAAATTTCACTCAAAGTGAGTGGCCACAAATACATTCCGTGAAATTTTGAAATTTTTGATTTTTTTATTTTTTTTAAACCTCAAAAAATTAAAATTTCACTCAAAGTGGGTGGCCTGCACAGGTATTCTAAGCTATTCTGTGAAGTTTTGAAAATTTTTAGTTTTTGAATTTTTTTCGGCACCTTAAAAAATTTAAATTTTACTCAAAGTGTGTTGCCATATGTATTCTAAACTATTCTGTGAAATTTTGAAATTTTTGATTTTTTGATTTTTTTTGGGCACCTAAAAAAATTTAAATTTCACTAAAAGTGGGTGACCACATGTATTTTAAGCAATTCTATGAAGTTTTGAAAATTTTAATTTTTTGATTTTTTTGAAAAAATTCATCAAATTTCCTATTTTCCCGAAATCTGAATTTTTTTAGTTTTTGGAAATTGTGATGAATTTTTCTAGAATTTTTCAATTTTTTGGGATTTTCTGAATTTTTTTGAGATTTTTGTGAATTTTTCGAAATTTTTAATTATTTTTATACCATTTCTAAAAAAATGGATTTTTGTTCCTGAAAATAGAATTTTCAATTATTTATCAAATGAATTTTTGTTTCAAGAAATGGAAATTTTGTGCTATTATCAAACGGGTTTCTGTTCTAAAAACAGAAATTTTTTGTCGTTATCAAACGGGTTTTTTTTCTCAGAAACTCATCCGGGAACCAGAAATAGAAAAATCTATTTCTGATTCAGGAACTCATTCCGGAATAAAATGATTATCATGCGCTACCCTAGGCTCCGGCCCATTGACCATTCTACACCCAAATGCATGAAAACACCCTATTTGGCAGCTGTATCGTGCTCAGGGGCGTGCAAAATAGATCGTCCAAATCGAAAATTACTCGGAACGGATTGGATCAGCTTGTTTAGTCCAATTTTTTGGAGTATCGGTCTGATTTCCAAATCCTAAAAGTAGAATAGGTATTCAGGCAATCCGATTCCCAGTTCCAACGGGAAGAGGACCGAATTGGACCAATCAGGGCGAACCAACTGCATATACTTTTCTTTGTAATTACGTGTAGTTATCATGGGGAACACAATTTTAATTTCAAAATATATGATATCAAGTAGTGGGAAAAAAAAAGCGACCGGTTCCATTAGACTGAGAACTGATCACCCCTAGTGCTAATCTGCAAGATGTTCAATGACGAGAATAATTACTTTAGGTTTTTTTTTTGGTAAAGGTAAGAATTGTATTACTTATCAACACACCAAATACAAACAATAATTACTTTAGGTTGATAAATCTTTAAGCCTATAAAATAGTTAATTAATTCATTAATCAAATAGGTCGCGAGCTAAAATCATTTAATCACGTTGAAGTTCGCCCAACGCATGCGACGTTACTTCAACTCGTCTGAAATAATTCAATTCATGATTTGTTGAGAAACTGCCAATGCAAAATAACACGCATGTATTTCACATGTTGATAATGGCTTGAAGTTACCCCGAATATTACGAAGCCCGACCCCGCAATTTAAATTGGAAGGGAACGCAAGCCGCATTTAAGTCTATTAGGATGTCAAAAAATAGCTCATAATTTTTCGCATATTGTAACACTCCGGGTCTACACTGTATAATATTGTCTGCATTACAGCTGTGAGGATCAGTGAGCCTAAGTGAATAATATTACACAGTGTAGACCCGGGATGTTACAGGTGATATCAGAGCTGACTCCCGACCACGTGTGGGGCCACAATGAGGACATTGTGCCCGTAAGGGGTGGAGAGTGTGATGGCCTAAGCAGCGGTGCATGAGGAGGAGGGATGGTGGTGTGTCCGCGTCTTGATCCTCGAACATGCGCAAGAAAGGGAGGGGGAGAGGGAGCGGGAGTCTTTCTTGTCCCACATCGTCTAAGGGTAGTCCTAGACTTACTTATAAGTCTTGGGGTTCTATATATATGTAACGCGTTTTAAAGCCTGATCAGTGGGTCCAAAGCGGACAACATTAATGTATAAATACTTTTAAAAAACCCAGAGACTATCGAAAGCTATAGAGTTAAAATTGTAAAAAAAAAAACTCTTTTCTTATAATTAATTCTTATGGATTTGTATTTAATTTTGAGAAACCTGCTGATTATAGTGCACTCCCCCGTAAAAGAAGAACGTTGCCGAACCACATAAATCCGCTATATTTGATTTTCGATCGATGCTAACCAGCAATGGTCCTAAGGAGCCAAAGCTTAAACGTCCGACTTCCTCTGAAAACGATGAATATGGCTGGTTTCTAGTACAGTCTATAAGACTCTACAGCGTGAAGACGTAAGCCATCGGAATATGCCCTTGTTGATCCTGCGGTCGGTTTTCACAGCTGAGGCCCGACAATGACACTCATTAGTTATTACACCCATGAAGCAAACGGTTGACTTTTTGCCTTTTGCTTCTCGACTGCTCTTTTGCCTCCAAGTAACATGTCCAAAATGTCCAAGAGCCCCCCACCTTAGATTGGACCAAGGAATGTTCCATGTTCCCTCTGCTCATTCCACCTCTCGATCCGCAGGAAATCAACATTCATCTCTAAGCAAATAGCCAATTCGAAAATTGATAACAAGGATTCGAGAATGAGGTGTTGAGCCCATTTACCCATTCGGAAGGGCATAGTGACTGGTAGTGTCTCGCGAATCTCTCGCGTTCTGGCACATTCTCGCCCTTCTCTTGAATGAACCTTCCCATAAGACATGATTCACCAGATATGAGAAACTTAAGTGATATCAAGAGCATCTATCTATCCAATAAATTGAGGCAGCAATCAATGAAGGTTTATTTAGGACATTATAAGCAGCACACACTGCAACTGACTGGCGGTGTTTGGTGTTTGAACAGTGCTTCTCCTTGAGAGCACACCTTAATGAATATATGATCGAACCAAGCTTTGCACGAGCTAGGGTTACCTGTGGTACTCGAGGTACTGCGCCTAAGAATGGCGCGTTTGGTTAGTAAATGGAAAGCGCATGTCCACCGGTGTTGTTTCACGATCTACCATCTCTTCCTCCTCATCGTCTTCCTTGTCCTGTTCAGACCCCTTTTAGGGGAAAGAAGGTACACGAGTCCACGAAAAACGACGCCGAATGTACATGTGTCTAAGATATGTACATGCAGGTCCACGCTGATGTAAACATAGTCTAGAACAACACCAAATCTTTCTACCAAATTTAGTTTTATGAATCTTGAAGACAGATCATATCGAGTGTTTCAATGAAAATTCACGTGCTATACTTGACAAAGTTGCTAGATATAAAAGTCTAATGCCCGAGAACTAACCCTTAATCAATCCATCTAATTTCTGTAGCTCAACCGTAGTGCTTTCCGGTAATAAAGGAGGGACCATGCAAGCTAATATAGGATTAAAGGGCCTTTATCGAACTACTGGTCCAACTCGTCCAAACAACAATATTCAATTATTTCGGCTGTGTTTGGAAACACTTTAGGATAAAGTCTTTGGCAAAATGCAAAGAACTTTAAGTTGAAGGAGTTTTTCAAAACGTAAATTATGTGTGGTAAGTTGTAATTAAAAATCTATTGCAAAATAACTTTAGGTAAAATAGCGTTTGGAAAAATTATACTTGTAAGGCATTTTTTTTATTTTTTATTAAAAAAAAGTTGAAACTCTTCACCAGAGCTGACGAAGGGCAGGCGGCTGCCGGTGACCCAAATTTTGCGCCGGCGGTCATCGTTTGAGGCCGAACGACGAGAGCAGCACCTGATGACTACCGACAAGGGCCGCCTGGGGTCGAGCGACCCCCGACAAGAGTCGTGAAACCCAGGTGAGAGCCACCGGCGACCCAAATCTGACGCTACATAGTCGTCATATGAGGTCGGACGACGAGGGTGGCCCCGACAACCACTGACGAGGGCCGTGTGAAACCTAGGCAAGGTGGCCTTGGTCGGTGATTGCCAGGGTTGCCTAAGGTTGTTCGGCCTCAGATGACGGTCGCGCAGCGTTAGATTTGGGTCGCCGGCGGCCCTTGCCTGGGTTTCGCAACTCTCGTGAGAGTCGCTCGACCTCAAGCGGCCCTTGTCGGTGGTCGCCCGGGGCTGCCATCGTCGTTTAGCCTTAGATGACGGTCGTTGGCGCTAGATCTAAGTCGCCGACATCCCTCGAGGGTCGTCTGGGTAGCATGACCTCAATCGGATCACACGTTGCCTCTCCAAGGCCGTGCGAGTTCCTGGTGAGGGTTGTCTAGGTCGCGTGACCTTAGGTGGTGCTCGCTTGGGTCACATGGCCCATCGCGGTGGTTGTGTCACTCTAGGCGACGGTCGCTGGGTTGCGCAACCACATCGGCCCCTCTCTGGCCAGTTGCCGTCCACTCACAGCCACGCCGCCAAGCTAAGCAGAGAAGATGATGAATAGTGACAAGCGAGGGCAAAACCGAAAAATCAAAAAATAGATGAGGGTAGTTTCGAAAGAAATGTTTATTACTTAATTGGTACTGTTACTTACCGAAAATGTTGAAATGCCAAGGCACCTAGGAGGCTGCCTTGAGCTTTTAGCCCTTAAAAGGCCAACTTTGGCTTGACGGGGTTTCTTAAAAAAATTCCCAAACACCATATTTGAGCCTAAAGGGCTTTAGATGCCCGAAGTGGCTTCCCAATGCCAAGAGTAATTATAACATACATCAACTGTACATTTTTTTCTTTACACAAACGGCCTCATGCACCATTGATATGAGAGGAAGGATAATCATGGTTCTCAAATTAAGAGTGAACGCGACTCTTTGTACAAAATTTTCTCTGTATGTGCCATATTGTTCCTTAAATAGAATGTAATTTTATCGGAGTGATGATTCACATCATCTCGTCGTTGAATTTCCTGCTCATATCCTCTGTTGTAACAATAGAAAATCAACAATTCAAGCCTCACCAAACCATCAACGACTTCAATCTCGAGCTAATCATTCCATACTCGTACCGTGCCGAATTCACATTAAACTTTGAAACGTTTCGAGGGAGAGGGAGAGATCTTGGACCTTGGACTTGGAGAGTTTCCTTGTCCACTTGTTTGGGAGGAGGGGGGTCGCGAGACGGTGCCGGGCTCGTGGGCGGGCTGAGGCGCCTGCTCGCCCTTGGCCACTTTGTTGACGTCCGGGCGTAGTTTGACCGCAGTTGCAAAACGCGAGCTGAATGTTTTTGCAATCGGTGGTTGCCTTGCTTCGTCTCCTTAGTGTTACTTAGTCGGTCCAAACTCCAAACTAAATCACAGAGCTTTGTCTACGGTCGGCCACGTTGCAAGTGAAGCGGACACTTGTGCTTCCCTGGAAGATAAATGTGTCCTCGGGGGAGAAATTGTCCGAAGAGATAAACTTGTGCTTTTAAACAAATGAAAATGGCACAAATAATCCATGAATTTTGCCCAATATGTTGTATGATCCACTTTTAATTCGTTCAAAGTGATTTTTGTATTTTAATCTAATATTTAATGTGATCCTTAAACTTTTAATTTATTTAATATGGTCTCTGAACTTTGAGTACATATTCAAATAAATTCCTGAACTATATGAAAATATTCACTGTTATCTTTTCAATAATTTAAGTTCAAGGACAATAGTGAATATTTTTATATAATTTAGAGACTCGTTTAAATGTGTATCAAAAGTTCATGGATCATATTGAATAAATTAAAAGTTCAAGAACCACATTATACATTAGACTAAAATTCAGAAATCATATTGAACAAAATAAAATTTCGAAGATTACATTGCACATTAAATCAAAGTTCGAGTACCGCTCGTATCGTTTATCTTTTCTGACAAACACCATCTCTTGCATCAGCCAAGCTTATCTTCTCCATATCACCAAACAAACTTATAGGCTTCAACTTAAATTGATAGAACTCCTCTCCTGACCACCTCTTCAAAAAGCGATATCCTTTCCAGGTCACTATTACTTGTTCGGCTGGCCATACCCATTAAACAAACACACCAGCTTATTCCAAATTTGAGTGACATTAGACCAAATGTAACATTTGGGAATAGAAGGAAATCACGTGGTAGACTGTAATGACTTGACTCCGTCGATTCATTAAAATGGAAATTAACTTCCAATGCTCGTAATCATAATGACCAAATATTTCATGCTCTCAAATTTGTGATTGCTATAAAACGTACAAATACGTGTTGCAAGTATAAATTATGAAACAGTTCATGTTGAACGGTCCCTATCGAGCCCATACTCCAAAGGAAACGATACGAAGAGAGAGTAATATTTCAATGATAGGAAGGAGCGTGTACAACTATGCTTTAGGATAGCTGCTTGGGCGGATAGTCTAAAATGGCCACAGTACTCCACATGCAAAAAGGAGGGCTGAATTAAGAATGAATCTAGCTTTGAAGACTACTGTGCACTTGCAATGTTGGATTATATTTGATGATTGCCTAGTTGCCTAGATAACATTAAGGACAACGACAAGAAAATATGAAAAGAAACATATAAAGGGTTGCTTGGACCATAGGAAAACTCCATGAAAGAGCTTCATAAGATAGTGAAAGGACTTTCAAAGGATGAGACAGTGAGGATGATGGTTACGGACCTCATGATTAATTAGTGGATCATATACACACGACACATGAAAAACAGTTTTAGTTGATATGATTATATACAGTTGAACTGATAGATTAGATAGATCACAAAAGTAGAATTAATCATATGGGTAATCGAGATTATTTTTATGATTCCAGACATGACCCCCTGTAAACTCAAATTACGAACTGTGAAATGGTTTAATACAGGACATTCTAGGCAAAAGCTAAGAACTGCCCGTGAAATGTGTTAGACTTTTGAATTAGCGAAAGGTTCAACATGGCAAGCTCCATTAAAATAGTTTCTCCACCGTACGTGCATGAGGCATGTGCATGGATTGCGTGCTGAGTTTCCCCAACCAATACACTTACGTATCTCCATAGACAAATAAAAGATCACAACAGAAAACAGAAAGAACAAAGGCACTTTATTTTGCCGAATTTGCCGAACAAGAACAAAGACTCTTTGAATTGCCAAATTTCCCGAACCTTTTTCACTTCATTATAAGTATCAAACTATGCACCTTAATTCCTCAGACTCAAAAGATTTCCTTCATTTCCCAACACCAAGAAGAAAAAGAGGAAGTTGAATACAAAGCAGATGAAGTCATTCTTGCCTCTAGCAACTCTTGTTTTCCTTCTCTTTCATCCTTCACAGGCCAATGATCAAGACAACAACATTGTTCATGGGAGCTGCAAAAGAGCCGCCGATGGTGATCCAAACATAAGCTACAAATTCTGCGTTGCATGTTTTGAGGCTGACACGATGAGCCAACCCGCAAATATTGAAGATCTCACTCTCATGTCCCTCAACCTCACCATCTCAAATGCCACCAAGATTAGTTCCCGCATATCAAAACTCCTCCAGAACAAGAGACTCGAACATTTCACTAGAGACTGCTTGACAACGTGCTTGAAGCTGTACTCGGATGCGAATTCTACATTGAGAGGCGTCGTGGATGATTTCGGTTCGAGAGATTATGACACAGCTAATGTGTATATAAGTGCAGCGTTGGATGCTGCAGTCACTTGTGAAGATGGGTTTAAAGAGAGGGAAGGTCTAGTGTCTCCTTTGACCAAAGAGAACGATATGTTTGTCCAAATGAATGCGATTTCCCTTGCTTTCATTGAAATGCTACGTTGAAATTGATTGACACCGGACGCAATTTCTAGTTGGTGATTATGTGGGCTTGAGCTTGATGAAGTTTGTGTACAGAACAATTTCAGTGTGTTTCTTTGGAAAGAATTTCATACACTTATATTTCTAATACCTTCGGATGTACGACGAATCCACTCCAATTATACTAAATCATCAATACTTGATATCTTGATCAAAAAAACACTTGTGTGTTTCTGAAGATTGTTCAAAGTACAGGGATTGTATTGGATACTGATTCCTTATTATTATTATTTTGGCAAGCGTTACTTGATAAACAAAAATTACCAAAGCAAGGCTCAGCAGAATGTTCTCCCGAAGTTGCTGGGACTTTACAACGTACACCTTCAACATATCAAAGGCAGTCTGTGTTATCCTGTTAAAATCGAGTTTTCCAATTTGAATTCAACAAGAATCAACACAAAGCATCCACCTCATTCTGACTCATTGACTCCTGTGGCTAGGTATGAGGCAAGAGTAATTTAGTAGTAACTATAAATTACTGCATATATACGAGACCGAGGAACATGGTAGCTGTTAATTGTTCAGTTTGTGGCTGTAAGTGATGTGGCTGTAAACATTCGCTTGGACTAATTCAAGTTCTACCGTGATCTTAATAATAATTGTATTGCAGCACGAGAATCTCAACATGTAAGAGTAATAAAATTCAGAGCTTTTGATGAAGGATTAGCCTTTTCTGATAATGTAATCTTTATATAGACCGGGTATACCTAATTTAACGTCCATTTATGCGCCGCTAGAAACTTAAATGTGCGGGTTGCCCATGATAATGGTTCACAGAAGTACAGTTTATGCAGGTCAAGTCGACTTAAGAATCTCTGAGCTAGTGATTTCAAAATCCCAATTAAGCTGTTGTACTGGTCCTGTAAAATTTCTCCCCTTTCTGAACAGTAATATAGTTGTTTTTGTTTTTCTTTCAAGTACAAAGTACAAGAATCTGCTACACTAAGGAAGCTTCCTTCAAATGTAAACTCCATGTCCACAAGCTCATAAATGCTTCAACATATTGCCCAATCCACTCAACTAATGACTGAGAAATGCAGGATCCTTCATTGTTCTCCCCAGCATCTTGCTGCTGCCTCTTCTCCTTGCTCGCTCTCCTAGCAACAACCCACTTGACAATGAGCGCAAACACCATGGACATAGTCAACCTAACCTGCGAAAAATGCTTGCAAGAATCACCTGTCTTTAACTACACCTTCTGTTCGTTGTCTCTCCAAGCTGTCCCGGTGAGTCATTTCACTAACCTCCAAGGCCTAGGAATCATTTCTATGGAGCTAGCTCTGTTAAATGCAACCACCACCATCTCAAGCATAGAGAAAATGCTAAGTAATGGGAGTCTTGATCCTTTTCAGTTGGATTGCTTGAGGGATTGCTTGGAGCTTTACTCGGATGCATCGAAGACGCTGGTAGATGCAATTGGGGCTCTCATGGTAGGGAAATACGGGGTTGCTAACATGCGGGTGAGTGCGGCCATGGAAGCAGCAACAACATGTGAGGATGGGTTTGAAGAGAGAGGAGAAGTTTGCGCACTGTCAGAGGAGAATTATGACCTGTTTCAACTGTGTGATATTGCGCTGTGCATCATTCGCTTGCTTTCTTTAAGTATCCCTTTTTAAGCAGTAATGTACTACTTGACTTTGATGTTCTACTCTCTCTCTCTCTGATGCTGTTGTTGTGATGTCGGCATGCTACTTGCTATATGAGATGCAAATAAATCTACGACACTGTTTAGCAAACAAGATTGACTGATGGAGTTAATTTTGGAGAAACCAAGAGGTTGGTGTTCTTCTAGCCAGCCAAAGTCTACATTTTTTGTGTTGAAAATAAATCTTCATATTTTGAACATCAACCCAGTATGGTTTTACCTCAATGATATCTTGGCCTCTGCTAGTACTGGAAGCTAAGCAATACAGTGGGACTTCTTATACTTTCACAGAAGTTACCGCCCATAGCACAACTTTTAATGACCATACTCATATTATCATTAATTAAATGCGGCTAAAAATAATTTCGCCAGAAGTTTTTCATCAAAGCGAAATTTGTGTTTAAAGAGCCAATAATTGAGGAAAGAACTGTTGTATAGTTAAACCATACCTTTATAATAACAGTTCATTTCTGTTCTGTCACTTGCTAGTTGCTACATGACAATACCTACATGTGGGCCTGGCCATGCATCTTCCTCGCACTTTCCCTCAACTTTGCCATCCCTTTTTCGAGTGTAGATACAGCAAAATAATTGAAGACATAGCTCCTCACGGAGAAAATGCAGTATGATTCAACAGAACATACGAGATAGAGGGGCGTCATTAGACTGTTATGGTGTTGGTGCGTCACTAAATTACGTCACATTCTGTAGAACTTCCAAAAAGAACTAGAGATTACAAGTATATAAAAGGCGGTCAAAGGAAAAGCAGTTCATTGTAAATTGCAACAAGGCAAGATGCTAGTTTTCCAAGATTTGACATTAGAAAGGAGCCACTTTTGACTTTCTTCAGTCTGATCCTCACTAAATATTGGTGCTTTGGACTCGACTTGTAACTTGGCACCTCAACAGCCACATAAAAGAGGTCACAACAGTGAATATTTCCAGTTTCAAATGTGATGGAGAAAGTATAGGTGATCATTTTCAAATTTTCAACCTCCATATCTCTTTTAAAGGTTGCTGAAGCTCCTAGTGACCTTATTTGTGGCAATCAACTTGTCTCATATAGCTATCCAACAAAAAGATCTTGCCTTTCATATCCTTCTAATGATTCATCATGGTGACTGCAAGAGAGCCGCAACTACAAACTGGAGGTTAGTCACTGAGCAAAAAGGTCGCTAATGTACAAAAGTTTGAGAACTTTGAGTCGATCTTGAATACATGATGTATTTTGGTGATGTCCTCATTACTGTAACCCCATTTTAATGCACCCAAGTTGACTCCGCAAAATCTTTTTTTTTCTTACTGATTCTTTGAGAGAAGAGCACAGAGAACCGAAATTGAATGAGGAAGACCCTGTTGTGAATATGGACAACCACGATCTTCAGCATCCAAGGACCAGAAGTTAAAAATGGTTGATACGGGTAGCCGCCTACATCCTCTTCCTCCTCTCAGGCCAATCTGCGGCAACCCTTTTGGGCAGATTGTATTATGACAAAGGCGGTAATAGCAAATGGATGGCCACTATTGTTCAATCTGCTGGCTTCCCGATTCTCATACCTCTTCTAATTTTCTTCTCACCAATGTTTTCCAAGTCAACCAAGTCTGCAAGAACTCAATCTCCAACCAAACCAAAGCTCTCTTCCTTAGCTTTCCTCTACCTCACCTTTGGCCTGCTCTTGACTGGTGACAACCTGATGTACTCATACGGTTTGCTCTATCTTCCCGTTTCTACTTACTCTCTCTTGTGTGCAACTCAATTGGCCTTCAATGCACTCTTTTCCTTCTTCCTTAACTCCCAAAAGTTCACCCCATTCATTCTCAATTCCCTCGTTCTGCTCACCGTGTCAGCCTCGCTCCTGGCGGTTCACTCGGACTCGGACACCACAAAGATCTCGAGAGCAAAGTATGTGATCGGATTCCTGTGTACCCTGGGAGCATCTGCAACATATTCGTTGTACCTTTCATTAGTTCAGCTTTCCTTCGAGAAAGTGATCAAGAGAGAAATATTTTCTGCTGTGTTGGATATGCAAATATACCCGTCTTTTGTGGCAACTTGCTCCTGCGTTGTTGGGCTTTTCACGAGTGGAGAGTGGAGGAAACTAGGCGACAAGATGAAGGTATATGAGGAGGGAAGAGTGTCATACTTGATGACATTAATTTGGACAGCGCTGACATGGCAGATCTCCTCGGTTGGTCTGCTCAGGTTGATTTTCGAGGTGTCGTCGCTGTTTTCCAATGTCATTGGTACCTTGGCATTGCCAGTTGTTCCGATTCTTGCGGTGATATTCTTTCATGAAAAGATGGATGTGATTAAGGTGATGGCAATGATTTTGGCAATCTGGGGTTTCATTTCTTACATCTATCAGCATTACTTGGGTGATGCTAAATCCAGAAAAGATGAAACCAATGTCACTGAGGTTGCCGGGGGTACCACAGAGATGTGTTGATGGTCTGATACAAGAAAAAGCAGCGACCTACTCAGCAAGATTGCTTCATTTAGCAGGAGCATAATTTATCCACATGTGGTGGGATGATAGAATACGAGGACAAATCGGCGCAAAGGGCAATTAGCAGGTAGCATTTTGGTGATGAGAACTTCCTGTATTCATAATGTTCCAATTCGTTGCAAGTCTTTTGCTGTATCCTTCATTTCCTGAACTCCGTTTGATTCTCAATAGAGAAAGGTGGTAGGTGAGAAGAGAACAAACAGGAAGTAGTCAAAGTTTGTCTATGATTCAGCCATCTAATATGGAATTTATTCTATCGTGTTGGTTTGCTGTGATTACTCTGAGTTTTTTTTTTGGTCAGAACTCTGAGTTCAAAGTACACATTTCAAGCGCTTAGCAAGCAATTCTTTAGGAATTTCTTTCATTAGAATTGTATAAACACTAGCATTCAAGTCATCTCATTCTTTTTGTAAGTGTTACTTTGACATATCTAGACATGTGGGTTATCAGTAATAAGATGACTTAAAGCCACGAGAATGCTCATCCAAACAGCTACTGTTATTTAATTTAATGATTCAAAAAGGCCCTTGAACTTTGAATCAATATGCAATGACGTCCATGAATTTTTGATTTATTTAATATGAGACATGAACTTTAGTCCAATGTATAATGTTCAATGTGCCAAATTGCCAATGTTTAATCCACGTTAAATAAATTAAAAGTTTAAAGATGACATTGAATCAAAATTCAGGGACTACATCTTGCCATCAAACTTGGATCGCAATTTAGAAAAACAATTAGGATGGTGTTGAGAGGACACGAGCATGATTAAAAGTTCAAAGACGATATTGCACATTAAATCAAAGTTCAAAGACCATTCATATTTTTATCTCTTCGAATTTTGATTTCTTTACAATAATTTCTCTTGTTTTTTAAACTTTACGTCCCTCGAAACTCTAACTTTAATTTAATACGAAATAACTGAAGAGGGTATCGACATGTAAAATTATTTATAAATTTTGTCATAGCCTTTTGTTGTTGGACCCATGAGCAGCTTTTTTAAATTGAGGCGGTCAGCCTAAACTGTTGTACATCAGAAATCAAAAAATTAAGAACGACGTTGTACTTTAGATTAAAGTTTTACATTAAATAATTTAGGGAGCATATTGAATAAATTAAAAGTTCAGAACGACATTATATATTAAATCAAAATTTATGGACCGTTTATATCATTATCCCTATAAATTTTGATTTCTTTAGAATAATTTCTTTCTTTTTAAACTTCACGTCCCTCGAAACTCTAACTTTAATTTAATACGAACGGCTGAAAAGGTGTCAACATGTGAAATCGTTTATAAATTTTGTCATAGCTTTTTACATTACACAAGCATATTTCTAATCGACTCTTTGTTGGGGCTAAACCAAAAAGGTCAAAACAGCGGAGAAAATGAGTTGACCTCAGGCTGACCACCTCAATTTTGAAAAAGCTGCACACGGGACCGACGACCAAAATCAAAGAACAAAACCAAGCGCCCCCACCAACGCTCATCTCTATCATCCTCACTCTCTAACTCGCACTCAGGAATTTTTTAAAAATCGCTTTTTTAAGAAGGCAAGCAAGCAGCGAAGATAGCTCTCTCTCTTCCCTGCTCCGTCTTTCTCTCCATCTCCGTCATCGCCATCGCCATCACCGCACTCGTCCTCGTGTTCCCTCTTATCCATTGGAATTCGAACTCGAGGTCGTGCTCCAGAGGTGGGCCCGCTTCCCCTGCCTGTCGCATGGCCACCATGGAGGGCTTGATCGGCCTGGTCAACAGGATTCAGCGTGCTTGCACGGTCCTCGGCGACCACGGCGGCGGCCGCAGCGCCCTGCCTACCCTCTGGGAGGCTCTTCCCTCCGTCGCCGTCGTCGGCGGCCAGGTTCCCTCTCTCCCTCTCTCTCTCTCTCTCTCTCTCTCTCTCTCTTATGGCGTGCATATGTCAGTACATGTTTGTGGGTTTTAGTTTTTGAACTGGGCGTTTTGAAGTGGCCTTGTGATGGCTGGTGTCGTGGCTGACATTTATTGATGCAGAGCTCGGGTAAATCGTCCGTGCTGGAGAGTATTGTTGGCCGAGATTTTCTCCCTCGGGGTTCAGGTATGTGCTTATATAGCTGCTAGTTGCTTTCGCGTTACTTTTGGGTTAGCAATTAGTGAAGGGAGACACGAATGATCTTAAAAGAATCCCTTTGTCTATCCGTTGTCGTTGAAACTGGCATGTAATGCTAGGGATGCTCGGTCCAGTTTGTGAAATTGGTTTATAAGGAGACGCGATGGAGCATTTGAACAAGTGGGTTGGAGGCGCTGTACCTCTGGTTTTCAATCAAGCTGAAACTGATTCGTCTAGATTTTATATGATAATGCTATCTTAGAATTAGGTGCTTTCCAGTTTGTGTTGGCACTCCTTAATCTTCAGTCCAAGCCTTCTGGGTTCTTATTTTTTCTTGTCACTTGCTTCCAGGAATTGTGACCAGGCGGCCTCTGGTGTTGCAGCTGCATAAGACAGAGTCTGGTCTACAAGAATATGCAGAATTTCTACATTTGCCAAAGAAAAGATTCACCGACTTCTGTATGTCAGCTTTTTGTTGGAATGACGATATCACACATCTGCTGTTTGAACTTGTTGAGTTTTTCTTATGTTAGCACCATCAGCTAAAAGAAAAAAAGGACCAAAATGTTGAAGCTTTTTGGGTAAAATGATTCCATTCATGAACCTTCACTACTGCATCCAGAAGTGTTGCTTTCAGCGAACTATTTTATGATGGCAGTGGAAGTTAATGCAATGGCATTGGCCTAGTGAAGCATCTTGTGATCAAATCTACACCCCACTGTTCAAGTTGGGATTCTTGAGACCATCTGCAATTTTATCTTTTTTCACACTTTAACTTGATATGAGTAATTCGCTTGCTATCTTTAAGTTTGAGTTGTGACTCCAAGATCAGTGTCATTTGTCACCTTTAGATTGCCTGTGATAGCTGTCTATCTGCTCATTCATGTGATAGTTTACCTGATGTCCACATTAAAGATGCATGCCATTGGCGGTTCTGGTACTTTAATCAACACGGTTAGCTTAGAGCTGTCCTAAATATTGTTTTCTTGCATGTTGAATTGGTTGTAGATCTTAGTCTATGTGAAGGATCGACTTCCTTTTATGTTCCTTTCTGATCAACAGTCACTTGGATTGCAAAATTTGTTTCTAGAATTGTGTGAAATGAGATTGATAGTGCTCTATACACTCTGGCATTTCTGAGTTTGGTGTCAATAGGAGCAGTTTGTCTGACTCTTGCTTGCTCTTATGCAGCTATGGTTCGCAATGAAATTCAAGATGAGACCGATAGATTGACTGGAAAGTCGAAACAGATATCCCCGGTTCCCATCCATCTTAGCATATATTCTCCAAATGGTAATAACATACAAAATTTAAATCTAACAGTTGTAGATTGGCAATCATTTTTTTCTGGACCATAGCATTTTAGTTACTGGGATGCATCATTCATTATACG
The DNA here is from genome assembly GCA_031216185.1 of Syzygium aqueum. Classification (NCBI taxonomy): domain Eukaryota; kingdom Viridiplantae; phylum Streptophyta; class Magnoliopsida; order Myrtales; family Myrtaceae; genus Syzygium; species Syzygium aqueum. Next base: position 2,491,763 of record CM062235.1, on the reverse strand, counting down.
GGTACTTTTACTTGCCCATGTAAAGGAACAATTATGAGTGGTTCCAGAAGCAACAATGAGCAGCTTCCTGAAAATATGTCTGAATCCCAGTCTTGTCAATATCAGTAGTGTCTTGGAAGGGATTAATGGAGCGTTAATTACAGCATCTTCATGATTTAGGCCCATGGACTAGTGTGGTGGCAGTAGGATACAAGATATGAGGGAGGGCAAGAATTCATCCTTGCTCTCTAGTTGGAAAAAGTTGGTCTGTTTGACCAGTCACAAGATCTAACCCTATAACAGTCATACTTATTATTTTTTTTTTTTGCTGGAGTCGCCTCTCAAAAGTTTGGTTTTTCACTTTGTTTTATAAGACAATGTGCTTTAGATACATCTACCACCCCCCCCCCCCAATCTTAATTATTCATCTGGATCCATATTCCGTTTCTGTAGTTTTTTTTTTTTTTTATGAAAAAACGTATCTTTTTGATAGCTTCTTGTTCTCATTATTCAGTTTGATAAATCCTTAAATATTCTTTGTCTCATTTCTGGAGTTATCTGACAAATTCTTTTTGCTGGCAGTTGTCAACTTAACTTTGATAGATTTGCCTGGATTGACCAAAGTTGCTGTAGGTATGTTTATGAACACGGCCATTTCTGGTGAAATGCATTTCTTTAAGCTTTATATTGCGTATTTGATTTACTGATCTCCAAAGTATTTGATATCCTTTGTTGCTGATAGAGGGACAGCCAGAGAGTATCGTTCAAGACATTGAAACTATGGTTCGGTCATATGTCGAAAAGGTAAGATATATGTTTCTGCCTGTATATCAAAACTTGCACTTCTATGGCAAGGATGCTCTCTACTTTCGATAACTCACCTTATCAAGGAAATTACAGAAGAAAGGCCTGTATGTACATTACGGCATCTATATCTCAACTGAATTTTGCTGGTGAATCTTGGAAATAGTAACACGAGCAGATCTGTAAATAAGAAACTATCAGCTAGAAGTACCCATTTGCGGTGCTGAGCTGTTGTTGGTTGGAATCTTCATTCTAATTCTGGCTAGTCTACCTCTAGGCAGCTGACTTCGGTCTGGCAATTTATCTTTTAAATCAAAGGGACCTTAGTAACTGGTGTAACGGGTTTAAGTTTCTGAGAGAGATGAGTTTAATTTCTCGATCAAATTAGAAGAATTGTTTTCCACATAATGAATTAATGATTTATCATGAAGGCCCCTTGAGTGCAAAGTCGGTCAAAGCCATCCCTAATTATGGTTACCTCTGTCAAACTGGTGAGCTCAGTTATTTTGCATGATAGAACTGACCGAATAATGTACTACATTGCAAACTAGTAGGGATGGCTGGTATTGGAATGAGGACGCATAGTAGTTTGAATATCACTGTAGAATTATATTACCAAATCTTCTTAAAGCTCAAAGAATGTCTTCTAGGTTAACAGATTCCTGGTTAACCCATTATGTCTTGAATCACATGGCTCAAGTCAACATTAGAAAATTACTATTTTAATTGACAATACATATTTTTGTTCATACTTCATCATGATGAGTGTCCCTTTAAAGTTAACAAGAGAAGATATCTAAGTAAGGACCTGTCAGCTGGAAGTACCCAGTTGTGGTATTGAGCTGTCGTTGGTCGGAAAACTTCCTTCTGATTCTTGCTAGTCTAGCTCTAGGCAGCTGACCTCGGTCCAGCAATTTCTCTCTGAAATCAGAGGGTCCTTAGCAACAGGTGTAATAGGTTTAAGTTTCTGAGAGAGATAAATTTAGATTCTCGATCATATTCAAAGAATTATTTTCCACATAATGAATTATGATCTACTAAGAAGGTCCCATGAGCTCAAAGTCAGTGAGAGCAATCCCTATTCTGGTCACATTTGTCACACTTGTGAGCTCAACTTTCTTGCACAATAGTAATGGCCTGATAATGTACTACCTTGTAAACTTGTAGGAATGACTGGTATTGGAGTTAGGACTCATAGAAGTTCGAATATCACTGTCAAATTATATTATCAAATCTCCTTAAAGCTCAAAGTCTGTCTTCTATGTAGACATTTTCATGGTTAACCCATCATGTCATGGATCACGTGGATCAAGTTGACTCGAGGAATTTGCTATATTGACAATACATGTTTTTGTTCATTTTTCATCATGATCAGTGTCCTTTTGGAATTGAAATAGCTTCTGTTATGTCAAAATTTACATGCCATGGTTTAATTGCATATAAGTAGCCTAACTGCATCATATTGGCATAACTCCAGCATTAGTTAGTTTCCTTTTTCTCTTTGTTGTAGCCAAATTGCATTATCTTGGCCATTACTCCAGCGAATCAAGATATTGCTACATCTGATTCGATCAAGCTCGCAAGAGAAGTTGATCCTTCAGGTACAGCCTATGCAAATGGTTTCCTAGCATGGAACTTTGAATAACTTTGTGATGATCATAGGTGAGAGAACATTTGGCGTCTTGACAAAGCTTGATTTGATGGACAAGGGAACTAATGCCATTGAGGTAAGTGATTTTATGCTATAAACCTTTTAATCTTGGTATCTGATCCTAAAGCATTAGTTCTCTCTCTCACATCCATTTACCTTTGGGCTTGTTACAAGGTCCTAGAAGGAAGGTCTTATCGGCTTCAACACCCTTGGGTTGGTATAGTGAACCGTTCCCAAGCTGATATAAATAGGAGCGTAGACATGATCTTTGCTCGGAGGAAGGAACGTGAGTTCTTTGCAACAAGCCCTGATTATGGACACTTGGCTAGTAGAATGGGCTCAGAGTACCTTGCCAAACTCCTTTCGAAGGTTCCTCTTTTTTCCCCCCATTTAACAATAACCTGCTTGAGTCTTTGACCTTGGGACTTTTCCCGAAGATTTTTATTGAGATGTCTACATGATGGAACTTGACTTGGTTTCAGCATCTTGAGTCTGTCATTAGAGCTCGCATACCGGACATAACATCTTTGATCAATAAAACAATTGATGAACTTGAAGCAGAGTTGAATCATCTAGGTAGATCTGTGGCTGCTGATGCTGGGGTGAGGAATTTCTGACCATCCTTTTCTCTTACATCTGGATAGGTATGGGTTCTGCATGAACATTAAGTTTTGATAATTGGCATTTTACAGGCCCAGTTATACACCATATTAGAGTTGTGCCGTGCATTTGACCGAATTTTCAAGGAGCATTTGGAAGGAGGGTAATAGTGTGCTCTCTTTCTTTCAACTAATCTCCTTTTTTTAGCTTCTTCATGGTGTAATTATTTTTATCATCATATTACATCACTGTGCTTGAAAATAGATGAGGCAGAGTATTACTAATTTTGTTCTTTGATTTTTCACAGCTCTCAGAAGCAACTATCTCTAAATTTCGCGCTTTTTTCTGTTTGGATATGCTTATAGCTGGATACGTGTGATTAGTGTCATTAAAGTTGGGAGTTGTCTTGAGAAGCTAGAATTCTGATTCTTTCTTGTTAATTTGAGTTTTCTTAGACGACCTGGTGGTGCTAGAATCTATGGTGTTTTTGACAATCAACTCCCTGCTGCTTTAAGAAAGCTTCCTTTCGATCGGCACCTGTCACTGCAAAATGTGAGGAAGGTGGTGTCAGAGGCAGATGGCTACCAGCCTCATCTTGTCGCTCCTGAGCAGGGTTATCGCCGGCTTATTGATGGTGCTCTTAATTATTTTAGAGGGCCAGCTGAAGCATCAGTGGATGCTGTAAGTGCCATCGTGGAGTACTCTTTTGTTTCTGTTGCTGAATAAATTCTTCACCCTTTATCATTTGTTATTGCAGGTTCATTTCATCTTGAAGGAGCTTGTGAGAATATCCATAGGAGAAACTCAGGTCAGGTCTGAAATAGGTTATGCTGAAGGTTCTGATATTGTCTTAGCATGAACCTTAAGGAATGGTTTATTCAAGCAGGAATTGAAACGTTTTCCAACTCTTCAAGCGGAAATCCGAGCAGCTGCGAGTGAAGCACTGGAGAGGTTCCGTGAAGACGGCAAGAAGACAACTTTGCGGCTGGTGGACATGGAATCTTCATACCTGACAGTGGACTTCTTTAGGAGACTTCCTCAGGAAGCAGAAAAGGGAGGAAATCAAGCTGCCAATTCTGCAGATCGGTACTCGGAGGGGCATTACCGTAGGATCGGATCAAATGTATCCTCTTACGTTGGGATGGTTTCTGAGACGCTGAGGAGCACGATCCCAAAGGCTGTGGTCCATTGCCAAGTGAGAGAAGCAAAACGATCTTTACTAGACCATTTCTATACTCAATTGGGCAAAACGGAGGTATATGTCTCATCAATTTGTCACTCACAATCACCAGCATGACATGATAATGCCAGTGCATATTTTGCCACATGATCACAGATTACTTCATTTTCTATCCTCTAGGCCAATCGGCTTGCTCAGTTGTTGGATGAAGATCCTGCAGTGATGGAAAGAAGGCAGCAATGCACCAGGAGGCTCGAGTTATATAAATCTGCTCGGGACGAGATAGACTCAGTTTCTTGGTCAAGATGAAAAGATTTGCATGCTTGATGATGAAGATCGCTCGTGGCTCGTGGAATAGATGAACGGCTTGGGCTGTCTCGATGAATATGTGTACTTTGTTATAATTTTTTAGGCTTGTCGCTTGTACTTTTGAGTGGTGTACATATGTATACTCCGGCTTGGATGGGTACTCAGATGTTAACAGTTGGATGAACTGTTATCTGAACAAAAATGCTGTAGCTGTAATGGCATCTCTCTGCATCTTCTCTTTGTAGCCATCAGGAGAATCGTACTTAATTCTAATCTGCACAAAAGATTAGCATGCGTAAACTAGCTTATTGAGGAAATGTATTCTGACAACGAACGAGCATCATATCAAAGAAAGTAAAAGAATGTCCATATTTGTGCGGCGTAGTCATGAGGATTCCATGACTGTTTTTTGTCCGATACATACCGAAGACTCTTTATGGCAGAGACTTGGCCAGGCTTGCATAGGGGCGTGCATTGGTAGGGTCCAACCTGGGATTCGGACCAAGTCAGTTCGGGGTGGTTTTCGGTTATAAAAATTTGGATTCAAGAACAACCGGTCTAGTTTCTAGTTCCACGTAAAAAACCGATCGGACCGGTTCATATTACTTATTATTATTTTTTATTTTGAAACAAATCTTAAATTAGTAAATTATGTTCTAATTTTCACTTAAATAGAGCAATGATTTTCATATATTTATAGAGAGAGAGAATCAAACCCTACACATTCCTTCGTAATTTTGTATGTTTATATATGTACATTTTTTCATTATTTAGCACATCTTGATACAATGTCATGTAATGGGGTAATCACTACAAAACCGAGTGGAAGACTAGTCGATCATCAATTAGCGCCGCACCTGGATCATTTAGTTGATTGTTAATTAGCACCACACCCCTAATCACATAAACATCTCTTTTTGTTTTTTTTTTCTATTAATGTTGGGAAACTCTCACTTGTAAGGGATAGAAGAAATCCAAAAAAAAAAGGAATCACCGGTTTCGGAACAGACCCCGGAACCGGTTCGGACTAGTTGGTCCAATTCCAGGACCAGGTTGGCCAATTCCTTGTTCCACAAATTAGGAACCAACCTTGCTCGGTTCGGTTCCAAGTTCTAGGGTGGGAACCGACCCACCCTAAAACAGGTTGCATATCATTTAAAAGAGGAGTTGTTACAATATGCTGATGTGGCGTTCAATTTTTTAGTGTGAAGAAACTCCACGGCTCCTTGCGGATGAGAATGACATCGGGAGTAAAACAGTGTACATCTTGCACTCATGGTAAATATATCCACCTCTAAGGTTAAACATAGTTCTTCCTTTGGCTCTTTGTTCGCTAGTTTTCATCATTGAGAAATGACAATTTGTTGATGGTGCGCGGGGACTTGGGGTCTATAACCTCATCATGGTTTCCAAGTCATTGCTGATGAGGTTCAATGCCCAATTCTCAGTCCGATTCGGCTGCCTTAGGACGTCCGCTACCCAATATTCAAAGTTCAATCAAGGGGGATTAGCTAGAATAGGGACGCGCTAAAAAAAGCAGTCACATTTTAATTATTGCTTATTTGGCCAAAAAGATAAAGGAATCTTGGCTAATCAGCACTCGATTCCTTCGATACTAATATTTAAGAATCACCTTAACATTTTAAACTGAATAGAGGAAATTCGTGTAGACGAGCCGGGTAGACTATCTATCCGCGTGTTATGATCATGTGCATATTGTTGGGACAAGATAATGTGAATTATATTCCTCGCAACTCTTTCAGTTTAATGTGTGTAGCGCAATAACAGAGCTAGACAAGAAAAGAAAATAAATGTTCATGATAGAACAACCTCGATTTTGATGGTGTTTGGAGGAGAGAGCACCCAGGCTGCAGCACTCGCACTACAACTTCAGCCAGATTCATCAACTTTGGAAGGGAAGCAGCATATTCACAGGATTGCTAGGTCTATCACTCAACACACTGATAATTTGTCGATTTCCTGTCCCGGCATACGCACAAATTCGCCTAGTAGGTGAAGTGCTGAGGTTCATGTTCAGGTTCAAGTGATTCTTCCCATGTTCTACACAGGATTGCATAATTTTTCTCCAGGTTGCCGGAGCACATAATACCTACTTCCACAGAGAACAATATGAACACCACCAACTTAGCAGAGCATATAGCCATTTTACACTCTTGAAAGGATTTCAGTGGGAGAATCAAGAAATGCCTAAAAAATCTTTGCTAGTGCACCATCACCTAACAGACTTCTCTTTTCTTCCTTTTCTTCTGAATCTTGCTCTCTGATTTCTCAGTCAGAGCATATAGCCATTTTAGACTTCTCTCTCTCTCTCTCTCTCTCTCTCTCTCTCTCTCTCTCTCTCTCTCTCTCTCTCTCTCTCTCTCTCTCTCTCTCTCTCTCTCTCTCTCTCTCTCTCTCTCTCTCTCTCTCATTAGGTAGGTAAGGAATGTGCAAAAGAACCAGGAACCTCCTGGATCACCTGGGACCGCTCGGAACTGAACTAGAGCTAGTGGTTCCTAAGGGAACCAGTTCAGTTCCCGGTTCCAATTTTTGGGAACTGGTAGGTGACGGTCCGATTTCCTGTTCCAGGAGTGGAACTGTCCGCTCGCCCATTTAGATCGAACTGGTAATATAATAATAAATATAATATAATATATTTATTTAATTTTAATTTTTTTTAAAAAAGAAAAATCCGAAATCCCTAAACTAAATCTAACTCATTCGATGTTCACAGTCTCATGTTGAGTTGAGAAACACCTCGTTTTGCAATCGCTTCACACTCACTCTCACTCTCTCCTTTCTTGATTGATGCTCACTTTACCGTTTCCAACTCTTCATCTCTATCTCTATCTTCGTCTTTCTATCTCCGTCCTTGGCTAGTGGAATCGGTTCCATGGACCCACCTGGGAACCGACCTGAACCGACGGTCCAGTTCTCGGATGGATCCATGGAACCAAAGGGCGGTTCCCGATCGGACCATGCTCACCCCTAATAAGGATTGACATCTCTTCGCGGTCAACTATACCTAGCATGAATACATCATATGACATCTTGCAGGTCAAACTCTCTCTCTCTCTCTCTCTCTCTCTCTCTCTCTCTCGCGCGCGCGCATGCCACCAGTTAGGTAAGAATCACTTAGCGGTCAACTGTCCCTAGCATGAATACATTAGATGACATTTTGGAAGTCAAATTCTTTTTCCTTCTACTTTTTAAGCATAACTTGATTGCAAACTTAGGAGTGAAATAGCCGCTACTGTATTGGTTCAAGAACGTGCATACTAATTTGAACTTTCACAATGGGAACAGTTTGACCCAATGACTTTATATCGTCACGCAAGGAAACTTGAACACAAGAAGAGAAGGAAGAATGGAACACTAGGGAAATATTCTTCAGTCAGAAAAGCACATTTGGACGCTATTTCCATAAAGACGAAATTGCAAGTCTAACTATTAGCTGAAAAGGATTGTGTTTCAGTCTACTTCATTTAAGTCAATACTACTTGCAGAATGTCAAAGCTGGAAATGTTTTACCAGACCAATTGAATGTTCTCTATAAATATTTCGAAAGCTCACTGCTTCTCTTGCACCACCACATTCTTTTTCTTGGCTTGAGAGTTGCTTGGTTCTGCTTTCACATAATGGCTCTTAAGTTCAAGTTGCTTCTCTCTCTCTCAGCCACCATCTTTCTCACGCAAACTCCGGCCAACGGTGCAACCTGCAGCAACTGCTTTGTCTCTTCTCGTGCCTCCTACTACCCGAATTCAAGTCAACAAGGAACAGAAAGTAAGGAATATTAGAATGAGTAAAATTGTAGATTTTTGTAGCAGATGCTATGATAAATTGAATGCTTGACAAATGAATATTTTCAACTGCAGTTGGGGCATGTGGGTTTGGTTCATTTGGAGCTATGATTAATGGAGGGGATGTATCGGCAGCATCTGATCTCTATCGCAGCGGTGTTGGTTGTGGCGCTTGCTACCAGGTGAGAATCCTGTTAAACCGAATTTTTGGAATATCATACTATAATTAGTGATTATGAGGATGTAAAAGTTGTTAATACATGGATAACAACTTCAGGTGAGGTGCACCAGCAGTAAGTACTGCTCGGATAAAGGCGTAACTGTTGTTATAACTGATCAAGGTTCAGGGCATCGTACAGATTTCATTCTAAGCCAACGTGCCTACAGCCAAATGGCTCAAACCGCCGATGCAGCCAGCTACTTATCTGCACTTGGTGTTGTTGACATCGAATATAGACGGTGAGACCATAGATAGTGCTTGATATGTACACTATTGGACAGTTTTTAACGGTAGCACGTGGATCTGTGATAGCTTATGCTTAAAACCAGAGATAAGAGAAAAGAGGTAACTGGAAATCTTTTCTTATACACATACCTCTGGTATGATGGTTAAGCTCTTGCCAAAGAGTGTATTCCTAACAAAACTTAGAGATGCCTGTCCACTGTACAAGTAAAACCTAATAATTCCAAGATGATGTGCCGAGAAGTTAACGGCATGCAGATGAAGGTTTGACCTAATCCAAGAATCTCAAATCTTCCACAGTGTTTCCTGCAGCTACCCAAACAAGAATATAACCATCAAGATCGACGAGAGCAGCAATAATCCCCATTATTTGGCTTTTGTGATATGGTATCAACAGGGCAATAAGGACATCACTGCAGTGCAGCTATGCGAGGTAACACTCATAGATTGCTCTCGAACATCAAACAAGTACTTCATAATATGCACTGACCGCTTTTCCATGTAACACCTATCAAACCAGTCAATTCCATGAGGAACCACCTTGCAACCACGTTTCAGATCCTCATGAACTTTCAGACATTTAGAAGCTAAAATTTGCATTTATTGTCATTCTATGGGAGAAGATAAACCCATCCCCTTTGTCTTGAAAATCAAATTTATATCCTTGAGAAACCTAACAATTCGTGCTGATATGTCCTGTCCATTTGTCAATTTGTGTGATTTTGTTCCTGTTGTTGCATGAAGGAGCATGCGACACTAGTTAACCTAAACCATAGGTTTATAAGATATATGAACTTGTTTAAGGTCAATCTTGTCCATCTAATCTCGTATTTTCCGTGCTTTTGGCAAGATTTCTCTCATGTCAAACAGTCATCCATACCGGCTTCTTGCAGAAAAAATGGAATTGTGTGCATCAAAAAACAAAAATTTGCTGATGATTGCTCTACAATGAACCACACTCAATAGCAATGGTACTTCGACGATGGTATTTCTGACTTTATATTATCGAAATTTGGGCAGACTCAGAACTTTGTTTGCAAACTCCTGGACCGGAGCTATGGTGCAGTTTGGACAACCACCTCGCCCCCTAGTGGTCCATTGTCCCTGAGGATGTTGCTCAGCGGCGACGATGGAGACGAGACATGGTTGGTTCCTGTCAACAACATACATCAAGACTGGAAAGCTGGAGAAACATACGATACTGGAGTGCAGATCAGCTAATCGTAAGAAGCCGCGGAAGTACAGCTGATTGTTTTGTAGGATGTTCAATAGAAATCATCGCTCATGAGCATTCTTGTTCTTTTGATAAGTTATAGAATAATTATTCTCCTTGGAGATGAGCAATGGCTTAGCTAGAGAAACGCTTAATATGTAGTCTTCCAGATTTGGATGAAAAATTCATGTACTATGGATGAAGCAATAAATCTCGGATTTTGTAGAATGATCCATCAACTTTACTTAATAGAACCATATGCAATCAACCAAAATGTTTGAGAGATCTTGAGAAGAACGAGGAGAGAGAGAATTTCGAAAACAAGAGAAATTCTTGTGGATGTGCCTCGATATGAAATGACAAAAACGGTTTATATAGAATTTCTCGTTACTTTGTTAAGAGACGTGACGATGATATTTACATGTTGTCATAACCTATCAAAAGTCCGCACATTCACCTGAGGCTGGGTCTTGATTATCCTAGGAATCAATACTTGGGTCTAACGTTGAAGATCAATCCACATGTTTTTAGTGTTAAAACCCTTTCTTTTTCATGGACAGCTATGCCCGCGGGCAGAGGGCATCGAACTTGCAATATGGAGTTACATGCCCAAGCTCGTTCCTTAACCGTGGAGCCTATCCTTTGCTGTTCAGAATCACTAGTTTGAACGGCCACGCACATTTGAAAGCCACAAATTAAGTCACAAATGAAAGTGGCTCATCTTTCTCATTTTCAAAAGTCGCACTTTCACTTGTTGTTGCAGTGTGTTTGTAAAAGGCATTGGGAGGAAGAGTAAGGAGCTTAAAAAGGGTAAGAATTAGATCTGTGCACAACGCAGCCGCGGCCTATGTTCTCCAAATAGAATCCATCCCCAAACCTCTTTTTTTTTTGGTAAGGTAAGTAGTATATAACTTTTCAACGTGTAAGTTATAGCAAAGAAGGCCGAACACAAAAACCTCGTACCTAAGGAGACAGAGAGTGTCTGGACCGGTACAAAGGTGTTGCGGCTAATACAAAAAGCACAGGAAGCGCAATAACAGGAAGGCTAACAGGCAGCCGACAGAAGACAGAAACAATGATTGCAAGAGGAGGTCAGCTAAAAATGGAGTCAGATATGCCCCAACTGGCTTGAATCCTTCTATTCCGAGGATTGTTTTGGACCGGCTTGAGAGAAAGGCCTTTGTCTCTAACTACCTTGTCAAGATGGTTGCGGAGAGCAGGCATACAATGGGTGCCATTCCTAAAGATAATATTATTCCGTTCAATCCAGATAAGATGGCACAATGCCCCAAGGACAAACCAAGAAATACGTTGATGAAAGCTATCTCCACCAATGAATCGAGCACTCCACCGGAGGTTCTATTGCCAATACCCATTATGCCAAGAAAGGTGACACTTAGTAGCCCAATATCGTGCTAGGGAGCCCGTAGCAATGCACCCAAAAAATAAATGATCGACCGAGTATGGTCTAAGGTGGCAAAAGGCGCATAAACCTTTAGATATTCTATGATAGTTCAGTAGGACAACCTATGTGGAAAGCCTATTAAGGGCCATCAACCATATCAAAAATCCGTGGCGTGGTGCAATATGACAGTCCTAGATGAAAAAATCCCAGTAGACCGCTTGTCCTCTTGCTCGTACCAATTCCCAAGCCAAGATAATAGAGAAGATTCCAGACGAGTGTCATAGCCAAACAAAGTGATCTGGCATGTCGACATTAAGTATGGGGAGAGGGGATGCCCAAGAGTTGAAAGATTGCAACACATTCGACTAGTGCCAAGTCATTGAAAAGAATTCACAAACTGATGCCGAACGTGGAATACCAAAACAGAAAATATCCCTATCCGAGAAGATCATATAAAGTGGGCCTTTGGGATGCCAAGAATCAAACTAGAAGGAGGTGGTCTTACCATTACCTATTCGCCATTTGAATTGCGATTGGAATGTCTGGTGTAAATCCAGTATCTTTTTCCATGTCCAGGAGCAAACAATTGGAATGGATGCAATCTAGAAACTTTTAGATTTGAGGAAATTAGAGTGAATCCATTTACACCATATGGATTCCTTATCCGTGAAAAGGATCCAAATATGTGTTGAGCATAGCCGCTTGATTGCAATCAATAAGCCTACGTATGCCCAGTCCACCTTCTTGCTTGGGGAGACAAATACAACTCCAGAATACTTTGGCACCACCAACCCCTAAATCAGGACCTTTCCAAAGGAATTTTCTGAGAATTAGTTCTATCCTCGCTAGGACCGATCGAGGGAGGGTGAACATAGAGGCCCAAAAGACATGTATGGCATGGAAAACAGACTTGATTAGTTGTAAGTGTCCCGCAAAGGAGAGAAACCGTTGGGCCCAAGAGCGAGCTCGAGCCGTAATAGAATTGACAAGCAATGTACAATCGGCCTTACTCAACCTAGAGGCAGAGATAGGAATGCCAAGATATCGAAAGGGTAACATACCTTCAAGGTATCCAAAAGAATGCAATATTTGATCCCGCAGTTGGGGTGTCCCTCCCGAGAAGAAAATTTAAAGCCTGGGTGCTGAGTTTGAGCATTGAGAATGCCAATGAAGACTTCCATGACTAGGGTAAATAGGTAGGGAGATATGGGGTCCCCTTGATGAATGCCTCTACCACTAGAGAAAAAATCATGGAGAGTCCCACTAATGGCAATCGAGAACTTCGGGATAGTCACGCACTCCATAAGAAGCTTGATAAACACTTGGAGAAAGCCAAATGCTTGCAAGGTCAACTGAAAAAAACTCCAGTCAACAGTATCATATGCCTTTTGAAAATCTACCTTGATAGCGCATTTGGGCAAATAAGGTTGGTGATGGAAACTAGCAAAAAGTTCTTGGGCAATAAGTATGTTGTCACCTATTCTTTGCTTTTTGACGAACGCATTCTGTGGAGGGCTAATGATCGAAGGCAGAACAGATGCGATTCTATTAGTCAATATCTTGGTAATGCACTTGTAGATCGTATTATAACATGCGATAGGCCTAAAGTCATTCACAGCCAATGCATTGGGAACCTTAGGCACAAGGGTAAGGATGGTGGCATTGGTTTCCTTAAGAAGGGTGCCAGAAATGAAAAAATCATTGATCGCCAAGATGACCGAAGGGCCAACAATTTCCCAAGCTTCTAGAAAGAATTCAACATTAAACTCATCCGGCCCTGGGGCTTGTTGACACCTAAATTTCACCGAGCATTTAGTTTAAATTTGCATAGAAAATTAGGGATTAATTTTAACCCCTAAACAAAAATATTTGATTTTTGCATAACATATAGTTTAGGTTCATTTTTAATTTAATTACATTTGCATCAAATTGGCGATGACAACGAACGTAAATTTTATCGGACGAGACTCGGTTCGCTCGGGAATGTTAGGGCCGAGAATTTCACGTTACACGGGCTTGGTTGATTTAATTTGGGCTTAATTTAATAATGTGAGTTTAATTAATTTAGCCCAAGTTAATTCAGCCCATTTAATTTAATTAAGATCTAAGCCCTAGCCTAAGCCCATTAGGTTAATTGAGCCCATCTAATTTGACCTAGATTATACTATATAAATATACATTAGGTCAAATTAGGAGGGAGGAGGTCACAATTGCAAATCAGAATTTTTTTAGAGAGTTCAAGGGAGAGGGAGAGAGAGGCGCGGCCACCGCTTCTGTGGCTGCTTCTTCGCGTTCCAGTCCAATCCAGCGAGAAGAACAGCCACCGCGTCAGTTGCTGCTTGCTTCTTCGGTTTTTCTTTCCTCTGGTTTCTGCTACTTCACGTCCAGATCAGAAGAAAGGGGGTCAACGTTTCAGCGAAGAGTCTTCGCTGCTGCTGCTTCTCGAGCGACGACTTTCAACGCTGCTGATTCTGCATCCCTTCTGTAGGCTGTTGTTGCTTCATGACCATGCAGAAAACGCCAAAACAGAAGGCAAGAACTCCCCTGCCCAGTCAACCGTGAACTGATCCCACGAAGTCAGCACTGCTGGACGCTGCTCTGGACTCATCCCAACGTTGACAGTGAGTTGCTGCTTCTGCTTCTCTACACTGAGAAGCCTTGTTGCTGCTTCCTGACGTCAACCTCCCCGAACGAAGACCGTCACGACGCTGCTGCCCATGCACGTTCTTCCTCAGCCACGACGCCTACGCAGCCTTGAAGTGAAGCGTTCAGTCAACTAAGGACTTGTCAATACTTCTCTCTGCATGCCCTGACGTCAAACCCCCCCCCCCCCCCCCGCTCGAACGACGTCCTGCGCTGTCGCTGCTCGCTTCTTCGGCCTTCACGCGTCCTGTTGGCCCACGTCCAGCAAGCTTCCACCGACGGATCAGCCCCTCACCGAGCCAGAACAGTGACTGGTGTCGTCCCCGCCATCGTGCACCGACAAGACCAGCTGCTGTCCCGACTCACCGTAAGCCTCGCCGTGTTGCCGTGAGCCTCGCCGGAGTTGCCGTGCTCGCCATCGTTGTCGGTCGATCGATCTCGATCCGTAGACGCAATCCCGACCCGAGTTCGAATTTGGCAGTTATCGTTAAATTAGGTAAGATGATTATCCAGTAAAGTTTCAAATATTTAATTTCCTGTTTTGAATCGTTTGGAATATTGCATGAATATCTAGTAGATAATTTGATATGTTTAGATAACATTCTAGATATCCGCAATATTTCGAGAATATTCAAATTAGGAAACTTTCCTAATTTAGCAACGTATCGGGACGTCTATCCGACTTTAACCCTAAAGTCCGATACGCGGCGGTACGGAAAAATCATTATTCTATTCATAACCACTTGAATATGATAATGATTTTGATTCGCTTTCCAAATTTGAATAATCAATTATCCGTTAATATCTATAACCCTTTAGATATGACCGATAATTCGATTTTTGTGCCTAATCAGAGTTTGAAACAAATTTGGCGGATTGCGTGGTTGATTTGAATTGATTGCTATCCTTTTTTGTCTAAATTGCTTTCCTTTTCAAATAAAAAGAAAACCCAAAAAATTTTCTATTTTTGAGAGTTAAATTAGAGTTTTGCATGTTTAGGATTTTTGAATATATCCCGAAGGATAATATAAATATCTAATTTAAATTAGGATGTAACGTGGCAAGTTTCCTAATTTAAATTAGATATTATTTCAAATCCTAACGGATTATTCACGTTATTTTATAATTCCGAATTTTACATAAAAAAATCCAAAAAATGGTGAATTGTTTCATGTTTTATTAGGATAGATTGCATTTTAATTTAGGTAATTTATTATTTCGAATTTTTAATCAAAAATCCCAAAAAGAAATCATGCTAGGATAGTTTAAATCATCATAGAATGCATGTTAACTTAGGTATTTTTTAATTTCGAATTTTAAACAGAAAATACAAAAAATAGAAAGTCATAGGTTGCATGTTATTTTAGGCATGTTTTTCATTCCGAATTTCATAAAGAAAAATGCCAAAAATATGTCATTCTTCCGTCATTAGAATTAAGTCACGTCGTCGCGTGTCATACAGAGTGCATATTAGGCTGCATTAATTCACGTGTCAATTTTGCACGTCATTGCATATAGTTAGATTTCATTTAATAAAGTGAAAATCCAAAAAAAAGAAATTGAGTGGATGCTTTGTTAATTATAAATCATATTAGGATTGTCTGTATGATTTTTCACTAACAATGCAGATGCTTGCGTGGATTCGAGGTAAGTAATTCTTCCATACTTGCAATTTATTTAATGCTTTGATTATTGGGTGTTAAATTGGTGGTTTGCGCACCCGCATGAACACCTCACATGTTAGAAATTAAGTTAAAACGGATCCGAACTGCCTGCCAAAATATTTTTGAAATGAAAAGGTACCGAAAGGGCGTTAGACTAGATCTAGCGTAATCAAGTCCCCGGGCTTAGAATTTCTGGTTCGTAGGAATAAAACATATCTCCCTATGTTTTATTTAGGTTTCTAATCGACCTACCACAAACTGATTAGTGGCGACTCCAAGCATGAAAACATTTGCATGTTAAGAACTTAAACCCTAAGTTGCGAATTGGTAGGGCTTGGGAGGGCCCGAGTTAAGTTCAATCTTAATAATCCATTAGCCCGAGAAATTGATTTAAATTTTTTAAGGGTCGCGACAGGGCTTTGCCCTTACGAAGGGAGATTAATGTGTTTCTGATTTCTAATTCGGTGACCTGCTGGGTAAGAAATTGTACTTGGTCTTCATTGAGAGACCAGCCAATCACGGCTTGGATATCCAAAGACGAAGGTAGGTCAAGTGAAGAGCTAGATGCAAGTAAATCCTGAAAATGATTAACAATATGATTGTGGACAAGTGTTGGTTCAGTAAGGACAGATCCATTGTCATCTAAAACCGAGATTATACGATTGAGGATATGTCTTCTATTGACAAAATGGTGGAAATACTTGGTATTGCGGTCACCTTCTTTTAGCCATTTGATCCTAGATTTCTGTTTAAAGAACGACTCCTCCTGGATCCTAAGGGATGCGAAGTTTTGGAGCTGATCCTTCTCCTGAGCAGCCAGAGACAGGTTTAAGGGGTCACTAACAAGAGCATCTTGAGTTATATACAAAGCCGATCTTGCCTATGCGGTGCGCCCTAATATATCGGAGAAAGAGTCCTTGTTAATTTGTTTGAGTCTTCCCTTGAGAATCTTCAGCTTGCGGCATAAGATGAACATAGGAGTTCCCGTGATCCAGGAGTCCCATGTCTAAGTGACAATAGGCAGAAAGGAAGGGTGAGACATCTAGCAATTAAAGAACTTGAAGGGCTTCTTGGACGGAGAGGGAAGCACAATTCGAATGATAATAGGAGTGTGGTCGGACACCCTTTAGCCAAAAAAGTAGCCTCCGAATAGGAGAAGGTGTTGTCCACTAATCATTAACAAGGACTCTATCAATCTTCCTTTGTTTCCGGGAGGCACCAGAAGATGTCTACCAAGTAAATCGATGGCCAACATATTTAAGATCATCCAATCCAGCTTGGTCTAGATACAAAGCAAGTTCATCAAATGCTAGAATCCATGCATTGGAGCTTGCGGAACTAGTTCTCGGGATGGTACTTAGGTGATTTCCCTTTGCTTTGGCTTTGCCTATTCTTAGCCAAGGCTTGGCCTTCTTGGTGAATTGAAGATCCCCCACCAGTGGAATCAACACGAGCCAGGTTGGAGGCATACCTCACTCTACTACCCCTCTACTCTGTTGGCGTTGTTTTGGAGCTTCGGGATGTACAGAAGCAGAGCCACCTACATTAGCTTCAAGAGTGTGAGATTTTTGCTCTACACTAGCTGCCGAAGTGGGCTGCACTATATTTCCAGGCAAGCGAACATTGGATCTAGGCACTTGTTTGGAAGGTGCCTTAGGTTGCTTGGTACTCGCTAAAGCCAAGGATTGCGTTGGCCCAGCAGACTCCATAGGAATAGCGAGATGCCCAGCCATGGAGATCCTTAGTCCGAGAAATCCATAGAGAAGGATGGAGTAGAGAAGAGTACACCCTATAGGATCAGGTAAGAAGTAAGGTTTAACCAACATCAATAATCAACCAGCTCTATCGAGAGGAGTTCAAAGAGCACATTCAACACCAGAATGCAGCAGACCAGAACAATCTATTACAACCAGCAAGTCTGCAGACGGCACCAATCAAGAATCCCAATGGTTCAATGGAAGTAATCGTACAGGCCCTGTATGGCTCCAAAGACCAGACAATTGAAGACACGGGTGCACAGTGAAACTCGCAACAGCAAGCGAGAGGATGAAAACCCAGATCTACCTGCGAGGCTGTTCACGGGCACCAACCAAGAATCCCAACGGATCAAGGGATGCAAACTTACAGGCGCTACAAGGCTCCAAAATGCAGAGGAATCGAACGGAAGGATCATCAAGGATCAGAAGAGGGACCGCAGGTCATGAACACCAGAAATAGAAATCCAGAAAAACCAGATCTGCAATCCAGGCTGCACGAGGGCACCAACCAAAGATCCAAACGGTGCAAGGGACGCACCTTTGCAGGCGCTACAAGGCCCCAAAATGCAGAAGAATCGATCGGAAGGATCGTCCTGGAGCATCAGAGGAGCCGTGGGTGAAAGTGCAAATCGCACAGCCAGCGAGAGAGCACCAAGAGAACCAGGTGAACAGTGCAAGGGCTGGCGAAAAGTCTTATCCCCAACCCTCTTTTCCATCCTTCTCCCCTCGGATTTTCTTCTTTCTTCAGCTTGAGGCAGAGAGACCCACCTCCATCGCCACACACGCCTGTTGCTGCACGCACCCGGTGTCACCTTGCATCACCTTGCGTCAACATCGCCTCGACCATCGCCCCCGTTGTCTTCATCGGGGCTCGCCATTGCCGCTCATCCGCTCCTCTAATTCTAGAAACCTAAAATGATATTTAGGTCATAATGTGTTCCTTTTCATGCTTTTGCCTCGCTAGTATCCAAGCAATGTTGTAATTCAACCCTCAGCATCCATTTTCTACTTTTTCACTATTTAACATCTTCCTTTTCCTTTCTAATCAGCTCCACCAAACACAATGTTAGTTCCCCTACAACTCTATTGCCTCTACAGTACACTTTCAAATGAGAACCTAGCTCACTCAACATTGAATAAATCATAACTCTTCGATGGGGCAAACTATCTTTTTTGGCATCTTTGGACTCGATGCCTCCAAGTTGAAAGAGGCTAGACCCGACTTCCTTTTGCAAACCCGTTTCCTTCATCATCTTTCTGACGTTCTCGACAGAGTCCCAATTACCTTCTGCAGCGTGCATGTTTGCCAAGAGCACATAGGGCCCGACATCAGTCGGGTCCAACTCAATCAATCGCTCGGCCACAAGCTCTCCTAGTTCAGTGGTAGAATAGGTAGATCCAGCCCCCTTTGGGACTTCTTTTGCCAACTCTTCTAAATCTTCCTTCATCAACCCGACCATAGAAAGCAGCTCGAGGATACAACCATAGTGCTGTACTTTGGGATCAATCTTGTAAACTCGAGACATTAGGTCAAAACACCACCAACCCTCCAAAACCATCCCACCACGCTTGCAGGCAGTTAAGATGCTGACGAAGGTGGACCCATTAGGTACTTGACCTCTCTTCTCCATCTCCAAGAACATATCTAGGGCTTTCTCGCCATGCCCATGCATTCCATACCCCAGAATCATAGCATTCCATGATACGACATTCCTATCAAGCATCTGATCAAACAGATTCCTAGCCACATCCACAGCCCCACATTTTGCATACATTGTCAATAGAGCGGTCGAAAGTGCCACATCAGCCTTAATGTCATTTCTAATGATATAGGAATGGACTAATTGGCCTCTATCGAGGTCACCCAGATTGCCAAATGCAGTCAAAACAGGCAAAAGAGTGAACTTATTGGGTTTAATCTCTCTCTCTTGTAGCATAGTATCATACAAACTCAAACACTCCCTATAGTGCTCATGACAGACAAGATGATCCAACAAGGTATTCCAAGTGGTCACATTCCGGGAAGGCATTGAATTAAACAACTCAAGAGCCACCCAAAAACAGCCAATCCTTGCATACCCGTCAATCATACAGTTCCACGATGGGGTGTCTCTAGATGGCATTTTATCAAACAAACATCTCGCCTCTTCCATCTCCCCTCTCCCAATGTAACCCCCTATCATCGAGGTCCAAGTGACAGCGTCCCTTTCAGTCATTTCATCGAACAGCTCACGTGCAGAATCAACTTCCCCATTTTTCACATAACCATCGATCATCGTATTCCAGCTGACAGAATCCAGAACAGACCCAGCATCAAACACCAAGCGGGCATTCCGGGTCTTCTGAAATGCCGAGTACAAGTAAATCAAGGCGTTCGTCACGAACAAATCTAGCTCAAACCCAAGTTTGAACACCCTGCCGTGCACCTTTTCTCCTTCCGTCAACGACCCAATTCCCACACACCCCTTCAAAACAACGGGAAACGTGTAATGATTGGGCACGACATCATGACCCACCATCTCATCCCGATAAAACCTCATGGCGCTACTCGCATCCTTCCCGCCAACGTAAGTCCTCATGATGGTGTTGCACATGAAAGCATCGGGCTCACGGGTAGATTTGAAGAACAGGACCGCGCGAGCGACCGCGCGCAGAGCGCAGAGCCTCTTCACGGCTTGGCTGGTGGCGAGATAGTGGTCGGAGAGATCGGAGACGACGAGCTGAGCGTGGACTTGGTTGAATTCCACGATGCTACAGCACGAGTCTAGCTTGCGCAGGAGCCGGTGGGTCAACGTGACGAAGTGCTTGGACCTCCCGGGGCTTGACATTGGTCGGAGAGGCAGGGGACTCTGGCGGGGTGGCGGTCGTTCGTTTTGCGAGTTTTTTGAGACAGACTTGGATCGCAGGTGCTTATCAGAACACCCCAAATTGAACACCGTGTTCCGAATGACCTCTTCCCGCCTCATTGCCAGCGATTAAAACCACCACCCGGCGATCACGTGACAGCCATGTGCTCATCTGTTACTGTTGCGTAGGGGCAATTTGGTCCGTAGGATAAATTTCCCAAATTCAAGTCATTCGAGAGGGGAAATTTGAGAAAGAAATTGGAAAAGAAGATGGAGCGGGGTTTTCGAATTTTAGAGCCCGAGTCAGTTGGGGATGGAGAACTTGAATTGCGGATGTGGAATGAGGAGGGCTCGATTGAAGATGTCATGGATTAAGGCGAACCCAATGAAGGCGATTTCTCGCATGCAAAAAGTACGGGTAAGTAAATGCGTGCACTTTTGGAGATTTGAGGTTTTAACTTGCACTAAAGTTCGATTTAAAGGTCAAGTTGCTCTATCGCTTCAATTAATGTTGCAATCTCGCATTCTTCCCTCTCAAATTCGATTTATGATTTATTCAGCCAAGAAATTAGAAATTTTAGGGATTCATTGGGGAGAAATTGGGACCAAATGTCACTATCCAACGGCAAAAAATGGGGCACATGAATGACATGTGGTCACCGGGAAGTGCTTGTCATCGGCGATGAGGCACCGGGTCTTTTGGAACATGGCTAATTAATGTAGGATGTCGTTTGATACAATTGTCTTTCTGAATGCTCTTTTGAGAAAAGGTATCTAATCAAATGTGTATTTGTTATGAAGCATTCTAAAGCATAATTACAAATTTTAATGAAGCATTGGCAATAAAAGTGTATTTATTATCAATTTAGATATATAACCACGATTCACAAATGATGGTTGATCAATTATCTCATAACGAATCATAACTGCGTTGTTCAAACTATAATTTAAATAACTAAAAGTGTGTTAAATATTTCCAATTTAAATTAGATTTATTTGAATCCTCATTACATTTCATCTTCCACCATATTGATGTTACAACCAAAGAAAAAGGTCAAACAAAAAGTCTTCATTTCGTTCCATTACAAAAATTTTCCAAAAGAGAAAAGAGATATATGCATAAATTGTCTTGGAATTTTTACAAAAGTTCAGTCGGGCCCCTGAACTATTTTTATCCGTTTAAACCCCATATTCTTAGCTTTTTTTGTCCAAATAAGCAATCAATTTAGAGTACAATTTATTTAGCTGTAGGAGAGGAGACCAGCTAAATGTTCAACATAAATATATCGAGAGCTAAAACATCTTCCAGGGAAATTAATCAGTGAACTTATTACCTTTCAACTTAAGAGATGATTGCTTGATGTATATTGCCGTCCAACTACTGCTCTGAAATTTTAATTTCATCGATTGATGCTTGTCAAATTAACTCAACCTGTAAAGAGTTCCCTCAGGATCTTCCATCCAAAGTAGTGTTCCAGCAACAATTCTCAATAACTTGAAGATGGGCGCACTCATGAATTCGCATACTGCGATTTTCCTTTTTACTGGGAGAGGTGCCGAACAGGCATATGTATAGAAGCAAGGCATATTCTTTGCATAATGTCTTCACCTTCAATCCTGCAAAATATACAAAACACGGATGTTAAACAAAATCCAGCAATATGGTTTAGTCTCTCTTTACTCTTGATCCTCTATTGCTCTAGAGTTTCTACAGGACGCTTTCATCTGCGAGCCAATCTCACTCAACATCGAGTAAATCATACTTCTCTGATGGGGCAAGCCATCTTTTGTGGACTTTGCAGATTCAACGCCTCCAGGTTGAACAAGGCTGGAGCCGACTTCCTTTTGCAAACCCTTTGCCTTCATCATCATCCTGACATTCTTGACAGCATCCCAACTACCTTCAGTAGCTCACATGTTTGAAAATAGCACATATGGCCCAACATTTGTTGGTTCCAACTCGATCAAATGCTTGGCCACTATCTCTCTTAGTTCAATGTGAGAATGGGTCCTATAGGCAAAAAGCAGAGCTGTGAAGATCCTGCCTCTGTAGGCACTTCTTAAACAACTCTCCTGAATCCTTCACCAGCCCAGCCCGGGCAAGAAGATCGACAATGCAACCATAGTGCTCCACCTTAGGTTGGATATTGTAAACCCGAGACATCAGGTTGAAACACCACCAACTTCCAAAACCATTGCGGAATGTGTGTAGGCAGATAATATCCTGACAAAGGTAGCATCATTTGGCATTGGACCTCTCTTCTCCATCTCTCAAGAACATTTCCAGGGCTTTCTCGCCACGCCCATGTAATCCATACCCCACGATCATAGCATTCCACGAGACAACATGTCTATCAGCCATCTGATCAAACACTTTCTTGGCTAAATCCATAGTGCCAAATTTTGCATACATTGTCAGTAGTGCAGTTGAACGCAGCACGTCAGCTTCAATTTCATTATCCTTCATGTAAGCATATATTAAGTGGCCTTTATTGAGGTCCGCTGTATTGGCACACGAAGTTAAAGCACTCACAATAGTGAGTAAGCTTTAACACGCACGTAGAGAGCCAACAATGTATTCTGTGAAACCACATTCTGAAAAGGCGTTGAATCAAAAAGCTGTGAGCGTTGAATCAAAAAGCTGTGAGCCTTTGACTCGTTTCCAATCCTTGTACACCCATCAATCATACAATTCCACGACACAATGTCCCTAAACAGCGTTATACTAAACAACTGTTGTGCCTTGCCCATGTCCCCTCGCGCAACACCACCTGCAGTCATCGAGTTCCAACTGAAGACGTCCCTTTCAGTCATTTCATCGAAAAGCTCGCAAGCAACATCCACTTCCCCATTCTTCACATGACCATCAATCATGGAATTCCAGCTAACCAAATCCAACACAGGCCCTGCATCAAACGCCGAGCGCACACTCCTGGCTTTTCAAAAAACCGAATACATGTGAATCAACGCATTCCTCACGAAAAAATCTGACTTGAACCCAAGTTTTAACACCCTGCTATGAACCTTCTCTCCATCGGACGATGACCCAATCACCACAAACCCTTTCACAACAATAGGAAACTTATAGTGATTTGGTGCAACATCATTTCCCCCTATTTCGTCATAATAAAATCTCATAGCACTGCACGCATCATACATGTGGACATAAGTTCTCATAATAGTATTGCACAGAAAAACATCGGGCTCTTGGGTACACTTGAAGAACGTAGCCGCATGAGCAACTTCACGTAAAGAACAGAGCTTCTTCACTGCTCGGTTTGTGGCAAGAGAGTGCTTAGAGAGACGTGTGACAACTAGCTGAGCATGGACTCGGTTGAATTCTCTGACGTTGCACGACTCCAGTCTGCACAGAATCGGATGGGCTAACGTCAATACGTCAAATTCTTCATCGTTTGTGATTAGAATTCGTCGCTTGACAACGTCAGGCCAGAGTTTCGGTCTGGGCTTGGAGAGTTCTTTCCGGGATTTGATGAATTTGTCGACAGAAAAGGATGAGAATGTGGTGTTTGGTGTGAGTTTCCGGGCAATGGACATGTCGTTACTGGCTTGTGTTTGGCATTTCCCGGGAAGCTTTGTGCTTCCAATTTCTAGAGTTCCAGAGCTCTCGGATGCGTTGTACGCATGACCATTTTTGCAAAAGCGTTCTACCTTAATAAGCATCCCATAAGGCACGTCAAGTGCATTTACCTCTTATTTATGGATCTCTCATGGGAATACAATTTTTTTTTATTAATGGGTAATGTTATATTTTAAAGGAAAAACACCACAAAAAATCTCAAACTATGTCACTTATAATAAATTTATCATGAACTTTTTTTTAACATGAAAAACCCAAAACTATGTCACTTGTGGCATATTTATCCCATAATACTTTGGCCAAAGGGCATTTTCGTCTTTTTCCTTTTTATGTTTTTTCTTTTTGTTGTCTCTTCCCTTCGTTGGCCATGGTGGAGGGAAGCTGGTGAGGGCCGCCCTCACCGGCGTTGGGGTTGGGTGAGGGCTGCCCTCGCCCCCTCGCCGACGTTGGGCGAGGGCAATCCTTGCCTGAAGACGACGAGGGTCGCCCTTGCTGGATCTGGTGAGGGCAATCCTCGCTAGCATTGAGCGAGGGTTGCCTTCGTCTGCCCAGGCGAGGGTGATCCTTGCCGATGTCAAGCGACCCTTGTCGGCGTTGGGCGAGAGTCGCCCTCACCCCACCCCAACACCGGTGAGGGCTGTCCTCGCCGGCTTCCCTCTGCCGGCCATGGCGGAGGGAAGAGAGAAGAAAGAAAAAAAAAGACGAAAATACTTTTGGGGCAAAGTATTGTAGGGTAAATGTGTCACAAGTGACATAGTTTAGGGTTTTTCGTGTTACGAAAAAAGTTTAGGGTAAATTTATCACAAGTGACATAACTTGAGGTTTTTGATAATATTTTCCCTATTTTTAAATGGAAATATGTTACAATCAGCTTTTCTGACCCTTGTTGCACGAGTCTTCGTGTATTTGTCATAGCTTAATTGTCGATTGGTATGAAAAGATGGTCAAATACGAACGCAACCGAAAATGGATCATTGATATCTTCAAATTACCCTTTATATCCTCAATTTCAGCACTATCATTTAAGACCAAATATCCAATTTTTTATTCTCTTAATTGTCAATCGTTCGTCTAACCTACATAAGGAGTATGATCATCGCTTTCGATCACCAAGTTATCGGATACTATAGTGCAATCAATGGCAATGCCCGAAATCCATCGATTTCGACCCTTGGAAATTTTCGAGACCACCAAAAATAAGTCCAATACTCAATAGTATCAACACGCATCAATCAATGGTTTACATAAGCATACACATATGCCCCCAGCACAGATCGAGCATTTTGGCTCCTTCGGATGGCCACAAACATAGACGCCATCGTGACTGTTGGTGCAACTAGCTGAGGAATGAGAGGCGTCTTTTGACGTAATGACAAATTTTACATTTAAATTCCAGTGTTAAGTGCACTCAGGTGAGAGCCCTACCGGGATGGGTGAAGTCAATGAAAAGTGCTCATTTATATGTCAAAGGATAAATCGCGGTACTCGGTATGAAACGGGTCAAAGGGAACAACTTCGAGTGAGTTAATATAGGGTCGTCACACTTTCAAAGCTCAGATGATGCTGCTGAGCATTTGCTTTGATTGGCAAGGCTACTGATGATGTACTTAATATTTCTCAGCGAAGTAATAGACACGATCTGTTGTATTTCCTAATTGCACGGTTGCGTTGTTCTCACGTGACCCACCGTATCAGAGAAATATCGTCGCATGGTCCCTTTGTTAAAATTACTTGTCGGGATAATAACCCTGAATTTTTGTCCATTTTATAGCGGACCACCTCAAATTTTTTTTTATTCAATCGATTTCAACTTCTCTGATGTCGCTCCATATGAGGCCTCTGTTTAAATCATGGATAAAGAATGCCATCTTGACACTACAGTTATGAAATAGCCATTATCTTTTTGAGACAATGCCCGTCATTATAAAATAACCACTATTAATATGACTAATTTAATAGTAAAGTAACTATAAATTCTACTTCCAGCCCTCCTTACCAAAAAAAAAAAAGATCTACTTCCAGCCCAAGTTTGCCCTCATAACGTTAGCGGAGCTTGAGCAAATATAACGTTTCATCAAGCCGAGTTTAAGCTCGATGATTGAAATGGCGTCGACGCGAAGCTCCACTGTAGGAGTCTAGTTGAGTTTAGATATTAGATTGTCTTGACTTGGGTTGACGTCATTTTTCACGACGAAAGAGCTCAATCTCAAGGGGACATAGCCATTACGCACACACGAACGAAGCAAGTGCTAAAAATAAGTCAATAGCTTGTGACGGTTGGACATCGTCTTATCGAGAACAAGATCGATTCGCTCAAAGGTCTCCGTTGCCTCACCTTGCGACCGGAACACATACACATTTGCCGTTTTTAAAGACGGGATGAGACCCGGTATCACACTGCTCCGGAATACAAAAGGCGTGATCGTTGACCTGGGGCCTTGATGGAACACAGAAACATTCGGCATTTTTAATGGCCGGATCATACCCGACAGGACACACTTGACCTCTGCCCGTGGTGTCTAGATGACACGCTACTCTTTCTTCTGCTGCTTGGGAGACAGCAAGACCTTGGAAAAGGAAAGCTCGGAAAATTCATCAGTGCAGTTCTACATTTAATAATAATAAATAATAATAACAGACGAGAGATGAGAGAAACCTACTAGATGCAATCGCCAATAGAATGACCAACGCACTAAGCTTGGCTTGACCCTTCTCCATTTCCAAGTATGTCGGCTTGATTGTGTAAGCTGTGATTGTGCCGAGAGTTTTTTCGAATTATACGGGGGAAATTTGGGCTTGATTATTAGAGACAACTGTGGAAGATATGTGTCATGAGTCCCCTCGAAGTGGGTTTATATAAATGTCTAAAGCATGGTATTATTGGAAAGTGAGTAAATGCAAGATCAAAAATTGAATGAATAGTAGCTAACTTGCTACGTATTCATATTAAGCTGCTGATATAAATTGTTACATATTCTCGATCGAAATCCGCACTTGCTTTACTAGGTACGATACTAAGTACTAGTGGTGTGCAATTTTATAATTCAAGATTCTCTCACCAAAAGTTGAGCGATCCTTGGATTATTCAAGATTCTCCTACCGTAATATAAGAAAAGATACCTAACATGCATATAGTTTCTCGTTAGATAAATGCTCTCTGTTTTCTCGACCAGATTAAAAATATGCAAAAATTTAATAAAACTGTACAAAGTGCAAATTGTGAATATTAAAAAGGATTAATATCACAAAAAAATCCAAACTGATATATCTGTAACAATATTACCCCAGACTAATTTTAATTTTTTTGGTAAAGGTAAGAAATTGTATTACTTTTCAAAGTCACCATGTACAAGCTAAGGTCCAAACCACCCATCGACCCAAAACGGACAAGAGATGTCCATTACGGGTCACGGGGGCTTAGAAAAACTATACAAAAGCCACAAGATGGCTACAACCTCAGAACAAGAGCAACAGTAGAATAAGATGGAGCTGAACCGGCTTCAAAGATTGTAGGGGGGAGATCCCATCTCCTTTGTATCTTCCTGTTTGTAGGAGTGTCAGCTATTGTTCCCATGGATAACGCTTTGTCCTTCACTACCTTGATAAGATGTTGACGCATACCAGGGATGTGGATATTTTTGTTCCTGAAGATGTGTTCATTCCTTTCGGTCCAGATGATATGGCATAAGGCCCCAAAGACAAATCTGGCTAAAAGATGGGCAAAGGATGAGCTACCACAAATTTGCATAGTCCATGTGATATGGTCATGCGAAGGTTTGTTGCGCCAAGGTAGGTTGCATTTCGTAGCCCAGCAGGAGGCCAGCCTGCTCGTGGCTGAGCAAGCGAAGAAAAGATGGTTGATTGAATCCGGGACAGAACCATAGAATACACAAAAAGCTGTATCAATTCGGCGGTTTTGTTGGAGAAAGGCTTGTGAAGGGAGACGGTTGAGAGAGATTATCCATAAGAGAAAATCATGCCGAGGTGTGTTGTGGTTTTCCCATACAAAGGAGTGCCAGGGGGTAGATTGTCCTGTTGTTCTAATTTGGTTCCAAGCAAGCGCAACAGAGAAGGATGCAGTCGGAGAGGGAGCCCATATAAATTCATCTGGGGTCTTATCCACAAATAAAGGAGCCGGATCCAGCCAACTTAGAATGGATTGAAGAGTAGGTGAAGGTTGCCAGGTGCCTTCATAGAACTCTCGCACCGAGGTCTCTCGTGGTATTATGGATTGATATATATATCAGTATTGGTGAAAACCCGAAATAGGGGGCCATTATTGTGCCACCAATCAAACCAGAAGGAGACAAAGTGTCCATTGCCAATTTTCCATCGAAATAAAGTTTGTGCAGATGAACGCATGTCTAATAACTACTTCCAAGTCCATGAACAAAAGGTAGGTTTTGAAACAACCCAAAAGTTTGCTTTTTTTAAAAAGGTTGTATGAACCCATTTACACCACAATGATTCCTTGTTGGAGAAGAGAATCCAAATGTGTTTGAGCATCATTGCTTTATTGTATTCCAGGAGCCTGCGAATACCCAGGCCTCCCTCCTCCTTAGGCAGGCAGACAGTATTCCATGCAACTTTAGCTCCGCCCGTGCCTAAGTCAAGTCCTTTCCACAAGAATTATCTCGATATAGTCTCAATGTTGTGGAGAATTGATTTAGGCAACGAGAAAATAGCCGCCCAATAAACTTGGATGGAATGCAGTACAGATTTAATGAGCTATAGACGCCCCGCAAAGGACAAGAAATGTTGAGTCCACGAGTGAGCTCGAGTCGTGATAGCATCAATCAAAACTTTACAATCCTCTTTCCGGAGCCTGGATGAGATAATAGGTACACCAAGATAGCAGAAGGGGAGAGAGCCTTATTGGAACCCAAGGCAATGGAGAAGTTGGCCATGGAGCTCTGATGACCCTCCCGAGAGGAAGATGTTGCTCTTTGTAGGATTTGGATTAAGACTAGACCATTAGGAGAACTTCCTGAGAGCTTCTTTAATCAAAGTAGCAGATTTGACATGTCCTTGATAGAATATAAGAACGTCATCGGCGAAGAAAAGATGAGAAATGCGAGTTTTTTTACACCGCCAAAACCAGTGGAAATCCCGAGAGTTTGTTTTGGTCAAGATAATACCAGTTAGAATTTCCATAACCAAGATGAAGATGTATGGTGAGAGTGGGTCTCCCTGTCATATACCACAACTGCTAGCAAAATAGCTATGCAGTTCCCCATTTATAGAAACCGAAAACTTGGGTGTTATGATACACGCCACAACCATTTTAATGAAGAAAGCCGGGAATTTAAAAGCCTGTAAAGTCTTTTGGATAAAGTTCCAATTAACAATGTCATATGCTTTTTGGAAGTTCACTTTGATAGCACATTTTGGAAGGTAAGCCTCATGATGGAAATCTACAAAAAGCTCTTGAGCTATCATGATATTGTCACTAATTTGGCGCCCTTTGACAAAAGCCGATTGGGAAGGGCTGATCAAAGGTGGAAGGACTTTCACAATGCGCCTTGCCAAAACCTTGGAAATGCATTTGTAGAGGGTGTTGCAGCAGGCAATCGGCCGGAAGTCCTTCATAGCCGAAGCATTAGGAGATTTCGGCACCAAGGTTATAATGGTGTTATTTAATTCCTTAAGCAAGGAGCCAGTTTGAAAAAAATCATGTACTACCGCAAGAACAGAAGGCCCAATGATGTCCTAGGAGAATTTGAAGAACTCAACATTATACCCATCCGGGCCGGGGGCCTTGCCTTTTGCCAAAGAAAATAGAGAAGCCTAGATTTCCTCATTAGAGACTAGGTGAGATAAGAGAGTTATTTGATTCTCATCAAGGACTCTTCCAACGAAGTCCCCTATCTCGTGGGAGGAAACCGGAGTGAGACCGTGACTATCGATAAGCAGGTGTTGGAAGTGACCAACAATATGGTTCCTAACCGCACAAGGCTTAGTTAGTAGGATGCCTTCCTTTGTAGAAACTGAGAGGATACAATTATGTAATCGCCTTTTGGTGACAAAATGATGGAAAAATTTAGTATTCTAGTCTCCTTCTTGTAGCCATTGGATTCTTGATTTTTGCCTGAAGAAAGATTCCTCTAACAATTTTGCTGAAGAGTAGGCTCTAAGGTGGTCCACTTCTGAAGCTTGAAGGCTTGGATCAAATGGATGAAGGGCCAAGGTTTCTTGAGTAGCGAAGAGGTTTAACCTGGCTGAAAATGAGTGTCTGTTCAATTGCTTCAGCAAGGGTTTTAATACCTTTAGTTTGTAGCAAATCACATACATAGGGGTACTCAAAGAATGGGTGTTCTATGCTTGAGTCACTAAGTTCAGAAAAGTAGGATGAGTGATCCAGAAGTTGAAAAACTTGGGGGAAGAACAGCAATGGTGTCAAAACTTATGTACGGAGGCCACTTTGGTACCAAAACTTTCATTTGGATCACTTAAGTGCCAAAAGTTGTGAAAAACGATAACTTAAGTGCCACTTTGCCGGAAATCCGACGTGGCATTTTTTTATTAATTTTTCAAGCCGATGTGGCTCGCCGAAGGCACACGTGGCATTTCTTTTCTTTTCTTTTTCCTTTTCTTTCTTTTCCTTTTTTTCCCTTTTCTTTCTTTTTTCCTTTCTTTCCTTTTTTTTTCTTTTCTTTCTTCTTATTTCCGGTGGCCTGCGTCCGGCCATCGGCCACCGGCCACCGGCCATGGCCGGCTTCGCCAGGCGTTGCCTTCCTTTGGGCGAGGACGCCGTGGCCTCGGTGAGGGACGGCCTTGCCGGATATGGCGAGGCGAGCTCTCGCCGAGGCTCGCCCTGCCCAGGCAACCTCGACTGTCGCCCGGGCAGGGCGAGCCCCGGCGAGGGCTAGCCTTGCTAAATCCGGCGAGGCCGGCCCCCACCGAGGCCATGACGGCCTCGCCGGGCCTTGCCTGGAGGAAGGCGACGCCTGGTGAAGCCGGCCATGGCCGGTGGCCGGTGGCCGGCCGGCCACCGGAAATAAGAAGAAAGAAGAAAAAAAGAAAAGAAAAAAAGAAAAAAAAAGAAAGAAAAAAATCCGAAAAAATATTTAAAAAATTGAATTATACACATGGAAATGCCACGTGTCATTAAATTTTAAATATAAAAGCCACGTATTAAATTTGATCGGAATTTCTCGCCGTTGGCACTTAAGTGATCGTTTTTTCTCCAATTTGGCACTTAAGTGATCGCCGGCGTAAAATCATGACACCTAAGTGATTCAAATGAAAGTTTTGGCACAAAAGTGGCCTCCGTACACAAGTTTTGGCACTATTGCTGTTCTTCCCCTGCAATAGTGGTAATGCATATAACACATATGGGGAACTTCGGAAATCGGAAGCACAAAGCTTCCCGAGAAAAACCAAACACAACCCAGTAACAATATGTCAGTTGCCCGGAAATTCACACCAAACACAAGATTCTCATCCCAGTCTCTTGACAAATTCATCAAATCCTGGAAAAACCTCTCCAAGCCCACACCGAAACTCTGGCCTGACGTTGTCAAGCAACGAATTTTAATCACAAACGATGAAGAAGTCGACATATTGACGTTAGCCCATCCGATTCTGCGCTGACTGGAGATGTGC
The DNA here is from genome assembly GCA_031216185.1 of Syzygium aqueum. Lineage (NCBI taxonomy): Eukaryota > Viridiplantae > Streptophyta > Magnoliopsida > Myrtales > Myrtaceae > Syzygium > Syzygium aqueum. Next base: position 2,460,246 of record CM062235.1, on the reverse strand, counting down.
AATAGCGTCAGAAATTCAACCATGTCCATGCTCAACTAGTTGTTACTCGTCTCTCTCAACGCTCTCTTGCCACCAGCAGAGCCGTGAAGAAACTCCGTTCTTTATGTGCAGTTGCTCTTGCGTCTATGTTCTTCAAGTGTACCGAAGAGCCCACCGCTTTTCTATGCAATACTATTATGAGAACTTATGTCCACATGAATGATGCGTGTAGTGCTACGAGATTTTATTATGAAGAGATCGTAGGAAATGATGTCGCGCAAAATCACTATTCGTTTCCTATTGCAGTTAAAAGGCATAATGCATGGGCCGTTCAAGATGGGTCAAACTCGGCCCATGAACCATAAAGGCCCACAAGGTAGCTATTTGCATCTTACTATCAATAGTAGACCCCCTTAGAAAACCAACATGATATTTCATATATACGAAATAACATACCCATTCGAAAGTAACGTTTTTTCTGGTTTTTCTTTGGAACAGAAGTGGGTACTAAAGACGATCGAAAATCACTCTCAAATACAAAGTGGCATTTAATCTCTGGCAATACCGAATATATTCTTTATATGATATGCCTATACGATCGGTAATACAAGTTGACGATCATTGGACACATTTCCACGTTGATCGAATACGTTTCGAGTATGTTAATTGTGGAATAAGTTTTCCCAACAGCAGTGAAAGGGTTTGTTGGGATTGGGTCATTGATGATGGAGAGAAGGTTCATGGTAGGGTGTAAAAACTTGGGTTCGAGTCGGATTTATTCGCGAGGAATGTGTTGATTCACATGTATTCAGTTTTTCGAAAAGCCAGGAGTGCGCGCTCAGTGTTTGATGCAGGGCCTGCGTTGGATTTGGTTAGCTGGAATTCCATGATTGATGGTCATGTGAAGTATGGGGAAGTGGATGTTGCTAGCGAACTTTTTGATGAGATGACTGAAAGGGACGTCTTCAGTTGGAACTCGATGATTGTAGGTTATGTTGCGCGAGGGGACATAGGCGAGGCGCGATGGTTGTTTGGTAGAACGCCATTTAGGGACATCATGTCGTGGAATAGTACGATCGATGGGCGTGCAAGGATTGGAAAACATGTTAGAGGCTCGCCGCTTTTCTCATTCGATGCCTTTTTGGAATGTAGTTTCATGGAATACCTAGTTGGCTCTTTATGTACGTGTTAAAGGTTATACGGAGTGTTTGGGTTTGATTGACAGTATGCTACAAGAGGAAGAGATTCAACCCAATGGGGCTACTCTTGTGAGTGCTTTCACAGCGTGTGACGGTACAGGGGACCTCAATAAAGGCCACTTAGTTTATTCTTCCACGAAGGATAATTACATTGAAGACAAAGTGCTGCTTTCGACTGGGCTATTGACAATGTATGCAAAAAGTGGCACTATGGATTTAGCCAGGAAAGTGTTTGATCAGATACCTGATAGAAGTGTTGTCTCGTGGAATTCTATGATCATCGGTTATGGATTACATAGGCATGGCGAGAAAGCCCTGGAAATGTTCTTGAGAGATGAGAAGAGAGGTCCAATGCCAAACGATGCTACCTTTGTCAGCATATTATCTGCCTACACACATTCCGGCATGGTTTTGGAAGGTTGGTGGTGTTTCAACCTGATGTCTCTGATTTACAATATCCAAACTAAGGGGGAGCACTATGCTTGCATGGTCTATCTTCTTGCTCGAGCTGGGCTGGTGATGGATTCAGGAGAGTTGTTTAAAGAAGTACCTATAGTGGCAGGATCTTCACTATGGGGTTCTCTGCTTTCTGCCCGTAGAACCCATTCTCACATGGAACAGAGAGATGGTGACCGATAATTTGATTGAGTTGGAACCAACAGATGTTGGTCCCTATGTACTATTGTCAAACATGTATGCAGCCAAAGGTAGTTGGGATGCAGTCGAGAATGTCAGGATGATGATGAAGGCAAAGGGTTTGCAAAAGGAAGTTGGGTCGCGCCTCATTGAACTTGGAGGCATCGAATCTACAGAGTCCGCAAAAGATGGCATGCACCGCCAGAGAAGTATTATTTTACTCGATGTTGAGTGAGATTGGTTCACAAATAGAAGTGTCCTGTAGAGACTCTACAGCAGTAGAGGAACAAGAATAGAGAGATACTAAACCATATCTTTGGATTTTGTCGAAAATCCGTGTTCTTCATATTATGCAGGATTGAAGGTGAAGACATTCTCTATGCCTCGCTTCTATTTGTATGCCTGTACAGCACATCTCCTTGTTAAAGGAAAATCGCAATTTGCGAATCGAATTCATGAGTGCATCCATCTTTGAGCTATTGAGAAATGTTGCTGGAATACTACTTTGGAAGGAAGATACTGCAGGAATCGGTCACAATTTTACTTTAGACTAATTTTTTTTCCATAAAAAATTCAAAACTAATACATTTGTGATAAATTTACCATTTATTAAATTGGATTAATTTCATGAATGTACACATATGACAAATGGAGGTTAAAACCCTAACTAGTTCATTCGTCAACTGTCACGTGCCATCCAACTAAGAAATTTGACTATAAAATTTAACGGAAACTAGTAAAGGGTAAAATTATTATAAGTATACCAGTTTGTGATTTTTAGTGATCATAAAATTAGTCTGGGCGGTAACTTTCACGTCACCATTTGGCGAGGACTGCTCATGAGAGCAAGAAATGCTCTCTTTTGGTTCCCCCGACGTCACTGTTCACTCGCTGGTGGGTTGAGGATTCCGGCTGGTTCCGGTAAGCTTTGGAGCTGGAATTTGGAGGATAGGTCCCTCGGTAACTCCTTTCCTCCTTCTCCAAAGGATTCCTTCTCCTTCTTAGCTCATAGGTGGGATTTGTAGATCTGGTTCAAGCTCCCGCGGGCTTCGTCGCTGGGTAACATAGCCAAATCGAGCGACTCAATTGAGGTGCCTCTTCTGGAGTTCAATGAGGCGCGACCCAACTTCCTTTTGCAAACCCTTTGCCTTCATCATCATCCTGACATTCTCGACTGCATCCCAACTACCTTTGGCTGCATACATGTTTGACAATAGTACATAGGGCCCAACATCTATTGGTTCCAACTCAATCAAATGCTCGGTCACCATCTCTCTGTTCCATGTGAGAATGGGTCCTACGGGCAGAAAGCAGAGAACCCCATAGTGAAGATCTTGCCATTATAGGTACTTCTTTAAATAACTCTGTAAGAATTTCCTAATGTGGGCTTCATTAATTAAAATTAATTGAATTAGTTTGGTCTAATAAAGGTAAGATATATCGGTTCTTAATAAGTCTAATATGGGACTGACTAGTGTGGGCCGAGTACGGCCCGGCCCGTAATGAGAGGGCCCGTGGTCGAAGACTCTATAAATAGCGCTCAAGTCCCTCCCCTAACCGATGATGATGCACAATTTGACTCACATAAGGATTTAGAGAGAACTTTCTTCTCATGAGTGGCAATCTCATTAGGCCAGTGTTCTAATGAAGGGAATAGGGGAGAAGCACTTGAGTTCGTATTTGAAAACCATCGCAAATTCCGCGTTAAGATCAATGGATTCCAAACCAGGTACGCGAATCGATAATCTCTCCATTAACGTGTTTTCGATTTCCGTTTATGGTGATCCTGGGCGTGCCATTTTCGTGGCTATCATTTGGTATCAGAGCCTACCATAGATTTGAACCGAAACATGCAGATTAGGACTGTTTTCGTTATGTCCGAGAGGTTTTTACCCATTTTCGAAATTTTTTGTTCAACAAAAGTGAAATTTTATTACATATTTGGATTCTACTCGTCGAGATGAGAAGAATGGTGGGTGGCACGTCGCCAGAAACTGCCGCACGCGCCCACACGCGCCGACATGCGCGGCCGTGCGGAACCGGCGCGTTGCTTCGCCGGTAACCGCATGCTGACGTCATCATGACGTCAGTGGGGTGCGGATTCGCTCGACCCGGTTCTGACCCAACCCAACAGTTGACCCAACCCAGATCCGACTCGATTTTGACCCGACCCGGATCCAACCCGATCTTGACCCGACCCGGATCCAACCCGATCTTGACCCGACCCGGATCCAACCCGATCTTGACCCGACCCGGATCCAACCCGATCTTGACCTGACCCGGATCCGACCCGTCCTTTGACCCGATCCAACCCAGCGGTTGACTGGACCGGTCAACCGGTCGGACCGGTGTGTTGACCGTTGACCGGTCGGACCGGTTGTTCAGACCGGTTTGACCGGCTGAACACGCGCGCACGTGCTGCGCCTTCCGGCGGCGCGTGCGGGCGCGGCCGACGTCCGTTTTGGACGTTCTTGGTACCGACGCGCTCGTATCGAGATCCTCTACATTGTGGTGTATTTATTTTACATGTTTAAAGTTTTTACAGATGTGAAAATACGTATAGAACCCTATGTACGCGTATTTTTAGGGTATTTTTGCGTATTTTCTTGTATTTCTCTATGTTTTTGGAAATACATATGGTAGCTCACATGTATATCACCACATAAGGACTATGTAGAGTGTAATTCGTTGTCTATCAATGAATGGAATAATATAATTAGCATGACATGTAATTTCAAAGACATACGCCACTGTTTCTACGTCTAGCATTAAATGTATATAGTGAATGTGATACATAAAGTTTATATCCATGGTATGAGAGATTTTCAAAGATTCAGCTGGGTAGTGACCGCCAAAGCGGCACACTTGATTGGGTTTGAGAAATATCGGTCTCATATTGAAGTGGGATGTCTTCTCTTCTAATACGTGATCATACTCCCAAAGGAGGTGATCTTGTATTGGTTCACGGAGGGATACATGTATAGCATGTGCTTGAGAAATGACTAATCTTAGTGGTTCATACACCTAAAGGTGGTGATTTCACGAAAGTTTAGAACATGTTCTCATGGCCGCTGTCATGTGAAGAGTATACAACTGCATGTCATATTTTCTGCTCAAAGGTGATTATGTGATCATGTATGTAACTCTTTCAATAAGTACTCACATGATGCTGATTATATTGTTTGTTTGTTTTCCAGTCACCTTTTCTGTAAACGGCAATTCCATTTCCATTGAGGTTCTTACTGGGTTGAACTTTAAGAAATGGAAAGAGGATTTTCTTTTTGGAATGGAGCTGGCGGATGTTCACATTGCTCTTACAAAGGATAAGCCGGCAGATATCACGGCCACCGGTACTGAGGCCGAGAAAACGGATTATGCTGCCTGGGAAAAGAGCAATCGGATTTGCTTGTTGACAATGAAGAAATCCATTCAAGAACACTTGAAAAGTGGTTTGCCAGCTGATTGTACTGCTAAGGAAATGATGGCAGCCTTAGAGGCTAGAAACCACATTTCATCTAATGCTAAGGTTGGTACACTTCTTCAAAAGCTCTTCAATATGAAGTATGATGGTACTGCTGGGGTTAGAGATTACGTCCTTAGGATGGTAGACCTAAAGACAAAGCTTCAAGCTCTTAATGTTTCCATTCCTGATGCTTGCATTATGCATCAAGCCCTGAACACCCTTCCACCTGATTTTGGGATTATAAAAACAAATTATAATTCCCAAGATGAGACTTGGTCAGTTAATGACTTGATAGCAAGGGTGGTGGCAAAGGAAGAGAAACTTAAGAAGGAAAAGGGACATCTAGCCTTATATGTTTCTAGTTCCCACAAAAGGAAGGATAAGAAGTCCAAAAATCGTATTCATAAAGGTACTCACAATACTACCGGTCAATCTGACAATATGGGTCCAAGAAAAACATCCTTCAAAAGGAATAGTGACCACTGCTTCTTTTGTAAGAAGAAAGGTCACATGAAGAAGGACTGTGGAAAGTTTAAAGCTTGGTTGTCTAAACGTGAGCTTACAGGTAATGATTCTTTGGCACTTGTTTATGAATCTAACCTATCAGAAGCACCATCCAGTTCTTGGTGGCTTGATAGCGGTGCAACTAATCATGTTGCGTTTATCATACAGGAATTCATAAACCGAAGGAAGCCAAATCAGGATGAATCAAAACTCACTGTGGGAAACAACGAGAAAGCCGATGTTGTGTTTGTGGGAGATGTTATATTGATTCTAGACTCTGGTTTTAGATTAATATTGAAAGACACTTTTTATGTACCTTCTTTTAGACGGAACTTAGTTTCCGTATCGTGTTTGGACATGTATGGCTACTCTTTTGAAATCAAGAACAATGTTATTTCTTTGTTTCTTAATTCAAATAAGGTTGGGTGCTGTTATATGTCCAACGGATTGTACAGATTGTGTTTGTCTCCCAATGACATTTACGTCGCTTATACAGCTGAAAAGGTTGTTTCCAAGAGACCACTACCTAAAAAACAGTCTTATGCATTATGGCATAAACGGCTTGGTTATATCTCTAAGGATAGAGTAGAAAGGTTGATAAATACTAATATCCTGCCTACTCTTAAAAATGACTTAGAGATATGCGTAGACTGTTGTAGAGGTAAAATGACCAAGATAAGGAAGAAAACTGCAGTCCGTAGTTTTGACCTGTTGGAGGTTATTCACACTGATATAAATGGATCCTATAATGCAATCTTGTGTAGAAATTTTTATTTCATCACATTTATTGATGACTATTCTCAATATGGTTATCTGTACTTGATTAAAGAAAAGTCTGAGTCTCTTGATAAGTTCAAGATTTTTCGGACTGAAGTTGAGAAACAGTTGGGAAAGGTCATAAAGGTTGTTAGATGTCACGCCCCGGCCTCCCCGGCACGCGAAACCCTGATCGGTGGTCGATATAGCAGTACGACGTCCCAGGACGCGTCGTCCTCGACCCATATCCCAATACATAACATAAGGCACATGCGGAAGCAAAAGCATAAAATCATTTAAAACACCCTGACATAAAAATTATGAGAACCAGGGAAGCAGTACAAATAGAACTGAGGCAACGTACACATCCATACCAAAACTACCCGAAACATTCTTACATTGTTCCAAGAAAACGACATTAGAAATAAGGTGCAATCAAAAGAGAGACAACAGCCAACGGTAGAGGGTCCTAAATTCCAAAAAGTGCCTACCCTCATAAATAGATAACCAAGCCTAGTCTAGGGTACCCAATCTAGATCTGAGCCATCGGACTCGGACGGACTGTCTGGTATCTCTGAATCCTCGCTAGGAACCTCCTCCTCGGTGTCCATCGGTTCGGCCTCGTCAACCTCCATAGGCTCCACCACTGGGTCCTCCACGACTGGCTCGTGATCTATACCTCCTAATTCCTCGTCTTCGGCAGGCTCGTACCAGGCAAAAGGACCTATGGTCTCCTCCTCATCCATCTCGGAGTCCACGATCTCACCGTCCGGGCACTGCGGGTCAAGCTCGCCCTCCACGGTGAACGGAACATCCATCGTCCGTAGGGGTCCAAACTCGTCTCCAAAACGGTCCCGGAAACACCAAGCTACATACTCGTGAATCTGAGGATGTGTCGTGCCCACGTCTACACTAATCGCAGAATAATGTCTGTAATACACCTCCCCATTCCCCACCGGATGTGTAGTCATGATGTGCTCGTAATCTAGGGGAATCCCAAAACGAACCGGGACAGGTGGCTTCGTCATGGACGCGGGTCTGAAAGGTTGGGTTATAAAAACCGTGAGACACATCTCAGTGAGTGCAAACTCCTAAACCTAAGTTAGGCTAACATGCATCTCTTGACGGGAAAGACAAACAACACGCATATATATAAAGTGATTTAGGCCCGTAGGCCCAACTCGGCATTTTCATGACCCTGCAGGTTAGACAATCCCATACTATCACATTTCACAAGCGGCACTCTCGATTCACACGTACGTCACACGCATGCTCAAAACCTTTCGTGACAATCCCAGGTATGGTTCACCGAGTCACACAATTCAGCACACTATCTCATGCATTTATATGCATGCAAATGTCACTTATCTTACCATGCTCACAATCAAATTCCCATGGCATCCCGGCACAACTACCATTCGTGTTCAGATTATAGAATGAAATCTACTTAGACACGTCCCATACCATGTCCAGCGGATTCCATTACATAATCCAACACTATGCATCACACGTTAACCATTTATTCCATTACTCGACCCGAAGGCCCGACCCGAAGGTCCGATCCGAAGATCCAGTCCGAAGACCAATCACAACACTCCGTGGCCAGCGTAAAGACGCCCCAGGCCCAGTGTCTCTAGCCCGCGTCCTTACGCATCAGGCGCAACACCGATCTCCTTTACAAACCAGAGCCCGCGTAAACGCATCAGGATGGTTGTCTTCCGGACGTACCGGGCATCGTCCTGCTCCAAAGTGCATGAGGACGGCACACCCCGCGTAAATGCATCAGGGCGAAGGTGATCACACATTCACACAACCAGTTTCATCTTAACCCCGCGTAAACGCATTAGGGCATAATTAGGTGATCACATGTCCATGGCATACACGCATTCCCGCACAATTTCCACAAGCCGCATACTTGGCATGCATAATGCGTAGCCATGCAATTCCGCACACGAATGTTGGTGCAATGTACCACGGCAGAATGTCCAAGCAATTCAATGCTAACGTATCATAATCAAAGATCCACGTCATATGCTCAGTCAGCCCAATCAATTAATTCGGGCACTACATGTGATTACGACACTCATGACGTACATTGATAATTCACCAATCACATTCCACATTGTCGATCACACGAACATGCGACATGGTATTCTCAATTTATCATGATTGTCAAACTGACGTACCATCCAATCATTCCGGCCATCCCGGCACTCCAATTAAGTTAATCCACTAATTTCCGTTCATTGGACCGTTAAATTCTCGGCATGGACAGCAACTAATTCACTTCATATCAGCCTCTAATTCTCTTCTAACTCATGCGTTGTCACCTACCGATTGTTTCCCGACACCCACTAATGGAACACAAATTCACCCGAGTCCTAATTAACGCTAATCGACTAACCAACACACCCTAGCCCGTTTAAAACGCACAATAGTCCTAACTAGGGTTTAGAGGTTTTCACCCACCAACTCTGAGCTCGGGCGACGGGGAAAGACGGCCGATCACCGGTGAACGGTGGAACCGGCGGCACAAATCCCAAGGGAGCGACGGCGAGCGGCGGCCGGCTGACCACAGCAGCCTCGGGCGGCGGCTCACGGTCAGCTGAGCTGCTGTTCACGGTGAGGAGAGGCCGGACGAGCTGCTGGTTGGTCCGACCAGCGGCTGGACACGGCGGCGCACGGCGGTCCGGCGGCCCACAGCAACTCCGGCGGTGTCCCACAGCCGGCGCGGTTGCTGAACAGGGAGAGGGGACGACGGACGAGCTGCTGAACGGCCTCCGGACGGCTGCTGCTCACGGCGGTGCACGGCGGTCGCGGTGAACAGCGAGCGGTCCGGCGACGGCGGTCTGCTCCGGTGAAGGGGACGGAACAGGGAGCGTCGGAGGGGAAAAAGAGAGGGACGGCTAGGGAGGCGACGGAGGACAGCCACCACGGCGGCGGCGAACGGCGGCGTGCAGCGGCGAGCAGGCCCGGCGGTGGCTCAACCGTGCATGCAGCCACGTCGGAGAGGAGAGGGAGCGGCGGCGAGCTGGTCCGGCGGTCCACCCCGCTGCATGCAACCGAGAGAGGGGGAGACGGCGGTCACGGCGCACGGCGGCGGGAGGCGAACGGTCAGCTGGCTTCTCCTTGGCTGACCGGCGCCAAATCCCTCTGCATGCAGCCGGCGAGGAGAGGACGGACGGAGGGAGCAGCGGCGCACGGCGGGCTGGCGGTGCAGCGGCGAGCCCGGCGGCGACGCGGCGGCGCTGGCCCCGGCAACGACGGTGCTGGTCTTGGCCGCTCGGGGACAGCGAGAGAAAACGAGAGAGGGACGGAGGGAAAGAGAGGGAGTGGTCGGTTGGAGGTGGTGAGGCGAGGAGGACGGGGCTTCACGGCGGCAGCTCCGGCGGACGGTGGTTCCGGCGGACTGTGGGCGGCGGCGTGAGGCCGAGAGAGGGAGAGCGAGAGAGAGAGGCGCGGACGGGAGAGAGAGGGAGAGGGAGGCCGGCGAGAGAGTGAGAGAGTGAGTGAGAGAGAGTGGGTGATAGAGAGTGAGAGGAAGTTGAAGAGTTTTTGGGGGGAAATCATGACTTGCATGGGGGAGATGAAGAGGTGGAGTGTGAGTGTGGGTGAGGTGACATGCATGGGGAAGGGGGAGAGTGACAAGTGTCACGTCCCCACAAGAAGGCAAATTTCGGAATTCCAAGGGTCACGGGGGCAAAACGGTCCTAAATTTCCGGTACCGGGTCGGTTCGCCAAAATTCGACCCTACTAGACCTATATACACGTGGCCAGCTTAATTTGACGTCGTCCTAAAGAATATCATCCCGTAACTCCCGATAATTGGCCTCGAAGTCCGGACTAAATTCCACGATCGAATTCATCAATTTCTCGTTTTCTAATTCTCTTACTAACGGGCGGCCGTTAGGATTTACGCGTATCGACCTCGGCTGCCCGAGTCGCGACGAGCTCGATTGTCGAGAGACGGGAGGAATTATCGCTAGTTCCGAGGACGCGATCATCCGGCTCGAGTTCCGAAGACCGGTCCATACTGGCCCAAAATATTTCCTCGTCATTCTTTTAAATCGACTTAATTCGCGATCGGTCTTTGGTCCACGTATCTATTCCCAGTTGGCCATTCCCATTTGGTCAGTATCCCGAGAGTGATCGGCTACGGGCGAGACTTACGAAAATGGAATATCGAATAAGACTCGTTTTATTCATTCCAGAGACTGAGTCAAATTTCGGGATGTTACATTAGATTTGACCGAGGTGGAGAGTTTTATGGAGAGTATTATGGCAAGCATGGCGATGCCGGACAGCTTAAGGGGCCATTTGCCAAATACTTAGAGGATTCTGGGATAGTAGCTCAATTTACTACGCCTAGGAGTCTTGAGCAAAATGGTGTAGCCGAAAGACGCAATCGCACCCTTATGGAAATGATGAGGAGTATGATTAGTAGGACAAATTTACCAAATTTTTTGTGGGGCGAAGCTTTAAAAACAACTTTGTACATTCTGAATCGTATACCTACTAAAGCTGTTCCATTGACTCCTTTTGAATTATGGATTGGACGTAAGCCTAGCTTAAATCATCTTAAGGTTTGGGGATGTCCTGCAGAAGTGAAGTTATATAATCCAACATTAAGTAAGTTGGACTCCAGAACCACTCGGTGTTACTTTGTATCTTACTCGGAACATTCGAAGGGATATCGATTTTATAATCCCAATGGAGGCACAAGAATTGTGGAATCACAGACATCCAAGTTTCTGGAGTTTGATGTGGCCGAAGAAAGTAGCTGCTCACAGATTATTGAAGATAATAGTACGGTGGGTAATAGTGTATCATTATCTCCTCCCATACAAATAATTATGGAGACTCCCACACCACAGACTGAACCTGTTGAGGCTCAGGATCCTGTTGTCCAGATAGCTCCTAATGAAGTTCCTCAAGGCTCTCAGGTGTAGGATGAGGTTGTTGCTACTCCAATAAGGAGATCCATTAGGGAGAGACGATCAGCTATACCACCAGACTATTTAGTCTATATAGAAGAGCAAGACTACGATATCGGTTCTATAGCTGATCCAGTGACTTATATGGAAGCTGTTCCTTGTCCTCAGTTGGAATTGTGGTTGGATGCAATGAGAGATGAAATACAGTCTATGAAACATAATGGTGTTTGGGAACTTGTTGAATTACCTGAAGGTCATAGACCTATTGACTGCAAATGGGTGTATAAGACTAAAAGGGACTCCAAAGGAAAGATTGAGAAGTTTAAAGCCAGACTGGTAGTCAATGGTTTCACTCAGAGAGGATTAGACTATGAAGCAACTTTTTCTCTAGTCTCTTCTAAAGACTCTTTTAGAGTGATCATGGCATTGGCAGCTCATTTTTCAATGGAGTTACACCAGATGGATGTTAAGACTGCCTTTCTCAATAGAGATCTTAATGAAGAAGTCTATATGATGCAACCTGAAGGTTTTGCGGCCGATGATTCAAGTACGCTTGTATGTAGATTGCAAAAGTCTATATATGGTCTCAAGCAAGCTTCTAGACAATGGTACTTAAAGTTTCATAGTGTTGTAGCTTCATTTGGTTTTGTTGAGAACAAAGTATATCAGTGTATATACTGCAAGGTCAGTGGGAGGAAATTCATTTTCCTTATACTTTATGTGGATGATATTCTGCTTGCAAGCAGTGACTTTGGTTTACTGCATGAGACAAAGCGGATGTTATCAAAGAACTTTGATATGAAGGACCTTGGTGAGGCGTCTTTTGTCCTTGACATTGAGATTCATAGGAATCGTTCTCGCCGACTATTGGGTTTATCTCAGAGGGCATATGTTGATTGTGTCTTAGAAAGATTCAACATGCAGCAATGCAAGCCAGGAATTGCTCCTGTCAGTAAAGGTGATAAGTTGAGTCTATCACAATGTCCTCATTCAGATTTTGAGAAAGCCCAAATGAAGAATGTACCTTATGCTAGTGCACTTGGGAGTATTATGTATGCTCAAGTATGTACTAAACCAGATATTGCTTTTGCAACAGGACTTCTAGGTAGATATCAGTCAAATCCAGGACACGATTATTGGGTTGCTGCCAAGAAGGTTTTGAGGTACTTAAAGAGGACAAAAGACTATATGCTGATTTACAAATATGTTGAGGACCTACAGCTGGTTGGTTATTCGGATTCAGACTTTGCTAGCTGTCAGGATGAAAAGAAGTCGACAACAGGTTACATCTTTAAGTTAGCAGGAGGTGCAGTATCATGGAAAAGTGAGAAACAAAAATCAATGACATCCTCTACCATGCAAGCGGAGTTTGTAGCATGCTTTTCGGCCGCTACTCAGGCAATTTGGCTCCGGAACCTCATTAAAGAGTTGGCCGTATTTGACTTTGTGGATAGGCCCATACAGTTATATTGTGACAATAACTCTGCAGTGTTATTTATTAACAACAACAGAGGTCTCAAGGGGTCTAAGCATATGGAGATTAAGTACCTAACTATAAAGGAAACATTTCAAAATGGTGACATTACAGTAGAGCACATTTCAACAGATGATATGATCGCAGATTCGCTAACTAAAGGCCTTCGCCCTTGTGTATTTGATCGACATGTCATTAACATGTGTTTAGGAGTATCATGGGATACTGTTAATTAGTGGGAGTTGTTTAGTTTTGTGTTGCTCTTGTGAAGTTTGTATCTGATTTCATTACATTTTGTAATATTTGACTTTGTATCAACTCTTTTACATTCAATGAAGTATTTGTGAATGTAGATTTGTAAAGTTGAGTACATATATTTAATGACAATCTCGAGGCATTGTGTAAACCTTGAGTACAGGCTATGGGGCATTCTTGATATTAGCCTTAACGATATGTCTTGTTACACATAAAGTACAGTTAACTATCAAGGTGAGACATATGAAGGTTCGTTGGAACCATAAAGAATGTTCTCTAGTGACACACTAGGTTTTGTGACACTTAAGGAGAGAGAATGTGGACTAACAAAATGGATAACATATGAAGTATCACTCATTATGAGGTATTATCCATTTGTCACACTACCGTATTGAATCCATATCAGTAAAGTTGAAAGCACTTGTGACCATGGAAGGCTCTGCGTGAGTACATGCAGTTACCGCCATGATTCGGTGTTCGAAACTTTATGGGATCGGATTGACTATTAAGAATAATCTCTAGACCAATATAAAGGTGCGCACTCAATTTTGTTTCAATTAATATCGCCCAAGTGGGAGAATGTAAGAATTTTCTAATGTGGGCTTCATTAATTGAAATTAACTGAATTAGTTTGGTCTAATAAAGGTAAGATATATGGGTTCTTAATAAGTCTAATATGGGACTGGCTAGTGTGGGCGGAGTACGGCCCGGCCTGTAATGAGAGGGCCCGTGGTCTAAGACTCTATAAATAGCGCTCAAGTCCCTCCCCTAACCGATGATGATGCACAATTTGACTGACATAAGGATTTAGAGAGAACTTTCTTCTCGTGAGTGGCAATCTCATTATGCCAGTGTTCTAACGAAGGGAATAGGGGAGAAGCACTTGAGTTCGTGTTCGGAAACCGTCGCAAATTCCGCGTCAAGATCGATGGATTCCAAACTAGGTACGCGAATCGATAATCTCTCCATTAACGTGTTTTCGGTTTCCGTTTATGGTGATCCTGGGTGTGCCATTTTCGTGGCTATCAAACTCTCCTGAATCCATCACCAGCCCAGCTCGAGCAAGAAGATAGACCATGCAAGCATAGTGCTCCACCCTAGTTTGGATATTGTAAATCAGAGACATCAGGTTGAAACACCACCAACCTTCCAAAACCATGCCGGAATGTGTGTAGGCAGGTAATATGCTGACAAAGGTAGCATCATTTGGCATTGGACTTCTCTTCTCATCTCTCAAGAACATTTCCAGGGCTTTCTCGCCATGCCTATGTAATCCATAACCGATGATCGTAGAATTCCACGAGACAACACTTCTACCAGGTATCTGATCAAACACTTTCCTGGCTAAATCCATAGTGCCACTTTTTGCATACATTGTCAATAGCCCAGTCGAAAGCAGCACTTCGGCTTCAATGTAATTATCCTTCGTGGAAGAATAAACTAAGTGGCCTTTATTGAGGTCCCCTGTACCGTCACACGCTGTGAAAGCACTCACAAGAGTAGCCCCGTTGGGTTGAATCTCTTCCTCTTGTAGCATACTGTCAAAAAAACTCAAACACTCCGTATAACCTTTAACACGTACATAAAGAGCCAACAAGGTATTCCATGAAACTACATTCCAGAAAGGCATCGAATGAGAAAAGCTGCGAGCCTCTGACATGTTTCCAATCCTTGCACGCCCATCGATCGTACGATTCCACGACATGATGTCCCTAAACGGCGTTCTATCAAACAACCATCGCGCCTCGCCTATGTCCCCTCGCGCAACATAACCTACAATCATCGAGTTCCAACGGAAGACGTCCCTTTCAGTCATCTCATCGAAAAGTTCGCTAGCAACATCCACTTCCCCATACTTCACATGACCATCAATCATGGAATTCCAGCTAACCAAATCCAACGCAGGCCCTGCATCAAACACTGAGCGCGCACTCCTGGCTTTTTGAAAAACTGAATACATGTGAATCAACACATTCCTCGCGAATAAATCCGACTCGAACCCAAGTTTTTACACCCTACCATGAACCTTCTCTCCATCATCAATGACCCAATCCCAACAAACCCTTTCACTGCTGTTGGGAAAACTTATTCCACAATTAACATACTCGAAACGTATTCGATCAACGTGGAAATGTGTCCAATGATCGTCAACTTGTATTACCGATCGTATAGGCATATCATATAAAGAATATATTCGGTATTGTCACAGATTAAATGCCGCATTGTACTTGAGAGTGATTTTCGATCGTCTTTAGTACCCACTTCCGTTCCGAAGAAAAACCAGAAAAAACGTTACTTTCGAATGGGTATGTTATTTCGTATATATGAAATATCATGTTGATTTTCTAAGGGGGTCTACTATTGATAGTAAGATGCAAATAGCTACCTTGTGGGCCTTTGTGGTTCATGGGCCGAGTTTGACCCATCTTGAACGGCCCACGCATTATGCCTTTTAACTACAATAGTGTTGACACCTAAATTTTACTGGGCATTTAGTCGTAATTTGCATAGAAAATTAGGGATTGAATTTTTAACCCCTAAACAAAAATATTTAAATTGCATAACATATAGTTTGGACTCATTCTAGTTTAATTGCATTTTTTGCACCGGACTGGCGATGGCGAGTGAGTTTGAAAATTCGTCGAACAAATTGGATCGCTCGAGAATGCAAGGGCCAGGAATTTTACGTCGCACGGGCTTGGTTGTTTTTAATTTGGGCTTGATTTAGTTTGTTGAATTTAATTAATTCAGCCCATTTAATTTGATTAGAGCCTAAGCCCAAGTCTAAGCCCATTAGGATTAGAGCCCATCTTAATTGACCTAGGATTAGCACTATATAAACATAACTAGGTCAGAAATTTTGGAGGAGACGTCAGAATTCACATCAGAATTTTGAGGACACGTGAGAAAATTTGAGAGGGAGAAGGAGAGAAAGGCCGGCGAGTCCTCCACCGCGTGCTGCCCGCGCACCGCCGTCCACCTTCACCCGCGCCGCCGCCTTCCGCCTGCTGCTGCACTTCACGCCCACCAGCCTTCTGACAACGCTGCCCTCAACCTTCCAGCCAGCCCCCACGACGAGTCTTGCGGCCGAGTTCTGCATCGTGTGTTGGTGCTGCTTCACGTTAGACGCCCCCACAACAATCACAGAGGAGTCCATCAGCGATTCTTGACCGCTGCAGCAGTGGACGTCCACGTTGAAGCCCAGCCTTGACGCGCTCCCATGCAGAACAAGCCAAGAGGAGAAGACGTGAAGGGGGTGACATCAGCGAGTCTTCATCCTTGAATACGTCCACGTCTTCAGCAGCCCCTGCCCAGTCAATCGAAGAAGTTGTCGCTGCTACTGTGATTGCTTCTGCATGCCTACGCTCCATCCTCCTACAGCCCATGCAGAAGACAGCCAAGGAGAGACGACGAGCCCCCACTGATCGAGAACAAGCCAGACAACGTCCAGCGTTGAACCCTACCTTGCACCAACGTTGCTGCTTCCTTCACAGCGTTTGAGGACCTCGCCGTTCACTGCTGTGCACAGTCCCACACCGCAAGCAACAGCCACGCCTTAGCCTTGCCGAGTCGGAGCTGCCCCGTGCACTGTCCGAACAGCCGCGCCCGCCGTGCCGTCGCCGTTGTCACTTCCGGACAGCCGCGTCCGCCGTGCCGTCGCCGTTGTCACTTTCGGACAGCCTCGTCCCGACACTACCGCGAGCCCCGTCGGTGTCGCCGTGCCGGTCCCGTCGTCGCGATCCCGATCCGCAAAGACGTAATCCCGAGACGTTTCAAATTTGGAAGTTATCGGTAAATTAGGTAATGAGATTATCCGATAAGCTTTCAAAATATTCAATTTCCTAATTGGTATGTTTAGAATATTCTGTGGATATTTGGTGAATATTAGATTTGCATGTTAGAATATTCCTTGGATATTTGATGAATATTAGATATCTTAGGAAAATATGCTAGATATCCGCAATATTTAAAAAATATTCAAATTAGGAAAATCTCCTAATTTAGCAACGTATCTGGACGACTATCCGACTTTAACCCTAAAGTCCGATACGCGGCGATACGGAAAATCATTATTCCGTTCATAACCACTTGAATACGATAATGATTTTAACTCGCTTTCCAAATTTGAATAATCGGTTATCCGCTAATATCTATAACCCCATAGATATGGCTGACAATTTGATTTTTATGCCTAATCTGAGTTTGAAACGAATTTGGCGGATCGCGTGGTTGATTTGAATTGGTTGCTATCCATGTTTAATTTGCTATCCTTAGTTGTTTGAATTTATTTCCTTTTCAAATAAAATAGAAAA
This sequence comes from Syzygium aqueum, assembly GCA_031216185.1. Classification (NCBI taxonomy): domain Eukaryota; kingdom Viridiplantae; phylum Streptophyta; class Magnoliopsida; order Myrtales; family Myrtaceae; genus Syzygium; species Syzygium aqueum. The sequence goes on along the minus strand of CM062235.1, from coordinate 2,442,733 downwards.
TTCAAAAAATATTGGTTAGAGTTTGAATTAGAATTTTTGCATGTCTAGGAATTTTGAATATATCTAGAGGATAGAACGATTATTTAATTTAAATTAGGGCGTGAGACGATCTAGTTCCTAGTTTAAATTAAGTAATACTCTAATCTTAATAGATTATTTCAGCAATTTAATAATTCCGAATTTTACATAAAAAATCCCAAAAAGAAATCATTCTAGGGTAGATTATCATAGGTTGCATGTTATTTTAGGCATTTTCATTAATTCCGAATTTCACTTAATTCCGAATTTCCTTAAAGAAAAATACCAAAAATAATTCATTCGTTCGTCATTAAAATTAGGTCACATTGTCGCATGACATATAGTATGCATGTTATGTTGCATTATTTCGCATGTCATATTTGCACGTCATTGCACATAGTTTAAGTTTCATTTAATAAAGTGAAAATAAAAAAAAATTGAGTGAATGCTTTGTTAATTAGAAATCATATTGGGGCTGTCTGTATGATCTTTTTGCTAACAACGCAGATGCTTGCTGGATTCGAGGTAAGTAATCCCTCCCAACTTGCAATTTATTTAATGCTTTGATTTTTGGGTGTTAAATTGGTGGTTTGCGCACCCGCATGAACACCTCACATGTTAGTGGTTAAGCTAAAAATGGATCCAAATTGCCTGCCAAAATATTTTTGAAATGAAAAGGTACCGAAAGGGCGTTAGACTAGATCTAGCGTAATCAAGTCCCCGGGCTTAGAATCTCTGGTTCGTAGGAATAAAACATATCTCCCTATGTTTTATTTAGGTTTCTAATCAGCCTACCGTAAATTGATTAGTTGCGACTCCAAGCATAAAAATATTTGCACGTTAAGAACTTAAACCCTAAGTTGCGAGTTGGTAGGGCTTGGGAGGGCCCGAGTTAAGTTCAATCTTAATAATCCATTAGCCCGAGAAAATCGATCAAAATTTTTTTAGGGTCGCGACAGCTTGGCGACTCCGCTGGGGACTTGAGTTAAAACTCTTAGTGGACTTAGGCCAGTTTTTCATTTCAAAAATAATTTTTGTTTGGCAGCGAGGATCCCAGGTACGTCCCTAACATTTTAAGGTGTTAAATGTTCTTGCAGTATAGGAGGTATAAGGGGAGGCGTGATTGTTAACCCTTGTTTTGCAGGGAGGTAGTTGAATGTATGGTTTAATTTATGCACGAAGCGCTGTTTGATATAACCTGTTGTGTATGCCTTGCATCTTCACTACACCGCACACACTACCCGCTGCCGGACCTGGGCGGCATAGGTTTAGGATGGTACTGAGACAGTGGACACCCCGACCAAAACCATTTGGTACGGGTCGCCCTCCTCGGTCCCAAATTTTCTTTCAAGGTGTCATTGAGTACCCACCACGGTTGTATCCCATTCAACCCGGGTCGGCTCTTTGACTAAGCCGGAGTCAGGGGAATCCTAGCCTAACCACCACCATGACTGGTTTAGCTCGGTAATCCTCTCGTCTCCATTTTGCAAGCCAAAGTCTAGGTAGAAATCGAACCTCACATTTCATGCGCATGTCTATGTGATTGCCATTTTTCCTACCCGGTAAAGTAAGCTTCTCTTCAACCCTTATCTCGCAATTTATTTACCTTTCGTTCTTTTCTTTGGTCGGTCCGTGACGTTAGGTCGGTCGCGAGTTTTGGTCTATACACTATGGGAGTGGCGGACATCCGGATTCTTGATGTTCCTAAGGACGAACTCCGTGCCTGGTGGAGTCTACTCAGTCCGACCAACCGCAAGTTAGTGGAAGGCCACGTCGGAAGGTTGCTCCCCCTATTAGAGGTCAAAGTCCGTACCGGCCTCGTTCGCGCATTAGCCCACTTCTGGTGTCCCGAGACATCCACATTTATATTCGGTAAGCATGAGCTCACCCCGACTTTGGAAGAATATAGCGTGCTCATTGGAAAATCTTTGGAGTCGGAGTTAATCACACCACCTTTGGGAATCGATTCCACCTTAATGTTGGCTGAATTTCTGAGTGTCGAAAAACATGACTTAGAAAAAGTTTTGAAAGCAAACCGTGGATCATGCCCTTTCTCATTCTTGAGTCAATGTTTCGAAAAAGCCACACCTTTTCAAAAGGGTAGAGTCTTTTTACTAGCATTTTTCGGGTTCGTCATTTTTCCTTGTTGCAAGAACGCATGTAACCCGTCAATTGCATGGTTGGTCCAACAAATCTGTCTTCAAAAGAATTTTGTCAACACCATTTTAGCTGAAACTTTCATTTCTCTCACTAAATTCAAGCAAAATGGTGATAAGACATTTCATGCACCCATTGAGCTATTGCAAATCTGGTTTTTGTCTCACATAAAAGGGTGTGGCAATTTACTCAAAATTTCCGAACTCAATGATTCTAGCCACCCCATTTTGAGCTATAAAGAAAAACAAGAGAACGCACCGGATTACCATTACTCCGAGTGGATCATTTTTATGAAAAATGCTAGACCCCAAGGTTTCCAATGGCATGCTAGTTGGTTCAATGTCGAGGAAGCTCGGCTTACGTGTAATGGTGTTGGACCGGTGCCACTTTTGGGCTTCACCGGCGCCATCGAGTACTACCCCGCCAGAGTGTCCCGACAGTACCAGATTCTCCAGGGGCTCCCTTCGGCGTTACAACCCGAGCTCCTCCGTGTCGATTTCTCCGACGAAAGCGAAGACCACGAGGAGACCCTAGCGCAGCTCCAGAAGATGTGGAAGAAATGCCGCGTTTTAAAGATAGCCCGACCCGAAGAAGAACTAAAAGGGGAGCAGAAGTCCTACTTCGCGACGACCAGGTACATTCGACAACACAAGATCCCTCAGGAGATATGCCCGACGATACCCAAGGTGCCTCTCAAGTTTGCCAACCGCTCAGAGAACAACCGCCTCAAAAGGAAGGTCGAAGAAGCTGAAGAGAAGGCAGCCAAGATAGCTCGGGCTTATGAACAGCTGAAGAAGGATATCGCCTCCCATATGTCTTTAGATCAAGCTAAATAAGAAATGAGTCGAAACTTGAAGTTGTTTTTCTTCATTTCCATTTCAGTTTTAAATTTGCTTAGGAATTGCGTCGTTTGTTTCAGTTTGATTTCAAGTCATTAGTCGATGTAAAAACTTTCGTCATTTCAATAAAGAGGTCTTTTCAATTCAAAGCGGTTAGACCAATGTCATGGATCGGCGTGTGATTTTGCTTGACACTTATATATACCCTGTTTCATTTCCAAATTAGGTAACTACGGACCGATCACGTTCCCCTATTCGCACACGGTCAAGAGTTAGGATGGCCGATCAAACTGAGTTACAGGAGCGTGTTGACGGTATGCAAGACCAGATCAGACAACTCACCGTCGCAATGCAACAAATGACCGCTGAGATCAAGACCCTTCGGTCGATCCCTGTTCTAGCACACCCTGAAGCATCAGCCCCGAAGCATACAAGCGGAAAGAACGTTAACGTCGAGGAAGACGAAGATATCCCTGACCTGGAAGATGATCCCGTTCAGATCGTCGTCAACAAACCTAAGCCTGATGAGCGAGTCAACAAGCTTGAGGAAAGAGTGAAGCAGTTGGAAGGTTCGCAGGATTCACTCTCGGTCGATCTGTCTCTGTACTCGCAGATCAAAATTCCAAAGAAGTTCAAGATGCCAGACTTTGACAAGTATAATGGCACCACTTGCCCAAAAGCTCACCTGCAGTTGTACCACGTGCAAATGACCTCGTACGTTGACAACGAGCTCCTGATGATCCACGCATTCCAAGCGAGCTTGACCGGCCCTGCTCTGCACTGGTACCTCATGAAAAAGATCAATAGCCTCAAAAGCTGGAAGGAGGCCAGTGAGGTATTCCTCAAACAATACCGGTTCATAACGGATATCACTCCTACTCGTGATGATCTCGAGCGTGCTCAAATGAAGAAGACTGAGTCCTTCAAGGACTACGCCATTAGATGGCGAAACTTAGCTGCTCAGGTTGTCCCCGAGCCTATCGACAGTGAGCTGAAGAGGATGTTCGTAAAGACTCTCCCATTCGAGTATCGTAATCGAATGGTGGCCATCCCAGCAAATAACTTCAACCAGCTCATCCCCATAGGCGAGCAAATTGAGATAGGGCTGAAGGATGGTTGGTTTGTGGAACCGTCTTCCTCAAACAAAAGATTCAATGCAAGAAAGGAGAAAGAACCGGCTGCAGAAGTGAACGTGGCATATAACCAACCGAGCCGGTGGAATACTAATCCTGCCCCGGCAATTCAAGTGGCAGAAGCTCAACAGCAAAGCACGGGCCGCCAACCTTTTCAGAGGGGGAATAATAGGAGGCAATTCAGCCCCCTCCCCGGATCGTTATCGCAAGTATTGGCGGTGCTTCGGAAGAAAGGTTTACTCACCACTGAGCCAAAGCGGCCCAATCCTGAGCAGTACCGTAACTTCGACCCGTCCAAAAAATGCGATTACCACATGGGTGAGCTCGGACACTCAACCGACGACTGCCTAGCCCTCAAGCACCGAATCCAAAACCTCCTTGATACGAAGGCGTTCTCGTTCCAACCCGCCAAGCCAAACGTTCAAAGCAACCCGTTCCCTGATCACGCGGGGAATGTTAATGCCATATTTTGTTTCGATGCTGGTCGAATCAGAAACATAAAGGTGTACACCGCGGAGGTCTACGGTGAATTGGTGAAAGCCGGATATTACCCGAGCAATGAAGCCCTTCCCCTGGCTGTCATGAGGGAAAGAATCTTAAGAATGGTGGAAGCCAAGATGATTGTTTATGCTGACCACACTGGCATCGTATCTACTATCTCCGAGGTCGTCATTAACTGGGACGAGGAGTTCGCCACATTAAACTCCGGAGAGGATAAGCTCAGTCCTCTGCCTGAAGACATGCCTCCGCTCGAAGACGCGACGGATGACGAAGAAGTCATATTAAACACCCCCACAGCTGATGAGGGGATAGTGATAGAGATTCCTCAGCCGTATGAGTACTCAGACAATAAGGCAGTCCCTTGGTCCTACAGTCTTGACGTCGACTTAGTCACCAGATCCGGACGTGCCTATGGCCAAGCAAATGCTCAACCTGCAAAGCCTGTCACCGATGAGGAAGCTAAGGAATTCCTGGCCGTAATCAAAGCCAGTGAGTACAATGTAGTAGAGCAGCTGCGCAAGATGCCCGCGCAAATCTCTTTGCTCGAACTACTCCAGACGTCAGTCAAGCATCAGAAGGCCCTAATGAAGGTACTAAGTGAAGTCCACGTTCCGGAAACGATCGACCATGACAAGCTGGAAGAATTTGTGGGTTCTATACTCCTCAAGGACCTTATAGCTTTCTCGGATGAGGAATTCCCTCTGGAGGGCAGAGGACATACCAAAGCCCTGTATATCTCCGTCAAATACAAGGCTTCGCATGTAGCCCGGGTGCTAATCGACAACGGTTCAGCCTTGAACATATGTCCGCTGGCGACTCTACATCGCCTCAAGATTGATCCGTCAAGAATAAATGCTGCAAAGACCTCCGTGCGAGCTTTCGACGGGACAAAGAAGGAAGTAATGGGAGAAATCCCCCTCGACATACAGATTGGGCCGACAATGTTCAATGTCCTATTCCAGGTTATGGACATTCCCACCGCATTCAACTTTCTGCTCGGTCGTCCATGGATTCATACTGCTGGAGCTGTCCCGTCCAGTCTGCATCAGAAGGTGAAGTTCGTGGTGGAAAGGAAGTTAGTCACTGTGCATGGCGAAGAAGAACATCCGATCTATCATGCAACGGCTATCCCCTACGTCGAGCCGGACTGCAAAATTGAATCGAGCTATCAGTCGCTCGAACTTGTATCGACTATTCATGCATCTAGAGGATCATCGCCGCCAGTCCCTGAGGTGTCGAATGCTGCTGTCATGGTTGGAAGAGTAATGGTGTCCCATGGCTTTGTTCCGGGTGAAGGCCTTGGCAGGGATGGTCAGGGTATCCGCCGACCGGTCGAAGTTTCTCAAAGACCCCGCACTTCTGGATTGGGATATCAAGGGCCGACTCCACCAAATAATGAGAGACGTGGATATGGTCGAGGTCGAGGTCAAGGAATTGAGCAGAACGGACAGCGATCCAATCAAGGGTCGAATAACGAGGAGCCTGCGCGTGGTAGGATGCCTCCACATATCCGCACCACGTTTCCAGGTCCTACGAGGATGATGCACGAAGATAAGAAAGTGATCGACACGCTGGGGCAACCGAGTGGGAAGTTTGATTACTATGTAAAGTACTCAGCCTCCCAAGCTTTTATTCGGATCCCCGCGACATTGTCCCTGACGGATGGGGAGGTATGGACGATCTAACGCCTCTGGAGACAGAAGACCCCGACGATGTGATAGAGGGAATCACTACCCTGTTCGACGACATCTTCATCGGAACTATCGAAGAAGGACCGTTAGAGGGAATGGGCACAGGCCCACAAGAGTAACACTTTTCCTTTTCCGCACACTCCCCTGCGTGGGAATTTTTATTGCTTTCTAGGATTCGCCCCGTTTCGGGTGCTGCTTTCTATTTCCGTTCTTAGGTTTTGATTATTGCAATTTCAATTCAATAAATGTAATTCATTTTGAAATCATCAATGAAATTACAAGTTTTATTCTCATTTTTGATGGCATGTTGAGGTATATCAAACCAGCCCGGTGATGATATCCAACCGATAAAAGAAAATATAGTCCAAGGAGAATTCTGAGGCCTGGGCTTCTTCATGCTTTCTCGTGCTAAAATTTTTTCAAAATGAATTTCAGAAAAACAAACAAAAACATAAAAAAAAACAAAACAAAAAATCTTACAAAGAAGTGCAATGTCTAGCCCTGTTTGTCCTTCTGAATACCTTACTTTATGTTTCAGGGGCAATCTTATGACACATGAGGGTACGGGAACGGTCCAAAATGCTGAATTATATGCAACCGAGTTTGATCCCGATGATGCCGAAGAATTTGATGATTCCTCTGATATTCAGCGCGATCTAGAGCTGTATGAAAAACCTAAAGTCCTGACGGTGGACCAGACTATCACCGTCAATTTGGGTGATTCTGGAGAAACCAAAGAAGTGAAGATAGGGGCAACCCTTCCCGAAGGTGAAGCAAAACGCCTGGTCCAATTGCTGAAGGATTACCAGGATATCTTCGCCTGGTCGTATGCTGATATGCCGGGTCTAGACTCTTCTATTGTGGAGCACGGCTTGCCAACTAATCCTAGCATGCCGCCCAAGAAACAGAGGTTGCGAAGGACTAAGCCAGAGCTTTCGAAGAAAATAGAAGAAGAGGTCATGAAGCTCTTGAAAGTGGGATTCATCGAAGTCACCCAATACCCTACTTGGGTGGCTAATATCGTTCCAGTCATGAAGAAAGATGGCCGAGTTCGGGTTTGCATCGCCTATCGCGACCTGAATAAGGCTAGCCCTAAGGACGATTTCCCGTTACCGTACATAGACGTCCTGGTAGACAGTACTGCTGGATTTGAACTGTTCTCTTTCATGGACGGTTTCTCGGGCTACAATCAGATAAGAACGAAAGACAGCGATAAGGAGAAAACAACGTTCATCACCCCGTGGGGTACATTTCACTATAAGGTCATGCCCTTCGGCCTTAAGAATGCTGGGGCAACATATCAACGGGCAATGGTGACTCTTTTTCATGACATGATGCATAAAGAGATCGAGATCTATGTTGATGACATGATCGCCAAGTCTCGACCCGGAGAGAGTCATGTTGATACCTTGAAGAAATTGTTCGACCGACTCCGTGAGTTTAAACTCCGTCTCAATCCAGCGAAGTGCGTATTCGGAGCAACGTCGGGCAAACTACTTGGGTTCGTAGTAAGCAGTAAGGGCATTGAAATCGACCATTCCAAGGTGAAAGCCATATGTGAGCTGCAACCCCCATCGACCGTGAAAGAAGTACGAAGTCTCCTTGGCAGATTGAACTATATAGCCCGTTTCATTTCCCAACTCTCCGAAACTGCTAAGCCGTTCTTCAAACTTCTAAAGAAGAATGCTCAAGTGGAGTGGGACGATGATTGCCAGGAAGCGTTTAATGAACTGAAGCAATATCTGATGAAATCACCAGTGCTAGTCCCGCCAATGCCGGGGCAGCCTCTGATCCTCTACCTCACGATTCATAGCGAGTCTCTGGGAGCAATGTTGGCCCAGAAAAGTCCTGAAGATGGAAAAGAGCGAGCCATTTACTACTTGAGTAAGAAGTTCACCGTCTCGGAGTTGAACTATCCCGAAGCCGAGAAGACTTGTGCCGCACTTGTATGGGTGTTACACAGGCTAAGACAGTATACACTGCATCATCAGACTCTCCTGGTGACTGAGAATGATCCCATCAAGTATTTGCTTGATCAACCGGCTTTGGTAGGGAAGTTAGCCAAGTGGCAAATTTTGATTTCAGAATTCGATGTTTAGATGATGCCACAGAAGTCAGTCAAAGGTCGAGTGATTGCTGATGTGTTAGCCGAGAATCCTGGAATCTCAGATGATGATGGATATTCCCCAGAAGATCGCATTCTGTTGATAAAAGAAGACACATGGACTATGTTCTTCGATGGAGCCGTGAACTTAGCTGGTTCCGGCACTGGGGCAGTCTTAATATCCCCAGATGGACAACATTATCCAGTAGCAGCAAAGTTGGTGTTCCCGTGTACTAACAATATAGCCGAGTACGAAGCTTGTATCCTCGGACTTCAAGCCGCAGTAGAAATGGGGGTATCCAAATTGAAAGTATTCGGTGATTCTGCTCTGATTATTCTCCAGACTGTAGGAGAATGGAAGACGAGAGATACCAAGTTAGTGCCGTATCATGAATACCTCGAAGAAATCATAAAGGAATTTGATGACATTTCCTTCGAATATTTGTCGAGATCCCACAATCAGTTCGCTGATGCGCTCGCTACGTTATCATCCATGCTGCAAGTGACTGGTGGAGTAGAGGTGGAACCCTTGAAGATTGAAGTCTTGACAAAACCGGCTTACTGTATGGCTGTGACCGGAGAACCAGATGAAAAGCCATGGTATCACGATATCATGAATTATGTCCAGAAGCAAGAGTTTCTTGAAGGAAGCACTCCAGCCGACAGGAAATATATAATGAAAATGGCCTCAAAATTCTTTGTCAGTGGTGAAAAACTGTACAAGAGATCCTATGATTCAATTCTGTTGAGATGTGTGGACGCAGTTGAAGCTACTAAGATCATGCAAGAAGTACACGAAGGGATATGTGGTCCACACATGAATGGCCATATGCTAGCCAAGAAGATCATGAGGTTGGGTTATTATTGGCTCAGTCTTGAAAATGACTGTATCCAGCATGTTCGAAGATGTCATCGCTGTCAGGTCTACGGGGATAAAATGAATGTTCCCCCCACGGAGTTACATCAGTTGTCCGAGCCATGGCCTTTTTCAATGTGGGGCATCGATGTCATTGGTCCAATTAATCCCAAGGCGTCGAATGGACACCGATTCATCTTGGTGGCGATTGACTATTTCTCCAAGTGGATCGAAGCCGCGTCTTATGCCAACGTTACTGCGAAGAATGTTGTGAAGTTTATCAGGCGGGACATAATTGCCCGTTATGGTGTCCCCGAAGCTATTATCACCGACAATGGGACGAACTTGAATAATAAGTTCATGGATCAGTTGTTTAATGAGTTCAAGATTCGGCATCTGAATTCGTCTCCTTATCGTCCACAGATGAATGGAGCAGTGGAAGCCGCTAACAAGAATATCAAGAAGATCCTGGCCAAGACGGCTGAGAACTATCGTGACTGGCACGAAAGATTGTCATTCGCGCTAATGGCGTATCGGACTTCCATCCGAACCTCTGTCGGTGCGACCCCTTTTTCGTTGGTATATGGTATGGAAGCAGTTCTGCCTGTTGAAGTGGAGATCCCTTCCCTGCGTGTTTTATCCCAAGTGGAGTTGTCTGAAGCAGAATGGATGCGGCAAAGACAGGAGCAGCTGAACCTGATTGATGAGAAGCGGTTGAGAGCCATTTGCCACGGTCAAACCTACCAGCAGAGGGTAGCTAGGTCCTTCAACCAAAAGGTGCGTCCAAGACACTTCGAGGTAAATGATCTAGTCTTAAGAAAGGTGCTGCCAATCTTCACTGTTCCCGGAGGTAAATTCGCTCCAAACTACATCGGTCCGTATGTGGTTAAGAAAGTGCTTCCAGGAGGTGCCTTAATTCTTGCAGAAATGGATGGTCGTGAGTTTTCCAATCCTGTTAATTCTGATGCTGTAAAGATGTATTATCCATGATAAAACCTGTCATTTTCCGGCAAAAGTTTTCCAGTGTTTGGTTTTATGTTCCGAATTGCAAACATTTCAATGATGAATAAATGATTTCAATCAATTTTGAGATGAAATGTGTGCATTGGCTGTAATTTCTGCATGGTTAGTTTGTCAATTTGCATCATCAACTTCAAAAAGGGAGGATTATTTAGACAATCTCATAATTCATGCGAAATGGATTGAATGTGTCGAATGAGGTACATCGGGATGATGAAAGGCAAGCCCTATTCTACACACAATCCCATGCATTAATCCCCAGTGAGAAAAATAAAAATCCCCAGCAGTTGAGTGGAAAAATTCCATGTCTGCAAGGTAAAGAGTTTTCTCGCGAAGGGTACGGCGACCGAAGTGACAAGAGGCATTTCATTTCTCTACCTTAAAAACACTACAGGCTATCCATTGTTCAACCATTTTGAGCCTAAATATTCGGAGAAATTCATTCAAATTACCCCTGTTAAGAACCACCCCACATCGGGGCAAACTGGAGGTAAATCAGCATCATAAGGTGAAAAATGGATAGAAATTTTCTTGCTCTCACTTGCATCAATCTTCGAGTGTTACTTTTTCAGATGAATTCACGTGAAGTTCAAGTGCCTTAGGATGACGAAGAGCATTTCTTTCTCTATCCTATACACATTTTTATCCTTTGCTAAGCCCAATTGAGCCTGCAAATTCGTTTCATATAAACCCAGTTGGTGATCATCCCCTACACTGGGGCAAGGCAAGAAGTCATCATTGTTCGAGCAGCACATCCAGAGCATTGATTGAAAGCAAGAAGTTTCTGAGTTCAAACAGCAAGTCAATCAATCAGATTAGATAGCCATATGTTTACATTGTAAGCAGTCATGTCAAAAAAAAAAAAGAGAAAAATGGGCAAGAAAAAGCAGTGTGCCTGGTAAAAGCAAGGCCAATGCCCAATAAAAATGTCAAGATGTGACATGTCAAAATCCTCAGTGGACAAGTCTCAAAAGAATCAAGTGATGAACTCTCGAAGCCAATGAAGCATTTACCGAGAAGATAATCTCTGGTGAAGAAGAAGACCGGTGACAATGCCAGGATGATCACCAACTTATTCACCCCAATCATATACATTTTGAGCTAAATGATCCATTCAATTCTCAACCCATGAGCCTGGCCTACGTTACGTCTCTTGCAAAGTCTCTTCAGATTAGGGCACTTGAACTAACGTAGAAATTCAGATGTTTACAAGCTTAGCTCGAAGAAGTGCGAGCAAGTCCATTTCTATCTCATTTTGCAGGGTTCTTGACTTGTAAACCCGAAGACAATTGAAGAGTATTTTCTTTCAATAGCCTCAACTCAAAGAGTCTCATTTGCTGAGCCATTGACCAAGCCCATGTTACAGTCCTGATAAAAACCTCTTGGATTGGTAAGGTCGTACTGTTTACGAGAATACTTGGACCCTTGTCGACATGATGACAGTGAGATGGAGTGATTCGCATAAATCAGCCTTTTTTGATAAGAATGGGAGAAAAGCCCTTTCAGATCGGAAGTTCCTCATTCGACATTTTCAAGATATCCGCTTGTGAGTTCGGATTGTCTTATCATGATTTTTCCTCAACGAAGTTTGTAATGCCGATTTGACAAAACTATCGTGCATGAAAAACCAGTTGAAATCATAAGATGCGAATACATGTGTTTTGAATTGTTCATGAATGCATGTCATATGTTGCTTGAGGTCGTGTCTAACAGAAGATGCACTCTCAAGAGTCAGAGATATCGCCAGGTAAGTATATCTCTATCCCTAACCTATTCGAGCAATCGGCAGGTCCCCCATTTGATCATTTTGTTGCGATCTCTAGATGCCTTCGACAATGTGCAGGTGTCTATTGATCAAGCCTTTTCAGGTACCTCTGATGAGATCCAGGTACTTTGTCAAGGAACCCTCGAACATTCGGGTTAGTCCCACTGTTCACCCAAAATCAGATTGTTGCAATCTCCAGAAGATTCCCCCGTGAAGCACCTATGGCGATGTATAGGTGAAGCGGCCAAATCTTTACCAGCGTTTATGGCGATGTATAGATGTCTAGTAAAGGTCGGAATTCTTCTTTAACCTCAGATATTCCCCCGCGATATGCCTATGGCGATGTATAGGTACAGCGGCCAAATCTTTATAAGTGCCTATGGCGATGTATAGGTATCTTATAAAGGTCGGAATACTCTACCCCTCCTGAATATTCCCCCGTGACTCACCTATGGCGATGTATAGGTGGAGCGGCCAAATCTTTATGAATACATATGGCGATGTATAGGTATTTCATGAAGGTCGGAATATTCCCTCAACCCCCAGGTTTTCCCCCGCAATTCACTTATGGCGATGTATAAGTATCTCATAAGGGTCGGAATATCCTCTTAGTTCCCCCGTGATGTACCTATGGCGATGTATAGGCGCAGCGGCTAAACCTTTACGAATACCTATGGCGATGTATAGGTGGTTTGTAAAGGTCGGAACGTTTTTATACTTTTTTATCTCACGAATCCAGGTGATGATTGGACACGTTGAGCTTTCTTCGTGTTCGTGTGTTTTGACTTAACTGCAGATCACCGACATTCATCAACAGTTTATCAGGCAATACCTATGGGACTGAGCCCAGACATTTGCCGAACAACAAACCAACTTGAGTCGTACCTCGAATTGCATTATCTCGTACCAGTCAGGTAAGTAATTCCAGGTATGTTTTCTTTTCATGTCAACATGCATCATTTCTTACTGCATTCAAAAATGGGACTCATAATCCCGACAAAAACAACATTCATTGCATTTGCATAGTTGAAATTTAGGTATCATTTAGTCTTTGAATGCAACCTCTGCGAGCTCACCTTCAAAGAGGGGCAGCTGTTGACACCTAAATTTTACTGGGCATTTAGTCGTAATTTGCATAGAAAATTAGGGATTGAATTTTTAACCCCTAAAGAAAAATATTTAAATTGCATAACATATAGTTTGGACTCATTCTAGTTTAATTGCATTTTTTGCACCGGACTGGCGATGGCGAGTGAGTTTGAAAATTCGTCGAACAAATTGGATCGCTCGGGAATGCAAGGGCCGGGAATTTTACGTCGCACGGGCTTGGTTGTTTTTAATTTGGGCTTGATTTAGTTTGTTGAATTTAATTAATTCAGCCCATTTAATTTGATTAGAGCCTAAGCCCAAGTCTAAGCCCATTAGGATTAGAGCCCATCCTAATTGACCTAGGATTAGCACTATATAAACACAACTAGGTCAGAAATTTTGGAGAAGACGTCAGAATTCACATCAGAATTTTGAGGACACGTGAGAAAATTTGAGAGGGAGAAGGAGAGAAAGGCCGGCGAGTCCTCCACCGTGTGCTGCCCGCGCACCGCCGTCCACCTTCGCCCGCGCCGCCGCCTTCCGCCTGCTGCTGCACTTCACGCCCACCAGCCTTCTGACAACGCTGCCCTCAACCTTCCAGCCAGCCCCCACGACGAGTCTTGCGGCCGAGTTCTGCATCGTGTGTTGGTGCTGCTTCACGTTAGACGCCCCCACAACAATCACAGAGGAGTCCATCAGCGATTCTTGACCGCTGCAGCAGTGGACGTCCACGTTGAAGCCCAGCCTTGACGCGCTCCCATGCAGAACAAGCCAAGAGGAGAAGACGTGAAGGGGGTGACATCAGCGAGTCTTCATCCTTGAATACGTCCACGTCTTCAGAAGCCCCTGCCCAGTCAATCGAAGAAGTTGTCGCTGCTACTGTGATTGCTTCTGCATGCCTACGCTCCATCCTCCTACAGCCCATGCAGAAGACAGCCAAGGAGAGACGACGAGCCCCCACTGATCGAGAACAAGCCAGACAACGTCCAGCGTTGAACCCTACCTTGCACCAACGTTGCTGCTTCCTTCACAGCGTTTGAGGACCTCGCCGTTCACTGCTGTGCACAGTCCCACACCGCAAGCAACAGCCACGCCTTAGCCTTGCCGAGTCGGAGCTGCCCCGTGCACTGTCCGAACAGCCGCGCCCGCCGTGCCGTCGCCGTTGTCACTTCCGGACAGCCGCGTCCGCCGTGCCGTCGCCGTTGTCACTTCCGGACAGCCTCGTCCCGACACTACCGCGAGCCCCGTCGGTGTCGCCGTGCCGGTCCCGTCGTCGCGATCCCGATCCGCAAAGACGTAATCCCGAGACGTTTCAAATTTGGAAGTTATCGGTAAATTAGGTAATGAGATTATCCGATAAGCTTTCAAAATATTCAATTTCCTAATTGGTATGTTTAGAATATTCTGTGGATATTTGGTGAATATTAGATTTGCATGTTAGAATATTCCTTGGATATTTGATGAATATTAGATATCTTAGGAAAATATGCTAGATATCCGCAATATTTAAAAAATATTCAAATTAGGAAAATCTCCTAATTTAGCAACGTATCTGGACGACTATCCGACTTTAACCCTAAAGTCCGATACGCGGCGATACGGAAAATCATTATTCCGTTCATAACCACTTGAATACGATAATGATTTTAACTCGCTTTCCAAATTTGAATAATCGGTTATCCGCTAATATCTATAACCCCATAGATATGGCTGACAATTTGATTTTTATGCCTAATCTGAGTTTGAAACGAATTTGGCGGATCGCGTGGTTGATTTGAATTGGTTGCTATCCATGTTTAATTTGCTATCCTTAATTGTTTGAATTTATTTCCTTTTCAAATAAAATAGAAAATTCAAAAAATATTGGTTAGAGTTTGAATTAGAATTTTTGCATGTCTAGGAATTTTGAATATATCTAGAGGATAGAACGATTATTTAATTTAAATTAGGGCGTGAGACGATCTAGTTTCTAGTTTAAATTAAGTAATACTCTAATCTTAATAGATTATTTCAGCAATTTAATAATTCCGAATTTTACATAAAAAATCCCAAAAAGAAATCATTCTAGGGTAGATTATCATAGGTTGCATGTTATTTTAGGCATTTTCATTAATTCCGAATTTCACTTAATTCCGAATTTCCTTAAAGAAAAATACCAAAAATAATTCATTCGTTCGTCATTAAAATTAGGTCACATTGTCGCATGACATATAGTATGCATGTTATGTTGCATTATTTCGCATGTCATATTTGCACGTCATTGCACATAGTTTAAGTTTCATTTAATAAAGTGAAAATAAAAAAAATTGAGTGAATGCTTTGTTAATTAGAAATCATATTGGGGCTGTCTGTATGATCTTTTTGCTAACAACGCAGATGCTTGCTGGATTCGAGGTAAGTAATCCCTCCCAACTTGCAATTTATTTAATGCTTTGATTTTTGGGTGTTAAATTGGTGGTTTGCGCACCCGCATGAACACCTCACATGTTAGTGGTTAAGCTAAAAATGGATCCAAATTGCCTGCCAAAATATTTTTGAAATGAAAAGGTACCGAAAGGGCGTTAGACTAGATCTAACGTAATCAAGTCCCCGGGCTTAGAATCTCTGGTTCGTAGGAATAAAACATATCTCCCTATGTTTTATTTAGGTTTCTAATCAGCCTACCGTAAATTGATTAGTGGCGACTCCAAGCATGAAAATATTTGCACGTTAAGAACTTAAACCCTAAGTTGCGAGTTGGTAGGGCTTGGGAGGGCCCGAGTTAAGTTCAATCTTAATAATCCATTAGCCCGAGAAAATCGATCAAAATTTTTTTAGGGTCGCGACAAATAGGAAACGAATAGTGATTTGGTGCGACGTCATTTCCTACCATCTATTCATAATAAAATCTCGTAGCACTACACGCATCATTCATGTGGACATAAGTTCTCATAATAGTATTGCATAGAAAAGCGTCGGGCTCTTGGGTACACTTGAAGAACATAGACGCAAGAGCAACCGCACGTAAAGAACGGAGTTTCTTCACGGCTCGGCTGGTGGCAAGAGAGCGTTGAGAGAGACGAGTAACAACTAGTTGAGCATGGACATGGTTGAATTTCTGACGCTATTGCACGTCTCCAGTCAGCGCAGAATCGGATGGGCTAACGTCAATATGTCGACTTCTTCATCGTTTGTGATTAAAATTCGTTGCTTGACAACGTCAGGCCAAAGTTTCGGTGTGGGCTTGGAGAGGTTTTTCCGGATTTGATGAATTTGTCAAGAGACTGGGATGAGAATCTTGTGTTTGGTGTGAATTTCCGGGCAACTGACATATTGTTACTGGGTTGTGTTTGGTTTTTCCCGGGAAGCTTTGTGCTTCCGATTTCCGAAGTTCCCCATATGCGTTATATGCATTACTACTTTTGCAATAACTTTTACCTAATTCAACATCTCATAAGGCATGTCAAGTGCATTTACCTCTTATTTATGGATCTCTCAAGAGGATACGGATTTTTTTATTAATAGGTAATGTTATATTTTACATGGAAATATGTAAAAATCAGCTTTTCTGACCTTATTGGATGATTCGTTGTGTATTTGCAAAAGCTTAATTGTCGAGTGCTATCAAAGGATGGTCAAATACGAAGACAACCCAAAAAGGATCTTTGATATCTTCAAATTTCCCTTTATTTCCTCAATTTCAGCACTTTATTTTTCTTGTCAACCTACAGCAAGCGTAGTTAGAATATGCAAACTAAGTTTGAATTTCTTTGCCATCAAATTTGAAGACGTTAGGATATCGAGCGTCACTCTTCCGGGACTTTGTCTTCTAAGACCAAATATTGAAATTTTTATTCTCTTAATCGTCCGTCGTTTGCCTAACTTACACATGAGGAGTATGATCATCGCTTTTGGTCACCGAGTTATCAAATACTATAGTGCTATCAATGGCAATGCCTGAAATCCATCCACTTCGACCGTTGGAAATTTTCGAGACCACCAAAATTAAGTCCAATACTCAATAGTATCAACCCAAGAAAAATTGATGCATGAATATCTCCGACACATGCAGGGCACCTCTCTCTTATTCCCTTTTATTCTTGCTTCCTCTCCTCTCACAGACACACTCGCAAGACGAATCAATCAATGGTTACGTTGGCATACACATTTGCCCTCGGCACAGACCGAGCATTTTGGCTCCTTTGGATGGCCACAAACATATACACCATCGTGACTGTTGGTGCAACTAGCTGAGGTACGAGAGGCGCCTTTTGACGTAACGGCAAGTTTAACATTTTAACTCCAATATTAAGTGTACTCAGGTGAGTGTGCTACTGGGATGAGTGACGTCCAAAAAAAGTGCCCATCCATATATCAAAGGATGAAACCGCAAGGCTCGGTATGAGACGGGCCATAGTGAACAATTTCGAGTGAGTTAATCCCGAGTTGTCATACTTTTAGAGTGCAATGTCAATAACAAGCTGTTTTGCTATATAAAAATTACATATGTTCTCTAACTGGATCCGAGCATCTACTTTGATTGGCAAGGCTACTGATGATCTACTTAATACTTCTCAGCGAAGCAACATGCACAATCTATTGTATTTGCCATTTGCACAGTTACGTTGTTCTCCCTTCAGCCATTGCATCAGAGAAATATCGTCGCATGGTGTCTTTGTTAAAATTACATGTCGGGCTAATAACCCTGAATTTTTGCCCCTTTTACAACAGAGCACCTCAATTTTTTTTTTAATTCAATCGATTTCAACTTCTCTAATGTAGCTCCATACGAGAACTTCGTTTGAACCATAGATGAAAAATGCCATCGTGGACACTACCGCTGTTAAATAGCCATTATCTTTCGAGATGATGGCACGTCAATATTAAATAGCCACTATTAATATGACTAATTTCATAGTCAAGTAACTACAAAGTTTAGTTCCGGTGGGAGTTTGCCCTTATTACATTAGTGGAGTATTAACACCTAATTTTTAGTCGATGTGTCTTGAAAGGTAAAAATTTGAGATTAGGGTTTCTGATCACGACATGACCCGATTCTCAATTAAAAAGAGTCATTTAGCATTTGAATTAGTATTAGCCACTCATTTTCTAGCTTTTTGCATTTATTTTTAAAAAAGTCAAAACATTGACTTTTGAGTTGACTTTTGATCAAACTTTGATTGAAAAGTCAATCCAAAGTCAAAACTTGATTTTTTCCATGAAAAACCCCAAAATAGTGTTAATTTCACTTTTGCCCAATCACTTTTCAAAAAATTCAAAGTTTGATCCATTAATTGACATTTTAGTATATAAGTACTAAAATGTATTTTATCCAAAAAGAAAATTGAAAAAATTTGAAACCCCTAGGAAATTTGGGCTTGATTATTAGAGACAATTGTGGAAGATATGTGAGACGAGTCCCCTTGAATTGGGTTTATACAGATGTCTAAAGCATGGTATTTTTGGGGTGTGAGTAAATGTAAGATCTAAAATTGAATGAATAATAATTAACTTGCTACATATTCATATTCAGTGCTTATATAATTTGTTACATAATCTCGATCGAAATGCGCACTTGCTTTACTAGGTAAGATAATAAGTAGTAGGATGAGAATGTGGTGTTTGGTGTGAGTTTCCGGGCAATGGACATGTCGTTACTGGCTTGTGTTTGGCTTTTCCTGGGAAGCTTTGTGCTTCCAATTTCTAGAGTTCCAGAGCTCTCGGATGCGTTGTACGGATGACCATTTTTGCAAAAGCGTTTTACCTTAATAAGCATCCCATAAGGCACGTCAAGTGCATTTACCTCTTATGTATGGATCTCTCGTGGGAATACAATTTTTTTTTATCAATGGGTAATGTTATATTTTAAAGGAAAAACACCACCAAAAATCTCAAACTACGCTACTTATAATAAATTTATCATGAACCTTTTTTTCAATATGAAAAACCTAAAACTATACCACTTCTGGCATATTTCTCCCATAATACTTTGGACAAAGGGTATTTTCGTCTTTTTCCTTATTATGTTTTTTTCTTTTCCTTGTCTCTTCCCTCCGTTGGTCATGGCGGAGGGAAGCTGGTGAGGGCCGCCCTTGCCGGCGTTGGGGTTGGGTGAGGGCTGCCCTCGCCGACGTCAGGCAAGGGCATCCCTTGCCTGACGACGACGAGGGTCGCCTTTGCTGGATTTGGTGAGGGCAATCCTCTCCAGCAATGAGCGAGGGCTGCTCTCGCCAGCCTAGGCGAGGGTGACCCTTGCCGGTGTCGAGCGACCCTTGCCGACGTCAGGTGAGAGTTGCCCTCACCCCACCCCAACACCGGTGAGGGCTGTCCTCGCCAGCTTCCCTTTGCCGGCCACGGCGGAGGGAAGAGAGAAGAAAGAAAAAAAATAAAAAAAGAAAAATAAAAAGGAAAAAAGACGAAAATGCCATTGGGCCAAAGTATTGTAGGGTAAATGTGTTACAAGTGGCATAGTTTATGATTTTTTGTGCCACAAAAAAAATTAGGGTAAATTTATCACAAGTGACATAACTTGAGGTTTTTGATAATATTTTCCCTATTTTTAAATGGAAATATGTTACAATCAGCTTTTTTGACCCTTATTGCACGAGTCTTCGCGTATTTGTCATAGCTTAATTGTCGATTGGTATGAAAAGGTGGTCCAATACGAACGCAACCTAAAATGGATCATTGATATCTTCAAATTGCTCTTTATATCCTCAATTTCAGCACTATCTTTTAGGACCAAATATCCAATTTTTTATTCTCTTAATTGTCAATCGTTCGTCTAACCTACATAAGGAGTATGATCATTGCTTTCGATCACCAAGTTATCGGATACTATAGTGCAATCAATGGCAATGCCCGAAATCCATCGATTTCGACCCTTGGAAATTTTCGAGACCACCAAAAATAAGTCAAATACTCAATAGTATCAACACGCATCAATCAATGGTTTACATAAGCATACACATATGCCCCCAGCACAGATCGAGCATTTTGGCTCCTTCGGATGGCCACAAACATAGACGCCATCGTGACTGTTGGTGCAACTAGCTGAGGAATGAGGCGTCTTTTGACGTAATGGCAAATTTTACATTTGAATTCCAGTGTTAAGTACACTCAGGTGAGAGCCCTATTGGGATGGGTGATGACAATGAAAAGTGCTCATTTATATGTCAAAGGATAAATTGCGATACTCGGTATGAAACAGGTCAAAGAGAACAACTTCGAGTGAGTTAATATAGGGTCGTCACACTTTCAAAGCTCATATCATGCGTTGTTCTCACGTGACCCACCGTATCAGAGAAATATCGTCGCATGGTCCCTTTGTTAAAATTACTTGTCGGGATAATAACCCTGAATTTTTGTCCATTTTATAGCGGACCACCTCAATTTTTTTTTATTCAATCGATTTCAACTTCTCTGATGTCGCTCCATATGAGGCCTCTGTTTAAATCATGGATAAAAAATGCCATCGTGACACTACCGTTATTAAATAGCCATTATCTTTTTGAGACAATGCCCGTCATTATAAAATAACCACTATTAATATGACTAATTTAATAGTAAAGTAACTATAAATTCTACTTCCAGCCCTCCTTACCAAAAAAAAAAAAAATCTACTTCCAGCCCAAGTTTGCCCTCATAACATTAGCGGAGCTTGAGCAAATATAACGTTTCATCAAGCCGAGTTTAAGCTCGACGATTGAAATGGAGTCGACGCGAAGCTCCACTGTAGGAGTCTAGTCGAGTTTAGATATTAGAATGTCTTGACTTGGGTTGACGTCATTTTTCACGACGAAAGAGCTCAATCTCAAGGGGACATAGCCATTACGCACACACGAACGAAGCAAGTGCTAAAAATAAGTCAATAGCTTGTGACGGTTCGACACCGTCTTATTGAGAACAAGATCGATTCGCTCAAAGGTCTCCGTTGCCTCACCTTGCGACCGGAACACATACACATTTGCCGTTTTTAAAGACGGGGTGAGACCCGGTATCACACTGCTCCGGAATACAAAAGGCGTGATCGTTGACCTGGGGCCTTGATGGAACACAGAAACATTCGGCATTTTTAATGGCCGGATGATACCCGACAGGACACACTTGACCTCTGCCCGTGGTGTCTAGATGACACGCTTCTCTTTCTTCTGCTGCTTGGGAGACAGCAAGACCTTGGAAAAGGAAAGCTCGGAAAATTCATCAGTGCAGTTCTACATTTAATAATAATAAATAATAATAACAGACGAGAGATGAGAGAAACCTACTAGATGCAATCACCAATAGAATGACCAACGCACTAAGCTTGGCTTGACCCTTCTCCATTTCCAAGTATGTCGGCTTGATTGTGTAAGCTGTGATTGTGCCGAGAGTTTTTAGGGATTATACTGAGGAAATTTGGGCTTGATTATTAGAGACAACTGTGGAAGATATGTGTCATGAGTCCCCTCGAAGTGGGTTTATATAGATGTCTAAAGCATGGTATTATTGGAAAGTGAGTAAATGCAAGATCAAAAATTGAATGAATAGTAGCTAACTTGCTACGTATTCATATTAAGCTGCTGATATAAATTGTTACATATTCTCGATCGAAATCCGCACTTGCTTTACTAGGTACGATACTAAGTACTAGTGGTGTGCAATTTTATAATTCGAGATTCTCTCACCAAAAGTTGAGCGATCCTTGGATTATTCAAGATTCTCCTACCGTAATATAAGAAAAGATACCTAACATGCATATAGTTTCTCGTTAGATAAATGCTCTCTGTTTTCTCGACCAGATTAAAAATATGCAAAAATTTAATTAAACTGCACAAAATGCAAATTGTGAATATTAAAAAGGTTTAATATCACAAAAAAAATCCAAACTGATATATCTGTAACAATATTACCCCATATTAATTTTAATTTTTTTGATAAAGGTAAGAAATTGTATTACTTTTCAAAGTCACCATGTACAAGCTAAGGCTCAAACCACCCATCAACCCAAAATGGACAAGAGATGTCCATTAGGGGTCACGGGGGCTTAGAAAAACTATACAAAAGCCACAAGATGGCTACAACCTCAGAACAAGAGCAACAGTAGACTAAGATGGAGCTGAACCAGCTTCAAAGATTGCAGGGGGGAGATCCCATCTCCTTTGTATCTTCCTGTTTGTAGGAGTGTCAGCTATTGTTCCCATGGATAACGCTTTGTCCTTCACTACCTTGATAAGATGTTGGCGCATACCGGGGATGTGGATATTTTTGTTCCTGAAGATGTGTTCATTCCTTTCAGTCCAGATGATATGGCATAAGGCCCCAAAGACAAATCTGGCTAAAAGATGGGCAAAGGATGAGCTACCACAAATTTGCATAGTCCATGTGATATGGTCATGCTAAGGTTTGTTGCGCCAAGGTAGGTTGCATTTCGTAGCCCAGCAGGAGGCCAGCCTGCTCGTGGCTCCTGCTGGGCAAGCGAAGAAAAGATGGTTGATTGAATCCAGGACAGAACCACAGAATGCACAAAAAGCTGTATCAATTCGGCGGTTTTGTTGGAGAAAGGCCTGTGAAGGGAGACGGTGGAGAGAGATTATCCATAAGAGAAAACCATGCCGAAGTGTGATGTGGTTATCCCATACAAAGGAGTGCCAGGGGGCAGATTGTCCTGTTGTTCTAATTTGGTTCCAAGCAAGCGCAACAGAGAAGGATGCAGTCGGAGAGGGAGCCCATATAAGTTCATCCGGGGTCTCATCCACAAACAAAGGAGCCGGGTCCGGCCAACTTAGAATGGATTGAAGAGTAGGTGAAGGTTGCCAGGTGCCTTCATAGAACACTCGCACCGAGGTCTCTCGTGGTATTCTGGATTGATATATATCAATATTGGTGAAAACCCAAAATAGGGGGCCATTATTGTGCCACCAATCAAACCAGAGGGAGACATAGTGTCCATTGCCAATTTTCCATCAAAATAAAGTTTGTGCAAATGAACGCATGTCTAATAACTTCTTCCAAGTCCATGAACAAAAGGTAGGTTTTGAAACAACCCAAAAGTTTGCTTTTTTTAAAAAGGTTGTATGAACCCATTTACACCACAATGATTCCTTGTCGGAGAAGAGAATCCAAATGTATTTGAGCATCATTGCTTTATTGTATTCCAGGAGCCTGCGAATGCCCAGGCCTCCCTCCTCCTTGGGCAGGCAAACAGTATTCCATGCAACTTTAGCTCCGCTCGTGCCTAAGTCAAGTCCTTTTCACAAGAATTGTCTCGATATAGTCTCAATGTTGTGGAGAACTGATTTAGGCAACGAGAAAATAGCCGCCCAATATACTTGGATGGAATGCAGTACAGATTTAATGAGTTGTAGACGCCCGCAAATGATAAGAAATGTTGAGTCCACGAGCAAGCTCGAGCCGTAATAGCATCAATCAAAACTTTACAATCCTCTTTCCGAAGCCTGGATGAGATAATAGGTACACCAAGATAGCGGAAGGGGAGAGAGCCTTGTTGGAACCCAAGGCAATGGAGAAGTTGGCCATGGAGCTCTGATGACCCTCTCGAGAGGAAGATGTTGCTCTTTGTAGGATTCGGATTAAGACCAGACCATTGGGAGAACTTCCTGAGAGCTTCTTTAATCAAAGTAGCAGATTTGACATGTCCTTGATAGAATATAAGAACGTCATCGGCGAAGAAAAGATGAGAAATGCGGGTTTTTTTACACCGCCAAAACCAGTGGGAATCCCGAGAGTTTGTTTTGGTCAAGATAATACCAGATAGAATATCCATAACCAAGATTAAGATGTATGGTGAGAGTGGGTCTCCCTGTCATATACCACGACTGCTAGCAAAATAGCCATGCAGTTCCCCATTTATAGAAACCGAAAACTTGGGTGTTGTGATACACGCCATAACCATTTTAATGAAGAAAGCCGGGAATTTAAAAGTCTGTAAAGTCTTTTGGATAAAGTTCCAATCAACAGTGTCATATGCTTTCTGGAAGTTTACCTTGATAGCACCCTTTGGAAGGTATGCCTCATAATGGACATCTGCAAAAAGCTCTTGAGCTATCATGATATTGTCACTAATTTGGCGCCCTTTGACAAAAGCCGATTGGGAAGGGCTGATCAAAGGTGGAAGGACTTTAACAATGTGCCTTGCCAAAACCTTAGAAATGCATTTGTAGAGGGTGTTGCAGCAGGTAATCGGCCGGAAGTCCTTCATAGCCAAAGCATTAGGAGACTTCGGCATCAAGGTTATAATGGTGTTGTTTAATTCCTTAAGCAAGGAGCTAGTTTGAAAAAAATCATGTACTACCGCAAGAACAGAAGGCCCAATGATGTCCTAGGAGGATTTGAAGAACTCAACATTATACCCATCCGGGTCGGGGGCCTTACCTTTTGCTAGAGAAAATAGAGAAGCCTGGATTTCCTCATCAAGGACTCTTCCAACGAAGTCCCCTATCTTGTGGGAGGAAACCGGAGTGAGACCGTGACTATCGTTAAGCAGGTGTTGGAAGTGACCAACAATATGGTTCCTAACTGCGCAAGGCTCAGTTAGTAGGATGCCTTCCTCTGTAGAAACTGAGAGGATACAATTATGTAATCGTCTTTTGATGACAAAATGATGGAAAAATTTAGTATTCCAGTCTTCTTCTTGTAGCCATTGGATTCTTGATTTTTGCCTGAAGAAAGATTCCTCTAACAGTTTTGCTGAAGAGTAGGCTCTATGGTGGTCCACTTCCGAAGCTTGAAGGCTTGGATCAAATGGATGAAGGGCCAAGGTTTCCTGAGTAGCGAAGAGGTTTAACCTGGTCGAAAATGAGTGTCTGTTCAATTGCTTCAGCAAGGGATTTAATACCTTTAGTTTGCGACAAATCACATACATAGGGGTACTCAAAGAATGGGTGTTCTATGCTTGAGTCACTAAGTTCAGAAAAGTAGGATGAGTGATCCAGAAGTTGAAAAACTTGGGGGAAGAATAGCAATGGTGCCAAAACTTGTGTACGGAGGCCACTTTGGTACCAAAACTTTCATTTGGATCACTTAAGTGCCAAAAGTGGTAAAAAACGATCACTTCAGTGCCACTTCGTCGAAAATCCGACGTGGCATTTTTTTATTAATTTTTCAAGCTGATGTGGCTTGCCGGAGGCTGATGTGGCTCGCCGAAGGCACACGTGTCATTTCTTTTCTTTTCTTTTTCCTTTTCTTTCTTTTTTCCTTTCTTTTCCTTTTTTTTCCCTTTTCTTTCTTTTTTCCTTTCTTTCCTTTTTTCTTTTTTTCTTTTCTTTCTTCTTATTTTCGGTGGCCAGCGTCCGGCCATCGGCCACCCGCTATGGTCGGCTTCGCCGAGCGTCGCCTTCTTCTGGGCGAGGATGCCTTGGCCTTGGCGGGGGACGGCCTCACCGGATCTAGCGAGGCGAGCCCTTGTCGGGGCTCGCCTTGCCCAGGCGACGGTCGAGGTCGCTTGGGCAGGGCGAACCCCGGCGGGGGGGGGGCTCGCCTGGCCAGATTCAGCGAGGCCGGCCCCCGCCGAGGCCACGGTGGCCTCGCTGGGCCTCGCCCGGAGGAAGGCGACGCTCGGCGAAGCCGAACATGGCCGGTGGCCGGTGGCCGGCCGGTGGCCGGACCCCGGCCACCAGAAATAAGAAGAAAGAAAAAAAAAGAAAAAAGAAAATAAAGAGAAAAATCAGAAAAAAAATATTTAAAAAATTGAATTATACACATGGAAATGCCACGTGTCATTAAATTTTAAATATAAAAGCCACGTATTAAATTTGGTCGGAATTTCTCGCCGTTGGCACTTAAGTGATCGTTTTTTCTCCAATTTGGCACTTAAGTGATCGCCGGCGTAAACTTTTGACACTTAAGTGATCCAAATGAAAGTTTTGGCACCAAAGTGGCTTCCGTACACAAGTTTTGGCACTATTGCTGTTCTTTCCCCGCAAAAGTAGTAATGCATATAACGCATATGGGGAACTTCAGAAATCGGAAGCACAAAGCTTCCCGGGAAAAACCAAACACAACCCAGTAACAATATGTCAGTTGCCCGGAAATTCACACCAAACACAAGATTCTCATCCCATTCTCTTGACAAATTCATCAAATCCTGGAAAAACCTTTCCAAGCCCACACCGAAACTCTGGCCTGACGTTGTCAAGCAACGAATTTTAATCACAAACGATGAAGAAGTCGACATATTGACGTTAGCCCATCCGATTCTGCGCTGACTGGAGATGTGCAATAGCGTCAGAAATTCAACCATGTCCATGCTCAACTAGTTGTTACTCGTCTCTCTCAACGCTCTCTTGCCACCAGCCGAGCCGTGAAGAAACTCTGTTCTTTACGTGCGGTTGCTCTTGCGTCTATGTTCTTCAAGTGTACCGAAGAGCCCGATGCTTTTCTATGCAATACTATTATGAGAACTTATGTCCACATGAATGATGCGTGTAGTGCTACGAGATTTTATTATGAAGAAATGGTAGGAAATGATGTCGCGCAAAATCACTATTCGTTTCCTATGGCAGTTAAAAGGCATAATGCGTGGGCCGTTCAAGATGGGTCAAACTCGGCCCATGAACCACAAAGGCCCACAAGGTAGCTATTTTCATCTTACTATAAATAGTAGATCCCCTTAGAAAACCAACATGATATTTCATATATATGAAATAACATACCCATTCGAAAGTAACGTTTTTTCTGGTTTTTCTTCGGAACGGAAGTGGGTACTAAAGACGATCGAAAATCACTCTCAAGTACAAAGCGGCATTTAATCTGTGACAATACCGAATATATTCTTTATATGATATGCCTATACGATCGGTAATACAAGTTGACGATCATTGGACACATTTCCACGTTGATCGAATACGTTTCGAGTATGTTAATTGTGGAATAAGTTTTCCCAACAGCAGTGAAAGGGTTTGTTGGGATTGGGTCATTGATGATGGAGAGAAGGTTCATGGTAGGGTGTAAAAACTTGGGTTCGAGTCGGATTTATTCGCGAGGAATGTGTTGATTCACATGTATTCAGCTTTTCGAAAAGCCAGGAGTGCGCGCTCAGTGTTTGATGCAGGGCCTGCGTTGGATTTGGTTAGCTGGAATTCCATGATTGATGGTCATGTGAAGTATGGGGAAGAGGATGTTGCTAGCGAACTTTTCGATGAGATGACTGAAAGGGACGTCTTCAGTTGGAACTCGATGATTGTAGGTTATGTTGCGCGAGGGGACAAAGGCGAGGCGCGATGGTTGTTTGATAGAATGCCGTTTAGGGACATCATGTCGTGGAATCGTACGATCGATGGGCGTGCAAGGATTGGAAACATGTCAGAGGCTCGCAGCTTTTCTCATTCGATGCCTTTCTGGAATGTAGTTTCATGGAATACCTTGTTGGCTCTTTATGTACGTGTTAAAGGTTATACGGAGTGTTTGAGTTTGCTTGACAGTATGCTACAAGAGGAAGAGATTCAACCTAACGGGGCTACTCTTGTGAGTGCTTTCACAGCGTGTGACGGTACAGGGGACCTCAATAAAGGCCACTTAGTTTATTCTTCCAGGAAGGATAATTACATTGAAGCCGAAGTGCTGCTTTCGACTGGGCTATTGACAATGTATGCAAAAAGTGGCACTATGGATTTAGCCAGGAAAGTGTTTGATCAGATACCTGGTAGAAGTGTTGTCTCGTGGAATTCTATGATCATCGGTTATGGATTACATAGGCATGGCGAGAAAGCCCTGGAAATGTTCTTGAGAGATGAGAAGAGAGGTCCAACGCCAAACGATGCTACCTTTGTCAGCATATTACCTGCCTACACACATTCCGGCATGGTTTTGGAAGGTTGGTGGTGTTTCAACCTGATGTCTCTGATTTACAATATCCAAACTAGGGTGGAGCACTATGCTTGCATGGTCTATCTTCTTGCTCGAGCTGGGCTGGTGATGGATTCAGGAGAGTTGTTTAAAGAAGTACCTATAGTGGCAGGATCTTCACTATGGGGTTCTCTGCTTTCTGCCCGTAGGACCCATTCTCACATGGAACAGAGAGATGGTGACCGAGCATTTGATTGAGTTGGAACCAACAGATGTTGGACCCTATGTACTATTGTCAAACATGTATGCAGCCAAAGGTAGTTGGGATGCAGTCGAGAATGTTAGGATGATGATGAAGGCAAAGGGTTTGCAAAAGGAAGTTGGGTCGCGCCTCATTGAACTTGGAGGCATCGAATCTACAGAGTCCGCAAAAGATGGCATGCACCACCAGAGAAGTATTATTTTACTCGATGTTGAGTGAGATTGGTTCACAAATAGAAGTGTCCTGTAGAGACTCTACAGCAGTAGAGGAACAAGAATAGAGAGATACTAAACCACATCTTTGGATTTTGTCGAAAATCCGTGTTCTTCATATTATGCAGGATTGAAGGTGAAGACATTCTCTATGCCTCGCTTCTATTTGTATGCCTGTACAGCACATCTCCTTGTTAAAGGAAAATCGCAATTTGCGAATCGAATTCATGAGTGCATCCATCTTCGAGCTATTGAGAAATGTTGCTGGAATACTACTTTGGAAGGAAGATACTGCAGGAATCAGTCACAATTTTACTTTAAACTAATTTTTTTACCATAAAAAATTCAAAACTAATACATTTGTGACAAATTTACCCTTTATTAAATTGGATTAATATCATGAATGTTCACATGTGACAAATGGAGGTTAAAACCCTAACTAGTTCATTCGTCAACCGTCACGTGCCATCCAATTAAGAAATTTGACTATAAAATTTAACGGAAACTAGTAAAGGGTAAAATTATTACAAGTATACCAGTTTGAGATTTTTAGTGATCATAAAATTAGTCTGGGCAGTAACCTTTCAGGTCACCATTTCGCGGGTACTATTCATGAGAGCAAGAAATGCTCTTTTCTGGTTCCCTCGACGTCATTGTTCACTCGCTGGTGGGTTGAGGATTCCGGCTGGTTCCGGTAAGCTTTGGAGCTGGAATTCGGAGGATAGGTCCCTCGGTAACTCCTTTCCTCCTTCTCCAAAGGATTCCTTCTCCTTCTTAGCTCAGAGGTGGGATTTGTAGATCTGGTTCAAGCTCCCGCGAGCTTCGTCGCTGGGTAACACAGCCAAATCGAGCAACTCAACTGAGGTGCCTCTTCTGGGGTGTCTCTGAAGGTATTATTGCCTCGGTCCTTTCCTCTCTTGGCTTGGATATCCATTGAATCTCTGCTGGGAGTAAGAGTAGTTAAAACCGATTCTGGCACTTAAGGTGTTTGATGATTTATCTTGCTGATGGTGTATTGAGAAAGACTGGTAGTTGTGACTTGTTAGAGGAGGGTATTTAGAATCCTTCGATGGGCTCTCCCCCTGATGTTGAGTCTCTTCGGGAGGCTGCTGGTGATGGGAGAACGCAACAACTCAGAAAAGGAAAATGGCCCTGCACGGCCAGAAGGTTGCTCCCCAAAGTGGACCGAGAATTCTGCTAAAAGGGGATCACAGTCGTAGCCAGAGTAGAGGTCGATCAAAGAGCAAGAATCAATCCCTTCGGCATGGTCTGAAAGGAGTCCCTGCACGGTCTGGATCCAGACATGCAGTGACTGGAAAACAGAAGGAGGGGGGACAGAATTCTACTCTCCCCCAAAAGCAATTGAATGCTACTTATGGTGCTCGAACTTGGGCAAATGTGGCTAAGGTGATGACCAAGGGTTATTGACACCTAATTTTTTGTCGACGCGTCATTAAAAATAGAAAATTCAAGATTATGGTTTCCGATCGCGACGGAACCCATTTCTTGAATAAAAAGTGTCGTTTTTTTAATTCTGTCTGTTGGCCTAGCTTTTGTAAGTGATTTTCTATTCATTTCATGCAAAAACCCGAAAAGTCAAACAGTTGACTTTCGAGTTGACTTTTTGGTCAACCCTTTGACCAAAAGTCAACCCCGGGTCAAATTGGGGCTTTTCACATAAAAAGATTCCTTTCAAGTTTAATTTCACTTTAGAAGTGGAAAATTCATAAAAATTTAAAGATTTGATCATAAAATCAAACTCCTAGTGAAAAGTCAACTAGGGTTTGACTTTTGGTCAAACCTTTGACCAAAAAAATTGAAAAATACAAAAATCCAAAAATCATCTTATTTTACATTCAATTTACCTTTGGCATTTGAAATTTTACAAAAATCGATTTAGAATCAACTTTTTCCCAATTTGCGGAATTTGATTCAAATCGGCCAAAAATGAAATTACTTCATTTCTAGTCATTTTTTAGGTTAATTTTCTTCACGACATTTGATCTAGAGGTCATCTCATATTCAATTTTGGAACCAATTTTGTAATTCCAAGCCAAACACAAAAACCCCCAATTTTGGCCATAATCAGTGATTTGAATCGATTCTTCATGATTTGCGCAATTGAGGCACGAATGAGCTTAATTTCTTATATGAAATCCAAATTCAAATTCAATTTTGGAAGATTCACATGAATTTGAGTCAATTTGATCAATTTAGTGATCCAATGATTAAGAAGTCTAAGAGTAATTGGTCCAATTAGTGCAATTCAACTTGACCCACTCTAGACTAATATTCAATTTCATGAATTGAGACTCAATTTGGCTAATTGGACTTCAATTAAATTTGTTGGTCTAGCTTAGCCATGCAATTACCCAAATTCAAGAACAATTGAACTAATCAAGTTAAATTGAATCAATTTGTGCATGAATTTCAAATCGGTTCAATCCAATTTGATTGAATTCGATATTAATGGGGTCAATTAATCATGATAGAAATCAAATCGTACAAAATTGGAACAAATGGAAGCAAGAATTGAACTGGTTTAATCAGGCCAAATTCGGGGCCAACCGGCTCAACCCGGTTTGATTTAAATTGAACCGGCCCGATCAAACTAGCTATTTTCCGATCGAAAATCCGGCAATCGATGGTCCATTCCGAACAATCAAGGTCGGCCACATCCTTTTGAGCCCAAAAAGGACAAAAATGCCCGTAATTGAAAATTACGAAAATGCCCCTAAGTGAAAATTACCAAAATACCCTTCATTAAGGATTAAGCAAATTAATTAGGGGATAAGCAAATCAATAATGGCCATTCATTTAGAATTGATCATGTCCATCCATGATGCCATGTCACCAATCCTTAGCCTTTAATGAAAATTTTTAATCATTAAGGATATATTTTGGGCCATTGGATTAATTTGGGGGTTAAAATACAAAATTGAGGGAAATATATAGTTTTTTTTCCCTCCAAAAAAATGGGGGGCTCTCATTTTTCAGATCTGATTTCTCTCTCCTCTTTCTCTCTCTCTTTCTCTCCCTCTCCCTAAACTCACGAGCTCTCTCTCTTTCTCTTCTCTCTCAAAACAACTCACGATCTCTCTCTCTCGTTCTCTCTCTCGGTCGCCGGCCATCTCACCTCATCGCCGGCTATTTTCCGACGGATCACCGCCACACCGTCGTCCCCCACGGTGTCACGAAGCCCGTCGCAAGGCCAGCCGAGCTTGCTGGTGGCCGGAGCTCCACATTCCGGCGAGCTTTCCTCCATAGCAGCATCACCGGCGTTGTTGCCGGTGATTCAATTAGCCGGTTCAAGCGGCTGAACCGGCTAACCGGCGTCCCCTTCCACAATCCAGAACTTCCAGAGACGTTTTCCGGCGTCTTCACGTCGCTGTGGTGGCTGGCTCGTCGTTGAACAGCCGCCGGATCGCACCTCTCGACTTGATTTTCTGTTGATTAGTCCATTAGTGCGAAAACGAATCTATTCTCACCATACTTTGTACAATCTCCTCTCATAGGTTGGCTGAGCGTTCCGAGACTTCTCCGTGCTGTTCTTGATCTGAATACGGAGACCGGATCGCTCGATCACGCGTCGGAGCATCGTTAAACAAGGTAAGTGCGCTTAGTTGTGATTCTGTGAATTCGTATCCAGGAATACCTGCATGTTTGAGATGCCGATTTGAGCTCATTAGTGTCGAAATCTTACGAAGTGATGAACTAGAGAATCGTAAAACACGTCTTGAGCTTCGATTTGATATATTATACGCCTCAATCGGACTTGATTTGCTATGTCAAAACTACTTCGAAACCTAGGATCAGAATCTGGAAAATAATGTTCAAGTCAGTTCTGATGATGTTCTGATCGACGATATTCTGTTATGTAATTTTTCCGATTTTCTATGATCATTTTTTGAAAATACTTTCTTCATGGAAGTTGTAGAACACATTCCAATCTGTTCATCATAAAATTTTCATAAAATTTCAAGCACGTTAGCATGGTACGATCTGCATCGTCATCTATGCATGAATCGGGTGACAGACTGGTTTCTGACTGACCTTCGTGTGTTCTTCGATTTTCATAAATTCGTGTGTTCAAAATATGAAAAAGTTTTCTTCACGAAAGTTCACACTGAGATCTAGATCTTTCTATTGATACTAATTTCATCAAAATCGGAGTTCATTTGAATTTTGAAAAGGAATTTTCATGATCGAATCAGTATCCGTGTTCAGATCTGATTTTCATTCCTTTTGAATCCAAAAGATGTTTCTCCGAATTTGATAAAGTTAGAGTCCTTTTTTGCAAAAAATTAAAATTAAAAAGTTGTTCATTGGGGTCTCATTATGTTGACTGAAAATTTTGAGGGCCTAATAGCAATTTTTGGAGGGTCAATTTGCTTAAAATTTCATATAAGACATTCTCGGGTTAAAATTTGATTTGCAATTGAGTCCTTCACGAAAATTGAATTTTATAAAAATTTGAAGGGCTTTTTAGCAAAAACTCAAAACATGAAATTTGTTGCACACGGAGAATCCCAACTGCTCAAAAATTTTCGCGCGGTTTTGAAAAGGTTTGTTATTTTTCCCGCAATTATTTTTAAATTCATAACTGAACCGGGTCCAGCCTGTCACCGAGGGTAAATTTGTCATTTTCGTCAAAATCGGTGAGGATTTAGGAAAAATGGTCTTCTTGACTTTTGTTCCTCATGTCATAAGCTTTCTAATGACACCTGAATCACTTTATTTGGACATCATTAGGGTAGTTAATCACATCTGAACAGAAGCAATCCGAATTAGATAAAACTCAATAAGTGGTCTTCTTATGAAGCCCACTTCTTATTGTTTGATGGGTTTCGAAATAAGGCCCATGGGCCTGCATGCATGTTTATTCCATTGCTATGCATGTGTTTGTTAGATGAATGTTAGGCCCGGTGCATGTTCGGCGGGTAGCCCATTGTGATCACTTAAAACCCGACTTTAGGGGTTAATTGATATGAGTTGCTGTTTTGTGAATACAAATGGTAGCCCATTATCATTAACCATTAATCAAATAATCTTAGATGATTAGGTGGGTGGTGAATCGAAACGCATGAGAAACAAAGGCCGATCCCGAGGCCCGTGTTTGATTAGTAAATTGTTTACACCATTGTTTTTTCTTTGGTTGTTCCTTTGTGCATTGTTGGTCATGAATGTATGTTATGAATGTAAATGCCGACATTCGAGAGGCGGTCCATGGGGAGATAATCCAAAATGGTAAAAGGCCAAGGCGATTGACCGATATCCAATCCGGTCCCATTTTGTATTCATTGGATGATGACAATAAACCGATGTCCGATCCGGTTTCAATTTGTATTCAATTCATTCATCCCCGATCATGTCTCGGGTTTTCAATTGGTGTTGTTATAAGCACCCGACGAGTTGCGGGTTTTTACTTTCTCGCACTTAGAATTAGCTCGTCTTTTCAATACTTTGAGTGTTTACTTTACGAATTGTCTTTCAATACAATTGATTGTTTCTTTCTTTTTCTAGACTAAGATAGGATTAGTTTAGGATCTTAAATGAAAATACAAAAACAAGATGTATGATCACCTAGTGGACTAAGACTTCGAACATGAAAAATGGTAAAAAACAAGTGCATGACAACTTAGATGACAACCATGTTAAGTTTAGCGGTACCGAAAGGGCGTTAATAGAAATATTAACGTAAGCTAGTCCCCGAACCTTTGATCTCTGGTTTTCGTAGAAACCGAAACGAAATTCCCGCGTTTCGGTTGGGTATTCTAGCCGACCCCCGACCTAGGCTAGTGGCGACTCCTAAAAAAGATAAAATCAATCCGCTGTCACGCGAGATATGGATTTAGGAAAAATCCACGTTCATGATCAATGGGCCATATGGATAACCAAAAGATTTATGCTTCACTAAAGTCATTTTTGTGATATGCCATATGAACCATTTCATGAACACTTATCTCTAAACCCACCTTATCGAGTTCGGCCCTCGAGGGGTAGGTCGCGACAAGGGTTATAACCTTGCTTTTGTCCCTCCATCGGTTGAAAATGGGGAAATGATTGTGGTCATAACTCCGGAAATAGCTGATGATGAAAATCCACGTTGGCTTGAATGCATTGTTGGACACTATATTGGGAAGAAAGTCCCATTTAAACTAACCGAGGAAGCCATCAAGAAAGCTTGGGGAGACCAAGTGGCTGATATCAAGCTACATGAAAACGGTTTCTATTTCTTTCGAGTCCCTAATGCAGATTTTTGCACGAAGCAGATTGATATGGGACCAATCTCCATCTTCAGCAGCATAATGATGTTGCAGCAATGGCATTCCAAACTAAAACTCAAGAAAGGCACCTTAGACACCATCCCGGTTTGGGTTAGACTATGGGAAATTCCTTTCTCCCTTTGGTCCCCAGCCGGCATTGGGAGAATAGCTAGTGCTATTGGGAAACCCCTTTATGTGGACACACAAACATAACAAATGACAAGAATTTCCTTTGCTCGGGTGTGTGTTGAAATCAAGGCCACGAATCCTAGGGTAGAAGCTGTCAAAGTTAGATGGGATGGTGAAATGCATTTGATCAACATTGAGTATGAATGGAAACCTCTAGCTTGCCCTTCTTGTGGCATTTTTGGTCACAAAATGGGTTCAAATGGGTTTGAATGTGGCCCGGCTCGTACTAAACACAGACCCGAGAATATTACCCGACCACAAGCAGCTACTGGTTGGACCCTTGTTTCAAGGAACAAAGCCAAAACTCTTGCTGTCAAGGACTCAAATCAGACTCAAGCTGATGCTGGAACTCAAAGAACTTCGACTCAGGGGAAGAAAGATGTCCAGACTCCTATTTTGAATGCTATAGAGATTACAGCACAATCACCTTCGGTTCAGCAAGATAAGGCAACCGGAACAGGATAGAGCCAAAGTCCAGCAGGGTCTCCCAAGGAGCATGATATCCAGCAGGATGAGGACCCTTACCAATCTTCCATAGAAGACTATTCTGATGTATTGGAGAAGAATGCTGGTAAGGAACCTACTCAGACCCAATCTGACTTCGGACTTCATATGGCACCTAACCAAGGGGAGAGGGGCACTCCGATGCCTATGCTTAACTCAGCCGACGTCTCTATTCAACCTATCCCTGTTCAGCTAGCTTAGGGCCTATCCTAAGCAAGTTGTCCCAGGGTGAATTCTGGCCAGCAGGTTGAAGATCACGCTCAAACCTCCCAGTCCTCTATTGAGGGATCTTCGGACCTTCTGAAAGAGGCTGCTTCCGAAGAATTGTTGGAGGAGGAACCAGCTTCGATACTCCCTCCCTACACCCATTCTCGCACCTTGGCGTCTATCATCGAAGAGACTTCCAAGCTATCTCAAGGATCGGATCCTATATTGGAGCAAACAAAAAAGACTCTTAGCTTGTCCCCCTCCAAGAAATCTAAGAGGAGGTAGTCAAGGAGATCGTAGCTACAACTTCCTCTGCTTTCGGTATGTTTTTTGGAGTTTGGAACATAAGGGGGTTAGTTAATCCCCTCCAACAAGCTAAGATCCGGGACTTTATTAGATCTAAGCACCTCTCTTGTATTGGTATTGTAGAAACTAAATCTAAAGCCCCCCCTTTTTGCGAAAATAACTAGAGGCCTGTGTCCTAATTGGCATTGGCTCTCTAACTATGATCACTCTCCTCTTGGCAGAATTTGGGTTGGTTGGGATCCGTCTGAGATTGAATTGAACCTCCTCTTCTCTTTATCTCAACTGATCCATACTGAGCTACGGCTTTTGCATTTGCATCAATCCTGCGCTTTCACCATTATATACGGTGAACATACTTTTGTGAATAGGTGTCATTTATGGGCTGATCTTATCAGGCTCTCTTCGATTGACATCCCTTGGCTTGTTGCTGGAGATTTCAATGCTATCAGGTACCCTGATGATAGAATAGGTAGTTCTACCCCTTGGATACCGGCGTTTGATGAACTCGGAGACTGCCTAAATCAGGCGAGGCTGGAGGATCTTAGGTATGTGGGACAGAGATTTACTTGGTCCCTTTCTTCAGGTGCAAATCGTAAGCTCCGCAAGATTGATAGAGTTCTCATCAACGATAATTGGAATCAGGTTTTCTCTTTCTCTGAAGCAAATTTTCTTCCTCCGGGTATCTCAGACCACTCTCCTATGATGGTTAGAATTCTACCACCACATAACACTCGGTCTCCCTTCAAGTTTTTCAGGGGGAAGAACAGCAATAATATCAAAACTTGTGTACGGAGGCCATTTTGGTGCCAAAACTTTCATTTGGATCACTTAAGTGCCAAAAGTTTACGTCGGCGATCACTTAAGTGCCAACGACGAGAAATTCCGATCAAATTTAATACATAGCTTTTATATTTAAAATTTAATGATACGTGGCATTTCCATGTGTATAATTCAATTTTTTAAATATTTTTTTCTGATTTTTTTCTTTCTTTTCTTTTTTCTTTTTTTTCTTTTCTTTTTTTTTCTTTCTTCTTATTTCCGGTGGCCGGCCGGCCACCGGCCATGGCCAGCGTGGCCGGGCGTCGCCTTCCTCCGGGCGAGGCCCGGCGAAGCCATCGTGGCCTCGGCGGGGGCCTGCCTTGCCGAATTTGGCGAGGCGAGCCCTCGCCGAGTCCACGGCGGCCTCGCCGGGCCTCGCCCGGAGGAAGGCGACACCCGGCGAAGCCAGCCATGGCCGGTGGCTGGTGGCCGGTGGTCGATGGCCGGACGCCGGCCACCGGAAATAAGAAGAAAAAAAAGAAAAGAAAGGAAAAAAGAAAGAAAAGGAAAAAAAAAAGAAAAGAAAGGAAAAAAGAAAGAAAAGGAAAAAAAAGGAAAAAAGAAAGAAAAGGAAAAAGAAAAGAAAATAAATGCCACGTGTGCCTCCGGCGAGCCACATCAGCTTGAAAAATTAATAAAAAAACGCCACGTCGGATTTTCGGTGAAGTGACACTTAAGTGATCGTTTTTCACAATTTCTGACACATAAGTGATCCAAATGAAAGTTTTGGCACCAAAGTTGCCTCCGTACACAAGTTTTGGCACCATTGCTGTTCTTCTCCCTTACTTTTGCAATAACTTCTACCTAATTCAACATCTCATAAGGCATGTCAAGTGCATTTACATCTTATTTATGGATCTCTCAAGAGGATACGGATTTTTTTTATTAATAGGTAATGTTATATTTTACATGGAAATATGTAAAAATCAGCTTTTCTGACCTTATTGGATGATTCGTTGTGTATTTGCAAAAGCTTAATTGTCGAGTGATATCAAAGGATGGTCAAATACGAAGACAACCCAAAAAGGATCTTTGATATCTTCAAATTTCCCTTTATTTCCTCAATTTCAGCACTTTATTTTTCTTGTCAACCTACAGCAAGCGTAGTTAGAATATGCAAACTAAGTTTGAATTTCTTTGCCATCAAATTTGAAGACGTTAGGATATCGAGCGTCACTCTTCCGGGACTTTGTCTTCTAAGACCAAATATTGAAATTTTTATTCTCTTAATCGTCCGTCGTTCGCCTAATTTACACATGAGGAGTATGATCATCGCTTTTGATCACCGAGTTATCGAATACTATAGTGCTATCAATGGCAATGCCTGAAATCCATCCACTTCGACCGTTGGAAATTTTCGAGACCACCAAAATTAAGTCCAATATCAATAGTATCAACCCAAGAAAAATTGATGCATGAATATCTCCGACACATGCAAGGCACCTCTCTCTTATTCCCTTTTATTCTTGCTTCCTCTCCTCTCACAGACACACTCGCAAGACGAATCAATCAATGGTTACGTTGGCATACACATTTGCCCTCGGCACAGACCGAGCATTTTGGCTCCTTTGGATGGCCACAAACATATACACCATCGTGACTGTTGGTGCAACTAGCTGAGGTACGAGAGGCACCTTTTGACGTAATGGCAAGTTTAACATTTGAATTCCAATATTAAGTGTACTCATATGAGAGCGCTACCGGGATGAGTGACGTCCAAAAAAAGTGCCCATCTATATATCAAAGGATGAAACCGCAAGGCTTGGTATGAGACGGGCCATAGTGAAAAATTTCGAGTGTTAATTTAGCATTTGAATTAGTATTAGCCACTCATTTTCTAGCTTTTTGCATTTATTTTTAAAAAAGTCAAAACATTGACTTTTGAGTTGACTTTTGATCAAACTTTGATTGAAAAGTCAATTCAAAGTCAAAACTTGATTTTTTGCATGAAAAGCCCCAAAATAGTGTTAATTTCACTTTTGCCCAATCACTTTTCAAAAAATTCAAAGTTTAATCCATTAATCGACATTTTAGTATATAAGTACTAAAATGTATTTTATCCAGAAAGAAAATTGAAAAAGTTCGAAACCCCTAGGAAATTTGGGCTTGATTATTAGAGACAATTGTGGAAGATATGTGAGACGAGTCCCCTTGAAGTGGGTTTATACGGATGTCTAAAGCATGGTATTTTTGGGGTGTGAGTAAATGTAAGATCTAAAATTGAATGAATAATAATTAACTTGCTACATATTCATATTCAGTGCTTATATAATTTGTTACATATTCTCGATGGAAATGCGCACTTGCTTTACTAGGTAAGATAATAAGTAGTAGGATGAGAATGTGGTGTTTGGTGTGAGTTTCCGGGCAATGGACATGTCGTTACTGGCTTGTGTTTATCTTTTCCCGGGAAGCTTTGTGCTTCCAATTTCTAGAGTTCCAGAGCTCTCGGATGCGTTGTACGCATGACCATTTTAGCAAAAGCGTTTTACCTTAATAAGCATCCCATAAGGCACGTCAAGTGCATTTACCTCTTATTTATGGATCTCTTGTGGGAATACAATTTTTTTTATTAATGGGTAATGTTATATTTTAAAGGAAAAACACCACCAAAAATCTCAAACTACGCCACTTATAATAAATTTATCATGAACTTTTTTTTTAATGTGAAAAACCAAAAACTATACCACTTATGACATATTTATCCCATAATATTTTGGTCAAAGGGCATTTTCATCTTTTTTCTTTTTATGTTTTTTTTCTTTTTGTTGTCTCTTCCCTTCGTTGGCCATGGCGGAGGGAAGCTGGTGAGGGCCGCCCTCACCGGCGTTGGGGTTGGGTGAGGGCTGCCCTCGCCGGCGTCGAGCGAGGGCAACCCTTGCCTGATGATGACGAGGGTCGCCCTTGCTGGATCTGGTGAGGGCAATCCTCGCCAGCATTGAGTGAGGGCTGCCTTCGCCTGCCCAGGCGAGGGTGATCCTTGCCGACGTCATGCGACCCTAGCCGACGTCGGGCGAGAGTCGCCCTCACCCCACCCCAACACCGATGAGGGCTGTCCTCGCCGGCTTCCCTCTGCTGGCCACGGCGGAGGGAAGAGAGAAGAAAGAAAAAAAAAAGACG
Source organism: Syzygium aqueum (assembly GCA_031216185.1). NCBI lineage: Eukaryota > Viridiplantae > Streptophyta > Magnoliopsida > Myrtales > Myrtaceae > Syzygium > Syzygium aqueum. The sequence goes on along the minus strand of CM062235.1, from coordinate 2,402,912 downwards.
AAAATACCATTGGGCCAAAGTATTGTAGGGTAAATGTGCCACAAGTGACATAGTTTAGGGTTTTTCGTGTTACAAAAAAAGTTTAGGGTAAATTTATCACAAGTGACATAACTTGAGGTTTTTGATTATATTTTCCCTATTTTTAAATGGAAATATGTTACAATCAGCTTTTCTGACCCTTATTGCACGAGTCTTCGCGTATTTGTCATAGCTTAATTGTCGATTGGTATGAAAACATGGTCAAATACGAACGCAACCGAAAATGGATCATTGATATCTTCAAATTACCCTTTATATCCTCAATTTCAGCACTATCATTTAAGACCAAATATCCAATTTTTTATTCTCTTAATTGTCAATCATTTGTCTAACCTACATAAGGAGTATGATCATTGCTTTCGATCACCAAGTTATTGGATACTATAGTGCAATCAATGGCAATGCCCGAAATCCATCGATTTTGACCCTTGGAAATTTTCGAGACCACCAAAAATAAGTCGAATACTCAATAGTATCAACACGCATCAATCAATGATTACATAAGCATACACATATGCCCCCAGCACAGATCGAGCATTTTGGCTCCTTCGGATGGCCACAAACATAGACGCCATCGTGATTGTTGGTGCAACTAGCTGAGGAATGAGAGGCGTCTTTTGACGTAATGGCAAATTTTACATTTGAATTCCAGTGTTAAGTGCAGTCGGGTGAGAGCCCTACCGGGATGGGTGAAGTCAATGAAAAGTGCTCATTTATATGTCAAAGGATAAATCGCGATACTCGGTATGAAACGGGTCAAAGAGAACAACTTCGAGTGAGTTAATATAGGGTCGTCACACTTTCAAAGCTCAGATCATGCTGCTGAGCATTTGCTTTGATTGGCAAGGCTACATATGATGTACTTAATATTTCTCAGCGAAGTAATAGACACGATCTGTTGTATTTCCTAATTGCACGGTTGCGTTGTTCTCACGTGACCCACCGTATCAGGGAAATATCGTCCCATGGTCCCTTTGTTAAAATTACTTGTCGGGATAATAACCCTGAATTTTTGTCCATTTTATAGCGGACCACCTCAATTTTTTTTTATTCAATCGATTTCAACTTCTCTGATGTCGCTCCATATGAGGCCTCTGTTTAAATCATGGATAAAAAATGCCATCTTGACACTACCGTTATGAAATAGCCATTATCTTTTTGAGACAATGCCCGTCATTATAAAATAACCATTATTAATATGACTAATTTAATAGTAAAGTAACTATAAATTCTACTTCCAGCCCTCCTTAAAAAAAAAAATTCTACTTCCAGCCCAAGTTTGCCCTCATAACATTAGCGGAGCTTGAGCAAATATAACGTTTCATCAAGCCCAGTTTAAGCTCGACGATTGAAATGGAGTCGACGCGAAGCTCCACTATAGGAGTCTAGTCGAGTTTAGATATTAGATTGTCTTGACTTGGGTTGACGTCGTTTTTCACGACGAAAGAGCTCAATCTCAAGGGGACATAGCCATTACGCACACACGAACGAAGCAAGTGCTAAAAATAAGTCAATAGCTTGTGACGGTTCGACACCGTCTTATTGAGAACAAGATCGATTCGCTCAAAGGTCTCCGTTGCCTCACCTTGCGACCGGAACACATACACATTTGCCGTTTTTAAAGACGGGATGAGACCCGGTATCACACTGCTCCGGAATACAAAAGGCGTGATCGTTGACCTGGGGCCTTGATGGAACACAGAAACATTCGGCATTTTTAATGGCCGGATCATACCCGACAGGACACACTTGACCTCTGCCCGTGGTGTCTAGATGACACGCTACTCTTTCTTCTGCTGCTTGGGAGACAGCAAGACCTTGGAAAAGGAAAGCTCGGAAAATTCATCAGTGCAGTTCTACATTTAATAATAATAAATAATAATAACAGACGAGAGATGAGAGAAACCTACTAGATGCAATCACCAATAGAATGACCAACGCACTAAGCTTGGCTTGACCCTTCTCCATTTCCAAGTATGTCGGCTTGATTGTGTAAGCTGTGATTGTGCCGAGAATTTTTTAGAATTATACGGGGGAAATTTGGGCTTGATTATTAGAGACAACTGTGGAAGATATGTGTCATGAGTCCCCTCGAAGTGGGTTTATATAGATGTCTAAAGCATGGTATTATTGGAAAGTGAGTAAATGCAAGATCAAAAATTGAATGAATAGTAGCTAACTTGCTACGTATTCATATTAAGCTGCTGATATAAATTGTTACATATTCTCGATCGAAATCCGCACTTGCTTTACTAGGTACGATACTAAGTACTAGTGGTGTGCAATTTTATAATTCGAGATTCTCTCACCAAAAGTTGAGCGATCCTTGGATTATTCAAGATTCTCCTACCGTAATATAGGAAAAGATACCTAACATGCATATAGTTTCTCGTTAGATAAATGCTCTCTGTTTTCTCGACCAGATTAAAAATATGCAAAAATTTAATAAAACTGCACAAAGTGCAAATTGTGAATATTAAAAAGGATTAATATCACAAAAAAAATCCAAACTGATATATCTGTAACAATATTACCCTAGACTAATTTTAATTTTTTTGGTAAAGGTAAGAAATTGTATTACTTTTCAAAGTCACCATGTACAAGCTAAGGCCCAAACCACCCATCAACCCAAAACGGACAAGAGATGTCCATTAGGGGTCACGGGGGCTTAGAAAAACTATACAAAAGCCACAAGATGGCTACAACCTTAGAACAAGAGCAACAGTAGACTAAGATGGAGCTGAACCGGCTTCAAAGATTGCAGGGGAGAGATCCCATCTCCTTTGTATCTTCCTGTTTGTAGGAGTGTCAGCTATTGTTCCCATGGATAACGCTTTGTCCTTCACTACCTTGATAAGATGTTGGCGCATACCGGGGATGTAGATATTTTTGTTCCTGAAGATGTGTTCATTCCTTTCAGTCCAGATGATATGGCATAAGACCCCAAAGACAAATCTGGCTAAAAGATGGGCAAAGGATGAGCTACCACAAATTTGCATAGTCCATGTGATATGGTCATGCCAAGGTTTGTTGCGCCCAGGTAGGTTGCATTTCGTAGCCCAGCAGGAGGCCAGCCTGCTCGTGGCTGGGCAAGCGAAGAAAAGATGGTTGATTGAATCCGGGACAGAACCACAGAATGCACAAAAAGCTGTATCAATTGGGCGGTTTTGTTGGAGAAAGGCCTGTGAAGGGAGACGGTGGAGAGAGATTATCCATAAGAGAAAACCATGCCAAGGTGTGATGTGCTTATCCCATACAAAGGAGTGCCAAGGGGCAGATTGTCATGTTGTTCTAATTTGGTTCCAAGCAAGCGCAACAGGGAAGGATGCAGTCGGAGAGGGAGCCCATATAAGTTCATCCGGGGTCTCATCCACAAACAAAGGAGCCGGATCCGGCCAACTTAGAATGGATTGAAGAGTAGGTGAAGGTTGCCAGGTGCCTTCATAGAACTCTCGCACCGAGGTCTCTCGTGGTATTCTGGATTGATATATATCAGTATTGGTGAAAACCCGAAATAGGGGGCCATTATTGTGCCACCTCAAACCAGAAGGAGACAGAGTGTCCATTGCCAATTTTCCATCGAAATAAAGTTTGTGCAAATGAACGCATGTCTAATAACTTCTTCCAAGTCCATTAACAAAAGGTAGGTTTTGAAACAACCCAAAAGTTTGCTTTTTTAAAAAAAGGTTGTATGAGTCTATTTACACTGCAATGATTCCTTGTCGGAGAAGAGAATCCAAATATGTTTGAGCATCATTGCTTTATTTTATTCCAGGGGCCTGCGAATACCCAAGCCTCCCTCCTCCTTGGGCAGGCAGATAGTATTCCATGCAACTTTAGCTTCACCCGTGCTTAAGTCAGGTCCTTTCCACAAGAATTGTCTCAATATCGTCTCAATGTTATGAATTAACTGATTTAGGCAACGAGAAAATAGCAGCCCAATTTACTTGGATGGAATGCAGTATAGATTTAATGAGCTGTAGACGCCCCGCAAAGGATAAGAAACGTTGAGTCCACGAGCGAGCTCGTGCCGTAATAACATCAATCAAAACTTTACAATCTGAGTCCACGAGTGAGCTCGAGCAGTAATAGCATCAATCAAAACTTTACAATCCTCTTTCCGGAGCCTGGATGAGATAATAGGTACACCAAGATTGCGGAAGGGGAGAGAGCCTTGTTGGAACCCAAGGCAATGGAGAAGTTGGCCATGGAGCTCTGATGACCCTCCCAAGAGGAAGATGTTGCTCTTTGTAAGATTCGGATTAAGACCAGACCATTGGGAGAACTTCCTGAGAGCTTCTTTAATCAAAGTAGCAGATCTGACATGTCTTTGCAAGAATATAACAACGTCATCGGCGAAGAAAAGATGAGAAATGCGGGTTTTTTTACACCGCCAAAACCAGTTGAAATCCTGAAAGTTTGTTTTGGCCAAGATAATACCAGATAGAATTTTCATAACCAAGATGAAGATGTATGGTGAGAGTGGGTCTCCCTGTCATATACCACGACTGCTAGCAAAATAGCCATGCAGTTCCCTATTGATAGAAACTGAAAACTTGGGTGTTGTGATACTCGCCATAACCATTTTAATGAAGAAAGCCGGGAATTTAAAAGCATGTAAAGTCTTTTGGATAAAATTCCAATCAACAGTGTCATATGCTTTTTGGAAGTCCACTTTGATAGCACACTTTGGAAGGTAAGCCTCATGATGGAAATCTGCAAAAAGCTCTTGAGCTATCATGATATTGTCACTAATCCGGCGCCCTTTGACAAAAGCCGATTGGGAAGGGCTGATCAAAGTTTGAAGAACTTTCACAATGCGCCTTGCCAGAACCTTGGAAATGCATTTGTAGAGGGTGTTGCAGCAGGCAATCGGCCGGAAGTCCTTCATAGCCAAAGCATTAAGAGACTTCGGCACCAAGGTTATAATGGTGTTGTTTAATTCCTTAAGCAAGGAGCCAGTTTGAAAAAAATCATGTACTGCCGCAAGAACAGAAGGCCTAATGATGTACTAGGAGGATTTGAAGAACTCAACATTATACCCATCCGGGACGAGGGCCTTGCCTTTTGCCAGAGAAAATAGAGAAGCGTGAATTTCCTCATTAGAGACTGGGTGAGATAGGAGAGTTCTTTGATTCTCATCAAGGACTCTTCCAACGAAGTCCCCTATCTCGTGGGAGGAAATCGGAGTGAGACCATGACTATCGTTAAGTAGGTGTTGGAAGTGACCAACAATATGGTTCCTAACCGCGCAAGGCTCAGTTAGTAGGATGCCTTCCTCTATAGAAACTGAGAGGATACGATTATGTAATCGTCTTTTGGTGACAAAATTATGGAAAAATTTAGCATTCAAGTCTCTTTCTTGTAGCCATCGGATTCTTGATTTTTGCCTGAAGAAAGATTCCTCTAACAGTTTTGCTGAAGAGTAGGCTCTAAGGTGGTCCACTTCTGAAGCTTGAAGGCTTGGATCAAATGGATGAAGGGCCAAGGTTTCTTGAGTAGCGAAGAGGTTTAACCTGGCTTGTTTCGTTCTAGTGGAGATGGCCGAAAATGAGTGTCTGTTCAATTGCTTCAGCAAGGGTTTTAATACCTTTAGTTTGCGGCAATTCAAATACATGGAGGTGCTCAAAGAATGGGTGTTCCATGCTTGAGTCACTAAGTTCAGAAAAGTAGGATGAGTGATCCAGAAGTTGAAAAACTTGAAGGGAGACCGAGTGTTACGTGGTGGTAGAATTCTAACCATCATGGGAGAGTGGTGTGAGATACCCGGAGGAAGAAAATTTGCTTCAGAGAAAGAGAAAACCTGATTCCAGTTATCGTTGATGAGAACTCTATCAATCTTGCGGAGCTTACGATTTGCACCTGAAGAATGGGACCAAGTAAATCTCTGTCCCACATACCTAAGATCCTCCAGCCCTGCCTGATTTAGGCAATCTCCGAGTTCATCAAACGCCAGTATCCAAGGGGTAGAACTACCCATTCTATCATCGGGGTACCTGATAGCATTGAAATCTCCAGCAACAAGCCAAGGGATGTCAATCGAAGAGAGCCTGATAAGATCAGCCCATAAATGACACCTATTCACAAAAGTGTGTTCGCCGTATATAATGGTGAAAGCGCAGGATTGATGCAAATGCAAAAGCCTTAGCTCAGTATGGATCAGTTGAGATGAAAAGAAGAGGAGGTTCAATTCAATCTCAGATGGATCCCAACCAACCCAAATTCTACCAAGAGGAGAGTGATCATAGTTAGAGAGCCAATGCCAATTATGACACATGCCTCTAGTTATTTTCGCAAAAAGGGGGGGGGCTTTAGATTTAGTTTCTACAATACCAATACAAGAGAGGTGCTTAGATCTAATAAAGTCCCGGATCTTAGCTTGTTGGAGGGGATTAACTAACCCCCTTATGTTCCAAACTCCAAAAAACATACCGAAAGCAGAGGAAGTTGTAGCTACGATCTCCTTGACTGCCTCCTCTTAGATTTCTTGGAGGAGGACAAGCTAAGAGTCTATTTTGTTTGCTCCAATATAGGATTCGATCCTTGAGCCAGCTTTGTCGCGACCCTAAAATTTTTTTCATTTTTTTGGTGAATGGATTATTAAGACTAATCTTAATTCGGACCCTCCCAAGTCCTACCAATTCGCAACTTAGGGTTTAAGTTTTTAACGTGCAAATATCTTCATGCTCGGAGTCGCCACTAATCAATTTATGGTAGGCTGATTAGGAACTTAAATAAAACATAGGGAGATATGTTTTATTCCTACGAACCAGAGATTCTAAGCCTGGGGACTTGATTACGCTAGATCTAGTCTAACGCCCTTTCGGTACCTTTTCTTTTCAAAAATATTTTGGCAGGCAGTTTGGATCCATTTTAACTTAGTCACTAACATGTGAGATGTTCATGCGGGTGCGCAAACCACCAATTTAACACCCAATAATCAAAGCATTAAATAAATTGCAAGCTTAGGAGAACAATTTACCTCGAACCAACGCAAGCATCTGCATTGTTAGTTAGAAAATCATATCAAACACCCTAATATGATTTTTAGTTAACAAATAATCACTCAATTTTTTTTGGATTTTCATTTTATTTAAATGAAATCTAGCCTAGATGCAATGACGTGCAAAAATATGACATGCAAATTAATGCAACCTAGCATACAAACTATATGACATGCGACGACGTGACCTAATTCTAATGACGTGCAATGATATATTTTTGGTATTTTTCTTTATGAAATTCGGAATAAAAAACATGCCTGAATTATCATGCAAACTAATGACTTCTATTTTTGGTATTTTCTGTTTAAAATTCGAAATTCAAAAATACCTAAGTTAACGTGCAATCTATGATGACTTGATCTACCCTAGAATGATTTCTTTTGGGGATTTTTTTTTATTAAAGATTCGGAATTATTAATTACTTAAATTAAAATGCAATCTCCTAGTAAAACATGAAACAATTCACCATTTTTTTGGGTTTTTTATGAAAATTCGGAATAATAAAATAACGTGAATAATCCGTTAGAATTAAAACAATACCTAATTTAAATTAGAAAACATGCCACGTTAAGTCCTAATTTAAATTAAATACTTATCTCATCCTTCGGGATATATTCGAAAATCCTAAACATGCAAAACTTCTAATTTCAAACTCTAACTAATATTTTTTTGAAATTTTCTGTTTTATTTAAAAAGGAAAACAATCATAGCAAATAAGGATAGCAACCAATTAAAATCAACCACGCGATCCGCCAAATTCGTTTCAAACTCGGATTAGGCACAAAAATCAAATTATCGGTCATATCTATGGGGTTATAGATATTAACGGATAATCGATCATTCGAATTTGGAAAGCTAGTGAAATTTATCATCGTATCTAAGTGATTATAGATAGAATGATAATTTACCGTATCGCCGCGTATCGGACCTTAGGGTTAAGGTCAAATAGTTGTCCAGATACGTTGCTAAATTAGGAAATTTTCCTAATTTGAATATTTGAAAATATTGCGGATATATAGAACATTATCCTAAGATATCTAAATATCCACACGATAATCACAAAATATTCAAACACACCAAATTAGGAATCTAAATATTTGAAAAGAATATTTAGAATATATCCACTTACCTAATTTGAAAATACTTCCAAATTTCGAATTGGATCGGGATCGGCTTGCGGATCGGGAATGGGACGAACGGCGACGGCGGGACGGCGACGACGACACCGACGATGCACAGCAACACCGGCAAGGCTGTTCGGTGAATTTGATGCGTGCGTAGGCGAGTGACTCCGAACAGAAAATTTCAGGACTGCACGACTCCGGAAAAATGGGCGTAACTTCCTCGATACATGTCGGATTGACCCGATTCCAAAAGCCACAGATCAAGGACTCGTAGATCTACAACTTTCGTGTTTTGAGTTTCCACAAATAAGCTCTGTGGAGTGAGCGATTCTGGGAGGAAGTGGACGAGGAGCAGCAACGTTGGTGAAGAATTAGAGAAGCAGCAAGTGTCCACGTTGACGCCAAAAGGGACTCAACACAGCAAGGCGTCTTAGGGCTTCTGTGGCGAGAGAGAGAGCAAAAGCAGCAGCGTTGGGTGGAAGGTAGCGACGTCGACAGGCGGTTGAGGTGCGACGATGCGTGGCGTCCCCGGTGGTGATGCGCGACGTCGCTTTTCTCTCTCCCTCTCTCTCACACTTGTGTCCCTTTAAAAATTTCTGATCTGAAAATTATGAGAGCCCACTTAATTCTGACCTAATGTTATGCTTATATAGTACTAATCTAGGTCAATTTAGATGGGCTTTATGTCCTAATGGGCTTAGACTTTGGCTTAGGTTTAATGGGCTGAATTAACTTGGGTTTTTGATTAATTAAACTCAACGTATCAAATTAAACCTAAATTAAAACGACCGAGCCCGTTTGACTTGAAATTTCTGGCCCTTGCATTCCGAACGTGCCGAGTCTCATTGAATGAAATTTAAGCTCATTCGCCACAACCAATTTGATGCAAAAAAAATGCAATTAAACTAAATGAACCTAAACTATATGTTATGCAAGTTTAATATTTTTGTTTAGGGGTTAAAATTTAATCCCTAATTTTTTATGCAATTTAACACTAAATGATACGCCAAAATTTAGGTGTCAACAGCTGCCCCTCTTTGAGTGGAGGCTCACAGAGGTTTCGCTCAAAGATTGAGACCTAAATTAAAACTATGCAAAATGATGAATGATTTTTTTTCTTTTTATGTAATGATGCATGATATGTAAGCAATAAGGAACGTATGCTAAGGCTTCTCACTTCATGCGGAGCGGTGAAAGAGACTTACATACGGATCGCACCAAAAAGCGTCTGAGTGACAGAATGCTTTATAATGCTTTCAATTCCCTCGATTTTCAAACTTCTGGTCAACTAGAAGTAAGGTTTTCGAGGTACTGGGTTGCTTATCTGTTACCTGTAGTTTCCTACAGATGCGAAATAGCGTATGATATGAAGAAAGAATTGGATGTATTAACTGGCGTGCTTCGTACTCCACTTAGCAACACTATGCCGCCGCGTATTCTACTTGGCAAACATGAAAAGGGATGTGCTTCGTACTCCACTCAGCAACATCAATTGGGGTGTGCCGCGTACTCCACTTGGCAACACCATGAAAAACCATGCCGCCGTGTACTCGACTTGGCGAACATGAAAAGGGATGTGCTTCGTACTCCACTCGGCAACATCAATTGGGGTGTGCCGCGTACTCCACTTGGCAACACCATGAAAAACCATGCCACCGTGTACTCCACTTGGCGAACATGAAATGGGATGTGTTTCGTACTCCACTCAGCAACATCAATTGGGGTGTGCAGCGTACTCCACTTGGCAACACCATGAAAAACCATGCCGTCGCGTACTCTACTTGGCGAACATGAAATGGAATGTGCTTCGTACTCCACTCAGCAACATCAAATGGGGAATTATGCTGCCGCGTACTCCACTTGGCAAACATAAAATGGGATGTCATGGCGCTTATCCTGCTAGGCGAACAAAAGATGGGGTGTGCCGCGTACTCCATTTGGCAACACCATGTGAGAAATTGTATTTTGAAAAGAGAAACGACGAAGAATAAGTAGCAAGAGTACCTGAATTCTTCTTATGACAGAGCTAATGGCATTGCTCCTGTTCTTACCTGAGCAAATGTTAAAATACAACATGCGCAGAGGCAAAGAAAACATAATTTATGAAACTGCTCGCATTACCAAGCTTCATTGGAGAATTTATCAATAAGAACAATCATTTCGTCCTTTTGACAATTTGATTACATTAAATGAGAGACCTTTAATCAGAAAGGACTTTCTACTCACTCTCAATGAAAGGCTTTTATCCTGACCTTTAATGCGGGTATAAGAATCACTCAAACTCTCTTTGTCGTGCTTGACAAGGGTTCGGATATTCTCAAAATCAGTATAATTTAGCCAATCCGAGAGGTCTTTATAAGGGCTAAAACGTGGGCTTGGTCAATAGCTTAGCAAAAGGGACTTTTCAAGTCGAGGCTATTGAAAGAATTGACATCATCAGCTGCTCCGGATTTACAAGTTAGGAATGCTGCAAAAACGAGATAGAAAAATCTTGCTCACACTTCTTCGAGCAAAATTTATAAGCATTTGAAACTCTACGTTAACTCAAGTGCCTTATTCTGAAGAGTCTTCGATAATTGTTGTAACGTAGGTTCGGGTAGGCTTGAAATGAATGGCCTATTTCCATCAAATGGGGTATTATGAACATGGAGATTGGTGATCATCCAATTGATCTATCTCTAGCGATTGCTCCCAAATGAACCTTCAAATGGTCTTTTCCTTGAAGAATGATCTTGCATATCGACTCAATTCTTGCTTAAGCTTTTCTTTTTTCTCTCTCCTCTTTTTTCATTTTTCATTCATTTTTTAGAGAGAGAGAGATTTTTTTTTGAAGAGATTTTTCTTCCTTTTTTTTTTTTTGAAAGAACTTCGATTCATTGGAGTCCTTTTGCGTCCTTTCTGATGAATTTTCCTTCGAGCTCCCATTTGCCCCAAGTCACCTTGAACTTGTTTTGAGATGATTTCATTTGTTCATCTCAAGAATAATCACCAGTTAGGTTGAAATGAATTCGCCGCTCAAATTGGGTATGCAAAGGGTATAATGCGTAAGGGTATAAAAAGAAATGCTCTTCGTCATATCTAAGGCACTCGAGCTAACACAAAATTTGCATGCAATAAATATACTTGAAGATTGATGCAAGTAAAAGCAAGAAAAATCTAAACATTTTGAACTTTCTGAGAAATTGCCCCAATATGGGATTGTTCCTGATAGGGGTAAGAAATGAAACTCCGTTCAAAGGGGTTAAGCAAATGATAACCTGCAGTGTTTAGATAGAGGAAATGAATGTCTTTCGTCATTTTGATCGTCATACTTTTCGTGAGATAATCCTCTACCTTGTCAGCACGGAATTTTCACTCAACTCACACTAGGGATTATTATTCGGGATGTGTATGGAAATGGCTTGCCTTTCGTCATTTTGAAGTCTCTCATATAATATGATCACTTCATTAGGATAGAAATAGATTGCTAAATCAAAAGTTTTCCTCAAACGAAACTTAGTAACATCAGTTGATTCGTGAAACTCAATTTGAAACTTGATTGAAGCAAAGTGAAAATGAGTACAAATCAAGTGTAGTATTTCTTCACTGAATCAGAATTAATTGGACCGGAAAAAAAACACGACCATCCATCTCAGCTAAAATCAAAGCACCTCTTGGAAGGACTTTCTTCACAAAGTACGAACCGTCATAATTTGGAGCGAATTTTCCTTTTGGAAGAGGAACTATTGGCAATAACCTCTGTAGGATAAGGTCACCTACCTGGAAATGTCGAGGCTTAACTTTCTTATTGAGAAATTTAGCAACTCGTTGTTGGTAGCACTGGCCATGGCATAGAGCTCTAAGCCTTATCTCATCAATCATGTTCAACTGGTCCAACCTCTGTCGGATTCAATCTGCTTCTGACAATTGTACCTGTGAAAGAATACGTAATGAAGGAATTTCAACTTCAACAGGTAGAACTGTTTTCGTACCGTACACAAGAGAATATGGAATTGCCCCCGTAGATGTCCGGATAGAAGTTCGATATGCCATAAGTGCAAAAGATAATCTCTCATGCCAATCATAATAGTTTACAGCTATTGGCTGCTTCGAATGCTCCGTTCATATCATACATATGAGGACCCATGATTTCTGCCCCTTCGCATGCCTCGAGATTAGTACTGAAACATGAAAGAAAGGGATAAAAAAGACAAGACAGGGCTTAACTACAGGCAATTTTCGAAAACTGATCCTTGTTTCTTGAAATTCATTTTGCTTTCGAAGACCTTGAAACGAGAATTCTTGAGAAGCCCAACCCTCAGTTCTTACCGTAGATGACAAATTTTTCAATCGTTGGTTATTGTTATCGGGTTGGTTTGGGGTACTTCAACAAGATTCAAAATAATAAAAACCTCCATAATTTTATCAACGAATTACATCTTATTGAATTGAAAACTGGGAGAATAAAGTCATAAAAATGAAGAATCCTAAAAAAAAACAACTCCCGAGACGAGACGAGTCCTAGAAAGCAATAGAAAGTCCCACGTAGGAGAGTGTGCGAAAAAAAATAAAGGTGTTACTCTCGCGGGCCAGTGCCCATTTCATCCGACAGTCCTTCCTCGATAGCTCCAATGAGCATGTTATTGAACAAAGCAACGATTCTCTCCATCGCATTATCAGGATCTTTTGTCACTGGAGGTGTTAGATCATCCATACCTCCCCATCCATCGGGGACGATATCACGCGGGTCCATATAGAAGCTCGGGGGAGCCAAATATTTCACGTAATAGTCAAACTTGCCGCTCGGTTGCCCCAGGGTGTTGATCACCTCCTTCTCTTCATATATCATTCTTGCAGGACTCGGGGATGTAATCTGGATGTCTGGAACCATGAGAAGATTATCTCGGCCTTCGCAGAGCCACGAAACATGAAATGTTGATGCCCCGGTATCTAAGAGGTCCTGAACCTCGTGCTTTAAATCAACGTCGTACGACCATGGAACCATCTTGTCACTTTCATAAGCGTAGGGCTGACGTGATACCAGGGTCAATACTTCCGGAGTGTCGGGTATAATGCTCCCGAGGTCATCGTCAGAGGTGTCCTCGAGATGGGGCATGTCAGGATCCAACTTAACTTGTTCATCGATCATCATTGCTAGTTCTTCGTTCGAGTCGATGATGACTTGAGATATGGTGGCCACTACCCCGAATTCATCTGCTGTCCCAATCATTCATTCTTTCACCAATTCATCCACTTTCTTTCTTATGTCACCGAGTGACACCACCTCACCAGTCGTAATATAACCAGCTCGAACTAAAGCGTCGAACATACTTTTGAGAGGGACCCTGAAGCCTCGAACCTGCTTGACTCCCGGGCCAAGGACAACATTTGCACTGCTTGAATGATCAAGAAGTGGATTGTTCTGCACATTGGGCTTACCGGCTGGTTGCAGCACAAATGCTCCAGTGTCGAGTAGATCCTGCACTCGATGTTTGAGTACTTGGCAATCATCGGTCGAATGTCCTACCTCACCTCTATGGTAATCACATTTCTTCGACGGATCATACTTTGCATAGCTGGCAACATTAGCTCTTTGCGGTTCTGAATTCAGCAGGTTCTTCTTCCTTAGCATTGCCAGTACTTGAGATAACATCCCGGGAAGTGGAGTGAACTGGCGAAGTTTGCGTTGCTGGTGTGGATCCTGCTGGCTTTGCCGTCCATAAGAGATCATCTGCTGAGTGCTGAATTGTAGCTTCGGGGCTTGAGTTGGCGGCTTCTGCATATAGGTCATGTTGACTTTGGGGACATGCTCTTTGTCCTTACCGGTAAATCTCTTGGGCGATGAATTTGACTCACCGTACCATCCTTTCTTGAGCCCGGTTTCAATCTCTTCACCCATGGCTATCAGTTGGCCAAAAGATTAGACGGCTGTCACTAACATTCATGAACGAACCGGCTGCGATAGGGTGGACACGAACAACTTCATTAGGTCACGTTCTGCGGGTTCCGGCATGATCTGCCCCGCCATGTTCCTCCAGCGAGTGGTATACTCCTTCAGAGTCTCACCCTTCTTCTGCTCAGCTCTCTCCAGATCTTCTCTCGTAATAGTGACATCGAGATTGAATTTGAAGTGTTTGACGAAAAGGTTTGCTACCTCTTCCCACGAATCTTTCGGTTGATCTGGTGGTTAGTATACCACCTCATTGCAGCATCCTTCAAGCTTGCTTGGAAGGTTTGGATCATCAGAGGCCCGTTAGAAACATATCTATTCATGAGTCCCTGGTACATATTGATGTGCTAAATTGGGTTTGAGGTGCCGTCGTACTTCTCGAAGGCTGGCATCTTGAACTTTTCGGGCACTTGGACTCGGGTAAAAATGGACAAATCAACAGCCGGAACGCTTTGAGTTCCCTCCACTTCACGTAATCTCTGGTCGAGCTTAGCCATCAACTTGGACTCGTATTCAAGTGTTCCTTAAGCTTTTCATCGATCATGGCTGCAATCTCAACTTGATTGGCCATCCTTCTTTTGGTCATCGATCGAGTATTATGAAGATGAGGGGGATCCGTGGCAAATGACCTAATTTAGATAAAACAGGCATACATAAGTGTCAAGCAAAATCACACGTCGATCCATGACATTAGTCTAATCGCTTTGAATTTAAATGACCTCTTTATTGAAATGGTGAAAATTTTCAATAAAGACTGTAACTTGAAAAGAAAGTAGAGACAAGCGTCTCGAATCCTAAACAAATTTGAAAACTAAGACTAAAATGAAAAGAAAAGACAAATTCAAGCTTTCTCTTTTTTTTTTATTTAGCTTAATCTATAGACATATGGGCGGCGACATCCTTCTTTAGCTGCTCATAAGCTCGTGCTATCTTGGACACTTTTTCTTGAGCTTCTTCGACCATCCTTGCGGTTGGTCGGACTGAGTAGATTCCACCAGGCACGGAGCTCGTCCTTAGGAGCATCAAGAATCCGGATGTCTGCCCCTCTCATAGTGTATAGACCAAGACTCACGACCGACCTAGTGTCATGGACCGACCAAAAAAAAAGCGGAACGTAAATAGACTGCAAGATAGAGTTGCAGAAAACTTACTTCACCGGGTAGAAAAATGGCAATCACATAGACATGCGCATGAATTGTGAGGCTCGATTTCTATCTAGACTCTGGCTTGCAAAATGAGACGCGAGGATTACCGAGCTAAACCAGTCATGGTGGTGGTTAGGCTAGGATTCCCCTGACTCCGGCTTAGTCAAAGAACTGACCCGGGTTGCGTGGGATACAACCGTGATGGGTAATCAATGACACCTTGAAAAAAATTTCGGGACCGAGGAGGGCGACCCGTACCACATGGTTTTGGTCGGGGTATCCACTGTCTCAGTACCATCATAAACCTATGCCACCCAGGTCCGGCAGCGGGTAGTGTGTGCGGTGTAGTGTAAATGCAAGGCATGCACAACATATTATATCAAATAGCGTTTCGTGCATAAATTAAACCATACATCCGAACACCTCCTTGCAAAATAAGGGTTAACAATCACGTCTCCCCTTATACCTCCCATACTGCAAAAACATTTAACACCTAAAAATGTTAGGGACGTACCTGGGATCCTCGCTGCCAAACAAAAATTACTTTTGAAAAGGAAAAATTGGCCTAAGTCCACTAAGAGTTTTAACTCAAGTCCCCAGCGGAGTCGCCAAGCTGTCGTGGCCCTAAAATTTTTTTTCATTTTTTTGGTTAATGGATTATTAAGACTAATCTTAATTCGGACCCTCCCAAGTCCTACCAATTCGCAACTTAGGGTTTAAGTTTTTAACGTGCAAATATCTTCATGCTCGGAGTCGCCACTAATCAATTTATGGTAGGCTGATTAGGAACCTAAATAAAACATAGGGAGATATGTTTTATTCCTACGAACTAGAGATTCTAAGCCCGAGGATTTGATTACGCTAGATCTAGTCTAACGCCCTTTCGGTATCTTTTCTTTTCAAAAATATTTTGGCAGGCAGTTTGGATCCATTTTAACTTAGTCACTAACATGTGAGATGTTCATGTGGGTGCGCAAACCACCAATTTAACACCCAATAATCAAAGCATTAAATAAATTGCAAGCTTAGGAGAACAACTTACCTCGAACCAACGTAAGCATCTGCATTGTTAGCTAGAAAATCACATCAAACACCCTAATATGATTTCTAGTTAACAAATAATTACTCAATTTCTTTTTTTTTGGATTTTCACTTTATTTAAATGAAATCTAGCCTAGATGCAATGACGTGCAAAAATATAACATGCAAATTAATGCAACCTAGCATACAAACTATATGACACGCGACGACGTGACCTAATTCTAACGACATGTAATGATATATTCGGAATAAAAAACATGCCTGAATTATCATGCAAACTAATGACTTCTATTTTTGGTATTTTCTGTTTAAAATTCGAAATTCAAAAATACCTAAGTTAACGTGCAATCTATGATGACTTGATCTACCCTAAAATGATTTCTTTTGGGGATTGTTTTTTGATTAAAAATTCGGAATTATTAATTACTTAAATTAAAATGCAATCTCCTAGTAAAACATGAAACAATTCACCATTTTTTTGGGTTTTTTTATGAAAATTCGGAATAATAAAATAACGTGAATAATCCGTTAGAATTAAAACAATACCTAATTTAAATTAGGAAACATGCCACGTTAAGTCCTAATTTAAATTAAATACTTATCTCATCCTTCGGGATATATTCGAAAATCCTAAACATGCAAAACTTCTAATTTCAAACTCTAACTAATATTTTTTTGAAATTTTCTGTTTTATTTAAAAAGGAAAACAATCATAGCAAATAAGGATAGCAACCAATTAAAATCAACCACGCGATCCGCCAAATTCATTTCAAACTCGGATTAGGCACAAAAATCAAATTATCGGTCATATCTATGGGGTTATAGATATTAACGGATAATCGATCATTCGAATTTGGAAAGCTAGTGAAATTTATCATCGTATCTAAGTGATTATAGATAGAATGATAATTTACCGTATCGCCGCGTATCGGACCTTAGGGTTAAGGTCAAATAGTTGTCCAGATACGTTGCTAAATTAGGAAATTTTCCTAATTTGAATATTTGAAAATATTGCGGATATATAGAACATTATCCTAAGATATCTAAATATCCACACGATAATCACAAAATATTCAAACACACCAAATTAGGAATCTAAATATTTGAAAAGAATATTTAGAATATATCCACTTACCTAATTTGAAAATACTTCCAAATTTCGAATTGGATCGGGATCGGCTTGCGGATCGGGAATGGGACGACCGGCGACGGCGGGATGGCGACGACGACACCGACGATGCACAGCAACACCGGCAAGGCTGTTCGGTGAATTTGATGCGTGCGTAGGCGAGTGACTCCGAACAGAAAATTTCAGGACTGCACGACTCCGGAAAAATGGGCGTAACTTCCTCGATACATGTCGGATTGACCCGATTCCAAAAGCCACAGATTAAGGACTCGTAGATCTACAACTTTCGTGTTTTGAGTTTCCACAAATAAGCTCTGTGGAGTGAGCGATTCTGGGAGGAAGTGGACGAGGAGCAGCAACGTTAGTGAAGAATCAGAGAAGCAGCAACCATCCACGTTGACGCCAAAGGGGACTCAACACAGCAAGGCGTCTTAGGGCTTC
Organism: Syzygium aqueum; assembly: GCA_031216185.1. Taxonomy (NCBI): domain Eukaryota; kingdom Viridiplantae; phylum Streptophyta; class Magnoliopsida; order Myrtales; family Myrtaceae; genus Syzygium; species Syzygium aqueum. Next base: position 2,385,060 of record CM062235.1, on the reverse strand, counting down.
TGTGGCGAGAGAGAGACCAAAAGCAGCAGCGTCGGGTGGAAGGTAGCGACATCGATAGGCGGTTGAGGTGCGACGACGCGCGGCGTCCCCGGTGGTGATGCGCGACGTCGCTTTTCTCTCTCCCTCTCTCTCACACTTGTGTCCCTTTAAAAATTTCTGATCTGAAAATTATGAGAGCCCACTTAATTCTGACCTAATGTTATGCTTATATAGTACTAATCTATGTCAATTTAGATGGGCTTTATGTCCTAATGGGCTTTGGTTTAATGGGCTGAATTAACTTGGGTTTTTGATTAATTAAACTCAACGTATCAAATTAAACCTAAATTAAAACGACCGAGCCCGTTTGACTTGAAATTTCTGGCCCTTGCATTCCGAACGTGCCGAGTCTCATTGAATGAAATTTAAGCTCATTCGCCACAACCAATTTGATGCCAAAAAAATGCAATTAAACTAAATGAACATAAACTATATGTTATGCAAGTTTAATATTTTTGTTTAGGGGTTAAAATTTAATCCCTAATTTTTTATGCAATTTAACACTAAATGATACGCCGAAATTTAGGTGTCAACAAGCTTCGAAGTCTCTTCGGTGATAGACGCCAAGGTGCGAGAACGGGTGTAGGGAGGGAGTATCGTAGCTAGTTCCTCCTCCAACAATTCTTCGGAAGCAGCCTCTTTCAGAAGGTCCGAAGATCCCTCAGTAGAGGACTGGGAGGTTTGAGCGTGATCTTCAACCTGTTGGCCAAAATTCGCCTTGGGACAACTTGCTAAGGATAGGCTCTGAGCTAGCTGAACAGGGCTAGGTTGAATAGAGACCTCGGCTGAGTTAAGCATAGGCGTCGGAGTGACCCTCTCCCCTCGGTTAGTACATCATAATAGTCTTCTGTGGAAGATTGGTAAGGGTCCTCATCCTGCTGGATATCATGCTCCTTGGGAGACCTTGCTGGACTTTGGCTCTGTCCTGTTCCGGTTGCCTTGTCTTGCTGAACCGAAGGTGATTGTGCTGTAATCTCTATAGGGTTCAGAATAGGAGTCTGGACATCTTTCTTCCCTTGAGTCGAAGTTCTTTGAGTTCCAGCATAAGCTTGAGTCTGATTTGAGTCCCCGACAGCAAGAGTTTTGGCTTTGTTCCTTGAAACAAGGGTTCAACCAGTAGTTGCTTGTGGTCGGGTAATATTCTCGGGTTTATGTTCAGTACAAGCCGGGCCACATTCAAATCCATTTGAACCCATTTTGTGACCAAAAATGCCATAAGAAGGGCAAGCTAGAGGTTTCCATTCATACTCAATGTTAATCAAATGCATTTCACCATCCCATCTAACTTTGATAGCTTCTACCCTAGGATCCGTGGCCTTGATTTCAACACACACCCGAGCAAAGGAAATTCTTGTCATTTGTTCTGTTTGTGTGTCCACATAAAGAGGTTTTCCAATAGCACTAGCTATTCTCCCAATGCCGGCTGGGGACCAAAGGGAGAAAGGAATTTCCCGTAGTCTAACCCAAACTAGGATGGTGTCTAAGGTGCCTTTCTTGAGTTTTAGTTTGGAATGCCATTGCTGCAACATCATTGTGCTGCTGAAGATGGAGATTGGTCCCATATCAATCTGCTTCATGCAAAAATCTGCATTAGGGACTCGAAAGAAATAGAAACCGTTTTCATGTAGCTTGATATCAGCCACTTGATCTCCTCAAGCCTTCTTGATGGCTTTCTCATTTAGTTTAAATGGGACTTTTTTCCCAATATAGTGTCCAACAATGCATTCAAGCCAACGTGGATTTTCATCGGCAGCTATTTCTGGAGTTATTTCCACAATCATTTCCCCATTTTCAACCGATGGAGGGACAAAAGCAAGGTTATAACCCTTGGTCATCACCTTAGCCACATTTGCCCAAGTTCGAGCGCCATAAGTAGCATTCAATTGCTTTTGGGGGAGAGTAGAATTCTGTCCCCCCTTCTTCTGTTTTCCAGTCATTGCAGGTCTGGATCCAGATCATGCAAGGACTCCTTTTAGACCATGCCGAAGGGATTGATTCTTGCTCTTTGATCGACCTCTACTCTGGCTACGATTGTGATCCCGTTTTAGCAGAATTCTCGGTCCACTTTGGGGAGCAACCTTCTGGCCGTGCAGGGCCATTTTCCTTTTTTGAGTTGCTACGTTCTCCCTATCACCAGTAGCCTCCTGAAGAGACTCAACATCACGGGGAGAGCCCATCGAAGGATTCTAAATACCCTCCTCCAACAAGTCACAACTACCAGTCTTTCTCAATACACCATCAGCCAGATAAATCATCAAACACCTTAAGTGCCAGAATCAATTTTAACTACTCTTACTCGCAGCAAAGATTCAATGGATATCCAAGCCAAGAGAGGAAAGGACCGAGGCAATAATACCTTCAGAGACACCCCAGAAGAGGCACCTCAGTTGAGTTGCTCGATTTGGCTGTGTTACCCAGCGACGAAGCCCGCGGGAGCTTGAACCAGATCTACAAATCCCAACTGTGAACTAAGAAGGAGAAGGAATCCTTTGGAGAAGGAGGAAAGGAGTTACCGAGGGACCTATCCTCCAAATTCCAGCTCCAAAGCTTACCGGAACCAGCCGGAATCCTCAACCCACCAGCGAGTGAACAGTGACGTCGGGGGAACTAGAAGAGAGCATTTCTTGCTCTCATGAGCAGTCCTTGCGAAATGGTGACGTGAAAGTTACCGCCCAGACTAATTTTATGATTACTAAAAATCACAAACTGGTATACTTGTAATAATTTTACCCTTTACTAGTTTTCGTTAAATTTTATAGTCAAATTTCTTAGTTGGACGGCACGTGACAGATGACGAGTAAACTAGTTAGGGTTTTAACCTCCATTTGTCACATGTGTACATTCATGATATTAATCCAATTTAATAAAGGGTAAATTTGTCACAAATATATTAGTTTGAAATTTTTTATGGTAAAAAAATTAGTTTAAAGTAAAATTGTGACTGGTTCCTGCAGTATCTTCCTTCCAAAGTAGTATTCCAGCAACAATTCTCAATAGCTCGAAGATGGATGCACTCATGAATTTGATTCGCAAATTGCGATTTTCCATTAACAAGGAGATGTGTTGTACAGGCATACAAATAGAAGCGAGGCATAGAGAATGTCTTCACCTTCAATCCTGCATAATATGAAGAACACGGATTTTCGACAAAATCCAAAGATATGGTTTAGTATCTCTCTATTCTTGTTCCTCTACTGCTGTAGAGTCTCTACAGGACACTTCTATTCGTGAACCAATCTCACTCAACATCTAGTAAAATAATACTTCTCTGGTGGTGCATGCCATCTTTTGCGGAATCTGTAGATTCGATGCCTCCAAGTTCAATGAGGCGCGACCCAACTTCCTTTTGCGAACCCTTTGCCTTCATCATCATCCTGACATTCTCGACTGCATCCCAACTACCTTTGGCTGCATACATGTTTGACAATAGTACATAGGGCCCAACATCTGTTGGTTCCAACTCAATCAAGTGCTCGGTCACCATCTCTCTGTTCCATGTGAGAATGGGTCCTACGGGCAGAAAGCAGAGAACCCCATAGTGAAGATCCTGCCACTATAGGTACTTCTTTAAACAACTCTCCTGAATCCATCACCAGCCCAACTCGAGCAAGAAGATAGACCATGCAAGAATAGTGCTCCACCTTAGTTTGGATATTGTAAATCAGAGACATCAGGTTGAAACACCACCAACCTTCCAAAACCATGCCGGAATGTGTGTAGGCAGGTAATATGCTGACAAAGGTAGCATCGTTTGGCGTTGGACTTCTCTTCTCATCTCTCAAGAACATTTCCAGGGCTTTCTCGCCATGCCTATGTAATCCATAACCGATGATCATAGAATTCCACGAGACAACACTTCTATCAGGTGTCTGATCAAACACTTTCCTGGCTAAATCCGACGTGCCACTTTTTGCATACATTGTCAATAGCCCAGTCGAAAGCAGCACTTCGTCTTCAATGTAATTATCCTTCCTGGAAGAATAAACTAAGTGGTCTTTATTGAGGTCCCCTGTACAGTCACACGCTGTGAAAGCACTCACAAGAGTAGCCCCGTTGGGTTGAATCTCTTCCTCTTGTAGCATACTGTCAAGCAAACTCAAACACTCCGTATAACCTTTAACACGTACATAAAGAGCCAACAAGGTATTCCATGAAACTACATTCCAGAAAGGCATCGAATGAGAAAAGCTGCGAACCTCTGACATGTTTCCAATCCTTGCACGCCCATCGATCGTACGATTCCACGACATGATGTCCCTAAACGGCGTTCTATCAAACAACCATCGCACCTCGCCTATGTCCCCTCGCGCAACATAACCTACAATCATCGAGTTCCAACCGAAGACGTCCCTTTCAGTCATCTCATCGAAAAGTTCGCTAGCAACATCCACTTCCCCATACTTCACATGACCATCAATCATGGAATTCCAGCTAACCAAATCCAACGCAGGCCCTGCATCAAACACTGAGCGCGCACTCCTGGCTTTTCGAAAAACTGAATACATGTGAATCAACACATTCCTCGCGAATAAATCCGACTCGAACCCAAGTTTTTACACCCTACCATGAACCTTCTCTCCATCGTCAATGACCCAATCCCAACAAACCCTTTCACTGCTGTTGGGAAAACTTATTCCACAATTAACATACTCGAAACGTATTCGATCAACGTGGAAATGTGTCCAATGATCGTCAACTTATATTACCGATCGTATAGGCATATCATATAAAGAATATATTCGGTATTGTCACAGATTAAATGCCCCTTTGTATTTAAGAGTCATTTTCGATCGTCTTTAGTACCCACTTCCGTTCCGAAGAAAAACCAGAAAAAACGTTACTTTCGAATGGGTATGTTATTTCGTATATATGAAATATCATGTTGGTTTTCTAAGGGGGTCTACTATTTATAGTAAGATGCAAATAGCTACCTTGTGGGCTTTTGTGGTTCATGGGCCGAGTTTGACCCATCTTGAACGGCCCACGCATTATGCCTTTTAACTACAATAGGAAACGAATTGTGATTTGGCGCGACATCATTTCCTACCATCTCTTCATAATAAAATCTTGTAGCACTACATGCATCATTCATGTGGACATAAGTTCTCATAATAGTATTGCATAGAAAAGTGTCGGGCTCTTGGGTACACTTGAAGAACATAGACGCAAGAGCAACCGCACGTAAAGAACGGAGCTTCTTCACGGCTTGGCTGGTGGTAAGAGAGCGTTGAGAGAGATGAGTAACAACTAGTTGAGCATGGACATGGTTGAATTTCTGACGCTATTGCACGTCTCCAGTCAGCGCAGAATCGGATGGGCTAACGTCAATATGTCGACTTCTTCATCGTTTGTGATTAAAATTCGTTGCTTGACAACGTCAGGCCAAAGTTTCGGTGTGGGCTTGGAGAGGTTTTTCCAAGATTTGATGAATTTGTCAAGAGACTGGGATGAGAATCTTGTGTTTGGTGTGAATTTCCGGGCAACTGACTTATTGTTACTGGGTTGTGTTTGGTTTTTCCCGGGAAGCTTTGTGCTTCCGATTTCCGAAGTTCCCCAGATGCGTTATATGCATTACTACTTTTGCAATAACTTTTACCTAATTCAACATCTCATAAGGCATGTCAAGTGCATTTACATCTTATTTATGGATCTCTCAAGAGGATACGGATTTTTTTTATTAATAGGTAATGTTATATTTTACATGGAAATATGTAAAAATCAGCTTTTCTGACCTTATTGGATGATTCGTTGTGTATTTGCAAAAGCTTAATTGTCGAGTGATATCAAAGGATGGTCAAATACGAAGACAACCCAAAAAGGATCTTTGATATCTTCAAATTTCCCTTTATTTCCTCAATTTCAGCACTTTATTTTTCTTGTCAACCTACAGCAAGCGTAGTTAGAATATGCAAACTAAGTTTGAATTTCTTTGCCATCAAATTTGAAGACGTTAGGATATCGAGCGTCACTCTTCCGGGACTTTGTCTTCTAAGACCAAATATTGAAATTTTTATTCTCTTAATCGTCCGTCGTTCGCCTAATTTACACACGAGGAGTATGATCATCGCTTTTGATCACGGAGTTATCGAATACTATAGTGCTATCAATGGCAATGCCTGAAATCCATCCACTTCGACCGTTGGAAATTTTCGAGACCACCAAAATTAAGTCCAATACTCAATAGTATCAACCCAAGAAAAATTGATGCATGAATATCTCCGACACTTGCAAGGCACCTCTCTCTTATTCCCTTTTATTCTTGCTTCCTCTCCTCTCACACATACTCGCAAGACGAATCAATCAATGGTTACGTTGGCATACACATTTGCCCTCGGCACAGACCTAGCATTTTGGCTCCTTTGGATGGCCACAAATATAAACACCATCGTGACTGTTGGTGCAACTAGCTGAAGTAGGAGAGGCGCCTTTTGACGTAACGGCAAGTTTAACATTTGAACTCCAATATTAAATGTACTCAGGTGAGAGTGTTACTGGGATGAGTGACGTCCAAAAAAAGTGCCCATCCATATATCAAAGGATGAAACCGCAAGGCTCGGTATGAGACGGGCCATAGTGAACAATTTCGAGTGAGTTAATCCCGAGTTGTCATACTTTTAGAGTGCAATGTCAATAACAAGCTGTTTTGCTATATAAAAATTACATATGTTCTCTAACTGGATCCTAGCATCTACTTTGATTGGCAAGGCCACTGATGATCTACTTAATACTTCTCAGCGAAGCAACATGCATGTTGACACCTAAATTTTACCGACATTCATTTAGTATAATTTGCATTAGAAAATTAGGGATTAATTTTTAACCCCTAAACAAAAATATTTGATTTTGCATAACATATAGTTTAGGTTCATTTAGTTTTAATTGCATTTTGCATCGGATTGGTGATGACGAACGGGTTTAAATTTCATCGAGCAAAAACGGGACGTTCGGGAATGCAGGGGTTCGAAATTTCACGTCACGCGGGCTTGGTTGTTTTAATTTGGACTTAATTTAGTAATGCTGAGTTTAATTAGTTAAAGCCTAAGTTAATTCAGCCCATTTAATTTAATTAGACCTAAGCTCAAGCCTAAGCCCATTAGGACTCTAGAGCCCACCTAATTGACCTAGTTTAGGACTATATAATCATGTTTAGGTCAGAAATTCAGGGGGGAGGTCAGAATTTTCAGATCAGAAAAATTAGAGAAAGACACGTGCGAGAGTGAGAAGGAGAGAGGCCGTCGCGCATCACCACACGGCCACCGCACGCCGGCGCACTCGTCGTCACGCGCCAGCGCCCTCGCCACCGCAAGTCAGCAGCCACGCCGTGGCCCTCAGCCAGCCGTCGCCCCTGTTCCGCCGTCCCACGCCGTGCACAGCCGCTTGCTGTGCCACACCGGAGCCACCACCGCCGCGCCTGCCTCGCACGTCGGCGTCCTCACGCCCGCCAAGCTCCGTCTCTCCTCCCGCCGCTTGCTGTGCCACACCGGAGCCACCACCGCCGCGCCTGCCTCGCACGTCGGCGTCCTCACGCCCGCCAAGCTCCGTCTCTCCTCCCGCCGCTTGCTGTGCCACACCGGAGCCACCACCGTCACGCCTGGTGTCGCGCCGCTGCCCGCCTGACGCCGCCGTCCGTCCCCTCCGTCGCGCCGCTGCCCGCCTGGCGCCGTCGTCCGTCCTCTCCGTCGCTGCTGCTGCCCCTCTCGCCGGAAGCTCCTGATCAGCCACCGTCCCAGTCGCCACGTACAGCCGCTCCTCCCACCCTCGTCGCCGTCGTGTGCCGGAGTTTGCTGTGGCCTCGCCGTGACGCCGCAGCCCCTCGGAGCCACCCGTTCCCGCCGGAACAATAACCCGCCGCCGTTCACCGTGAAACAGCGGACACTCCGCTGTTTATTGTCGCCGGAACAGTGCCCGCAACCGCCGTGCCGAGCTTCCCCGCCGGTGATCCCGTCGCCGTGTCGTCGTCCTCGATCCGCAAGCCCGAGCTCGGTCCCGATCCACAAGCTCATCCCGAGACATTTCAAAATTGGAAGTTATCGGTAAATTAGGTAATGATATTATCCGATATATTTTCAAATATTTAATTTCCTATTTTGAGTCGATTGGAATATTGCATGATTATCTGGATGATCTTTAGATGTATTTAGATGATGTTCTAGATATCCGCAGTATTTTGAAATATTCAAATTAGGAATCGTTTCCTAATTTAGCAACGTATCTGGACGTCTATCCGACCTTATCCCTAAGGTACGATACGCGGCGATACGGGAAATTGTCATCCTATCTATAATCACTTAGATACGATGATAAATTTCATTCGCTTTCCAAATTTGAATGATCAATTATCCGTTAATATCTATAACCCTTTAGATATGATCGATAATTCGATTTTTGTGCCTAATCCGAGTTTGAAACAAATATGGCGGATCGCGTGGTCGTTTTGAGTCTGGTTGCTATCTTTGTTTAAATTAATCACTTTCCTTTTCAAATAAAAAGAAAACCCCAAAAAAAATCTGTTTTGTTATTTAAAATTAGAGTTTTTGCATGTTTAGGTTTTGAATATATCCTAAAGAATGAGATAATTATTTAGTTTAAATTAGGACTTAAGATGACATGTTTTCCTAGTTTAAATTAGGTGTTATTTTAATCCCGATGGATTATTCACGTTATTTTATAATTTCGAATTTTCATTAAAAAATCCCAAAAAGAAATCATTCTAGAGTAGATTAAGTCATCATAGATTGCATGTTAACTTAGGTATTTTTTTTAATTTCGAATTTTAAACAGAAAATACCAAAAATAAAAGTCATTAGGTTGCATGTTAATTTAGGCATATTTTCTATTCCGAATTTCAATGAGAAAAATACCAAAAAATAATCATTCTTTCGTCATTAGAATTAAGACACGTTGTCGCATGACATATAGTTTGCATGCTAGGTTGCATTAATTCACATGTCATCTTTGCACGTCATTGCATATAGTTTAAGTTTCATTTAATAAAGTGAAAATCAAAAAAAAATTGAGTGAATGCTTTGTTAATTAGAAATCATATTAGGATTGTCTATGATTTTTCACTAACAATGCAGATGCTTGCGTTGCACTGAGGTAAGTTGTTCTCCTAAGCTTGCAATTTATTTAATGCTTTCCTGGGTGTTAATTTGGTGGTTTGCGCACCCGCATGAACACCTCACATGTTAGTGGCTAAGCTAAAATGGATCCAAACTGCCTGCCAAATATTTTTGAAATGAAAAGGTACCGAAAGGGCATTAGACTAGATCTAGCGTAATCAAGTCCCCGGGCTTAGAATCTCTGGTTCGTAGGAATAAAACATATCTCCCTATGTTTTATTTAGGTTTCTAATCGACCTACCACAAAATGATTAGTGGCGACTTCAAGCATGAAAATATTTGCACGTTAAGAACTTAAACCCTAAGTTGCGATTTGGTAGGACTTGGGAGGGTCCGAGTTAAGTTCAATCTTAATAATCCATTAGCCCGAGAAAATCGATAAAATTTTTTAAAGGGTCGCGACAATGCACAATCTATTGTATTTGCCATTTGCACAGTTACGTTGTTCTCCCTTCAGCCATTGCATCAGAGAAATATCGTCGCATGGTGTCTTTGTTAAAATTACATGTCGGGCTAATAACCCTGAATTTTTGCCCGTTTTACAACAGAGCACCTCAATTTTTTTTTTAATTCAATCGATTTCAACTTCTCTAATGTGGCTCCATACGAGAACTCCGTTTGAACCATAGATGAAAAATGCCATCGTGGACACTACCGCTGTTAAATAGCCATTATCTTTTGAGATGATGCCACGTCAATATTAAATAGCCACTATTAATATGACTAATTTCATAGTCAAGTAACTACAAAGTTTTGTTCCGATGGGAGTTTGCCCTTATTACAATAGTGGAGTGTTAACGCCTAATTTTTAGTCGATGTGTCTTGAAAGGTAAAAATTTGAGCTTAGGGTTTCTGATCACGACATGACCCGATTCTCAATTAAAAAGAGCCATTTAGCATTTGAATTAGTATTAGCCACTCATTTTCTAGCTTTTTGCATTTATTTTTAAAAAAGTCAAAACATTGACTTTTGAGTTTACTTTTGATCAAACTTTGATTGAAAAGTCTATCCAAAGTCAAAACTTGATTTTTTCCATGAAAAACCCCAAAATAGTGTTAATTTCACTTTTGCCCAATCACTTTTCAAAAAATTCAAAGTTTCATCCATTAATAGACATTTTAGTATATAAGTACTAAAATGTATTTTATCCAAAAAGAAAATTGAAAAAGTTCGAAACCCCTAGGAAATTTGGGCTTGATTATTAGAGACAATTGTGGAAGATATGTGAGACGAGTCCCCTTGAAGTGGGTTTATGCGGATGTCTAAAGCATGGTATTTTTGGGGTGTGAGTAAATGTAAGATCTAAAATTGAATGAATAATAATTAACTTGCTACATATTCATATTCAGTGCTTATATAATTTGTTACATATTCTCGATCGAAATGCGCACTTGCTTTACTAGGTAAGATAATAAGTAGTAGGATGAGAATGTGGTGTTTGGTGTGAGTTTCCGGGCAATGGACATGTCGTTACTGGCTTGTGTTTATCTTTTCCCGGGAAGCTTTGTGCTTCCAATTTCTAGAGTTCCAGAGCTCTCGGATGCGTTGTACGCATGACCATTTTTGCAAAAGCGTTTTACCTTAATAAGCATCCCATAAGGCACGTCAAGTGCATTTACCTCTTATTTATGGATCTCTCGTGGGAATACAATTTTTTTTAATGGGTAATGTTATATTTTAAAGGAAAAACACCACCAAAAATCTCAAACTACGCCACTTATAATAAATTTATCATGAACTTCTTTTTTAATATGAAAAATCCAAAACTATATCACTTGTGGCATATTTATCCCATAATACTTTGGCCAAAGGGTATTTTCGTCTTTTTCCTTTTTATGTTTTTTTCTTTTCCTTGTCTCTTCCCTCCGTTGGCCGTGGCGGAAGGAAGCTGGTGAGGGCCGCCCTTGCCGGCGTTGGGGTTGGGTGAGGGCTGCCCTCGCCGGCGTTAGGCGAGGGCAACCCTTGCCTAAAGACGACGAGAGTTACCCTTGCTGGATCTGGTGAGGGCAATCCTCTTCAGCATTGAGCAAGGGCTGCCCTCGCCTGCCTAGGCAAAGGTGACCCTTGCCGGTGTCGGGCGACCCTTGCCGGCGTCGGGCGAGAGTTGCCCTCACCCCACCCCAACACCGGTGAGGGCTGTCCTCGCTGGCTTCCCTCTACCGGTCATGGCGGAGGGAAGAGAGAAGAAAGAAAAAAAATAAAAAAAAACAGAAAAAGGAAAAAAGACGAAAATGCCTTTGGGCCAAAGTATTGTAGGGTAAATGTGTCACAAGTGGCATAGTTTAGGATTTTTCGTGCCACAAAAAAAAATTAGGGTAAATTTATCACAAGTGACATAACTTGAGGTTTTTGATTATATTTTCCCTATTTTTAAATGGAAATATGTTACAATCAGCTTTTATGACCCTTATTGCACGAGTCTTCGCGTATTTGTCATAGCTTAATTGTCGATTGGTATGAAAAGATGGTCCAATACGAACGCAACCTAAAATGGATCATTGATATCTTCAAATTACTCTTTATATCCTCAATTTCAGCACTATCTTTTAGGACCAAATATCCAATTTTTTATTCTCCTAATTGTCAATCATCTGTCTAACCTACATAAGGAGTATGATCATTGCTTTCGATCACCAAGTTATCGGATACTATAGTGCAATCAATGGCAATGCCCGAAATCCATCGATTTCGACCCTTGGAAATTTTCGAGACCACCAAAAATAAGTCAAATACTCAATAGTATCAACACGCATCAATCAATGGTTACATAAGCATACACATGCCCCCAGCACAGATCGAGCATTTTGGCTCCTTTGGATGGCCACAAACATAGATGCCATCGTGACTGTTGGTCCAACTAGCTGAGGAATGAGAGGCGCCTTTTGACGTAATGGCAAATTTTACATTTGAATTCCAGTGTTAAGTGCACTCCGGTGAGAGCTCTATTGGGATGGGTGATGTCAATGAAAAGTGCTCATTTATATGTCAAAGGATAAATCGGGATACTCGGCAAGAAACAGGTCAAAGAGAACAACTTCGAGTGAGTTAATATAGGGTCGTCACACTTTCAAAGCTCATATCATGCTGCTGAGCATTTGCTTTGATTGGCAAGGCTACTAATGATGTACTTAATATTTCTCAGCGAAGTAATCGACACGATCTGTTGTATTTCCTAATTGCACGGTTGCGTTGTTCTCACGTGACCCACCGTATCAGAGAAATATCATCCCATGGTCCCTTTGTTAAAATTACTTGTCGTGATAATAACCCTGAATTTTTGTCCATTTTATAGCGGACCACCTCAATTTTTTTTTTCAATCGATTTCAACTTCTCTGATGTCGCTCCATATGAGGCCTCTGTTTAAATCATGGATAAAAAATGCCATCTTGACACTACCGTTATGAAATAGCCATTATCCGGGACAGAACCACATAATGCACAAAAAGCTGTATCAATTCGGTGGTTTTGTTGGAGAAAGGCCTGTGAAGGGAGACGGTCGAGAGAGATTATCCATAAGAGAAAACCATGCCGAGGTGTGATGTGGTTTTCCCATACAAAGGAGTGCCAGGGGGTAGATTGCCCTGTTGTTCTAATTTGGTTCCAAGCAAGCGCAACAGAGAAGGATGCAGTCGGAGAGGGAGCCCATATAAGTTCATCTGGGGTCTCATCCACAAACAAAGGAGCCGGATCCGGCCAACTTAGAATGGATTGAAGAGTAGGTGAAGGTTGCCAGGTGCCTTCATAGAACTCTCGCACCGAGGTCTCTCGTGGTATTCTGGATTGATATATATATCAGTATTGGTGAAAACCCGAAATAGAGGGCCACTATTGTGCCACCAATCAAACCAGAAGGAGACAGAGTGTCCATTATCAATTTTCCATCGAAATAAAGTTTGTGCAGATGAACGCATGTCTAATAACTTCTTCCAAGTCCATGAACAAAAGATAGGTTTTGAAACAACCCAAAAGTTTGCTTTTTTAAAAAGGTTGTATGAACCCATTACACTACAATGATTCCTTGTCGGAGAAAAGAATCCAAATGTGTTTGAGCATCATTGCTTTATTGTATTCCAGGAGCCTGCGAATACCCAGGCCTTCCTCCTCCTTGGGCAGGCAGATAGTACTCCATGCAACTTTAGCTCCACCCGTGCCTAGATCAGGTCCTTTCCACAAGAATTATCTCAATATAGTCTCAATGTTGTGGAGAACTGATTTAGGCAACGAGAAAATAGCCGCCCAATATACTTGGATGGAATGCAGTACAGATTTAATGAGCTGTGGATGCCCCGCAAAGGATAAGAAACGTTGAGTCTACGAGCGAGCTCGAGCCGTAATAGCATCAATCAAAACTTTACAATCTGAGTCCACGAGCGAGCTCGAGCCATAATAGCATCAATCAAAACTTTACAATATGAGTCCACGAGCGAGCTCGAGCCGTAATAGCATCAATCAAAACTTTACAATCCTCTCTCTGGAGCCTGGATGAGATAATAGGTACACCAAGATAGCGGAAGAGGAGAGAGCCTTGTTGGAACCCAAGGCAATGGAGAAGTTGGCCATGGAGCTCTGATGACCCTCCCGAGAGGAAGATGTTGCTCTTTGTAGGATTCTGATTAAGACCAGACCATTGGGAGAACTTCCTGAGAGCTTCTTTAATCAAAGTAGTAGATCTGACATTTCCTTGCAAGAATATAAGAACGTCATCGGCAAAGAAAAGATGAGAAATGCGGGCTTTTTTTTTTGGTAAAGTAAAAATTTTATAACTTTCGATAAACCCAATTACAACCTGAGGCTAAAGGCACCCAACGACCCAACTAGGACAACTATCGAAATGGGGGCAAAGCCCTTAGCAGAAACTATACAAAAGCCAACAAAAGAGAATATACAAGGAGGAACAAAACAGCCTAAGAAGTAGCTGGAGTATTTTTATATTGCCAAAACCAGTGGAAATCCCGAGAGTTTGTTTTGGCCAAGATAATACCATATAGAATTTTCATAACCAAGATGAAGATGTATGGTGAGAGTGGGTCTCCCTGTCATATACCACGACTGCTAGCAAAATAGCCATGCAGTTCCCCATTGATAGAAACCGAAAACTTGGGTGTTGTGATACACGCCATAACCATTTTAATGAAGAAAGCCGGGAATTTAAAAGCCTGTAAAGTCTTTTGGATAAAGTTCCAATTAACAGTGTCATATGCTTTCTGGAAGTCCACTTTGATAGCACACTTTGGAAGGTAAGTCTCATGATGGAAATCTGCAAAAAGCTCTTGAGCTATCATGATATTGCCACTAATCCGGCGCCCTTTGACAAAACCCGATTGGGAAGGGCTGATCAAAGTTGGAAGGACTTTCGCAATGCGCCTTGCCAAAACCTTGGAAATGCATTTGTAGAGGGTGTTGTAGCAGGCAATCGGCCGAAAGTCCTTCATAGCCAAAGCATTAGGAGACTTCGGCACCAAGGTTATAATGGTGTTGTTTAATTCCTTAAGCAAGGAGCCAGTTTGAAAAAAATCATGTACTGCCGCAAGAACAGAAGGCCCAATGATGTACCAGGAGGATTTGATGAACTCAACATTATACCCATCCGGGCCGGGGGCCTTGCCTTTTGCCAGAGAAAATAGAGAAGCCCGGATTTCCTCATTAGAGACTGGGTGAGATAAGAGAGTTCTTTGATTCTCATCAAGGACTCTTCCAACGAAGTCCCCTATCTCGTGGGAGGAAACCGGAGTGAGACCATGACTATCGTTAAGCAGGTGTTGGAAGTGACCAACAATATTGTTCCTAACCGCGCAAGGCTCAGTTAGTAGGATGCCTTCCTCTGTAGAAACTGAGAGGATACGATTATGTAATCGTCTTTTGGTGACAAAATGATGGAAAAATTTAGCATTCAAGTCTCCTTCTTGTAGCCATCGGATTCTTGATTTTTGCCTGAAGAAAGATTCCTCTAACAGTTTTGCTGAAGAGTAGGCTCTAAGGTGGTCCACTTCCGAAGCTTGAAGGCTTGGATCAAATGGATGAAGGGCCAAGGTTTCCTGAGTAGCGAAGAGGTTTAACCTGGCTTGTTCCGTTCTAGTGGAAATGGCCGAAAATGAGTGTCTGTTCAATTGCTTCAGCAAGGGTTTTAATACCTTTAGTTTGCGACAAATCAAATAC
This sequence comes from Syzygium aqueum, assembly GCA_031216185.1. Classification (NCBI taxonomy): domain Eukaryota; kingdom Viridiplantae; phylum Streptophyta; class Magnoliopsida; order Myrtales; family Myrtaceae; genus Syzygium; species Syzygium aqueum. The sequence goes on along the minus strand of CM062235.1, from coordinate 2,369,741 downwards.
ATAGGGTTGCTCAAAGAATGGGTGTTCCATGCTTGAGTCACTAAGTTCAGAAAAGTAGGATGAGTGATCGAGAAGTTGAAAAACTTGAAGGGAGACCGAGTGTTACGTGGTGGTAGAATTCTAACCATCATGGAAGAGTGGTGTGAGATACCCAGAGGAAGAAAATTTGCTTCAGAGAAAGAGAAAACCTGATTCCAGTTATCGTTGATGAGAACTCTATCAATCTTGCGGAGCTTACGATTTGCACTTGAAGAATGGGACCAAGTAAATCTCTGTCCCACATACCTAAGATCCTCCAGCCCCGCCTGATTTAGGCAGTCTCCGAGTTCATCAAACGCCGGTATCCAATGGGTAGAACTACCCCTTCTATCATCGGGGTACCTGATAGCATTGAAATCTCCTGCAACAAGCCAAGGGATGTCAATCGAAGAGAGCCTGATAAGATCAGCCCATAAATGACGCCTATTCACAAAAGTATGTTCACCGTATATAATGGTGAAAGCGCAGGATTGATGCAAATGCAAAAGCCTTAGCTCAGTATGGATCAGTTGAGATGAAGAGAAGAGGAGGTTCAATTCAATCTCAGATGGATCCCAACCAACCCAAATTCTGCCAAGAGGAGAGTGATCATAGTTAAAGAGCCAATACCAATTAGGACACAGGCCTCTAGTTATTTTCGCAAAAAGGGGGGGCTTTAGATTTAGTTTCTACAATACTAATACAAGAGAGGTGCTTAGATCTAATAAAGTCCCGGATCTCAGCTTGTCGGAGGGGATTAACTAACCCTCTTATGTTCCAAACTCCAAAAAACATACCGAAAGCAGAGGAAGTTGTAGCTAGGATCTCCTTGACTACCTCCTCTTAGATTTCTTGGAGGAGGACAAGCTAAGAGTCTTTTTTGTTTGCTCCAATATAGGATCCGATCCTTGAGATAGCTTGGAAGTCTCTTCGGTGATAGACACCAAGGTGCGAGAACGGGTGTAGGGAGGGAGTATCGAAGCTAGTTCCTCCTCCATCAATTCTTCGAAAGCAGCCTCTTTTAGAAGGTCCGAAGATCCCTCAGTAGAGGACTGGGAGGTTTGAGCGTGATCTTCAACCTGATGGCCAGAATTCGCCCTCGGACAACTTGCTGAGGATAGGATCTGAGCTAGCTGAACAGGGCTAGGTTGAATAGAGACCTCGGCTGAGTTAAGCATAGGCGTCGGAGTGACCCTATCCCCTCGGTTAGGTGCCATCTGAAGTCCGAAGTCAAATTGGGTCTGAGTAGGTTCCTTACCAGCATTCTTCTCCAGTACATCAGAATAGTCTTCTGTGGAAGATTGGTAAGGGTCCTCATCCTGCTGGATATCATGCTCCTTGGGAGACCCTGCTGGACTTTGGCTCTGTCCTGTTCTGGTTGCCTTATCTTGCTGAACCGAAGGTGATTGTGCTGTAATCTCTATAGGGTTCAAAATAGGAGTTTGGACATCTTTCTTCCCCTGAGTCGAAGTTCTTTGAGTTCTAGCATAAGCTTGAGTCTGATTTGAGTCCTTGACAGCAAGAGTTTTGGCTTTGTTCCTTGAAACAAGGGTTCAACCAGTAGTTGCTTGTGGTCGGGTAATATTCTCGGGTTTATGTTCAGTACGAGCAGGGCCACATTCAAACCCATTTGAACCAATTTTGTGACCAAAAATGCCACAAGAAGGGCAAGCTAGAGGTTTTCATTCATACTCAATGTTGATCAAATGCATTTCTCCATCCCATCTAACTTTGACAGCTTCTACCCTAGGGTCCGTGGCCTTGATTTCAACACACACCCGAGCAAAGGAAATTCTTGTCATTTGTTCTGTTTGTGTGTCCACATAAAGGGGTTTTCCAATAGCACTAGCTATTCTCCCAATGCCGGCTGGGGACCAAAGGGAGAAAGGAATTTCCCATAGTCTAACCCAAACCGAGATGGTGTCTAAGGTGCCTTTCTTGAGTTTTAGTTTGGAATGCCATTGCTGCAACATCATTGTGCCGCTGAAGAAGGAGATTGGTCCCATATCAATCTGCTTCATGCAAAAATCTGCATTAGGGACTCGAAAGAAATAGAAACCGTTTTCATGTAGCTTGATATCAGCCACTTGGTCTCCCCAAGCTTTCTTGATGGCTTCCTCAGTTAGTTTAAATGGAACTTTCTTCCCAATATAGTGTCCAACAATGCATTCAAGCCAACGTGGATTTTCATCAGCAGCTATTTCCGGAGTTATGTCCACAATCATTTCCCCATTTTCAACCGATAGAGGGACAAAAGCAAGGTTATAACCCTTGGTCATTACCTTAGCCACATTTGCCCAAGTTCGAGCACCATAAGTAGCATTCAATTGCTTTTGGGGGAGAGTAGAATTCTGTCCCCCCTCCTTCTGTTTTCCAGTCACTGCATGTCTGGATCCAGACCGTGCAAGGACTCCTTTCAAACCATGCCGAAGGGATTGATTCTTGCTCTTTGATCGACCTCTACTCTGGCTACGACTGTGATCCCCTTTTAGCAAAATTCTCGGTCCACTTTGGGGAGCAACCTTCTGGCCGAGCAGGGCCATTTTCCTTTTTTGAATTGCTACGTTCTCCCCATCACTAGCAGCCTCTCGAAGAGACTCAACATCACGGGGAGAGCCCATCGAAGGATTCTAAATACCCTCCTCCAACAAGTCACAACTACCAGTCTTTCTCAATACACCATCAACCAGATAAATCATCAAACACCTTAAGTGCCAGAATCGGTTTTAACTACTCTTACTCGTAGCAGAGATTCAATGGATATCCAAGCCAAGAGAGGAAAGGACCGAGGCAATAATACCTTCAGAGACACCCCAGAAGAGGCACCTCAGTTTAGTCGCTCGATTTGGCTGTGTTACCCAGCGACGAAGCCCGCGGGAGCTTGAACCAGATCTACAAATCCCACCTGTGAGCTAAGAAGGAGAAGGAATCCTTTGGAGAAGGAGGAAAGGAGTTACCGAGGGACCTATCCTCCAAATTCCAGCTCCAAATCTTACCGGAACCAGCCGGAATCCTCAACCCACCAGCGAGTGAATAGTGACGTCGGGGGAACCAGAAGAGAGCATTTCTTGCTCTCATGAGCAGTCCCCGCGAAATGGTGACGTGAAAAGTTACCGCCCAGACTAATTTGATGATCACTAAAAATCACAAACCGGTATACTTGAAATAATTTTTCCCTTTACTAATTTCCGTTAAATTTTATAGTCAAATTTCTTAGTTGGATGGCACGTGACAGTTGACGAGTGAACTAGTTAGGGTTTTAACCTCCATTTGTCACACGTGTACATTCATGATATTAATCTAATTTAATAAAGGGTAAATTTATCACAAATGTATTAGTTTGGAATTTTTTATGGTAAAAAAATTAGTTTAAAGTAAAATTGTGACTGGTTCCTGCAGTATCTTCCTTCCAAAGTAGTATTCCGGCAACATTTCTCAGTAGCTCGAAGATGGATGCACTCATGAATTCGATTCGCAAATTGCGATTTTCCTTTAACAAGGAGATGTGCTATACAGGCATACAAATAGAAGCGAGGCATAGAGAATGTCTTCACCTTCAATCCTGCATAATATGAAGAACACGGATTTTCGACAAAATCCAAAGATGTGGTTTAGTATCTTTCTATTCTTGTTCCTCTACTGCTGTAGAGTCTCTACAGGACACTTCTATTCGTGAACCAATCTCACTCAACATCGAGTAAAATAATACTTCTCTGGTGGTGCATGCCATCTTTTGCGGACTCTGTAGATTCGATGCCTCCAAGTTCAATGAGGCGCGACCCAATCAAATGCTCGGTCACCATCTCTCTGTTCCATGTGAGAATGGGTCCTACTGGCAGAAAGCAGAGAACCCCATAGTGAAGATCCTGCCACTATAGGTACTTCTTTAAACAACTCTCCTGAATCCATCACCAGCCCAGCTCGAGCAAGAACATAGACCATGCAAGCATAGTGCTCCGCCTTAGTATGGATATTGTAAATCAGAGACATCAGGTTGAAACACCACCAACCTTCCAAAACCATGCCGGAATGTGTGTAGGCAGGTAATATGCTGACAAAGGTAGCATCGTTTGGCATTGGACCTCTCTTCTCGTCTCTCAAGAACATTTCCAGGGCTTTCTCGCCATGCCTATGTAATCCATAACCGATGATCATAAAATTCCACGAGACAACACTTCTATCAGGTATCTGATCAAACACTTTCCTGGCTAAATCCATAGTGCCACTTTTTGCATACATTGTCAATAGCCCAGTCGAAAGCAGCACTTCGGCTTCAATGTATTTATCCTTCGTGGAAGAATAAACTAAGTGGCCTTTATTGAGGTCCCCTGTACTGTCACACGCTTTGAAAGCACTCACAAGAGTAGCCCCGTTGGGTTGAATCTCTTCCTCTTGTAGCATACTGTCAAGCAAACTCAAACACTCCGTATAACCTTTAACACGTACATAAAGAGCCAACAAGGTATTCCATGAAACTACATTGCCTAGGCGAGGGTGACCTTGCCGGTGTCGAGTGACCCTTGCCGGCGTTGGGCGAGAGTCGCGCTCACCCCTCCCCAACACCGGTGAGGACTATCCTCGCCGGCTTCCCTCTACCGGCCACGGCGGAGGGAAGAGAGAAGAAAGAAAAAAAAAGAAAAAAAAAGAAAAAGGAAAAAAGATGAAAATACCTTTGGGCCAAAATATTGTAGGGTAAATGTATCACAAGTGGCATAGTTTAGGATTTTTCGTGCCACAAAAAAAATTTAGGGTAAATTTATCACAAGTGACTTCACTTGAGGTTTTTGATAATATTTTCCCTATTTTTAAATGGAAATATGTTACAATCAACTTTTTTGACCCTTATTGCACGAGTCTTCGCGTATTTGTCATAGCTTAATTGTCGATTGGAATGAAAAGATGGTCAAATACGAACGCAACCTAAAATGGATCATTGATATCTTCAAATTACCCTTTATATCCTCAATTTCAGCACTATCTTTTAGGACCAAAATCCAATTTTTTATTCTCTTAATTGTCAATCCTTCGTCTAACCTACATAAGGAGTATGATCATCGCTTTCGATCACCAAGTTATTGGATACTATAGTGCAATCAATGGCAATGCCCAAAATCCATCGATTTTTACCCTTGGAAATTTTCGAGACCACCAAAAATAAGTCGAATACTCAATAGTATCAACACGCATCAATCAATGATTACATAAGCATACACATATGCCCCCAGCACAGATCGAGCATTTTGGCTCCTTCGGATGGCCACAAACATAGACGCCATCGTGATTGTTGGTGCAACTAGCTGAGGAATGAGAGGCGTCTTTTGACGTAATGGCAAATTTTACATTTGAATTCCAATGTTAAGTGCACTCTGGTGAGAGCCCTATTGGGATGGGTGAAGTCAATGAAAAGTGCTCATTTATATGTCAAAGGATAAATCGCGGTACTCGGTATGAAACGGGTCAAAGAGAACAGCTTCGAGTGAGTTAATATAGGGTCGTCACACTTTCAAAGCTCAGATCATGCTGCTGAGCATTTGCTTTGATTGGCAAGGCTACTGATGAAGTACTTAATATTTCTCAGCGAAGTAATAGACACGATCTGTTGTATTTCCTAATTGCACGGTTGCGTTGTTCTCACGTGACCCACCGTATCAGAGAAATATCATCCCATGGTCCCTTTGTTAAAATTACTTGCCGGGATAACAACCCTGAATTTTTGTCCATTTTATAGCGGACCAACTCAATTTTTTTTTATTCAAACGATTTCAACTTCTCTGATGTCGCTCCATATGAGGCCTCTGTTTAAATCATGGATAAAAAATGCCATCTTGATACTACCGTTATGAAATAGCCATTATCTTTTTGAGACAATGCCCGTCATTATAAAATAACCACTATTAATATGACTAATTTAATAGTAAAGTAACTATAAATTCTACTTCCAGCCCTCCTTACCAAAAAAAAAAATTCTACTTCCAGCCCAAGTTTGCCCTCATAACATTAGCGGAGCTTGAGCAAATATAACGTTTCATCAAGCCGAGTTTAAGCTCGATGATTGAAATGGCGTCGACGCGAAGCTCCACTGTAGGAGTCTAGTCGAGTTTAGATATTAGATTGTTTTGACTTGGGTTGACGTCATTTTTCACGACGAAAGAGCTCAATCTCAAGGGGACATAGCCATTACGCACACACGAACGAAGCAAGTGCTAAAAATAAGTCAATAGCTTGTGACGGTTCGACACCGTCTTATTGAGAACAAGATCGATTCGCTCAAAGGTCTCCGTTGCCTCACCTTGCGACCGGAACACATACACATTTGCCGTTTTTAAAGACGGGATGAGACCCGGTATCACACTGCTCCGGAATACAAAAGGCGTGATCGTTGACCTGGGGCCTTGATGGAACACAGAAACATTCGGCATTTTTAATGGCCGGATCATACCCGACAGGACACACTTGACCTCTGCCCGTGGTGTCTAGATGACACGCTACTCTTTCTTCTGCTGCTTGGGAGACAGCAAGACCTTGGAAAAGGAAAGCTCGGAAAATTCATCAGTGCAGTTCTACATTTAATAATAATAAATAATAATAACAGACGAGAGATGAGAGAAACCTACTAGATGCAATCGCCAATAGAATGACCAACGCACTAAGCTTGGCTTGACCCTTCTCCATTTCCAAGTATGTCGGCTTGATTGTGTAAGCTGTGATTGTGCCGAGAGTTTTTTCGAATTATACGGGGGAAATTTGGGCTTGATTATTAGAGACAACTGTGGAAGATATGTGTCATGAGTCCCCTCGAAGTGGGTTTATATAGATGTCTAAAGCATGGTATTATTGGAAAGTGAGTAAATGCAAGATCAAAAATTGAATGAATAGTAGCTAACTTGCTACGTATTCATATTAAGCTGCTGATATAAATTGTTACATATTCTCGATCGAAATCCGCACTTGCTTTACTAGGTACGATACTAAGTACTAGTGGTGTGCAATTTTATAATTCGAGATTCTCTCACCAAAAGTTGAGCGATCCTTGGATTATTCAAGATTCTCCTACCGTAATATAAGAAAAGATACCTAACATGCATATAGTTTCTCGTTAGATAAATGCTCTCTGTTTTCTCGACCAGATTAAAAATATGCAAAAATTTAATAAAACTGTACAAAGTGCAAATTGTGAATATTAAAAAGGATTAATATCACAAAAAAAATCCAAACTGATATATCTGTAACAATATTACCCCAGACTAATTTTAATTTTTTTGGTAAAGGTAAGAAATTGTATTACTTTTCAAAGTCACCATGTACAAGCTAAGGTCCAAACCACCCATCGACCCAAAACGGACAAGAGATGTCCATTACGGGTCACGGGGGCTTAGAAAAACTATACAAAAGCCACAAGATGGCTACAACCTCAGAACAAGAGCAACATTAGAATAAGATGGAGCTGAACCGGCTTCAAAGATTGTAGGGGGGAGATCCCATCTCCTTTGTATCTTCCTGTTTGTAGGAGTGTCAGCATTGTTCCCATGGATAACGCTTTGTCCTTCACTACCTTGATAAGATGTTGGCGCATACCGGGGATGTGGATATTTTTGTTCCTGAAGATGTGTTCATTCCTTTCGGTCCAGATGATATGGCATAAGGCCCCAAAGACAAATCTGGCTAAAAGATGGGCAAAGGATGAGCTACCACAAATTTGCATAGTCCATGTGATATGGTCATGCCAAGGTCTGTTGCTCTAAGGTAGGTTGCATTTCGTAGCCCAGTAGGAGGCCAGCCTGCTCGTGGCTGGGCAAGCGAAGAAAAGATGGTTGATTGAATCCGGGACAGAACCACAGAGTACACAAAAAGCTGTATCAATTCGGCGGTTTTGTTGGAGAAAGGCTTGTGAAGGGAGACGGTTGAGAGAGATTATCCATAAGAGAAAACCATGCCGAGGTGTGTTGTGGTTTTCCCATACAAAGGAGTGCCAGGGGGTAGATTGTCCTGTTATTCTAATTTGGTTCCAAGCAAGCGCAACAGAGAAGGATGCAGTCGGAGAGGGAGCCCATATAAATTCATCCGGGGTCTCATCCACAAATAAAGGAGCCGGATCCAGCCAACTTAGAATGGATTGAAGAGTAGGTGAAGGTTGCCAGGTGCCTTCATAGAACTCTCGCACCGAGGTCTCTCGTGGTATTCTGGATTGATATATATATCAGTATTGGTGAAAACCCGAAATAGGGGGCCATTATTGTGCCACCAATCAAACCAGAAGGAGACAGAGTGTCCATTGCCAATTTTCCATCGAAATAAAGTTTGTGCAGATGAATGCATATCTAATAACTTCTTCCAAGTCCATGAACAAAAGGTAGGTTTTGAAACAATCGAAAAGTTTGCTTTTTTTAAAAAGGTTGTATGAACCCATTTACACCACAATGATTCCTTGTCGGAGAAGAGAATCCAAATGTGTTTGAGCATCATTGCTTTATTGTATTCCAGGAGCCTGCGAATACCCAGGCCTCCCTCCTCCTTAGGCAGGCAGACAGTATTCCATGCAACTTTAGCTCCGCCCGTGCCTAAGTCAAGTCCTTTCCACAAGAATTATCTCGATATAGTCTCAATGTTGTGGTGAATTGATTTAGGCAACGAGAAAATAGCCGCCCAATATACTTGGATGGAATGCAGTACAGATTTAATGAGCTGTAGACGCCCCGCAAAGGACAAGAAATGTTGAGTCCACGAGCGAGCTCGAGCCGTAATAGCATCAATCAAAACTTTACAATCTGAGTCCACGAGCGAGCTCGAGCCGTAATAGAATCAATCAAAACTTTACAATCCTCTTTCCGGAGCCTGGATGAGATAATATGTACACCAAGATAGCGGAAGGGGAGAGAGCCTTGTTGGAACCCAAGGTAATGGAGAAGTTGGCCATGGAGCTCTGTTGACCCTCCAGAGAGGAAGATGTTGCTCTTTGTAGGATTCTGATTAAGACCAGACCATTGGGAGAACTTCCTGAGAGCTTCTTTAATCAAAGTAGTAGATCTGACATGTCCTTGCATAAATATAAGAACGTCATCGGCGAAGAAAAGATGAGAAATGCGGGCTTTTTTTTTTTTTGGTAAGGTAAAAATTTTATAACTTTCCATAAACCCAATTACAACCTGAGCCTAAAGGCACCCAACGACCCAACTAGGACAACTATTGAAATGGGGACAAAGCCCTTAGCAAAAACTATACAAAAGCCAACAAAAGAGAATATACAAGGAGGAACAAAACAGCCTAAGAAGTAGCTGGAGTTTTTTTATACTGCCAAAACTAGTGGAAATCCCGAGAGTTTGTTTTGGCCAAGATAATACCAGATTGAATTTCCATAAGCAAGATGAAGATGTATGGTGAGAGTGGGTCTCCCTGTCATATACCACGACTGCTAGCAAAATAGCCATGCAGTTCCCCATTGATAGAAACCGAAAACTTGGGTGTTGTGATACACGCCATAACCATTTTAATGAAGAAAGCCGGGAATTTAAAAGCCTGTAAAGTCTTTTGGATAAAGTTCCAATTAACAGTGTCATATGCTTTCTGGAAGTCCACTTTGATAGCACACTTTGGAAGGTAAGTCTCATGATGGAAATCTGCAAAAAGCTCTTGAGCTATCATGATATTGCCACTAATCCGGCGCCCTTTGACAAAACCCGATTGGGAAGGGCTGATCAAAGTTGGAAGGACTTTCGCAATGCGCCTTGCCAAAACCTTGGAAATGCATTTGTAGAGGGTGTTGTAGCAGGCAATCGGCCGAAAGTCCTTCATAGCCAAAGCATTAGGAGACTTCGGCACCAAAGTTATAATGGTGTTGTTTAATTCCTTAAGCAAGGAGCCAGTTTGAAAAAAATCATGTACTGCCGCAAGAACAGAAGGCCTAATGATGTACTAGGAGGATTTGATGAACTCAACATTATACCCATCTAGGCCGGGGGCCTTGCCTTTTGCCAGAGAAAATAGAGAAGCCCGGATTTCCTCATTAGAGACTGGGTGAGATAAGAGAGTTCTTTGATTCTCATCAAGGACTCTTCCAACGATGTCCCCTATCTTGTGGGAGGAAACCGGAGTGAGACCATGACTATTGTTAAGCAGGTGTTGGAAGTGACCAACAATATGGTTCCTAACCGTGCAAGGCTCAGTTAGTAGGATGCCTTTCTCTGTAGAAACTGAGAGGATACGATTATGTAATCTTCTTTTGGTGACAAAATGATGGAAAAATTTAGCATTCAAGTCTCCTTCTTGTAGCCATCGGATTCTTGATTTTTGCCTGAAGAAAGATTCCTCTAATAGTTTTGCTGAAGAGTAGGCTCTAAGGTGGTCCACTTCCGAATCTTGAAGGCTTGGATCAAATGGATGAAGGGCTAAGGTTTCCTGAGTAGTGAAGAGGTTTAACCTGGCTTGTTCCGTTCTAGTGGAAATGGCCGAAAATGAGTGTCTGTTCAATTGCTTCAACAAGGGTTTTAATACCTTTAGTTTGCGGCAAATCAAATACATAGGGTTGGTCAAAGAATGGGTGTTCCATGCTTGAGTCACTAAGTTCAGAAAAGTAGGATGAGTGATCTAGAAGTTGAAAAACTTGAAGGGAGACCGAGTGTTACGTGGTGGTAGAATTCTAACCATCATGGGAGAGTGGTGTGAGATACCCGGAGGAAGAAAATTTGCTTCAGAGAAAGAGAAAACCTGATTCCAGTTATCGTTGATGAGAACACTATCAATCTTGCGGAGCTTACGATTTGCACTTGAAGAATGGGACCAAGTAAATCTCTGTCCCACATACCTAAGATCCTCCAGCCTTGCCTGATTTAGGCAGTCTCCGAGTTCATGAAACGCCGGTATCCAAGGGGTAGAACTATCCATTCTATCATCGAGGTACCTGATAGCATTGAAATCTCCAGCAACAAGCCAAGGGATGCCAATCGAAGAGAGCCTGATAAGATCAGTCCATAAATGACGCCTATTCACAAAAGTATGTTCACCGTATAAAATGGTGAAAGCGCAGGATTGTTGCAAATGCAAAAGCCTTAGCTCAGTATGGATCGGTCGAGATGAAGAGAAGAAGAGGTTCCATTCAATCTCAGACGGATCTCAACCAACCCAATTTCTACCAAGAGGAGAGTGATCATAGTTAGAGAGCCAATGCCAATTAGGACACAGGCCTCTAGTTATTTTCGCAAAAAGGGGGGGCTTTAGATTTAGTTTCTACAATACCAATACAAGAGAGGTGCTTAGATCTAATAAAGTCCCGGATCTCAGCTTGTCGGAGGGGATTAACTAACCCTCTTATGTTCCAAACTCCAAAAAACATACCGAAAGCAGAGGAAGTTGTAGCTAGGATCTCCTTGACTACCTTCTCTTAGATTTCTTGGAGGAGGACAAGCTAAGTGTCTTTTTTTTTTCTCCAATATAGGATCCGATCCTTGAGATAGCTTGGAAGTCTCTTCGGTGATAGACGCCAAGGTGCGAGAACGGGTGTAGGGAGGGAGTATCGAAGCTAGTTCCTCCTCCAACAATTCTTCGGAAGCAGCCTCTTTCAGAAGGTCCGAAGATCCCTCAGTAGAGGACTGGGAGGTTTGAGCGTGATCTTCAACCTGCTGGCCAGAATTCGCCCTGGGACAACTTGCTGAGGATAGGCTCTGAGCTAGCTGAACAGGGCTAGGTTGAATAGAGACCTCGGCTGAGTTAAGCATAGGCGTCGGAGTGACCCTCTCCCCTCGGTTAGGTGCCATCTGAAGTCCGAAGTCAGATTGGGTCTGAGTAGGTTCCTTACCAGCATTCTTCTCCAGTACATCAGAATAGTCTTCTGTGGAAGATTAGTAAGGGTCCTCATCCTGCTGGATATCATGCTCCTTGGGAGACCTTGCTGGACTTTGGCTCTGTCCTGTTCCGGTTGCCTTATCTTGCTGAACCGAAGGTGATTGTGCTGTAATCTCTATAGCGTTCAAAATTGGAGTTTGGACATCTTTCTTCCCCTAAGTCGAAGTTCTTTGAGTTCCAGCATAAGCTTGAGTCTGATTTGAGTCCTTGACAGCAAGAGTTTTGGCTTTGTTCCTTGAAACAAGGGTCCAACCAGTAGCTGCTTCTGGTCGGGTAATATTCTCGGGTCTGTGTTCAGTACGAGCCGGGCCACATTCAAACCCATTTGAACCAATTTTGTGACCAAAAATGCCACAAGAAGGGCAAGCTAGAGGTTTCCATTCATACTCAATGTTGATCAAATGCATTTCTCCATCCCATTTAACTTTGACAGCTTCTACCCTAGGGTCCGTGGCCTTGATTTCAACACACACCCGAGCAAAGGAAATTCTTGTCATTTGTTCTGTTTGTGTGTCCACATAAAGAGGTTTTCCAATAGCACTAGCTATTCTCCCAATGCCGGCTGGGGACCAAAGGGAGAAAGGAATTTCCCATAGTCTAACCCAAACCGGGATGGTGTCTAAGGTGCCTTTCTTGAGTTTTAGTTTGGAATGCCATTGCTGCAACATCATTGTGCCGCTGAAGATGGAGATTGGGCCCATATCAATTTGCTTCGTGCAAAAATCTGCATTAGGGACTCGAAAGAAATAGAAACCGTTTTCATGTAGCTTGATATCAGCCACTTGATCTCCCCAAGATTTCTTGATGGCTTCCTCAGTTAGTTTAAATGGAACTTTCTTCCCAATATAGTGTCCAACAATGCATTCAAGCCAATGTGGATTTTCATCAGCAGCTATTTCCGGAGTTATGTCCACAATCATTTCCCCATTTTCAACCGATGGAGGGACAAAAGCAAGGTTGTAACCCTTGGTCATCACCTTAGCCACATTTGCCCAAGGTCGAGCACCATAAGTAGCATTCAATTGCTTTTGGGGGAGAGTAGAATTCTATCCCCCCTCCTTTTGTTTTCCAGTCACTGCATGTTTGGATCCAGACCGTGCAGGGACTCCTTTCAGACCATGCCGAAGGGATTGATTCTTGCTCTTTGATCGACCTCTACTCTGGTTACGACTGTGATCCCCTTTTAGCAGAATTCTCGGTCCACTTTGGGGAGCAACCTTCTAGCCGTGCAGGGCCATTTTCCTTTTTTGAGTTGCTACGTTCTCCCCATCACCAGCAGCCTCCCAAAGAGACTCAACATCACGGGGAGAGCCCATCGAAGGATTCTAAATACCCTCCTCCAACAAGTGACAACTACCAGTCTTTCTCAATACACCATCAGCCAGATAAATCATCAAACACCTTAAGTGCCAGAGTCGGTTTTAACTACTCTTGCTCGTAGCAGAGAATCAATGGATATCCAAGCCAAGAGAGGAAAGGAACGAGGCAATAATACCTTCAGAGACACCCCAGAAGAGGCACCTCAGTTTAGTCGCTCAATTTGGCTGTGTTACCCAGCGACGAAGCCCGCGGGAGCTTGAACCAGATCTACAAATCCCACCTGTGAGCTAAGAAGGAGAAGGAATCCTTTGGAGAAGGAGGAAAGGAGTTACCGAGGGACCTATCCTCCAAATTCCAGCTCCAAAGCTTACCGGAACCAGCCGGAATCCTCAACCCACCAACGAGTGAATAGTGACGCCGGGGGAACCAGAAGAGAGCATTTCTTGCTCTCATGAGCAGTCCCCGCGAAATGGTGACGTGAAAAGTTACCGCCCAGACTAATTTTATGATCACTAAAAATCACAAACTGGTATACTTGAAATAATTTTACTCTTTACTAGTTTCCGTTAAATTTTATAGTCAAATTTCTTAGTTGGATGGCACGTGACAGTTGACGAGTGAACTAGTTAGGGTTTTAACCTCCATTTGTCACATGTGTACATTCATGATATTAATCCAATTTAATAAAGGGTAAATTTATCACAAATTTATTAGTTTGGAGTTTTTTATGGTAAAAAAATTAGATTGAAGTAAAATTGTGACTGGTTCCTGCAGTATCTTCCTTCCAAAGTAGTATTCCAGCAACATTTCTCAGTAGCTCGAAGATGGATGCATTCATGAATTCGATTCGCAAATTGCGATTTTCCTTTAACAAGCAGATGTGCTGTACAGGCATACAAATAGAAGGGAGGCATAGAGAATGTCTTCACCTTCAATCCTGCATAATATGAAGAAAACGGATTTTCGACAAAATCCAAAGATGTGGTTTATTATCTCTTTATTCTTGTTCTTCTACTGCTGTAGAGTCTCTACAGGACACTTCTATTCGTGAACCAATCTCACTCAACATCGAGTAAAATAATACTTCTCTGGTGGTGCATGCCATCTTTTGCGGACTCTGTAGATTCGATGCCTCCAAGTTCAATGAGGCGCGACCCAACTTCCTTTTGCGAACCCTTTGCCTTCATCATCATCCTGACATTCTCGACTGCATCCCAACTACCTTTGGCTGCATACATGTTTGACAATAGTACATAGGGCCCAACATCTGCTGGTTCCAACTCAATCAAATGCTCGGTCACCATCTCTCTGTTCCATGTGAGAATGGGTCCTACGGGCAGAAAGCAGAGAACCCCATAGTGAAGATCCTGCCACTATGGGTACTTCTTTAAACAACTCTCCTGAATCCATCACCAGCCCAGCTCGAGCAAGAAGAAAGACCATGCAAGCATAGTGCTCCGCCTTAGTATGGATATTGTAAATGAGAGACATCAGGTTGAAACACCACCAACCTTCCAAAACCATGCCGGAATGTGTGTAGGCAGGTAATATGCTGACAAAGGTAGCATCGTTTGGCATTGGACCTCTCTTCTCATCTCTCAAGAACATTTCCAGGGCTTTCTCGCCATGCCTATGTAATCCATAACCGATGATCATAGAATTCCACGAGACAACACTTCTACCAGGTATCTGATCAAACACTTTCCTGGCTAAATCCATAGTGCCACTTTTTGCATGCATAGTCAATAGCCCAGTCGAAAGCAGCACTTCGGCTTCAATGTAATTATCCTTCGTGGAAGAATAAACTAAGTGGCCTTTATTGAGGTCCCCTGTACTGTCACACGCTTTGAAAGCACTCACAAGAGTAGCCCCGTTGGGTTGAATCTCTTCCTCTTGCAGCATACTGTCAAGCAAACTCAAACACTCCGTATAACCTTTAACACGTACATAAAGAGCCAACAAGGTATTCCATGAAACTACATTGCCTAGGCGAGGGTGACCCTTGCCGGTGTCGAGCGACCCTTGCCGGCATCGGGTGAGAGTCGCCCTCACCCTACCCCAACACCGATGAGGGCTGTCCTCGCCGGCTCACCTCTGCCAGCCACGGCGGAGGGAAGAGAGAAGAAAGAAAAAAAAATAAAAAAAACAGAAAAAGGAAAAAAAAAACGAAAATGCCTTTGGGCCAAAATATTGTAAGGTAAATATATCACAAGTGGCATAGTTTAGGATTTTTTGTGCCACAAAAAAAAATTTAGGGTAAATTTATCACAAGTGACATAACTTGAGGTTTTTGATAATATTTTCCCTATTTTTAAATGGAAATATGTTACAATCAGCTTTTCTGACCCTTATTGCACGAGTCTTCGCATATTTGTCATAGCTTAATTGTCGATTGGTATGAAAAGGTGGTCCAATACGAACGCAACCTAAAATGGATCATTGATATCTTCAAATTACTCTTTATATCCTCAATTTCAGCACTATCTTTTAGGACCAAATATCCAATTTTTTATTCTCTTAATTGTCAATCGTTTGTCTAACCTACATAAGGAGTATGATCATCGCTTTCGATCACCAAGTTATCGGATACTATAGTGCAATCAATGGCAATGCCCGAAATCCATCGATTTCGACCCTTGGAAATTTTCGAGACCACCAAAAATAAGTCGAATACTCAATAGTATCAACACGCATCAATCAATGGTTTACATAAGCATACACATATGCCCCCAGCACAGATCGAGCATTTTGGCTCCTTCGGATGGCCACAAACATAGACGCCATCGTGACTGTTGGTGCAACTAGCTGAGGAATGAGAGGCGTCTTTTGACGTCATGGCAAATTTTACATTTAAATTCCAGTGTTAAGTGCACTCAGGTGAGAGCCCTACCGGGATGGGTGAAGTCAATGAAAAGTGCTCATTTACATGTCAAAGGATAAATCGCGGTACTCGGTATGAAACGGGTCAAAGAGAACAACTTCGAGTGAGTTAATATAGGGTCGTCACACTTTCAAAGCTCAGATGATGCTGCTGAGCATTTGCTTTGATTGGCAAGGCTACTGATGATGTACTTAATATTTCTCAGCGAAGTAATAGACACGATCTGTTGTATTTCCTAATTGCACGGTTGCGTTGTTCTCACGTGACCCACCGTATCAGAGAAATATCGTCGCATGGTCCCTTTGTTAAAATTACTTGTCGGGATAATAACCCTGAATTTTTGTCCATTTTATAGCGGACCACCTCAATTTTTTTTTATTCAATCGATTTCAACTTCTCTGATGTCGCTCCATATGAGGCCTCTGTTTAAATCATGGATAAAAAATGCCATCTTGACACTACCGTTATGAAATAGCCATTATCTTTTTGAGACAATGCCCGTCATTATAAAATAACCATTATTAATATGACTAATTTAATAGTAAAGTAACTATAAATTCTACTTCCAGCCCTCCTTAAAAAAAAATAAATTCTACTTCCAGCCCAAGTTTGCCCTCATAACATTAGCGGAGCTTGAGCAAATATAACGTTTCATCAAGCCGAGTTTAAGCTCGACGATTGAAATGGAGTCGACGCGAAGCTCCACTGTAGGAGTCTAGTCGAGTTTAGATATTAGATTGTCTTGACTTGGGTTGACGTCGTTTTTCACGACGAAAGAGCTCAATCTCAAGGGGACATAGCCATTACGCACACACGAACGAAGCAAGTGCTAAAAATAAGTCAATAGCTTGTGACGGTTCGACACCGTCTTATTGAGAACAAGATCGATTCGCTCAAAGGTCTCCGTTGCCTCACCTTGCGACCGGAACACATACACATTTGCCGTTTTTAAAGACGGGATGAGACCCGGTATCACACTGCTCCGGAATACAAAAGGCGTGATCGTTGACCTGGGGCCTTGATGGAACACAGAAACATTCGGCATTTTTAATGGCCGGATCATACCCGACAGGACACACTTGACCTCTGCCCGTGGTGTCTAGATGACACGCTACTCTTTCTTCTGCTGCTTGGGAGACAGCAAGACCTTGGAAAAGGAAAGCTCGGAAAATTCATCAGTGCAGTTCTACATTTAATAATAATAAATAATAATAACAGACGAGAGATGAGAGAAACCTACTAGATGCAATCGCCAATAGAATGACCAACGCACTAAGCTTGGCTTGACCCTTCTCCATTTCCAAGTATGTCGGCTTGATTGTGTAAGCTGTGATTGTGCCGAGAGTTTTTTCGAATTATACGGGGGAAATTTGGGCTTGATTATTAGAGACAACTGTGGAAGATATGTGTCATGAGTCCCCTCGAAGTGGGTTTATATAGATGTCTAAAGCATGGTATTATTGGAAAGTGAGTAAATGCAAGATCAAAAATTGAATGAATAGTAGCTAACTTGCTACGTATTCATATTAAGCTGCTGATATAAATTGTTACATATTCTCGATCGAAATCCGCACTTGCTTTACTAGGTACGATACTAAGTACTAGTGGTGTGCAATTTTATAATTCGAGATTCTCTCACCAAAAGTTGAGCGATCCTTGGATTATTCAAGATTATCCTACCGTAATATAAGAAAAGATACCTAACATGCATATAGTTTCTCGTTAGATAAATGCTCTCTGTTTTCTCGACCAGATTAAAAATATGCAAAAATTTAATAAAACTGTACAAAGTGCAAATTGTGAATATTAAAAAGGATTAATATCACAAAAAAAATCCAAACGGATATATCTGTAACAATATTACCCCAGACTAATTTTAATTTTTTTGGTAAAGGTAAGAAATTGTATTACTTTTCAAAGTCACCATGTACAAGCTAAGGTCCAAACCACCCATCGACCCAAAACGGACAAGAGATGTCCATTACGGGTCACGGGGGCTTAGAAAAACTATACAAAAGCCACAAGATGGCTACAACCTCAGAACAAGAGCAACAGTAGAATAAGATGGAGCTGAACCGGCTTCAAAGATTGTAGGGGGGAGATCCCATCTCCTTTGTATCTTCCTGTTTGTAGGAGTGTCAGCTATTGTTCCCATGGATAACGCTTTGTCCTTCACTGCCTTGATAAGATGTTGGCGCATACCGGGGATGTGGATATTTTTGTTCCTGAAGATGTGTTCATTCCTTTCGGTCCAGATGATATGGCATAAGGCCCCAAAGACAAATCTGGCTAAAAGATGGGCAAAGGATGAGCTACCACAAATTTGCATAGTCCATGTGATATGGTCATGCGAAGGTTTGTTGCGCCAAGGTAGGTTGCATTTCGTAGCCCAGCAGGAGGCCAGCCTGCTCGTGGCTGAGCAAGCGAAGAAAAGATGGTTGATTGAATCCGGGACAGAACCACATAATGCACAAAAAGTTGTATCAATTCGGCGGTTTTGTTGGAGAAAGGCCTGTGAAGGTTGACGGTTGAGAGAGATTATCCATAAGAGAAAACCATGCCGAAGTGTGATGTGGTTATCCCATACAAAGGAGTGCCAGGGGGCAGATTGTCCTGTTGTTCTAATTTGGTTCCATGCAAGCGCAACAGAGAAGGATGCAGTCGGAGAGGGAGCCCATATAAATTCATCTGGGGTCTCATCCACAAACAAAGGAGCCGGGTCCGACCAACTTAGAATGGATTGAAGAGTAGGTGAAGGTTGCCAGGTGCCTTCATAGAACTCTCGCACCGAGGTCTCTCGTGGTATTCTGGATTGATATATATCAGTATTGGTGAAAACCCGAAATAGGGGGCCATTATTGTGCCACCAATCAAACCAGAAGGAGACAGAGTGTCCATTGCCAATTTTCCATCGAAATAAAGTTTGTGCAGATGAACGCATGTCTAATAACTTCTTCCAAGTCCATGAACAAAAGGTAGGTTTTGAAACAACCCAAAAGTTTGCTTTTTTTAAAAAGGTTGTATGAACCCATTTACACCACAATGATTCCTTGTCGGAGAAGAGAATCCAAATGTGTTTGAGCATCATTGCTTTATTGTATTTCAGGAGCCTGCGAATACCCAGGCCTCCCTCCTCCTTAGGCAGGCAGACAGTATTCCATGCAACTTTAGCTCCGCCCGTGCCTAAGTCAAGTCCTTTCCACAAGAATTATCTCGATATAGTCTCAATGTTGTGGAGAATTGATTTAGGCAATGAGAAAATAGCCGCCCAATATACTTGGATGGAATGCAGTACAGATTTAATGAGCTATAGATGCCCCGCAAAGGACAAGAAATGTTGAGTCCATGAGCGAGCTCGAGTCGTAATAGCATCAATCAAAACTTTACAATCCTCTTTCCGGAGCCTGGATGAGATAATAGGTACACCAAGATAGCAAAAGGGGAGAGAGCCTTATTGGAACCCAAGGCAATGGAGAAGTTGGCCATGGAGCTCTGATGACCCTCCCGAGAGGAAGATGTTGCTCTTTGTAGGATTTGGATTAAGACCAGACCATTAGGATAACTTCCTGAGAGCTTCTTTAATCAAAGTAGCAGATTTGACATGTCCTTGATAGAATATAAGAACGTCATCGGTGAAGAAAAGATGAGAAATGCGGGTTTTTTTACACCGCCAAAACCAGTGGAAATCCCGAGAGTTTGTTTTGGTCAAGATAATACCAGTTAGAATTTCCATAACCAAGATGAAGATGTATGGTGAGAGTGGGTCTCCCTGTCATATACCACCACTGCTAGCAAAATAGCTATGCAGTTCCCCATTTATAGAAACCGAAAACTTGGGTGTTATGATACACGCCACAACCATTTTAATGAAGAAAGCCGGGAATTTAAAAGCCTGTAAAGTCTTTTGGATAAAGTTCCAATCAACAATGTCATATGCTTTCTGGAAGTTCACTTTGATAGCACATTTTGGAAGGTAAGCCTCATGATGGAAATCTACAAAAAGTTCTTGAGCTATCATGATATTGTCACTAATTTGGCGCCCTTTGACAAAAGCCGATTGGGAAGGGCTGATCAAAGGTGGAAGGACTTTCACAATGCGCCTTGCCAAAACCTTGGAAATGCATTTGTAGAGGGTGTTGCAGCAGGCAATCGGCCGGAAGTCCTTTATAGCCGAAGCATTAGGAGATTTCGGCACCAAGGTTATAATGGTGTTATTTAATTCCTTAAGCAAGGAGCCAGTTTGAAAAAAATCATGTACTACCGCAAGAACAGAAGGCCCAATGATGTCCTAGGAGGATTTGAAGAACTCAACATTATACCCATCCGGGCCGGGGGCCTTGCCTTTTGCCAAAGAAAATAGAGAAGCCTGGATTTCCTCATTAGAGACTGGGTGAGATAAGAGAGTTCTTTGATTCTCATCAAGGACTCTTCCAACGAAGTCCCCTATCTCGTGGGAGGAAACCGGAGTGAGATCGTGACTATCGATAAGCAGGTGTTGGAAGTGACCAACAATATGATTCCTAACCGCGCAAGGCTTAGTTAGTAGGATGCCTTCCTCTGTAGAAACTGAGAGGATACAATTATGTAATCGTCTTTTGGTGACAAAATGATGGAAAAATTTAGTATTCCAGTCTCCTTCTTGTAGCCATTGGATTCTTGATTTTTGCCTGAAGAAAGATTCCTCTAACAATTTTGCTGAAGAGTAGGCTCTAAGGTGGTCCACTTCCGAAGCTTGAAGGCTTGGATCAAATGGATGAAGGGCCAAGGTTTCCTGAGTAGCGAAGAGGTTTAACCTGGCTGAAAATGAGTGTCTGTTCAATTGCTTCAGCAAGGGTTTTAATACCTTTAGTTTGCAGCAAATCACATACATAGGGGTACTCAAAGAATGGGTGTTCTATGCTTGAGTCACTAAGTTCAGAAAAGTAGGATGAGTGATCCAGAAGTTGAAAAACTTGGGGGAAGAACAGCAATGGTGTCAAAACTTGTGTACGGAGGCCACTTTGATACCAAAACTTTCATTTGGATCACTTAAGTGCCAAAAGTTGTGAAAAACGATCACTTAAGTGTCACTTTGCCGGAAATCCGACGTGGCGTTTTTTTATTAATTTTTCAAGCCGATGTGGCTCGCCGAAGGCACACGTGGCATTTCTTTTCTTTTCTTTTTCCTTTTCTTTCTTTTCCTTTTTTTCCCTTTTCTTTCTTTTTTCCTTTCTTTCCTTTTTTTTTCTTTTCTTTCTTCTTATTTCCGGTGGCCGGCGTCCGGCCATCGGCCACCGGACACCGGCCATGGCCGGCTTCGCCGGGCGTCGCCTTCGCCGGGCGTCGCCTTCCTTTGGGCAAGGACGCCGTGGCCTCGGTGAGGGACGGCCTTGCCGGATATGGCGAGGCGAGCTCTCTCCGAGGCTCGCCCTGCCCAGGTAACCTCGACCGTCGCCTGGGCAGGGCGAGCCCCGGCGAGGCCGGCCCCCACTGAGGCCGTGACGGCCTCGCCAGGCCTTGCCCGGAGGAAGGCGACGCCTGGTGAAGCCGGCCATGGCCGGTGGCCGGCCGGCCACCGGAAATAAGAAGAAAGAAGAAAAAAAGAAAAAAAAAAGAAAAAAAGAAAAAATATCAGAAAAAATATTTTAAAAATTGAATTATACACATGGAAATGCCACGTGTCATTAAATTTTAAATATAAAAGCCACGTATTAAATTTGATCGGAATTTCTCGCCGTTGGCACTTAAGTGATCGTTTTTTCTCCAATTTGGCACTTAAGTGATCGTCGGCGTAAAATCATGACACCTAAGTGATTCAAATGAAAGTTTTGGCACCAAAGTGGCCTCCGTACACAAGTTTTGGCACTATTGCTGTTCTTCCCCCGCAATAGTAGTAATGCATATAACGCATATGGGGAACTTCAGAAATCGGAAGCACAAAGCTTCCCGGGAAAAACCAAACATAACCCTGTAACAATATGTCAGTTGCCCGGAAATTCACACCAAACACAAGATTCTCATCCCAGTCTCTTGACAAATTCATCAAATCCTGGAAAAACCTCTCCAAGCCCACACCGAAACTCTGGCCTGACGTTGTCAAGCAACGAATTTTAATCACAAACGATGAAGAAGTCGACATATTGACGTTAGCCCATCCGATTCTGCGCTGACTGAAGATGTGCAATAGCGTCAGAAATTCAACCATGTCCATGCTCAACTAGTTGTTACTCGTCTCTCTCAACGCTCTCTTGCCACCAGCAGAGCCATGAAGAAACTCCGTTCTTTATGTGTAGTTGCTCTTGCGTCTATGTTCTTCAAGTGTACCGAAGAGCCCACCGCTTTTCTATGCAATACTATTATGAGAACTTATGTCCACATGAATGATGCGTGTAGTGCTACGAGATTTTATTATGAAGAGATCGTAGGAAATGATGTCGCGCAAAATCACTATTCGTTTCCTATTGCAGTTAGAAGGCATAATGCATGGGCCGTTCAAGATGGGTCAAACTCGGCCCATGAACCATAAAGGCCCACAAGGTAGCTATTTGCATCTTACTATCAATAGTAGACCCCCTTAGAAAACCAACATGATATTTCATATATACGAAATAACATACCCATTCGAAAGTAACGTTTTTTCTGGTTTTTCTTTGGAACAGAAGTGGGTACTAAAGACGATCGAAAATCACTCTCAAATACAAAGTGGCATTTAATCTCTGGCAATACCGAATATATTCTTTATATGATATGCCTATACGATCGGTAATACAAGTTGACGATCATTGGACACATTTCCACGTTGATCGAATACGTTTCGAGTATGTTAATTGTGGAATAAGTTTTCCCAACAGCAGTGAAAGGGTTTGTTGGGATTGGGTCATTGATGATGGAGAGAAGGTTCATGGTAGGGTGTAAAAACTTGGGTTCGAGTCGGATTTATTCGCGAGGAATGTGTTGATTCACATGTATTCAGTTTTTCGAAAAGCCAGGAGTGCGCGCTCAGTGTTTGATGCAGGGCCTGCGTTGGATTTGGTTAGCTGGAATTCCGTGATTGATGGTCATGTGAAGTATGGGGAAGTGGATGTTGCTAGCGAACTTTTTGATGAGATGACTGAAAGGGACGTCTTCAGTTGGAACTCGATGATTGTAGGTTATGTTGCGCGAGGGGACATAGGCGAGGCGCGATGGTTGTTTGGTAGAACGCCATTTAGGGACATCATGTCGTGGAATAGTACGATCGATGGGCGTGCAAGGATTGGAAAACATGTCAGAGGCTCGCCGCTTTTCTCATTCGATGCCTTTCTGGAATGTAGTTTCATGGAATACCTAGTTGGCTCTTTATGTACGTGTTAAAGGTTATACGGAGTGTTTGGGTTTGATTGACAGTATGCTACAAGAGGAAGAGATTCAACCCAATGGGGCTACTCTTGTGAGTGCTTTCACAGCGTGTGACGGTACAGGGGACCTCAATAAAGGCCACTTAGTTTATTCTTCCACGAAGGATAATTACATTGAAGACGAAGTGCTGCTTTCGACTGGGCTATTGACAATGTATGCAAAAAGTGGCACTATGGATTTAGCCAGGAAAGTGTTTGATCAGATACCTGATAGAAGTGTTGTCTCGTGGAATTCTATGATCATCGGTTATGGATTACATAGGCATGGCGAGAAAGCCCTGGAAATGTTCTTGAGAGATGAGAAGAGAGGTCCAATGCCAAACGATGCTACCTTTGTCAGCATATTATCTGCCTACACACATTCCGGCATGGTTTTGGAAGGTTGGTGGTGTTTCAACCTGATGTCTCTGATTTACAATATCCAAACTAAGGGGGAGCACTATGCTTGCATGGTCTATCTTCTTGCTCGAGCTGGGCTGGTGATGGATTCAGGAGAGTTGTTTAAAGAAGTACCTATAGTGGCAGGATCTTCACTATGGGGTTCTCTGCTTTCTGCCCGTAGAACCCATTCTCACATGGAACAAAGAGATGGTGACCGAGCATTTGATTGAGTTGGAACCAACAGATGTTGGTCCCTATGTACTATTGTCAAACATGTATGCAGCCAAAGGTAGTTGGGATGCAGTCGAGAATGTCAGGATGATGATGAAGGCAAAGGGTTTGCAAAAGGAAGTTGGGTCGCGCCTCATTGAACTTGGAGGCATCGAATCTACAGAGTCCGCAAAAGATGGCATGCACCACCAGAGAAGTATTATTTTACTCGATGTTGAGTGAGATTGGTTCACAAATAGAAGTGTCCTGTAGAGACTCTACAGCAGTAGAGGAACAAGAATAGAGAGATACTAAACCATATCTTTGGATTTTGTCGAAAATCCGTGTTCTTCATATTATGCAGGATTGAAGGTGAAGACATTCTCTATGCCTCGCTTCTATTTGTATGCCTGTACAGCATATCTCCTTGTTAAAGGAAAATCGCAATTTGCGAATCGAATTCATGAGTGCATCCATCTTTGAGCTATTGAGAAATGTTGCTGGAATACTACTTTGGAAGGAAGATACTGCAGGAACCGGTCACAATTTTACTTTAGACTAATTTTTTTCCATAAAAAATTCAAAACTAATACATTTGTGATAAATTTACCATTTATTAAATTGGATTAATATCATGAATGTACACATATGACAAATAGAGGTTAAAACCCTAACTAGTTCATTCGTCAACTGTCACGTGCCCTCCAACTAATAAATTTGACTATAAAATTTAACGGAAACTAGTAAAGGGTAAAATTATTATAAGTATATCAGTTTGTGATTTTTAGTGATCATAAAATTAGTCTGGGCGGTAACTTTCACGTCACCATTTGGCGAGGACTGCTCATGAGAGCAAGAAATGCTCTCTTCTGGTTCCCCCGACGTCACTGTTCACTCGCTGGTGGGTTGAGGATTCCGGCTGGTTCCGGTAAGCTTTGGAGCTGGAATTTGGAGGATAGGTCCCTCGGTAACTCCTTTCCTCCTTCTCCAAAGGATTCCTTCTCCTTCTTAGCTCATAGGTGGGATTTGTAGATCTGGTTCAAGCTCCCGCGGGCTTCGTCGCTGGGTAACACAGCCAAATCGAGCGACTCAATTGAGGTGCCTCTTCTGGAGTTCAATGAGGTGCGACCCAACTTCCTTTTGCAAACCCTTTGCCTTCATCATCATCCTGACATTCTCGACTGCATCCCAGCTACCTTTGGCTGCATACATGTTTGACAATAGTACATAGGGCCCAACATCTATTGGTTCCAACTCAATCAAATGCTCGGTCACCATCTCTCTGTTCCATGTGAGAATGGGTCCTACGGGCAGAAAGCAGAGAACCCCATAGTGAAGATCCTGCCATTATAGGTACTTCTTTAAACAACTCTGTAAGAATTTCCTAATGTGGGCTTCATTAATTAAAATTAACTGAATTAGTTTGGTCTAATAAAGGTAAGATATAT